>CM050430.1:12427416-13692416 GCA_027564155.1 Gymnocypris eckloni scoliostomus | reverse complement strand
TTAATTCACATTTATGTGTAACATTCACATTGGTTAATGTGCAGGGCCCGTATTCATAAAGATTCTAAGAATCCTCTCAGAAGAGCTCCTAATTTAGCTTAAAATTTTCTAGCTAGGAGTCTTAGCATAAAAGTGATTCAGGACCAATCTGAGAGCAACTCTGAGCGAGGAAAAGACAAAAATATGTATCTTAGTGAGGAGGCGGGGCTGACCCCGTTGCTAGCTATGACACAGTCTCTTGAAGACTGTGATTGGTTGGTTGTCCAATAAGGAAGTAAGAGCGCTTTTAAGAGTAGGGTTAATTATAAACCTTCACTTTGAAATTACAAGCGTAATTTTTCCTGTTTTACCGTACTCTCTCTCTCTCTCTCTCGCATGCGCACACACATATACATTATATTCTTTTTTTTGTATTTACCATGCTGTCATACTTAACGTATTTTATAAGAAATGAACAGCGACACAATAAGGTTCTGAATGTGCTGTAACAGACCCAAATCATCGCTGCTGCATAGTTGCATTTTTCCAGTTGCCAAATATGTTAATGTAGTGATTACGTTCATTTCTGGTGCTATGGCATTTCTGCGCAGTGTCAGGGATGTTAACATGTCTTATAAGATCTGTGACAAACATAATCCCTGCACGATCTAATGTGCAGCGTCTTATTAACTCACTGTCATGCATTGTGTGCAGCACATTTCTTCTCCCTCTTCATGTTTCATCCATTTTCTCCACTGCTAAAGAAACTCTTAAGCCTCTTAAAAGTCCTCGTCCGTACTCCTAACAATTTCGGACCTTAAGACCTCTTTTAAGGGTTAAGATGCTTTCTGAATTACTTTTTTCTTTACTAGGATCTTTTCTTTAAATATAAGAGGAAACACCCACATTTCTAAGAATTTTCTTAGAATTTTGTTACTAGGAGCAACTCTTAGCACTAAGATTTTTCATGAATACGGGCCCAGATGTTTAAGCTTATGATTATGCAAATCGTAACCGAGTCTGTTTTATAAATACTCCCTCGTTTTATATTATAGTTCACAACAATGTTAAACTACATCACTCACTTAAATTATGAAAATGTCCCGTTAGCTACAGATGGTTTATAGATATTAGAAGGTTTTAAGGACTATAAAAACGTATCACTTAAATCTTCAATTTAGACGCATACATACAACTAACAAACTAACACAAACAAACAACTAGATAAAGTATTAACCGCGTTATTTAAGATTTGGATTGGATTGTGAGCTGCAGCTGTCAATGAGTGAACGTTATAAATAGAAATACATAACAAATTTGTATGCTATTTAATTGTATTAGCACTATTTTCAGCTTTTACAACATTTCCAAAACATGTACAGTACTTAAAGTATTAAAATAGACACTAAAATCAATAGTGTGACGCAAACATGTAACATGAGGTGAATGGAATATAAAGGAAAGGGACAAATATCTTATAAAATAATAATACATATATAATTATTTACGATGTAAACAGAAAAATGACAGTTTTGGCCGAACACGAAGAGAACCCTTAAGATGTAAATTCCTACAGTCCATACAGCCGGGAGGTGGTCATCACATTCGGTAATATGAGTGGACGCTGAACTCTACGTAGTCTTCGTAGGCTGCGTCTCAAAACCTTTGGAGCTGCCTACACAGACAGCATTTTTGGAAATCACAGACGCTCAATAACGCTGTCTGTAAAGTCAGCGCACTAGGTTTCGAGACAGCCTCTGTGTCCACATTAAAGCCATCACGATCAGCCTGGAGCTGCGCTGATCCGAGCTGTGAAACACACACTCAGTACCTACACGGATGCAGTGATCAGCCCGCTGCCATGCACGTCCACTCTCTCCCGTAGATGTCACGGGCTGGCATACGTGGAAACACCGCTCACTCCCGTTTATGAGAACAGTTGCAACACGGAATGACATGAAACGAGCACCGCAATTCACCGGAGCTAACTTTTTCCACACTACTGTTTTTTTCTCTCCCGAGCTAGTTTTCTAGCTGCTCGAGCTAACCGTACACCGGGCTGTTTTAATGTAATTATCCACACGACTTCACCATCGTGCTCAAGGATCTCTCGGCTCATGAGGCATCGACGAACACATTCTCCTCGTCTTAAAAACTGGGTTTTGAGGCCAACGCCACTAAAATGAAGAAACAGTTCAATCGGATGAGACAGCTCGCCAATCAAACAGTTGGCAGGCGAGTACATATTTAAAGTTTTTATTCGGTTTTGTCCTCTCACGGATGGGCACCCGCGGCTCTGTCATGGTTTGGTATGTTGTTATGTTATGTTGTCAAGGCGGTTGCTGCCTCAAACAAATCGTTTCGATTTACCGCTTAGAATAACAGCAATTATCTAAAGAGTAAACTTTAATCGTTGCTTTACATTATATATTTAGATTACGTAAAACGTAAGATCGACTACAAACTCAACTTGTTGCTACTTTTGATTTGACTATAGACCGTTAGACTGTTAAGTTACACTGTTAGATATTTGCTGCCTCGTTACTATGTAATACTAAATCTTAATGGGTATTGGTAAGATAAGCTATCTGATAAACTACTGAAGATTAGAAATGTCTGATTTTTAAATTAATCTTTCTATTGAATCGGATCTTTGCAATGAATCGGTCGGATCTGTTCCAAAACGGGTATGAACAATTCGTTAATGAATCGATTGAATTATTCGTTCATGAGTGTGAGCCATTTACCAGTTAGTATAACTGCAAGTATTTAAATGGTAAATAATTTTCGTTGTATACAACGATTATGCAGTTCTTTGACCACAGATTATTTTAGATATATTACTTTTTGGACATAATTACTTTAGAGTAGCACTAATGACTGTTAGTAGGATTCGTTGCGGCCTTATATTTACCGTGACTGTAAAATAAAGTTTCTGATAAACTCAGCCACTTATATTAAGATAGATTAAGGTTATTAGTTTGATAAACTAGCTCTTTGACCAGTCTTAAAGAAAAAGAATAGAAAGATGACTAACTTTTAAGACTAGTCTAAGCAGTTAATGCACCTTAAGACTAGCCTTGGCTAATATGTGAAGGAATCATTATTTGGGGTTGGGTCTTTGAAATGAGTTGGTCAGATCTGTTCAAACAATAATTCATTTGAACAATTTTTTCACAAATCGACCGAACGATTCACTCATGAATCAGTCTGAGCGGTTCTTCTCAGTTCTCAAACTCATTCAATTAAATTATATTCACTAAGTCATGACTGAAACAAACAGAAAAAAACATGAATTAGGAAAAAACACAAAATAAAGTAATAAACAGCTATATGTGACCACGTTGTTTAAGAACATTTAAGTATATGTAGGCTACTGCAATACATGTAAATCTTTTTTTTTCCAACCGGTTCTTGGAACCGAATCATGATGAGTAAATCTGCCTTCCATTACTACCACACATATTCCTTCTTCATAGGTAGATAAAGAACATCCTGGCTCTTTTTGAAAATACAGTTCTTGGATGTTATGTGTGCTTATTGTATTTTCTAATGTTTGTTTGATAGCCAACGTGTCCTTTGAGCTCATACTTTGTATCCTACATTGAAATGGCATGTGCATGGTCATCACTTCTGACTCCTCTGAGTGTTGATAAAGCCTCAAACTGCATTCTTCTTTCTGCACAAGCTGCTTGAGGGTAAATGGGCCTGTAAATTCTCAACATACAGGGCACAGGTCTCACAGGGAGGTGTTAAAGCTATAAATGCTGGGTTTTTTTCTCACGTCAAACAATATTTTGTTCACTTTAAGCCTTTTTTGTGTAGGCCTAATACAGACTTTAAATTAAGTTTCTATCAATCATGCTAACTTTATTGAACAGGCCACATGACTAAATGAACTATACATTTCTAGCAGAGAATTACTTTCTTGCTTGAATAGATGGTGTCAGAGATGACATGCCTTTCACTTTAGTTTTCTAAACAATCATAGCACGTTTACATTTACATTTATGCATTTAGCAGATGCTTTTATCCAATGCGACTAACAGTGCATTTAGGCTATACATTTTTTATCAGTATGTGTGTTCCCTGGGAATTGAACCCATAACCTTGTGCGCTGCTAACGCGGTGCTCTACCACTGAGACACAGGTTTACAAGGAGAGATGCACGTGCCTATCAGCAATGCATATTTAACTGGTGGTTAACCTGACCTTTAGTATCCATGTCTGCAGCCTCAATCCCTTTAAACGTGTGCAATTCGATCAGCCACCAGAGACATATGGCTAGCCTGATGACAATGAGAAATGCCAGCAGCTAACAGTTTACTAGTGTTCACACTGAGCCCAACCTGATCAAGGTCCTCCCTGTTCAGTTTAAAAGAAGATAACCAAGGTGATTTATAATTTTGTTGCAAAGTTTGGAATACCAGGAACTTTACAGCCCCCTCAATCTTTCTAGGCCTCAGAAAATTACTGTCTACTATAAAGAGGGCGGTACATCCACCGCTAGACAGCCCAGACAGTGTATTGTAACAATATGTGAGGTGTACAATTATACCGCTAAATGAAGATCTACTGTACACAGTAATGAACTTACAAAGCATAACTTGGTTTTAAAGTAATTACATTTAAAATATCAAGCGTCATTCACAGTGAATGAGTAATATTCATGACCTTGGATGTCGTGCCTCAAATATTCATTCACATATGCCCATGGAATAACTGAGCTGTTAGTGAAGTATGAAGCTCTGTTGTGTTCTATCTGTTATTAAATCACACTGCTGAACTGTGTATGATCTGACAAGGTCCCTCTGGCCTGACCTGTGACCTTGTCCCTTCTTTTAGTCAGTGTATGAAATATCAAAACAATTGCAACCTTAGACATAGTTTTCTTTTATTCAGCAAAGATGCAGTAAATAAATTTAGCTACAAAAGTGTTTATTTTTAATGCATGCTGTTCTTTTGAACTTTCTTGAAAAAAAGGATCCACAAAAATGTATCGCTGTTTCCACAAATATATTAAGCAGTTTTAACATGGATACTAATAAGAAATCTTTTTCTAATGAATGATTTTCTAAATGATTAGGCAACATTGAACACGGGAGGCTGTTGAAAATTCAGCTTAGCCATCACCGGGATTAAGAACATTTTCAAATGTATTAAAATAGAAAACAGTCATTTTAAATGGTAATGTTATTTGTCATAACAATATTTTTTTACTGTACTTTCAAGATTTCCTTTGTATTTGGAGGGTTACAAGCTGTTCTGTAACGTTCCAAAGATTAAAGTCTCATACCCAAAGAGATATTCTTTATAAAAATTAAGACTCGTCTCATTTAAAACGCCTCATTTAAACACGCCCCCACATATCTACATCACTGTGTTGGGAGATTTGCATAACTCCGCCCAAATGTTTAATCAAAGAAAGAAGGTGTAACTTTTAATCTCGCTGTAATATTGTTGTCTGTCTGTTTCCATATATGGCAACATGTCCATCACATGCTTGAGGTATTTGGCCAATAGCTGGCCAATCAGAGCACACCTCGCTTTTCAGAATGATCAGCTTTGTAAAAATCTACGTGTTTCAGAAATGCGGGGCAGAGAGGAGCAACAATAATGTACGGTATATGGAAAATAATGTTTTTTTAACCTTAAACCACGTAAAAACACATTGCATAGCATTACACCAAATACACTAAATAGTGTTATTTTTAACATCGTCATATGACTCCTTTAATTAAATAAATGAAGTCTGCTTTTATAAAAACAAACAAACATTTGAATCATAGTGTAACACACATTTTTGACTGCAGTTTGAAATGTGTATACATCTAAAAAAAATACTTTTGTTTCTCATTTCCTAAATAACATGAAAACATCAAAGCCAGTCGTTAAATATTGCCTTGTAAACACAAACGTTTTACATGTGGATAAAAGAGATTAAGCTGGAATTCTCATCTCTTCCTGAATTTATTTTACGAATAATAAATCACTCCAGTGTGATGCAGAAAGCAGACTTGAAGCGGTTGAGGGTCGGACGGACGTAAGGGGGGTGTCGAGGTGGCTGGGCGCAGGGCTCAGCTGGTCCCATGGTTCCTGTGATTGTGAGGAGGCAGTACACTGTGTTCGGCATGCAACCCCTCAGAGGAAATCTCTCCTTATTCTTTTTTAAACAGGAAGTCGTACTGAGGAAGTTTCATTTCTATGAATGAAATCAAAGAATCAACTCTGAGGCAGATCCAGCGATGATCTGGGGTTTAAACCGTGTGATATAAGATTCTACCTGACGATCTAAATGGCAGACTTGTGCATAACAACATCCCAAGGTACATTAGTGCCACGTTACCTTTATCAGAAGACTAGAACCACCTGTCAGTTTGCTGATGATGCAGATCTATTGTCAGCTCAGGCATTTCACTGGCCTCAGGCGCTTTGTTCAGCAGAGAGGAAAAGCAAGATTGTAGAAATTAAAGTAAAAGCATGGCTGTTTTAATAGACTGTTATAGAAACCACCAGTCAGTGCAAAGGTTTTTACGGTTACTATCTGCTCTTAATCAGCTTCTTTAGCAAATACTGTTGATATCAGTGTGTAATAATGCTCAGCTCAAACCATGAATGAACAAAATGCTTCAGGTCATGCCACTTCACTCAATATAATGTACAGATAAGCATAATGTAAGAGAAATGTAAAGTATAATTTAGTTGTTACTGTCAGGCGATTCACAAAATGTGAAAACAGGGATCAGTAGTAAGAACGGGCCTAATGAGAGTCATATATATATATATATATATATATATATATATACTAACAAAGGGGGGTCTTTGGCATTTGTTTTCAAAGTTAGATAATTGATACAAATTTTAAATTATATGTGCTTATGCACTTATAGCTATCATGGAGAACATTACAACTGTTAATGAAAAAAGTAAATAAAAATATAAAATTAAAACAAATGCAGTAAAAATGATAAAATATTTAACTTTTTACACAATGTTTGAAATAGCATTTTTTTTTACTTTGTACTTTACTTTATGCATACTGTACTTCATATTTTTTTTACTTTGTGACCCAGTGAAGATGTTGGGAGGGCAAGTACACTACTGGAGTCACTAGGATTTTAGACTGTGATAATATGAAATGTTTCCTGAGCAACAAATTAGCTTATTAGATTGATTTCTGAAAGACCTTCTGACACTGAAGACTGGATGGCTGCTGAAAACAACGGTTATTTAAAATGTTTTAATGACCTTTTTTTGGGGATACTCTTTATTTTGGTGTACCATTTTTACTGTAATTTTGATCAATTGCTAGCCTGACAGTGTCTGAAGAAAGCTCTGGAACCCGTTTATTTTCAGATCTTTACATGTGACATCAAGAGCTTGATTCAGACACTTTCAAGATGTTTGGAGTTCAATCTGGATTGGTTTCAGTTTTGTAGGCCCTTTTTCTTGTCCTCCTGTGTTAATTGAAAGCAGCTGTTCTCTACTGTCACGAGGTTACAACCGTGGAGTTTTGGCAGAAGGAGGAACTGGGGCTGAGATTTGTGGGTAACATGGCAAACTAAAGGAAGACATGAAATGGTACATATTAATCAGACCCTTGAGCTGTGACAGACCATTTTTCAGTCATTCAGACCTTGTGTTCTGCTTTAACCACATTACTTGAGCTTCATTAGAAACTAATGACGATCGTGTCCGCCTGATTGCTCCTCAATAATTACAATGGCAATAATTGTTTTATTACTTTTTTGATAACAAAAAGTCTTAAAATGTACATAAATAACTGTCAAGCCAGCTTTGGTGACCGATGTGTCAAGTAAATGTATAAAAGATAATGGCATGCTTTTACATTTGGAGCCTTATGGTTGAAATACATAAAATGAAATTAATAATTATAAAAAAGGAATACAACTCATTAGCTTTAGGAATGAGCATTCATTAATATAATCAGTATTACAAATGTTTCCATTTGGATAAAATGCTGTTATTTTACATTTTGTAGCCTATTTATTAAAGAATCTTGAACATTTGTATGATGGTTTCCCAAAAATATAAAGACTCACAAATAATTTTAACCTTAAAAATAAAATGTTTTCATTAATTCAGGTTATAAGAGAGATTTCTAAAGGATAATTTGACACTGAAGACTGGAGTAATGGCTGTTGAAAATTCAGATGTGCCATCAGGAATAAAATATAACTATAGCTAATTAGCTATATTAAAATATATATATATTTTTTTGTAATAATGTCACACAATATTACATTTCACTGTATTTTTGAGTAAATAATTTCAGCTTTGATGAGCACAAGACTTCTTTCAAAAACATTAAAAACACCAAAATGCTTAAATGTGGTTACTTACAGTGAGGGCCGCATTAAGACTGCACAGGGCCCCGGGTCTATGACTTACTGCAGCATATATATATATATATTTTTTTTTTTGATGCACTGAAATCTCATACTTTTTGTTACCAGTTTCAATATCACAAAAGATAATACCTGAAGTAAAAAAATAAGCTTACTTAAGACAAGTAAACAGTCACAAATTAGGCTACAACAGAACAAAGATCATAAGAAATCGACCTACTTGAACAACTTAAGGCACTTAAGGCACAAAATGAACTTAAGGCACAAAATGAAAATTCTGTTGTTGTTCATTACCTGTATAAGATTTCTTCTGCTGTTGAATGCAAAATAATATATTTGGAACAATACTGGTAATCAGACAGTTGCTGGGCCCCCATGACTTTCATAGTATGAAAAAAATACACTATTAGAGTCAATAGGGACCAGAAACTGGTTGCGATATTTTTAAAAGTATATTCTTTTATGTTGAGGAGAACAAAGAAATTCATAGAGGTTTAGAACTATTTTAATTAAAGTATATGGTGGCAGTATCTTCAGTTTTGGGTGAACTAACCTTTTAAGATCTCATCATAGGTTAATACAGGATCTCATAGTCTAACACTACACATGCTTTATCTTTAAATATTAACATTAATTTAAGACACAAATATCTGTGTTTATGTAGATAATCGCAAAGACGAGAATTTTTTACACGTAACTGTGTATTTGAATGTTTAAGCACAACAAAGAGCGAAACGTTTATTCAGTCGCAATATGAGAAGGTGCGCAAAATCAGGTTGAAACCGTCTTAATGCACGCATTTACCAGAATGAATTCTGCCCCACTGTTTAAAGTTCATTAACAGTTTAAACCATTAAAACGTTTAAACGATAAGCTTAGCTTACATCTTGACGCGCAAAACGATTACCATTCCCATGGTAATTACCAGTCCCAACCCTTAAATGAATAGCCTATATAGAGTTTGTTCTGACACAAAACCAATATACAATTACAGTAATTCAAATGATTTTACTGCAGTATTTTTACATTCACGTTTGATGTAAGTTACTGACTTCCAAGACACTGGCAAAATAAGGCCTTATCTGTAAAACAAAAGCATAATTGCTGTCTACCTCTTGGAGAACAAATAAGATTGTGTGAGTGCACAGTGAAAATAATACTCCAGGTTATGACGTGCAAGCTTACACTATTGTATAATAGATGACATCCTCCATGCTTTGAATGTTACGGTCGCCACAACAAAAGGTGCAGACACCGAGACAGGCCCACCTCAACATTCACAGGAAACATTTCAACAATGTTTTATTGCCACAGACTGCAGTATGCTAGTTTTTATGTTGATGTGAACTCGTAGGATCATAAATTCATTCAGATCATAAATATCTGCCTGTTCTCCTCGCACGCTTCAGTATATTTGTTTGAACATAGTGAAATGCTTTCTGGTCTTTACAGTAGCAAACACTTAACAGACACTGACGGTTTTTAGTTCATTAACAAAGACAATTTGTTTGGTTGAGTGACCTCACCTGTCTCTGAGTCATTGTTCTGAAACAGTAGTGTGATAGATGTTTCTGTGTGCATGTGTGTATTAAGCTGTGTGAACTGATCCGGTGTTGTCCTCTCACATTCTCTGTCTCAGATAGACAGGACATAATCTGTGCCATGGTCAAAGCCCTCTATTAGTTTACTATTAATAGGGCCTTAACTATTTGTTCACAAGGCTGACAGTGGACTGCTAAAATTCCCTGGGAAAGTAAATACCCATGATTCCCGTTTCAGACAGCTGGTTTCATTAGACAGACTGTCAGCTGTTGGCTACTCCTACACTTATCATTACTAAAGTCAACAGTTGAATGTATAAACATTATTTCATACTATAGGTTTCACAGTTATTTGGAGTAAACTGAAATGGTTACATGACTATTATAATCGCAATTTAACGATATATACACCATGCTTGTACCGGGTTGGACCCCCTTCTGCCTTCAGAACTGCCTTAATTATTTATGGCATAGATTCAACAAGGTGTTGGAAACATTCCTCAGAGATTGGTCCATATTGACATGATAGCATCACGCAGTTGCTGCAGATTTGTCGGCTGCACATCCATGATGCGAATCTCCCGTTCCACCATATCCCAAAGGTGCTCTATTGGATTGAGATCTGTTGACTGTGGAGGCCATTTGAGTAAAGTGAACTCATTGTCATGTTCAAGAAACCAGTCTTTCAGTCCTCAAAAGGATGTCTTTATTATGCATAAATGTGAATGTTTGACACAAAATTAAAACATCAACAAAAACACTGACAACGTGTACCCCTCCATTAGGGGTGTGCGATATGATGATTTTTGATTGTGGACGATAAAAATGCCTCCACGATCTGTTTTTGAAGAAATATCGTAGTATCATGCTACAGCGAACATTCTTTCAGTTGCAGTTCTGGATCCTCAATGTACAACGCCACATACATTCACATCAGTGTTAACTCAGCGGTAGAGTTACTCTCACGGGACACTTTACTTATTCGCAGTCACAAAAGTATATAATTCGTGTGTTTTAAAGCCTTGCCAGTTAAGCTTTTCATTCGCAGGTCTGACGTGCTTTTTTTGAGCCCGCACACCTGAAGCGTGCGAACTAAAACGCCTGTCTAACAGCGCCTGATTTCTCAACTAAGTTATATTTTGAGCTAATACTGTCAAAACACACAAGGTTTACATTTAAACTCAGTTGGTTATGTCTAAAACTAAAGTAAACAGTCGAGACAAATGGATGCGTGCAGCTCTTAAAGGGACAGAATAAATATTTTTTAATACATTTTTATTGTTATTTTTATATTAAAATAACAAAACACAAAGAGAGAGAAAAAGGAACTTGCTACTCTTGACTAAAAAAAATATACAGTTGCTTTAATAGGAATCAATGTGTATATAGTGTTTTACTTTTACATTTGTTAATTCAATTTCTTGAACGCTCCTGCTAAATATGCCTATTGTACCTGAAAATAAAGCACTGTTTGTTTTATTTGTATATTATGGGTATTTGTAATGTGTATCCTTGTTATTCTGGTTAATGATGTGACAGACTTTACCGGTATTTTGAAACTGATGTGTGAATTGTGCTTTACCGGTAAAAAGATAAAACGTTATTGCCTGTGTGAAAAGTGCTTTTTTTATTTACCTGTAATTTTAGGGAATTTACTGTATACTGTGTGAAAGGCTACTACAGTAGTGTCTCAGGGCGGTTTGATTCATGTTAAATGCTGCACCACACAAACTCATCTCAGCATCTGCTGTTTCAAGCATCTTTCCTTTCCTTTTAAAAATGAATAAATTAAGACATCCATAAATATTAGTATTGTAATTTTACAGTTGTGCTTTTTTAGTTGTGATTTTTACAGTTTTTTTTTTTCAGTGAAATATTACAATTAATATTTCTAATTTTAGTAATACACTTTTTAAATATACATTTTTAAATGTTATTATTATTTATTTATTGTTTATTTAAAATCTCAGAATCTCAATTGGATTTTTCCCTTAAATCATACAGCCCTATTACTTTAAATTTGTTGTTTTGAGCAGTTTAAATGAATATGGGTTTCGTTTCTAATGATCTGTTGTCTTCTTTTACAGAGCGGAGAAAACAGAGGTCCTTAGTGATGACCTGTTACAGGTGACTGCTTTTTATTTCCATTTCTGTCTCTGTAGTGAAACCGTTCTGTTCTTCTTTTAACATCAAATGGTGGGAAACTTGTGAGTCATTGGGGAGAGAAAGGTGAAGTCACGGAGGTCAAGCAAATACATTCCATGCTATTTATTTTTGTCTCTTCTGAAAAATGAGCGAATGGATTGCGTCACGGCACTTTTGCTCTCCTTATGTGAAACTGTCCCCAGTGAAATTGTCAAAAAGTTTGGTTGCCATGGAAATAGTGCCAAAATGACTTCCTAGAAACGCAGGGACTTGACTCCATGAAATAGAGAGTCGTTATCTGAACTTCCACCAATATTGTGTTCGTGACAGCTTGTTTATTCCTCTTGGCCGGCTGCATCTAAAATGATCTCTATGAGATGTTTGGACACATCAAGCGAGAATTATGCTGACATCCCCCCGTGGCACTCAGAGGGGCTTGGTTTTTATTCTGGGTTCTATATGGTGCTCAGGGATGATCACAGCGGTATCCCATCACCCCGTTCTCAGCTGTCTGGGCTGTTATGCTCGTGCCACTCACAGATGCATTCAGGGGACACTTTTAACATTCTTGAGCATCTAGGTCGTGCATACTCCCATTTTGAATTGCATATAGTTTTCCCTAAACGCTTGTCCGGACAGGACGTTCCTGCGGCACCTTGCCAGTGACTATTCAGTATTATGTGTTGTTTCCCCAATTTCTGAACATAATATGTACCGTTACAAAAACTATAGCTCATTGTTTCTGCATGTTTAGTCTGTCGTTGGCTAGACAGTTTTGGCAACAGGCAAACATTTAAAGACCTTTCACACCAGATAATCCAAACAACTTCCCTAGAACAGGATCTCCCTCAGCAGAAAAGCACCGACAATAACAGTCAGTGATTCCCCTTGTTCCCTTGCCTCTGCGTTCTCATGCCGGAGACGCCTGAGCGGAATGTACGCTTGACCCAGCTGCATTGGGACGGCTGTGAGGGAATGTTATGACGTAAAAGAGGCAGAGAAGTGTGAGGAGATGGTTATCTCTTCTCCCAGCCTGTGGAATTCCTGATCTGGGCTGTTTTTGGAACATGAGTCAGTTTTTTCTCTCTCTCTCTCTTTCTCATTCAGATCTCTTTTCTCCTCCTCTGCGTTTGTTCAGTCATACCGCTCTCACATTTCTGAAGTGACATTCTTTTCATGGTTGTTTTTAGGGCTGACATGTGTTCGAGCAGGCCCGCCCTGCTCGCATCAAAAAGTTGACTTGTCTGTCATGACGGTAGTTTTCAAAGTCTTAGACACTGGATCTCTGTTCCGACAAAACAATATGATGACACCCTATATTTTCTAAGCATATTGCTGGTGAAATAAGAGGCCTAAATAATAAATGAGAAAGTAAATGCCAGTCAGAGAAAAAATGTATACAATAGAACTTAATTTACCATTTTGCTAGGTCATCTATAGTTATATATTATTAATATTTTCAGATTATAAATGTTGGAACAGTGCCAAATACATGCTGCTGCAGACATATTTATTTAGTTTATCATTTTTGTAAAAAAAAATCCACTTGTGTCAACTGCATTTAGTTTTTATTCTGTGTAATGGAATATAGTTTCGATTTTTATTTTCACTTTTAATAAATTGTATAATAATTATACAATAATAAATAATTGTATTTGTCAATGACAAATTCCAAATAAAGAAATACATGCATGCATAAATACACACACACACACACACACACACACACACACACACACATATATATATATATATAATAGTTTATTAATCCATTTATTTGATTATTTACTTGTTATCTTTAAATCATTTATGTTTAATTGTTCTATAATTATTTAATAAAAATAAATGGGGAAAAAATATTCCACAACACTTTTGACCAGATAGCCCTATCTGTTTTATTAAATTTTCCCCATAGAAATGAATATATCTATAGTGAACTAAACCTTGCTCCGACACCCCCTTTTCAACATTACAGAATGAAGTAGAAAAAGAGAGTCTGGTCTGCATCTGTATTCTCTGTTTATGGCATCCCAGTGCTGAGCTCATGCATTTGAATCTTAAGCATCCCAACAGGGCAGATGAGTCATGCTTGTCTTCTTTATGTAAAGTAACATCTTTTTCATGCCTCCCCAGGGAGTGGTGTGATAAATCATGTTTGACCTTACCCCACCCTCAAGACCATGAAAAATGTTTTATTCCTTTCTAACAGCAACTCCTGTTAATTGACAAATGCTCAGGCTAAATAATGTCTATTCTAAAGCTAAGATAGAATGCTGAATTAATGAAATCTGTTTCATATCTCAAAAGCTTCCCATGCGATATAACATACCATGCCTTAGGCATTTTTTTACAGGCTGTTTTCTTTCAACACAATGCATACAGGCTTTGCATTGAGTGGTAGCCCCAGCTCAATATGGGTTGTAGGTTGTTATTGATGTTTTGTTTTACTCTGCACAGATTGAGCGCCGTATGGAGTTGGTGCGAGTCGTTTCGCACAACACGCACAAAAGAATGGTCGCGTGTTTGCAGGGGCAGATAGGCACTGATGCTGAGAAGAGACACGTAAGGGCATAACAGTGCTTATGACTGCACAACATGTCAGTCATCAACATGTATTTTGTCTGCCTGAATTTTCATGTAATGTTTCACAAAAACTCTCTGGTTTTCTGACACAGAAAAAGCTTCCACTGACAGGGCTGTCTCAGGCCATGCAGGATGGCGGAAACCAGTTGGGGGAGGAGTCTCTGATTGGGTAATTGGGTGACATTAACAATATTAGACAATATTAGGGTAATTGGGTAAAACATACAAATATTAGAGGTTTTGTTCTGTAAGGAAATTAAGGTCATACTTTATTTTAAGGTTCAATTCTCGCTATTAACAAACCATTAACTATGACTTATACTGCAATAAACTCCTATTTTGCAGCTTATTAATAGTTAGTAAGGTAGTTGTTAAGTTTAGGTATTGGGTAGAATATGCTTATGCACAATGTGTTCTTTATAAGAACTAATAAACAGCCAATATGTTAATAATAGGCATGCTAATAAGCAACTGGTTAATAGTGAGAATTGGTCTCTATACTAAAGTGTTACTGAAATTAATGCTTTTATTGAGCTAAGATTAAATAAATTGGACAAAATAAGAACAAATACATTTATACGGTTATAAAATTATATTTTAAATAAATGCTGTTCTTTTGAACTTTGCATCAGTGAATTCTAAAAAATAGTATCACCATTTCCTCAAAAATATTGAACAGCACAATTGTTTTCAGCATTAATAAGAAATGTTTCTTGAGTACCAAATCACCATATTGACTTCTGAAGGATCAGGTGATACAAAGGACTGAAGTCATGGCTGCTGAAAAATTTGCTTTGCCATCACAGGAATAAATTATATTTTCAAAACATTTAAAAAGTGTATTAAATAGTAATAATGTTCACAATATTACTGATTTTACTGTTTTTTGTGAGCATAAGAGACCTCAAATTTTTGAACAGTAATTTATATTCAGTATCTTTTGTGCAGGATAATGATGGAGATGTGCGGCGATGCCGAGACCAGACTGGCCTCTGAGCTAATGCAGTATGAGATGAACATTGAAAAGGAAATCTTAGACCCCCTCAATCAGCTAGCCGAGGTACAGACAAACATAAAAGATGCCTTTTAGGCCAGAGGGAGGGGCATTTGTGCCCCAAACGAGTTACTGTGCCCCGCACTTTCCATTCTCTCCTCCTTGCTGAACGTGATTGATTTCGAAAGCGAAAGTGAAACCGATAAAACATAAGAAAGCGAATGCATGCTTTAGCGAGCGTCAGCAACTGCATGTGATCACAGATTTAAAATCACGTGACCCCCTGTCACAACGTGATTTGTGCCCCTAGAACACAGATGGTGCCCCTGTGCCGGCTCTGTATAGGCCAGAATGTCAATAACAATGCTTACGTAATCTCATTGTTTTTTCAGGTGGATATTCCTAACATCCTGAAACAGAGGCGGCAGTTAGCCAAGCTGGTGCTGGACTATGACTCTGCCCGAGCAAGGTGAGGTTTCTGGCCTGCATCAGCTTTCATTATATCATGTTTTACCAAGTTGACCAACTGAAGTGGTCTCTTCACAGGTGGTTGCAGGCGACCAAGTCCATAATCTCAGGAACAAACACACAAGCACTGACAGCCAAAGCAGACTCGCTCAAAGAAGAAGTCGATGAAGCTATGAACAAAATGGAGCTGTGTAAGGTACTGATGTGCAACATGCCTAAACCTGCCTTACCCTTATGAATTGCTTAGTTATGGATTTTACAGCAACATATTATAGTGGGTGGTGTGTAAGTACGATGGCATCAAACACCTCATCAGCTTGGTTGATGAATATCAGTTAGATGACTAACATTTGCTTAGTTTTCTTAAATTAGGCTAGTGATAGGAGGATTACTGCTAGAACGTTCAGCCAAGCATATTGGAAATCAATATATAATGTTTATTAAGGTTGTGCAGAGGTTTCTAAAAGTAACTTACAATACTGTAAATCTGCAGTAATATGTTTTTATTTAAAAATAAATACTTTACAGCAAGGCTGCACTAAATTGATCAAGAGTGACATTGGGCCTCATTTACGAAACGAACGTATGACCGAAAATTGAGCATACGGTCGTTTCTAAGCAAAACTTGAAATTTATCAATATGAACGTGAGCGGAGGTTACGATCAAATCTCATGTCAGGTCTGAGCTCGTGTACGCAAGTTTTTGAGTTCGCCTGAACTTGCATGCAGCCTAGAGAATTTTGGAGAATTGTATAGAATGACAGCATTTAGTTAATTTAGATTATTTTCCTAAACCGACAAACTAAGCTTTTTTTTCTTTTCAGGGCTTTAGCTTTATATGCGCAAATAGCAGCATAAACAACAGACCATGAGAAATCACACATCGTCGTATCACGCACCTGCAGCACTTCTGTGAATGGAGAAAAACAGAAATTATAAGAGCAATAAAATAAATGGGGCTAGGCTATACAAAATATATTTATATTAATTAACAGATAAAAATTTCATTTTTGTGACACTAATTAATGCATTGCCGTTATAAATGTTTCTTTATATTTACTGGTATTTAATATACATAAACATTTAATGCCATTGTTTGCAATTATAAGGTTAAAAGGTGTTTTTGGAATAAGATCAATTTGTCTTTCATAAGATTACTTCCTCTTTTTGGCCGGGCTATGTTTCTCCATGTTGTAAACTCTAGGGGCGAGGCTTCTAAACCGGGGTGTTTTTAGGGGCGTAATATTCAAATGATGATTGTTTTCAGCCACCATATTTATCAACATACGATGGGATTGGCAGTATACGAATGTTTCATTAATCACACGTGAACTCTGTCCTAAATTGATTTGTGCGCTCGGATCTGCGCTCGTTTCTGCATTAAATTGATAAATGAGGCCCATTGTATCTCAAATAAATGCTTAAAAAATATATTAATCAAATAATCCTAAAAAGTATCAGGGTTTCCAGAAATATAGTAAGCTGTGATGATGATAATAATAATAAATGTTTTTGAGCAGCAAATCAGCATATTAGAATGATTTCTGAAGGATCATGTTACACCAAAGATTGGAGTAATGACTGCTGAAAAGTTTTGCCATCACTGGAATAAACAATTTACTAAAATAGAAAAGTGTTGAAATAATATTTCACAGTATTACCTTTTTTACTATATTTTTCCTCAAAACCCAAACTGTATTTTTACCAGCCCCAAACTTTTGAATGGTATTGTTGGTGAGTTTATTATATAAATTAATATCCATTTCAGTCTTTTTATTTTATCTGTTCAATAAAAATCGTGTCTCTTAGTCTACAATGTTTTTTTTTAAATAACAAAATATGAAATTTCTAATCAAGTCGGTCTCAAATAAATCTAGACATCAGTCTGCTTGATTCAAAGTTCATCTACCCTGCGTCAGAACCATTGAGCTGCTAGTCAGCCATATGGTGACTGATTTATGATGCAGCGGTTGTTATAAATGCAAAAATCTGATTTGTAATCAGTGTTGTAATCACAGACAATTTTTTCTTTCTGACTGATTAGTCATTTTTGGTAAATGGAGATGTGAAATAAGGTCTCGAACCTGCGTCACCACTTGAGCAAAAGGCTCAGCATGTGTGTTCCTGTTCGGCATGGGTTTGATTGCCAGGGAACACATTACTGATAAAATGTATAGCAATGAGTATAAGTCAATTTGGATAAAAGCATCTGCAGATGCACAATGTAATGCATCAAGAGCATGTGGCTAACCGCTGTGCTTGTTTCCTGTAATATCCTATTTCTCTGTCTGTACAGCCAGAACAAAGCCAATAGTTTCAATTATGTTTTTTTCCTTCCAGGATCAACTTTCAGCAGACATGTACAATTTCTTCTCAAAGGAGGCAGACTATGCCTGCTACTATGTAATGGTAAGAATCTTTTGTGTTTGTCATCCATTAGTTCAATAACTCAGCTGTTATGTTTATTTTAAATTATGTTCCATATTTGTAATGGCCTGTAATAACTGCTGTGTCTCTCCTTACTCAATGTCTGCTCTGTTCTCAGTTATTAGAGGCACAAGCGGATTATCATCGAAAATCTCTCACCTTGCTCGAGAGTGTCCTGCCAACCATTCAAACTCAACAAGGTGACGGCACAGTTTATTATTCCTGTGTATCTGAAATAACTACCAGTGAAACCTAATTTGCCTCTAATGACTAACAGGCATCCATAAAACTACATATTTTGGGGATCAATGTCTTGTTGACTAATTGGTCTTAAAGGGATAGTTTACTCAAAACCAACTGCTAATGTCAAATCGATTAATTGCATTCGATATAAAAGATTGTGTTTACATAATGTGTGTGTACTGTGTATATTTGGGCTGTGCAATTAAAAGCAATAGCTGACAAGCTACGCGATATCGCGTTCATAATCGGATGCGATTCATCTGCGATATGGAACGGGCTTTTGCGTAGCTTGTCAGTGAACTACGGCTCTGTGTATTAGCTGCCGCTCTATTTGAAAACAGGTGATGGAGATTTACCACCAATCACGGAGCCCGCTTTACTGACGAGATGCGCATGAGAATCGCATGCGATTAATTGCACAGCCCTACTGTATATGTATATAAATACACACACATACAATTATAGATTTAAGAAATTGAATATATTTATTTATATGTAATAAATCTTTATAAATATGAATATCAATATATGTTTTTTGTGTGTGAAAAATGTTTCAACTGTGTTTGTCCATTCAATGAAAGTCAGTGGGGTTCAAAATCAACATCTATTGATTTTTATTGTGTGGAAAAAAACACTGATAAATAAATACATTCTTGCTCTGCTGACATGTTCTGCTGACAAAAGAAAGTCATACAGGTATAGAATGACATGAAGGTGAGTAAATAATGACAACTTTAATTTTTTGGGTCAACTATGCCTTTAAAGAAACCTTATATAATTATACTGGTTTCAGATAAAGACGTCCATCTATAGAGACTTTTGTTTAACTAAATTAATTGTGTTTTGGTTTTTTGAAACTAGTTAAATCACTTCTGGGAAAAATATACAAACTACATGTAGTTTACAGCTACAGTAGCTGGTTGTTGATTGAGTACAGTACCATTGTGATCATCCCTAGTGACTAATGTAGATATATTAAACGAAAATGAAGTGAATTTAGCCTGATGGTGTGTTTCAGTGATTTTCTGCCCAGTCCTTAGAGGCTCTTAATTGTTTTCATTCTTATTTGTGCCTGGAAATCTGGCGCTTGAGTGCTATAAATTGTTGTTGTGATGTTTTCCTGTGAGCACACGTGAGGCAAACAGACTTGGTGTCCCAGCATGTGGGCCATGAGTAATACTTCTCAGATCTCACCCACCTGGTTCATCTGCCTTTTTCAGGAACAGTAAGATGGAAAAAGACAGCTTGAAGGGGGCTTCGACAGCAGGATGTAGTGTTTACAGTAGTTTGTCTTGATGAGTCACAGATGAATGCTCCTTCTGTTATTCACATCTTTTATTTTAAGAGTGTGATGCTTTCAATTGATGCTGCTGGTAAACATGATTAAAATAAAGGTATTTCTGTTTTCCCGATAGATTCGTGGACTGAGAAGCCAGCGTTTGGAACGGCTCTGGACGAGCACCTGAAGCGCAGCAGCAGAGAGATCGCTCTGCCTATAGAGGCCTGCGTCATGATGCTGCTGGAGACTGGAATGAAAGAGGAGGTACGGCGAGACCACTACAGTGTTTAAACAAGACATCAAATATCGAATTGTTGATCTGCCACAGTAATCTTTTCCAATCCCTTCAAGACAGATCGGCAAATGTTTTCAGTTATCGAACCACAATACAAGTCTTGTTCAACCTTTAACAGTGTCCACATTGTACCGACTCCTCTCTAAAACTGCTGCTGCAGCTATCCAACAAAACATTTACCATTTTAGAGGATGAAGTTGGGTCTTGGCTTTCGCCCTAAATCCGTCTTTAAATTCGTCGTTCTCCAGGGTCTTTTCAGAATAGCTGCAGGAGCCTCAAAGCTGAAGAAGCTGAAGGCAGCTCTGGATTGCTCCACCTCACAGCTGGAGGAGTTTTACTCCGACCCGCATGCCGTTGCTGGTAAGTCCTGTTTTGTTGTGTGTATCAGTTATATGTCATTCACACTCAATGAATGTTAATTTAAAACCACATTCTCCTAATTTAAGGGGCGTTAAAGTCATATCTCAGAGAGCTGCCTGAACCTTTGATGACTTACCAGTTGTATGATGAGTGGATACAGGCATCCAAGTAAGACATCTTGCAGTACTTTACGTAAAGGTTTAAAGGAATCTACTAGTGTTTGTTTTGTTAATTACTGGGCCTTTATTTTGTCAAGTGTCCCTGATCCAGACAAACGGTTGCAAGCTTTGTGGGTTACCTGCGATCAGTTACCAAAAAACAACAAGGCAAACTTGAGGTGGGTTTCTTAATGTGAAGTGTATCAGTTCGTGCAACGTTCTGGGGCTCCATGTGTGAAATGGCACACATTGTAAACGTATGTGTATGCAGAGAGGTTTCGGATACTTCCCAGTTGAACTGTATTAGAAACTAGAGAAATAGAGCATTTAAATGTAATTTGTGCTGATAAAATAAATATAATAGTAAATAAAATGTAAATATACATTAAGAAATATTTTTAAATATCAAAACAAAAATATCAAATACATTAAGATTTAATATTCATGAATATATCTTGAATATAAGCATGTTATTTATCCTGTAAATCCTGGTTTGGTTTTTCTCTCGTTTTAAGCATAAACCTCATCTAATGCAATTTTTCTTATTTTATTTTAATTTGTAATAAAAAAAATATATAACAACTTTCTGATATCAGTGGATCAATGAAATATCGTGTTTATACATCAGGACTATTACTACAGTAGTACTGTTTCTAAATAGCTATTTTCTCATTTAGACTATTTTTTCTGTATTACAGATACCTTATTAAGTTCCTTGCTAAGCTTGCACAGGAAAGTGACATTAACAAGATGACCCCCAGCAACATTGCTATTGTCCTTGGACCCAATCTACTGTGGGCCAAAACCGAGGGGTGAGAATATTTTGAAATATCCAGCAAACAAGTTCAAATATTTAATTGTTCCTTGTTTAAACTTGTTTTCTCTTTACCTACAGGAGCCTAGCAGAAATGGCTGCTGCAACCTCTGTGCACGTGGTTACTATAATTGAACCCATCATTCAGCATGCAGATTGGTTTTTCCCTGAGGGTAGGGGCTATAAAGCTTTAAGTATATTGTATTTACCAATGAAAAAAGTATTGATGTCAATTTCAAGATTAACCTGTTTCTTGTTATTCCTTCAGATGTGGATTTTAATGTATCCGGCATGTTTTCTATGCCTGCGCCCTTGCCAAACAACGTCAACCACCTGACCCCGCCAGATTATGACTCGGGCACCATAGAGAGGAAGAGACCTGGCAGCATGGTGGGCCCAGATGGAGAATTGCCCCGGAGAGACAGGTAAACTTAACACAAAATCTCAATTAACAGTTTGATTCCCTGAATCAATCATACTAGTTATTTCCTCTTGCTGGAATTAAGATCGGCAATTAAATTGATTTAGAATGCAATTTAATTGATAAATTCACTTTAATAGAGCAATTAAAATAGCGGATCAGCCATTAACCATTCCAGTGTTTTCCGTTCTGCTAGTAAATCTCTTACTTTTCCCTCTTAACCCTGCAATGTGTGTGGTGTAAGTGGGATTTCTACCAATGCAGATTACCCTCTTGGTTTCTGTGGTGTCGCTCTCCTGGGAACTTATTAGCACTAGTGGTGTCTCTGCTGTCTCCTCTTTCTGTAGCTCTGCTAATAAATTAATGGACCACAATCCTCGTAGAGGCAATACTGTACCTAGAAAACAGCACGCTTCGCCTGCCTTCCAGCCCCCGCTGCCCCCGGTGGAGGCTGCAGGTAGTGCAGGGGGTCAGCCTATGGCTGAACTCCTGCTCCAGCAGCCTACGCAGGTGGGCCTGGGCTTAGAGAGCTGTCAGCCCGGGCTGGTGCTGGGGATGGCCGCCCTGGTAGCAGCACAGCAGCTTCTAGCTCAGCATACTGAGGAGATCAGGTAAGACTCCTGCATGATCTGGACCAGAGCAATGCATGAATGAATCTGACCGGCATGCACATGGAATAGCGGTGGAGGGACAAAACGGATCTTTCAACTACTTTTTTCCAGTGGTTTACATTGTTGTGATATATAACAAACCAAAAATGTAATTAGTTTTACTGATATGGCTTTTCAGCAACAGATGGCAAGTAGTTATGATTTATACATTTATTCCGTGAATGAAGGGGAGTTTAACAAAATAAAGAGAGTAGGGTATTTGACTGCTCATATTCCTCCATTTAAAAGAAAAACCCTTTTATTGGCTTACATTGAAAGGTAAAATGTGCAAAATCAGCTTGTCACTGGGATAGTACCCTCAAACGTGGACCTTTGTATCTTATCTACTTCTAAGATATTGGAACCTTAATATTCATTTTTATCACACATTTAAAGAATCTTTGATAGACAAAAAATATGATTTTGTACATATAATTCTAAGTTGAGTTTAACTAAGTACGTTAAGGGTCCATATTAGTAATTTAGGGTGCTTTCACACCTGCCTCGTTAGAGTTCGTTTTCCCTCTTGGTGCGGTTCGTTTGGGCAGGTGAGAATAAAGCAATCACACTTTATGACCAATCGAAAAGCAGTTTAGGGAATGCGTTCAAAGACACATCTAGCCAACAAGTGGATGTTGTCACATGACTGCATTTAGGTTCGTTTCAGCTGGTTCGGACCAGAGCAAACAGTGTGGTGTGAAAAGAAACCAAAACGGCTAAAAATAGCTACAATGTATAATTTTTTGAATATATATTTTTTTAACCTTTAAATATACATATGGATATTTAGGATGATACTTGGAGTCAAAAAGTTTGAGAACCACTGCTTTAGGTGTAGATATGATACATATGTCTACCTACTGCCTCATTGACAATCTTAAGCTTACTTTTTGCGCATATTTTCTGAAATACAAATATATTTTTTCATTCATTTTTATGTTGAGAAAAAATCCACATTTAAAGACAAAAATACTGAGTTTAGCTTTAACCATTTCAAACGTAATATTAAAATATTCCATCACAATAAGGCTTAAGTTTGTATTTGTGGAGTTTGCATGTTGCAGAATGTCAAATAAATATGACTGATTTAGTATATTTTGTTCCTCTGTTTGCTTAACAGTTCAAAGACCCGAGACCCTGCGTCCACTCCTCCAGCTCAGAGACATGGCACTGGTGGATCGGGACAGCTGAGTGTAGGGACCCCTGTGGCTGGATCTACAGGACCCAGTCCTCATATGGCACGCAGAGGTCAGTAGACTTACCTCAGAAGGTAACTAAACAAAAACGGCCACTGCACTGTGTAATGCAACAATGGCCACGTCCGGTGTAGACAGGGTGTTATATGAGGACAGCTCAGAACACCATACAGAGCTTGTTTTAAATTCTCTTTTTATTTATAGGTACCAAGAAGCCTGCTCCAGCTCCTCCTAAACCATTAAACCCTCCACCAGGCCAACCAGCCAATCAGTCAGTACAGCAAGCCTCTTCAGGCACCCCTCAGTCCCTCAGCCCCTCCCCTAAACCACTTTCTAGTCACTCTCCGACCAATCTGAGCCCCACACAACCACAGGCTCAAACCAACACGACCCCTCGTCGCCACTCCAGCAACCAGCCTACCATTCAGGCACCCAATCATCCGCCCCCGCAACCTCCCATGCAGGCCACGCCCCCTCCCCAGCCCAGCGCTCCAGCTGACCCTGGAGAAGACCCCTCCCCTCCCAGCACTCCCACTCCACCGAGCACCCCTCCACCCACGGCAGTGTTTCACGACGGTCCCAATCCCACCGCTCCCCCGGTGTTCCAGTCCGGATCGCTTCCTCGCCCGAGGCCTGTTCCTAAACCACGCAACAGACCTACTGTTCCCCCTCCGCCCCAGCCTCCAGCCACAGGAAGCGACAGCAATGGAATTTGCAGTGCTGCTTTCAAAACAATGGGTGAAGCTCTTTTATTTCCGTCACTCTAAGCTTCTGTTTAACTGGCTGATTGTTTGCGCTTCTGGGAGTTGCATACGTTTTCAGGGCACATGTATCTGAAAGCTGAATAGAATTTCAATGTAGCTACTTATGAAATAGTTGTTAAAGTCAGTTGTAATGTCACTGAGAGCAGGATGCATTTATTCACACAAAGTTTAATAACAAAATGAGTTCACATTTAACTCCGTAACATTTTAGAATTGCACTTCCTTGCTCTGAATACTGTGGCTGTCCTAGTGTCATGAGAGAATTTTGGTACATGTCAGTAGAGATTGACTGATAATCGATTGTTACAATATTTACCCTTTTTACTTTTTTTTTTTTTTTTGTTCTACAAAGTCAAACAATAAGTGCAACTTGAAGGATTTTATCCGAAATGACACCCCAAATTAACACACTCATATAACTTATTTAACATTTGACATTATATTAATATTACATAATTCTGTTTGAAGTGAGATTTATTGCAGATATCCTTGGTGTGCTGCATTTTAGTGAAAGCAGGGATGCAAACTTGTCACTGTTTGACAAGAAACGCCAGTTTGAATGTAACATGTTTATGAAATGAAGATCGTATGGATATTAGTATTGTAATTTTTTTGTTGTTTTGTAAAATAAAATTTGTATTATTATTGTTATTATAAATATTAAATACTATTTAATTTAATTTTACAGCACTGTAGTATTATTACTATAGTAATAGTTATTTAGTTTAATTTTTATAATTTAATAATAAAATGTTATTATTTGTTCATTTATTATAATTATTATTATAGTCAGGGAATGGTTCCGTAAAGAAAACTATATAGTATGTAGAGTTTTTTTCCCTTATATCCTCATTCTAAAATAAACTGTAAATCCTAATAATCAATAAATTTTTGAATTTACTGTTTTACAAGAAAGGCAGAAAAAATTGTAATGCACTTCATTATAATTTTTTATTCATATGCCCAATTACAGTCAATAAATATAGTCAAAAATTTAAGCACTGTATGTGCTTAACAAATTTAAGAACACCTGTCATAATAAAACTAATATTTTCAGAATCTGTCAAAAACTTGTTTAAAACTAAAAATATTATTGTCCTTTATTAGGCAAATAACGAATTTATTCGTCTTTATTCACACATAATAACCAAAAACATTTAGTATGACCGCCTTTGGCCTTGATAATAGATTGCATTTTTGCATTCTTCCACAGTCTCTGTAGTTATTGACTGTAATTGAGCATCTGAATAAAAATGTATAAAGTGCTTTACAATTTCTTTCAGAATTTCTTGTAAATCAGTCAATTAAAAAAATCATGGATAACAACAATAATTATATTTTACCATTAGAAACGCTACTGTGACTAAAGAGCTTACACATACTGGTGGATTAACCATTACAGAAACATAAAAAATAAAAAATACTGTTAGATTAGGGCAGCTGTGGCACAAACCTTACATTGGGTGGTGGTGGTCTAATACATTTTTTTTTTATTAACAATCAATTAGTCGGCATTGTCTGACTCCCTAATGTTGTGTCTTACAGATTCGGGGATGACATTTAAACCACTGGCACGAGCTCTTGTTCCTGATATCGCCATTGAGAAGCCTGTTACCCAACTCAAGGACACAGACCTTGACACAGAGAGCACCATCCTGTAAAAATGGCCTTGACCCCCAAACACCTTTTCCCTTAACTAAAGGTTTGCTAAAGGGCTGCTCTTCTCACCATTACCAAAGTGTTTATCATCTTGGCTGTATTTCTCGAATACCCCACACTTAAGACAATCGCCAATCCCAGTGGCACCAGGGAAACAGATGCCCTGAGATATTGTATGTTTATTTAAACATGCCTTTCATTATGATGGCTGACCTGTATTGCACGAGGATCTGTACGGTGATGGGGTGAATTTGGTGAATGGAGGTGAGTCTTAATTGGCCTTAGCTAAACAAAGCAATTACTCAACTTAAAATGTGGAAAACTGTTGCTTTATGTGTAGCTTGTGACTGCAGGTCTCCAGTCAGCTGATACAGTACAAATACAGTACATTCCTTTTTTTTTTGTTCGTTTGCAAGCCTTACTTTTCCAGGTTGGAAACTAGTTACATGCAATACTTTGATTTAAGGTATGCAAATGTCAAGTGATTAGTTTTCTGCCTTTGACAGCTGATGATTTCATATTTTGTGGCATTAAAATGACTGGACCTAAACATATGTGGTAGAGCACTACTCGGCTATGTGTTAAAGTAATCCTGGTTGGTTCATATGTGAAAGAAGCCATTTGTTATTGGACATTTGATTGCTAAAATTAGAAGTAAAGTGTTCAGCTGTCAGTTTATATAACGGAAAAGGTCAAAATATGTGCTTTAGTGATATTCTGGTATGGAAACTTTGTTATGCCTTTTGTTTGTATGTTTACCAGGCCTTGACAAGGATAGCTTTGTATTTCCCTCCTTGTACCCCTGATATGGTATGGTACCAAAGTGGGGGGAAATGTGCCACACAGATGTTAGTCTTACTGTGTAATAGCTAAGAGCAGACACAATTGCTTACATTTTTCCCACCTTGTCTCATTTACATAAACTCTCTTTCAAAAACAAAACATTTTGAATATGATTCGGATCGATTCACGTGTGAGAGAAAAATGTAGGCGATCATGCTCACTGTTAGCTTTTCTTTATATATTTTCCTTGCCTTTACCATGCTGCCTTACCTAAGTACACTTACAAGAGCTATTTTACCGAGGTTTGGAAAGTAAACTGACTTCACACTTATGAAACGAATAGTTGATGGTGTGTTTGAAGTTCAGAGTCTTCACGTCTAGAAGACTACATCTTTATTGAATTTGGAAAAGACAAAAAAAAAAGCTATGTATTACTGCTTTAAAATGAAATTAAAAAGTGAAACAAGAACAGGTGTTTCAACAGTTCATTGTGTAGTTGTTGTCTTCTCAAATTTAGTTTATTTATTTTTGGAAATGTTTTCTTTCTTCACCAGTATTTTTTTTATGAATAGCGAGTGTAAAAAAAAACCACTAAAATATTACACTATTTTAAGTTAACAGTGACCACCTATGCTATAAATGAACACCACCAATGCCTCTAATTAGAGTCCATTCATGGTTTTACACACACTTGAATGCATATGTGGACAGAATGTGACAATGAACTGAGAAGAACTGTATTTCTCCAGCTGACACCTCACACTTGGCATCAGTTGTATGCTCATACCACACTTGTGGTCATTAATTTAACAACCAATTGTAGTCTTTTTGCACACTGAGTGTACGCTGTCGTTGTGTGAAATTACATTTAACAGAATTGTGCATCTTCTCTAACTCATATACACCCCGAAGGGACCAACTGACTGTTCATTATTTTGCTTGCAAAGCAAGGGAAGTTGATTTATATAGCACATGTCATACACAGTGGTAATTCAAAGTGCTTTACATAAAAGGAAGTGAAATAGACATTAAAACTAATAATAAAAACAAGGAATTAAATAAAAACAATTATATAAAATTTATTTTAAATTAATTTAAAATAGTTAACAATAGACAATTATTTAAATGTGGCTAATGTTTTAGCACATCTGATCTCTTCTGGAAGCTGATTCCAACTGCGGGCGGCAAAATAGCTAAAAGCGGACTTCATCTTTGTTCCCAAATGCAATGAATTCAGTTTTTTCCTTGTTTTACTGAAGAAAGTTTTGGCACATATAACTGTTAATTTCATCGATGCATTGGCAGAGGGAGTCAATGGGGCTATAATCATTTGGAGATAAGGCTAGGTAGATCTGGGTATCATCAGCATAGCTGTCATAGGCAATTTGGTTCTTCCTCATTATTTGACTTAGTGGGAGCATATACAGGCTAAACAAGAGCGGTGCAAGAATTGAGCCTTGTGGGACTCCACATGTCATGGATGTCCTCTTTGACTTATGCTCTCATATACTCACATAATAACCTCTCCCTTCTAAGTATGACCTGAACCATTTGTGTACCATCCCAGAAAGCCCGACCCAGTTCTCCAGTCTCTGTAGAAGTATGTTATGATCGACAGTGTCAAACGCAGCACTGAGATCTAGTAGTACCAGCACCATTAATTTGCCAGTATCAGAATTAAGGCGAATATCATTTATTATATTAATAAGCGCTGTCTCTGTGCTGTGATGTGCTCGGATACCAGATTGAAAATTGTCCAGGTATCCATTTGAATTTAAGTATTTGTTCAGCTGATTAAAACTACCTTTTCAATAATCTTACCTATGAAAGGAAGATTTGATATTGGTCTATAGTTGCTCAACATGGTGTTATCAAGATTAGTTGATTTTTCAGAAGGCTTCAAGAAGTTTCACTTTTTTCAGAGACTAGCTTCTAAACAGTTTTGAAAAAAAGATGTGGGAAGTGAGTCAAGATAGCAGGACGATGATTTAAGATGCTGTACTATTTCTTCCAAAATGTTACTATCAATTTCTTCAAAAACAGACATAGTCACTTCTTTTTGAAATTGCGGTCGAATCTGTGTGGCCTCTGTATAACTAGAAGATGTGCCAATCTCCTTTCTGATATTATTGATCTTCTCATAAAGGGGGGGGGTTGTCAGTCTCTCAACAGTAGCAAAAAGACCACAGGCCAACTTGCAAAATAATTATTTTTATTTTATATGTGAAGTCTCAGTAAAAAATTAAAATTGTGTTGTGTAATTACAAGGTTTAAGTTTCTTGATGAAGAGACAGGCAGGGGTTTATTAGTAATTTCCCTGTATCCCCTGACGCTGTATACATATTTCTAGGATCTATGGTATTTGAAGCACTTAGTGTTGCCTGTTAACAAGAACATTATGATGACATTCATTGTGGATATGGAGAGTGCACTGAAAAAAATATTTTTGTAAAATTGCGAGAACAAAACAAACACTTTACAATCTGACATGATTAGAGGATACACCTTTAAATCAGATTGTTTACCTTTAAACTGTTGTTAGATGTAACAGCAAGGCAGCTGTACATAAATGAAGCCTATAACCTAGCCTATAACTTTAGAAATTAATAAAACCAGATTTGCCTTTTTTTTCCATTAGTAAAAAGTAGAATTGAGTAGAATCCTACAGATTCTCAGTCGGATTGAGATCTACAGGATTTGGATGCCAGTGCCATAAGGGAACCTTTTAAACCTCTGGTGCTCTTCGGTCACTTTTGACCAACAAATGTTCTGTTTTGACTTTTTTAAATCACAGCTTCATCGGAATTGTATGAAACTTGGTGACTTTTATGGCATTTGGAATGCGAACACACACAAATTTGAGGGCTTGATTCGAGCAGGCTAAGTGGTCGTAAAAACAAAAGTCGTAAAAGTCACACTTGTGGTCTAAGGTCAAAAATGGCCGAACATAGGAAATTAATGGAAAATTGACAAAAAACTATCTACAAATCTGCCACAATGCAGACAAAAAGTACACAGCAATGGTACAGGATGAAACTCTAAAGCATCAAGAGTGCAAAACCAACACATCCACTCACACACACGTACACACACACACACACACCTATGAACTGGTGTGAATATGTAAAATAAAAGCAATAATCAAACTACAATGTAGTAAAAAAAAAAGTGGACATCAAGGAAGGGGTTACACTAAAACATAGTACAAAACAGACACACACACACATAGAAATACACACACATACATGATTATACACACTCAAATGAATTGGTATGGCTATACCCATATGGCCAAAACGAGTCAGTAAACTGTAATAAGAGGTTGTAATCCGATCAGACCCAGAAGGATTAAGCTCTGATAAAATATAAATTTTTATGTTAATTTCAATGTTTTGTCTAACAAAATGCTTTCTCTTTGTTCAGGTTTGACTGTAGTAATAAGAATTCAAAAACGGACGCTTTAAATCAACATTTCCAAAAAACTAAATCTAAACCTTTACATTTCTTGTTTTTGAAAATGTCTAAATATATATCCAAAATCTACAACTTAATAAAAGTAAGTATTTATGTCTAAAAATAATTAGAGAATTTATAAGCCTTTTATATAGAGCTAAATGGGAATCTGTGGGCTAAACCATGGAATTGCAGATGTTTTTCTTATTTTACTCCCACCAGATGTAATGAATCTGGCTTGAAAATACTAAATAAAGGCATGAAATACTACCATAGTTGAAAAGTAATAGACAATATTTGAAAATAAAAGTTTGTATTTTCAATGGGAAAAAAATGTATCATAATTATTGCATAAATATTACTTAGTACCATGAAATTCTCTCTCAAAAAATAAATAAATATATTATTATACACATATGTTACATTGATTTTACTGGGGGGAAGAAAAGTAAAATTGTAGGCGTCCGGTCACTTTTGACCGGAGAGCATTTCAAGTGTGACTCCCAAATAATGAGCACCAGAAGACCTCCATAAGTAGATACAGTTACAGTACAAAATAACTCTACAGAGATACATTTCCGCAAAAGCGTATTTATTCAGGCAAAATGAATTAGACATCTGATTAAAACGCAGCAATATGTGGCGCTTCGATATTGAAGCCGATATAGAACCGCTCAGGAAAACACTAGGTTAGTCACGCCAACAATTTGTGCACAAATATTAATTTACAACTAATTAATTTGATAAAACAAATTCAATATAACAAATCGATACAGAAACGATCAAAACAGGAATACATTACATAAATAGAAATACTCTGCTACATGCAAATTGTAGGTTTTCTCCTCATTGATTGGTTCTGACAAGAAACTAAGAAAAACACACAAAAATGATGAAAACAGGCAATAAGGAAGATCATGCATTTGTTCAAAAACAGATGTCAGGAAGAAATGCATTGGGTTATCTTAAACAAGAGTACCTAAAAAAGTCAGACAAGCTACATACTCATTTTAAAAGAACACAGATGATATGTGTTCCCTTCTGCCATTTTATAATGTGAAGCTTTTGCATCTTCTTTTCATAGTTGATAAATTTGATGATGTAAAACCTACCACAGATTCTCATGCGGGATGAAACCACTGATCAATTGTACAACTAATATTGCAATAAAATACAAATGATCATTGATTTGGAAAATAGTTTGATCTATAAAGGGATTATCGGCGTATCACAACAGAGTGCAACAATAAAACACTAATACTGTGAAGAATTTAAAACTCATCTGAATTGTGTGTGTGTGTTAAAATACATTTGGCTTGAAGATGAATAAGTTCATCATGAAAACATACATTCACCTCGGTACCAAAATATACCATCAAAAATACCACCAATCCTCTTCACCTGAAGTGTGCGTGTTCCTGTTACATTCTCTAGCAGCTGGAAATCTCAAAACTAAATTATTAATATTACGCTATATTAATATGCTTTCTCGATAAACGCTGAAGTTCTGTATAAAATATATATGTATTTTTATTCTAAAGATATTTTTAATTCCTCTAAGATGTTTAAAGTAAGGTTCATTTGCCTTCACGCTATCAAGTTCCCTGTTTTTATTGGCACATGGGCGTTCTGGGTTAGAAACAGCAGATGCTGTTGGTTTCACCATGCCAGCGGCGAGGATATTCGGGGGCTTCTGGGGTTTTCTGTTCCTTGTGTCTCACTCAGTGCTCTCTGTTGAATACAAAATCAACAAACTCTTACTTCACAACTTTAGCGTAACTACATCTGTGAAAATGGCAGCATTTAACATACCTCAAATTTGGAGATAAATTCAGCGAAGATGCCAAAGAAGGTTTCTGTAGTCGTGGCCTTACTGTCTTCTCCAAAGTACGAGGCCACGTTATGAAACTCATCCATTGCTCTTTGCTGCAAGGAGTCTAGGGACTGCACAGCTGGATGACAGTTTTCCAGAAAGCTCTAATATCAGGGTTAAGGGTTGATACACTGCAATGGAAGTTCAACATACATATATTCTCTCTCACAGGATGTCAAACTCGTTCAAAAAAGGCTGTAGACTGGTGGATACACTCATAACCAATGCGAAGCGATCCTCTGCAGTAGCTGGGATTTTCACACAGGCGGTTCTTATGTCCTGGATGGTGGAGTGAAGTTCACTGAGCTCAGCAGTAAGGGTCTTCTGATTGACTGTATTTACAGCGAAAATACAGGAACATCAATTATTCATCAATACATGTAATTGACATAGTTGCACATTTTATGTCTTCCCATTTAAACCAACAGCAAAAACACACTTGTGTTACCTCCAACAGAGGTCAAATATTTGAGGTCAGTAATTTGATCAAAAGTAACAGTAATGACATTTATAATGTTATAATTCTGTAACCAATCCTGAAAAAAATGTACCGTGGTTTTTTACAAAAATATTAAGCATCACTTACAACTTTTTTGAACATTGATAATAGTAAGAAATGTACAAATAGTATAGTTTTACTGTATTTTTGATCTACTAATGCAGCCTTGGTGCGCATAAGTGACTTATTTTATTTATTCTTACCGACCCCGAACGTCTGAACAGAGGTGTATATACAAATATCTAACAGGAAGTTGTTCTGATACCTTACCTTTGGCAGCTAGTGGCACTGTTATGAGGTCCCTGGCGAAGTCGAGGAGTTCTGGGAAGTGTTGGCATAATGATTTGGCAAGAATATGGAGGAAAGTCGACTTTCCATCAACTGTTTTTGTTGTGTTCAGCTGAGGAGTATTTTAATCCATTATTAGGAGAAACATAACAAATATGAACGTTTAATCAAAAACATTGGTCATACTATTTTAAGGTCCAATACTCACTATTAACAGACCATTAAGTACAACTTTTGCCTCAAACTCCTAATTTGCTGCTTATTAAGAGTTAGTAAGGTTGTTGTTAAGTATTGGGTAGGATTAGGGATGTAGGGATATATCATGCTGATTATGTGCTTTAATAAACAACCAATATTTTAATAATAGGCATGCTAATAAGCAACTAGTTAATAGTGAGAATTGGTCTCTATACTAAAGTGTTACCAAAACATTGCAAAGTTTTGTCTATAATTAATGCTCACATACCTCGGTAAGAAAATTTATTTTGAATCCTGTTGTTTTATTCGTCTTGGGTTGACCATTATTCAGATAATTTCCCATTGCTAAAACAAACTAAAAACACAAAGAATGTACATACTGTAAAAATAATATTTAAATAAAGAGCAAATATTTCAAAAACTCTGAAAACGCCAACTCTGCAGAAGATTTCTAAAAGATATAACATTTATAATTCAGTCATATCTGCTGAATTAAGTGTTTTACCTCCAGCATCTTGGCCAACCTCTTGCTGTTTTTAAGCTCTAATGATGCTTTGTATATGCATTCATATGCGCCTCTCATTTCTTCTGTTTTCTCCTGCACAATGGTCTTAAAAAGAAGACTCCTCAGTCTGGTTTTATACTCAGGAACTAGTAGCATCTGTAGAACAAGCCCACAGAAATCCACTAATATTTACATGAATTATAACAGAACTTTGATAAATCAGCTGGAACTCAAGTAAAACAGCACCTGTAGGACGAACTGGTCCGGCTCACTTAGTTTGGCGGGGTCCTGGTCGTAATGCTGAAACCGTTTGACCTCGTCGTCATCAGGAGCGTAAAGCAACAGTTGTTTAATGTGTGCAGGTTCCAGACGCTCAGTGCTCATGGTCATGAGGATTTCCCGCAGCTCCTTCGGGGACAGCTTCAGATGCGCTATGAGGATAGCTGAACAAGGCAGCCAGATGTGATGAGACATGGATTCTTAACCTTTTCATTAGGACAATTCCCACACAGTTGCTACAGCAGCAAATACCTACAGCACCTCTTTAACCTACTCCTACACATCTACGTCACACGAGATGACAAACCTGACTCTTCAACCGTACTCATACTCACAGGCGTTGTAGGCCTTTTTATGGGAGAGAATCTCGACCACGTCTTTCTTTTTAAAGTTCTCGGGCAGGAAAGTGGGCTCTGGAAGAGAGACTAACACATTTAATAACAGTGTAAGGATGAGCTCTCCTCGCACCAGTACTGGAGACATTAAACGGTATGGAGGGTTATGAGACTGAAAAGAGACTGTAAGACGCCAATAACTGGATGAGAATGATGGGATCGGAGACAGACATACAGTAGCTCTCCATGAGAGATGAGCTGAAAAGTACAAAAATAGACAAGGTAATTGCGTTCATTTTACCATCAAAATAATAAGCTACATGCCACATGTGGATGAAGACAGCAATATACAGACAATGTTGAGATAAATGTCAAATGTTCCTAAAAGTATTTGCCTCCGTCTGAATTTGTAGTGTCAATGACATATCATTACATACATACAGGTATATATATAAACATTACACTAATATTTAAAGTTTGGGGTCAATAAGACTTTTTGGTCACACTTTATTTTAAGGTCAAATTCTGGCTATTAACAAACCATTAAATATGACTTTTGCCTCAATAAACTCCTAATTTGCTGCTCATTAACAATTTGTAAGGTTGTTACCTTTCAATATTGGGGATGTGGAATATGGTTATGAAGAATATGTGCTTTATAAGTACTAATAAACATACTATATGTTAGCATGCTAATAAGCAAGTAGTTAATAGTGAGAATTGATCCCTATACTAAAGTGTTATTTATTTTTATTTAAGAAATTAATACTTACTATACTAATTATTATACCAATATAATAATTTTTCAGCAAGGATGCTTTAAATAAAAGCTGAAAGTAAAGATATGTGTAATGTTACAAAGAAATATATTAAGAAACACCACTGTTTTCTATATTGATAATAATAACAAAACATTTTGAGCACCAAATCAGCATTAGAATGATTTCTGGAAGTGTGAACATTCAGTTTGACCATCACAGGAATAAATAACATTTTAAAGTATATAAAAATTGAAAATAGTTATTTTAAATTTAGTTAACTTAAAAAGAGACTTTTTAAAATAAATGAATAAATTAATTAAGAAATATACTATATAATAAATACAAAGTAACATTGCATTTAATAATGACATAATTCATTTCTTACATTTTAGAAAATAAATACAGGAAGCATTTAAATATATGAAAGTTGTTGTGTTTTTTTGTTCATAAAGGGTTTTGATTTAAAATTCCTAGTATTGTTTGACGATATAGTGTAAAAACACAGAAAATAAGATGGGGCAAAAAACACTTTCGCAGCACTGTAATGAAAGGAGATGATGGTGTATACATGCAATACTACACTGAAGCAGCTATAACAACATAGAGAACTTACTGGAATTCCTCTGTGTGCCGAAGTACAGATCCAGATCCAGGTACTTGACCATGTCACTGAGTTTATGATAATCAGGATCCTCTCCCAGCTAGAAAACAGATCATCTGTACTTAATAACATCTCATCACTTTAACATGGTTCTGATGCACACTGTGGTTGTTAGGTATCTCTAACCAACCTGTCCCCAGATAGTTCCTTCGGAGTTCTCCACCTGCTCCCAGCGCAGTCTCTTCACGCTCATGTGGTTGTTGTCAGAGGCTTTCGTGCTTGCTTTGGGCAAAGGTGGAGGATCACAAGGTGGGGGTAAAGGAGGCGGCGGTGGTGGGGGAACCTTGGTTGAGAGCGTACCATCATAGCTTTGTTGTGAATGCTGGGAATGAAGGCTCTTTTGTTTGGTCAGGTTAGGGGAGGTTCTGGGAGCAGAGGTCTGCTGGCTCTGGTAGATGGACTGGATGGGATGTCGTAGGTGAGTGTGCTGTGTGGTTGCGTGCGGGGGTTGAGGGGAGGTGCGCGGGGATGACTGTAGGATGGGGTGAGCCTTCGGTTGGTGCAGCTGGAGAACGGGTGGAGCGCTGGGCTGGGGAGAGGAGCGTCTGGGATGGGTGTGTTGGGCCCTGAGCACCTTGTGCAATGAGGGGCGGTTAATGAGGAAGGGGCGAGGTGGAGGTGGGGGCGGAGCTATGATGGGGTGGTGCTGGAAGGCTGGGGGCGGTTGGGGCAAGTGCTCTGGGGTGAGGGGAAGGGGTGAGGGTGGGTCGGTGAACTGGATGGGAGGTGGCGGAGGAGGAGCACTCTGGGGGGGAGGAGGGATGTGGTCAGAACCTGAGGAGTAGGAGACTGAGGTGGAGTCATCGCTGCTGCTGTGGTCTTCACTGCTGGCACTGCTTAACTCATGAGGCAGCATGTTCACTTCCTGGTCATCCTGGAAACTCATCTGCCAGTGTCACAAAACAATTAGGGCTTAATGGTACAAAACATATTTAATGCTCTTCATAAAACAAAACAAAACTAAATAAAATGGATGGATAATCGATAGATGCAAAATATAAATAAATAAATATAAATTAAATGTAAATAATGGACAGATGGAAAATAAATAAATAACATTACATTACATTATTATATGTGACTCTGGACCACAAAACCAGTCTTAAATAGCACAGGTAATATTTGTAACAATAGTCAACAATACACTGAGTGAGTCAAAATGATCGATTTGTCTTTTATGTCAAAAATCATTAGGATATTCGGTAGATCATGTTCCATGAAGATATTTTGTAAATTCCTTACCGTAAATATATCAAAACCTAATTTTTTGAGAATATGCATTGCTAAGAACTTTATTTGGACAACTTTAAAGGCTATTTTCTCAGAAAATAGATTTTCTGAGATTTTTTTTTGGACCCTCAGATTCCAAATTTTCAAATAGTTGTATCTTGACCAAATATTGTCCTATCATAACAAACTTATTTATTCAGCGTTCAGATGATAATAAATTGAACCTTATCATTGGTTTTGTGGTCCAGGGTCACATATTTGTGTATAATTTATAAAAAATAAACAACTCTTTGTTAATATTTTAATATTATAACTTCTGTGATATTTAATTGAACAGGATATAGTAACCTATTTCTGTGTTTGACACAAACCTCCTCATAGTCATTCTCCCCTCTCTTGAAGTCATCCACGATATTGACCCGGTGACCCAACTGCTCGCTCAGAGCGTCCAGGAACTTGTCTGTGTCTCGGCTGCGAGGTGGACGTGAGAAGGTGAAGAGCTTCCTGCGCTGGGGCAGTGGACTGGGTTCATAAGAGCGCAGAGGGGAAGCAGGGGGGCTGTCTAAACTAACATAAGGATTAGAGTCCACACTGTCTGGAGAAGGAACAGTCTGCTGGTAAGGATCAAACTGAGAGCCAGGAAAAGATTCAGTCCACGTAAGAGAGAGGCCTGACTTACTGTTCCCTGCAAAAACAACAAAATCATGAGGAACATTTATACTGCATATGAATACTTTTCAGAGATCTTATCAAATGTTATAAAAAGTTTTAAGTTGACTAAGACAAAGAACTATAACATGCTAATACATTAAACTAGGGATTTTCAAACTTGTTGATGCCATGGACCTACTTGTAAGGCCATAAAACAATTGGCTTTTAGCAAAACGAACCATTACATAATTATTTGTAAAATATTTCAATGTAATTGGAGAGTAAACCTACATTTGAAATTAAAAGTATTATCCAAATCTAAAGAGAATCATTTACAATTGAATTGATTTTTTGTATACTCATTTACACAATAAATATGGATCCAAATCAATTTTTTGCCAACTTATAATATCCAAATTAGATTTTATTATTTTCTTAAAAGCTCAATTCATACTCTCAAATATTGTCAATAAATAAATAAGTAGTAATAATAATATAATTACAGTTAATACCAGTAATAATGTTAAATAAATTATGGTAGCACTTTACAATAAACTGTTAACACTCATTAATGCATTACCTAACATGAACTAACAATGAGCCATACGTTCATTTCAGTATTTATTCATCTTTTTTAATGGTAGTTAATAAAAATACAACTAGTTAGTTTGTGTTAGCTCAGGTTCATTAACTAATGTTAATAGGTTTTTAATTTAGATTTTGTTGAAATTAATGTTAACTAAGATTAATAAATGCTTTAGAATTATTTTTCATTGTTCATGTAATGTAGTTAACTAATGTTAATAAATGGAACCTTATTATAAAGTGTTGTCAATATTATGTATAAAACAGATTTAATTAATATATTCAGTTAGTGTGTTAACATTAAAAGCCCTCCAAAAACGTGTAGTAATTATTTTAACTCTCAAAGAACAAAAACAACCTTTAACCCCTTGTGGCTCCCTGGATCAAGTTTGAAAACCCCTGTTTTATATCTTAAATTATCTACATAAGCAAGCATATTTAGTGTCAAATTATCACACAGGTCCCACACAGCCTTTTTTTTTTTTTTGGGAGGCACCATGTGCCAGTTGTCAGATGTTCTGTGGTTGCACAGTGTGTGAGAGGTACTGAGAGTGACTCGCTGGAGCTGCTCCTCCGGAAACATGTTCTCAAGCTGGACCTGACTCTGGTTCTGCTTAGACAGAACATGCACACTCAGCAATGAATTGCGGATGAGCAGTAAATGGTACCCACATGGCTGAGATCTGGGGACTCTGGGAAGGAAGTCCCATCCCCACACTGTCTTTCCTCTGGAGTCACAGGGTCAGTGAATGTTCCTGAGACACAGAGAGAGCGCGGTCCAGAAAGAGAGCATGTGCACAGAAAGCTGCCTGCCCTTCAGGAGTTAAAAAGAGACTGAGGGCAGTCAGCTTCAGCAGCGGGTCTGGGCGGTAGCTGGCTGAGCGGTGCACAGCGATTGCAAGCAGTTTATAGCTTTAGCCTAATAGATGCTGATGAATCATAAACATGACTGAGAACAGTTCTGACTGCTTGTTTACCTCAAAGAGTGGCAAAATGGCATGTCTATCTAAAACAATGTTACAATGGAGCAATGCATGCATAAACAGTATTCTATATTAACTTATTGACCTATAACAGTTCTACGAGCAGGATCCAAAATTAACAAGTATGAAGCATCAAATAAGAGTAACGAATTGATTTTGGCAAGTAAAATAAATAAATAAATATATTATACTATACTATATTATATTACATTATAATACATATTTATATTACAGTAACATTAACATTAACATTCAAAAGGCAATTTTTTTGAGAGAAATTAATACTTTTATTCAGAAAAGATGCATTAAATTATACAAAAGTGACAATAAAGATATTTATAATGTTGCAATTTTTTTTTTTAAATAAACATAAACATATTTACAATTAAAAGTTATTTTGAACTTTCTATTGACCTGAAAAAAATGATTTCAACATCGATAATAACAAGAATCAGCATATTATAATAATTTATATGTGACACTGAAGAGCAGAGTAATGGTTGTTAAAAATGCATATTTGCCATAACAAGAATTAATAACTTTTAAAAATATAAATGATTTATTTTAAATTGTAATAATAATTCTCAATATTATGATTTGTTACTGTTTTTTTATCAAGGAAATGTAACCTTGGTGAGCATAAGATACTTTTTTTTTATATGAAAAATCTTAGCAACCCCCAAAACTTTTTGAGTTTATAGTGTATATATAAATATATTAAATAAAAAAATATATAAAATGTTCATGTATTTATATGTTCAGTGTGGAAAAGTTTATTTTAGACCCTGCTTTTTAGTCTAAATCCAAAACATTGATAGGGAAAATGTCCTACCCATTCCCAGGTGAGTGCCGATAATGCAGTCGTCTGAGCTTCTCTCTCTCACAGTGTTTTTGAGAGAGGTACCTGACACTCGCATGGAGCTGCTCCGTCGGTGGGTTTCTGGACCTATCTCTGGTTCTGCGGTAATAAACATGCACAGTCAGAATGCAATCAGGACAGAAAACCCCTGTTTACTGTTAACAAAGTAAACCCACAGCTAACCTGCACTCTTGAAGCCCAGGAAGCGGGCGATCTTGCTCTTGCAGTGTTCCTGTTCCTCGTAGGTCAGCAGCTGGTAAATGAACTGCCAAATCAGCTGCTTGGCTGGAGTGTCCAGCACAGGAAACACATCTACAATGAGTGTGTCCACATTCCTGTTTACGTGCAACAGAGGGAGACATCTCTCAGCAAGCAGTCGCACCAGTGAGCATTATTTATTAAATTTAGAAGAACCCACAGATTGTTCTTGATTGTGAGTATCTGTTTGAGCTAAGTTGAGGCTGAAGCTATTTTTGAATGATTTTCACATTTGCCTTGCTTCTGCCAAGCGACAGAAAATCCCTCGCTGTGGGAACAGTATGCTATGATATTTGTAATCATATGGCAAGATGGTTAGAGTCTATAAGTGTGAAATTGTCTCTGTTGCCTATAATTGGCTAACACATTTAACTTGTATGTTTTTTGTAAACACTGCATTGGTCACTTAAGTCATGTCTATAACATACAATTATATCTTTAATTAAAATAAATACACTTTGGAATAATTAAAATGTTTTGATGCTTTTGAAACAAGTCTCTTATTTTGCATTGATTTGATTATAAAGACAGACAAATAGTAATATAGTGAAATATTGATACAATTTAACATAATTGTTTTCTTTTTTAATATATTTAAAAATGTAATGTGATGACAGATGAATTTCTTCAGTCTTCAGTGTCACATGATCCTTCAGAAATTATTCTAATATGGAGATTTTGGTGCTCAATTATTATTATTGGTACTCAATTATCAATAATGATTCTTATTATTACCAATGATAAAAACAGTTTTGCTGCTTAATATTTTTGTGTAAATCATGATTAATTTTTTCAAGATTCTTTGATGAATATAAAGATGAAAAGAACAGCATTTATTTGAAGATTATAGCAATTATTTGTAACTGTATAAATGTCTTTACTGTCACTTTTGATCAATTTAATTTTTCCTTGTGGCCTAAAAGTATTGCTTTCTCTTTTTTTTATTCTTATTTACCCTAAACTTTTGAATGGTAGAGTATCACTTCTTACACAGAAATATTAAGCAGCAAAAACTGTTTTCAGCATTTGATAATAGTAAGAAATGTTTCTGGAGAAGCAAATCAGCATATTATAATTATTACTGATGGATCATGTAACCCTGAAGACTGACGTAATGAATGCAAAAAATTCAGTGATGCCATATATATATATATATATTACATCAAATAAATGCAGCCTTTGTGAGCAAAATAGCCTTCAACAACATTTAAAAAAATCTCTATATAAATGATATATCTGAATTATTCCAAACTCTTGACCTGCATATGTACTGTTGTTGGAGTCGAAGCTGAGTCCCAAACAAATCAGACCACCAAATCTAATCACCAATCATAAGCACGCTGTGAGCCACACACACAACTCATTATTATTTTGATAATTCTGTATTTAATCTCAGTACTGCCAACCTCAAGTAATATAACACTAAGTCATGTGTCTGCTCCCACTCAGCCATGATGAATTTTAACCTGACCTGTGCTGGAAGAAGGTCTCCAGAGCTTTGCAAATGGTATATTTTTCTTGCAGGGTGAGGAGGTGTTCAAGTTGCTGGCTGAAGGTACGTCCGTGCACGCGGATGCTGGGAGGCAGGATCTCGGCCACCCACTGCAGGGAGCTGAGGGCCGGGGAGCGCGAGCGCGGGATGGTGGGGGTCTCCTCCGGCTCTGAATCTGAGAGCGGATAATCTACAGGCCCCTCTTCCACCACTAGAGAGGGCATGGCACCACTGCCCTGCAGCATGGACACCACCTTCTCATGGGAGCAGTTCCTAAATGTACATAGAATAGAATTAATGTGTAAAATACAAACAGTAATATAATGTAATATAGGACAAAACGGGTTTAAAATAGCATGTTTTCTTAAATAACACTTATAATGTACAGTTGGTGGAAATGTTTTATTGACATAATTCTATACTTTTCAGTCCCCCGGAGGCAGTTTGAAGTAAATGGCTGTGCTCTTGAGATTAACTACACAACCAAGAGGCAGCTAAATCATGGCCACAGGAAACTGATTTACATTTAGTCCTAAACAAACAAACTGTGAACGCTGGAGGTTTGTTAAGGAGCAGCAGAATGATATAAACGCATTATATGGACATAGTGAAACTAAAAATAGCTTGTTTCAACCTAATTACAATTTGAACTCATCACCACATTGTCAACTCGCATAATAACTCCCTTTAAATCATCATAGTCACACTGTAATTCAAACGTTTAGGGTCAGTAGTATTTGTATTACATTTGAAAGAAGTCTCTTATGTTCACCAAGGCGGCATTTATTTAATCAAGAACACAGGAAAACTGGAATATTGTGAAATATTAAAATTAATAAAAAATAATATATAATATATTTTAATGTATTTTACAAAGCCATTTATTCATGTGAAGGTAAAGCTAAATTTTCAGCAGCCATTACTCCAGTCTTTAGTGTCACCTTCAGAAAACGTTCTAATATTCTAATTTGGTGCTCAAGAAAAATTTCTTATTATTGTCAAAAAAAAAAAAATATATGAAAATATTTTCTTTTTTTATTCTTTGATGAATAGGACATTATAAAGGGCTGCATTTTTTTAAAATATAAATCTTTTTTAACATTATAAATGTCTTAACTGTCACTGTTGATCATTGTAAAGTGTCCTTACTGAATAAAAGCTGACTTAATAAATAAAAATAAAAAAATTATTTATGACGCCAAGCTTTTGAATGTTACTGCAAATAAAATGGTTAGTTTAGGCGAAATTGTTACACATTAGGTTAACTTGCTTACATGTTTTGTATAAACCACTTAATAAATTGTGTATTCTTAGATAGGTTTACCACTGTATCTACTGTAATATCACTTCTCTGACATGCAACTTTTAAAGCATCATCACAGCATAACAAAATTAAACACACCTCATGTCTAAGCCATTGAGGAACAATATGCGGTCTCCAGTTTTAAGGCCACATGCCTCGGCTGGACTACCTGTAATAGGAAAACATGGGTTTGGGACGAGAATGAAACCACAGACACTTGCAGTGAATAATACACACAAAGCCACAGACAATCTTTCAGTGAACCATGTTGATGTGTAATATTGCTGTCCTTTGTTATCGGTTGTAATTAAAACACTACAAGATACCCCGTCATAGGTCTGAAAGGGAATGTAATCAGTTTTTTTCATCACGGTGCTAGACTCCTACTTGTTTTTATAAGCAGCCCCACACAGGCAGCTGAGTCAGTGTTAACTAGCCTCAGCACAGGCCTGCAGTGGGCGAATATCGTCATACAGACACTCACACACTAACCGCCCTCTCTCCACTCAGAATGTACAATCGTGCAGACTTCAATACAAATGTACCCAAAGCTTGATCATTAGTACAACAGCCCACTCCTTCCTTTTTCACAATGCACCAAAATAACACTCTGTTCCCCTTGAAAACAAACCACTGACCCCAGCTGTGCTTTCCATGTGCCTTTTTATTACAGCCGCTTCTGTAGCCTACAGCGATATGACCCTCAACATAACTAAACACAGACATGTCCCAGAAGATGGTGATTTATACAAGAAAAGCATCTTTACTTGATCAATGGCTGCTGGCAAAAATATGCCGTAAAAAAAAAAATCTAGCACTAGATCTGTGTGCTAGGTGGCAGGATGTATAATTCTGGATCAGATCAGAAACCCTCAGAAAAAGAAAAAAGAAAAGCCTTACTCACCCGAGAGTCATTTTTTTTCACTCTGATTAATAATGAAAGTTTGCAAGTGCTTATAGGTAGACGATCATTCATACGCACCTGGCATTACTGAGTCGATCCACACAGGAGCGTGACCTCTCAGAGTAAACCCAAAAGTCTTCTTACCCCTGTACACACGGATGGTTCTGCAGAGGAAGCAAGAGAGGCCTTACTCACTACTGACTGACTGTAGGTATGTTACTTACTCGTATAATATTCAATACTTAAATTCAAAATAAGATTTTTTTAAAGAATTTTTCTTTAAAAAAATAACTTGCCTGCACAAAATTTACTGCCACAGTGTAATCTATGCAACTGCTAATGTGTTCCGGGTGATTTTTCGCATGTTGTTAAAGTGTCCTGTGTGGTTGCCTACTGGCCCATATCAAAATAGCAGTTGCCATGGTATTGCATTGGAGTTTCTAGGGTGTTCTCGGTGGTTGCTAGGGCTTTGCTGGGGTGTTCTGGGTGTTTACTTAGTGGCCCGGGTCAACTTTGCAGCTTGTTCTGTGTGGTTGCTATACTGTAGGGCTTTGCTGGTATAGGCAGTTGCTAGTAGGGGTGTAACGGTTCTTGGTCAAAAATCAAACCGTACTGTTCTCCACCCACAGTTCAGCATGCACTTGCAATGCGGTTCAACTTAAATCTGACAATGATTTGTAATATGGTTTGTTTAAAATAACACATGTCGGCACACCGACATACAGTGCCGTTGCGTTATGGGCGTCCTGAGTTCGAATCCCGACTCCATGACCTTTATCAATCCCTCCCCCTTTCTCTCTCTTTCACTTTGTTTCCTATCAGCTCTGATCTGTCCTATCATAATAAAGGCAAACATGACAAAAGTAAATCTTAAAAAAAATAATAATAACACATAAAACACAGAGTCCAGCTAATGTAGCCTATGTTTGTCAATGGATATGCATTCTGGCTTCCCAATACATTACAAACCCCAGCAATAAAAAAAATGTGGACAAATCAACCAGTCACTCTTTGTTTAATGTGAGTGCTGTGTGCTCGAATTTGAACAGCCATTTATGCAGTCAACACCAAGGTGCTTATAGCACGCATGCGCAGGTGAAGCCAGAACAGCACACGCTGCTATCTAAACTCATTTACACCTTGCCAGTTTAAATATTAAAGAGCCAAGAAGACACGAAGGAGAAGATCTGTGTGCGCTTATCCAAAGTGCGTGAAGCAGAACCTGATTTTACCAAGTGCGACATGTTCCTGGGTCAACATCTTTGTTTACCCTGGAACAACATTGTTATTAACCAATCAGATTTGAAGAACAAGTTTATAATTGTTGTGTAGTTTAGGCTTACACTCAGTGTCTGTTGCTTGTACATCAGTGTCATTCATCTATCATTTCCTCTGATTTTAGGGATTACTCATGGTTAAGGTTAGGTTTAGGTGTAGGGAAATGGTCAAGATACAATTTTGGGATTAAAATGTTGTTCCAGGGTCAACAATATATGTTGACCCAGGAACACATCCAATTCAGCAAAACCAGGATGTGCATGCGTGAACATATCAGAATGCGCAAATGTTGAGTTCGTTTTAAAGACTTGTGCTTAAATGGACAAATTCACACAGAAATTGTCAACATGCCCATCTTGGTAAGTAGCCAAGCAGCAGACATAGTTGGGTGAACGTACAGTTTGTGTACTTTATCTGTGCATTGTATTAAAGGGACAGCACTCTTTTAATGTTAATCAAACAACAAAAGACAAATCACACTGCTCTTGACTGAATAGCTTTTGTAACTTAAGGATTAATCTTTAATTTATACAAATAATATATTATTTTACATTTGATTATTTTATTCAATTTCTATATCTAAAAACTAGTGTTTAGACCTACCAAAAAAAAAACTACAAATAATTTTGTATCTTCTATTGTATGTATTTGTGCTGTTGCTTGTAATTGGATTATTTGTTCTTATGTTCTTCTTTTTTTTTAATTGACGGTGTAGTCATTTCCCCTAAACATAGCACATACCAAACCGTACTAAAACCATAACTGTGATACAACTGTGATACAAATCAAACCGTGATTAACTTGAACCATTACATCCCTAGTGATTACCTACTGGCTCAGGTCAAAACAGTTGTCATGGTGTTGCTTTGCAGTTTCTAGGGTGCTCTGGGTCGTTTCTGGGTGGTTGTTTACTGGCTTAAGTCAAAAGAGCAGTTGCTATGGTGTACTAAATGATTGTTAGGGTGTTGCTAGGGTGTCCTGGTTGGTTTCTACTTGCCCAAGTCTCTGATATATTCATGTCCTTTGAAATGGCTCAATAAGTATTTATGGGATATTTCAAGTTTTATAATGCACCAGTCAAAAAATATGTAAAAAATAATAGTACACATCTCCTCAATGAGTAAATATGAACGTATATTTTTTCACTGTCTGACCAATGCATTGCAAAGGCCGAACATCCGAATATTAATTTATCCTAACTTACGATTCATCCTAAACCAAACAGACAAGTATACTGAAGCACCTCTCGAAGAGCTATTTAAGAAGATTTAAGATTTCCCTGCTTCTTAGAGAAAACCTATGACATATCGTTAGTGTATAGCTAGTCTTAGTGGTTGCTGTGGCAACACCTCAAGGCTACACTGGAGCCGTCAGTAAACAGAGACAAGGGAAAGCAGTAGAAACATTTGCACTTCTTGTCGCAGTGCCATTTTATATAAACCAAACACTGATGGCGGATTAGAAAAGGGATGACAGATAAACAAAGACGTAAGAACTCTGAATGCAGATGACATAAGGACTGAGACAAGGAAGCATTATTTATTGAAGAGCAGCAGCTTATGAGATGAGGAATGCAGTCTACAGGGTATAAGTACATCATATCCACTCTTACTGTAGAATTTAATAACCTAAACACTCTGGGTGATACTTCTCCGGTAATATTTTAGAAATCCATTTCAATTAAAAATAAAGAATAATGATAGATTGTAATGACATCATATAGAAAGCAATATTAATTTAAACCAGACGACGAGATGATCTGCTTCTGTTCTGGCTCAAATTCTGATAAGAAGCTTCGTGGCTTGAATATGATATGATGCCAATCTTCTTTTTAGGTTAAGTCATGATTTTAATGATTAAAATAGTGTGATATAAGCCGATTATATATCCCAAATTCTAAAACAACCAATTAGTAGATCACAATATGAAAAAGGGCTCATGATGTGGACGTGCATGCGAGTGTGTGTACGTAGGTAAAGCATGAGGCACAGAAACAAACATAACTCAATAGTGCTCATCCACCCACACACACACACACACACAAAGTCTCCCACATATCACACAGTGTTCTGAGCATTTGAGGAGGCTTCCTGCCGTGTTTTGGGATACTATTAACCTTTCAAACCAGTATGGAAGATTAAAAAGCTAATTTTTTAAATAAAAAATAGGACATGGAAAAGGAAAACCTATGGAAGAGGTGTACGATACGTACCTCTGGTTGGCTCCAGTGACATAGTGGCTGGGAATCGTGGTGGTGCTCTTCCTAAGGCCACGCTCAGGTTGGGCCGGGTCATCGCCGGTCTCTCTGGGCATAGAACTGGCCCGTTTCGAGCCTTGAGGACGCTCGTGGTGGTCTTGACTTCGGCTTCGGCGGAGCCTGTTTTGGGGCTCACCAGGCTCTTGCTACGGCACATGCGGTTGAGGAGACTCAGAGAAACGGCATCGTCAAAGCGCTGCCGATGCTTCTTGGGAATGAAGATCCTGACAAACATGGTCACAGCAAGGCAACAGAGAAAAAGGTCTAAATCAGCTACGAGTAGCCATTATTATAAAGACTTCTTAAAGGTTGCTAGTTCAGCTCAGCCAGTCAGTTTTCCAATCTAAGGGTTTCTATCACGACCCAAAGTGAAGGAGCTTCAGATCTTGAGTCCACTGCGTTCATTAAGGATCACTGTGAGACTTCAAAATCCATGAAAACAGGAAAGGATGGCAGAGATGAAAAAAAAACTTAAAGAAAGCCAAGTAATGAAGGCAATCCTGATATTTCATGGAAGCTGTGAGGAACTCAACATCTAGCAGCCTCTCTGAGTACTGTCTCCATCTGAAACTCCCACTCCAGAAGATACCAGAATCCAGCAATAGCAAAGGTGTGGGAGTACATCACACTACCGCCTCTCTCTCTCTCTTTCACTCGCTCTCTCCCTCATTCTCTTTTTGCTGCTCCTTATGTTCCATGCTCTGGGAACAGCATCAAATCTAATATGCAACAGAGCAAATTCAAAACTCGTAGCATGACATTCAAATATAATTTGAATAATTCAGCGGATTCTGAATTCAGTGAGATTTGAAGCAGGAAAAAAAGGCTAGATATAAATGTTTGGGAGAACATTTGGCAGAGAGAGACAAATACAATTTTAACTCTGATAGCTTCCCCTTTATGGGATTCTGAATAGAAATAAGGCCTTGTTTGTCACATTTATGGAACGTTGGCGGATATGGAAAAGCCTGTTATGCCGCCCACCAGGGAACCAGAAAAAGACCCCAATTGAAAAACCTCAGCAAATGTAACCTTTGTAACCTCGACAAGTGTAACGTCAATGCAACTCTGTCTGCTTTGTTCTCTGAAGGTGATGTACCGACATTAGCATTTAAAATAATTCCATGTGTTTATCAAATAAAAAGCACATTCATTTTCGTCACGGCATTAATTCTCCTGATATTTGTAAGTCTCTTATTGTCACTGACAGACTGTAATTAAATGGATTAGAAACAATGACAAATATAATTTTTGGGTGAACTATCTCTTTAAGTAAAACATACACATTTGATTTCTTGATTTCAGTCTCTACCATTCTGAAGGACAAAAACACCCTGCACACAGATATTATATATAAACGTAACCTGGAAATATGATTTAAAATGATACAGTTTCACAATATCATTTTTCTCTCCACATTGCCTGGATGACAGTGTTGACAAAACCACACCATTAGACAATTATAGAGTGCTGAGTTGCCTCAGGTTCACATTATTATAGAGGCACAGAGAGAGAGAGTGGCCAAATGCTGCATAAATGACAGCAACTCCAGACAGCAGACAAGAATCAAATAAAGAATCAAGCGACCTAAGAGGCCACTAGAGTACAAACCTTGGCTTACCTAGAATACTAAAGCACTACTGCCAGTATTATAGTCAGACTATATTTGCATTTCTAATGTGAAATTCATTTGAGGAGGTCAGATGGTACCATGCTTCGCCTATTTGTTTTTGAGAGGAAAAAAAAAACTCTTGAATGGGACATTTTGAGTAAGGGTTAATATGAGTTTCTCTGTTTTGATATTTTAATTACAGACTTTGGGCTGCACCAATGCAAAACACATGTTATTATTCATTCTTTTCTAGTTCACCGTAATATTTATTTCAAAATTATTTATATAGCTCTTTAATTGTATGTGTGGGCAGAATAAAAGAGAAATATGAATCACCAAACTAGTGAAGATAAACCAAAAAAAGTACTACGCCATGGAATCTAACATTCAAAAGCTTAGGATTAGTATGTTTTATTATCATTAATAAAATAACTTAATTGTTTAATTGATTGTTTAACTGAAGGATCATGTTAAAACTAGATTAATGCTGCTGAAAATTCAGCTTTGCCATCACAGGAATAAAATACATTTTAAAAATGGTTTAATTTTAAATTGTAATAATATTTCACAATAATAGTGGTTTTAATTCAACTTTAGTGAGCATATAAGACCGTTATCTCAAATTATTATTTTTTTTAAATCCTACTGACCCCCAAAATTTGGAACAGATGTTTATCTCTAAAACATCACTGTAGAACTTAACTAACACATCATTTATGAACACAAACAGTCTGCTCAGAGTTCATATACAAATATTATAACAGAGACAAAATGAATCAACAAATCAAATCAAAATGATTTGCTTAGTAAAATACTGTATATTGAAGAGACATATTCCATAATTAATGATTTTAAAGTTTAATGAAATGTACTCACCCAAAGCAACTAATCTTTTAGTTTATCATGACTCAGAACAAGATAAAAGTGAAGTGGCTACTTACGTAAGAAATATATTCAGAAAAATGAGTGTCACTTTAACCCAGAGAGATGTTAGCCTCTGAGCCATCAAGAGCCATTGACTACATCTGTCTAGAGACCGCTGCCTCTCACATTGACCTGCAGAAGATCAGCCCCGAATAATGAGCAGAAAATCCATGAGATTCACAAAAAGAGAGAGAGTGAGATTATGTGTTGGCAGAAACTGAGACACGTACCTAATATAGTGAGACAAGGCTGATTCATTTATATAGTGAGAATTAAATGACACCAGTGATGTTGTTGTGATGTTATTTGTTTAATTGGGCAGGACAGGTTATAGTGTAAATATATGTGTATGTGTGTGTGTTAAATGTTCATGACAAATGCATTAGGCTTACACTACCGTTCAAACATTTGAATAAAAAATAAAAAAAATTAATCAGTAAGGATGCACTAAATTGATCAAAAGTGACAGTAAAATCCTTCAAATGTTATAAAAGATTTCTAAAATGTCTCAAATAAATGGTTATTTATCACAGCTTTCTAAAACAAATGTATCAGATTTCACAGAAACATTAAGCAGCAAAACAATGAGTGTTTAATCTTGTAATTTTACATTATTGACACATTCATTTTCCTATTTTGATATTGGAAAGTTGCTTTGACACAATCTGTATTGTTAAAAGCTCTATATAAATAAAGGTGACTTGACTTGAAATATTTGTCTCTCTTCAGAGCATTCAGTTTCTTGATGAATAATGAATAAGAACAACAAACTTGTGATTACTTCTCTAAGATGGCAAACTAGACAGTCACAACTTCAACTGAACAACCATGGCTTGCCAGTAAAGGATTTCTAGAAATTATGATGATTGTACCCAGATACATCTTTAGTGCCAACTAAAAGAGCATATCTCTGTTGAATTGGAAACTGGCTAATATCCCAGTAGGCCAATACAAACTGAATCTACTCAGACCGGCTTAAAATCTGTCCTAGATAATATTCAAATGTACTAGATCAAAAAAGATTGACTATACTATGTACCAACAGTTCAATATGGTTCATTTCCTTTCAAAAGTTCCATGTGTCATATTCTTACAATATAGTTCAACTACAGTATATTTAGGATTACAAAGTACATCCCAAGGAACTCAGGATCCTGTGCAGCTAAACACATGGTGACTTCCCCATTCACCACCCTTCACCAGATATCTCTCTAAAGAGGATTATACAGTGACAAAGGTTATTATCTCATAATACAAGGAACAACACCAACTGTGCCGGGGGAATAGCTTGTCTCCATTTAGTAAACACAATATTGAACACTATATAATGATGTTCTTTCTCTGATAAATTAAGGAAAGCTGCCATGCAAAATTCAACCTATAAGTTAACATGTAACATACATATTTCTCTTGCACATTAAACACCTTCACCAGACAAAATACATGATACTAATATTTTTTTAATAACCACAATAGCATACACTACCATTCAAAAGTTTGTGGTTTGGGTTTTCTGGTCACACTTTATTTTAAGGTCCAATTCTCGCCATTAATAAAACAACTTTTGCCTCAATAAACTCTTAATTTTACGTGAGTAATTTAGCACGATTTCTCTAAACCCCAGTGACGGATAGGTTTAGGGGCTGGCTTAGGTGTACTAATTCATATGAATTGGCAGCTCATAAAATATGTACGATTTAGCAAAAATCTTATGAATTTGTACGAGTGAGGTCATACAATTTGTACAAATTAGCCACCTCATAAAATATGTACGAATTGCCGTGAGATCAGGCTGTAAGTTTAGGTACTGGGTAGGATTAGGGATGTAGAATATGGTCATGCAGAATATGTGCTTTATAAGTAATAATAAACAGCCAATATGTTAATAATAGGCATGCTAATAGTCAACTACACTAAATACATTCCCTACACTAAAGTGTTACCGTTATTACTTTTAGTCAACACAAGCGCATTAAATTCATCATACATTACAGCGAGTAAAGACATTTATAATTTTACAAAAGATTTCTATATTAAATAAATGCTGTTGTTTAAAAAAAAAGAAAACCGGAAAAAAGTATCACAGTTTCCTCAATAATAATAAGCATCACAACTATTTTCAGCATTAATAATAATAGGAAATGTTTCTTAAGCACAAAAATCATCATACAACATTGATTTCTGAAGAATCATGTGATACGTACAGTGTTGGGGGTAACGCAAAACAAGTAACGCGAGTTATGTAATAATATTACTTTTTTCAAGTAACTAGTATAGTAACGCATTAAGTTTTAATTTACTAGAAAATATCTGAGTTACTTTTTCAAAAAAGTAGTGCGCTGTGTGAACATGATCTTACTGTAGTTCTAATCTAGACTAAATGTTAATGTGCATTAATTCATCCCACTCGCAAAAAAACAGATTCAGTATTCATCAAAATTAATTAAAACAGTGAAATGCAAACTCAGAATATGACGCAAACCTGCAATAATTAAATATGTTAAACAACATAAATCTATCTAATCTCCTTTTATTAACCAATGTGTTTTCTGCTGACCTTTGATGATCCAGTTCAACCATACTAATAAGCAAAAATGCTAATGCTAACAAAACTAACAATTGTGCTTCGTTGTTTTGTTTTTTTATTGCTGAAGAGTGTTGACAAATGCAGCCTTGGAGACTTCTGAACAATAGTGTATATTATAGTCTAAAAACGAATAATGTGAAAACACCTCGGACACCTTATTCCACATAAACTGTCCCACTAAGCATCATGTGCCAAACAGCTTGACCGTGCCCAAAGAGAAGCCGACAAATGGATCAACACTAAAATTCTCTGTCTAGTGCTGTCTTATGTTATTGACCCAGTTGGCATTAAGACATAGGCTGGACTGGAAAAGGAATTTCACTATTATCTGTCAGCACACATCAGAGGGATTGAAGATTATCAGTTTACATGGCAGCACCAGATGGAGACACATCTGTCAGTGGCCTTATTAAGACATACCGATTTATACTGAAAGCCACACTGCTTAATTCTATACCAACACATAGAAATTAAACCATGTTTATGTTTACTGCAAACATGTGCATCATAGTGTGACCTTCCAAAACACGAATAATAAGAACAGCAAAGAATGTACAGTACTAAAATTCTATTCATATATTCAGCAAAACCTACTTTAAAATCATGCCCTCTGGTGGCCTTCCAACTGTTCTGCACGACTGAAAACAGTAGCTGAAAACATCAGGGTCAGAGTGGCCCTGAGATAGAGGTTAAAAATTAATGAGCTCTGTAGGTGGCAGAAGGGGTTGTCATGGTACCTGATGTTTGAGATGAGCTGTTGCTGCTCTTCAGTTGTCAAGATGTCGGAAGAACGGAAGCAAGCCAGTCCACCTTCCTCTCAGCAGCAAACTGTTTCAGTACAGCAACAGTTTCTCTTTCACCTCTGGTTCATTCCTCAAAATCTCCTCAACCTGAAACAGGAATGATTCTTATTTGTCACCTCTTTCATTTTATAAATTAAAAACACAAGTTTGTCCATTGTGTCCAATAAACTCACCCTCCTATTGAACTCCACAGCCTTGTGTTTGCGGTCCTGACGCATGCCGTCTGTGTCTTTATTAGAGCACTCTAGACTCCCGCTGCTGCGTTTCTGGCGACTGCCCATACACAGCACCCCAAGACGCAGTGTGCGGCCCTGAGAGGCCTTTATCAAAGCGGCTGCCATCTCATGGTGCTTCACTGGGATCCCATTCACCTCCATGACATAATCTCCAGCTCTGAGACCACTACGACCCGCTGGGGAGCAGGGGGAGCAATCATCCACCAGCAGGGGGCAGTCTCCCACGATAGTGAAACCGAAACGACCATCAGGGCCTGGAGTGATATCCATCTGCAGACAGTTATTGAAATGCAACAGATTGTAAATATTGTGACAGAACTGAATTAATAATTTGTAGTCATGTTGGTTTCTGAAGGTTTTGAAACACTTTTATATATATTTTATATATATTTCAAGGAAAGTATTGGTACATTTGACTGATAGAATGATTTTTATATATTATATTGAATTTATTATATATATTATAATATTACTTATTAATTCATGAATAACATTTCGATTTTTGGAGAGTCACACATCATTACGTTTGACAGCCTGAACTAACCTATATACAGGTACATCTAAAAAAAAAATTATATTGGTGAAAAAGTTATTTTTTTCTTGTAACTTATTTCAAAAAGTGAAACTTTCTTATATTTTAGATTCATTACATGTAAAGTAAAACACTTCAAACTTTTTTTGTTGTAATTTTGATGATTAGAGCTTACAGCTAATGAAAGTCAAAAATCTGTATCTCAAAATATTATGAGCATTTATACAGTATAAATTCTGGGTATCTCTTGTTCTTTGAAAACACAATAATGGGGAAGTCTGCTGACTTGGCAATGGTCCAGAAGACGATCATTGACACCCTCCACAAAGAGGGTAAGTCACAGAGGGTCATTACTGAAAGGGGTGGCTGTTCAAGGAGTGCTGTATCAAAGCATATTAAATGCAAAGTTGACTAGAAGGAAGAAATTGGGTAGGAAGATGTGCACAAGCAACAGGTATGACCGCAAGCTTGAGAATACTGTCAAGCAAAGTCGATTCAAACACTTGGGAGAGCTTCACAAGGAGTGAACTGAAGCTGGAGTCAGTGTATCAAGAGTCACCACGCTCAGACATCTTCAGGAAAAGGGCTACCAAGCTGATTTCATTTTTCCAGCAGTGTGACCTGCCCACACTGCCAAAGGTACCAAAAGCTGGTTCAATGACCATGGTGTTACTGTGCTTGATTGGCCAGCAAACTCAGCTGACCTGAACCCCATAGAGAATCTATGGAGTATTGTCAAGAGGAAGATGAGAGACACCAGACCCAACAAAACAGATGATATCAAAGCAACCTGGGCTTCCATTGCACCTGAGCAGTGCCACAGGCTGATCGCCTCCATGCCACGCCGCATTGATGCAGTAATTCATGCAAAAGGAGGCCCAACCAAGTATTGAATGCATAGAAATGAACATAATTTTCAGAAGCCTGACATTTCTGTTTAAAATATCCTTTTTTTATTGATCTTATGTAATATTCAAATTTTCTGAGACACTGAATTTGGGGTTTTCATTATCTGTAAGCCATAATCATCAAAATGTCAAGAAATAAAGGCTTGAAATATTTCACTCTATGTGTAATGAATCTATATAATACATTGGTTTCACTTTCTGAAATGAGTGTCAATTTATTTTTATTTTTTATTGATATTCAATTTTTTTAGATGTACCTGTATAACACACATTTATGTGTGTGCGTGTGTGAATTGTTTTAAGAAATGCATTAGTTTACAAACAACAACAACAACAATGTTTATTTATAGAGCATATTTAAACACAACCAAGGTTGTGGCTCCACCCATTGTAATTAGGCTTTTTTTATTGATATAATTATATCACCTATGCCCTCAAATGTATATATTTTTTCATAGAATCAATGTATGTATAAATTGTATATTATAGTTAGCATTAACATTTAGATTTTTTTTTAATTAGCTTTTATTTTCTCAGGTTTCATTTTAATTTCATTTATTTTTCATTTAGTTTTATTTTAATTAACCCAAATATTCTTAGCTATTGATAATAACCCTGATGTTACAATGAATAAATGAACACATTCAGACAAAAAAAGTGTCATGCCATTAACCCACCTGCTGGATGCGTGAAACTACTCCAATACTGGGTGGGATGTTTCGTTGGGACTGGGCAAGGGCAAAGACTTCTTGAGCACTAAGACTGGAAACGTTCTGGCCCTCGATCTCCAAGACCTGGTCTCCAGGTTGCAGTCCAGACAGATGAGCACTGCTTCCGTCCTCCACAGTCAGGATGTAGCAGGGCCCATTCCCCCCTATCTGAAAGCCAAACTCCTCTGGCCAGCCCTGGTTGGATGCTGGCATGGTGAGGACTGTGAGAAACATGGCAAATAAGAGGGTGTGTGGTCTCTAAAGAGCAACTAGGCTCAAATGTTTGATCAGCCAGTTGTAAACAAGACCTACATACACACAGCAAAATGATCAAACCTCCTGAGAAAAATCGAATATTCTGGACACCACATGCTTGAACAGACACTAAAATATATCAAGCATCTAAAATATATACGCCTAGATGCTAAAATATGTCAAGTTAAGTCAGTTTTTGCCTATCCTGACAAGACAAAGTAATACAGTCTCACAGAAAGAGAGCCATACAACCTTCACTAAATACAGAGTCTCAGCTGACACATTAGACCTCCCAGTAACATTGACCTCATTGAAAAAGGAACAGAGGCTCCCAAATCATCCGACATCAGAGCACAGATCTGCCTGAACACAGCATCAGCTGCTTGAGACTCACGTTTGTAGCATAGCAAGTCCTTTCTAGTAAAACCAGAACACTTCAACATTCCCAATTAAATGGCTGGTAAAATATTGTGTTTGTAGGCTGGTCCATGCAAAGCCTAAGCCTGTAGATTGACAGAAGGTCATTCATCAAAACATTGTCCTCCACACACACCTTAATGGACTATAAATATGCTGCTGAAAGTCATCATCCTAGAAATAAATTATTGAACACTAAACACTTACCAATATCTTTGGGCGGACATCGAGGACCCGGCTTGTTCTGCCGTAAGGAGTATCTCCCTTTCTTATTCTGGAGGAATTTCTTCATTTTGTCGTAATTCAACAGGTATCAAAAATTCATCACGTCTTCCAAGCTGTACGAGATCCTCCTAATGCACCGCACCGCGCTTCAGGGGAAACACCTTTCGAATGCCCCCCATCGTCGTGTGGCATGCAGAGCTCTGCCACTTAAAAAAAGGGTGACACTGCATCGAGTGCCAGAGTGATGCTGTCGATGAGTTGACTCTGCATCTCTGGCGAGTCTTGCAAGTGCCTGCCTGCAGAGCTCAAATCAAGAAACTGGGACACCTAGCACAGATCCTTAACGATTCTCTCTCCAAAAAGGGTAAAGTGAGGCCCCATTTCTCTATAAATACCTCCTTCCCATACTCTCTCTTTGAGCGGTCTCTCCAAGGGACAAAAAGTAGCCCAGTTTCAGCTTGGGGATCCGTCAGGACGTTGGTGGATAATTAGAACGTCTGAATGCACTGAAGAGCGCAGTCACACATCTTTGAACACGAGCAGTGCTATTAAAGCTCTTGCTCTGGATTAGACAGATTAAATGCTGCATCTCGAGAACTCTCGTGCCACATGGAAGGACACATGCTGTCATGTATCCGGGGGGAATTTGGGAGGAAGGATTGATTTACTGAGAGATCTGACATGCAGTTCAGATGCAAGCGGGGGCTTCCAAAGCTTTTATTTTAAATGTTTTGAGTACTGGCCCTGGCAGATAATAAATATGAACAAGCCACAGTATAAACACATGACAAAGTGTAGCACGGTTTCGCTTTCAAGACTACAATCTGAATGGTGACACAGTATAACTAGCAGTAAAACGTAATAGAGGTAATATGTAAAAGACTGAAACAAAGACAAGCTATACAGGCTAACTGAATTATTTATCCAAACACAGTTCCTCAATCAACATCTCAACTTACCAATACAACATAAAAGTGGTTGTGTATGTAGAAATATATAACTGTATCGCAATAAAATAGCATTATTTATCAGTTTGCACTGACTGTAAGGACTCTTTTTATTATTTCAAAATACTAAAGATCCCTGTATTGCATAAATGCATGCAATTAGACCTAATTCAACATATTACAAAGCAGAATAACTTAGCTATTGAGTACAATCCATAACTATTAAAAATGAAGTTTGGTAAGTGAAATTTAAACATCCAAAAATAATAGCAGTGTACATCTTCATGATTTGTGTTAGCTCCAATGATGTACAACCAAACGTGCAATTAAGTCTAACTTTAAAGACACATAGAAAACTTCCTTTATATTCATGAAGATATTGTTCTTATATACTTTTACAAATGTATACATGCTTTAAAAGAGAATACCTGCTTCCTTTGCTCGGTGGAGTATTCTCGAAGGGCTTTAGTGGTGTCCCTTTCATTTGAGCATCACCACTGAATGTGCAGGTCTGTAACATGAGAACTGTAAGAGGCAACTTTTTACCTTTGCAATAGCATCATTTACATCTACTTCAAATTCAAAAATGTATGTTTATAAGCTTTTTAAAATTAAAAAATATATAAGTACAATACGACAAAATTATATTATAATTATATATAATTATATTATATATACAAAATAATTTGTATAATTTGGCACAGAAGAACACAAAAGTGGCATGCGTACATTTTCAGGCGTTTAATGATGCTCAGATGTGGCATGAGTGCAATTTCATTCATAGATTCATGTGGACATTAATGTTTTAAATATAAATGAGCTTTTAGTGATGCTGTGGCTCAGCTGTTACTTTATTTTGAACTATTTTCGTTGATGAAATAGAACAAAATCATGCAGTACTTGTTTATTGATCTTTTGTATTAAATCAATATATCATTTGCAAACTCCTTATAATTATTAAAGGCTGTCTCCTGATCGCGATCTGTGGGCGCACAGAAATTAAGAGCCGTGAGTGAGTTCTCAAGAATCAAAAGCACGTGCAAATGTGATGCATTCTGTCGGAACCTGCGGGGAATGAGTATAATTAATATTAATAGCCGCAATCCGGCCGAAATTCAAGTTCTGCTCGGTGTTCTCTGCTAAGAACCCGACTGTGAATCGGGTTCACAGCGTTACTATGTTGTTTGCCGAGGGGGATGATTTCTGGTGTTCCAGAACAACAACAGTGTGCTACATGATTCCTACATGTTTCTTTTCCTCAGTAATCCCTGATAACGTTTAAATGGAGTGAACATGGAGCAGTTTCTCCGTGAGCAGAATGTAAAACCCGGAGTGGATCCAGAGCAGGTGATTACAGAACACTTAGAGCGGAGAGAGGAACGTGCTTTAATCCACTCAGGCTTTGATCACATCCCCTCAACAGACTGAATGCACCTCGTCTTTCCTTCATTTAAGACCTATTCAAGCTAAAATCAAGACATTTATAACACTATTTGAAAATGCAAGCGTATTTACGGTCTTAAAGTTATGAAAAGTGAATTTAAGAAGGCGGGAACCCTGCAATTTGGGAATCTCATCGTATCGACGGAGAACTTTAGTTTATGAGAGCGGGAGCTTATGCAGCGGATGGTGGATATGTGCGGTCGATGTGGATATTGTGGATGACTTCTTCTCTCTCATCACATTCTACTAGTGCTTCAGTTTCTGAACTTTCACGCTTAGTAACACATACAGCTGTATCCTCACCAAAATGCAATAGTGAAAAGAGGCCCCGTGTCGCGTTCCGAACGTTATTTAAATGACACCGGTATTGCGGTATTTTAAAAATTCATATCATAAGAAAAATAAACACCGGTATTCGGTATGAACCGGTATACCGCCCAGCTCTAGCTGTGACAACCCCGAACTTAAGTGCACTTAACATGATCAACCACCTGCTTCTGAAACGAATGGCGAAATTTTATTTAAAAAAATAATAATTCAAAGTTTTTGATGGACAAATAAACTTGTGGAAAAACTGAAGTTCAGAATAAAATATAAAGGCTGTATTGTAATCATAAAGTTGGTATGCTAGCAGACCAATATTGCATGCTGCATCTTAATCAACTATATTATTCAATTATTTTCAAATTAATCAAAATATTAATATGATAACCAACATTTTCCCCAAAAATACTGGAGACGAGTATATTTAAAATAGGAATAATTAATTTCCAGACTATATTGAAAGATGGAATGACTTCAAAATAGCCAGCCAGAAAAAAATAAGGCGGTGGTTACAAATTCAAAAGAGGTCTGGGGCGACTTTTACTTTGACAGCACAGTTGTAGCGAGTACGTTCCCTGTCAGTGTTGCCATATCCGCTCTGGGATGGTTTACAACTGAAAAGGTCGCTAATGCTTATAAGTAGCTGCTGGTAGTTTATTTCCAGAATGCAGTAGTGTAAAACTTTTAAATTACTGTATGTAAATGTATATAATTACATACCTCCTTAAACTTATTTGATAAGGCAAGTCTGTATGTCTTGACAGAACTTTTGTTTTGTGTGGAGATCTGGCAACAGTGTTCCGTATTCACGTCTACTTCACCACGTGACAGTACCACAGTCAGCAAGGGAGAATGTTGTTCAGGTGAATAAGGTCTTCGCTTGCCTCTTTCTGGGTACATAAGCATTGTTTTGTTTTTTTTACTCTTAAGCACAGTATGGTTTATTAAAGACATCGTTATATTACATGTTACTACGCTTGGTTTTGATTTAAGCGCTCTTTCTCGTCGTATATAAACACCTGTAATAAGTGAAATGAATCTCTCACCGTGCTGTGCTGTTTAGGTAAGTCAGTGGCAAATGGACTTCCTCACTCTGTTTGGTGTGTATGTGGCGCTGGTGCTCGCCTGCATTGCTCTGGTTTGTAAGTATTCAGGACAGCAGCAGACTCCTCTCGGTCTGCTTTTGGACAAGTTCACAGGGGTAAGTAAAGTCCTGCAAACTTGAAAAATGATTGATTTTGTTTAAAATAGAACTTATGTCATGTTTTCTTTTAGATTGTCTCTCTATGGATCCCACAATATGTCCAAAGCATTTGCTACAGAACTATGCACAGGCTGTTCCATCAAAGGTACTTTTATGAATAGAAAGTTCATTAGAATAGCATTTATTTAATTGTGTAGCTGTGTGAAATTCACTTTTTATCAATGGAATGCATCGTTGCTGAATAAAAGTAAGAATTTATTTAAAAATAGCTGACCCCTTATTAACCCAAAACGTTGAACAGCAGTGTATATTAAACATATTAATAAAACTACATAACTGACTCTATTACTTATCTAGTAATGTTTATTAATGTGCACTGTCCTTCCTTGTTGAATAAACTTATAAGATAATAATTAAAAACATATCTAATGCATATCCATTTGACAAATTAAAGGAATTTTAACATGCATGATGCAATTTTGATCCAAAGTGATTTTCATGTATTTAGACTATGCAGTGTATTCAAGGTATACATTTTATATGTGTTGCTGAGCATCAAACTGTCAAGTATATTTCCTCTAATCCTATGTCTGTTCATTTTTCAAATCAGGAACAACTTCTTCCGTTACTTGCACCTGTTACTGGAAGTGGTTGTGTATGGAGAATTCTCCTATGAGGTCTTTGGCTTCAGTTTGGACATGGGCGCAAGTTCAATCAGTTTGTGCATTCCTTACGTTCTCCTTGCAGTGAAGTCTTTTCTGTTCTACCTGTGTTGTAGCAGAGACCCAGGTTCGCAAATGAACAATTGTCCCATTTCCATTAAAATAAATCAAATATATGTGCATTTAATTCGAGTTTTCTTTTGAAGGCACATTGACAAAGGCTAACCATGCTGCACAAGTGAAGGTCTACCAGTATGATGAAAAACTGTTCCAGCAGGGATTCAAGTGTTCAACCTGTCAGCTGGTCAAACCTGCACGATCCAAACACTGTAGTAAGTATAGGTTTATCCATCCTTTAAACATCAGATTACCTTTCATGTAACTTTACGGTAAAATACAGCTGAATGTACAATTTCTGGAAGTGAAAAAGAACAAGTAATTGTATAATCTACAGTGAAAACCCATACATTGACTTGAATTGAATTCCCCATGGTTTTCATTTTATAAGTTGTTTGTTAGTTTGTTTGAATCAGTTATGTACATAAGTATTTTGTTTTACAATGTATGTTGTTAAATTAATGTTTATTTCATTATTTTAGTGCTGCGTATTACTTTGTATTCATGTGTACGACGCTGTGCACCTGCTATTGTTATTTCTCTTCGTTGGTGGAAAAGCTACTTGCAATAAAGCCGTCATGTGGCTTTCTCTCCAAAACTTTTTTTAAAATGATAATAGGTACAGAACATATACATTAATAATGTTTTTGCGATGATATAAACAACATATGTTGATTTAATTCAATATTGTTTTACTGTAAATTGCAGTTCATTTGTAAAGCTCAAAACATTGCTACCATATTTCATAAACCAATCAATTTCAAGATTTTTTATTTTATTTTATTAATTTTTGGTAACTGTGTCCTTGTAGTCAAGGTATTCTAATATAAAAGTTTAGCTACTAATTAAAGCTGTGAACCAGCTATAACTAAAACCCATTTTATATCACATAAACTAAATAATTTTCTGCATTGTGTTGAGTTGCATTAGATTGTTAATTATAAACTAATTTCCTTTGTCCCTTAGTTTAAAAACAAACAAGAAACAATAATATGAAACAAGCTATTAATATTATTATAATTAGCAACAATAATACCCAGTGCACTATTAGTGTAAGTGGCATTTATTTATTTATTTCCCCACATTATGCAGCAAATGCTATTGCTCTAATTTGCACAGGGGTTTGCAATCGATGTGTCCAGAGATTTGACCATCATTGTGTGTGGGTGAATAACTGCATCGGTGCCCAGAACACCAGATACTTCCTTCTGTACCTTCTGAGTGTGTGCGCCATGGCAGGCGATATTGCAGTGCTTACAGCAGACATGCTTCTACAAGCTGTTCTACGAGCTGGACTCCTGCATGCTCACTATATTGATGAGCAGGGTGAGCAACAGTCCGCTGGACCGCTCTTTATCATCCAGGTAATAATGACTTACCACAGAAACGGTCTAGTGAAACTAGTAATTGTGCTTTGGAACATGAATTGTCTCTTTAATAATTATTTTCCATTGCGTTTCTTGTTACAGCATCTCTTTCTGACATTTCCAAGGATCGTCTTCATGCTGGGCTTCTTGGTATTTGTCTTTTTCCTCTTGGCGGGTTATTCCATGTTTCACATGTATTTGGCTTTGATAAATCAAACCTCCAATGAGTGGTTTAAAGGAAAAGGACACAACTGCCAGCATTGCCATCCATACTCCGCACATAACTGCCGGACCTCATACAATCCATTTAGAGGTTTCTATCACAGGGGAATCCTTAAAAACCTCGGGGAAATCTTTTGGCCCTTATGTCCTGTTCAGAAAAAAGAAAACTAGAGAAAGTGCATTATTGTTCTTGTTTTTAACTGTCTATTTGTATTCATCTCTGTATCTTATTTTGGTCAATTGATTTTTTGTATACATAAAAATGGTCTATGCCTTATGTATTATTGGTACATTTTCTCATTCTTCTTTCCTCTGACTTTTTTTCTTTCTGTTAGAATGTTAAAATGTAGTTTCCAGTTGTTTTACACAAATTTACAGTGAATGAAAATGAGGCTGTCAAGGATAGCCATACAGTCCATTCTATAGCTGTCTTAAAGTCACATACAAAATATAATGTCTAGTTTTTACATGGATTCCATAGTTTTTGTCACAAGCATTTGTTTTTAAAATATGTATTTCTATGTCTAGAGGACTTGAGTGACACTTAATATGGTCATGTTATTAAGTAGAGTTGCAGAAAACTTACATGACCAAATTATTACTGTTATTTAGGATGAGAGCGTCAGATTTCAACATTTTATACAAAATAAATTTCAACATGAATAAAAAACTACAAAAATGTAAAGACCTTAACCAAATATATTTTATACATGCATATTAAAGGGGTTAAATGATTTTTTCCCCTCCACCGTAGCTGCATCTTAACACATTTCTTTTTAAAGATTATTATTTTATTAATTGTGATACTACATAATCTGAATCGATTCAACCTAAATAATTGAGCTTCAATATTCTATTGTTTTTTTTTGTCATTGGATATAAGTGTTCTGTGAATTTATTGTTGAATTCTGTTTTGTATTTGTGGACCTAGTAAGTAATTTACAGATTTAGATTTAAAATATTTATATTTTGAAGGGAAAGGTTAAACTGGGACTTTTTATTAAATATAGTTAAAAATATATATTATAATAAAAACCATTTAAGCAAAAATAGAAACTTGAGATTTTCAGTATGAATTTCATGAATGTTTGTGTAATGTATAAGGCAATGTAACCTACAATATTTATTTATAAAGCTCATTTAAAAACAACGAGGTTAAACAAAAATAAAACTGATCAAACCAGTGGTCAGGGAACATTAAAGGTTTGAGAGAATATGTATGTTTAAAGTAGACCTAAAAACAGAAATAAGGAGGGAGTGTACAGTTGGAGCAAAACTAAGCCCAAAGAGTAAATTAAATGACCGTTTGAAAACGAGTTCCTGTTTTTTACTAGATCTCTTTGAGTCATAAAATATACATTTGTTCAGCTAGCTATGAGTATCTATGAAATCTAAATTAAGGGAATTTTTCTGTTCCCGATTAAGCGTTACAATACAATATGTTACAAACCCACACCATCACACATTGTATAAAAGTTGAAGACTGTTCAAGGCCATGAACATATATTCCCCATTTTAGATCAAAATTCTCTAAAAGATAACAGCCTTCTGGAAGCTCATTCCAGTGGTCTTGAAATCCCCCTTCATGAAGATAAGTCAGATGTTCAAACCCCTCCATCTCCAGTCCACAACAGTCCAATCAGTTCAGCATCACGACACAACGACAAAGTGTAATATTGTAATTGTCTTACAATATTTAGCCATAGTAAATAGTTTTGTCTCACTGTGTCCATTACAAGTCCTCTTAATGTATAGTATGCCCACTATTTTGTGTACTTCAGATGTTCAAAAGTAATTGTAATATTTAATTTTGTTGACCAGGTTGCAGAGAAAATTGCAGAGAAAACTCACTGTATATTTTCACTGTTTACATCAGGAGTGCCCAATCTTGGTCCTGGCGATCGACTGTCCAGCAACGTTCAGCTCCAACTCTAATTAAACACACCTGCGTTTAATTTCCAAGCGATCCTGAAGACCTTAATTAGTTGCTTCAAGTGTGTTTGATTAGAGTTGGAGGCTGGAGCAGGACAGTCGATGGCCAGGAGCAAGATTGGGCACCTCTGGTTTACGCCATTGGTCTCAAGCTCAATTCCTGGAGGGCCACAGCGTTCCATCACACAGCTGCTTGGAAGTTTCTAGTAATGCTGAAGACATTGATTAGCTGGATCAGGTGTGTTTTGTTTGGGTTGGAGCAAAACTGTGCTGAGTTGTTGCCCTCCAGGAATTGTGTTTGAGACCAATGGTTTTCAAACCTGTCCTGCAAGCACCCCTGTGGCTGCCCTGCACATTTTGTATGTCTCCCTTATCAGACACACCTGATTCAACTCATTAGCACATTCGTAGAGACTGCAAAACCTGGATTGGGTGTGTCTGACAAGGGAGACATAAAAAATGTCCAGGGTAGGGGTGCTTGCAGGACAGGTTTGAAAACCACTAGTTTACACCAAGGGTCATAAACCCTGAACCTCGAGATCCACTTTCCTGCAGAGTTTAGCTCCAACCTGGATTAACCACACCTACCTGAAACTTTGTAGTAATTATGAAGACCTTGATTACCTTTTTCATGTGTTTAATTAGGGTTGTAGCTCAATTCAGGAGGAAAGTGGATCTCGAGGTCCAGAGTTGAGGACACCTGGTTTACACTTTTAAAAATTAAGTCTACAAAAGTTGACCATCACAGTAGTGCCATAGAAGAACCGTTTTGGTTCCACAAAGAACATTTAATGAACATTACAGTTCCATTTATTTTTCTTAGTTTGAAGAACATTTTAAAACTCTGAAGAATCTTCTTCCATTATAGAGAACCTTCTGTCCAATTAAAAGGTCCCTCGGATGTTAAAGGTTCTTTGCTAGATGCCACAAAAATAGACAGCACGAAAACCTGTATGGGAAAGCACCGCCATCTAACAATGCAATGATCTTTTGGTGATCTTTCTTCTAGCCTGGTAATCCCAAACCCCTTCCATTAGAATTTGCACTATTAATCCTTGTTAATAAGGGCCTGAGAGTTCCACATAGCATTTGGCTGCTGGACTGGCAGGACCAGCCTGAGCCCTGAACACTACAGGTGCATCTCAATAAATTAGATAAATGTCGTGGGAAAGTTCATTTATTTCAGTAATTCAACTCAAATTGTGAAACTCCTGTATTAAATAAATTAAATGCACACAGACTGAAGTAGTTTAAGTCTTTGGTTCTTGTAATTGTGATGATTTTTGCTCACATTTAACAAAAACCCACCAATTCACTATCTCAACAAATTAGAATACTTCATTAAAAAAAAAAAAAAAGCTGGCTGTATCCAAGCATGTTAACAGAAAGTTGAGTGGAAGGGAAAAGATGCACAACCAACCGAGAGAACCGCAGCCTTATGAGGATTGTCAAGCAAAATCGATTCAAGAATTTGACTGAACTTCACAAGGAATGGACTAAGGCTGGGGTCAAGGCATCAAGAGCCACCACACACAGACGTGTCAAGGAATTTGGCTACAGTTGTCGTCAGAGGCGTCTTAACTGGGCTAAAGAGAAGAAGAACTGGACTTCTTCTGGAACTGGACCCAGTGGTCCAAAGTCCTCTTTTCAGATGAGAGCAAGTTTTGTATTTCATTTGGAAAGCAAGGTCCTAGAGTCATGAGGAAGAGTGGAGAAGCTCATAGCCCAAGTTGCTTGAAGTCCAGTGTTAAGTTTCCACAGTCTGTGATGATTTGGGGTGCAATGTCATCTGCTGGTGTTGGTCCATTGTGTTTTTTGAAAACCAACGTCACTGCACCCGTTTACCAAGAAATTTGGGAGCACTTCATGCTTCCTTCTGCTGACCAGCTTTTTAAAGATGCTGATTTCATTTTCCAGCAGGATTTGGCACCTGCCCACACTGCCAAAAGCACCAAAAGTTGGTTAAATGACCATGATGTTGGTGTGCTTGATTGGCCAGCAAACTCACCAGACCTGAAACCCATAGAGTATCTATGAGATATTGTCAAGAGGAAAATGAGAAACAAGAGACCAAAAAATGCAGATGAGCTGAAGGCCACTGTCAAAGAAACCTGGGCTTCCATACCACCTCAGCAGTGCCACACACTGATCACCTCCATGCCACGCCGAATTGAGGCAGTAATTAAACAAAAAGAGCCCCTACCAAGTATTGAGTACATGTACAGTAAATGAACATAATTTACAGAAGACCAACAATTCACTAAAAATGCATTTTTTTTATTTTTTTTTATGAAGTATTCTAATTTGTTGAGATAGTGAATTGGTGGGTTTTTGTTAAATATGATCCAAAATAATCATAATTAAAAGAACCAAAGACTTCAACTACTTAAGTGAATTAAATTCGTTAATACACGAGTTTCGCAATTTGAGTTAAATTACTGAAATAAATAAACTTTTCCACAACACTCTAATTTATTGTGATGCACCTGTACATAATGCTCTTAAAAAGCCCCTCACCCTGCAAAGATCTATCAGAATTGGGTTTGTGGAGGCTCCCTTGTTGAGGGCATGGTTTGTCTTGGCAAAGGCAACAGCAGCCAGTAACTTCAGCTGTCGTTGTGAAGTGTTCCACCGTGACATTAAGCTGGAGAATCTTCTGATCAACACAGAAACTCTTAAAGTCAAACTGATTGACTTCGGATGCGGGGATCTCAGCAAGAATCTGGCTGTAAAAGGTTCTGTGGTAAGTATTCTGTCATAAACCTTTAGGATTGAAATTATAGTGACAAGTTAAACTGTATCCTAACCGTATTTCAAATAACACCAGATATGTTTTTTGCATGTTGCAGACACCGAATGATTGTGTATTTCAAGCTTATCCATCGACATATCGCTTTCTTTCTGGAACACTGGGAGTGCTCTTATTAAGACTAGTGTGTGGGCACTTTCCAAAATCCCTCTGGGTGATGATAAATGATGACATCTGGTGGGAGCTTGGTTTGTCAAAGGGTGAGATAGCATTCATTACAACAAAGACAATTGTGTGTTCAGTCTTGTTCCGGGAGGGCCAATATCCTAGAGAGTTTAGCTTCAGCTTGTCCTAACATACCTACCTGGAGTATTCTAACAATCCTAAAGACCTTTATTGATTTAGTTAAGATGTGTTTAATTGGAGCTGAACTCTGCAGCACATTGGCCCCCAGAAGCAGGACTGGACTCCCTGTTATAAATCACAAAAACTAATTATGAAAAAAAATGTGAGAAGAGTAACACACAAGCTAAGTGGCTTTAAAGAAAGCTTTATGTAGAAGGATTTTCTTCTTGATTTTCAGACTGTAGAGTTTGGAATAGTCAAATCCAACAGTTTAATACAAAGACAATAGATGTAAGATAATAATCATACAATAATGCTGAGTACTTTTACTTCATTTAAGGTAATCAAATATACATGACGACAGAAGGAAAATGCAAATCGTGCAAATGATATGGACACTTTAGTTGCATTATTTACTGCCACAGTTCCAGAGTCAGCTAGTGATCTGACACGGTTACACATTGTATCATTGTCTTACTTTAACTTTTTGAACAGTATCCTCCCGAGGTGTAATTTCAATATCTGGTCACGGTCAGTTGTAGACTGCACCACCTAATCTCGTTATAAAATGTGTATTGTACTAGGTTGTGATTTTTGTATGGATTAATATGATTTCATATTAAATTACATACATTATTTTTAGAAAAAAGAAAGCATAAAGGTCCACCCATAACCCACTAAATCTTAACCTTCAATGGGGCATAAGCAGATTGTACAAAATTACCATTAATTCAGTAAAGCAAAGCAGCAACGAACTGCCAGATAATGTTGGACTTGGGGGGAAAATAAAATGAAATTGAGAGGATGCCTGGAAATCTGAATCAAAAAGTTAAAATAGCCATTGAAAAGAAAATACAATTTTAACATTGAGTGCCAATTTTCATTATGCATTTAGGAGAGCACTGCAATTTAGGGAAGGCGTTGTAACGTTCCTGTTATGGGAAAAAAAAACATCTGTTAAAATTAAGAATCCGGTCTTGATACATCCAAAGCTCTTTCTCCACTCCCCAGGTGGTACATAACATTATTTTAAGGAGATAAAGATTTTATGTTTCTGAAATATTTGACCAATCTTTTCAGAAGAATTTGAGTCAAAGTATCACGTTCACCTTAGAGGACGTCCTCTCTCCTGAAGAATCCAGAATCTCCCAAAAAACAATCCCAGCAAAACCAACAGGGGTAACAATCTGATCATTAACTTTAACCTTCAGTTTTTATCCCATAAAAATAAAAACCTTTGCATAAAATTTGTATCACCCTGGTTCCCTCAACAAAAGCCTAACAATATTTTTCCATTGGCATTTTAATTATTGTAGGAAAATTAGCTCTGTGACTATCAAAAGCTCTTTTTAGTTTGATAATCTACTAAAATGAACACAACTTTTATGAATTTAAGCCTAAATACAATTGCCAGAAGTAAAAGGCTAAACGTAGGATATAAACAAACCATGGTCGCATGATTTTGACGTCGCCATCACATTTCTGACAACTCTTTGTCTTTATAAAAATACAAAAACAAATTGAAAGTCTGAGTTAGAATAGTTGGAAAGAGTGCAACAAATCTATAAAAGCAGAGTTGTGAGTAGCTGAGGTTTAATTTAGTCCGGTCCTATTTAACCATGTGTTAGCAACCGGCTTTTTCAAGACAAGTAAAAGCTTTAAAAAAAAAATGCAAATACAGATGTATTTTATGTCATAGAATAAACCTAAAAATATCTTAAGTTTGTGTTAACCACAGACCTTGTTTCAAGCATTTAACCAAAAACCTATTGAGAAAATGCTACAATGCTCAGACAATGTTTTCTGGTTCTGGTCTACAAAATACTCTATAACCAGGGGCGTACATAAGTGGTACATAGATGAGCATGCACAACCAAAATAAAAAATGCGCTGTGTTCAGAAAATGTTAATACACAATTATGATTTTAGATCGACAAAATGTAATACTGTGTAAGATTTCTATTTGAACTGAAACCATAAATCTAGGCTAACCACTGATGTTTTCAAAGCACAATGCAAAACTGTGACATTTAATTCACACACCCTCTTTATATACTTACCTGCCAGCAACCCACCAAAATAAAAGCTTGCAGATTTTGAGTTTGAAAATTATTATTCATATGAAAAATATTAGTAAATATTAGCATTTTATTTTTAAGTTTACTATAAAATAATTTAATTTAATACTCCATTTTTATTTCAGAATACAGGCTAATGGTAGCCTCCTATTTTCACACTTTATTATTTTGTTTAAAAAATAATAAATAAAGTGCAATAATATTATTATCACTATTATATATATTTTTTTTATAATTTGCAGTGTGAGGACCAAACCATATATCCAGGTGCTATTATGAGAACCATGCAGAAAGACGCATCTAGACATGCACCCATGTCTATCCACCTTATTTCTCCTGTAAGAGCATTTATAAATGTAATGTCTGGCTTCCGCTTCCATATATTTTTTTTGCAGTACAAAACGGCTCGTTTTGCTGCTTGATATTGCAAATTGGACTAATTATTTTAATGTATTATATAAGTAGCAATTATGAACACACTAATTTGTAGTGCAAACAGTTTTACCATTTACTGCACGGTTATTCTGGTCTTTATGTCTCTACGGCGGCTAATAAACCAGAAGTCCAGAAGTCAGAAAACGTGTTGAAGAATAAGGTGGATAAGAGAATAAAGTACTGTACATGCTTTCCAAACAGCCTAGTTTTCATTAAAATGATAAAATGTCACCTACAGAAAACTATTTTCATAGCATTTTATTAGGGTCACTGGCCCTTTAAACCGGTGCGGAAGTGCTTTACTAGTATAAAACGTCACGTACAATGTCAAACGAGGATGAATCACTTGCACAAGGCAGTGTGCCGCTCGGTTGCAGCAACTAGTAATTTCCAGTTCGCTGTCATTCTCTATCATCTGACATAAGTTGATCTCCGTCTAGTCAGCGGACTATTCGTAGATAGGTGAAGATCAAATGAAATTTTAGGACGGACTGAGGACAAGAAAGAAGATCGCGAGTAACTTGAGGAATGGCTGCGTCTAAGTGTAAGGTTACGCGACTGACTGAAGCTGTCACCAGACAGTTACTGGACTCAGTGGACAGTGTGCTGTTTGACTGCGATGGCGTAATATGGAGAGGGGACCAAGCCGTCCCCGGAGCTCCCGAGGTTATCAATTCATTGAAGAAAAACGGAAAACGAGTGTTTTTTGTCACAAACAACAGCACTAAAACCCGGCAAATGTACGCGGAAAAATTAGACAAGCTCGGTTTCGATGCCTCCGCGGACGAGGTGTTCGGGACGGCTTACTGCTCGGCGGTGTACCTCAAAAATGTGTGTAAACTCGACGGGAAAGTCTATTTGATTGGGAGCAATGCGATGAGGCAGGAGCTCGAGGACGTGGGGATCCGATCGGTCGGTGTGGGGCCTGACCCCATCTCAGGAGTTCAGAAAGATTGGGTGAATGTTCCTCTCGATAATGAGGTCCGAGCTGTACTGGTCGGCTTTGATGAGCATTTCAGTTACATGAAGCTAAACCGTGCTCTGCAGTACCTGTGTAACCCCGACTGTCAATTCGTGGGAACTAACACGGACACGAGGCTGCCTCTGGAGGGAGGCAAAGCGGTCCCTGGTAAGCAGATATGAATGACATCACAAATATGCATTACCTTGAATCGTGTTGTGTTATCACAACAAGCTTGTCTTCCGCTTGTCTGCAGGGACAGGGTGCCTCCTAAGGGCGGTAGAGACCGCTGCGCAGCGCCAAGCTCAAGTGGTCGGAAAGCCCAGCAACTTCATGTTCGAGTGTGTGGCCGGTCAGTTCGGTCTGGACCCTGAGAGGTGTCTGATGGTCGGAGATAGACTGGACACGGACATCATGCTAGGCTCAAACTGTGGCCTGAAGACGCTGCTGACCCTCACAGGAGTTTCTACTGTAGCAGAAGCTGAGGCAAACCAGAAGAGCAAATGTCCACAACGGCAGAAAATGGTGCCTGACTACTATATAGAGAGCATTGCTGACATTTTACCTGCACTACAGGCATAGTCAGCGTTTGCTTAGAATTTACCCACTTTAATAGAGAATATTAATCAATATATGGGTATCGATATTTTAATATTACAGTGAATCTAAACAGGTTTAATAGAAGTTGTTTGTCTCTACAAATATATCCAGTTTGATTTACTATATCATCAAGTCTTCATTTCAAACTGGCCTACCTCTTTTTTAAATATCCCACTGTTTTTGTTTTAAGGTAATATAAGGGCATTATGTTAGTGTTGGTGTTCATTTTTGTTTTGTTGTTTTATTTTGTCAAAAAAAATGAGTAATGTGTTTTCAGGTCAGTAACACTCGGGTGCTACAAAACAAGTGACCCTCTAAATTATGCCATTTGTTTTTATTTGATCAGAAGTACTTTCTGTTTAATTCTGTACTGATAATTCACTGTACTTGTAATATAATGAGTGAGAGAGTATTTTTAATTATTATATTTTGCACTTGACAGCTTTGTCACTCACTAACCTATAAACCTGGTAGGATTTGTCCTCTCGCCGTGGTTTGAACAAAGTGTTCATATTGCTTGACGGATCAAATAAATAAGAATTGTTGATGACATGTTCTACGTTTTCATTTTCTTAATGTACTTAAATGGATGAAAAGTATTCACCACTCACCCATACATAAATCCAAGCTTACTTTTTTTGGGATACATACAAGACAATGTTTTAAGAAATTATATTTTGAAAACCGTATGGTTATCGACGTTCATCTAAATGTCTTATTTCATGTCCCCCAGAAGAAATGTCACAGTTTTGGAACGACATGAGTGAGTATATGATGACAGTTTTAATTTTGGGGTTCCCTGTAATGAGTCTGCACTTTAGTTTTCTCATTATAACCACCTCTGAAGTTATTAAAGTCACCTTGGTCAGTCAGCAGCCTAAGGGCATGGCCAGTCGATGCCTTAAAAACTGGCTCTGCGACGAAAAGCCCTGTCCACAGTGCCGATCTACCTGTCCCCTTTGTCTATTGTCTGGTATAGGGGTAGTCAGCCAGTGGGTTGGACTAGTTGGTGTGCGGTAAGAGGTGGGGGGCAGAGGATGGCAGAAAGGAGTTAGACACCTATACTGCAAGCACCGCTGGTCAGTCTCAGTCATGAACATTGCCTTATACAGAAAGAAGTAAGACAGGTACCGTGAGGAGAAGCAAAACAGGGCAGAATGGTGAGGTGCTGGAAGCATTCAGAAGCCAGTCTGGAGGACCCACAGAACATGGTGAGAATTCATTGCTGTTTTCCATTAGCAGTACGCATACTTCAGATTATAGCCCAAACATGTCTGTTTGTGTTTAGCTTAGCTGTGTTTTATTGCTTGCTTATGTGTACAAACCATAAATATTCTTTAATGGGAATGTGCTTTAAATGTAGCATGGAGAGGAAATTATTGTGTGCTTGGGTTTTCTAGCACTGTGGTCCCATGAGCTCCTCCAGGGTTCCTCACAAAGTTATCTGGGGGAGTTTTGCTGCCATGCTGCTCATTGTTATCATCGCTCTCGGTGTGACCGCACATCTAGGGCTACAGCACAAGACACAAGTAAGAGTCCAGACTTTTCCTTTTTTCAAGCATTTTAAGGCAAGACACCAGTAAACCATTGTTTGTTTCCCATGCATTGAAAAAAATTATTTTCATACTTGTGGAAAGAAAATAACCACATTTTTTCTTATGGTTCATATATCATCGCCTGATTTATATACCATTTTACTTCTAAAAACATGATGAAAATGTATTTTGACAGTATTTTCTGATTTATGGAGTCATAAATATCCAAAATCCCCTCTGTAAGAACATTTAATAAATCAAAATGAAACAAGAATTTTGAATCTGGCTTTAATCAATTCTAAGGTTTCTTTCTATCTTTGCAAAGTAGTGCCTATGTAATTACACAATTCCTTATTTGCATATTTAAATGTAACATTTAAACAAAAACGTTTGAATGCAAATGCAAAACACTTGTTTTGGTGTCTGTGTTTAATCAACAAGGAAAATATGGTGATTATGATATCACCTGTGGTGTCTTACTTTAAACGTTAGCACTGAAAACCAAACTTTTCCGTACAGTCTTTACTGCAGGTTGTCAGATTTCCCGATCACACAGGTGACTTGATCAATCAGTCGGCTCTGATTGACAAGCACAACAGCGTAGTGACCTACTCAGTGACTTCCCATGTCAACCACACCTCCACAGTGATTTTTGACATGAGACACGTAAGGCCCTTTTCTTTCTCTATGGATTAGGCTTTTCCACTAAAGCCAAGTTACATTTCCCTATCGCTCTTCGTCAGGGGTTGGTATGCTATAAACCCGACAACCAGGACAGCTGCTTTCTTCGCCGGATGGAACATTTGGATTACGAGAATGTGCAATCTCAACTGAACAAGTCAGAGCAGCAGGTAAAAGATTTCCGCTTGTTGAGTCTCCTATTTTTGTAATGGACCAGAAGATTGTGTGATTTATGGCAAACTATTCTTGCAATATTACATTATATTAAATATATACACTGCACTTAAAAACGGGTTCCAAAAGGGTGTTTTCACATCCTGGTATGCCATAGAAGACCCATCTTGGGTTCTTCAAAGAACCTTTCAGTGGACTGTTCTTAAAAGAACCATTTATTTTACTAGCGTGAAGAACATTTTAAGTATCTAAGCACCTTTTCCAATATAAAGAACCTTTTGTCCAGTGGGAAAGGTTCCATGGATGTTAAAGGTTCTTCATAGAACCATAGGTGTCAACAAAGAACCTTTATTTTTACGAGAGTGTACTATTCATAAGTTTGGGTAAGTAAGATTTGTTTAATTAAATTTTGTTAAGAAATTGTTTTATTCAGCATATAGGCAATAAATGAATATAAAATAGTAATTTTCTAATGTACCAAGATTCATTTTTCAAACAAATGCTGTTTTTAACTTCCTATTTATCAAAAATAGGGGGAAAACAGTATAATGGATCTCACAAAAATATTAATAATATCTAATATTGATAATGATAAGAAATGTTACATATTAGAATGATTCCTGGAAGACACTGAAAAATGAAAATTCACATTTGCCATGACAGAAATAAATGGTCAAGTCTTTTTTTTACCACATAAATGAGAATGTGAGTGTGAAATGCTTTGGTGTATTTAACCGGATCTTGTTCTTTCGGACGCAGCAGCTTTTTAAGAACTTATACACCATATGTACCTAAACGTAAAGGTGGCTGGCAAATTGACTGACACTTGAACGTGGCACCACCCCAGAGCTCTTGGGTAGATTAGAGAGCTCTTTTGGCTGCTTTCTCCTCCGTGACTCCAGAAAGGGAGTAATGGACCGCACCAACTCAGGAGGGCTTTAGTGTAGCCGAGACCAAATTCCACAGACCATCTGATCCACCTTGGCTGGGTCGCATTACAGGATGGGACCACAGGGTGCACAATGGCCACTCTGTTGGCTTTTCCTCTTATAAGTCTCTACTGGAAAGACAGAGCTCCCTTCCGCAAACAGAGCAGAGACCTGTGTTGGACACACTTCTCTCAGCACTTAACAAGGTGATTCATGCACTGGGTTATGATCTGTGCAGAACGGGATGGGTTGACGAACCGATAAGTATCACTGACCACTTAAAATCTTGGTCACATTTGAGATTTTTGCATCATTGCACTTGATTAAAGCCATTAGGAAACTTTTTGGAAACTCAATCCACGGTCAATAGCCTTTTGAACAAGATTTCCAATTTTTGCTGCACAATGAGCTATTGAGAAGCATAAACTGCCCGTCGCAGGCTCGCTCAAGCATTACTCTGCTTCAGCAAGTGTCTATCTGATCTCTCAGAGGAGTAAGTGGTGTAATTACAAATGCCTTTTGTACTAGAGGAAACACTTAAACCCCTCAAGACACAATTATACGATCGGGAGTTATAGAACACTATAGTGAGCCTGTATCACACCATTAGAGGATAATTTACTCTGCAGTGATATACAGTGAGATATGTGATGATTCTCACAGGTTCGCCAGGTCTGGGTGGTGGGAAATCAGACTGAAAAACACACCAAGTTTTTGGGCGTGCTGTCTGGCAGTCGTGTGGACGCCTCCACCCTTCAAGAACCTCTTCAGTCCCTCTGTCAGCAGGGCTCTGTGTACTGGACTAGAAGATCTGAGGGTAAGAGTAAGCCAATGCTGCAATATTACATTCTGTTACAATAAACTGGTCAAAAGTGAAAGTCAAGACATTTATAATGTTACAAAAGATGAAAGTGAAATGCTTTGACTACTCAGTATTAGGAAGCAAAACTGGTTTCAATTTTTCTTAAAACACCAAATCAGCATATTAGAATGATTTCTGCAGAATCACGTGACACTTAAGATTGTTATAAAATAAATGCAAGAGACTTCTATCAAAAACAACAAAAACTCACTGACCTCAAACTTTTGAAGGAGTTATGATCAATCAGCCACATTTGTGGCATAATGTCAATTACCACAAAAGACAAGGTTACAATGACAGGCACTTACAATAGATGTGAAAAGACACCAATTAATACTTAAATGGGATAGCATTTGAGCCATGTAAACATTCCACTTACCACTTGTAACATTTTTCTGATACAACCTTTATGTTTTTTAATGGGTAAAGTAGTTTAAATCATTTGTTAAGTAGTTGTGTTATGATTACATTGTAAGATTAAGGCCTGTTTTCACAGACAGGGCTTAGGTTAAGCCAGGATTAGGCTATAGTTCAACTAGGACATTTAAGTATCTTTTATAAATGTGCCTTAGAAAAAAACATTACTGGTGTGCATCTTGAGACAAAACGCTGTCATGGCACTGATGTTTTAAGATTTAAATTAAAACAGCTCAGATATGCATTTTTGTCTGCGAGTAGGCTTAAATTAGGAGCCAGGAGTTAAGATTACTTAAATTGTACATTTGGATATGACTTCACATTAATTAATCACTTAATTTTACACTGAAATCGTGTTAAAATGCATATAGTATCTTGTTGCTATACTACTGAAACCGTGAATAATTTAACATTTATAAATTGGCCCCCTTTCACTTCTATTGTAAGTGTCTCACTTCGTTTTAAAGAAAAAAAAGTTTTGAGTTAATCAAAATGCTGTATTTGAGCTAAAATTGTAGCCAGAATATTCCTTGTTAAAACATTGGATGAACTGATTTTTGTGTCAAGAGAATGTTTAGGAGAAGCCAAGAACATGCGCGGTTGCTCTTTAAAGAGCACAGTGTGACAGAAACCTAATCCAATAGTGCAGTGAGATGGAGTTTTGACCTTTTTTAGACTTGCAACCAGCAGAGCATGAACGAGGAACAGAACATTGATTATGATTGTCATCGCACATCCATAGAAATAAGAACCTTGAGATTTCTTTCCTTTTTTTCCTGAAGGTCCCGGGAAACAAAGACTTATTTACTTCTGCATCGACATCTGCTTTCCCAGCAACATTTGTGTTTCTGTGTGCTTCTACTACTTGCCAGAGTGACATTCCACTGACGGTGTACCAGCACACGCCAGGGAAACAAACAGATGCGTTCACATCAATGAGAGCAACTGGAGAGGCTACACAAATGCCATATTTAATGCCAGTCTGGCAACGAAAGGCTGAACCATCTTGTCATGTTATCTGCTAAATCCTTATCTTCACCTTCTCTAGTATTTAGCCCATTTTCCAGTGGCGTTTGAAACATGGCTCGGCTCGAAGACTCACTCCAGCTCGTATCTTGTAACCTGATGCAGATGAGTAATGGAAAACACTGTTGGTCTACAATAAAGCACCATTGTGTTCAAACATTCATGGCTGAGTATTTAATTCTAGAAAGGGAATAAATTCAATGATGTCTGGATAATAAACAAATGCAAAATATATTTATTGACAAAGCTTGTAGGTGCATACAACGGAGTGCATGCATCCTAACATACATTTGAATTTGCTACGATAAGGATACAACATTTAGAAAATTTTTAGAGCAGTCATCACAATGAAGGGTTTACATTAATGCAACAAAAACTCATATTTTTACACTTGTATGCAGTCCATTGGATACCATGAGGATGGTTATGAGATGCAGATGTCAGGTGTTAAGACCAGCAGAATGAGCTTCTTCTGCATACTATCCAAGCACACTGTCATTGAAGGCCAAACACACCACGGCCTTCTGATGGCCACTGTACTCCCGTTTGATCTCTCCGGTCTCCACACACCACAGACGTGCAAGGTTATCTGAGGAGGCTGAAACATCACATACAAAATAAACATTTAAACAAATTCCTCACAAGATTCTACTGACAGCAACATACAGTTGTGAAAAAAATGAACAGTCTGCAAACTCCGGACAACTGAGGGACTGATGCTCCAGTCAACCATTACAAAAGGATGTTATTGATGCTCCAAGAGGCAATACACGATATTAAGAAAAAGTATTACTTTATCTTGACTGGCTGAATATGAAAAATCTCTTATTGTTATAAATATTAAACATCTATAAGATTCAAACCCATTTCACATGTCTTTTACGGCTTTCTACTAACATTTAAATTAATAATTTGATACAATGTACTTACAAACATATTTTCACATTGTACTTGTATATGAAAAAGACATGAGTAACTAAATTACAGATAACAACAAACGTTATGATAATAACATCTGTAATATCTCTAGAAACGAGTGCTGTCAAATCGGTTAATCGCATCCAAAATAATCTTTTTTTTTACACAATACAATTTTTCCATAATACATGTGTGTGCTGTTTATATTTCTATGTGCATACACACATGTACATATAATGTATGTAAATAATGTTTAAGAAATATTTACATGTACGTATGTACTCATATTTATATTATAAATATATACATGTGCAATTATACATATGTATTTACATATAAATATACACAGCACACACACATATATATTAAGCAAACACAAACTTTTTTTTTGGATGTGATTAATCGATTTGACTGCACTAGTAGAAACATCCGTAATTACAAAGCCTTTACCGCCTTTAAACCTAACCATATCACAATACTTTATTTTACCGTATGTGTACTTACAGTACAGTGTACATATCCAAGACAGCACTGAGTAATATCAGTAACTACAACATGGGTTAAGGTTAGGTTTAGGGGTAGATTCAGGCCAGGGTTACTACCTAGTTATTACCCAGTTATTGTAATTACTATGTGCATAGTAAATAATTACAGAATTATCACTTTCAGGTAAACAATGCTATAGAAAACACCTCATATAAAGTGGGACCAAATATTCTGCAATGGTCATGTAAACTTATGATCATCTTGTATTAGTCAAACATTTGAACTGTGTATGTTGTGTATGTTCACCGGTAACTATGTATTGGGAATCTCCAGAGAAGGCACAATCCCACATCCATCCTCGGGACGTCTCTCCTGGGTTGTTACTCTTTATACTCAACTCTGTCATCAGAGAGAAGTTGGAGGTTCTCCATATTTTACAGGTCTGGTCAGCAGAGCATGTGGCCAACAATCTAACGAAGAGTTGAAAACATTGATGCACCGATTTGTATAATAATCGTAAAAAAATTTAATTAATTCACTGATCTCTCACTGTTCCTTAGTTTAGCTTTTTTGCAAGACACTTACGTGGAGTCTGGGCTGAATTTGCAGCGTAAAGAGTAGCGTTTGTGAGCAGGGATCTTGGTCTTGGGTATTAGTTGTGTCACCTCATCGCCGATTCCACCAGCCAAATTCCACACATAACAGTTGCCCTACAATCAAAAACCAATAAACCAAACCTGATACTGATACAGTATAAATATATGCAGTACACCTTAGCACAGCCTCATTAGTAGTGTGAAATATTGAATAGCATATGATTGTTATTGGCTACTGACCGAGCTGTTGACTGCAGCCATATAACTGGCATCAGGATCGATATGGACTGAATTGACGGACACATCTGGCTCTGGGATGAGCTGTTCATTGTGGTCTGTTTTCAAATCCCAGATATGGATAACACCACTTTGGTCCCCAACAATTAATTCAGCCTAAAGCAAATCCATTCAGAAAGAAAATGTACTTTTAATTAGTTTTCTTGTAAGTAGTAGCAATAGCAGATAATAAAATATTCCCCAACTCACCTGATTGGGATGAAGACACACACAATTAATAGGTGCATTGACTTGAAATATTCTTTGGCACTGTAGATTCCTTGACCTGAATGAAAACAGTACTTTAAGAAACACATTTCTAAACAGCCTTTATAGACACAGCAGAAAGCATTCGTTACCTCAAGTCCCAGATGCGAGCCATGCAGTCTTCTCCACCCGTGTACATCCACCGCCCATCCTCGTGAAAGCCAACAGATGTGATGTTCTTGCTGACACCGTCGTAATTGATCACGGGGTTTGGATTATTTGAGTTCAAGTCATACATGCGTATGTGTTGATAACCTAAAATGCAAGAAAAAAAGTACAATGTGGAAACTATATAGGCAGAGATGAAAGAGAAAGTGTTTGTGTAATTTACAGCTTTATACTTACCAGCAGCAGCAATCATGCTCCTATCAGGTGTTACTTCAAGGGAATTGACCTGCTGGTGTTTGAGTTAAGCATCTTTAACGTATTGTTGCACCTAAATAAACTCACTAATCCTACATTACAGGATGCACCAGCAGTTCCTTGTGACAAATAAGTACTTCTTATCCTTATTATGGAAGTTATTTACTTTAAAACAATGTTTGCAATTAAATGAAAATGTTTTACATTTAATGTAAATTAAATGCAATTAGTTAAACTTGTGTGTGCTTTTTAATCCACAAGGACTTGAGTACATTTTTAAATGTAATTTCATAATTACTTCTATTGTAATGTGGTTTAAATATATAGCTAAACGTATTAACAACCATGTATGATAACAAACATATATTTTAATGTAATTTCTACTAAAACGGGTATGTCATGTTTTTACATGTGTAATTACACATTTGCAGTAATTAAGTTGCACTATATTTAAAGGTCATTTAAATGATAAAGTACTTAACATGTGCTTTAGTCATAACATCAAAATACGTGTACTTCTTTAAAGCATGACAAAAGATTATTAAATAATGATTTAAAATGTACTTTAAACTAAAATTAAGTGTTACCAAAAAGTTTAAACTGTCGTGTAATTATTACAAAGTGTACACTTCATGAAAGTGTAACTGTGTTAAGAAAGAAGAAATATTTAAAGTATGCTTGAATTGCTTTTCATTTCTGTAACACATTATCTGCAAAAATCCTTTGAAATACAAGTGTAGATTCTTCTTTTCACAAGGTCACCGCTGTGTATCTGCGAGGCACAGCTCTTGCTCGTGAAGGAAGGATACAGAGTCCTGGTGCTGGACGGTTCTGGTGCAGATACCGCTGTGAGCCTGCCAGAATCTGACGGTATGATCATATCCAGCGGTGGCGAGAATCACCGGATCACTGCCGACGGTGCCTTGATTCACATTCATGATCAACTCAATGCAGACCTAGTGACAGATTTCCAGACTCGTTTTAGCGGAGGCTGTTGATAACAGCGTTTTTATGTAAATCGTTTATAATGGCAATAAGATGTGATAACATGGCATTAATGTTTTTAGTGTGCTAAAACGCTTATCTAAAAAATAAAAATTGGACAAGTTTGATAAAATGATTTAACTTAAATCAATGTTCTTACCTGATGGTGAAAGATTGCACTAGAAATCCGATTAGATAAATGTAAAACTATGATCTCAACAACGAATTGAGCATTATTTACAGATGTCAAACCTAAGCGGTGCTCCTTCCAAAACCGTCCGCACAGAAACAATTCCTGAATAAAAGGTTCCGAGAGCACAGTGTTCGATATTAAACGGGTTTATTTGTTAAAGCAGTTACGTAAAATAAGTTTGTAACAATCATGCATGGATACACCAAAATGTATTCATTTACAGACAACAATTACAACACAATGAGATCAAATGGAACATTGGAACACAATGTTTATATATATATATAAGTATTCACAACAAATGCATTCAATCCAAAGTGAACTTAAAGCACAGTAGGCCTACATTTGATTTGTTTACACATGAGGAACCATGCCGTTTGGTTGCTGTGTTGTAAAACAGCATCAAACCACAAAGGAGGCAAAGTTTTGCTTCACTTCAACGGGGTCAGCGAGTGCACATGACAAAATGCTGGCCCTCATTCCACTTCTGCTTCTAGCAGATGGAAAAACCTACAATTTAAAATGCAGAGTGAGTTACGTCCTTAAATATTCAATTTTCCAAATAAGTTACAAATGGCAAACATGATTAACCTTTAGATAGATTTTGCATCTCTCCAGAAGAAACTTCCACTTCAGAGTCGTCCTTTGAGACTCCGACAGACGCAAAAACTCTTCCGACTGTCAACATAAATATTTTATGTTTACTCTTTGCAGGACACACAGACATCGGGACACACACACAGACAGTCTTGACTTAGCTCACTTTACAGCCCAGGGTTTTCTCGGCCACTGTGCCTGCCAGGTTGCACGACTGCACAGTCCCAGTGTGATCACTGATGTCCACCAGCAGATCAAAGCCTTCAGTGGCCTGGAGCTGGTGTCCTTGATTTGGACAGGCATCATTGGAACATGTCTGATTCTCCTCATTGATTCGAAATTTGCATTTGGCACTGGTGGAAACGTTATTTGTTAAAACTCAGGCTTGTGAATAGTAGGCCATTGCATAAAACTGTCAAAGCATTGCACACTTACCATCTCTTGCGTATGACCTTTGAGATGGAGGAATTTAGTTCCAGACTTGTGATGAATCCAAATATTATGCAATGAAAGACCTCAGCGTGTTCTTGACTTCTGGCTTTAAGCTTCTCCACAGTCAGAACATCACTGATGGAATCCACTGAGAAATAAATAGAAGGATACTGTTTTACTAGTAACACTTTACAATAAGATTTCATATTTTAACATTAGTTAACTACATTAGATAATAAGAAAAATACTTCTATAGTATGTTTAATCTTAATGTCAAAAGTTGTATTATTTAACGGACCTGAGTTAATATGAACTGACAATAAAAAATTGTTAACAAAGTTAACAAATTGCTCAATGTTAGTCAATGTTAAGTTAGGAATAGTTAACCCTGAAATTAAAATTTGCTGAAAATTGTCTCTCCGTCAGGACATTCAAAATGTAAGTGAGTTTCTTTCTTCATCATAATTCATTTGGAGAAATTTGTAATTATATACCCTAACCTCAAGCCACACAATGAGTCCAAAATCCATACTAATAATTCCACTGAAAATTCCACCCCATGTTGTCCTCTCATATCAAAATCATATTAGTTTCACATGTAAACGGTATTTGATCTGTGCACATTTCTCTTCTGATTTAGACTAAAAAGTTTTTATCAGTGGAGAAAGCAGTATTATGGATAGAGGACTCGTATCTTAGCCATTAGCAATGGTTTGAAGTTAAAAATGGTAATATGTTTCTTAAAACAGCTTTTTGCTTCACAAGATTACTTGTAGATTATAGTTTTGATTTTATCATTCTGATGGCACTCTTTCACTGCGGAGAATCCATTGATTAGCAAGTAATGTAATGCTAAATTTAACCAAATCTGCTCAGATGAAAAACAAACTCATATACAATACTTCTTGGATGGGCTGAGGCTTGGTATATTTTCATTTTTGGACAAACTATTCCTTTAATGCATTAACTAATGTTACTAATGGGACCTTATTGTAAAATGTTTCTGTATGAACTGCACTATACATGCTGCATTGTTAATGCAGAGGTCCAGATACATCACGTGACTTACATTGCACGTCGTCACCTGAGAGAATGTCTTGGTCATCCAGTCCTCCTGCTTCTAGCAGTTCCCTTATACATGTGTACAGCTGGTTGGCTTCAGCTGTATCTAAAATGTAATTGAAAACAATTTTAGGATTTTAATGATAACTGTTAAAATATAACGATTATTACAAATATTAGAATTGTAAGTATTTATATAGAGTCTTTAATGTAGCATATCACATCGCTACCAGGGTTGAGGGTAATGATTGTCTTTGAGGTGGCTGTTGCTATCATACAGTTGCGAAAGCTGTCAAAAGTGATGCGGGCATCTGCAATAAACAGCACTGAGAGAAAATAGATCAAATAAATTTCAATCATCACATATTAGAAATGACAAATAAAGATTATTATACCTGTTTCTCTTTGTGTCAGTGTTTGTACCAGCCTAATAGTCTCTTTATCCCAGCTGAATGAAGAAAGTAATGAAATACACATTTAGTCTTTGGAGTGGATATTTCTTGTTGTTGATTTATTTAATCATACTGAATCTAATTATACTCACCACACAAAAGGAAATGATTTGCCAGTGTCATCAAAGAGCTTTATTTCTAGCCTCTGTCCTTTGCGTCCATCAGATTTTGTAAAGAATTTCTCCTCTCCGATCTAAATAATACAATCTCAATCATTGAAAAGGATACAAAAAACACATCTGTACTATTGCCCAGCAGCCACTAATGCCAGGTTGTGTCAATTTCCCTGACAATGAGGAGTGGTAGCAGGATATAGTTGGAATCTAACCGATTGCATAGCTGCTAGAATGTTAATAATGTGTCCATTCAGACTCTCTCCATTTGCAGTAATGTCTCCCAACGAATAGAAGTCCCTCGAGTCTTTAATTGGCATGTGGAATAGTGGCAGAATCCTGGCCTCTGTTTCTAAATCTGAGCATATCCTAATGCTTGAGTGAGTCTCTGTTAGCAACAGCTTGTAGGAACTGAAATAAAACATGTATCACTTACAAACTAGCAGTATGATGACATTTTAATCCCATTGTTATTTTTTACCTTGGTGTTGAAGGGCAAAACTTTTCTTCTTTCTCATAGTCTTTGGTCACAACGAGGGGTTTTCAATTACAACTAAAACAGAAGATGCTTTTGCTCAATTCAGTGCATTAGAAGTTAATATTAGACGTGTTTTTGTCAACAAGAGTAATTGGAATCTAAATCTCACCACAATCCCCAATCTGAAAGCGACTGCTTAGTCCTTGTATGTATTCCTCATTTCCCCATGCAGACACATTGATAAAATGTTCTGGTGAATCTTTGATGGTAAAGCTGAAAGTAAACCTTTCAGAGCCAGCATCTGAAATAAAAATGTATATTAAAAACTATATAAAGAAAAATACATAATGGAAATAGAATGCATGGACATCTATGTAATGGTAACTAACTTTTCCGGTCTGGAAATCCTCTTGAATCAGTTTTTCCAATTATCACTCCAACCACTTTCTGGAAAATGAAATATATTTATTTTTAAACTTAAAAGATATTCCTTGCAGGCATTCTATTACAATGCCAGTTTTGTAAAGAGCAACTTGTCGTCACAAAACTGAGCTGAGTAACAGTTAAACAGATATTAATCATACAATGAGCAATTATCCTACTGCCAATGATTTATTCATTCAAGACACCAGCATAACAGGGCACTCCTCGGGTTCTCACCGAATGTGTGATGTTTATGTTTAGGTCACTTATTGGCACGTAGTTTCCAACTGGACCGTACATCATTTTCACACCTGAAAGTAGTGTCACAACGGAAAATCGCTCGTGACGACAGAATTATTCAAATTTTATGAAATGCTAAACCAGCAAAGGAGAGTAACGTTAACGTTATTCAAAAAGCTAACGTTAACTTAGTAAGTTAGCTTTAATTTCAACCTGAAGAGCTAATGCTGAGCAACAGTTTCGTTGCTAATTGTTACTTTTTCTTTATCTAACGTTATATAAACTTATTATACATTAATTAATCAGTGTTATTATTCGTTAAGATTAACCGCCAATACTAGTCACCGTGTGAAATCTCGTTTGCTCCCTACGCAGTCGTCAAAGCCAGGCAGCAGATGAAGAAATTGGCGGGTCTGGAGCTTTGAAATGTGACGGTTTTACTCAGTAGTCGCGTCATTTACGCGGTTCAAGGCTTTACGTCACTGCGAATATTCGTGGACAAATTTTGGTGATCCCATTTATATATTTTTTATTATTTGTTTAACTAATTGTCATATTACTGTCTTCGATACAATATAACAATACCAGTTTATACAATTTTGTGTGATTTGGGGTGTTTTAAAAAATGTTTTTTTTTTACCTCAAAGTATCATATTTTTATGTATAATATGCTTATTTTTATGTTATATATTTAATATTTATTTTACTTCAGTAAAAAAAACTAAATATTCCAGTAAGTTCAGACAGTAATTTCCAATATTTTGGTGTCTTAGTGGCATCTGGTGACATATATTGGTATAAAAATGTCAAAATAGCAATAGCCACTACTACAGGTGCATCTCAATAAATTAGAATGTTGTGGAAAAGTTCATTTATTTCAGTAATTCAACTCAAATTGTGAAACTCGTGTATTAAAAAATTCAATGCACACAGACTGAAGTAGTTTAAGTCTTTGGTTCTTTTAATTGTGATGATTTTGGCTCACATCTCAACAAATTAGAATACTTCATAAGACCAATAATTTTTTTTTTTTAGTGAATAGTTGGCCTTCTGGTAAATGTTAATTTACTGTATATGTACTCAATAATTGGTAGGGGCCCCTTTTGCTTTAATTACTGCCTCAATTCGGCGTGGCATGGAGGTGATCAGTTTGTGGCACTGCTGAGGTGGTATGGAAGCTCAGGTTTCTTTGACAGTGGCCTTCAGCTCATCTGCATTTTTTGGTCTCTTGCTTCTCATTTTCCTCTTGACAATACTCCATAGATTCTCTATGAGGTTCAGGTCTGGTGAGTTTGCTGGCCAGTTAAGCACACCAACACCATGGTCATTTAACCAACGTTTGGTGCTTTTGGCAGTGTGGGCAGGTGCCAAATCCTGATGGAAAATGAATTCAGTATCTTTAAAAAGCTGGTCAGCAGAAGGAAGCATGAAATGAAGTGATCCAAAATGTATTGGTAAATGGGTGCAGTGACGTTGGTTTTCAAAAAAACACAATGGACCAACACCAGCAGATGACATTGCACCCCAAATCATCACAGACTGTGGAAACTTGCTCTTGTGCTGTGTTACTTTTATATAATTCTTTTTTTATTCTTTTGCACTGTCGACTGAGCGGACCTGATTCGATTACATTTCACTTCTGATTATACCCTGTATAATTTATTATGTGACAAATAAAGAAACCTTGAACCTTGAACCTTAACACTGGACTTCAAGCAACTTGGGCTATGAGCTTCTCCACCCTTCCTCCAGACTCTAGGACCTTGGTTTCCAAATGAAATACAAAACTTGCTCTCAACTGAAAAGAGGACTTTGGACCACTGGGCAACAGTCCAGTTCTTCTTCTCCTTAGCCCAGGTAAGACGCCTCTGACGACAACTATAGCCAAATTCCTTGACACGTCTGTGTGTGGTGGCTCTTGATGCCTTGACCCCAGCCTCAGTCCATTCCTTGTGAAGTTCACCCAAATTCTTAAATCAATTTTGCTTGACAATCCTCATAAGGCTGTGGTTCTCTCGGTTGGTTGTGCATCTTTTTCTTCCACGCTTTTTCCTTCCACTCAACTTTCTGTTAACATGCTTGGATACAGCACTCTGTGAACAGCCAGCTTCTTTGGCAATGAATGTTTGTGGCTTACCCTCCTTGTGAAGGGTGTCAATGGTTATCTTCTGGACAACTGTCAGATCAGCAGTCTTCCCCATGATTGTGTAGCCTAGTGAACCAAACTGAGAGGCCATTTTGAAGGCTCAGGGAACCTTTGCAGGTGTTTTGAGTTGATTAGCTGATTGGCATGCCACCATATTCTAATTTGTTGAGATTGAATTGGTGGGTTTTTGTTAAATGTGAGCCAAAATCATCACAATTAAAATAACCAAAGACTAAAACTACTTCAGTCTGTGTGCATGAGTTGAATTACTGAAATAAATGAACTTTTCCACAACATTCTAATTTATTGAGATGCACCTGTAAATGTCTGTAGTACTCAGTGGATGCATATAGGCTGAAATCTATAAACCATTGTTGTAACAAACTTAACCATTTAAGTTATAGATTTTATCACAAGTTAAAATATTCTTACAGACAAATCTGACCATGCTTATAATGAAAAGACAAAGTAGGAGACATTTATAAAAAATAAAAAAATTCCCATCAAATTGAAATAACTCAAAAAAAGTAAAATGGTATCAAATTAATTAAGTAGCATATTCCAGACATTCTTTGTTCATCAACAAATCTTGCAGTAGGACTTTAATCTGACTTTGAAGTAAGTGTGTGTGTGTACACAGTGGTTGATTAGAACACAAAAAATGCTAAGTCATTGGCTCATTCAATTCTATGGTTTTGTATGCATGACTATTTTTATTCAACAAAATAAAATGCTCATTCGATGCTTTGTATATGGGTGTGTTTGAGAATGAGTATTAATGAGAATAAGAATTAAGTAAACTATTTAAAAATATAAGATTTTTCCCAAATTTGTCCCAAAAAATTATAATAAAGGAAACAAACAGAATTTATTTGATTCATACTTTAATAGTGGAAAACAAAACAAAGAAACATTCCATGAAACAGAAACATGAATTTCAAAATATTATGTCTTTATGGCAGGTACAATTATAAAGAAACCGGATTCAAATAGGATTCAATGACAAAAAATTTGGTTGAACAAAAGAATAATATCAATTAATATCATGCTATTTAAATGTTTAAAAAAAATTGTTCATAATAATAATAATCATCACCATCATCATAAAATTTGTACATTACTGATGGTTCACAATTACCATTTTAAAGGGGTCATATAACGCCCATATTGTCACACAGACAGATGGCTCCATTTGAGAAAGGGGTAAAGATTTAGTAGATAAAAAAAAAACCATTTACACTCCCAACACACATTTCAGTTCAAACTTGTAAAAGTGCATGTAGCATATTATATAATCAATTATATGATTAGCAATATTGCAGACTAGTTTTATCATTATTATTAATTTCATTAATTTATCTTGCACATGTTCATTTCAGCTTATGCAGACTAGTATAAAACAGACCAACTATTTTAGTCTCGGTGGCATCCAGGACGGTCAAGATATATCTGTGAACAGGATCTCCACTTGGGGCTTTTCCTTGTCCACTTCATGAGCTGAACATCCCGTTACCAGTGTGCGTGCAACAGCATGGATTCACCTCGCTTATTGTTTATCAACCTTATCTGATTGGGAAAAAAGTTGGAATATGAATTAAAATGGTTACTTATTAATGTAAATACGAATAAAGCCCTTTGATACTGTTAAAATTATACAGAAATTTGCATGTGGTGACTTACCTTTAGGGACAAACTTAAGCGAGTGACTGAATATTCAAAAACGTGATAAGCCCTCCTCCGGCCCATCATTCAGAAACTCATGGCCTAGTCCATTACCACACTTGCCACACAGAACCTGCATATACATGTAAACGTATTCACAAAAACATATTTGTAGTATCTGTTAATATTAACTGATTCAAAAAAACATCTGATTCTGACCTTAAAGGCTGTTAACGTCTCCATGTGTTTTGTTACACTGTCCTCTCGGATGGTCTCAGTGAAGGCAGGCCAGGGAGAGGAATGCTCATATTTGGATCTGCTAAAAAAGAGTGGATGCCCACACTGGGAGCACACATATATGCCTGCAGACAAACAAACCAGGTAACGTTACCTGTCCTTTCCGACAAGTCTGTAAAACAGACACTTTGTTTTCTTAGCTATAGTAATATTCAAGCAAAGTTGGTTAGCAAATTTCGCTACACCAGTTCAGCCAAGTTTTATAAACAGTTACATCATAATCTTTCTTCAAGGTAAAGCCAAGGGGGCAGGTTGTGGAGAGTAAATAATGAATGAAAAACATTACTTACCTGGTTTAAAGTGATCTTTATAATACTCCTTCCCGAAAAAAGAACAAAATGACATTGTATTCCACAGATCAGTAACGTTAGATGAAACAAACAGTGTGTGTGCAGATCAAGTGCGAGGACAAGCTGAGAAACTAAAGGACGAGAATGTTCCGGTCACGTGACCATTACAAAACCTCGCAGGTGAACTTCCTCTGAACGACCGTTAGGTGTCAGTGCAGATCAACCGAAGTTACACTCGTGTCAACGTGGAAACCGCTTGATATAATGAATTCATATTATAATCAATGAAGGTGCTAATTAATAATTACATACGTTAAAAATACATTTATTTCATGGTAGGCTAAATAATGAATACTATGACATTTTTCAGGAAAGTTTCTAAGCAACTTCAATCTTTTAAAAAATGTTATGAAATATAGTGGGGTTCAAAAGTCAAAGACCACAAGTGAAAATTCAAATACGTTTATTTAATAATTTACAAATGGCAAAGAAAATACTTTTTTGAAAATGTACAAACACTAAAGAAATGTCAAGAATGCCGGTTGACATTTAACGCTATAAAGCCTCTTATTGTATCTTGTGTGATACACAAGATGCCTCTAAATTAAAAATAAAATCATGTGTGTATCAATTATTACACATCAGGCTTTTGAGGAACATTTATTTGTACATGTATCAGTTGTCACTGTATTGCATTGCATTATATGATATGTTTTACCCCCCACAATAAAACCACATAGCTTTCATCATAAAACTAATATTTCTAAATAACATTTCTAATAATTATCTTAATAAGACATAGGCCCGTATTTTGTTATATAGGTAAAATGAAAACTGATATTTATATGTATTTACTTTATTAAGATCTCAGTGATTTAAATTACAAGCTAGCAGAATTTACATATTACTTTTTGTTATTATAAATAACAGTACATGCAGCTAATTTAATATTTTGCTCAGTTTGGGCTTCTGAAATAAAATGATGTGTTTTTTTTCTCCTCCTTACTATATGCCATAAAAGCCTTGATGTATCAAATACAAATATAAAATGCAGAGCACACATTTGTAAAATAAATTTGTAAGATTTTGTCTAAAGGTTCAATCTAAAGTTCTAAACTGTAATAAACTTTTGTACAGTAGTGTAGCTTCATAAGTGTAGCTACATATTGTAATATCTTTCACTATAAAATATATAGTTTCTAAATACATTGTATATTATATTTATAAATATATTTCATAATATACTGCATTATATTGTACAAGTGTGTAATATATTTTATAGATGTTTTGTTACGCCAACACATCATTCAAAAAGATATATTCAAACTTTGGTATGTTGCAATCAGTAATAAGAGTGAGTGGCTCAGTGATGCTAGATTTGATATATTGCTTCAAAAGGCAACTTTTGAAGGTTTAAATGAGTGTGAGATTAATGTAATGGTCAAGGGGATGATCAGTCATGACTTAAATTATGTTCTGTTCCCCACAGTAATGTTATTTTTACTAGTATTTAATATTCCAGGCTTTACTAATATGCATGTATGGCACCCTGAAAGATCACAGTATCAGATTATAAGATTCGTGATTCACTGAAGTATTATTAAAAATTAGTATTAGCAAATTTAAGCAACATTGTAAGTGCTACAAACCTTGAAGAACATTTGTATTATTAATTTTTTTGGTTGAAAAGGTCGGAGAAGAAAAAAAAACATTCCAGCCAATTTTAGTCTTAAAGGTATTTGCTGCTCAGATGTCTAGATATGCTCACTCATATTTGCAATAGTGTTTAAGTAACTCCGGAAGTTCTAACCAGTCCAAAGCCATTCTGTGAACGATGTGCTTCTGAATGATCTTTCGGCAGAGTGTCTGCAGTGAGGCAACTAAAACACAGGAGCAAAAGAGAGGGATCATTACAGTCTGTCTGTTATATATTCATATCGAATCATATTAGCAAGTTATAAACTGAAACTTACATCCATATTCCACCTGGACAATCTGAACACATTTAGTAGCTGCAAATACATCCACAACAGCAAACAGCGGCTTATTGGTGGGGATCCTCTTGGCAGAGGCTCCCATGTCTTCACCATTGAGGATAATGTGCATGTCGGCATACCCTTGTCCCTTAGGTACATAGACAACCCCTATCCGACTGCGGCGAGCAGTGGGGGGTAGAGCGTTGGTTTTGTACAGATCATCCAGGATGTGACTGAATCTCCCGGGTCGACTGCGTCCCACCAACTTGTCTCTGGGTATGCCCACGTTTTCTATACACAGGTGAGTGTCTGTGAAAAATCTTTTAGGCTTGTTTTCTGCCTCAAAACCAACATTTGGCTGTTCGCCGCCTTCTACTTCTTCTTCAATGACTTTATTATGATTTCTTGTTATTGCAAATACCCAGCTGTCTCCCATATCCACTAGATTAGGCAGAGAGTATTCTGGCACAGTTTCCAGTGTTCGAGGGTCGTGGGCAGTGAGTCCAATCCTTAAATGACCACACCAACCCAGTTCTTTCTCTTCAATCTCCACTAGGAAGATCTCTCCAGGGCTTAAAGGGTCTTTACTGAAGCAGACGCCATTTGCAAAACTTTCTACTCGGGTGGCTTGAGTCCTCGAGGGGTCCAGTCTCACATTTGTCCCATGAACTGAATGGAATTCCATAAAGTGGTCCAAAACCGCGGCCATTTTGACAGTTTTTACAAGTTAAATAAAATAAGAGACATAACTTTGTAATAACTAAAGCCTGAATGTATTGGTAGCCTGTAAAACAAATAGAAAAAGGATAACACTAAAAACTCACTCACTCAAGCAGAATATTTATATTATCCTCAGTGTTTACTGCCCTCTTCTCTGGGGATAGTTCTTGTTAAAAGAGTGATTTTTTTAATCGATACCTCTACCATGGTACCCTTGTGACTTGGGAGGTTTCTAGTTCTGAAGGGCTGGCTATTTTTGACCTCCTGCATGTGTCGTGTGTGGTTTTAAATAGCTGACAGATATGGTGAGTGAAGAATAATGACTGAGAGGAGTTTTAGCCTTCAGACCAGAACTGCTCATTGACAATTCACTATCCACTGTTACTTATAGATCCTGGTGTCCATTAAAAAATACTGAATGGTCCTCATAAGGAAGTACAGAGTGGGCTATGTTGTCTATTTTTCTAAGTAACATTTATCTTCTTAGTACAGAGAGATCTGTGCTAAGAGTTCCCTGCAAAGCTTTATCTAGGCCAAAGTAATTGTCCTCTTTTACCCCACATCCCTAGCACAGTCTGAGATAGTGAAATATTACAGGCTACATTGTGGGATTGCAATATATATATATTTTTTGGCATCAAATTAAAAATAAAATGTAGTTTCTTTAGTATTATTTTGCTAATTTAACGTCAGGTTATTTGATCTAGTTTGTATACTAAATAATATTCTGATTATCTGAAAGAGGTCATATTATCATTATGTGCCACATAAATACATTAACCTGATTTCTATAACCAGAAACAGGAAAGCATGTATTCTGCTTTATAAAAATAAAAATAAGACAGTTGGCCTACGGCTGTAATCAGAATTTAAACAAATTCAGAATATCCACCATATTTTTTATGATTATTTATTTATTTACATTTTTGTGACTTTTTAACACACTGTCAGGGGTCTGCAGATGAAAAATAAGCTTTCTGCTAATTCTGGTAAAATTACAGTCATGTTCATTAATGTGCATTGCCCCAGTACACAGATTAATTTAAATTAATATTAATTTATATTGATATATAAGAAATATGTTTGGAGTGACTTCTCAGTTTGTTCAACTTTCAGTTTTAACCTAATATTATGACATGTGGTTAAAAGAAGAAAAAAATAAGGACAGGAATTAGAACATGTTTAGGTTACTTGTAAAAATTAAATTGTTGTCCAAAATTATTAAAATGCAGAACAATAATCTGTACCAGTTAGCATTTCAAGTATTTTCTGACAATTGTTGTTTATTATTTGTATTATGCATATTACATTACATTTACAGAAAGCATAATCAGAATAGGCTATATGAATTCTGAAAGTGCTGTGCATGTAAACGTGGTCACTGTTATAAATTTAGGACAAATATAGAGTTTCTAGGGTCATTGGCGTGTCTTGTTGATGCGTCTTTATAAGCGTATGGATGTTGGGGCAGATTTTTTTTTTTTAATCGGGATTAAAGTGGACTCCAGCCATGATTCACATAATCAGATTGAGGAGCTGATGCTCGCAAAATCACATCTGGATGGAGCCTGTGAGGGGGAGGAGTTAGTTTCTACGGGGATACACAGCGTCACAGTGATATAACAGCGACGCACTGCATAAGTGTAGTAATAATTCAAAACTCCAGAGGATCTGCGCGCTGTACAGTCCAGATTTACCGAGCGACGCATGCACATCTGCACAGCCCTGCGGCTAGAATCAACGATATAAGCGCACATCGCTCTTTAACTGTAGTTTGTATCATAATGTCTTATGTCAAGCTGTGTGCAGACTCATGATTCATGCAAGACGCTTTAAGAAAGTGCCATCTGTCTCTTCTCTGGGAATGATTCACGGAACTGCGACTCACTGTTACTGACAGAACGCAAAAGCTGTTTTTTTTTGGAGATCAGGCAATGGTGCAGAAATTGGGTGAGTTCATCATTTTGAAATTATCCCCATACTCACAGCAAATGCCATTGCCAGTGCTTCTAAAATGTCACAAAGTTGCTTTAATACGAGTATCCTAAATATTTTATATACTGTATGAATCATACAAAGCAAAGCAATACACCATCTGCCTGAATCACCTGCTGTTTTGCCTGTTCATTGCAACAAATTAAAGTTGATCGTACTGCTCAGTATTAGTATCCATCATTGGCATTCGTCTCTGAGAATTATTAATTAATTTAATCCATCTGAAACATTTGCTTGAGTTTAAATCCAGTTCATCTGACATTAAGCAGTGCAACTAATCTTTTGAGCTTTTTTGTGTCACACAGATCTGGATTTTACAGTATTTTATGTATAGGCTGATATGACGGATTCTAAACATATTTGCATGCAATTTTCCTATGCACATGTTATTACCAATAACAAATTATATGAAAGTTACATGTCTATTTGCTGTCTAGATGGTCGCCATCCAGTAGGCTGTGCATCAACATGTTTTTTTTACCATTCATCCAAACACAGTAGCTCAGATGAGATGATTAACGGCATTGTGTGTCCAAGCTGCCTAAGCTTAAATTAATAATCAATAACTATTTATAGGAGGTGAATGTTTCATAGTTGCATATTTGCATGCAATTTTCCTATTTACCAATAACAAATTATATGAAAGTTGCATGTCTATTTTCTGTCTAGATGGTCACTGTCCAGTAGGCTGTGCATCAACATGTTTTTCTTTACTACATTCATCCAAACACAGTAGCTCAGATGAGATGATTAACGATATTGTGTGTCCAAGTCTGCCTAAGCTTAAATTAATAATCAATAACTATTTATAGGGGGTGAATGTTTCATAGTGTTTTTGAACCTTGTTGTAAATCATAGCTGAAATTTGATAGGCATAATTGATTAGACTTTTAGAGAAACCCAATCATATTTTATTATACCACACCAGATTAAGGTTTATGCACATTTTTATACACTTATAGCCTATACAGCATTGTTGATTGTTCAGAAGGAGAGACCTCTCTAACAACATGAGATAGGTCTGACATACATATAGTGTAGATGTGCCCTTGAACAGTCTGTTGGTTTATTATTTCATCTGTCCATTTTGAATGAAGAAGGGATTAAAGAGAGTTTACCAGTTGCTGGAGAATTGGTGTCACAGGGTTACATAACCACAGAACGCAGTCTTTAACTTACTTTTAAATGCCTTACTTGACCTAGAAAGATAGTGCAAGATCTTTGCTTTTAATTCAGTCTGTTGACTGAACTAGAAAGCCCAATATTCTACTGACAAAGATATATAGCTTAGTCCCTCATTGTGGTTCCCTTGATGTACTAAGTAGTATTTTAGAATGCTGCAGCCTATACGGAAACTAAATACAATTAATTGGCAAAACAAAATTATTATTGGTTCTGTTATGGTCTATAAATGTGTTTGTGTATTTAAATGTTACGTAACCTCTTTTAAGTAGACCTAATGATCAATGAGTAAGAACATTTGTTATTATCCTGAAAGTGCCCATTGGGCACGGAAAGAAAACAATAAATTGTATGAGCAAAGTGTATTTTCAGCACTTTAGGGACAAAAATACATGCTGAAATGTAACATTAACTTAGAAAATGCATATGTTCAGCATAATTGTACTTGCTCCGTTACTTTGCCTCTTAAAATAGAGGATAAGTCTTAAATCTTTCTTAAATCATTATATAACAACATAGTGTTGGATCTTCCCTTTTTAAATATAATTTCAGAGTATGTAGATCTTATGCATTATGTAATATTTATAGACTCTAGACATTATTCAAGGGAGGTCACTTATATATATATATATATATATATATTGACTCAAAGGCCCACCGGGATGTTTGAAGACTTCTTCATAAGCGAAGATACTTTCTTGTGTTTAAATAAATAAATTAAACATGATTAATTTTGTTAATCCAGAAGTTTCAAGAATTATATACATTCTTGAATAAAAATAAAATAATTAGCTATCGAAGGGGAACAATAAATATAATTAAAAAAAAATTATTAAGACTTATTATCTTATTACAATTAATTGAAATAATTATCAGCCATCATATAGGGCCTCCTTTAAGAAGCCTTGTTAAGAACCACTCTGCTGTTGAGGAAGAAGGGTTACTTTGTTGTACCACAAAACGTCTTAGGTTAGGTATGTAACCCCAGTTCCTCGAGGGAATGAGACGCTGCGTCCGAGGATGCTAGGGGAACATCGCCAGCGTGACCGCACTCTGATACAGGTGTAATCTGTCCAATGGATGGGCGAGACATCACGGGCAGGTGACGTAATTGCCAGGAAGCATAAAAGCATGTGCGGTGAAACCGGCATCAGCTTTTGGAACGAAGCAAGCGCTGGTAGGGATGCTGGAAGTGTGGCATCGAGACACAGCATCTCGTTCCCTCGAGGAACTGGGGTTACATACATAACCTAAGACGTTCCTCTTTGGGAACTCGAGCTGTGTCCGGGGAACTCTAGGGGAACAAGATGAGGCCTGATGACACTCACCAAAAGATCGAGCTCTTGGAGTGGAGCAGCATGATGACTTTCTGGATTGAGAGGAGGCCTGCTACGCTCCGTACACTAGGTATTCAGTGCGGATGTACCGCTACCCCTCACAAAACTGTGTCAGTGGAGCTCTGGCGAGTGGAGGCCTCAAAAACTCTCTGAGTGAGAGGAGGCCTTCGACACTCACCGAAACGGTCAGGCTCTAGGAGCAGAGGCCTCAGCACAACTCTCTAGAACCGAGTCTATCTGCTCTAGAGACCCCCAAAGGAGAGGCGAGCATCCCAGTTCCGCTACATTTCCGGGTGGAAGAAACTGGGATGTATGCTCGCAGGAGATGGCTGTGCCCTGGAACACCGAACGTGGCAGGGTTGGCAGACCGATCTCATGAGGGCATTGAGGAGAGACGGGAACCATAAGCTGTGGTGTGCGCCACTCTTCTCCAGCAGGGCCTGCCCTCATAAGTCCTGGGCCACGGGCACCAGGACCGCCTTAGCTGAAGTCTCCGTTTGAAACGACTGTCCTCAGACATACGTCGTCTTCTAGGAAGACTAGACTGGTAGAATCAGAACCTGCAAAGCAGGACCCAATGAGACACGCTTGGCAGGGGCTCCCACACCGCCAGGTGCCCACTAAGGGAACCAGTCTCTGGAGACTGGCCTCTGGTGTAATCAGAGCAATTAGATCGCTGAGCCCTGGAACACCGTATGTGGCAGGGTGTGCAGACTGATCTCCGGAGGGCACTGAGGAGAGACGGGCATCGTGGATGTTTTAGGCAAAGACTATCCATCGAGAATGACGGTCCGCAAATCCGCCTTCTACTAGAAGGCATCGGCCCAGGAGCGCCGATTCATGAAATGAACGAGAATTACATAATGCACGCATCACCTCGGCATTGCGCTGCAACAGAACCGGAGCCGCAAGACCATACAGCAGGGAGAAGCACGATCAGCCTCCTCGTTCATAATATGCTTGTGTAAACAATGCAGCTTTACAAAGCTTATTGACGTCCTTTATGTCTACCTCCTTAGGATAGGACGGAAGCTTCTTTTCCTGATGGGAAAGGAAGAAGATAGGGACTCGCCCGTATTCATACCCTCCACCTGATCATCCGTGATTCCCACGGCTTCCCACGGAGCCACCGCTCTGCCTCGGCGAACGCAAAGCCGGCACCGCGAGGAACGCTGGTGAAGGCTCCCTCCTTAAATAGAGCAATCTGAGAGCAAGCATACACAGTGACAAACGCTTACAAAGCGGGCTCCCTTGAGAGCTGACTCTGCATGCTCTCAAGCAGACCACACACGGACTGTGTGTATCCTCAGCAGTGAAGAGCACACAGCCTGTAATGTGATCTGCTCTTGCCCAAGTTGCTTAGTTTTCAAGTGACTGTGAGGGGAAAAACAACACTAAATAAGTTTACTCACCACACAGGTCAACAGACACACCAGAGTAGAGTTTCCTGAATGACAAAAGCTGACGCCGGTTTCACTGCACGTTTTTATACTTCCTGGCTATTACATCACTTCCTCATAGTTTCCTCATAGTCATAATACTCTATAATGCTCAAAAACCTGCTGATGGAAGTTGAAGCAAAATGACTGTGTTGTCCATATATCTCGAGGCAAAATAGTTGAATTGTCTTTTTTGCTGACTCAAAGATTTTTACTTGTGCTTTGTAGGGATAAATCATGGCAGGGATGACAGGAAATGATGGAACTCACAAATTGGCTGGTGGGACCCAGAGGCTAGGCTTACAGCTGAAGCAGGACACGGACCAGAGAAGCATAGTAATCCAACTGACGGACACTGAGGGAGAGTGGGACAGTCTTGATGACACTGACCTCATATTCACCTTGGACTGTGATGGCAAAAAGTCACTCAGCTCCCTCCGAAACCAAAGACCATGTTCGGTTGACATTCAGACAGAGGGGGAATGGGGTCTCAGCTCACCTGCATTCAACATTCCTCTCTCCCCATCTTCTCCGGGCTCCTTGAGAAACTCTTTCCCCCCGGGGTCTGGCTTCCTCTCGCCCACTCACCGGCCCCTGGCCAGCTTAGTGAAGTCATTATCTACAGAACTGGAACTGAAAGAGTCTTCTCTAAAGCCCAGACCACTCCTCAGCCTCGTGAAGTCGATTTCCACTGAGCTCTCTCGCAGTGAGCCGGAGGTGTCTCAATCCAGGTCTGATTCCAAGCTCAATTTGCATCTGTTGTCACATTTCACTCAGCCCAAAAGCCGCAATGGTGACTCACGCACCGCCCCTCCATCTCCAGTCAACTTGTCCCCCACAGAGCCAAAAGCCAGCTTCTTCAAAATGGAGCTAGAGGACACCCGACGCAAGCTCTCGGAGGCCATGCAGGAACCTTTGAGCATGTTCAGTAAGATCATGCGTGAAGATAGTCTTGGAAGCCCTAAGCACCAAAGGAGCACAGGATCGGTGGACTCTCCAAGCTACAAAGGCTTTGGAATTGGGAAAACGACCACTGACTTGACTGTATCTGAATCTCCTAAAAGTGCTAGGAAAGCAGAAAGTGAGATTCTACCGGAGTGCAACTGGCCTGTAAGACATTGCAAACGGTGTTTGCAGAAATCTTCGCTTTCCCATGAGCACCATAGCAGACAGATAGACACTGGGCCTGTGACGGAATCCAGGACTCATGGCAGTGCATCCCAGAGCACAGATATGAATAGAACTGATCAAGATGGTTTGGCAGAAGATGTGACAGAGCAATGCTCCTCTCCAGTGCCAGGAGTGGATCTAGCCTATGTAGCATTTCTGTCATACTGCTATTTTATCTTTCCTTTGTCAGCGTATTGGTCTGGCCTGTTTCTTGGTTTAGTGTTTGGATTAATTTTGGGGCTTGTGCTGATCCGATGGGGCTCCATGAAACACTTGCCCATCAGTCAACAACTCAGACTACATGGGACCTCCTATAATAATATTCTCTTTGAAGCCCTACAGAGCAACGTACCATCTGCCAAGGTGAGGTTGATGCATTTTACAATGTATATATATTTTTTTTGTATATTATATATACACTGCTATCCCATGAGGACACAGGAGAGGATTTGTGAATGGCAGTGAAGTGCGCTACTGACCCCAGTAGATCACATGATAATGACAACATGGCAAATGTTGTACATCCAGATCAAATTCATACTAAACAAATTATAACTAAATATAACATACTATTTGTGATAGTAAAGTGATTACTTATTCAAAACAAGTACCTACTTATGAGAGTATGCAATTTTGGATGCAGCCAATCCATTCTACTTCCTTAAGAGCATGGATTATCCACCAGGGTCCTGAAGATAAGTAGTCGGGTTTACATTATAGGGCTAAATGCTAAGAAAAGTACTGCTGGTAACTACAGCCTTGCAGACTGCTATTAAACCAAAACCTGCACTTCAGTGTGTCACAGCTCATGTCCTTCGGGAATCCTTTTTTTTACAAACTGCAGTGAATATCACTGTGTCTAAAGTAAGCCTTAAACATTCTTTTCTCCAAAAACTGAGCAAAATCCTCATTACCACTCACTTCTGTGATTAATTCTGCTCTTCGGTGTCTGATGCAGAATAACACACCCACTGCTTGTCACAGCCAGCTAAAAAGCTTATCCCGATGCCCCACTTTAGTTTGTCTGTCTCTATCCTAAAAAAAATTGGTAAAAATTCTGAGATTACAGTTGAGCTGAAGTAAAAATTTTCTGCATTCTAGGGCTGGATGAATGAGATGTACGCATATGATCCAGAGACCTACCATCCATCCCTCATGCACACTGTGTATGTCACATTGGACGGACCCTGTTTGCGGCTTGACTACCACGTAACAACATTCCCCACTGGGCTACGTTTGACGAGCCCTGTTACGAAAAGCATTTCACCCGCTCACGGATATTTCGACTCACTGGAAGTAAGGTTAGTGTACCACTGATTTTAACACCTTAGAAGAAAACCGTGCATTGCACTTCAGTGGTAGTGCAAAACAGTTTTACTTGGTCTCTGAACCCAAATGGCTCAAATTTTAATGTGGCAGAATGTTGCATAGATTTCACGTAATTATAATGAAGTTGTTGCCTTGGTAACAGGTATTTCTTCTGCCACTGGCTTTGGCACACAAGAGAGTGTGGAACAGGAAGTATCCGATTTGCATAAGTTTGGCTGAAGGAGAAAGAGCTGTGGAGAAAGACGAGATGGGAGAAGGTCAGGGGGAGGCTCAGAAAGTAGAGAAACACCCTGACCCTATGATGAATGTGTCCCAACCTGTCACGCTATACCTCTTTGGACGAACAGGGCGGGAAAAAGAGGAATGGTTTCATCGACTGTTTTCCGCATCCATTCACAATGAAGAGGACCATTCTGAATCTATATCTGATGGTAAAGTTAAAATTATTTGAATTTAAAGGGATAGTTCACCCCAAAATGAAAATTCTGTCATTAATTACTCATCATCATGCCGTTACAAACCCGTAAGACCTTCGTTCATCTTCAGAACACAAATTCAAATATTTTTGATGAAGTCCAAGAGCTTTCTGACCCTCCATAGACAGCAACACAACTGACACGTTCAAGGCTAAGAAACTAGTACCTGTTCCTGTCTGAAACTAGTTCCCAATTCCTACCTGTGGTTCTCAACCCTGTCCCGGGGACCCCCAACCACAGCATATTTTCTATGTTTCCCTCATTTAACACACCTGGATCAACTCATCAGCTGGTGCAGTCTGCCAGACTTGAAATGGGTGTGGCCTATGAGAGAGACATACAAAATGTGTGGTGGTTCACTCTTAAAAATAAAGGTGCTTCATGGTGCCATAGAAGAAGCTTTTTCTCTAAATGGTTCCATAAAGAACATTTTACATCTGAAGAACCATTCTGTTTCACAAAAGGTTCTTTGATTGTTCAAGAACTACTCATCTCTACCAGAAATGTAGTAAGGACGTCGTTAAAATAGTCCATGATGTGACATCAGTGGTTCAACCAAAATGTTATGAAGCTACAAGAATAGTTTTTGTGTGCAAAGAAAACTAAAATTATTCAACAGTTTCTTCTCTTCTGTGTCAGTCTTCTCCGTGCTTTCACAAGAGTACCATGACCCATGTGTGTGGTGCTGCTGACGCAGGAGCCGTCTTTCTGACGTACAACCCGGATATGCTGCGCCTTTTTAAAAAACAGAGGAATGCATATGCATGCATTGTGTTACTGTCAGGAAAGAGCATCGAAGACCAACAAAGAAGAGAAGAAATTGCTAAATAAAGTCATCATTTTTTTCTTTGCACACAAAAAGTATTTGCGTAGTTTCATAACATTACAGTTGAACTGCTGATGTCACATGGACTACTTTAATGATGTCTTTTACTGCCTTTCTGGGCCTTGAATGTGTGTGTTGCGTTGCTGTATCCAGGGTCAGAAATCTCTAATTTAATAAGTAATTAATGACAGAATTGTCATTTTTGGGTGAACTCACTTTAAGCAACGCTTAAAGACTTAAGTGAACTGAACATACATAAGTTGTCAAACAAAATGTAACAAAATATGTAAAAAATATTTGTGTATATGTGCTTTTTAATGTATTATATTTGAAATATCAGGCTTTTATGGTAATTTATGCATCACAACATTAATTTTGAAGTAGTCAAAATCAAGAATGAATATATGCCTTCTATAACAAATATTTAACATGTTAGTTTGATATAGTTTAATATATTTTATAATAATTGTATAATATTATTTGATATTAATAATACTTAATATACTAATTATTTATTTAAAGGGATAGTTCACCCAAAAAATAAAATTATGTCATTAATTACTCATTCCCATGTCGTTCCAAACCTGAAAAACGAAACACAAATTAAGAAATTTCTTGATGAATTCCGATAGCTCTTTGACCCTCCCATAGACAGCAAGAATCCTTACACGATCAAGGCTCAGAGATGTAGCAAGGAGATCATTATGCAATCAGTATGCAACATATGTACGCGGATACGTTGGTTACGTTCAGATCAAAGCGTAACCAACGTAAACAGCATATCCGCATACAGTGCTGCTGACACAGAACAGCATATATTGTTTACATATGTGATACTTTCCAAAATGGCGCTATAGGGTGACGCAGAGGAGACGATTTGTTGAATAAAGTCATATTTTAGTTTTCTTTGCACAAAAAAAGTATTCTAGTAGCTTTATAACATTACAGTTGAACCATTATTTTAATGATCTCCTTGCTACATTTCTGAGCCTTGATCATGTAACGATTCTTGCTGTCTATGGAGGGTCAGAAAGCTCTCAGAATGCATAAAAATATATTTATTTGTGTTCTGAAGATGAATGAAGGTCTTACAGGTTTGCAACGACATGCAACGGTGAGCAATTAATGACATAATTTTCATTTTTGGGTGAACTTTCTCTTTAATATACCAATAATACCAATAAGTGTGTTGATACACAAGCCACGCCGCTTTGTACAGTCTTGTAAGGATAAAGAAAGAAAGGTGTCTCAGCTATGAAAATAAAATTTTGGGAATATTTTGCTAACATTAAGTTATGAAAAACATTATTTCTGAATTTTCTTTTGCTCTGTAGATAAATCTGCATTGCATGAGGAGAACCCTTTGGGTCTGTCACATGGTGGTGAAAGCTCAGTTAAGGACAGCAGTGAAGATGTGTTCCATAGTGATCTGGTTGGCAGAGTAAAAGAGAACATTCTACCGGACTATACTTCTTACATGACCAAACTCATCTTCTCAGCACATGCCAGTCCTCTGCAAAGCCCCTGCCAAAGCAGCACCCAGGGCAGTCCTACTGAAAAAGAGCAGGTGAGCTTCAAACAAAGAGGCGTTGTGTTATTTTTGTCACATGGCCATGTAAAAAGGCCTGTCATATGCAGATTAAAGTGTTTTAATACTAAATATTCCACCAAAGCATGTCAGAATAAACCTTCTACATGGCAGGTATGTCAAAGCGCATTTATCAAGGGTGGCTTTACATGTTGGTGAATTCCTAATGTGTAAAACTAGATAAAATATTTGGCTTAAGATCAGACATGAATGATTAAATGCTGCTTTTTCCTCTGGGGTGTGAGAAGTGTGTCAGATGCTTAGAGACAGCGGCTAAAAATGACAGAGGGTTTAGCCTCCAAATGCAGGAAATACTATTACAAAATTTGCTTTTACATTATGCTTTTCCTGGATAGTAGAGAAATAAGCTAATTTATTAACCCCATTCCAAATATTTTATTATGTGGCACATTTTCATAATGTAATTAAACATTTACTTTATAACATTGATGTTATAAAACATAAAAGTCAGGAATGGGATTTATAAATCTGCTTATTTTTCATTGATGTTCATATTTCCTTTTTAAAATACAAAAATTGAAAGGGATAATTCACCCAAAAATGAAAATTCTGTCATTAATTACTCACCCGTCTCCTGCATCAGTAGCACCACACGCATGCGTTGTGGCACTCTCGTGAACGCGGCGAAGATTGACACAGAGAATAAATTGTTGAATATAGTTGTTATTTTTGTTTTCTTTGTGCACAAAAAGTAGTCATGTAGCTTTGTAAAATTGTGGTTGAACCACTGATTTCACATGGACTATTTTATTAATGTTATTACTACCTTTCTGGGCCTTGAATGTGTCAGTTGCATTGCTTTCAAGGTCTGAAAGCTCTCGGATTTCATCAAAAAATATCTTAATTTGTGTTCCGAATATAAAAGAAGGTTTTAAAGGTTTGTAACAAGGTTTGTTTGGGTGAACTATCCCTTTGACATAGTGCCCAGCATATAGCAAGCTTATTGATGTAATGCGAATATGTCACATGTTCCCCAATAATATACTGTACATCTTGACATGATACAGTTTACCCCTAACATGGTGCAATTCAGTTCAGTTAATGGAAATGGTCTTGAAATATATTAAGTAGTAATATTTTACCTCTCAAATCTCATTTCTCCTTGCTTAGAGGACAGTTTATTTGAAAAGTGGCACAGTGTATCTTCAGTGTATTACTCCAATGTTTGTTCTTCCATTACTCCTTTTGGAGCAGACCTTTTGTTGCCATGAGGAAGAAACAAAACCTGACTGGTTGAATGCATTTATTGGTCGGATCTTTTGGGACTTCCTCCATGAGAAGTACTGGACTGATAAAGTCCAACAGAAGATTCAGCAAAAGCTGAGCAAAATTCGGGTAAGAGAACAGGAATTACTAGATGTTTTTAACTGGATAAAATGTGAGGAGGTAATGCTCTTTTTTTAAATCTTCCTCAAGCATGGTTTCGAAAAAATTGAATAAATAGCTTGTGATATTAATGTTCCTACCCTGTATGCATGTGCTTCTGTGTCAGTTAACCCTTTTTTTCCACAGTTGCCTTACTTCATGGATGAATTGACCCTCACCGAACTGGCCATGGGCTCCAACATGCCCCAGATAACAGGCACATCTCTACCACAGGTCAACAGCAGAGGTGAGTGGGGCTCCAAAGAGCTTCAAATAAAAGAGCCGATTAGGTCCTTCAACCATCAGGACTGTTTGAGCGTATGTGTTATTATGTTCCTGCACTGAGCAGTAGATGAAATCTTATTATCCTTCTGTAATATCTGGGATCAAAGAAGCACATAACATGTCTGCGAGCATGTGCACGTGTCTATTTACGCACTCAGCTGTATGGTCAAATGCTCACTGCGAAGCATGTGCTCGATGTATTATCCCCATGAGGAGTAATGCTATTATTGTGTGGGGCACAGCATGCGTCTTTTTCTCTCCGCCTCATGATCTCTGGGTGTTATGTAACACGTAATGGCTTTCAACAGAGTCTGGCTCCCTTGCTCGGTTCTCATCCCCTTTATGGATTTGTAAAGTGTGTTAGTAGACATCTGGGTGTTTTATTGCACTATAATTATTTGAAATTTCATCCATAAAAATATATCATTCTCACTACTCACATAGTGGTACTACTGTATATACATACATGCATTTGATTTCACATTATTATTCATTATTGTTCATTAATTATTAGTAAATATTAAGATAGTGAATGAATGTATATGTGATTAGCTGAAATAAATATTATATATATACAGTGTTGGGCTAGTTACTCAAACAATGTAATATATTACTCATTACTAGTTACTCCTTTCAAAAGTAATATTGTTACTTTACTTATTACTTTCTGGCAACAGTAATTAGTTACTCTACTAGTTACATTATTTTTTCTTCACGCCCCACGGAAGTTGTAACTGTGTATCTTCCACATAACAGTCTTCTAGAATGTTCATAATAACATATTTCTTCCTCATCATTTGACCAAAATCCACATTGGATCGCAATCAGAAGTTATTACAAACACTCAATAGTGATTGATAGTGACATTCAAGTAGAAGTGTTGTATTAATCTCATTAATTGTCATGTGTAGCTTGAAGCTAATTTTTTCCATATACGATTATATTTCATTATGTATTTTATCAAATCACATACATTTGTAAGAAACTGTTTAATAAAAAAAACGTTGTTTAATTATAGTAATATAATGTACCACTTGTTGATTAGTGGGATGTAATGCCCGAGTAAAGTAAAGCCACAACTTACACAACAGTGTTCAGATCATCTGTTTTCCTGACAAAATCAATATAATGCAATATTTATATCTGCTGAATGTAAGCTTTTCTATATTCCAAGCTTGCTTGCTGCACTGGGGACATCACATGTATGTGCGAGTCGTGAAAATTATGAAAATAAATCTAGGAATTATTTGATTGTTGGATTTTAAATCGGCAGGGTTGAGGCATCAAAAGTAACTGAGTAACTAAGCTGTTTTATGGATAGTAACTGTAATATTATTACTAAAATCAGGTTGTCCTAACTAACTAGTAACTAGTTACTGCCCAACACTATATATATATATATAATATATATATAGTTATAGTTATATAAATATAGTTATCACAAGAAATTATGAATATCTTTAAATAAACAGCTATTACTGAATGTAAAAGTTTTTGTTACAACAGCTGGAACAACAACAGGTAACTATACTATTATTACATTACAGAAAAATAGAAACTTGTCTTGTATTTGTGTGTCAGGCCTTTGGTTGCATTTGGAGATGGAGTACACAGGAGTGCTACAGATGACTCTAGAGACCAAAATCAACCTCTCCAAACTTGGGAAGGAGGGAGTCCCCGAGGCAGAAACAGAGTTGGAGACCATTAATATGCTGTAGGTTATTGGAGAATATATATTTTTCTGAGAAAAATCATATCTCAGCACGGCATATAGACTCTGCAAACTCTATTATGTAACCTTTACTGCCATACAAAAGTCCCACTTGGAGTTCCTTAAACTCAGTACTATCCTAGTGCTGTTTGTGGGTGTATGTTTATGACATCTCGTTATGATGAGGTCCTGTCCGGATGTGTTCTGCAGTAGCAGGTCCAGGCTCTCTGTGCTGGCTGACAGTGATGAGGAATCCTCAAGTGCAGGATCCTCTGATGAGGAGGAAGTTTCATCTGCTGACACTCAAGGAAATCTGACTGAAAAGGCTGTACCTGGTGTTGAGGGGTAATTATTATTGAATGAACCATTCATATTATTCATTAAACTATTATTCTCTGAGATCTCAAAGTTTGGGAGTTGAAACTATTTATAATTCGGATAGTATGTATGTCAGAAATCTGTTCTTGTAAATTAAACATCAAGATTTATGTGTCTTGCTGACACCACTCATGAGGTCCTCTATTATGTCCTTAAAAGGGGTGGTTCCCCAAATGCAAAAAAATGATGAAAATCAATTCTCACCCTCAAGTTGTTCAGGTCTGTTAGTAAGCAACCAACAAAAGAACGGAAGCTTTTAATTTCAGCGGCGCAGAAATTGAAATGGAAAGTTCTGCAGAAAAGGCAAAGCCGTACTATTTGGTATAAGTTTTCAGCTTCGCTCACTCACGAAGACAAAGACAGGTAGTGGGCAAGAGTTGCCGAAAATGTGTCTTTTCACCAATAAACATCTCCGTTCTTCATTTTCAGTTATTAAAATGTGTAAAGCCATTGTTAGACAGCGCAATTGTAAGCGTTTTTTCCATTATTTTTCAAACTATTTTTAAGTTAGAACAGCTGTGGGGTTGCTCTAAAGTTAAGAATTTATTTGTGTTTTTTTTTGTCAAGTAGGAGGTTTCCGTACCCCTTTCCTATCTGTAGTTAAAGGGATAGTTCACCCAAAATTAAAATTCTGTCATTTACTCACCTTCAAGTAGTTCCAAACCTGTATGAATTTCTTTGTTCTGCCGAACACAAAGGAAGATATTTTGAAGAAAGTTTGTAACCAGGCTGTTTTGGGGCACCATTGACTTTCATAGTTGGGAAAAACACTATGTAAGTCAATGGTGCCCCAGAACTGCTCTGTTTCCCACATTCTTCAGAATATCTTCCTTAGTGTTCAGCAGAACAAAGACATTCATACAGGTTTGGAACTACTTGAGGGTGAGTAAATAATGGCAGAATTGTCATTTTTGGGTGAACTATCGCTTTAAGATAAGATAAAACACTTCGGAAATGCTGTTCTGTAATTGCTAGTGCCCTAAATGTGATCCTAACTGAAATTACCATGATTACCAAACAGATAAGATAAGATTTTAAATTTCCTGTAATTTTACTTTCTGTAATACGCCCCCAGGAACATTACATTTACAGTTAATCATTTAGCAGGTGTTTTATTTTCAAAACAGCTTACAAATGAGGGTAATAGAAGCAACACGTAAATCCTGGTTAGTCTAATGCAGTACACATAGCACACATTCACTATTAAACATTTTCCCTGAACAAACTCAAAAACAATATCCAAGCAAAAACACATCCATACTTTCAATGTATGGAAAAGAGCAGCTTGGGGATTTTGCTAAATACCTTCTTTGGTTTTACAGTCAATAAATAATACAGGTTTGGAGCGACACAATTTTTTGGTGAATTATGCCTATATGAAACATTATCTCTTTGAGTTCTTTGACAATAAATGCTGCTTAAAATAAATCAAGGCCACCTGATGAAAAATGTACTTTGCTTCCCACAGGGCTGCAGCTGGAGGCCGCACTAGTAGAAGGATTTTGAGATTCGTTGACAAGATTGCCAAGTCAAAGTATTTCCAGAAGGCCACAGAAAATGAGTACATTAAAAAAAAGATTGAAGAAATGTCCAACACCCCTCTGCTGCTTGCAGTGGAAGTTCAAGAGCTCTCTGGAACACTTGCTGTCAACATTCCTCCTCCCCCCACCGACAGAATATGGTACGAGCCATTCTCACTCAGCTGAACACACACTCTTAATGTTGCATTAGGGACTGAAGCTTTGCCTAAGCTTACACAGCGTCTGCAGAGATTATCTTGAGCAATCATGCTTCTTAAAGTTTGTGTCATTCACTCTTGAAGGTTTGACTTTGTTGTAATTACATTTCAGTTTGAGGTTTATGGATTACAGACAAGTGTGACACAGTCGCAGCCAGACAGAATATATTTGATGTTTCAGGTGCAGTTATGAGAAGCAGAATTTTGGAGCAAAAATAATTATTTAATTGTAAAATAATAAAAATACTGGTAACATTTTAGATTAGGGAACACATATTCACTATTAACCAAGAGTTTTCCCTAATTAACTCCTAATTTGCTGCTTATTAATAGTTAGTAAGGTAGTTGTTAAGTTTAGGTATTGGGTAGGATGAGGGATGTAGAATAAGTTCATGTAGAATAAGGCATTAATATGTGTTTCTTTACTACTAATAAATGGATAATATTCTAGTAATATGCATGCTAATAAGCAACTTATTAAGAGACCCTAAAATAAAGTGTTACCAATTGCAAGAGCTGAACTTTTGAGTCCGTGCCCAATGTACTGACAACAATCTATAGCAAACTAAAACACTTTATTCATCATTCTATTGAAACTTTTATATTATTTATTTAGATACATTTTTAATTACACATTTGCAATGATAAAGTTTACTGATGAAGCAATTTTGTGCATTTAAAATATATGAACTTTTATGTAATATTGAATAACACAAAACAGAGACAATTCTAATCAAGTATTTTACATGTGCTTTTATAGTTTGTTTGGCAACAAATCAAAATAAGTGCACTTTAACAGTGGGAAAGCGGACCACTCTTTGCCTATGAATCATTATGTGCATTCAGGCTTGCAGACATGTCTTTGGATACATCCCCCAGATTTACAAGTGTTTTGTTAATTCTCTCTCAGGTACAGTTTCTGCAGACCCCAAAGCTTGATTTAAGAGTCAGACCCAAACTGGGAGAGCGAGAAGTGACTTTCTGTCATGTAACTGAATGGATTGAAAAAAAGCTGCAGGATGAGTTTCAGGTTTGTTTTGATGATATTATGATGTCTGGAGCTTCACTATAAGTTGGTGAACATGTTAAGCATATGACAGCTTATTTAATTTACAGAGGTCATGAGCTATTGTGTTATCAAGAGTTTTACATGAAGAAACTTCAGGATTTTGAAGTAACAGGCGACATTACTGTCAGATCCAATATTTTCGGAACAGCATTTTAGTTTCAGTCTTTACAAAAATCCTGCGTCAAATTGTGCTTTGTTTGAAAACAAATCCACTGTAAATGAAGTGAACAAAGGACTAAGTTCTTTCTGACGTGGTCTGGAACTTCATTAAAAATAAAGTTCCTTCACTCTTTCCTAACATTGGGTCAGAAGGAAGGCAATGCAAAGACTGTGTTTTTACAATGTCCTCTCATACGTCAAAAGATCAAAGGAATTGTGATCTTTCAGTTCATGACCCCTTTGATTGAATTGAATTGTGTAAAATGTTTACATTGACCACAACAAATCGTGTCTAATTATTTTTTCAGAAAGTTTTTGTTTTGCCTAACATGGACGACATTTACCTGCCGCTAATGCACTCTGGGATGGACAACCCACCAGCTTTCCCACAAAGCCCTGCAAAGCTCTCCCAGCATTCATCTATGGCCTCCACTGACAGGTGTGATCTGGAACATTCTGCAGAACTACAGTAGTGCCTCCTTGTGGTACAGACATGATAATACACCAGTAACAGAACTCGCTCATTTCACTTCAGCAAACTTCTAATATTGTAGCTTCATTCATTCAGCTTCATTTAAACATCACAGCACAGAGCAAAATGTCAGTAGCTCTCACACATATTCTCCCTAAATGTATCAGACATCTTCTTATACAGTCATTACAAGGCACAGTAGGTCAAATTCCTATCATCCTGAATATCCAAATCAGTCATTCTTATCATACCAGTGGTTTAATGTGTGAATAAACTATTTTATTACTTTATTGTGTGTCCTGAGGACAACTGATTATTTGCTGAACTTCCACAATGGCTTAATTTAGACAAATATGCGTTAGTAATAATCAATAAATATCAAATAGCAATTAATTTATTTAATGTTCATAATTAATTCATTTATATGTTTAAAATGAAATACAACTCTTTTTTTAAAGTCATACATGTTTCAGTAGTGTTTGCTTTTTACATCATAAATTATTATATCAAATCAAAGACAGTTTTTGTACGACTTCACATTTTCTTGTCAAGTGTTACTTCAAGATTGTAATATCTGAACTTAAGCAGGCATTCGAATGTTTCAGATTTTTTTTTTCTTTTTTATATGTATGCATTAGTATCAGTGTCTCGCTTTATTAACCTCTCAAATCTGTAGAAGAAATGTGCAATGAAAATCTTCACTAATTTGTTATCTTCATGCTTTTCTGTTTTATCTGTAAATCTGTAAAATTGTGTTGTGCTTGCCTTAAAGGGATAGTTAACCCAAAAAACTAACTTTTTGTCATCATTTACTCATAATTTTTTTGGGGGGAGGTCCATACAATGTTGTTTTAAACCCCATAATAGACAGTTGAAATATTGTTCAAGATGTTTTCTTTTATGTGTCACAGAAGAAAGTAAGTTATATAGGTTTGGAACAGCATCAAAGTGAGTAAACAAAGATGCCCAGTGATTCTGGTGGGAACTATCCCTTTAAGGTGATTATAAAAAGTGGAAAGACACATTTAATAAAACGCGCACACATAAAAACTAACTTGAATGCATTCTTTGAATTCTGAAGGGTATTTACACAAGGTTATATAAATCGGACTCTGGATCTGTTGGTGTGACGGCGTCTGCTGCCGCTCGGACTGGCAGCATTAGCATCAGTCCAAGCACTGGTTCCCTCCCCTGCTTCAATTTCCAGATCTCCAACCTCCAGGCTCTCACACATCAGGTTTATCTGCCTCTGTATTTGTGCCATCCGGCTCTGCATGCGCTGCATCTTCCTGCGCAGGTTGGCTGCGATGGCCCTGTGCTTCCGCCGCTCGGCTACATAGCGCTGCTGCAGTTCTCGGTAGCAGTTATGTTGGGCTTGATTCTCGCGGACGAGCAGCGTCCCGCAGCCCATGGGACACAGCTGTCGCCAGTGACTGCAGCTCTGATCGTGCGCCTGCGCATCCTTCCTCAGCACCTGCTGCCCACAGCCCTCATGGGGACAGAGCTGCCACTCATACAGACAGCTGGAGATGTGGAGGGGCTCGTTAGAAAGCGGGAAAGTGGCCTTGCAGCCCTGCTGTGCATTTCGACACTTAGAACATAATATGGAGTTGTTTCAAATTCACAGTTGAAGTGCTAGAACTAATACTGCTTTTAGATTTGAGTTTTTTAAAAGTTGCCTACCTTGATTGATAAACGGCCAATGGATTTACTCAGCTTAAACAAAACCAGCATTTGGTTCTGGTGGATAGGCTGCCGACAGCATGGGCATTTCACCTGTCTGAAACAACACCGACTTTAACATTTGCTCAAACATCCAGTGAGTTACTTCTAAACAGAAGTAAGATTAAGCAAATTGATCAAAAGTGCCAGTAAAAGCATTTAAATTGCAATCAAAAAATTATATTTCAAATGAATGCAGTCTGTTTATCATAGAACAATATTCTACGTTTAATAATATTTCACAATATTACTGGTTTTACTGTATATTTGATCAAATTAATGCAGCCTTGGGGAGCATAAGAGACTTCTTTCAAAAACATGCAGATGAAAGGTTTCCCATCAGGATGTATGATGCATCAAATAAAGATAAGATACAAGAGAACCTGCTAATTCAGATATACCGGTTATGCCACTTAAGTCACAAATTATAACTTAGACAGGACATTTTTTTACTTTCCTACCTAGTTTTTGCCCCCTTATTTTCAATTGAATCTAGTTTATTTGATCAAATATTAAGTTGTTACCTTTTCATCCACTGTAAAATACATTCCTTGCAGAAGACATGGTTGCATTTAAGTCGTACAGGACAGCGTAGAACTGCTCTACAGATGACACAAATCAAATCATCATCTGGGGTATCCACAAACCTCTCCACTTCATAACCTCCAGTCTAAAACCAAAATAAAATAGAAAAAGTACCATGAAATAATTTCATTTGTATTATAATGTCAAATAGATACTAGTATTGTAAATGCTATAACTACATTTACTCAAATTAAATCAAACTATTTCAAACCATTTTTTATTATAAATTACTCATGTAGTATATTATCAGACTTTTTATGTAACACACTATAAGTTTAAGCTGGTAAAATATAAATATATACTGTACATGTTTTTTTCACAAATATCTATTTTGATATAATGTAATTTAAAAAGCAAACACTCACCATTTGGACTTATGATACTAGGCACAGCTCATACAGATGCTGTTAATGCTGAATAATTTGTAGAGGCAAAAAGACAGGCAGCAAAACATCCCAAAGGAGATCACTTGACCAGAAATGCATTACAGAAGTCCCATTTTCTCTTCTTTTCCATTCTAGCACAAGTCACGTATGTGGTTAGCACCTGACTACTTTTTTTACACTAACCACTGGGACCCTATTTTGGTACCATCTAGGTTTTACTTATTAGACAAAGGCATTGCTATGGAAACCAGTGAACTTCAATGACTGCCTGCTCTAGAGGCTACAAGCCCTATTCTCTAAACACACAGGTCTGAATGGCCAATAAACACAGCAGCATTCTCTGCACAACTGAAAATATCATAAATCATAATAATATTAATAAAATAATAAACAGTGTCATACAGCTTAACTGAATGTATGTCCCACACTTTAACAGTTAAACTAAATAACTATGTTATTTGAAAAACTTTAGCAAAAGCTAAAAAGGTTTTTTTAATCAAGAAAAGACCAGTTTGTACTGGTCGCCATTCATATGTACAGGGGAGAATGGGGTACGATCGGCCAGTGGGTAAGCTGTGCTTCTTATGGATAAAATACATAGTATACAGTTGTCTTTATGTTTTTCATTGTATTTTTTTGGCACTCACTTGTTTACAGATAGCATAAATGTGATTATACTGGAATTCTAGCTGAAGCTTACAATCAAAACCACTGCAAATTCCAGAATACAGGAAAAACTGGAAGAGGAATAACCAAAGTAGTGAGTGAATGTTTATAGGCTGTAAAGTTATTTGTCTGTCACATTCAATACTGTATTATATGCCATGTTGACATAAAAGGAATTTGAGAGGACTTTGGATACTCAAATACAGGCAGCATATTCTATAATTAATACTACTAAGCAACAAACAAGTAATAAATGGTGACAAACTGTTTCTGAGAATGTCAGATTTTATTTTTCCTTTAAGGAAATGCAGCTTCCTTTCAATAAATCTCAGCCACTCCTTCTGTTATTGTTTAAAGGTTATTAGCGGTAGCAGACTTTTTCATCTTACCGACATAATTACGCAGGGGCACTTTCCCAAAAACAAACTCAATTCTTTGATGATGATTACAATCACACTTATATTCTTAAGATAACCTTTAATGTATAGTTACACTGACTGTGCTAGGGCTCTGCCCTGGCAGCCTTGTCTGTGTTGTCTTTGTTTAATGTTTCTTTGGTTGTCTTGTATCTTAACACATTGCTTTGTCTTTGTTTGTGTCTATCTACCATGTGTTCTTGTGATCCCACCTCCTTGTTTTGCCCTTGTCTTGTCCTCGGTTCCTTAGTGCTCACCTGGCTCTCCTTTTATATTGTGTTGTTTTCTTCTTGTGTTTGCAGTTTGTCTTGTGCCATAGAGAAAGTTACTAATTACCTGCTCTTTATTCCAGTCTTGACCCTGTCATCTTGTATCCTTACTGCAGTTTTGCTCTAGATTTTATATCTCTGATTTTGTCTGGTTTTGTTCCTCTGTAATCTCGCTTGTTTACTTATAATATTTTATTTATTTGTTTATCAGTCTTGTTTCTAGTCTTCTACTGTTCTGATTTTATTCTTTAGTTTTTCTTTAGTTTATATTCCGATATTTCCTTTAAATTTTTGTTTTTGTTTTGCTCGTTATTTTCTTGTTATTTTTTCCCTTTTTTACGTGTTTCTTGTGTTGCTGAGTAGTGTTGTGTTTTTGCATGCTGTCTTGTTGTGTGTGTTTGTGCTGTGTGTTCCCTCCAGTCCTGCTCTACCAGCCTGAGACTCCCCCAGGCAGTCTGCCAACCAAGCCTGGTGCGGAGAATCTTTCATTAATTCTAGCCTGCCTCATGCCCCTTCCCTCTGATTGCACTGTTCTCTGCTCTGGCCTTCTCCCCATTCTTCTGCCTGGTTTGGTCACCGATTGGGACTATTCTTCAGACCATCTACCTCTGGAGGAATAGTTCTCTCCCACTGGTTGGAGTGGTTTTAAGACTGTTCACCCCCGTGCACCTCCCCGAACTTGTGCTTCAAATAATATTTGTTTCACTCACTCTGCATTTGGGTTCCTTCCTGCTGACCCTGACAGAGTGGAGTAATTTAGTTTGTTTTAAGCATAAGGTGGTCTACACTGACAGTCTCTGTAGTTATCAGTGTTTCGTTATATGGATTATTCTGTATTCCGTTAGCCTATTCAAGAACTTGGTTCATCATTTTGACAGATACTTATGTTATACATATGTAAAAATTTATGGAATAATTCAGTGTCACATGGTCCTTCAGAAATCATTCTAAATATGTTGATATACCAGTGTGCTAATATGCTTTATGAGTGCATGCAAATATGTGCCTGTATATATTAAATTACCAGTTCCCATGAAAAAAGTCATGACATCAAAAGCATTAAAATTAAGTTAAAACATTTATTGAAACTTATGCAGGTGTATATATACAAAGTTCAAAATCAAATATTTATTTTATTTTCCAGTATGGAAGACCATTAGCTCCAGGATGAAAGATAACATTCTGGATACAACATTAATGAAAAAATAAAACAGTGAGAAGAAAAAAACTTTAGATATGTACACTGTAACTACCTTTAACAGGTTAAATATCATATATTTGATTAATATTTATACTATTTATATAGCCCCACCAAGGATTACAAAGAACCCAGATTAATACTGTTTTATCATACTCAAATGCGATCAAAAAGAAGGTATAAAAGGAAAGAGTCTCTCATTGTCATATGCACCCCTTTCAAGCTCTTCCTTCAACTATCATGACTTCTCTTTCAGTGGCCAGGCGTGCAGAGGTCGCCAGAGCAACTTTTCGGGTGTAAGTCGTGCAGCGACGTAGGATCTCCTGAGTTTGTGGTCTGGGTGGCACCCTTGGAGCTCCGTCTCCTTTCATTGGGTGATAAGTGTCTGAGCTGGTGGGGCTGGACTGACTACTGGACATACCACTATCATTGCTGTCTCTGTCTCTATCCTGCTGTTTCAGGCCATCTTCCCCCTCTGAGCTGGACATGCTTGGGCTCATGGAGGTGGTGTCTGAGGAACTGAAGCTGAAGTCGGTTCCATCATCGCTGAAGCTGCCAGCTTCCTCATGCTGTACCGGCTCTGACAGCATTTCCAAAGAGTTTGATTTAAGGAAACAGTTTTGTGAGTGGACCCGAGGCTCCAATTTAAAAGAGTTGATGGTAGACAGGTTGATAGTGGAGCTGTGAAGTTTCCTCTGAAGTGTCTGAAGGCCAAAGCTGGGGCTGCAGTAGAGCTTCAGGTACATGGAGGGCACATAGCCTGTCTTTCTGTTATATCTGTAGAAGGAATAAAAGATGTAGGTTACAGTATGTTTTGTATGGGAAAAACTTAATGTACATGTAGAAGTAATCATTACTTCCTCCCTCCCTCGCCCTCATATATATGTAGAAATACACTACATTTCATAAGAAGTCTCTTGTGCCTACAAGGCACCAAGCTTTCTGGTGCGATCGACCCGAGTTCGAATCCACCTTTTGTCAAACTCGTTCTTCTCCTTTTTCACATATCACATCAGAAAAGCATTTATTTTCAATAAAAATTAAGGAAATAATTAAAAAGTGAGAAATTAAATTGAAAAGTGCCTTATGGATTTTTATCAGGTAGGGTTAGGTGTAGGGGTTTTGTAGGGAGGGCTTTGAAAATTTATTATTTTAATAAAAAATATTAATTTACACCCAATATGTTATTATTGCATACTGTTTTAAAATGTACAGTTGCATGCATGGGGGTGGGGGGTTAAGAAATGTAATTACCTAACAAGCCACCAGCCATTATCAGACCTCAGTAACACCTCCACAACAGCGCCGATGCTCAGAGAAATCTCGTCCTTTTTTTTTGAGGTGTAACTTCTTGTAGCGCAGTACAGAGTACCTAGTGGAGCAAAAAAATGTTTGGTTAGCAAGGTTATCTTTGGAGATTCATTACAACAGAAAGTTATGTAACAAACATGACTTACTTTCAAAGGTTGCTGAATCAAACTCATCTTCATCCTCGTCCTCATCACATAACTCCAAGTAGGGAGCGGGAAACCAAGCTAGTTGTTTATCCTCATTCTCAACAAGCCACCAACCTGTTCAGAACCAACACCCACACAAAAATATAAAATGACTGTAAAGAACTTTACTATTCACTTTCGTTTCACTTGTTTACAGTAGAAGATACATACCTGCTTTGTCTTTGATAAGCACATCCAGTCTTTCATCCACAGCTACTTTAAATGGCCTGTTCTTTGTATCTTTGGTCTCATATGGAGCCACACATCGATATGTCTTGGATGCAAAAGGCTGGGTCACGTTGCCATTGCGCAGATGTTTATTCGCCAAGTCAGGTCCTCCGCTAACAGTGTTGATGGAGTCTGATTGCAGAATCATCACACTGCAGGGAGAGGAGAGCAGCTTTAACAGACATTTACTGCACAAACACTTTTCAGCTGGTTCATATTATAGCATTAAACTCTGGCAACCATAAACAGATTAAGTCATAAATATGAACTGAACTACTGCACATACTATACATGTGTTTGGCAAGCTGAAGCTGCCTGCTTATCTGCAGCAGGGAAATAATCGACATACCTGTTCTGGGTATATTCTGTCTGAAGCTCCTGTTCAGTTGGCAAGAAGAATTGAATAACTTCTGTGGAATGTGACACAGTTGTGTCACACTGCAACAGGTCGGAACAGTATTTCTCCAGATACCTTAGACGAGACATTGACTTATCCAACCCTTTCAGCTGAAATGAAGTCACCATGAATTGGGCTGTAAAAGCAGAAATGATATTTGAACAACTAAACAAATAGCCTAGAGTTCGGATAAAACACCATTAACAGGTCCCACCAGAGGGTTGGCGGCCAGAGTTGCAACTAAAGTTCAGCTGTATGTTTTCTTCCAAAATAAAAAAGTATTACAATAATGCATTATGTAACAATAATAATCATTCATGATTATTTGAAAGCCCTTGCGATGTGAGCATCACCACAAACTAAATGCAGTAATGTTACATTATGCATGTTATTCTAGGCATAAAACAATATATTTACAATAACAGGCTATTTTTGACTTGAGTTAAATTTGTATATTTAAATGTAAAACAATTATGCATATTTTAATCACATAAAAACTGTCAATCTTACCTCCAAATCTGGGAAGCACTCTATCTTCTTTACGAGAATGGTTCAACACAGGAAACTTCTTTTTCAGTTGCCTCTATAACAACAAGACAACCAAGTTAGCTGGTAACTTTTACACGTATAGTAACCATTTGTGCTATATAAATGACTGTTAAACATACATGTAGCGTTTTGAAGTCCCGGAAGGATCTGTACACAATTAACTCAGTCTGGTCTGACCATAGCACTGATGTCATGAACTTCTGTAACAAACAAGCAAACAAACAAATTAACAAATTAGTTTACCAATACTTAATGTTACCCTACGAATATACAACATATTCATACTTTGTCCTTGTCTTTCTTCATTACTCCGATAAGTCGGACGTCGACAGGAAAGCGCGTGTCACTCATAGTTGAAGCGGTTTCAGATGAACGAGATCACGGTATGAACTCTATTCTTCCTGGTTCTCTTTCAGCATCACCAGCATCCTCATCCTCATTTATAGCCAGCCAGACCTGGGCGTGCTGTTTATCTCACGTGAACCTTTACAGAATGTGGAGCGAATACAAATCGGATAGGCGGCTTCTCCCACGTGCGAACTCCCAGGAGGGAGATGTTATTACACAATACTTATATTTATCCGTAATGAAACGTCAAACCAAGGTGAGAAACGGGCACAAAAACATCAGTGTTGTCTTCAAACCCCAGGATGACTATCTATCTATCTATCTATCTATCTATCTATCTATCTATCTATCTATCTATCTATCTATCTATCTATCTATCTATCTATCTATCTATCTATCTATCTAATCTGTCTGTCTGTCTGTCTGTCTGTCTATCTATCATAATATTAAGGTAAAATGACGTCAAAAAGACTGCATACGCAGGGTAAGATTTGTGAAAGTGTACATAAGATAGCAAGCGTAAATTAATTTAGCATACGCAAGAAATTATTTGTAAATGTGTAAATCGAGAGTCAGCGAGAGCCTCATTTGATTGGCTACAAGAAGAATGTCCCGCCTTCCACTCGCCCTCGTAAATCTGAAATCGGTGATAGAATCGTGCCAAAGCTGCAAGCGCAAAGACGCAGATGTAAATAGCGTGTTATTTGGGGAACATTTTGCCCTATGCAGTATGCACACAAGAAGTCATTTAGACAGTTGCAACGATTTTTGTTCTCCACACACATATTGGTTTTACGCGGTCAATCCGTATTTGCAGCTCTTGATACGGTTGTTTTCGCTTGCAAAACGCTGTGCACAGTCTTGCAATACTTTTGGCTGTAACAACTGTGCCAAAAGTGTAAGCGCGGAAAAATGGAAGTCAGAAGAATACAGATCATATTTATTTTGCCTCAGCATGAAGTTGCAGTTTCACAATACATGAATTACACTTACAAAAAACAGCAAAATTATGCAAATCTTTTTTCTTACGCTTGAAACGCGATTTAACTTTTTATCTATCTATCTATCTATCTATCTATCTATCTATCTATCTATCTATCTATCTATCTATCTATCTATCTATCTATCTATCTATCTATCTATCTATCTATCTATCTATCTATCTATCTATCTATCTATCTATCATTGTCTTAGTCATTTTGCTGTGTCAGGGCCAGCTCCAAGAGTTTAAACCGGGACTTTTCCCGTAACGGATAATGACTTTTCATCAAAATAACCAACGTGAGCAGTCCATTCATGGCTGTCATCCTTTAGTAATTTTTAGTAAAGTTTTGTGGGGGTGGAGAAGCTAAGTGAGGCTCACAGGTGTGTCTTCAAACTGAGGGTGATGAGAGGGCAGACAGCTAGAACATTGATCTGAAGCTGCTGGCGTCACAGCGGTCTGTGAAGAACCGCCAAAACTCCTCTGCAGAATCAGCTCAAGGTCATCAACAGTGAGGGTTTGTCATGCCTCCTGCATGCCAACATCATCACATGGGAAAGGACCCCAGATGCACGTTTTGGCTATCTGGGTGAAGGCCCAAAACACGTGCTTTCCGCGCACCACCCACTCAACCAGGACAGTCCAGGAGAAAATATGTGCCCACAGACTTGATCTAGAGCCAACTGCAGTAATGAACAAAACGATGACCTCTTGGAAAATACCCCAAAGAAAGTCCCTTATAAAAAAATGTAAAAATATTTTTTTTTAATATTGCTTCTCTTCTTTACCAATAACCTCCGACCTTTGTAAATACAAGAAAAGTGTGTATATATATATATATATATATATATATAAATGGTACTGTGCTCACAAAACGTGCTCAATTGCACGCACAAAGGTGGTAGTCTGTATCATTTCATTTCAAAGCGCAAAATAAGCTAAGTGCAAGCAATGTCGTGGTCCGTCATGATGTTACCAAAAAGGCGATTAAAGCTGCCTTAAAAGTGTGCATGCATGTAATATATTTTATATGAGTGACATTGAAGAACATGTCTATGAAATGGTTTTCAAAACTGTCCTGGAGCAGTCCAGCACTGTCTCCCTCAACACACCCGATTCAGCTCGTCAGCTCATTAGCAGAGACTTTATTACCTGAAGTGTGTCAGAAATGTTAAAAAGAGTTGAGAGACATTATGATGGGTGTCAGATCCGCGTCACGTTTTAGAGCTTTAAAGATACATCTATATTTAATTTGTTATTTAGTGTTTGATAACTTCAATTTCTGTAGGCTATATTTATGATTAAGGGCACATGTAAATATTACATTTTTATGAATTAATAAAGGAATGATGCGTTTATATAGCGCTTTATTGTGTATTGCTGTACACCCAAAGCTCTTTACAATCATGTGAGGGGGTCTCTCCTCAACCACCACCAGTGATAAGCATCCACTTGGATGATGCGACGGCTGCCACAGGACAACGGTGCCAGTGCGCTCACCACACACCAACTACAGATGGAGAGGAGAGAGAGTCATAGAGCCAATCAAGTGTATACGCTCACCACACACCAGCTACAGGTGGAGAGGAGAGAGAGATAGAGCCAATCAAGTGTATACGCTCACCACACACCAGCTACAGGTGGAGAGGAGAGAGAGTCATAGAGACAATCAAGTGTATCGCTCACCACACACCAGCTACAGGTGGAGAGGAGAGAGTCATAGAGCCAATCAAGTGTATACGCTCACCACACACCAGCTACAGGTGGAGAGGAGAGAGAGTCATAGAGCCAATCAAGTGTATACGCTCACCACACACCAGCTACAGGTGGAGAGGAGAGAGTCATAGAGCCAATCAAGTGTATACGCTCACCACACACCAGCTACAGGTGGAGAGGAGAGAGAGATAGAGCGATAGAGCCAATCAAGTGTATACGCTCACCACACACCAGCTACAGGTGGAGAGGAGAGAGAGTCATAGAGCCAATCAAGTGTATACGCTCACCACACACCAGCTACAGGTGGAGAGGAGAGAGAGTCATAGAGCCAATCAAGTGGATGGGGATTATTAGGAGGTCATGATTGATAAGGGCCAGTGGTGATAATTTGGCCAGGGCACCAGTGTTACACCCCTACTCTTTACGAGAAGTGCCATGGGATTTTTAATGACCACAGAGAGTCAAGACCTCGGTTTAACGTCTCATCCGAAAGACTGTGCTTTTTGACACTATAGTGTCCCCGTCACTACACTGGGGCGTTAGGACCCACACAGACCACAGGGTGAGCACCCCCTGCTGGTCACACTAACACCTCTTCCAACAACATCCTAGTTTTCCCAGGAGGTCTCCCATCCAGGTACTGACCAGGCTCAACCCTATTGTAATGGGTTTATGTGAAGATTGCTGTAAGTTCACTTAAAATAGAAGTTATTTTTAAAAGTCTAAAAAAATTTAACATTGATATCTCTAAATTATACTGTAATGTTGAATGGCTGTAGTCAGTATGTAAATGTGGGGGGGGGGGCAATTTTATAAAGAAATCAGTATTGTATCAGTGATAGTGGCCTTCAGTCATAAGAAAAGGTGTCATTAAACAAATAATAAAATATACTGTCATTATGTTGTTTGTACATTAATTTGAGAATTGAATGTGAAATTATTGCAATATAAAAGTATATTTAAAAACTTTAATGATTAATCGTGATTCATTTCAGGAAAATCTATGATTAATTAGTTCGTTTTTTAAATCAATTGACAGCACTAATAAACACACATTATAAATAATACAACAAAATTCAACATGAAATGAGCATGCACGTTTGTATGAATACTGGCAAATAATGATCATGTCAATAGAATTAACTATGTTCTTTCAGTTGTATGCTGTAGTCAAGAAAAAAAATGTGTACAAAACTTATTGCAATAATGATGAATTAAACAGTTAATTAATTAATAAAACAGATGTGTCCTCTTAAAATAGCTGTTTGGAAAGGGGTTAGGGAGGGGAGCAGGTAACATTTCTGTGTATTTAGTGTCCGTGTTATAACTAACACATTCATTGAAACTAGTTTCTCGTTTTGTTTCCTGTAACAGATATGTATTAGGAAAAGGAACGTACAAGGGAAATCAAACTGATCGACACGGACACCTTCTACAATTAGTCATCAGAGGATTAAAACAGTTGCGCAACTAAGGCATTTATAATGGCCAGGAATTACATGTCTAACTTTCATTATTATTTTTGGTACCGTATTGCCATCTGTTCATTCAGTCAAACCCTTGCAGCTCGACATCGGTCAGTATTATTGCATGGCATGAGTTGACCTTAAAGTAATTCTGCTAGTTTGCTCAATTCTGAATTTGCTCACTAGTCAAACTGAAAAAAAACATTTCCTTTATAATTTTATTCACTTCACTTCACTTTTAGTCATTTAGCAGACTCAAATCAAAAATATTATTAAACACCAATCAATCAAGTAAATACATCAATTTATACCAAAAAACAAACACATTTTTATGGATTACATCAAGTAGAAAAAGCTCGAAAGAGAAATATTTCCCCCCAAAAAGAAAATGTAATGTACTGAAAATGTACTGACCCTCGGGTCATCCGTGATGTAGAGTTTGTTTCTTAATCTAAACAGATTTTGAGGAATTTAGCGAATGGTGCCATCAGAAGAGTCCAAAAAGTAAATAAAGACATTACAATAATCTACAAGTGATCTACACGAATCCAGTCCACCAATTAAAGACCTGTGAAGTGAAAAGCTGTGTTTAATAAGAAACAAATCCATAAAAAAGGCAATTTGATTATTATTTATATGCAATCTGCATATTATTTATACGCATTTTCATGAGACCTGGCTAAAAAAAAAATATCTGTTCAACAACTCATCCGCATCTTGGATGGACTAGTGTATATGAACTGTGAAGGGCTGCTCACTAATGAACGATAACTATAAGGTTTTAAAAATAATTTTAATCAGGCCTATACGAGAATAGTTTGTTATATTTGTTATTCTTGGTGGGACTGGACCTTAACTCTGTGTTAAATAAAATACCTCTACAATGATGTTTATAAAATAGTTACATCCTGGTTCCTTAGTATTGCATTTTAGCTAAGCTAAGTAACAGTTATGCATGAAACACCTGTGCACCATACTGTAGTGCACAAAAGTAGATTATTATTTTTGACAAAAGGGTAGCCCAATACTTGACAGTAACCTTGACAAATTAAACATCACATGTGCCATTCAAGAAAGTCCATGATTCAAAACACAGAGAACTGCCTTTAACTGTCACGGTGCACACAGCGGGGAGGAACACAGAGACGAGGATAAACTCAAATTAACAGTCTTTAATTTCAACAAGGCAGGGCAAGAGAAGACAAGGCAAGGCTGAGAAAGACAGGAACACCGGGAGTAACGAGTAGACCAGACGAACACTAACTGAACAGAAAGGACTATAACTACACAGGATAATCATAGACATAATCATAGCTCTGGACAGACACGGACAGGATAACAGGAAGGGGCCTCCAGGATTAAACACACAGAAGGAGGCCATGTAGTTCTGTAGGCCATGGCAGGTGGTCTTCGTGGCCATGGCCTCGGTCCACACGGCCTGGCTCTACAACCCCCCCCTAAAAAAAAAATATCCATGGGTCCATGGGTTGTTAAGGGGGTAACAGGAGCCCTCCGGGGCTAAGCACAAGAACAGGACAACCCACAGGAACAGGAAGCCCTCCGTGGGCTAGGCTTGGATGCTGAAGTCCATTCTGGGCATGACCCTCACAGGATTCCTCAGCAACCGCTTCGATCTCAAAACAAAACAAAAACGAACAGAACAAAACAAAACGAGGTGAGTGGGCACCGCTTACTGTTAGGCCTGGTCTTCTGTAGAGGTGGAATGTAACGAATTACATTTACTCGCGTTACTGTAATTGAGTAGCTTTTTTGTGTACTTCCACTTTTTAAAATCATTTTTAAATCTGTAATTTTACTTTTACTTAAGTATATTTTGTTTGAAGTATTGTACTTTGCTACGTTTTAAAACACATTAATTACTGAGTAAAAAAAAAAAAAAAAAAATCGCTCCCTGGAAACTACTGTAGCAAATAATGGGCAGAAGAACAAATTGGCGCTAAAATCACAAGAAAGATTTTATTCGTATTCTGCTGAAGTTGAACTCGAAAGAAATGAAGTGAACCCCTGGCCATATTTATGCTCTATTATGCAGTGTACGCTGTGTTTCCCTAGAGACACCAAACTCAGTTTATAAAATCTCAACATTGCCCTTCGCAAGCATGTAGATTTAAGGTAAATACTTGCATCGTTGCATTGGTTAAAATGAAGCTTTGACAGTTTAGCAAAATTGTTTTGCACAAATTAGCCAAAAAGACAGTGTGCGATACAGTCTGCGGTAATATAGTAATTGTTGTTTTAACGATGTGCGATTTGACATTATCAGTATTTTGCTAAAAACCAAACAAAACACTCTAAACAGTGTGCCGTGAAATCTAGATTAGACTAGTGTGCGAGCATTTAGAGTGCGCTCTTTCACTGCGCGATTCAGTCTGTTAAAATGCGTTTAGAATGATCACAAAATTGAAGATATAGGGGAAGAAAATGTATGTATTTATATAATTTCATATAGTTAATCAACATCACACGAAGAGTGCCGTTTTTTCTCCATAAATCAGCATAATTAGGCCTGTAGATTTAAAGCAACGAGTTAATTAAGAGACTTGCGTTTTAGACACCACATTACCTGTTTTTGCTCTATTTCGACAAAAAAAATCCAAACACAGCCTCCATTCACAGTTTTGCATCTCAAGGCGGTGTTTCGTCTCAGGTTACATATGTAACCATGGTTCCCCGAATAGGGAACGAGACACTGCGTCCCCTAGGGGTTCGCTATGGGGAACGTCATCAGCGTGACCCGTGCCTGAAGCATAAAATATAAAAACACCACTTGTTGGCCGGTGACAGCCCATGACGTCACTACCAGCGTGACCGAAATATAAGGGACGCCGGGAGGACACATCATTCACTTCTTCGTCTGAAGCTTGCGTCCGAAGCATGGCACACAGCCTAGGGGACGCAGTGTCTCGTTCCCTATTCGGGGAACCATGGTTACACATGTAACCTGAGACGTTCCCCTTCATGGGAACTTCGAACTGCGTCCCCTAGGGGTCGCTATGGGGAACGTTATACCCACGCCGCCATGCTGAGGGGAGTGCAAGCCAATGTCGCGCAAAAGGCGAGCTCTAAGCCAACTCTACCAGGCTAAGGGAGTTGCCCCTGGGACGGTTGATGCTGTCAGCGACATTATCCCCTTTGGCCAAAAGCCGAGCTGCATACCGGCAAAGGTAGTGTGGCCCAAGGCACAAACCTGAGCTTGACCAGCTCAAATAAGGGCACGAAGCTGCGCAGGTAACCCTACCCTATGGGATTTTAGAAAGAACGCAGAACATTCGATGTGCGTACTTACCACTGGGTGGATTTTAGAAAAGTGCCCAAAGTCTAGCGTGTGCACTTACCATAACATGGATTTTAAAAAGAACGCAAAACACTTGATGTGCGAACTTACCACTGAGTGGATTTTTAGAAAGTGCCCAGCTCTTTAGTGTGTGCACTTATATATATTTTGGTATTACGTTCTATGGCTCGGGAGCGGAGAACTACTCATTCCTTGGAGTGAGAGGGAACTCAGACGCTCAGAAGGGAGCGGCATGCTCATAGATGCTAGAATGCTAGCTCTACCAATAGCGAGCTCTGGAGAGCGGAGAACTCATTCTTCAGAATGAGAGGGAACTCAGACGCTCAGGAGTGGGGCCCAAGGCACAAACCGGGGCCTGACCAGCTCAAATAAGGGCACGAAGCTGCGTGCGTAACCCTAACCTATGGGTTTTTAGAAAGAACACAGAACATTTGATGTGCGAACTTACCACTGGGTGGATTTTAGAAAAATGCCCAAAGTCTAGCGTGTGCACTTACCATAACATGGATTTTTTGAAAGAACGTGGAACACTTGATGTGCGATCTTACCACTGAGTGGATTTTAGAAAGTGCCCAGAGTTTTAGCGTGTTATTTTGCACTTATATATATATATATATTCTGGCCAAAGGGAGCGGCATGCTCATAAATGACCCTCTATGGTGAGGGGAACAATGCTAGCTCGACCAACAAGGCGAGTGACCTATCACAGAGCTCTGGAGAGTGGAGAAACTCGGATGCTCAGAAGGGAGCGGCATGCTCATAGGTGACCCTCTAGGTGAGGGGAGCAATGCTAGCTCTACCGACAGCGAGCTCTGGAGAGTGGAGAACTCAAACCTCAGAATGAGAGGGAGCTCAGACGCCCAGAAGGGAGCGGCATGCTCATAGGTGACCCTCTAGGTGAGGGGAGCAATGCTAGCTCTACCGACAGCGAGCTCTGGGGAGCGGAGAAACTCATCCTTCAGATGAGAGGGAACTCAGACGCCCCGAAGGGAGCGGCATGCTCATAGGTGACCCTATAAGATGAGTGGAGCAATGCTAGCTCTACCGACAACGCTTCAGAAGGGAGCGGCATGCTCATAGGTGGCCCTCTGTAATGAGGGGAGCAGTGCTAGCTCTACCAATGAGGAGCTCTGGAGAGCGGAGAACTCATTCTTCAGAATGAGAGGGAAACTCAGACGCTCAGAAGGGAGCGGCATGCTCATAGGTGACCCTCTAGGTGAGGGGAGCAATGCTAGCTCTAGCGACAACGCTCAGAAGGGAGCGGCATGCTCATAGGTGACCCTCTAGGTGAGGGGAGCAATGCTAGCTCGACCAATAAGGAGCGCTCCTAGCCTGGATCTAGTATCGACGAGTGAGGTAATCACTGCGGTAGCCTTAAGAAATGGATCACCTTATCCAGATCTTTCAGCAGATCAGTCTGGTACGCCTGAAGCACCGTCCATAGTGTGCAACGAAGCGACGGTCTGACCCGCTGCTGCATAAGCCCTGCCATTTAAGCCAGATTTATAGAGGCTTAGATGGCAAGGAGGGAGCTTTAAGAGAGGATGTCTCGCCCACAGGTAGCTGGCTATCGACTCTTGCACAGGGGGCATCCCCTCATAGCCATTTTCACGCATCCCCTAATGTCAGCATAACTAGTATGCTGGAACTAGTTGCTTTTTCCACTCCTTCTCAACCCCCACATGGAGATTTAGGAAGAAAGGAAGGCTCGTTCGAGCTGGGGGTTTATGGCCAGAAAGATTATTTTTATGCTCCATAACCTCCAATAACTTGTCATATGCAGTGCAGGAGGATTGAGAGGGTTCAGTCTCAACTTCCTCGCCCTCAATAACCCAGCAGAGCACTAGCCGCTGAATCTGATGATGTCACAAAGATCGCATCGTCACATTCCAGCAGCTCACTCTCGTTCTCGGCCGACGCGCGCGAAAACGGGGCGGTCCCTCTCTAACTCATCGGCCATATCCAACTGATCCCCATCCCCACGATTTCATTCGCCTCCGTGCCTCGGCGGCGGTGGGTCCCGAATCACGGGAAGCAGACGGCTGCCTCTCTTTCCTCAAAAAGAGGGACAGACGAGAGCGGGGCTTTTTCATAGAAACAAACTCACAGTGCACGCAGATTTCCCCTCAAGGATATCGCGTGCGTGCTCCTTGCCCAAACAAAGACGCAAAGATTGTGTTTGTGTCATCGGGTGTCAAATAACGAGGACACAGATCCACACACTTCTTAAATGCCTTGCTAGTGCTCGCCATGAAAATAGAGAATTGTACTCTTACCAGAATGCACACTTCAAACAAACCAGTCAGTGAAGACGAAGAAGAGAATGATGTGTCCTCCCGGCGTCCCTTATATTGCGGTCGCGCCGGTAGTGACGTCATGGGCTGTCGCCGGCCAACAAGTGGTGTTTTTATATTGTATGCTTCAGGCACGGGTCACGCTGACGACGTTCCCCATAGCGACCCCTAGGGGACGCAGTTCGAAGTTCCTATGAAGGGGAACGTTCTTGAATGAATCAACTGTTTAAATGATTAGGTTCAATCGCAATGACTCTCTTAACTGTGACTTGCTGACACCTACTTGCTGTTTTAATTTCACATTTAAAGAATCTATTTTTTATTTATTTTTTTTAATTTCAAAGGAGTATTCAACATTTCATGTCTTATTTATCAAAACCTTATTTCTGCATTTGTAAATGCAGGCTAAATGCATTCATGTCAGTGTGTAAATACATCTATGCCACTTCAGATGAAGCCTCTGTGCTTCCTCTGCATTGCTAATATTAATTTAGTTGATACTAATTTAATTTGCCTGGTAACAGCCCAAATGTGTTATTATTCTAAATAACTGATTCCTTTAATTAAAAACAACTAGAGATGTATAGGCCTATCCCAGGGATGTCAAACTCAGTTCCTGGAGGGCCGCAGCCCTGCAGAGTTTAGTTCCAACCCTGCTCCAACACACACACACCATGTAGTTTTCAAATAAACCTAAATTATTAGATTAACTGGATCAGATGTGTTTAATTAGGGTTATATTTAAACAGTGCAGGGCTGTATCCCTCCAGGAACTGAGTTTGACATCCTTGGCCTATGCCATTTTTTCACCCCTCCCACTGTTAAAATGTAAAAAAGAAATTTTTACTCTGAGTAAATTTTAAATGAGCTACTTTTTACTTTTACTTGAGTAGATTTTTAGACTGGTACTTGTACTTAAGTCAAATTTCATTAATGTACTGGTACTTTTACTTGAGTAGAATATTTTCGTACTCTTTCCACCTCTGGACTTCTGTCACGGTGCACACAGCAGGGAGGAACGAGGAACATGAAGACGAGGATCAACTCAAATTAACAGTCTTTAATTTCAACAAGGCAGGACAAGACAAGACAAGGCAAGGCTGAGACAGACAGGAACACCGGGAGTAATGAGTAAACCAGACTAACACTAACTGAACATACAGGACTATAACTACACAGGATAATCATAGATAATAATACACATAAGGACACAAGAGGGACATGAATCACGCGACACATGACTGACATAAACAAATAAATTGGAAAATCTCCACAACTTTGAATGAATTAATATCAGAACAGTAAAACAAGTCTTTTGAGTACATGAATGACTCCAGCAATAGGCTTAAAAGCAAGCTTCTCAAAGCATGTGCAAACAAATAAATTGTTTCTACAAAAGCGTATTATTATATAGATGTATATTCATGACTGCTGTCATAAGAGATAAAAGAAGTGAGTGATGAGTAACTGTAGAAGTAAACTTCTTGGCACTCAAACAAGGAAAAAGTGTAAATCATATTCCTTGTTACAGGAAGGATTTTTGTCGTGTCCAAGAAATGACTACGTGTTTACGGCCTGTTTTTCTAAAACTCACCCTAATGGTAAACATGAGATAGAGGTCTGTTTACACACCATGTGCAGTATTGCATACTTACAAACAAACCTCTGTCTCATGTCTCATGGCACGTGGACGAATACATATTCAAGCAATCACCCAGACATTTTACAGCTAGACAATTAAAATTCTTGTTTGGATTGTGACATATCTTCAAGAATTCTCTGAATAAACATTTTATACTGTCATTTTGTAACAGGTTAATAATTGAAAATATGCATCCTGATATGCCTGGAACATGCATTTGGGTCCTCGAGGTGGCCTGCTTTCACTGCATCGGTCACGATTACTATTACACACAAAGAAATGCTGCTCAAATAACAGAGAAGCAAACTTTCCAGTCTTTTCTTTCCTTTACATTCACATAATGGACAAAAAGAGAATATCCTGAATAATAAATCGTGCTGACAAGTCAACATTTATTTAGCCTTAACATCCTCTAAAGGACATAAACTAATGACCAAGTAGACTCAAGATGGCAATTTCAATTAAAGTGTCTTTTTTAAGGCTTTTAATAAATGGATTCTAAAAAATAACACAGAACTTTTGTTAATAGAATGAAACGTGGTCTTGGCACCAAGCATTACAGTGTTTGAGCATTTCTTATCAAGGAAGTTGGATAATGAAGTATTTTGTGTTAAATAAAACAATGCTGCATAATTTGAAGGCACAAAAGGCCATTGTCCAAACTAATCCATGTTGCACTTTCTTTAAAGATACGCCCAAGAGGCAATGTTGTTTGTGAAATGTTAGAACTCTACTGTCTGGCAGCTGACACAGACCATTTCCCATAATGACTCTGATAGACTGTATAAGGATGGATGGGATATCAATGCTCGCCCAGGAGAATAAAAGTTTGCACGTAGTACCTCAGATAAGAGAAATAATTGAGAAAAGCTTCTTCCTGGTTCATTCTCAGCAGTAAATAATCAGACTCCACAATTCAGACGCTTGAGTGTTATTTTGGATATATTTAGGAATTTCCATTTTAACCCAACTAACCAGTACAATTCAAAGCTACTGTGATACTTCTAAGTGCTTTATATCTCTGCATGCAAATGTAGAATCCAGGCACCATAAAGAAAATGAACAAATAAATACCATAAGCATAAATTACACAATGTAGGCTATTTATTACGTATGATGTCTAGTTCAAGGAACAGGACAACAGTGTTTGACAAGAATGTTACAGAAACTTCTTCTAACACACATAGCTGTTGTGATGATGCATTTCCTGTGCACCTCACGTCTCACTCCTACACAGCACAGCTTCAAAGTGAAAACCTGCTTGTCTAAACTGCAAAGTGGGTTCATTTTAACATGCTCCAGACATGTCATTCAGTGCTTTATTGATTTGAACCTTAATCCAAAATGTACTATAGCAAACAAAGAGCACTTTCCTAAAGATATCTTCTGCAACTGAGAACATGACCTGATTTATTTCTTCTATCAGATTAAGTATTGTATTCTAAGAATAAAGCCTTAACCAGTGCTATTAATATCTTCATCAGTATCATATTTTCGTCTCCCCGAAAAGGGCATTTCATAATCCTCACTGAAGAATGTTGTAATTGTTGGATATTACTGTAAAGGAAGTGTGTTGGCTTTTTAAGATCTGTCTAACATGACAGGTTTTTACTTTCTAAATGACAGTGTGATACAAGTTTCTTACCTCTGCCAAACATTTGATCCTCCGGTATTCACAAGAAGACCTCATGATGAAATATGACTAGTTCAGCAGAACAATATATACAGGTATAACAAAACACGCCCTGGAAATTAATACAATAACACATAGGCCAATTATACTAACAGTACCTAGCCTATTTATTTGTATTTGATGATTTGTTAATTTCACTTAATATATTACACATTTAATAAAACATTTGAAATGGATTTGTGAAAGCGGGTTTTATAGCGTTCAGCCTGAGTTTTTGTTGCATTTATGACCAGCGTGTGGTTTTTCTAGTGCTTCGAAACAGTGAATCATTTTTATATTACTCAAATAAGGTATTCATAAAAAAGAGTAACCTAACATCATAGATTTATATTTTTAAAAAGGCAGATTCTAAAGAAAGGCAATTCAATTATAAGGTAATCTGAAACACACAATATTACAAGTCAATAAAAAAAGAATGGCATAAAAGTTGCTAAATTCAATTATATGTAAAGGGACAAAATATTTGTATAGGTGTATTTGTATAAAATCCTACGTTTGAAATTCCAGTAATTTACAGTTTAAGGACTTGTATTATGAATTGTCCTTTACCGTCCTTGTGTAAGTCACAGTCACCGGCTTCACGCTTTGGCTTCACGTTGCGGCATGCTGTGAAATCTCTTGTCAGAGTATTTATTTGCTCTTAAATAATCGGTGTTTAAACTTGATACTCGTGTTTTCATATTTTTACTGAAACATGAACGATGATTTGTCAAGTTAGATGTAACGCCTGATCCCGCTTTGTAACCTTGACTAAATGCTTCAGTAACTTACTCTTTCATTAATAAGAATAACGTACATAGCGTTCTGAGTTATATGATGTTACGGAATATTTGTAGGTATCACAGGCAGCTTGGTCAGGTCATTTGGCCATTTTCTTTCCCTCAAGGGCAGCATGTTCCTAGTTTATCAACACACCTACAAAAGGCGAGATATACCAGTGCATTAACAGGTAAGTTAAGATCATTACAGAAGAGTAACGTTATAAAAGGATAAATCTAATGTATTGATGCTTGATCTGTTGTTCTTTAAATCACATTTTTCAGAGAGAAATAAGTTCTATGGGAATGTCTCGATATCTCAAGGTGAAGGTGAGCATCATTCAGTTCAAGGTTTTATTCGTCACATAGTCAATTATACAGAATATAATCAGTAGTGAAATGTAAGTCAGGTCAATGGACAGTGCAATTATATGTAACACAAACACAAGAGGAATATACATAAATATAGGTAAAAAATAAAGAAGAATAATATGTGCAGGACCGTATACTGTGGACTTAATACATAATAATATAAACAGGGATATGCAAGAAGAATGTGCAAACAGGTTGTGCAGGGTATAAACATACCAGCAATACGGATGATGGAGAATAGTGAATACTGATTATTATCGTACTGATTATTAAATTGATTCATGTCGATGTTATTAGACCGAGTTTGAGTTTAGGAGCCTGATGGCCTGAGGAAAGAAGCTCTCAGTTTTGTCATGCTCATATAGCAACACACATCTGCAACTTCTAAAAGAAACATGTATTTAACAAATGAAAAAGTTATGTCTGTTTGAAAATAGGTTTTGTGTTGTCTACAGGGGGGTTGTATGAAATAAACCTTGACAAGCGAAAGCTGAAGACTCCGGGTGGAAAGCTGTTCACAGTGCCCAATGAAGCTCTCGCCATAGCTGTTGCAACAGAGTGGGATGTTCAGAAGGACACGCTGAAGTTTTACACCATGCACTTTGTAGGTCATTATGATTAAATAAAGTCAAGAGTTCTTATATAGTGTGTATATTAACTGTTATCACCTAGCAGCATTTATAAAGTTGTAAATAGATGCATCCAACATTATCTGCATACATGCAGCAAGCAATGCCTACCATCAGGGGCGCATTAATGCACGGGCTTCAAGGGGCTGAATCCCAGGGGCCTACACTGGAATGGGGGCTGGCTGCAGGGAAATTATATTTTTCGAATAATTATTTATATGGGAGTTTGCAGCAGTGACAACAGCATTCTGTATACAAACTCACACACAAATTTTCAGCGACGCCTTGGTTGTAGTAACCTATATAGTGAATGGTTCAGTTTAGGTTCCCCCACACAGTTTGTGTAGTATGTTCCACTGATATATTGTAAGTTAAACGGAATGCACAATTAATGCTAGCTCTTTTCGCTAGTAAAGAAACGTTATCCCACCACAAGAGTGTCTTTATGTTAACGTGCAGATTAACAAGAGAAACAACACTGCTGTGTGAAAGGAACTGGATCGGACAGTAACTTTCCGATGCGATTTCAGTAACTTGCGTGGATGTAATCTATGTGTCAGATGAAGGTTTTCGATTAAGGTGCTGATTCAAAATCTCAATTTAAATCCAGGGATGGAAATTTGTTTTATCGTCCTATTGCTTAAATGTGACCATTAAACTTTATACGGTTATGATTTAATTAATTAAATGTGTGCACGGCATGTTACAAAATAAAAACTCGGTTAGCAGTCACCAAACAATCCACATTTATGCCAACATGTCGTGTTGTTTCGTTCTACTGATGATGAATAATTTATATTTTGTGTGATTTATGATGTTTTAAATCATACCTGTAAACTCAAATTACAGCCAGGAAAGTTTTGATGCCATTTTCTTTTCATATTACCTCCGTATATAAAGTCATAATAGTGTTATGTAACGGCTATATTCTGCTGTTCTTATGTGGCAAAAAGTGAATTTGCATATTCACTTATGTTCACATTTTACGCAGAACAGTGTTGTGAATGTAAACTGGCATATTAACAAGATTTTTTTTTTGACATAAATAATAGTTTATTATAAATAATAACCCAGGGGCATCTGGTTATCTTAAGGCGCCCCTGCCTATCATATCTCAAATCATTACTGTTTAATTGCTTATTCAGTCAAAAAATGTGAACTATATTATCATATCATCCAGCTCTAATCTGCTTAATGTGACTATAAAGCATTAAGATATTATAAACATTAACGTCCTGATTTTACGTAAGCCTTGTATGTATAAAAATGACATGATTTGACTCCGATTGTGCATATGCTAATATGACTTATTTCTGTCCATACAGACCACCCTTTGCAACACAGCACTTGATAACCCAACGCAAAGGACCAAGGAACAAATGATCTCAGCGGCTCTAAAGTTTTTGGAGACTGACACAATCTGGTATTTGGAGGTTCATTTGATGGCATTTAATTAAATCAAGATTTATATAACATTATCTTGTAATGGCAGTACAGGTGAATGGTATTACATTTCCTGAATACATCTGTTTATAGTGTTTTCATTAAATCAGATACCTTTGTAGTTACAGAGTGGAAGATCCTTCAGATCTTGTAGAACTTCAGAGAAGTCAATGGGACCCTGTAATGAACTGGATAGAACTAAGGTATTTTTAGCTAGATTCATTTATCACTTCTTTTAGCTAGAATATGTAACAGCCAAAATATGTAGCCATAAAAATGAATGACTTGTATGAACATCTTGTGATTTTTAGGTACAATGTCGTAATTGGCTCATCCACCAGTATAATGGGCCCTCAAATCCCAGAGGAGACTAAGGAGACATTTCGTCAACACCTTAATTCCTACAATTTTTGGTCTCTGACAGGTAAATATACTGTGGTGCTTTTGCATCTTATGTAAATTTAAATGTTTACATAAGATTTTGCATCTAATGAGAATAGGCCTGTTTGAACAGTGCAGGTTTTTTGTTTCTGCAGGACTTGAGTATGTGATCACTCAGCTGAAATCACTGGTCTTGTCCTTTGGGCTGATTGACCGACACCTAAGCGTGGAACAAGCGGTTCTTCTGTCCAGACTTGAGGAAGAATACCAGGTTTGGTAGCTTTTAGTTTGTTCCAGCTGTTTAGTACTTACAGCTTTTTGCCAATATGAATAATTACTGTTCTTTATGTTCTGTTCTGTCTTAGATCCAGCATTGGGGAAATGTGGAATGGGTCCATGATTATGACATGTATGAGTTGCGAGCACGAACAGCTGCTGGTGCAATGTTTGTGCATCTGTCTTCTGAAAGCACATCTGTCAAGAGAAAGATTTTACAGGACTGATAAGGTCAAAAAGGCACTGTTTGAGACTAAAACAATTAGATTTTTGTTATCTCTGTCCTGTTTTCTTTTTACAGCAAGCTTCAGTGACACCAGTTGCAATGCTGTTGCTGTTAAATTATGTTTTGAGCAATAATATAGATGGCTAAGGTCATTATATGTATTATTAGATTCAACAGCTGCCAAATGGAAAGACTGTAAATTCAAAATTTAAAAAAGTATTTTAATGTCAAAGCTGGGAAACTCTTTAGCTAATATGTTGGAAACAAAAACAATACATTTTAATAAATTGTAATCGTGCACATGTCTGACTGAGTCATCTCATTTATTTTTACTAACCTAGTCTCATATTTTTTCAAGCAGTTACCTTAAAGTCAAAGTCAAACATAAAAAAAACGTATGTTTTAAGTGCATAGTATGAAAGGGTAATCTGATACATAACCATTATTAAAATATATCAAACCCGTGGTATAAAGCAGTCATGTCTGTGGAATCACTGCTGTCCCTTTAATTAGCTGGCGTTCCATTTCAATAACTGACTGCAGGTTTGGCCAATAGCTTTGCTGCTCTGAATCACACGACCAATGGGAGTCGTCCATGGGCGGGGCTTGAGTGTTTACTGTCTCAGTGACTTTGTCGTTGGGTATGTTGACAAGATGGAGTTCTTGCTGGGAAACCCATATAGTACTCCGGTGGGACAGTGCATTGGTATGTCTTTTTTTAGAAATTATATGATGCTTAAAAATTATGTAGTAACAAGTTAACGCCTAAAGCGATGCATTTAGCTAAGCCGCTGTGAAGAAACTAAACATATGGAAAGCCTCTCCGTTAGCTGGCTAACAGCTAATGCTCATTCATGCTAACTTAACTGGTCTAACTTACAGTTATCTCTCAATATGTGCGTCTTAAAATAGTAATTTACTTAATGAATTAAATGACTGATTAAAGGGAGGTGAAGCGCTTTTAAGTAATCTGAAATACTACTTTCACTTACTAGCTGGTATTAGCCTGCTAGCCAGTGGACACTGCGTTTATCTCTCACACCCAGTTTCATAGCAAAAGCTTGAGGTAACGTCAATGTGTGTAAATGATTCATACTATTGATCAACTCGTATAAATAGACACTGACTTATAAAAGGAAACTGACAGCTTGCTTGGGAAGATAACCAGCATGCAAGCACACACTGCGCAGCACTTTGCAGTTCAGTGTAATGTCATCTGTGCCGATGTTGTATCAAAGTCTCTTATTAGTGAAAGTCAGTACTCGATTATCTTATCAGTTTGTTTGTTTTTATCTTTCCCAGAAAGGGCCACAGATGGCTCACTACAAAGTGAAGACTGGGCCTTGAATATGGAAATATGTGACATAATCAATGAAACAGAAGATGGGTGAGACATGAAAGATGCATGATTTATTGCATTTAACAGGTTGAATTAAGTAACTGTTTACATATTCCACCAGCCTTAGGAAACCTGCATTGTACAAATCCAGAAGATGCTGTCATTGTTTTAGTTGCACATGCTTTCATGTTAATAATGTTTAATTTATGGCTGAATGGTCATGCCATTGGTCATTTTGTGACCATTAAAATCCATTGCAGTACAGGGCATTACATAAAGTGAATGTATGTAATGTAAAGTGTACATAAAGTGTAATGTAAAGTATGTAAATTTATTGTCATCACAATGTGCTATTTATGGAACCAGGCAATGGTTTCTTGCAGAAGATGATTCATTCACTTGACCTTGTCATTGCAACTTCATAATAGATTGCTTTTTAGCAGCATGGATGTGTTATTTAGTTATTTATCTGATTTATAGGCCTAAGGATGCTATAGAGCTGTGAAGAAGAGGCTTAATGGGAATAAAAACTACAGGGAGGTGATGCTTACGCTGACGGTGAGAGGCGTGCAATGGGAACAATTCTCTTTGCAGTCTTACTAACATCTAATAATTCATTTTCTTTTAGATTGTCCTGTTCATTTAGATTTTCCATAATGTGTTCAGGTTCTTGAGACATGTGTAAAGAACTGTGGGTACCGGTTCCATGCGCTCGTCACTACCCGGGACTTCATGGATGGCGTTTTGGTGAAAATCATATCTCCTAAAAATAACCCACCTGCCATAGTGCAGGACAAAGTACTAGCTTTGATACAGGTATGGACTGGATGTTTTGATTGTTTATTACGGAAATATTGTTGTTTTGTGGTTTAAACACAACATGAGGGAAGGAAACTTATGACATAAGGCATTTTTAAAAGAAGGGCATGATAGAGAAGGTTAGGAGGTGCATCATGAGGCTGGTTACCTGATGCTCTGTAGTCAAGGAGATCCGGCTGTTTCGTTGGCACTGAAGTTGTGCTCATTGCAACCTAGTGGCTCAGGTTACTAGATTTGGCTCAGATGACCAAGGGTGACTTCAATTTGCTTGGTCTTGCATCTAATGTGATGCTAGAAATGTTTAATTATGAAATTATTAACATGTCTAGAATGGCTTGTCCAAAGAGAAATAGGCAAGTAAAGTTAGTGCTTTGCATTATTGTTTGACATTCAAACAACATTATTTAAAACAGTCACCTGATTGTAGTACCAACACTACCTTTTATAAGTCAAAATGTGTCTTGAGCGTCAAAGCAGTGTTTTAGAATGATTCATTATGCAATAGCTGTTAAAAAAGAGCCTTGCCATCACAGGAATAAATTACATTTTAAAATATGAACGTATAAACAGTTATTTTGTATTGTAATAATATTTCACAATATTAACGTTTTACTGCATTTTTGATTAAATAAATCCAGCATTGGTGAGAGACATCTTTCAAATTATCATAAAAAATCTTGCAACTCCAACCCAATGGTTGTTTGGAGCCTCTACGAATGTCTTTATTCTGTAAAACACAAAGGAACCATAAAACCAGTCTAAGGGTCAATTTTTCAAAACTGAGATTTATAAATCACATAAAGATAAATAAGTAAGCTTTCCATTGATATACGGTTTAAGATAGGTCTTTAGCAATGCATTTTACATTTTATTTTTTTTATTTACAGTAGGACATTTACAATATATCTTCATGGAACATGATCTTTACTTAAAAGCCTAATGATTTTTGGCATGAAAGACAAATTGATAATTTTGACCCATACCATGTATTTTTGGCTATTGCTACAAATATATCTGTGCTACATAAGACTGGTTTTGTGGTCCAGGGTCACATTTGAATGAATTTGGGTAGCCTATGTAGGTAGTATTATTTTTTTTCTATGCTATGAAAGTCAGCTTTTTTTTATAATCCATATTCTTTAAAAAAATATATTTTGTGTTAATAAATGTTTAGGTGAACTATCCCTTGAACGAGGTTTTAAATGTTGAAGTAGAGAAGATCTAAGGTTATACTGCAGTGTGCTTTACTAGCTATTCTAATGCATCTTAAATTACAAGATTTCAAAGCATATTGCATGTACTTCAGGCATGGGCAGATGCCTTCAGGAGTAGTCCAGATTTGACTGGAGTAGTCCACGTCTATGAAGAAATGAAGAGGAAGGGCATAGAGTTTCCTCAATCTGACTTGGAGACCTTGTCCCCCATTCACAATCCACAACAGGTAGGTGTTGACATCAGATATATTATGGTTTGTTTATCACACAGGTAATGGCAGCTCCCATTAAAATATTATGCTTATCATTTACTTAACTTTATCGCTTTACCTTCCCTCTTTATCTCTGCAATTCCGTTTATTGTCTTGCTCTGTTTATAATAGCAGCAAAGTGCTCCAGAGTTGGACCAGCAGAAATATAACGCCCCCGTCCAGCCCAAGCCACAACCTCAACCTGCCTCCGCTCCTCCTTTCTCTGCCCCTGTGACCCACACTTCCCCACAGATGCCCAATCTGCACATATCTGGGCCCCTCAACCCTTCCTCTGAACAGGTACTATAGAACCTTTTTCCTCCATTCTTTTAAATGGGATAATCAACATTTGTTTTCATAGATTGCATAATGATTTAATCAAATATAATTGATTAGATTTGCAAGCTGCGCAGTGAGCTCGACATTGTGCGTGGGAACACTAAGGTGATGTCGGAGATGTTGACAGAGATGGTTCCCGGTCAAGAGGATCCATCCGATCATGAGCTTCTGCAGGTTTCTCATTCAGATTTATTTTGTTTACTTGCTTGAAAGAGCTACCGAAGGCCACTAGAGGGAGTATTGGTGCATCATTGACCAGTTGTATTATTCTGCGTTGCATGGTTTGCTTCCTTTTTTTTAAGGAGTTAAACAGAACGTGCAGGGCAATGCAGCAGAGGATAGTTGAGCTCATCTCACGTGTGTCAAATGAGGAAGTCACAGAGGAGCTCCTGCACGTCAACGACGACCTCAACAACATCTTCCTACGATATGAGAGGTGTGAGCAAGAACAATGAATTTACCTTTTCTTTAAAGGGATATTCATCAAAAAAAGAACCACCTCTTTTGGCATTTTCTTACCCTTATGTTGGTGAAACACAATATAAGAATTGAATAATAATGAAACCTGAGAGGTTTCTGGGCTTCCATTGGAAAGCCAGATACCCAAAACGTCCAAGAAGTCCCGAAAGGTTACAAAGGCATTTTAAACTGAATCCATATGAATAGTGCAGTTTAATCCAAGTCTTGTGTGAACAGTTTTAATTTAGGCTTTTGTTTACATCTAAACAATGATCAACACACGTACATATAGCGCACATTAAATATGGTAATTGGGAGGACATGAGAACCAATGAGGTTTGTTCTAGCACATGGCGCACACAATGGCGTAGCGGACGGGTACGCAGGGCACACACTGTGGGGGGGGGGGCTGCGGCCCGCGATAACCTCCCCATGCTGAGTTGCATTATATCACATATCGACAATAGCCAGAGATATTGTCAAAAGCATAAAATATTGGCAATATTAAGAGGATTTAGCATTTCCAATTAATGTTGGCCTGTTATGTTCTTCTTATTAGGCCTATTATTATTAGTTTACTTCTATTATTAAATTACAATAATTTCCTCACGCAATAATTTCATAGTTGATCACCGCATGATGCGCTGTGAGGATAATAAAAGATTAGGCTATTAAATTGCTCCTCATTGAAAATGTTTTTAAAAAGGTTTTTTAAACCGGTATATTAATATATACAATGAATTATAGGCCTATAATTAAAATTATTAATGCTGTAGTCATCAGTAAAAATTAAGAGCAGCTTTATTTCATGTACTGATTAAAAAAACTAACAAAAAAACAGTTTAAAGCAAAATATGTTTCTTAAGTTTTTCACTATACGGACCACGTTTTAGGGTGAACTATCTCTATGCTTGATTAAAAATAAGTCTGTTTTAAGTGAGAGTAAGGTTTTAATAAGTTGTATTTATTCTGGTTGCTTACTTTTCATGCTTTTTATTTTTTTAGATACGAGAGATTCCGATCTGGCCGAACTGCTCAAGGCGTAAATAACGGGGTGGGTTGTGTCTTCATTAACAGAGTTGTTCTTTTATCTGTGTTAGCATCCTTTCATCATCAAGGTGTGTGTTTTCTTTTCCCCCAAACACATGTAAGGTAAATTGTACATGCCAACCGCACATCTTGGAGTTGCTCCTATAATTTCCTCTTCCTCTCATTGCTTGATTTTTGCTCTGAGAATGCGTTGGCTTTGAGATGCAAACTTCATTGTTTGGTTATCAACTGATGTGATTGCATGTTTGTGTTATTTATTGTGTGGTTTGGTTTTGTGATTTATTTTTCCTATTTTATTTTTTGGTATTGCTAGCTGAGGGAGGCAAGTATGATCTAATTTGTTACTTTGACATGCAAATGCTAAAGAATGTTATGTCAGTATTGGCTGGTACATCTTGTGTTTTGTCCGGCATGTCTTGGCAATGAACCTCCACTAGCATGTAGAATGCCTGTCCCACAGTCTGTGACTTTTGCCTGCACCCTTTCCATCTACTTGCACTAGGACTAGTTCCTGCACTGCTTCAAATAAAATAGGCTACATGGGGGTTTACAGTAGTAACAATGCATTTCATGTAATTGATATATGATTTTATCAGCAAATATACAGCTATATTTTTTAGGCTATTGTAGTCATTTCCAGGACTGCATGAGACACATACACTACCATTCAAAAGTTTGGAGTCAGGACGATTTTTGAATGAATGAAATTTAGTGAATACTTTTTTTTCCAGCAAGGATGATTTTATCAAATTGATCGTAGTGATCAAAGTGATAGTAAATAATTTTAGATTTTTGCCCAAAAAAACATGTTGTTCTTTTGAATTTTATAATCATCAAAAAATCCTAAAACAATATTAAGCAGCATAACTGTTAATATTCAGTACTGATAAATCAATGATATTAAAATGATGTCTGAAGAATCATGTGCCACTTGTGTAATGGCTGCTTAAAATTCAGCAAAAAAAAAATCAGCTTTGCCATCATAGGAATAAATAACATTTTTAAAATGTATAAAAATAAAAAAGACAGTACTAATAACTTTACTATATTTTAGATTAAATAAATTAAGTCTTGGTTTTCTTTTAAAACCTTTCCAAATTTTGAGTGGTGATGTATTTTGGGCTTTTTCTGTTCAATTTAATTAGAATTTACTCATGTGGTGTAAAGTACAATGAACAGCGCGATCCGTGAATATATTTTAAATGTAGTGTACTGTAATTCACTGTCATAGAATCTGAATTCCTACTTTCCCCCTACAGGTAGTATAGAAGAAACTGAAAGTTATGTGGAAATAGTATAAGGACATGTAGTCCAGGTCATCCACATGCATTATCATTGTGTTATCCCTTCCGACAAAACACATTAGACAATGTGTCTTATTATTATTATTTATGTGCTTTTTTGAATTTGAACCCTTTTATATTACTTGACGTTGACATAAGCGTGTGTCACTGTGCCAAGACATTAACAAATAGTTTTTGACAGCATGTTTTAATGTGCTTTTGAATGAGAATCTGAGGGAGTACAGACACGTAACCTTTTTTAAGTGGCAAAGAAACAAATGCTGAGAAATATTCACACACATTTAATAACAATTAGCCTGAGAATATCCATTAGACATTCCTCTTGTGCCCACTATAGTTGATGCTCCTGTAAAGTCTGAAAACTTCACCTTTTTCATCATTCTAGTGTACGCTGAGTTATAGATTGAACACAAAAGAGTTGGTGAAACCGGTGAAAACAATGTGTATACCACATCCCAACCATTCCTCTTAACTCCTCTTAACCTTATATATCTGACTGCAGGGTCTCTCTTTTTTAAGTATGTAAAAAAAACAGTACTGTATGTAGACCAGTTCGAAAATGTTCATGGTGTAAAGGTAAGATAGAAAATAAATAATCTTATCGCCCCAAAGTATTCATAATCTGTGTGTGTCTATGTGAAATGGTGTTTCGTATCCACAGGTCCTGGATGAGGCGACAGAAGATAACCTGATTGATCTGGGACCAGGGTCTCCTGCAGTGGTCAGCCCCAGGAACAGTGCTACTCCTCCGTCCAGCTTGCCTCCCTCTGTGGCTCCGATTCGCTCTGCCTCACCCGTCACACTCTCCTCCAGACTGGCTGTTTTGGGTGAGTGGTACATTACTTAGATATCAAGTGGGAAGCTCTCTTGTTTGTACTAATGTTAGAATACCATTGCTTTGCAGATGTCGGTTCTGACAGTGTGAGTGGGACTTTGAGCTCTTTGACTACCTGTCAACCCCAAGATGACTTTGACACGTTTGCCCAGACCAGGACTGGCACCATACCAGAGAGGAAGAAGTATGAAACAAATGCAGTTCATGTAATTGATAGCCTATCCTTTATAATAGAATACGATGCCACACTGAAAGGAATGCCCAAAACGAAACTTCTCATAATTTTCACACTTTCATAACATCCCAGGTGTACTTAATTCAGTGGTTCTCAACCTTTTTTACTCCAAGGCCTTCCTCCTCTCTGAGTCAATACTTCAAGCACGCCCCCCCAAACCTTTTCTACTTAAAAAATGTTATTCTAGGGTTATTACCTTTTAATTCCATGTAATTATTTTTAAACTAAACAAATTCAACAAATTCAAATTCAACAAATTCTTAAACAGTGTTTTATATTTGCAAAAATACTTGGCAAGAATGTCACTGCAGATATTCTTTACAACTTAAAAGTAATGAAGTATGTGTAGATAGATTATACAGTAACTTATACAGTGCCATACCAAAAAAGACCACATGAAGACGCCAAAGTAATCCATTTAGCCACTATACGGATCTGTTCAGAATCACTAAACGCACCAAAATACAAATGAAAAATGAAACCGTTCTAAATGTGTGGAAACTCGATTTGAAGGCTGCGCAATGTCAACATTTAGGTCCTCTGCCAGAACAAGCGATTGTGTCTGTGTTTGGAGCATCTGATACCCATCTGTACAGGTGCATCTCAATAAATTAGAATGTCGTGGAAAAGTTCATTTATTTCAGTAATTCAACCCAAATTGTGAAACTTGAGTATTAAATAAATTCAATGCACACAGACTGAAGTAGTTTAAGTCTTTGGTTCTTTTAATTGTGATGATTTTGGCTCACATTTAACAAAAAACCCACCAATTCACTATCTCAACAAATTAGAATATGGTGACATGCCAATCAGCTAATCAACTCAAAACACCTCCAAAGGTTTCCTGAGCCTTCAAAATGTTCTCTTAGTTTGGTTCACTAGGCTACACAATCATGGGGAAGACTGCTGATCTGAGAGTTGTCCAGAAGACAATCATTGACACCCTTCAGAAGGTAAGCCACAAACATTCATTGCCAAAGAAGCTGGCTGTTCACAGAGTGCTGTATCCAAGCATGTTAACAGAAAGTTGAGTGGAAGGAAAAAGTGTGGAAGAAAAAGATGCACAACCAACCGAGAGAACCGCAGCCTTATGAGGATTGTCAAGCAAAATCGATTCAAGAATTTGACTGAACTTCACAAGGAATGGACTGAGGCTGGGGTCAAGGCATCAAGAGCCACCACACACAGACGTGTCAAGGAATTTGGCTACAGTTGTCGTCAGATGCGTCTTACCTGGGCTAAGGAGAAGAAGAACTGGACTGTTGCCCAGTGGTCCAAAGTCCTCTTTTCAGATGAGAGCAAATTTTGCATTTCATTTGGAAACCAAGGTCCTAGAGTCTGGATGAAGGGTGGAGAAGCTCATAGCCCAAGTTGCTTGAAGTCCAGTGTTAAGTTTCCACAGTCTGTGATGATTTGGGGTGCAATGTCATCTGCTGGTGTTGGTCCATTGTGTTTTGTTGAAAACCAAAGTCACTGCACCCGTTTACCAAGAAATTTTGGAGCACTTAATGTTTCCTTCTGCTGACCAGCTGTTTAAAGATGCTGATTTCATTTTCAAGCAAGATTTGGCACCTGACCACACTGCCAAAAGCACCAAAAGTTGGTTAAATGAACATGGTGTTGGTGTGCTTGACTGGCCAGCAAACTCACCAGACCTTAACCCCGTAGAGAATTTATGGGGTATTGTCAAGAGGAAAATGAGAAACAAGAGACCAACAAATAAGAAACAAAAGGCCACTGTCAAAGAAACCTGGGCTTCCATACCACCTCAGCAGTGCCACAAACTGATCACCTCCATGTCACGCCAAATTGTGGCAGTAATTAAACCAAAATGAGCCCCTTCCAAGTATTGAGTTTATATATGGTAAATGAACATACTTTCCAGAAGGCAAACAAATCACTAAAAAATATTTTTTTATTGGTCTTATGAAGTATTCTAATTTATTGAGATGCACCTGTACATAAATACCACCGATCCTCACAAACTTCTTCGGCGAGGATCCGTTATAAAACGCTGTACATTAATTTTGCCAGCAATGTGAATATACTGAACTGTGTTCAAGCAGAATACGATGTTTTAGATGTGCCAAGAGCACACATACACGGTTTGTTTGCACATCAATAATAACAGAAAAATGCACGACTGCTGTATGTCACTATAATCGTCTTTACCTTGATTACAATCGTCATTCATCAAAACCTTGCAACACTGGCTTCTTTTATCCAACCGAGAGCTGTAGTTTGCGTATCATATGCTCATGCAGCGGTCGGGTGTTTTGAGCTGCTGTTCAGTCTGTATTTCACACAGTGCAATGAGAGAAGGCTTGAGCTGTTTTACATTACATGAGAACATTGATTTATAAACTTTGTCGTCTTCACTTTGTGTGGTTTTTGAAGCATCCATTTTGGTGGTCCCTTACACTTTCATTGTAAGACTCACAGAGTATCCCTTTAAGAACAGTGTGCAATAACTGATGCATTTTGTCCAGCTTGAAGATAGCTTCATGATGATACATCATTCAATATATTATTAAGGGGAATAAATGGAAACATTTGTACATTTACAAAGGGTTCGATTTCATGCCAAATTAGTGTCATTCATTTACATTTTACCTTTAATTTTTAAAGTATTTATTACTTAGACGAAGGGGGCCCTTTTATGTAAAATACTAAATCAAGCTGTCTAAAATAAAAAATGTGCAGATCTTTATTATGCAGTAAAGGTGTAGGAGAGCCATCATTCCCTATTATTATGATATAAATTATTTGATATGATATTGTATTGTATTAGCTTTTAAATATTGCTCATTTTGTACTTTCAGCGCACCATTCGAAGACACAAAGGCTTCAAGTGGAGTGGCCCCGACTTTGGATGTCAGACAACAACACACTGGGGTGAGGTTTCTTTGACTCTCTGTGTATTTTTATTTTTCATCAGTATATGTGCATTTGGAATCATTGCTTTAATATTCAAAGAGCCTTCATAGAGCTGTGTACTGGGTACTTGTTTTAGAGTGATTGAAAAGGCAAAGGAATTGCGGTTATTTTCAGAGGATACCAAGGTACATAGTACACAGCGTAGTGTACCAAACTCCAAATTAGTAAGTGAGAAGGATGTGACTTTCAAACTTTGCTCCGAAGGTGACGCATTCACATTTGAGTTAAAAGAAACTAATATTGGAAGTTCAGATTATACATTTATTGTTATATATTAGTTACTGATATTATTGAGTGGCTGCAGCTCAAAAGAGTCTTGAATTGCAGTAATGTGCGGTGACGCTCCGTGCATGTTTGATTTATTTCCACGTCTCCATATGGGGGTAGTTTGCTAATATTGGTTTGATTAACACTTTTATGTTGAAGTCTTATTGTTTTGTTTTGTTTTTTGTCGTTTGTTTTGTCATGTTTTCTTGGGATTATTATTTGATTTATGATTTGCTTTGCTCCGGCCCATGGTTTGGGCTCATAGGCAGCTCTTGACCAATCCTCTGTCATGGATGACATTGAGGAGTGGCTCTGTACTGATGTGGTGAGATTTCCTTTCGTTTATTTTTATTTCATTTTTTTCTTCTTCTTTAGGACGTAACCCATTTTTCTGAAAAGAAATATGCCCTTGTTACCACATTCTTTTTGTTTGCCTTTTTGTTCTTGGCTGTTTGCCCTTTATCCTCTTTTTGGGGTCACTAACCACTCTCCTTGTATGGTTTTGCTGCATTCCTTACTTTTCTGGGATATTCTTACAATTGTTTTAATTTATTAAAATATACAATGAGTGCATAGTGAATAGACTCTTGCTTGATATGCTTTTAACGCTTTTATTTTCTATACTAAAGACTCTTTTGGATGTTTTGGGTAATGTGATTTAGTTAAACCAAGAATAGGTCATTTGAAGAGAAAAAAATAATCATGTTTGATGTGGTTGCAAAAAAACGGTGTGTTTATTTTTGTGCAAGCCTTCATGTACTGAAGTCTTTTACCCTTTCCTTCAGAAAGGAGATGAAGGAGAAGAGGGTGTGACAAGTGAAGGTATGAATAATTATTTGATTTATGCTACTCAAAAGTTTGGGGTCAAGTTTTGTTGTTTTTGTGTTTAAAGAAATTAACACTTATTAAGGATGCATTAAATTGATCAATAGCTGAGAGTAAAGACATTTATAATGTTAAAAAATATTTGTATTTGAACTTTCTATTCACGGACGAATCTGGTTTCCATCATGGCTTTCACAAAAATCTATTTAACTGTGATTAAGCAGCAAATTAGCTTATTAAAATGATTTCTGTATGATTATACAACACTGAAAATTCAGCTTTGACATAACAGGAATTACATTTTAAAATGTATTACAATTTGAAATTGTAATTAAACAATGTTACCGTTTTACTGTATTTTTTATCAAATAAATGCAGTCATTGTGAACATAAGAGACTTCTTTAAAAAGCATTAAAAACCAACCCCAGACTTTTGGACAGTAGTGTCTATCTGTTCATATAGTCCCAGCAATTCTATGCAGTTTTTGACTTTAAATGCCCCATGAAAACTTCTTCCAGAGTTTGACAAGTTTCTGGAGGAAAGAGCCAAAGCAGCAGAGATGGTGCCCACGCTGCCGACACCCCCGAGTGACGAGCTTCCTGCTGCCGCTGGCGCTTCTGTAAACGCGAGTAGAAAGGCAGGCAGGTCCGAGGACTCTGTCTTTGCCTTGTAGATAAGTGTCAGATCCTCTGGGGCGGCCCAGCTCTGCTCATGTGGCAGAGATGCGTCATCCGCTTTGCAGATCTATCGGCGTCTCCTCTTTCTCTCCTGCTTCTCCAGCACAATCAACACTACCACAGCTGAAGTGATCAAAACTGATTCATGACCTAGACATTTTCATACTCATTCAGTATTTTCAATGGAATGAAAACTTGGTATAAATCCACTCATAATTCCCTCTAAAAGCATTACCGTTCCTTGTGGGTTCGAGAGTTCAATGTCTATTTTTTTAATTGATATTTGTGGTATAAAGCAAGGAAGTGATTTGTAAAGTCTACTACCAGATCCGGTCATGTCTAACTTTGTGTTCACTGTGGTCCTGCATGCAACAGCTGGATAATCCAATTTCTCTTTCCACAATAATTATCTGTAAAGGGAGCTAATGATAGTTTATTTGTTTTATTTATTTTTTATTTACCTGATGATTTACTTTAAAGGGATGTTATACATAGGATTATTTATTATTACATTTCCAATTAATACCTCTGACAAGATGAAAGCTGATGGTAGCAGGTCAGCTGGCAAATTTAAGATTTTTGTGTCATATTATCAGAAAATAAATGAGACAAAACAATTAGAGAGAGAAATTTTAAGCATATCCGTTATTTATTAGAATTTTAACACATTTTGCTTAAAAGTGACAGAAGTGTCGTGACTGTACCACATCTCTGAACTACATAAGTCACATCAGAGGGAAAATTATGTTATTAATATGTCACTGGATACTTTTAAATGCTATTTTACTTGGCAAAACCATTGCCTATTAGAAATAATTAATAGTAACAAAAAGTATGTATTTCAATTTAATTTACACTGAAAGAGTTATTCGCCTTTCAGCTGAGTTAAAAGAGCTTTTGTTCAAATACAAAATTTAAGCTGTTGTTCATTTCAGCGCTGTCTATTAATGAGGCTGAAAACAAATGGAGTTTCCAGAGAACGGACGGGGACTGCGAGGCAGTTTAAATTGGGTTTTACGTTGCACAAGCGCAGCAGAAGTGGTGTCGAGCTTAACGTTGTTATTGGGAATGAAATGGATCTGCCTTAAAGAACTGGTTGTGGGTAGTTTAAGGTGTAGTCCACTAATGGTCATGTAATGCTTGGTACTCTCATGTTTGCACATCAGAGATTTGATTTAGTGAGGTGAATGTGCTGATGTAATATCTTAGTTTGAGTGCTGTGTCTCGCTGTTGTGTACATACTGTTTTGACGGACCAAATGTTTAATCTTAGCAAATAATTTAAGCGTAGAGTCAACTAACAACATCTATTGCTTTTAGTTTTAGTTGTGTTTGTATTTGATTTTATTTGTTCATTTAGGTGAGCACAAATCAAAGGGACAGTGCACTTTTGCATGGCTAATTATTTTATATGATTTGTCACACTACACTCTATGTATTATGAGCCCCAGATCTATCGAGTAACTAAGCTTTGGCCCTCTTGCACTCGTAATTTCAGTTTGAAAACGGGGGTTTTGAGACTTTGGCATAATTATTGGGAGTTCATTATGCTGTGTTTGTGAACTGGAGCTGTTAGGACAGTGTAAGGGAAACAGGTGTCGGTGATATTTAGTTTGGTATTTTTGAGAAGAGCTAAGAATAAATTCAAGGATCGCTGTAGCAGGGATGCAGCTCGATTATGCACAAGCATTAATACTAATATTGTATGGCTATTCAATTTCTGTTGATAACAGGAGATTTGAGGGATAAGGATTGTTGTTACAATTGATTAGTTTCTTTCTTTCATGAGATCTGTATCTCCTTCTACATTACTAATATGTACACTAAACTACACTAAAATCTTACCTCCTGGATGTTAACATCCCATTTAAATGCTGTTGTTATTGTTTTTGACACTATCGCTGAAACTGTTCATCTTGGATAAAAGCACATGAATTTAATTGACGTTATTTATCAGTTTATCAGCAAATGCCTTGAATGAATTCTCAGCAATTGTGCAATTTCATCACTTAATGCTGCACTACGGTTTGATTTATTTGAGCTGGTTTTAGCTGTAAATTAGTCTCAGTAATATACAGTTTGAGAAAGCAGAGTATTTTTTTTTTTTTTGAGAAGACCGTATTGGTTACTGTATATTAGAATGAAGGGGCTGTAAAGATTAAAAATCATAGATTTGGAGTTTACACATTTTTTTTACACAGACACAAATGATCCCCAGGATATGGTCAGGCTATGCCAATGTCTTTTGTACCATTGAGAGCATTTCTTTATAGAAACGGCACTTTTCTTCTCTTTGATATGTATTTGGAGTTGTGTGTGTCTATGTATATGTGTGAACAACAGCTTCTACTATCCTGATGTCTGCTGCAGACACCGTGTTTATTCTGTATTTACCAAGGGACGGGAAGGAGAGAATCTAGCTTTCTAAAATGACACATCTCTATAAAGAAAAGAAAAAGTGCAGTGTGAGTGTGTGAGTGGGTGAGTGAGAGTGTGTGAGAGTGAGAGGCTGGAATAAGCTGTACTCTACTCTAACCGGTGATCATTTCTCTGGTCAGTCTTGGTTTTGCAGATTGAACTGGTGTTGGTCTGTGTGCTTACCTGTTATACCTCAAGCTGCTCTCTGTATTGTTTGATTCATGCATGTGTTGAACTCCAATAAATTATACCAAGATGGTGATGTGACTAGACTGTCTATTGTAGATATGTCATATTGAATGTATTCTGCAACACTTCTCAAACCGAATTACAGCTCGTTGTAAAATATTAAAATGTAGTTCACTGTGATAGTTTTATTTTATTACACACACACACATTTCAAACCCTGTAATTTACAAAATTGTGTACTAAAGTTTTAAGTTACCAGCCATTCAGAACACCTACTTACCAAAAACAATAATGGCTTTCAGTTTTAAGACCAAATTTCTCTGACTTCTCTTCCCATCCTTTATTTCCAAATGGAGCTCACTCAGAGCTAAATGTTCTGCTAAGTGATCCACTGTTTCCTCACAAATGTCAGTATACTGAATTCATGTCCATCAGTGACATCTATTAAAAAAGGCCGGAAGTGAGAACGAGAGCTTCAGTTGCACACCGGGCCTTGGACGTCTCCAGGCATTGCACACCAGATGTATCATTCTGGGTTTTCAACGGGCTCTGGAGTCGTAGATGGGCACCACAGACAGATGTCAAGCAGGTTTGCTACACTCAGAAATCTAGTCAGATTTTAAAGACATTCAGTGTATGGCTAGTGATAAATTAGTGTTACCTTTCACAGTTTATTCATTTATGTACTACACCAGCATTTGTCGGGTTGTCAGGTATTGCTTAACCCTACGCACACTATCATTAAGATGTTTTAGGGACCATTGACTTCTATAGTAGGAAAACAAAATGCTATGGAAGTCACTGGTGCCCCAGAACTGCTTCAGAATATAATCCTTTGTGTTCGGCAGAACAAAGACATTCATACAAGTTTGAAACTACTTGAGGGTGAGTAAATGATGACAGAATTTACATTTTTGGGTGAACTATCCCTTTAAGCACCAATTCAGAATATAAAATTAATTTTTAAAGGATCATGTAAAACTGAAGACTCGAGTATTGGATTTTTTATCGTCACAGGAATAAATATATCTTTGATCAAATAAGTGCTGACTTGATGAGTAGGATACACTTTCAAAAACATTAAAAAATACAATCTTATCTCAAACTTTTGAAGAGTTGTTTACTTTAAAACAGCAACCAAGAAAAGGCCCACGGATCAATTTAAAGGAGCTGTTTCTAGAGAAGGAATAAAACACAATCAGAAAGAACCTGTTTCAGGCTGCAAAAAAAAAGTCAAGCCTGGGTGAAAGTAAACCTTTTAGCAGGAAACGATCTCAAACAGAAGACCACATGAACAGGAAGAGCTCAAGAGAGTGTCCTTATAACCACCTTATTTCAAAGATACTTCATTATCTTCATATACTTCATTAATTAGTTTTAATTGCGTGAGTGCCAGTGAAGGGGTGACGTTTCTCGCAAACCCTTGAAGATAGAATCCTCTTTGCATGTGGACAAATTTGACAACAATTTAGAGGAAATGATGCAAGCACCAATGAGAATCAGGCTCGCATGGTACATTTCTAAGGGTTAAAAATAAAACCTCCTACGCTCGAAAGACTAGTAAACACCTATAACAAGTGCACTTCCATCATGGGCGTAATGGAAAATAATTATTTCCTAATCATAGTGCAAGGGCCTTTTAATGTGTTCACATTCTGGGCTCTGGAATTAATTGAATAACCTCCATACTTCAAATCAATGGCTAATAATTGCATAGAGAACATGGTTTAAAAGCTTGTTTTGAACAGCTGCACAACATTTTCAGGACATGGCCTGTTCAGTTTAGGGTCTGCTGCTGTGAAATTTCAGGTATTTAGAGATTATGATTACCACAAATAAGATCTTATTGAATCAAATTTTACAAATACGTGTAGTAACTGGTGTCAGTCCAAATCACACCATGTTTTAAAAACCTCAGAACCCGCCGTTATTTAAAGAGCTCTCTTTAGATTCTAGGATTATTCAGAAGCGTACATACACATCCAGCACTTATTCACTCGATTGAGTTATTCAGTGAATGCTACATCCTTATTTTGGCATCCACCAAAAGTCACACCTTAAGGAAATCACGATTGCTAATCAGGGACTCATTATTGCATTATTAGATTACGTTTTTCACATTTTAAGAAGCATTTCTTAAAGGCTTCATCGCTATCTTGATTTTATAATAATTTCCTGGCCAAAATCCAATTTTAAAACAGGGGAAAAGGCAATGAAAGCTAAACATTTTGAGTAAATTAGCTGTTTATGTTTATTATATGGGTGCTATTATCGTTGCACATCACTGATTTCCCAATTTCCTCATTCAGTGCTGTTTACTTAGCCCTAAGCCTCTCATTTCACCTCGCTGACAATGCTTCAGCATAACGCAATAAATAAATGCACAAAAGAGGGTTTATTTACAAATATGAGGGGGGAAACTACCATTTTTATTTTAAGATTTGTACAACGACAGATGAGCCAAGCGAACAACACTGTCACAATATTCCTAAATCAGAAGAGACATCAATGGGTGAACTATGAACTGGTTTTGCATTTTAATAAAAATGAGAGTAATCTTAAAGCAAGAATGCTGTCGGAGCTTTGATTTTTTTTTTTTTTTATTTTTTTTGAGGGGAGGGGGATCTCGGGCCTCTTAAGACCATGCCTTGAAGCACTTTATGCTAAGTTAATTTACCCAAATATATCCACACCAGAGCGCACAACATCAACAACGCTGTTAATAGAAACCTGCTGATCCATAACAGTTTTAGAGTTAGATGTTTACTGGGGGGCAGTGCAATATTTACCTTAATATCAGTGATCGATCAGAGGATTTGCAAGCCGGCATAAGGCGTTTAATTATAATTGTATCAGGATAGGTGTTGTAGTGGCAGCAGGATTTGAATAAGGTCACATCTCCGGCTAACCTTGCAAGTGTAATGCTATATTAAATGCCACTCATGTTAAGTGTGTTGAAACCCTTCTGATGCAGTCACTCCGTAATATAAAGGTTAAATTGAAAAATGTCCCCTCCTGAGCACAAAGCAAGCCATGATTGATACACCTAAGAAGGAAAATAAATGTTAACAGGCTTCCGCTCTAAACTCCCAGCTTTATGAGTGATATGTATTCTAATAGAGTGTTTGGATCACATTTAGTCAGACCTTATATAAATGGAAAAGGTCAGTCCGAGAGATTAGGGAGATTTGGAGAAGGTTAGACTGCACTTGTCTGACAGTTCGCTAATATTCAGTTATGTCTATTAAAATATGCCAAAACATTTCTATATCATTAATATGAATTTTCTTGACGTGTGTAAAGGACGTTTTACTTTATATACACTTTTTACTTTTATTTACAATTTGTACTTTTATACAGTAGTTACATATATATGGGAAATGTATAAAACAAAGCACTCTTGTTTTCATTCATTATGATATATCATAAATACTTAGAAAATTACTGAAAACTGGCTTAAATTTAGAGCGTTATTTTATTTATAACCTGGTTTTGTTCAACGAGTGCTTCATATTAGTTAGCAGTTCACTTTTTAATGATTTTAATAGCCGAATATCTAATCTCTTATGGAATATTTGGATTAGAACATATAGAAAATATTTTCTCAAATCCTGAATGTTGTAGACGGAGGAAGAAAGAGTCTTTAAGTAATATTTTCAATGATTACTGCTTTATTGCCTTATATTGGCAGGCAAACAATATTTCACAGATCCCAGCATTGCGTTCTCTTATAAACCTAAATGTAATAGTTATTGTGATTATTGTTTCATACTTGGTCACTAAGCTTGTTTGATTTTTACTAAAAACTTATGACCAAAACAAGGGCTATTATACATTGTGATCGATTCAGCAGATTAGCACGTCTCACTTCTCCCTTTAAAAAGACTGTTTGTCTAAAGTTTAAAGATACTTTCAAATAAACAGAGATTCCCGAACGAAATGACAAAAACACCCCGGGGAGGGCTTTAGAGACGGAGAGCTCTGGTTTTGCCCGGGGGAGCATGTGCTCAGTCTATCAGTGATTGATACGGATCACAGACTGGCAAGGGCCAATGATACACATTATAAACAACATTATGTAAACAATAGAGTTCAGCAGTTGTGTAGTAAGCAGGGAATGCTGATTACACCAAGCCCATAGTTATGTCAGCGCATTTGTTTGCAAATACTTCACTAACTACAACCAACACAACACCAACACCAGGTGAGCATGAAATCTGCTGTTTTTAGCTTTTAATTTAAAGGAGGGAATTAAAAATGTTTGGGTCACCCTTTACAATAACCTAATAGTTAATGAATTAGCTAGTATTACCGATAATAAGCAATGCATTTATTATAGCATTTATCAATCTTTAAAATATTAGTATGTGTTCATGTGAACTCGGGTCCATTAAATGAACAGATACAACTTTTGATTGTATTAATGCATTTGTAAATGTTATAAATAACAACAACTGAGATTAATACATTATTTGTATTTAATGTTAATTAATGGAGACGTGTTGTAAAATATTGCCTGCAGTATGTTTGCATTAAAAGTATGATTGATTTAATCAAAATCAACTGTCTCTACCATAGTGAAAACAAATAAATATACTAAAATATATTTTTTAATACATTTATTTCATGCTAAGTATACTACAAATACATTTACATAGGCTATTTATGTGCTTAATAAAAATACCCTGCGCTTGTACTTTTGGTATATATGTATACTTAAAGTCTGCTAAATCAGAACAACTAATTTTGTACTTAATTCATTTTAATTGTGCAGAAGTAGTGCTGAAGTCCATCTAAAGATATACTGAGGTATATCTGATTGTGCTAAAGTGGAACTATTTAGCAACATGTCAGTAAATATGTTCATAGATTTGATCTAAAGTATGAAATAAATGTATTTTAATTATATAACTTTTTTATTAGGGTATGCCTTCAAAAATTCATGATGATGTGGATCTTTTCAAAAAGAGCATTATTCTATACTGTATATATTATTATCATTATCATTAAATATTATTATACTTATAAGTCACTATATGTATTTCTATTTAACAGATTTGCTAACATGAGCGACAGTAAATTACTGACGGAAGCACTAGCGCACAACAAACTAGCATGTGCCTACTGACAAGCCGATTTGCATTATAAGACTGTTTGTGCACTATAGAAGCCTTGAAGTTTTTTGACTGTTTCAACATCAGGGTATTTACTGATCTGCATCCTATAGTTACATGGTCCAGAAGTGTAGATTGAGATGTTGTGGCTCCAGGTGGTGGATCACAGCTCCAGCTCCACTGTTAGGGGCTCTGAACCCGGGCAGAGGGTCCGGCGTGGAGAGAATGTAGTCAATGCTGAATTTGATCTCGGGCTCAGGTTTGCTGAGAGGCGGGTTGTTTTGGGCCGGTCTGTGACTAGTGTTCACAGGGCAGAAAGAATCTGAATCCGTGGGTCTTACTGCAATGCCCTGATGAGTGTCCATGGCAACAAAAGCTTCGGCTGGCTCCTTCAGGCCCATTTTTAAGTTGCGTCTGCGGCGGCGGCGACGAAAGTTGCCATTTTCAAAGAGGTCCAGCATGGACTCGCAGCCTGTGGCGAATGTCCAGTAATTACCTTTTCCTTTCTCATTACCTTCCGTACGGGGCACCTGAGGAAAACAAATAATCAGCCTGTTACAACAAACCCCTAAAGTTAATAAAACCATTAGATGCCTTTACAATTATAACGTTTTCTTTACTATTTCTTAAACATTTATTGCAACTGAGTAGGCTACAGATTTTAGAACTTGCTGTGATGCACAGCATAACAAAGCAATCTTGTTCTGTTTATACATTGGACATTTTTTTAATTTAGGTTCTTTAAGTTTACGCTTTAACATACACATTCAGTCTCCATCATACCTTTATAAAGCAGCTGTTTAGAGAGAGGTTATGACGAATCGAGTTTTGCCAAGCCCTCTGGTTGGATCTGTAATAAGGAAATCTCTTCATGATGAACTCGTAGATTCCTGATAGAGTAACTTTATTCTCTGGGCTCTGCTGTATAGCCATCGCTATTAGTGCAATGTAACTGATAGAGAGAGAGAAAACCGACATCAGAGAAAGATTCGTCCCTTCAAAGAGGTCCGTATCCCCTAATTTATGGCTAACAAGCTTATTTGTAATCATTCATACACACACAGAAATAATGAATAGAATATTATGAATGTGATATACTTGAAATGGAAAAATATTCTTTAAATATATAATTAATAGGCCATACATTAAAGGAAACTCTATTCATATTGATAATATTGCAAGAGACTCCATATTGCAAGTGCACTCTGATCAAGCTAACAGCAGACAACTTTCCATAATTGCAAAAAATTACTATAATTATAATTATTAATACATGCCAATATATATGTATGTATATATATATATGTATGTATGTATGTATGTGTGTGTATATATATACATACACACACACACACACACACACACATACACACACATTAATACACATATATATATATATATATATATATATATATACACATATTCACATATATACACATAGCCTTATATATTCATTTAATAACTTGAAAAATATGTTATGTATTATAAGAACCTTTCGTTAATTACTTATAAATGGTATTCCTCTGCAATGCTTATCACTTCATTAATGCACCAAATTTAGAAATACATTTTAAAATATGAAATTATAAAAATATCATAACAATATTAATAATATTAACTAGTATTTGATTTAGCTTAATTTGCTAAATTATTATAAAAGTGCTCAATAAAAATGCTAATTTATTAAATTAATACATAATTAGTTAGTAAATTAGGCTTATATATTTATATATCTAAGACAATATTATATAATAGCCTATACTATAATATCATACAATAACAATTAACAAAATAATAATAATAATACAATGAAATACCTGTAAGCTGGTCGACACACTTTCTTCTCTTCATCAGTGTCACATGAGGGGTATCCTTCTCCATCATAATTAAAACAGTTATAAGGATATTGCGAATGGTCAAACATCATCAGACGTCCAGGGTGGCAAGCCTTTATGGTTTCTAGTAATGAGAAAGGCTCTAGCTGGCCAAGACAAATGAAGCAGCTCTCATGAGAAGTGTTTGTGAGTGTGTGTAGGGAAGTGACCGGCTGCTGCTCAGATGCTCATATAATGGGCGTACATGACTGGAACTACTGTAAACGTCTGAACCCGGGGCGTGATCAACAAACCCTAGTCACTCATTCACTCTTTGATTCTGGGTGGTCCGGTCCCACTCGGGATTGGATGTTTTGTTTGGTCGTGTTTCTTTTTATAGTCTGATCCTCTTATAGCTGAATGACGAATGAAACATTAAAAACATTGTTTCTCGTGTCTTTAGTCTTAATCTTGTTGTTGTCTGTGTTGTGTTGTGTTGTGTTGTGTTGTTGTCTGTGTTGTGTTGTGCCCGTGAATCACATATCTCTCGGCAACAACTCTTGGCTTCTGTAGATGCAATCTATAATGCGGCATAATAGCCACAAATTGTGTTTCCGTGACTAAAAACGGGATGTGTGTTCAAAAGAACATTAAGTGGCATACGAGGGACCGAGAAACACGAGCAAACAGCCCGCGGCGCGAGATGTTTGTGTGTGGCCTTAGATCGATCTCGCTTCCTTGTTTGGAGTCATGCAGCTCGGACATCTGGGACCGAACTCGTTCGTTTTTCTTTTTTAATTATACACTTCGTCAAAAAATGCAATTGATTTGATATTCTAGCAGGTGAGGCTTGAACAAGGATTCTTGTTTTGCGTTCGTTCGTTTAAAACGAGGTTTACAGGCGATCAGACAGATATTTGCGCTCATGTGTCGTTTCCTGTCTGAGTGCACAGAGAGTGCGATCTGATAACGGTCCCTGCGGAATCCCGCTCCGCTCCCATGACGCCGTTTCCTCTGCTGGACCGTCTGCGGCTGCAGTCCCTGTGCCCCCAGACCAGACCAGACCACTCCACACAAGACCATTAGGCTAAAAACACTGCACCAGGGGCAAACCTTAACCAGGGCTTCAGGCAAAACTGCCCCAGATAGGCTAGTTGTAAAGCAGGGGGCAAAATGACCCTGTAGTTTCTCCATGTGTATCGAAAGTTATAGGTGTAACATTTAGGCTAATATAGTTCATTAGGAATAGCTTACATGCCTAATGGATGTATTCCTTTGAAGTCAGATGTCAGAAGAAACTTTTAACATTTTTCTTTCTTTCTTTCTTTCTTTCTTTCTTTCTTTCTTTCTTTCTTTCTTTCTTTCTTTCTCTCTCTCTCTCTCTCTCTCTCTCTCTCTCTCTCTCTCTCTCTCTCTCTCTCTCTCTCTCTCTCTCTCTCTCTCTATATATATATATATATTAGGGGTGGGCATAGATTAATTTTTTTAATCTAGATTAATCTAGATTAATTTTGGAATTAATCTAGATTAATCTAGATTAAAATGGCTCATTTGAATTCTGCGAAGGCATTCAGAATATGTGTGCTACCCAAATAATGACTAAAAGTAAGTCTTTGAGCGGGTTTCTCAAGCCAGGTAGCGCGCATTAGACCAGGGGCTCATCTCCTGTTTCCAAATGCATCACAAACTGCTTGAGAAAGCTGTTCTACTATGATAATTGGTGATGAAAATAAACTATGTTCAATAAGATGTACTTGTGTTTACTAACTGTTTATTCAGTTAAACATGAATTTTTGAACTGTAGGCCTACATAAGAGGTCGTGATGAACTGTTTACAGTTTCCATTGGGAAGCTTCTTAAAAATAAATTTTCCTGAAGCAAACCCGGTGGCTTCATAGCTGCATCCATGTTTAACGTCACGTCTGATGTGGTAATTTCACAGTAACGTTAGGCATACACACAGGTTGAAGCAGAGGGTGACAGGTGAATTCTCAAGTTCACATGAGACCTAAAGCGCATCCTGTTTGCTTAAAAGCGCAACGTTTCGTTGTTATTCTGAGTGCACACAAATAAGCGTAGAGTCTTTACAGATTCGAAAGATGTATTAGGCTACTTTTATCTGTATGACCAAGAATGACGAGATTTTAAACAAGTGGCGCACGGAGCCTGTCCTCTTCCACAAACACTTTAATAGCGCACATTTCTCTAGGTTAACATCATATTGACCATGTAAAGTTGCTACTACATACATCTTTCAGAGGAAAAGCCATATTTGAGGTTGATGAATGATAGGTGGCGTTTGGATGTCCTGCCGATTGTATTACGACATAGACCAGCCGTTAACAATCTGTCCATCACGGACTGCGAGCCTCTAGTTCGAAGACAGTGCAATTGTATACATTAAAATATCAGGGTGAAAGTCATCATAGCTTGCGTAGTATAGGAGAATAGATTAACCACTAATATATATATATATATATCACAATACATAATTGTATAATGGTTCGTTTAATTAATATTGAATTTATAATAATATACCAAGTCATAACAAGCCTTAATTTCATCATACTCAACACTATTTAAATACTCACCAAACTACATGTAACACTTTATAATAACTCTGTCATATTTTACTTTAGAACATTATTAATATTTGCATTGCTTTTGCACCACATGTTGAACAAGTATATATTTTTTCTAGTGGTGGGCCGTTATCGGCGTTAACGTGCTGCGTTAACGCGAGACTCTTATCGGCGATAAAAAAAATATCGCCGTTAATCTATTCTCAAAGTTGGGTTGGGAGCTGGGTCTATACTACGCAAGCTATGATGACTTTCACCCTGATATTTTAGCGCGGATGTATACCTAGCCGAATTGCACTGTAGGGGGCGAGAACGAGTCTTCGAACTAGAGGCTCGCAGTCCGTGATGGACAGATTGTTAACGGCTGGTCTATGTCGTAATACAATCGGGCAGGACATCCAAACGCTCACCTATCATTCATCAACCTCAAATATGGCTTTTCCTCTGAAAGATGTATGTAGTAGCAACTTTACATGGCCGCTCAATATGATGTTAACCTAGAGAAATGTGCGCTATTGAAGTGTTTGTGTGAAGCGGCTTATGCAGGACAGGCTCCGTGCGCCACTTGCTCTTAAAATCTCCGTCATTCTTGGTCATACAGATAAAAGTAGCCTAATACATCTTTCTAATCTGTAAAGACTCTACGCTTATTTGTGTGCACTCAGAATAACAACGAACGTTGCGCTTTTAAGCAAACAGGATGCGCTTTTAGGTCTCATGTGAACTTGAGAATTCACTCCGTGTCACCCTCTGCTTCGAACCTGTGTGTATGCCTAACGTTACTGTGAAATTACCACATCAGACGTGACGTGTAACATGGATGCAGCTATGAAGCCGCCGGGTTTGCTTCAGGAAAAATTTATTTTAAGAAGCTTCCCAATGGAAACTGTAAACAGTTCATCACGACCTCTTATGTAGGCCTACAGTTCAAAATTCATGTTTAACTGAATAAACAGTTAGTAAACACAAGTACATCTTATTGAACATAGTTTATTTTCATCACCAATTATCATAGTAGAACAGCTTTCTCAAGCAGTTTGTGATGCATTTTGGAAACAGGAGATGAGCCCCTGGTCTAATGCGCTACCTGGCTTGAGAAACCCGTTCTCAAAGACTTACTTTTAGTCATTATTTGGGTAGCACACATATTCTGAATGCCTTCGGCAGAATTCAAATGAGCCATTTTAATCTAGATTAATCTAGATTAATTCCAAAATTAATCTAGATTAATCTAGATTTAAAAAATTAATCTATGCCCACCCCTAATTTTTTCAGTTATTGAAAATGATATCTAATTATTTCTGAGGTTCTATTTTAAATACGGTCTCATTTTAGCTTAATGTATTATATAAAGTGGGACAGTGGCCTTCAGGTACAGCTTTTAATTATCATACCATTATGAGCTAATATATAAAGAACCATGTCATAAAACAGTTCAGACATTTCCTAATCACTTTAATCGTAACCACTATAGCATACAATATTTCTACATGGCATCTAGTCATTAGTTGGTCTAGATCAGGGTTCCTCATATCGTTCACTGGAGGTCCAATCTGCTGCAGAGTTTAGCTCCAACCCTGATCAAACTCACCGACCTGTGATTTACTAAGACTCTGATTAGCATGCTCAGGTGTGTTTGATTAGGGTTAGAGCTAAACTCTGCAGGAGTGGGCCAAATTTGAGTATCCCTGGTTTTCAATCCTGTTCCTGGGGACCGACCGCTCTGCACATTTTGCATGTCTCCCTTATTTAACACACCTGATTCAGATCATCAGCTCATTAGGAGATTCATGAACTACACTGTGTGTGTGTCAGATAAGAGATGCATACAAAACGTGCAGAGCGGTGGGTCGTCAGGACAGGATTGAAAACCACTGGTCTAGATGATTAAACAATTGGAACTATTTAAACAAATGTCTACATTTTATCACTTTTAGAACAAACAATTACTCTAAATGTGATTTTATAGCAATTTAATAAAAGCATAGATATTTTCTGTAAATGCTTTTTAGTGATAACATTGTCTAATTTTGTATGAAAAAACAAACAGTGAAAAGCAGTACCTAACAAAATCCCCAATGTTAAATTACCCTGCTGGTGTTCATATAATCAGTTTGGAACCCCAGCAGTGTTAATATAATGCCTGTGATGTATTCAAAAGTATATTGTTATTAAAATGTAATTATTATACATTTATATTAAAAAAAGAACATCTGTATAAGACCATTTGCTTAATCTTTGTTTATTGCACCATAACCAAGGAGAAAAACTGAAACAAAAAGTCCCGATAAGAGACAAAATATGACAGCAACAGCAAAAGATATTGTATTTCTTTGAAAATGTGAAAATACTAACTACATACAAAAAAAAAGTATGGAACTGTGGTGTAGCCATGGTATGATAAACCACATTTATTCTGCTGATTACTCCGTCATCTCCACAACCGAGTATTCAAGTATCTCTAATTGCACAGGCACTGAATTCACATATTTACACAACTTGTTCAGCAGTTAGTAGAAACGTGTTTTGTAGTACAACAAGGACTGTAGAGAGCTCAACATAAACACCAACATCCTTCCCACCCTCAACTAAAAATACACTAAATGTTACAATGCACATGCTATGCATACGCTGCAGCATATCATATATACAAAATTATACTAAGAAAATAGCTCAATCAGCAAAACTAACATGACCTCTGTGTTTCTGCCAATGACTTCGGGCTGGTAAAACCCAAGTGCTAATAATGCTTCAGTTCACTGTCATGTACTGTTTCTTCAAGAGCCGTGTAGTTCCTAAAACATTTCTTAAAATCCCAATTTAATGTAATTATGACTTTTTATTTTACCGTGGTCAAAATTCTGCAATAGAGTGATAATTCAAACCATCATTCACATACTTCTCTGAGCACAATAAAACATTTGTATTTTATTTTGCTTTAATAGCAAGAAAATTCTACAGTGATTCATAGATTTGACATTATTAATCCGTATCCTTGTGCAATTTAAGGGCTACATTTTTATGTCACATGTGGGTGGAAATGCAGCAGTTACACTCGACAATATTGATTATTGATATTCAAACGTTCAGTTTTTGATATTGCCTTACATGTGACTGAAAAAAAGATCTGATATGCTGGAAATGATGCGAGTTGTTACATTTTAAGGACATTTCTCTGAAATCCAGTAAACCATCAACGTTTTTCAAACATATACTGCACATTGTTACTTATCTACTCACATTAGCACAAATACTGCCAACTGGTTTAATGTACTAGATGAATCTACCTCTTTGATTTGTAACAGAATTTATGAATGGCATGTTTGGAATAATAAATATGGAACTCAATAAATAACCTCTGATCAGCTATAACATGACAGACGGGACACTTTTGGGAGAAAACTCACATTTCACTCAAAGCTTTTGTCCTAAATAAAATACATTGCTATATGAAAGCACAGTTCCTCTCATTCCTCCTTGGTATGGAGAGAGTATAAACAATTTTATTTGAAGGCATGAAAGTCCACGTATATTCAGACAAAGGTGCACACGTCACGTACAGCGGTGAGAGAGTGTGTGAAGCTGTAGTTCCTCATAAGTTTGAACTGAAATGTTGCCTTCTTTAGCTGCAAAAACGCCAGCCAAACATTCACTGTAGCCGTTGGTATGTCCTGCACATTTCTTTAAAAAAAGTCGCTATAACTTTAAAGTCCTAATAGTTTCTCAAAGGGACAGCAAATACTGGTTAAGTGGTGTTCTGTAAAAACATGGAAATATATGAATATTTAGATCCTTTATAACAGTGGTTCTCAACTGGTTTTGCTTTGCATCTCACATTAGACAATATGTGCCAACACAGAACAAAAGGCTAAATATATATATTTGTAATCAATTAATAATGATAATATCAATAATAATAATAATGATTATTATTGCTTAGGCCCAATCAGTGCTTGAAGTGGGCCGGTACGCACCAGTACTTCTATATTTTAGCCTTTAGAGTACCTGCACTTTTTTGTGCCTACATTTTATCCTACCTCTCAGATTTTCCTACCTTGGCTTACTGTGCATACGCGCATCAATATTGCATCCTTTTTCTCACGCTGAACAACAATATTTAATGTATCTGCATTATTGTAAGGGTAGGTTTAGGGTTGGGGTAGGTGTAGACGTGAATAAAACTACCAATTTCTACCATTCTAATAGGTAGAAAAAACATTTATTGCTGGTTTCCGGTACTAGCTGTATCCCTTCTATCTACAAGCGTGAATATAAACACGTAATTACTGTATGTGCATTACTATAAGGGTAGGTTTAAGGTTGTGGTAGGTGTACACATTAATAAAACATAATTTAACAGGTAGAATTTTTCGTTATCAAATTGTAATACCTACTGTTTTAATGGTTTAAGTGGTTTTCTTTGCTGTCTACATCAGACAAGCTCGTTTTAAGGTGAAAGTCCACCAGTTGAGAAGCACTGCTTTACAACACTGGCTGTTACATGTGAAGATCAGCTTACATTTTGGATGTAGGACTGCAGAACACCGTCTCTTTCTCTGTCTACTGCGTGTCTTTATTTGAACACATGGTCCATTAGTCGAGGAATGAGTCTTTGGAATTCACTGAATTCAGAAAAGTTTATCAACAAGAGCATCTCTTGCAAGACGTTCATGGTCTATAGAGCTGTGGTGGGACTTCAAAGGAGCCGCCGGGGGCGCCTGATCAATCTGTGCCCACTACCTTTGTGGGGCTGTGCCCGTGTTCAAGCCCTCCACGAGCAGGTCATCCTCTACTACGTTACTGTAGCCCTCCTTCTCAATGCAGCCGGCCAGTACCTGGAGCACCAGGCGCAGCCGCCGGTCCATGGCCTCCAGATGAGGCCTAATAAGGATGGGCGACAGCGTATCAGTCTGCAGACTTTCCTCCATCAGAGCACTCAGTCTGAACTCCTCCTTTGCCAACAGCTGAAGCCGTAAATGAGTGGACGTCTTCACCCTGAGTCAAACAGATAGTCAGAATCACTAACCAAAATACAACCAAGTCATTTCTAATCATTTATGTAATAATTGATCAATGCATTTTGTTGTGGGATGAATTAGGATGAAATTAGAACATTAGTTAATAAGTGTTTGCCCACTTTTTCAGCAGCATTGGAGTATTTTTTTTCAATTTTACTGTTTTTCAATTTTATGTCTTTGTTAAAGTGTTATAAGACAGGAATCACTCCAACCAGCTATGAGTTGAATCACAACATCACAAAACCTTGAATTGAAGCAAAACATTTGTATTTAAAAATCAGTCAAAAAGAGAAAGGTACAAGACTGTGTGCTTTGACAGCAGAGGGAAATAACTACAATTACAATTACATTGCGAATGACATAACTGGATTAAAAAGATTACAAATATTAATTTATAGTTGTTTATAATATCTATGACAACAATATATTTTATACGTTTATTGCAAAATATACATACAAAGACCTCCATTAAATTGTATTGGTTTGTTGAAATATTTCTATAAGTCGGGGGAAGTCGTGGCCTAATGGTTGGACTCGTAATCGAAAGGTTGTGAGTTCGAGTCTCGGTCCGGCAGGGATTGTCGTTGGGGGAGTGAATGTACAGCGCTCTCTTCACCCTCAATACAACGACTGAGGTGTCCTTGAGCAAGGCACCGAACCCCCAATTGCTCCCCGGGATCCGCATAAATGGCTGCCCTCTGCTCCGGGTGTGTGTGCACGGTGTGTGTGGGTGTTCACTGCTGTGTGTGTGCACCTGGATGGGTTAAATGCAGAGCACACATTCCGAGTATGGGTCACCACCATACTTGGCCGTATGTCACGTCACTTTCACTTTTATTTTGAGAGCATAGCGAGACTAGTTTATGTCAGTGCTTCATAGAAGAGGGGGATTTGCTTGGTGTGACTCTGATTGGAGGAATTACTTGTACTGCATTATGGGTAGTAACGTTTTTACCACAAATTTCACAATTTAATCATGATTATCTAAAAATGTTTTAAAATAAAAGCTTTAAAGGGCTAGTTCGCCCAAAAATGACAATTAGTTTTACTCACCCTCAAAGCATCCTATGTGTACATGACTTTCTTCTTTCAGACGAATCCAATTAGAGTTATATTAAAAATTGTCCTGGCTCCTCCAAGCCTTACAATGGGGATAAACGGGTGTTTGCTGGATCCAGTTTGGAAGACTAATAAAGTACGCGCATCCGTAATAAAACGTCGCTCACACGACTCCGGGGATGAATCATTTTGAAAATTGAATCCATATTTCAAACGTAATAAACACTTTTCTATTACTTCTGCTGACTGTGGTACGAGGACGCAGTCATAAGATGTCGGTGTTGCGTGATTAGTGACGAGCGCAGAGAGAGAACAAAACGCCGGTCACAAATTAGTAGCACAAAACAAGGATTTGTAAAGGACAATGTTGGAGGATTTCGATATAAGCCGAGAGGAGACTGATTTTGCTTTCCTTTGCTACTGCATTTCCCAGTGGCACGTGCGCGACACATATGTCCTACGTCATCCGCCTGAATATCTTCCTCGTACCACAGTCAGCAGAAGTGAGAAAAAAGTGTTTATTAGGTTTGAAATATGGATATTTATCTTTCAAAAACGCATGGATTCGCTACAGGAGGCCTTTATTCACAACTTTATTCAGTTGTGTGAGGCATGGTTTATTACGGATGCACGTACTTTATTTGACGTCTTCCCGAACTGTATACAGCAAACACCCGTTTATCCCCATTGTAAGGCTTGGAGGGGCCAGAACAATTTTTTATATAACTCAGATTGGATTTGTCTGAAAGAAGAAAGTCATGTACACATAGGATGCTTCGAAGGTGAGTAAAACACAGGCTAATTTTCATTTTTGGGTGAACTAACCCTTTAACAAAACCATCGATTAACAACCTCATAGCCCACAGAAGGTCTGTTTATAATGTTTATGAGTTTAGAAGTTCATTGTTAAAAGTCAAGAACCTGAATGTTGTACTCTATTGCAATTAATCACATAATAATATAATATAATAATTACATGACATTTATAAAACAGGTAAAATGTATTAATAATTTGAACCATACAAATGGTGAAATGCCTGTTAAATGCTGCTTAATTTGACAGCCTTGATTCAAACAACTCTCGGAATTTCTTGAAGTGATTGGACAAATATTGAGTAATAAGTAATTAATAAAGCAAATACTAACCTGCAGCATTGACTCAAAGGCACCAGTATGGAGAGCTCATCATGAGAATGTTTACCAAAGCTGAAGATTAAAAGAAAAATCAGACAGAAATGATTTCTTATGACAATACTTTATAGAATAAAAATATCATATTTCAAAATAATTAACTGAAGAAGCTAATTGTATTATGAGTTAAAGAAATCAAGATGTCAAAATGTCTTACCCTCTTCCATTATCAAGGTGAATAATGAAAGTTTCATTTCCAAATTTTTCAAATGTCTCATAATGATGACGATCCATATTTCCTTTGAAGATATAAACATTATTAGCTTGATTGAATTTTAGCTTCAATTTTGCATTTAGAAACAAATGATGCGCTTCTTGTGAAATCCTCTTACCCATGAGGAAATCAAAAATGGTCATGTCCATGATGTCCAGCAGGCGCGTGCCACTGTCATAGGGTGGCGTCTGCTTCACCTCTTCACAGTAATCTGGATCCACCTCCCACCTACAAACACACACACACACACACAAACACACACACACACACGTTGGTTTTTATGGTTTACGGGGACTCTCCATAGGCGTAATGGTTTTTATACTGTACAAACTGTATGTGCTATTGCCCTACACCTACCCTACACCTAAACTTAGCCCTCACAGGAGACCGTGCATTACTACTTTCCCCCAAAAAATCGCACTCTGTATGATTTATAAGCATTTTAAATTATGGGGACACTGAAAATGTCCTCATAAATCACCTTCTCCTTGTAATACCTATGTCATACCCATGTTATTATACAAATTTGTGTCCTCATAAACCACATAAACATGCACACACACACACACACACACACACACACACACACACACACACACACACAGCTGTTCAAAGGTTTGGGATCAGTAAGATTTGTAATCTTTTATGCTTATCAAGGCTGTATTTATTCAATCAAAAATACAGAAAAAAACTGTAATACTGTCAAATATTAATGCTATTTCTAATATTGGTTTCCTATTTTAATATACTTTAAAATATAATTCATTTCTGTGACGCTGCGCTGAATTTTCAGCATCATTACTCCAGTCTTCAGTGTCACTTGATCTTCAGAAATCATTCTAATATGCTGATTTATTATGAGTGTTGAAACTGTTGTGATGCTTCATATTGTTTTTTGTGATACTTTTTTCTTTGAATATTTGATGAAAACAAGTAAAAAAGAGCAGCATTTGATAAAAATAGAAACCTTTTCTAACAATATCAGTTTTTACTATGACTTTTTATTCATTTAGCACATCCTAACCCTCTTTAGAATCCTCAAAAAATATCACAGGTCCCCCCAAAAATATGAAGCAGCACAATGGTTTTCAACATTGATTATAAATCAGTATATTAGAATGATTTCTGAAGTATTATGTGACACTGAAGACTGTAATAATGCTGAAAATGCAGTTTAGATCACAGAAATAAATTACATTTTAAAATATATTCAAATAGAAAAATGTTATTTTAAATTGCAATAATTTTTTACAAAAAAGCTTTTTTCTGTTTTTTTGATCAAATAGATACAGCCTTGATGAGCAGAAGAAACATCTTTAAAAAACATAAAAAATCTTACTGATCCCAAACTTTTGAGAGGCAGTGTATATATATATATATATATATATATATATATATTCTTGAATTGATCTAAACAGTGTGCTGTGTGGTCCTCACTCTGCTTTCTTGCGTTTGTGATAGGATCGTCTCCAGGGGTTTCTCCAGGTCCTGCGCTTGGCCAAGGCCAGGTCGGGCAGAAATGCTGCTAAAGAGCCTTCGATCTGGTCAGGCTTCCCACACAGAGCATGCTCAGTGGAGCAGTAGTACGAACATTCACCGTAGAAACAGATGTTATTGGCTGGAGGGATGATAGAGTGTAATAAAATAAACCCTTAAAATGATGTCACACAGTTCATATTTATAATGCTTATTTTAAACTCAACTTTAAATAAAAAATACCTAATTTACTTCAGTAAGGCATGTTCTGACCTTATTGTGCATAATTTCATGAAATTAATTGTCTTAGTAAAAAACATATGTAAATATAATTAATCAAAAGTAATTAATATAGCAAATATGATTAATCGTCCTTAAGCAATTATGAAAAAGAAAGATTAGATTAGATTTTTAACTTTTACTTATTGCATTAAACGTTTTTGTCTACTTTACAACACTGTCTGGTTCCTCTAATGGAAAATCACCCTTTTAAACAATTTCAGAGAAAATTATAATCAAAAGGATGACTAATAAGAAAAAATTCCACAAATTAATCAAACAACATTTTTGTTGACTACCTTGTTTTCACCTAGAAACATGTCACATTATTGTATTTGTTGTGATCAACATATTGAGTTTAAATGATTATTTGTAATGATGCTGACTGGAGTAATGGCTCATGGACTCATGGGATCATGGCACAAATCTGAAGTTGGTGTCGAATGAGGTCTCGCTTGAAAATTAATTTACCAACAGCGCCATCTACTGGTTGCTTGTAATAGTAAATGAAAATCACAGTCTCATCTGATTAGGTTACAGTTTTTCTCAATTGCTAAAACACTAAACCCCATTGGCTGAACAAAGTTCTCAGTTGCCTGACCTCATTTAGCTAATCGTGCAGTCTGTTGTCAATACCTTAAACCATTTTACATGGTAAAACACAATTTGCAGATCTCACTTAGACTTTTCAGCAAAACTCTAAACACATTCTCATTCTCAAAACACCTTCTGCACTCTAATGCACATGTCACCCATACTGGTAAACACAAGTGGCAAAAATCAAATACAAATAGAGAACACATGTCATTGATTGAACACAACCACTCGAAATTGATGTAACTTGTTTCAAATGATGTGACACAATCAATATGTCAGTTCCCCCGTTGCCTCAGGAGGGACAATATTGCTTGTGATGTCGACGAAGTGCTCTGGCCTGACCCAGCCCAAAGACAAGAAGCAGCACATTGATCACATGTTTACTCCTTTGATTTTTGTCTCTTTTAGTAATGTATACTGTAGTGCAGTGCATTGTAGGATGTATACTGTACAATGAACAAATCATATGACCCTGAACATTGTGCTTTCCATTTGTTAACAGTCCTGACCGCTCAATAGATTTTGACTGGTTGCAGGTTCATATCAACAAAGAACAAAAATTACAGTATCACAGAGACAAAGGACAAGTTTGTGAGATGAAGGGCACAGTACTGTAAAAATAGGGGTGCAAGGAGGAGGAAGAACCAAAAAAATTGCAAAGAGCAAAGCAGAGTAGTAATTTCTGATCAATTTTGAGCTACTATGATAGAACATGTTTTCGTTCATCAAAAGACAATGACGGAAAAATATGACATTTCTTTTGAGATAAAAAATGTACTTCTCCCTGAGAACTATATGTTTGAACAATGTGTTTTCTATTTTTCAGTGTATTGTTTACTGACTGCTTGATCGTGTATATCATTTTGATTACTTTGTTTATGATTTGAGAGCAGTGTTTGATTTTGAACACAGGTAAAACTGTTTTGAGGCGAATGTTTCATTTTGCGAGGGGTCAGAGGTTTTGTAAATAGTGCTTGAAGATGAGGTTTCGTGTTTAATGTTTTCAGAAAATGGAGCAAGGTTTCAGAAATTGTGTTTTAGCAACTGATTTATGGTATTCTTCAATTTATGGTAACAGAAGTGAAGTGAAGTGAAGTGAAGTGAAGTGAAGTGAAGTGAAGTGAAGTGAAGTGAAGTGAAGTGAAGTGAAGTGAAGAGAAGAGAAGAGAAGAGAAGAGAAGAGAAGAGAAGAGAGAAGAGAAGAGAAGAGAAGAGAAGAGAAGAGAAGAGAAGAGAAGAGAAGAGAAGAGAAGAGACTGCTGGGCGTTCAGTACCTGGTGAAATAAAAAAGGTTCTCCACAGTTTTTTGTCACGGGTCACATCTCGTATCTCTTTGGTCATATTCACCAGTCGTCCAGTCACTGGCGGCACTCGACGGAAATCCAGGATCCTGTTGATCAATCAGCGAGAACATTTTGTTTTAATAATATGTTCTCTCCACAAAGGTCATACATTACATACTAGGTTCACTGCTGAGTTACAGGACACAAAGTAGTGTAATCATTTAAATAGTTATTTGCTCAACTACATTTATTAACTTAAAATAAATTACACATAATGTTATTAATTTATATATACACAATATTAACAAGCTAAATTAACGTACAATCAAATGTCCAAATTCATACAGCAAATTGTTGGGCGAAACTATGTTATGCAAAATTGCTACTAACTTTTACCACTAGAGGGCGCTCAAACTATTCTACATAAAACACATAGATTTTGAATAATAAATGTGTACCCTGTTAAGAGATTAAAGGTTTTTTATCTTTTTAATTACTGTATATTTCATAACTTAGCAAATAATTCTTTTATTCATAATTTATTGTATCTTTGACCTTGAACAAAATTACATTTATTGCTGAATGTGACAAATGTGTAGGCCTTCTTTCCGACTGAACCAGTTATGAGAGTGAGCGTGGTTTTCTCATCCATGTTTTAAGACCTATTCACCCCATGTGCAAGTGTAGACCCTCTGCTGACAGGGCATGTTAGAAAAAATCCCCCTGAAAACAACTAATGGACGGGGCCTAAGGGATAAAAGCACTTGACGCTACTAATTGCCCAGTCACGCTGACAGAGATGACAGAGAGAGTTTGTGTGCAGGAGCAGTCTCCTCTCTCACTGTCCGATGTATAACTCAGAGGGAACTGTGGGGCAAATTAAAAGTTGTCTTTTCAAAGCACTCGTCTCCTTCCATCCTGACTTCCTCCCCAAAGCCACGCTACAGTGAGCGTTTCCCATCGACTAAAATCAGATAATTAATGGTACGCTGTCAGATATAGCCGTGGTGGTCTTGTGAGGACAGACAGGCACACTGGGTTATGGTGATTTAAAATAGAAATAACAACCTGCACTTTTGTGTAACCCAGATGAACTTTATTTAGAAAAGCTGGTGGCTTTTTACGTTCTTGGTTTGTGCTTTCTACCCACACACATGCCTGTGTGAACCGACTAGATTTTACTCCCGACCAGATGTGCAGATGGAAGTGAGGCGGACCAGGCCGGTCTGGGCCAGGCCGGGCCAGCTGAATGATTATATTATGCCCAGGACCCACACACTGCTGGAGAGGAGAGGTGGAATGCTTGACAGAGATCAGCACAGGACAACACAACACTAGATCAAGTGAGTGACCTCCGTAGAGTGGACCAAAGCCATCACTAAGATTCACTAATTGTTATGGCTGGGCTGCTTCTTCCTAGGCTCAATGAGTAGAATATATTACAGAAGACATTACACTCCAAAAAAATCATATATATATATTTTTTATAATATATTAAAGTTAAATAAAATTTAAATTAAATAAATATGTGAGAAGCAAATTTGCATAAAACAATTAGATTAAAAATGTATTTTTAACATGTATATATTATACCTAAAACAATATTTTATTATATGTTTTAAGTTTGGAGATTTTTTAAGGTTTTTGAAATAAGTCTCATAATTACCAAGGCTGCTTTTAATTGATTACACATATTAATATAGTGAAATATTCTAACAATTTAAAATAACTGTTTTATTTGTTGATATATTATAAAACATATTTACATTTTACATTATTTAAATCACTTATTTTTGTTGTGCAACTTAATATTTTAGCTGATAATGCCTTGATAATGTTTTTTGGTCAGGATTCTTTAGACATTCTTTAAACTCATTCTTTTAGAGTTTATTTGAAATTGATCTTTTCATAACATTGTACATTTCGTTACTGTCACATTTTATAATATTAATGCATCTTTGCTGAATAAAAGCAGCATTTATTTCTTTAAAAAATATTGACCTCCTCTTCGACAGGGCCTGGGACAATGTTTCTGGCTCTACACTCCCGTCCGATCACATTGATGAGGAGAAAACGAGACGAGAATGGAAATAAACTGTAATGGCAATAAATCCCAGAGTCTCAGATCACAATCAGGGAAAATCTGACTCATATAGCAAACAACCAATAAACTCTGAAATGAGCTGACAAGGACAGATGTACACGGGTTATTGTGGCTGACACAAATTAAAGCCTCTCAATCACTGACATTCATTAGAAGGGTAATCAACTATAAGAAGACATTGTTGGATGGAGCTCGATTGGTGATCAGATTCTGACGGATGTGTTTGTGCTTATTCAGAGTGAGTCATTATGTTCTCTCTGGATTTGGTGTTTATGAGTGTTAAACTGCAGGTTTCTGCTTCCTGCCCCGAGATACATTCACATGCTGTACTTTCACACATATATATAAACACACAAGCGTTACACATTCACACGCACACAAAACACTCTTGCACAAATAAATGCGGCCCCACAGGTTCATATACACAAGCAGGCAAACACTTTTACAAGTGGCATGTGGTGGATGTATACACACACATATATATTCAGGGGGAGACAAACCTCTCACACACACTCTATTCATGCCAGAGGCTGACATTTACGGCCCGTTACCTGTCTAGATGATATGCTGCGATCTCAGCATTGTGCCTCTCGAAATCGGAGAAGTAGAAGAAGTCTGGAGGTGTCTCCTGCTCCCGTGTCTGCCTGCAAGGCAAAGGTTAATCTGCTGTAAGTCCCTTTCATCAAGAAAGCCATAATCACAGCCCTAGCCCGTGAAACTAAAGCTTCCCTGTCAAGAAAACTTTAAGAGAAACGCCCCTCCATTATTTCTGGATTGATGCTTGAAAGAAAATGCCTTATCTTAACATATTTTTCAAAATACCTTATTTTATTACTTACTCACTTAAAAATAACCAAAGGAACCAAGAAAACAGAAACGCAAAGTGAGTGACAAATACTGCAATGCTAATACCGTAATGCTAACAAATTTTTTATTAAAGACCATGACATTACTTTAACACAGTTTTCCTTCCTGTATTGTTCGGACGAAACATATGAAATAGCTTCAAAAAATCAATGAACCATGATCTGTTAGTTGCTATTGCTAGTGAGTTTCAAAGAAATCTGTGGAGTGCAGAAGGCAAATTTTGTTATCATTTAGGATTACACTAGCATTAAGCTAACTGACATGGATTTAAAGCCACAACACTCCTAAGAGGTCTTTAAGAACATCCGAAATTATGATATTGTAAATGAGCAGTTAATAACAGACCAAACAATATGAAAACAATATTGTTTAATCAATACTTGTAGGTCAATGGAGGACATATCAAGTTCCAGGCAAACATTTCTCTACAGAGAAGACTCCAACAGCCCGACTTCATACGTTCCCGCTGAAATGCTTTCAGCAGACTCCATTTCAAACATACTTGAGATTTCTCTCTCTCTCTCTCTCGCTCCGTGAATGCTGTCCGAATGTCAGAACAATTAAATCCAGCTGGGATCTCTCCTTTTCTCAACAGTCTTAATCATGCAAGAAGATGGTTCAAAACAATAACTTTTCTGGGAAGGGATTCATGTCACATCCCAACGTCTTTGTGCCAAACCGAACCAGTCTGAACCGAAGACAAGGTAGCTGGCGTGAAGAGTGCCAGCTCTGTAATGGAAACAGATCCTTATCTTAGCAAAATCAGGCATTCAGTATCGTCCTCAGCTGGTGGCAGTCGTTCAAGGCGCAGCTGCGAGGCTGACACGCTCACCGATCGTTAAATAACACAGCATGGGACCTGCCAAATGAGAGTCTCCAACTTCACATTCTTCTGCAGTCCGCTCCTCAGAGCCCCAGATAATATCGCTCTACTCGTCAACTGAGAACCTCTTTTCAGCCATGAAGAGAATTAAAACGGATTTGTGTTTCTGCCGGAAGAAACAGGCCTACTACTGCAATGAACTCAGAGGCGTCCTTGTGATGAACTCATGGGACCCTTGCCCCCAGACGCTCAGATGTTGAATTGGCAGAGAAGTGTGTAGGGGTGTTTCTTTTGGCCCTGTGGACTTTAAGAAAATAAACTCCTCTAAAACACGTATCACTCTCACTCACACTCTTTGTCCACTAACAATAACTGGCAGTGTATTTACAATTTACAAATATTTACCCAAAATACTTCTAATATATACTAAATATTTTCACCAAATTACAGCCTGACTGGAAAATGCACAATAAAAATGTTCTGTTCACAAGAGCTATTTCTTCACACATTACAGTGACTCATATTTCTCATATCTCAAGCTCTTCACTGATTCTGTTGTCTCCTTGGTAAACAAGTACACCAATATTGCAAAGAGCTTTAATAGGTGCAAAATTGTTGGTTGCAATAAAAATGATGTCAATCAACAGGGCTTTATAAAGTTGCAGAAGATTTCTACTTCAAATAAATGCTGTTCTTCTGAACTTTATATTTATTTTAGAATCCTGAATAAATATGTAGCACTGTTTCCACAAAAATATAACATTTTCAACTCAACATAAAAAACATGTGCTCCGTTGGGCACCAAATCAGCATATTAGAATGCTTTTGAAGAATCAGACGGGAGTCTTTCAAATCTTTAAATGACCCCAAACTTAAAAAAATCTGTGTATATAAAAAACTGAATTTTTAAAGAAGCATAGAAGACATAAAACAAAAACAGAACTGAGATCTGCTAGTTTCAATAAAAGTTATGATCAGGCATAAGAGTGTCCAAAGAAAACAATTGTGTACTAGTGGCAATTTACCACAATTTCACATTACTTTAGCTCATAATTTCAGTACCCTGGATACTGCATCAGCCGGTTATCACAGTTATTACGGCAGCTCACTGTCTAATGTACTGCAATGTAGTATTGTGTCTCTAAGCACTTATTGAGCACCACTGTGCCCAAGCACTTGACCCAGACAGGGCCTCCGCTGCGGTGACAGCACTTAACATCTGCACACATCTGCCTCTGTTCTACAGTACGCTTTATCAAATAGGATTCCATCAAGGTAAATTCAGTGCTTAACATCAACTCCATAACACAAATGGTCCCAACAGGAAAAAAACAAGCTTTTTAAAAGGCTTTGAGACAGCGAGTGTTCTGTGGGTGGAGAACTCTAAACCCCCTCCCTCTCACGCTGGCACTCCAGACAACCTTGTTAAGCTGGAGCTCGAGAGCTCTCATTTATTCCCGTAAAACCCCAGAGAGACACGAGGAAAACAACACTCAACTGGCTGTTGGACCAGAAAATTATCACAAAGGAAACCAGACACAGGCCAGCCTGTCAAAGGGTCAAAACAATCCCTGCGAAGAATTCTGTAAAGCTTAGTTCCCTACACTCGACACAAACGACACATTGGAGAGAGGAAAAATTCACTCTATATTAGTAAGGTGAGTTTATGAGGCACTAAATATAAAAACGAAGAAAACAAATGTGTGTGGGAGATTGAAAGCTGAAGGTGATTTTTTTCCCCACTCTATTTTCTTCAAATGCATGTTCAGTGGATGTGGTTCCCCATAAAAGATGCCATGTGAACGGTCACCACTCTTAACGTCCACTTAAACGAGCCTCAAGATGGGCCTCTGGGATATGTGCAAACATCTTAAAACCAACTCTGCTGAGAGCAGGAACTCTAGTGATCAAAATACGCTGAGAGAGCGCTCTCCATGACCCTGTACTTCAAGGTAAACACTGTTTACTCCAGCCAGACCGGCAGATTATTGGTGCATGCAAACAGTCTCACAAAGACACTGGTATATGCAAGTGAGTAACTTATATAATGGCAAAATTAAAGGCAAAATTGGAATACAAAATAAATATTTATTAGGGATGCACTGAAATGTAAAATTTCTGGCAGACAGAAATGGATCTCAATCAATCATTTAGTCTCAACAATCTGTTTTAACAAATTAAAATCGAAAACACAAAATGTGGGCAATTCATTAAAGAGGCAATCCACCCAAAACAAAAATAAATATCTTATTTTTTACTCGCCCTCATGCCATCCCAGATGTGTAACATACACATATATTTCTTCTGTGGAAAGTAAATTAAGGTTTTTAGAATAATAATCCATCTCTGTGAGTTCATATAATGCAAGTGGATGGGTCTCTCAAAGTTGATGTTTCAAAAATCATGCAAAACAAACACTATAGTAACCCATACAATCCCAGGAAAGGAATCAGTAGCTGGGTTTCCATTACCCTTCAAATTGCGCAAATTGAAATTGAAAATACACCCAATGGAAACACGGCAATTTCGCAAAAACTCCCATAATTGCAAAAAAGATTTTTATGCTTGCATGAGGTAGTTTATCAGGCAATTCGAAAAAACTCAAACCTGCAATGGAAACCATTTTTTACCAATTGTCTGAAGAACGAAATTCAACTACACCTGGTACAATATGAGGGGGAGCAGCAAACCAAATATTAGAGCTGACACTAGGCACTGTTAATTGGCCCAAATAAGGCATAAAATATGACAAATATCAGCCAACCAATTGTCGTGGTCGAGATATATCCGTTCTTCACTACTGTACACAGGCCATGGCTACAGTAAATGTAAAAGCTGGCCTTGCAAACAATAAAACAGTAGCAGATGAGAAAATTGCTGATGGACAAAGTGCAAAAGGTACAGATATCCACAGAAAAATCAGTTCTATTAAGAAAACACACGGAGCAAACAAATAAATCAAACAGGATACGGTATCTAGGACACTATATTCTGCTAAATCCCTTTGTTAGCTTTACACTGGACAAACATCCAAAAAGCTCTCCCAATAGCTGTGAAAGCAAATTCATCTCACAAAGCCTGATTGCTGCAGCACTTGTAAAAGCTTATCCCAGCATTCTTTGGAGGTGTGTTGATCAGACTGTGACGACGAAAGGAGACAAAAGCAATGTTAAAGCAGGCATAAAGACACAGTTCACCCAAAAATAAAAATGCTTAGTCATTATTTACTGATCCTTACATCTTACATCTTACAGCAACCAGCTGCAGTCACTATTTACTTTTAGTGCATGGAAAGGAACAACTTGGACATTCTTCAAAATAAATTTTGCATTCCACAAAATCAAAAAGCCATACAGGTTTGGAACAACATGATGATAAATAAATGATGATAGGGGTGTAAAAGCTGTTGGGGGTAATTGCTAAACTTCACAAGACGTTTTCTACAAGTGACATTTTGACTATGAATGATTATCAAACAGAGCATTGTTTAAACTGCAGAAGCCTGAAAAAATGACCTTTGGAGTGAATGTCATGGCACTGGGAGCAAATATTAGAGGAGGCACTGAGACTGGAATAAAGCTGCATTTTGTGGCTTGTTTGTGATAACAGGTAATGTCAAAATGCAGCTCATGTTACAAACTTCAGCAGTTGCTATTTCTCACAGCACTGCATAACATTTGAATTTTAAAAGCCACAAATGAGCAGAAACGCTGGTATATATTTAGCCAGGCAAAGAAATATTGACTCTGCACACTTTTCCATCATTTTTAATTGTTCTGCACCAGTGACATGAAACAAAAAGGCCAAGTCTGTTTCTAGAGACTTGTCATAGCAAACGGCGGTGTAATTTTTCTTTGTTTGAAAATGTAAGTGGTTAATGCTTTTCCATCTCTGAAGGGCAACCTCTCCTGAGTTAGGACTAAGGACAAACCATTCCTCCTCCCTGGCCTAGAAGTGCTGCTGGCAGGTCAGCGAGGATGTCTAGTATTTAGTATTGCGTCTGACAGCGGCTTTAGAGTTGTTGATGGGAAGTGAGAGTGAGAGAGGAGGCTGATGTAGGCCTTGAGCCTGTTTTATGTGAGAGGATATTCAGACCTGCTGTAAAAATTCCACAGAGAAACACTTTTTCTCTGCCTCTGGATGCTGCTTTTGCATCTCTGTTTTATTTTAAGGCTCTGGCAAGCTTATTCAGGTACAGCCCTATATTTGCTTATGCACAAGGCAGGCATATATTTTTGGAATACAGACTTACATTCCAAACATAAGTCTATAATATAGACTGTAATGTGCTTGAATGTGAGCATTAAAGGGCCAGTTCATCCCAAAAATTTTGTGGCATCATTTACTCACTCTCATGTCACTTCCACACTTTTCTTCTTCCACAAAGGTTGAGTTTTGGCGTGTATGAGATTGCAAAAATAACGAGTGAGGTTTCAGGGAGTGTTTGTGATACCAGTTTCATCATTATTTTTGCAATCTATTCATCAATGCCAGCAGGACTGGGCAAAATTCACAAAAACTGAAGAACTGACACCCACTGTATGTGAATTTGAATTGAATTGGCAATTTGAATGTAAATAGAATTTTAAAGAACTATAAATCAAAGAAATTCAACACAAGTGATGCACTCTTGGATATGAAGTGTTCTTTCATTCAGGTCCCCAAAAACTCATAATCTGTCATTCTTTCTGTCCATAAGGCCTATGAACATTCACACTTCAAGGCTTTTCAAAGTTGGCATGCAATGAAAATCCACCCTATATGTTTACTAAATACATGTTATAAATCTTATTGTGAAAAACAACTTTTAAACAAAATCTCATAACTGGATCTTCGTCAGTTACTGAAACGTCAGACTTCTTATTGATGACATGTGCAGGACTCCAATCAGTGTCATGTTCCTCCGCCTCCATTTTTGATTGCAATGCCCACATTTTAATATCCAATCAACAACCACTGCATAGAACCCACCTTTGATTTTTCTTTTTCAGTACACTCAGATTTAAGCTACATCACACAACATGGAGGAAAGTATCTAACACTACTTCCTGTTTTATAGCGAACTCAAACCGTTGACAGAATTTGCTATAAATGTGTTCATTATGTATTAGTTCTGAATGGCGCACAACTCTCCCCTCTGTCCGCCACTGTCTGGACAAACAAACAATCTCACCCCAAATTTCCTCCAGTGTTCGAGCCAGAAGTTGATGTCTCGGGATGCCCTAAACAAATAGAGCCACAGTTTTAAACACAGAGTCACAGTGTTTAAACTTCTTGTGACATCAACCTGCAAATTTCGTACCTACTGTAGCGGTCAATGTGTATTAATTCATCCTAAAAAGCTTATGTCATATTTAATATGCAAACTTGCAAGGTCTCTAAATTATCAACATTATCAAAACTTTATTATAAAACCTGTTATACACAATCTACCACATGCCTTCTGTCTACTGTTTGATAGTTCATAATTTTTAGCAAATAAAATGGCTTTTATAGGCCTATTATTATTTTAATAACGTCCACCTTCAGGTTGTTATACACAAGTCTTGTTGCAGTAAAATCTTTATTGATTTGTATTATGTAATAACATTTATATGGTTAGTAATACTTCAAAATGGACATTTACTAAGAATTTAAGAATATTATAATTTCATCTTAATGTTTGGCCCTGTAAATATCAGCAACTGAATGAAATTGCATATCTTTGCTCAGTTTGGGCCTCTAAATATGACAAGATGCTTTTTCCTTCTCAAGTAAGAGCTCCAAACTATATATACTGTCTAATGGTTCAATAAAATGTTCAATTTTAACAACTTAAAAAATATTAATTAACATATTGGGCTTTACAGGGTTAAAAAAATACACATTACCTTTAAAATCAAGTGTAATATTTGTATTTCACCTCTCTCTCTCTCTCTCTCTCCTTTCACACTGTCACAGCTGTGCTCTAGGGTATGAGACTGAGCTCTGTGAGCCAGCTGTTTTCTTTAAGTCCAGCACAAACGTGAAAAATGGCTTGACGCGAATACAAGACTACAACTCACAAGAAACAAAAAACACACAATACCCCTCAGGAACAGGCTGCTTTTTGTACAGAGCAAAAAAAATTGCTTTGAGAAACTTGGCTAGGCTGAAAATAATGAAAGATCCTTTGCAAATGTATTGTGTTTCTGAGATAAGCATTGAGTGCTCTCACAATCACTGAACATGAGACTTCTGAGATGACAATGGACCAACAGATCTTGACTGCAAAGAAAACCCAGGCGCTCACTGGAAACACACACACACCCAAACGGAGGGAGTCAGAGAGGGAGAGCTGGGGGTAGATGAAGAGAGAGAGAAAGAGAGAAATAAAAGAGAGCACACACTAAGCTGACAGAGAGGCAGGCCTAAATAAGCGAGACCACAGCATCGGCCTCTCATGCGCATCATCCCTGTAATGGCATCGCGTAAATATTCAAGCCAGATCAACAAGCCATAAAGAGGAATCCATCATCTGCACATAATCTCTGACAGATTTACTGGCCCGGGCTGACAGGCTTCCCGCACGTCTTGGATAACACCCCCCACGAGCACACACACATACAAGTAACCCACACAGCACATCGTCTCTCTGAGTGGAGGTGATGGCTGTGCGATCAGGTTCAAGTGTGCAGTGTGCTCATCTTTGTTGTGGTTTGATCTGGGCTTTCGGATGTTGAAATGGTGGTGTAAAACACAACTGGGGTTTGAAGACATAGAGTCATTCGCTGTCACACATCTCAAAGCAAGGTAGGTTACGTGGCGTGCGACACGCATTAATGCATTGTGATATATGTGGTTTAATTTGACTGCAACAAGACTTTCATATGACAATTGTATGAGTCATATTAAGGAAACCTAAAAGCATGCAAAATAAAATAAAATTATATAAGATCAAATTTAATAAAAGAACCTAGATAAAAGTTTAAATAAAATTAATATGTTGACATGACACTATTATAATAATTACTATTCACCATAAATGAGAACTAAATGCACATTAAAATAAATAAAATAAGGCAAAATAACATAGAAACTCAAAAATATAAGATACAAATATTTTTTTAAATGTTGTACATTTATTAATATTATTATTTAATAATCTATTATAATAATATTAATAATATTGCTTCACTATAATCAAGATTTAAATACATGTCAAAATATATAAAAAATGAACAGCAGTAGTGTATTATTATAATTCAAGACTTATCTACTGTGCTTTTTTTATATTCTATATTTATTTTATCACAAGGCTCTACTGGCAATACTGTGGCAATAAACTGACCCTCGCTGGATCACAAACCTCTGAAAACACTAAATGTCTCACTGGTTTGTCTCAGATACTCTCTGAAAGTTCTAATTTCCCTCTTATTTCATTTCTCAAATTTAAGATGCCTCAGTTAATTAAAGTCTTTGATTTAAAAAATGGGGTTGAAAATTCAATTTCCTATTTCATACATGGCCTAGTATCATCCTTGAGAGGCAGCGTACTGCAATTCCATGATCCACACAGGCCTAACGGCCAGAGACAAATGGTTGCTATCTCTGCCCTGCAGGTCTGTTCGTCGCCTCTCTTGCTGACGAGAATGCCTCTCTCATTGGATGGCCGACCCCACTGAATCAAAATCCTCACTCCTTTATTCATTTATTTTGGCCATTTAAACATCAACTTATATCATTTAAGAGCGGGTCTATGAGCCGTTCGGCCATGAATGCCACCCTCAGGTGCCTGTGATGTGAGGGCTGAATTCTGGTAGCGTGCACTGTGAAATAGAGCCATGTATCCACGATCAAGGCAGTGACCCTGTCAGTCTCTATTGCCAAGCTTTATCACTTTCTGCTTGGACGTAAAAACCTCAGGGTGGGTTAATGATGAAATGGTGAGATGGAGCACATGATTTGTAAGGACCTAAAATCAAACGTGACCAAGAATAATGGTCATAAAACCAGGCGACAACAAGAGAATCAAATCTATGAATCACACAACTAATACATCTGTCAGCATGACCAATAAAGTTTAAGCATCAAACATATGCTGTCAGTTGTTACATATATTAAGACCATTTTTAAATAAATTATAAAAACTGTAGTGATGCAATACTGCATTTTTGTTGTTCTATCTGGTGGCATTTGCGCCCCATAACCCCGGTTAATTTCCACCCCTGCTTATGAGTCATGTCAAGTTTGTGCAATACCAGGGTTCCAAGCACCTCCACTTAATTGGAATTGACTGCTCCATTTCAGCCACTGCTTTCCAGCTGCAAGAAAAGGCAGCTGCCATTATCATTTATAATTACAACTGACCCAAGGGAGCAGTGAGTATTTTTCATTGATTTCCGGTGCTCAGCTATGCTTTTCTAGGCAAACATTTTCTTTTTGTTGGTTATATAAATAGAACAAAGCCCTGACGGGGTCAATGTTAAACGCATCACCCGAGATTTCGCTTTCCACTGAGTATAATGAGGTTATTGTGATTCCCATCAAACAGATATGAATACAAATATAATATTTTTCTACTTAACATTTTTCAAGCCACTTTAATGGTTGACTTCAGTATCTGGTACAACCTTGTATAAATACATATTTTTTTATATTTTTGAATTATGATAGTAGTGAAGGCCATTACAGACTTTTACAGCTCAATCTAAACCGTTCCCTAAACAGTTTGACAGGCTACATGAAATGGCAAAATGAGCATTTTATGGCTTTTCGTATTTTTTTGCTTTGAGGTCATCTACACTCACCGGTAACTTTTTAGGTACACCTGTTCAATTGTAACACAAATTGCTAATCAGCTAATCACATGGCAGCAACTGAATGCATTTAGGCATCTAGATGTGGTGAAGACGACTTGCTGAAGTTAAAACCGAGCATCAGAATGGGGAAGAAAAGGGATTTAAGTGACTTTTAACGTGGAATGGTTGTTGGTGCCAGACGTGCTGGTCTGAGTATTTCAAAAACTGCTGATCTACTGGGATTTTCACGCACAACCATCTCTAGGGTTTACAGAGAACGGTCCGAAAAATACAAAATATCCAGTGAGCGGCAGTTGTGTGGATGAAAATGCCTTGTTGATATCAGAGGTCAGAGGAGAATGGGCAGACTGTTTAGAGATGATAGAAAGGCAATAGTAACTCAAATAATTACTCGTTACAACCAAGGTATGCAGAATACAATCTCTGAACGCACAACCCGTCGAACCCTGAAGCAGATGAGCTACAGCAGCAGAAGACCACTCCGGGTGCCGCTCCTGTCAGCTAAGAACAGGAAACGGAGGCTAAAATTCGCACAGGCTCACCAAAATTGGACAATAGAAGATTGTAAAAACGTTGCCTGGTCTGATGATGAGTCTCAATTTCTGCTGCGACATTCAGATGGTAGGGTCATAATTTGGCGTAAAGTACATGAAAGCATGGACTCATCCTGCCTTGTCTCAACGGTTCAGGCTGGTGGTGGTGGTGTAATGGTGTGGGGGATATTTTCTTGGCACACTTTGGGCCCCATAGTACCAATTGAGCATCGTTTAAACGCCACATCCTACCTAAGTATTGTTGCTGACCATGTCCATCCCTTTATGACTTCAGTGTACCCATCTTCTGATGGCTACTTCCATCAAGATAATGCACCATGTCACAAAGCTCAAATCATCTCAGACTGGTTTCTTGAACATGACAATGAGTTCACTTTACTCAAATGGCCTCCACAGTCACCAGATCTCAATCCAATAGAGCACCTTTGGGATGTGGTGGAACGGGAGATTCGCATCATGGATGTTCAGCCGACAAATCTGCAGCAACTGCGTGATGATGTCATGTCAACCAAAATATGGACCAAAATATAATCTGCGGAATGTTTCCAACACCTTGAATCTATGCCACGAAGAATTAAGGCAGTTCTGAAGGCAAAAGGTGGTGCAACCTGGTACTAGCAGGTGTGCCTAATAAAGTGGCTAGTGAGTGTATATGCTAGTGTATTCGAGGTGTTCCCAGATTGGGCGGGTTGCCGCCAAATTGTGCTTCTTTGTGATCGGCTTGGACCGGAGAATAACACATTGGGCAGGTAGACAAATTCTTGGTTCCTTTTTTAAATTAAAAGCCGCCCAATAAACGGCTTTTTCTTTGCTTTTATCTTTAGTCATGTTATTGTAATATGTTCAAGCTCAAAGTATCACAGTAAAATAATGTTTAGTGCAGTGCAGTCATCAACAAATTTTTCCTTAACGCAACCCTTATTGGTTCAGTTTAACAGAGACTTGTCAATCAATTTACCATATTTTATGTTGGTGAGATGTCTTGTGAGTGACAGGGTTTTGGTGCTATAAAAGGCAAGATTTAAATGTGCAGCTATATTTTCTAAATGTAATTGTAACTGAAATATGAGAACAGTTGAATGATTTAATAAAAATCTAAACTGAATATGGGACTATACGACGCTGTTCTGCATCAGAACATCTTTTAAACCCTCCAGACTCTACTTTGGTATACTTGGCATTGACAGCTGCTGGACTTGAACAGTTGTGACTGTGCTAAGTTCTGCATTATGTTCTAAAATGTGTACTTTGTGAAATACGTGCTACATTCTGTCTGAAGAGAAAGTACAAGACAAAGGTAAGCGCATTATTGTTGTTAATTGTTATTATTATTATTATTATTTAATTTTTGCTGTCAGATTATCATAGTATGTATCAATAAAAATTGGCCGTTGTGGGTGTGTGCGTGAACGAGAGTAAATGCCAGCTAATTTACATTGCTTTCTGATCACGTTATTGTGTACTTTTTGCAAAAACATTTGCTTATTCTTACCGTGGACATGGAAAATGATGCATGTGTTTTTCAGAGCGTTAAAGTCATTGGTTAATTTCATGATTGCCACTTGACATTTTAAGCATATTTTCTGTCTCCAGAATTTGCCCTGTTTTGATCCATAGTCCTGGGAAATGTATTTATCTTTATTTTGTCATCATTATTGTATTTTAAGGAGATAAAAATGGTCCTTATCAACCTTGATTGACATGGCAATAAAATTATATCACATCATTTTGGCAGTTAAAATTTTGGGCTGTTTTTGTTGAAGTAGGCGGATTTGGTGAGCTTTTGAGCTGGAAATCGTCAACCCAATCTGGCAACACTGTGTACTCCTAAAAAAATGCCCCTACCTATGCAACTAGAGGCGGCTTCTGTATCGGTTTTGCCGATTAATCGGCACCGATAGTGGATTGCTGGAACTATCGGCTAGCTGTGAAAATCCCTGCAGATAGTTTTCCGAGTTACATGCATTGCTGGAGCGGCTGAGAAGGGTGCGCTCTCATTATACAGTTCGAGAGTAGCCTCCAAAGGCGTAAATCACTGACACCTTGTATTATTTGTTTTGATACGTGAGTCTGCACACTGCAGGAAAAATTCACATTGACATCCACATTCACATAGGTTTCCATTTAACTACATTATATGTGTCCCAAATCATTGTGAATGTACATAATGACTTCATCCTAGGCTGTAAACTTGTGTATTGTGCCTTTTTTAGCGAAACGTTTCTCTTTCTATAATAAAGTATGCTTAATTTATTGAGCTATAATACAGATCACGATTTCTCTTTCCATTGCTCTGTTTTTGAAACACCAACCATTAAATTCATATATGCTACATTGTTCATTCTTGAAGTAAACTTTGGCCTGTTTGGTGATTAAATCAACTGTTTTAGACCGCCGCTAGAGTTGAACGCGACGTGTCCAGAGTGTGTGATACCAGTGAGTTGTTTTAGATGCAGCGCTGCACTTTTGCCCATTACTAACATATTTTGTCATTTTTATTAGATAATCATCAAGTGTTCTAAAATAGAAGCAAACAAAGTGTGATAGTATACATACAATATTTGCTTTCATTTACTAAGTATGGTTTAGTACAGGTTTTAGTTTTTGTTTTTGTTTACTATTTTAATTTCCGTTTAGTATTCATTGTAAAAACTATTGGATTGTAAATCAGTATTGGTCAGTGTGGTACAACCTAGCTATCGGTATCTATATAATCCATCATATCGGTCAACCTCTACATGCAACGACCAGTAATACTGTAAATATAGATCCAAAACCTAACTACACAAAACAAAATGTAACAAAACAAAACACAAGTGATCTGTGATAATGCATTCACCATTAAAAAAGGGGTTAAGTACTTCATTGGTCTCACACCATCTTCTTATTTGTTTTAATAGGAAATGCAACACAGGACAGAAAAAAAGAAGGTAATTACATGCTTTATCTAAAATTTCATATTTCTAAAACACAAATGTAAGAATCAGACAATTAATACAAAAGCCCACTAATCACTGTTGCCTGTAAAATAATCTTAAGTGTTATCATTCTCCAGGTATCTTTCACAAAGCCCTAAAAGGAAAGCCACATCTTTAGATGTATGACTTACAGTACTGTAGAGAAAACAAGCAAATTGCTTTGCCAATACAGCAATTACCACTAATTAGTCAGGCTGAGACCTCCATTTTGGATTTGGCTCTCAGTGCACGTAGCATACCTTAATTGTCTCTCCTCAGACTAAAGCGTGCAGCCGAGAACACAAAGGCAGTTTTTTAACCGCAGGAAAACAATGCTAATGCTAACCCAGGGAACAGCAGAATAACTGCTCTGGGGATGGCCAACTCTTCACTTTACAAGGGGACGTTTGCTTTATTGTTGCAAACATGCTACCTCATCAGCTTTTGTCTTCCAGTAGGAGGGAAAGCCTTTTACTGAGGCGAATATCGGTCTGCAGCATTAGGTGTTATATTGTGACGGGAAAACAACACAGAGTATACAGTAACGCAGTCAAAAGCGAAGCAGCGGGACATGACAGAGCATCTCGGGAGAAGGCTTTACATAATTGATATCCCATATTCCCACTCCTCTCTTAAGGGGCATTACCAGGAATGTCTAGCATTCCAACGGCCTAATGGTCATAAGCTGCTGTGTGTGTGTTGTGTGTATGTTTGCGTTTAAAGGTCGATTATTTACAGCACAAGATGAATCAACTAGACATTTTACTATAACTAGGCTTACACGAAATCTGCAAATTTCCAAAAGACTTATGGAAAATATGTACGCATCCTCATCACTGTGTTCATTTATTAAATATTTCTATTTTTAGAAGGATGAGCACTTCATTAGTTCCACCTCATCTTCTTGTTTCAATAGGAAATACAACACAGGACAGTTAAAGTATTACCGATAAATAAATCAATTCTGACTTAAAATGCAAATTAATAAAAGCTAATAAAACACAAATGTAAAAGTAAAAAACAAAATTAATTATATATATATATATGCACATATATACACACATATACACACATATACATATACACATATATACAAATACAGTATACAGTGGGGCAAAAAAGTATTTAGTCAGCCACCAATTGTGCAAGTTCTCCCACTTAAAAAGATGAGAGAGGCCTGTAATTTTCATCATAGGTATACCTCAACTATGAGAGACAAAATAATAAAAAAAAATCCTGAAAATTACATTGTAGGATTTCTAAAGAATTTATTTGCAAATTATGGTGGAAAATAAGTATTTGGTCACCTACAAACAAGCAAGATTGCTGGCTCTCACAGACCTGTAACTTCTTCTTTAAGAGGCTCCTCTGTCCTCCACTCGTTACCTGTATTAATGGCATCTGTTTGAACTCGTTATCAGTATAAAAGACACCTGTCCACAACCTCAAACAGTCACACTCCAAACTCCACTATGGCCAAGACCAAAGAGCTGTCAAAGGACACCAGAAACAAAATTGTAGACCTGCACCAGGCTGGGAAGACTGAATCTGCAATAGGTAAGCAGCTTGGTGTGAAGAAATCAACTGTGGGAGCAATTATTAGAAAATGGAAGACATACAAGACCACTGATAATCTCCCTCGATCTGGGGCTCCACGCAAGATCTCACCCCGTGGGGTCAAAAGCCATGTATCGTGAGATTTTGAGTGAAAACCTTCTTCCATCAGCAAGGGCATTGAAGATGAAACGTGGCTGGGTCTTTCAGCATGACAATGATCCCAAACACACCGCCCGGGCAACGAAGGAGTGGCTTCGTAAGAAGCATTTCAAGGTCCTGGAGTGACCTAGCCAGTCTCCAGATCTCAACCCCATAGAAAATCTTTGGAGGGAGTTGAAAGTCTGTGTTTCCCAGCGGCAGCCCCAAAACATCACTGCTCTAGAGGAGATCTGCATGGAGGAATGGGCCAAAATACCAGCAACAGTGTGTGAAAACCTTGTGAAGACTTACAGAAAACGTTTGACCTCTGTCATTGCCAACAAAGGTATATAACAAAGTATTGAGATGAAATTTTGTTATTGACCAAATACTTATTTTCCACCATAATTTGCAAATAAATTCTTTAAAAATCCTACAATGTGATTTTCTGGATTTTTTTCTCATATACCTCTCATAGTTGAGGTATACCTATGATGAAAATTACAGGCCTCTCTCATCTTTTTAAGTGGGAGAACTTGCACAATTGGTGGCTGACTAAATACTTTTTTGCCCCACTGTATATATACATACAGTAAATATATAATAAAATGTTTTCAGGACACTTATTATTATTATTATACACTATAATGAGAACTAAATGAATGTTAAAATAAAAGTTATTTAAATAAAAAATTAAATAGAATACAATACAATAAAAGTGATTCTAGATACAAGATAAATACAAATAAAAATTGATTTTATATAAGGACTTTATTGTTATTAGAACTTTAGTATTGTTGCTATTATTATTATTATTATCATCATCATCATCTTTTAGAACCGAGAACTAAATGTTAAAATAAAAGTAAAAGGACATTTCTTAATAATAATTACATGCTGTATCTGTAAATAAAATACAATAAAGTGATATAAAGTTTTTTTTTTAAGTAAAATTAAAATATATTTTATATAAGGATTTATTATTATTATTATTATTATTATTATCTTCTAAAACTGAGAACTAAATGTATGTTAAACAAAAAATAAAAAGGACATTTATTAATAAATAAATTACACACTTTATTTACAATATCAGGAAAAAAAATACAAAAATAAAAAGCTTTATAAAACACAAATTTAAGGACCAGATAATGAATAAAGTACAACAATACAAAGCCCATTATTTAATTGAATTAATTAATTAAAAAAAGTAAATATATTCATAAGTAAATCTATTTATAAAATATTTTGGCTATATTTTTTTACCATGTTTACCATTGCGTACAATTCCTAATAACCTATGCAGGCCAATATCTTTATAATTTTTTTTTTTTACTGTGTAAACTCCAATATATCAAGTCTTAGATCATTATTAAAATAGATGACAAAATCTACAGCGCTAAGCTGATATAATGTCAATAATTATCAGTGTTGGGGAAAGTTACTTTTAAAAGTAATGCATTACAATATTGCGTTACTCCCTAAAAAAGTAACTAATTACGTTACTTAGTTACTTTTTATGGAAAGTAATGCGTTACATTACTTTTGCGTCACTTTTTAAATATGAGCAGGGCTTGATTGTTTGTTTTTAATACAAGAAGTTCTATTCATAGCAAATGTAAAAGCCTTTCACACCAAAAAGTGTAATGAATAAACTTCAGGCTGAAGGAAGACTAACTTTTTTTTTATATATATATATTTAAAAAAACAAAAAAAAACAACGAAGCACAATTGTTAGTTTATCTAAAGTAATTTTTGCGTATTAGTATGGTTGAACTGGATCATTAAAGGTCAGCAGCAAACACATTGGTTAAAAAAATGAGTTTAGATATATTTGTGTTATTTAACATTATTAATTATTGCAGGTTTGCGTCATATTCTGAGTTTGTATTTCGTGTTACTTGTAATGTGTTACCTCCAACACTGATAATTATATTCCTTATCTACAGTCCATTCAGTGAGCAGTTTGGTGCTCTTGGATCAGTGTGTGTATAAGTGCATGGGAAAATGGCTTCGAAAAGCACACGTCTGCGTTGAGAAGGTAGGGATTATCTCTAGACGGCATCCAGAGAGCTTTTCAGCGCTTTACACTGAATATCGTATCCCAGCCCACTCTACCCTCCCTTTAATAGGATAACCCCAGCGTCTAATAAAAAGCACATAATTTGTGCCATTCCAGCGCTCGCCTCAGCCATGCAGCAAACGCAAGCCCCGCGGAGGGCAGATACACAGACGGGCAGGTTAATGATGACACAGTCAGAATGTCAGGGTGCCGAGGGCACTCCATTCCTTCATATTACAGAGCTGCTGGAAACAGCTTAATGGACAGGATCCGAGGCCAGAGCGCAGCGTGAGGGCAGAAAGACAGCGAGACGTGGACGAGAAAGAGAAGAAAAAACCTCTCTGGAGGGGATGGTCATTCTGAAGGCACTGATATCCCTCTGGGCGGGAAGAGAGAGAGCGGGTGTGGAGAATAGAGGGATGCTGTTAAGAGCCAGATTTGGCATCAGATACAAAACATGAAAATACATAGAGCCGACCTCTCGCTGGGACTCAGGGCTCGACAACAAAAGTGTGTCGATTTTTTTGGAACATATTTGAATAGGATGTAAAACAAACTTATTTATACTGTACAATTCATTAAATTATTAACAACTTGACAACATGACTAATCATAAAGGACTACTTGACTGGATTTATTTCATTTTTTTCTGTTATTGCAGGAAAGAAGGGTTATAAAACCTGTCACAAATTCTCATAAAAGACTAATTTTCACCATAAAATCGATAATATCAATCAATAATCAATAATATCCATAATCAAAATACGATTAAAGAAATAAAAATAATATGCACATTTGAACAGCCTATCCTTACTCTGATCTTTAACCTTGGAAGTATTTTTACACTTATTGTATTTTCAAAATATATATTTTTTAAATTGATAACATCAATGACAAGAAACCTTTCAAATGTAGGCCTATTTATTTATTTAATTACTTATTTTGCTTCGCTTTGTTAGATCTTAAACTACTGCTTAAGCCAGAGAAAGAATGTAAGAATGACTGAATGAATAACCATTAATCATAATACTGTCAAAATATTCAGTAAAGTTCGGTTAGTGCAAGCTGTTTGAAATAGGTTTCATGACTGTAAAGTCAATGTCCCTAGTGTATCTATAATGTTTATAACTCTGTGACAGTTTTAAAGTTCACACACATTTCAGCTGGAAAATGTCACATTCTGCAAAACATTTCCATTTCCAAAATAATTTTCCACCTATTCTAACTTAAGGCTTCTAAGACTATTAACAAAACATAATCTATTATAATAATTAAGTTTGTTTGTGAATCACATCGCGCTTTAAATACAAAGCATTCAGTGATGACTGTTCTGAGAACAGCAAGCCTGCCGTCCACACATAGAATCAGAAATACAATAAAACAAAAGGGAATCAGCGGAATGTTAAAATGCCTTTTCCTTCTGTAACACCCTGTCAACGGGCTTCGGTTCAAGCACTTGACATTTATCGACATTTCAAGAGTTTTGCGCTCAAGAGCTCAGGTCAGGATGGTGTCAACCTTAGTTTCAGCTATGCAGAGATAATTCAGAAGAGCAAATGTGAGTAAAAGGCATTTCCACTTCTGCTGGGATGCTGTTCTCTATTTTCCTAGTAAACAGCTTGGCTACTCCGCCCAGAGGGATTTACTGAGGCCACGCTGAGAATGGAAGAAACATCTGCCTGCAGAAGGTTTTCTGTTGTTTCCTGTCCTTGGTACTCCGGCAGCAGCGGTAAAACTGTCACTGCTGTGAAAGACTCATACAAGGGGCCTTGGTTGTGGTGTTTATGACAAGGAAACTCAGTTCTTTGCTCTCAATATAACATAATCAAACTATTACATGTCATACTGTGTTATGCTCCAAAATCTAGTGAGCTGTTTACGGAGGCAGCATTTTAGGACATCATAGCTGTGCTCCCAACAGGATCCAAGATGGCAAACAAGGCAAATACAATGTGGATTTAAAAATACTCTTATTTTTCAGTAAAAGTCATTACAGTATTTGGCATGGTTAGCCCCTCTCTTTCTGCAACTGTTGAGAAATGGGACTCACCTATTTGCTTTTTTAAGTACACTACTGTTCAAAAATTATACTTTATTTCAGCAAGGATGCATCAAATTGATCAAAGGTGAAAATAAAGGCATAATAATTGTGCTTGAACATTCTGTTCATCAAACAATCCTGAAAAAGGTTCCCAGAAAAATATTAAGCAGCATAACTGTTTTCAATGTTGATAATAATAATAATAATAATAATAAACACTACTTAAGCACCAAATCAGCATATTATAATAATTTCTGAAGGATCGTGTGACTTATGAAGTCAGGAATAATGGCTGGTGAAATTTCAGCTCTGCCATCACAGGAATAAATTATATTTGAAAATATATCAAAATAGAAAACAGTTATTTTAAATTGTAATAATATTTCAGTTTGTTTTGTGATTAAATAATGCAGCATGGGGAGCATAAAGAGACATCTTTCAAAAACATGAAACCCCCAAATGGTAGTGAAAAGGTGTGGTTCGAATTTTCATGCACAAAATCCTGTCATTTCAATAGGAATCCATGCAAATCAGGAATTTCAAGTGAGTGGGAAAGATTTCCTCATGCACATTTCGAAATGTGTTCAACCCACCCCACCTCCTTATTCCCCAGGGGGGGGGGGCAATCAGAAGGCAGACAATAGCCAGCAGCACATTGCACCTGCATCAGAGAGCCTCCTCTGTCCCGCTGCAGGGGAAAAACCTCAAGATCCGTTTCTTGACGACCCACTTAATTACTGTTTGACATGTCACGCACTGAAATACAACAACATATTGTACAGAAAGCGCTCCAAATGCAAAATCAATCAGCTTTCGAGTGCTTGGAAATGATTAAGACGTGGGAAAACAGTCTCCTTGTAATGTTTGTAGTAATCTTTGACACTTCAACAAACTAAAGAGACTTTAGACACACCATTTCTGAATCGTTCCTCCCAATATTTTCAAATCAAACATTCCCTAGATAAATTCTATATAAAACATCTTTCAGTCGCTAAGTGCTTATTTGGTCCCCAGTGCGTATAATTAAAGATGTTCCTTGAATTCTTTCATGTCTGGCTTCAGATTTATTGCAGAGACAATTAGAGTAATTATACTGCTGCAGTCTGGTATGACTGTTGGTGGCAACAGCGCTGGCAAGGCCTGACTTGTGCCCGACAGGTTTTCTTATTTTCTCATTCTTAATTGCAAAAGTAGCATCAGTTAATTGTGTATGTTTAAATCATTTACTGTAGACCAGGGGTCTTCAAACTTCTGAGACCACCGTCCCCTTTAGTGGATAGCTGGAGACACCCTGTTACATGAGTTTAAATCTAGCCTATACTACCATATTAATGCATTTACATTTGTATTGAGTCCCATTGCAAAGTACTGAAATCGAGTCATATTTTGGCATTTTAAATGTAATTTTTATTGCATTTTAATCAGCGAAGGACAATTAAAATGTAACTTTTTATCAGGATAAATTGGCTGAAAAAAGTGATTGAACGCAGTATTATCTCAAAATAATTAGCAGTACAGCTACAGACTACCTGATTGAGACTAATGCACACCTCTTTTCTACAAACACACATTAGATTACTCTCTGTTTGAAAAGTGAACACATCACAATTGCAGTTCTATTATCCAGAGTAATATTTTAGTATTCCTTCCAGCCCCATAACAAACATCATGCCCAGGTAAAATGCAGCCGTAAGCAATGAACAGGGAGGAGAAAAACCTGAGTCTGTGGTAAGCATCCCACCATGAAATTAGGTAAATTAGTGGGTGGAAAAGTAAAGCGAGAGTTGATAAGCAGAGCTCTATAAATTAAAGGGCAAGAAAAGACCCAGCCCTGGTTATACCAGTCTAACGTAAAACAAACACTGGTGTTTGCAGTCGTTGCTTTCACTCCTCACTTAAACACAAGTGCTTCCTGTCCAGGAGTGTCAATGCTTTAAAATGAATATTCCTGGTTCAATACAAGTTAAGAATATTCAACAGTATTTGTAATATTAGATTCGCCGCTTTTTTTTTTCTAAACAAAGCAAAACAGTGAGACACTTAACATGGAAATGAATTTGGCCAATTTTGGAGGATGTAAAAGCAGAAATTGGAAGCTTATATTATAAAAGCACTTACATTAATTAATAGTTTGTATTGTTTGAGTTGTAAAGACGTGCTAGTACATTTTTTACTGTCATTTTAGGGTTTTAGGTGCTATGTTGTCATAAAAAACTAAGATAAGGTATAAGAAAGTGATTATTTCACACTAAAATCATTTTTACGTCTTATGACTATTGAAACAGTGAATATTCTAACGTTTACAGACTGGCTTGTTTTAAAGAAAAGGAGGGACACATCTTTTGATGCCTCTAATCTTTGAGGAACTACACTTTGGAATGATGCTGGCTTGGTTTGAAGAGTTCATATTTTCCAGCAATGTAGAAGGAGAGACATTTATTTTTTGTAAAAATAATCAACATCATGCCTCAAATACAGACAAATTAACTTAACTATGAATGTGGACAATTACCGTTTTCTTTGATTCTTTTATAGTTGTGAAGAAAGACAGACAACTGTAATTAAATCAAAACAGACATTACACAATGAACTATAACTTTGGTCTAAGGGTCAAAATGACCTTAAATTCAATTTGAATCACATGCTATTGACCGTGTTGTGGGAACATGGAATCCAGTAACTGGCCCTAGCACAATAGAAAACACATCGGCCACACTGCAGAAAGCAGTGCCAGAATCGAAATTGTTAAACATTTATAGAAACAGTCTGAGATGCTTTATAGAGGGAGAAAAAGAAACAGATTTGTGAGAGAAAGCTTGGATTAACTACACTTTTGATGCTGGCTTGGTTTGAAGAGTTCATATTTTTCCAGCTATGTAGAAGTTCCATCATAATTCCCCGAGCATAGACACAAAAGACAGGGGAAGGAAAGAAAAACAAACTAACACAAAAACACATTTACTAGGCTGCAAGCCCTGAAATCCTCAGCAGTCCAACTGGTGGAGTTCGGTACGTGGCATATTGCCTTTCTGAAGAGCGAGTAGATTACAGGCTATATAGATTATAGAGGATGGGTAGACAATAGAGCAATATCCTGCATCTATTTATGTGCATGCATACAGAAAAGTGTTTGTCAGTGTGTGTTTTCACTGACTTTCTGACCAGACAAAGAACTTCATACATTTTACTCTGGGTATGATTCATTAGGCTTATATAATGTGGGTTGGTTAGGCTGCTTTTTAGAAGGGACTGTGTTTGTGGAGACAGGGATTATGGAGAACTTTGAGACAGTTTCTCAATGAGAGCGTTTTGGGTGTCGGCCAATGTGAAGGTGTGTCTAAATGTAAATAACTCCTCTGCATGACAACGCCATTTCCTCTAAATCCTCAAACTGAGCAACAGCATTATTCTAATGCACAAATATAATAGCTGCACTCTGTTTTGCATGATCTGAGATTAGACACAAAACCACGTGCATCAACCAAAAATTTGATTCCAAAGCTCATATTTGCAAATGCTGTACCAAAAATAGGGTCACATGTTTTCTCAGGTCTATTGCCTATTTCTGCAATCCTGAGTAAACAGATCAATGGGTTACTGCAAGCTGTTTTGCTCTAGTGCTGTTCAGTCATTAGCCTATATCTCTAACAGCCCATTAGAACTACGCCTTGGGTTAAAACGCAGACAAATGTCACTCCTTCAGTTTTAACAGATGTTAATCCATTGTTAGGTCATTCCTGTAATCCAGTACTATTTGAACTTTTTGACTTCTAGAATTCAATATGTTTGAGTTGTAATTTAAGGAAGTATTTCTATAAAAAGTATAGCAGATATTTAAAGAATATGCTCTGGTAAAGCTCAGCCACTTACACATTATTCATTTTAAGTTGGTGATCAAATTAACGGGATGGGACCAAACAGGATGGAAATTAGTTTAGCTAAATCTTAGCTTAGCTTAGATGACAGAACAATGCCAAGTTCATTTTGGCATATTTTTAAACAGTTTTTTTTTTAATGCATGATTTAATCAAAAAAGACTGAATGAGAAACCAACAGAACATTACTATTGTTAAAACAATAGCTAATACTGATGTTTGTGCTGTCGTTTTCCCCATTGGAAATAAAGTCTCTTCCTAAGATTAAATAACAGTAAAAACGTCTACATCGTTACAAAAACATTCTATTTCAAATAAATTCAGATCTTTTTAACTTTCTATTCATCAAAAATCCTGAAAACAATGTTTTCCAGATTGATAAGAATATAAATGTTTATTGAGCACCAAATCAGCATATTGGAATAATTTCTGAAGGATCATGTGAGACTAAAGACTGATGTGAAACTAATGGCTACTGAAAATTCAGCTTTACATCACAGGAATAAATAAGAAAACTTAGAAGTTTAAGACAACCAGCTTCAGGAGATTTTTGAGTTTTCTTAGCTTTTTGTTGCATAAACTCAATACAACAAGTTTAGAAAACTCCAACATCTCCTAAAGCTGGTTAACTTAAACTTTTAAATTCTCTCAACTTTTGATTTTTTATAAACATTTCTTAATAAACTGTGAAAGTTTCATGTCAGAAGTGAGTGTACCTGGGGTCAAAGTGTACCTGGTCAAAGTGAAATTAATAAATATTTAGCCCATGTTCACTTAACCATGATAAATGAAAAGAAACTAATATACTAAAACTGAGTTCCAATATATTTAAGGGGGCCAAGACATGGATATTTTAAGATGTGTATGTTCCTTAAGGCTTGTCAGTAATCGGCCACTGTTATGATGGGCTAACATCATAACATAGGAAACCGTATCAACACCAATTGCATGTGAGTGTTTTGACAACATTTCCAGAGAAATCATCATGAAATCATTTACTCGCGGTTTGTGATGCAGCTGCAGTCAGACCTAGTGCACTTCATCTTTTAACAAATGTTTTCATAAAAAAAGAATTAAGTAACATATAAAATACTGTTTGTAATGCATGTTATTTATTTTGTTGTTTTGGTCTAAAGATTTTGGAATGTATTATTATAATTAACCATTTCTTTTTTCAGTTGGCTGTTTTTCTATCAGTTAATCTCTGTTATTTAATATCTGTCTGTTGGTGTAGTTTTAAAAGCAGAGGAGCATAAAAGCGGCCACCAAGAGCACAAGCAGATCTATTTTATAGCCTGTAGTTACTGTCAGTTGAGCACCTCGGGGAATAATTAGCTGATAATGAGGCACAAGGTAAAATACTGTGTTCACAGTTGTTAAAATTCTTGATTGTCACTCTTAATTATAACAGCACTGGCATTGCATGAATCTATCTCTTCTCAGTAGGAAAAACTCTTTAATTGGCCCTGAATGTCCAGGAGTATCTGAAACATAATGTTGAATTTAAGAGATAATTGGGGGACAACAGAATGCACACAAGGGGACAACCAAAATCACAATACTAACTCTGTGAAGCTGCGTAGTTTGTAGCAGTGTGCTGAACTCAACCGAAGCTTTGAGGACATCTGTTCTACAGCTTAGCTTTGAATGAGCACCACTCTGTTTTCTCTTTACAACTCTGGGATAGCTTTCAGATAGAGCTGATCTGTGGAGGATGTGAACCGCTCGGCTAAATGGCCTTGACTTTCTTCTCACTTGTGTTGGAGTAACAGTGAGGCTGGGTAGACAAAATAAATAATGTAACTGGCCTTGGATTCAAATGCCCACAAATAATCTGTGTTAACAGACGGACTCCCTCCTTCTTACTCTGTCTGTCTCGCTTATTCTTTCACATTCTTTATATTTCTCCTTCTGCCTCTTTTAGGATTACCGTAGATACTTGTTTGTGTGGTGATAAGCGCTTCACTATATCCAGGAAAAGCACAGAGCATTGTATCTCTTAAGCCTCTGCATTGGGAGCGCTCTACTCCTCTACATAGACTTTCATAGTGAAAGATCAAGAGCAAAGAGAATAGCATTGGCGGGTCATTCCTACTTGCGGTACATTTGTATGCCCCCCGTCTTAAAGGGGTCATGACATGAGAAATCAAATTTGTCTTGATCTTTTGGCACATACGAATTATTTGTACCATTAAAACATCCTGCAAGTTTCATAGCTAAAACGTCCTCCTCATTATGCATCCAACAAAGCATTTATTTAATCAAGCACCAAAAATGACTCGTTTTGGATCTGAGGTGCAAGGTGACGTCACCTGGGCACAAACATTTGCGTAAACACTGTCTCCAGAGCAAGATAATGATGAATAGACATCTTCTCACCATAGGCCCCGCCCACTAGCTTTTCAGTCACATAAAGGGATAGTTCACTCAAAAATGAAAATTCTGTCAGTAATTACTCGCCCTCAAGTTGTTCCAAACCCGTAAGACCTTCGTTCATCTTCGGAACACAAATTAACATAGTTTTAATGAATTCCGAGAGCTCCCTGAGCCTCCCGTTGACAGCAAGGATCCTTACACGATCAAGGTCCATAAACATAGCAAGGAAATCTTTAAAATAATCCATGTGACATCAGTGGTCCAACCGTAATTTTACAAAGCCATGAAAATACTTTTTGTGTGCAAAGAAAACAAAAATAACGACTTTATTCAACAATTCGTCTCCTCTGCGTCACTGTCACGGTGCACACACAAGGGAGGAACAGGAACACGCAGACGAGGATATAAACTCAAATGATAATATTTAATAAGGACATCAAGGCAGGACAAGGCAGTACTCACAAACAGGATACACCGGGAATAACAAGTAGACCAGACAACATCAAACTGAACAGGCATGAACTAATATACACAGGTAAATCATAGATAATTAGACAAACACGGCTGGACATGAATTAACTAATAATGACATTAAACAAGGACCGGAAACAAACCAAATAAGGAAACATGAGGTGGGGACACATGATACACGACAGAGGCCTGACATAACTCCCCCCTCCCGAAGGCTCGTCCGAGCCTTAACAGTTCCATCAGGGAGGGTGGGCGCCTGGAGGCCCTCAGGACAGACACAGACAGGAACGCAGGACGGGACCTCCAGAGCAGAACAGACAGACAGGGACCATGGCGAGCTGGGAACTCTGGAAGCCATGGCGGTGCAGGGAGCTCTGAAGGCCATGGTGGAGCTGGGAGCTCTGGGGACCATGGCGGAGCTGGGAGCTCTGGGGACCATGGCGGAGCTGGGAGCTCTGGAGGCCATGGCAGATGGTCTTCGGGGCCCTAGGCCTCGACCCTCGGCCCGGCCCCTACAGCCGAACCCTACTACCCCCAAAATTTCCATGGGGAAGTGAGGGGGTATCAGGAGCCCTCCAGGGCTAAACAGACAGGACAGTACAAAACACGACAGGACAGCCCTCCAGGGCCAGACAGACAGGACAGGACACGACGACAGGAAAGCCCTCCAGGGCCAGACAGACACGACAGGACATCCCACAGGAACCAGAAGCCCTCCTGGGCTAGCTCGGAGGCTGAGGCTTCATCTGGGCATGACCAGGAGTCAGGGGCCCTCACAGGGTCCCTCAGCGACCGCCTCCACTTCAGCAACAAGGGGGCAGGCGGCTAGAATGGCCTCCATGGCCACAACACGAGGAGCCGCCTGCCCCAGACGAGTCTCCATGGACAAGACAAGACAAGGTAGATTAAAATGTTCCTGTGGGCACAACAAGACAGACACACGGCACTCCTGGCCGTGACATGTGGACTTGATCCACGGGGCTAGGGATAGCGGCGGCCAGCGGGCATGAATCAACGCCGATCCAGTGCTTGAGTCAGCGGCAATCCGGCGGGCTTGAGTCAGCGGCAATCCGGCGGGCTTTAGGACAGCGGCGGGCCGGCGGGCATTGAGTCAGAGGCGGGCCGGCGGGCATTGAGTCAGAGGCGATCCGGTGGCGTGATCTCCCGCGAACGGCGCGCCTGGGGGAGCGGCAACCCGGGAACTCGGCAAGCTGCCGGCGGGCTTGGGAGAGCCACCGCCGGCGACGGATATCTCCCGCGATCGGGCGGGCATGAGGGCTCATGTCAGTGGACTCGCGGCACTCGCGGGCGATCCCGCCGAACTCCCACGCCGACTTGCCGTGGGCTATGGCGGGAATGACGAGCGGCGACTTCCATGCCGCGGGACAGACATACACAAACACTGGAACAAAATAAAAACTTTTCAAAACGGAAAACAAAACGGGGTGAATGGGCGCCGCTTACGGTTTTGGTCTGGTCTTCTGTCACGGTGCACACACGAGGGAGGAACAGGAACACGCAGACGAGGATATAAACTCAAATGATAATATTTAATAAGGACATCAAGGCAGGACATGACAAGGCAGTACTCACAAACAGGATACACCGGGAATAACAAGTAGACCAGACAACATCAAACTGAAGAGGCATGAACTAATATACACAGGTAAATCATAGATAATTAGACAAACACGGCTGGACATGAATTAACTAATAATGACATTAAACAAGGACCGGAAACAAACCAAATAAGGAAACATGAGGTGGGGACACATGACACACGACAGAGGCCTGACAGTCACCCTATAGCGCCATTTTGTATCACATATGTAAACGACATATGCTGTTCTGTGTTAGTAGCACCGTACGTGGATATGCTGTTTATGTTGTTTACACTTTTATCTGAACTTAACAACGTATCCACGTACATACGTATATATGCTGTTTACATATATATTTTTATTACGTATGTAATTTGTGTTTTGAAGATGAAAGAAGGTCTTACGGGTTTGAAAAGACATGAGGGTGAGTAATTAATGACAGAATTTTCATTTTTGGGTGAACTATTCCTTTAACGGCTGACACTTGATTACGCTGAATGCATTTCTATATTTGACTTTTGAACGATATGTGCATGTATCTATCAGATGATTGCTGCCCAGTATGTCTCCATTCACCTCCACTCTTCACTTCGTTCTGGAGTAATATGGAAATGGTCGCGCTAACAAAAATATTCGATAAGTAAAAATGTCAGCAAATCTGAGAGAGAGGGGCTCAAAAAATGAAACACTCCAAATACGAAGAACAGAAAAACCCCAAAAGTTAGTAAGATCCCCAGCTATCAGGTTATTTTACTAAAGCTAATTATGGAGTTGGAAGTTGTTGGAAGTTGTTGGAACAGCGAGTGGATCGCACACAGCAGTCCACTTTTTATTCTGCGCAGAACAAAATAAATAAAAAAAAACTGCATCATCGTCCACACATATTTTAGGTTAGTTTGATTATTAACTGGATTTACAGTACATTGGTTTTGTGTTTGAACAAAGTCTATATAGGCTATTCATTGGGACTTGGGAGATAATCCGGTAGAAATATATCCATTGTTTTGCGCGTCAAGCTTTAGGCTAAGCTTATCGTTTAAATGCATTTTAAGCAGGTTTTAAAATAAATAGTTTAAACTGTTAATGAACATTAAGCAGTAGGGCAGAATTCATTCTGGTAAATGCGTGCATTAAGAGGGTTTCAGCCCGATTTCGAGGGGCGCGCACCTGCTCATATTGCGACTGAATACACTGTTCACTCTTTGTTGTGCTTAAACATTCAAATACACATAGTTATGTGTCAAAATGCCGTCTTTGTGAGCCTGTAAATGATTTCATAATGATTTGTCTGGAAATAGCCGGGGGTTTTTTATCATGTTGGTAAACCACTCACATACAATAGCGAGGGGGTGTTGAAATAGTTTCCTATGCAGTGGCGTAAGCCATTAGACATAATTCCCCCCCAAAAAAGACTGCAAAGACAGCAAAACAACAACAATTAATGCCATTATATTTATTTTAATGCCAAGTTTAAAATGTTACATGTTTCTCACTTGACAATTAATGGCTGTAAGAAATTAAGTTACTTCACACATGAAGATATCCTTTTAAACACAGTGGCATTGTTTTGTGCAAACCTTTAGAGATCCACTAAATGATGCCATTTATCTGTGGTCTCAATATTGAAGAGTCAATTATCTATTAAGTAGAAAAATATAATAAAATATCAATAACGGTCAAATTGATTATCTCTCTCTAGTACATTAACACCATAACTAAAACTAAAAACTAATAAAATAACTGATTTAATGCTACAAGCAGTTTTGGAATTTCATGGAGCATTAAGCTGATATGATTCCTTTTTCACGAGTCTTGTCAAAGGCCTTGACAAAGACAGGGCAAGAACTAAGCAAAAGCATTATAAATGAAAGTGAGCTCTTCTTTGTACTCTGGAAGACTTTGTCATGAGAGTCATATCTTGGATAGGAACAGATCTGTGGAAACTTTACTGTGAGGGTAGATATCATTAACCTTGTGGATACACAAAACCTCAGAGCATCCAGACAGTAATAAATTATGACAGACACCCCTGAAGCACATACTTCTGTGACTGTGAATCTATCAATATAAACCACATGAATAAGTAAGATGCTTTCAGCAAGAACCTGTGGCTAATAAACCGCATAAACAAAATGCATAAAGACATGTTAATGGCACCAGGGCTTTTTCAGATGAACAGGTTGAGTCACTTCATCCAGTCATCTATTGGACACAACATAAGTGCAAAATGTATCAGCCTAGAATTTACTTATTTGCATAAATCTGGAATAGAAGAAAGTTTTTGAACATAAAAAAATTACACACTTCAGCTCTATGGATTTTTTCATTTGTTGTGTAATTTAATTGCGCTGCCTTTAAACATTTCACACACAGTACAAAATCAATACAAACTAGAAAGTCCAGCAGACAGTAGTTTGTATTATAGGCATCAGTGATACATTTAGTGTGGGATTATTTGCTTTGGGTTGTGATGGGCCAGCATTGGGCTTAGGCTATTTTCAGTGCCAGTCCAGCCCTAGTTAATGTTAGCAAGCACTTTAAAAAGTTTCCAAAGCTAGCACGACATAAGACTTCTCAGGTAGGTGGCTAGGAGCATTTTTTATACCTTTTGGCTTTATTCAAGCAAGGCATTATGAATAAAAGCTTTTAGACTGATGTTTACTTCAGATACCCTCTGACCATTTTTATAATTTTCACTCCTGTGTGGAATCAAATTCCCTTTAAGACAAGTTGGTAGCCATCTCGGTATCATCCTTTCATAACAATTTTTCATATAATACATGTATTCTATCTACATCTGTCTACTTGAAATAAAAAATAATTAAGTCTCCAAAATTTTTTCGTCAGGATAAATTTCCAATAACATATGGACTTCATTATGCACCACTCTGTTGTTAGGATGATACACAGTTTTTTTGGGTATGCTTCAGGGTTCAGGGTCCAAATTCTAGTGTGATTACAGTTTTAATGGTGGAGAAATGTTAAAAGATTGACAAAGAAAGAAATATACAGTAATGTAAACAAAGCAACTTTCTTCATTTTGAATTTATGTGATTAATGTAATGTATTATTGAATTCGAATTTGCATTGAATTTCATATGCATTAAAATCCTTTAATTAGCTAAATGAAGTAACTTTAAGTCACAAATAATTATATTAGACTATATATATATATATATATATATATAGTCTATCTTTATATAGTTAATATAGTGTATATATATATATATATATATATATATACACTATATTAACTATATTAAACAAAAAAAGCCTTAGTACATTGTATTAAAACATAACTTCTTCAGCTAATAAACACACAGATGCTCCAGAGTAAACAACTATCAAAAAGCTGGCTCTTGTAACTGAGGGATGGGACTTCCATTTAGCAGTGAGATTTCATTTTTTCATGAGTGGTCCATCTCTTCCTCCTTATACCGTCTGTGGTGAAATTCATACCTCCAGTGTAAATTTTACTTTAGCATCTCTCATCTGTCAAAGAGCTAAGCGAGCAGAATTGGAATGACTCATCAGATTAGTTTAATCAATGACAGCATGTTTGTCCAAAAATCCCGTCTAGTGTGACCAGGGAGGAGCTAATTATGGATGAAGCATGTCAGTGTTTCTGAGGAAGCGGGGCTGCAGTCAGCTACATGGTGGATCAACACTAATGGAGGTTTCATGAGAGAGAGATAACAGGCAAACACTCATTTATTTGATTCATTTCATTCAATCTTTCTGAAACTCAGAGTCATACAGCCGTGTGAGAAGTTTTTCCAGTAGTTCTCAGCTGGTGGATGTGGACAACAGGAAAAAAACTAAATATAATAAAATGCACTTATCCATAACAAAATAAATATAACAAATAGACCCCAAAAGCCAAGAACAAAACTACACTATGCAAATAGTTCACTATTTCATTTGTCAACCATAATTTATTTTGTGTCAAAACAGGGAGACAATCAAAAATGATACCTATAAATCAGAATAACTCTGCATAATGTTGGACCAATGCAGCTCACCCTGGTGAAAAAAACTGCAAAAAAACAGCAGCCATGCTTCAAAACATACCTAGCCAGCATATGCTTTTTTTTCAACAGGGCATAGTAATATTAATATATGTTACTATTTGATTTTAAGGATATTTCTGCTAACGTTTTTACAAGAATCAATTTTGGTATTTGAAATAACACTTGATTTCAAATGAAAACATCTGGGTCCTAAAGAAAAAGCAGGTAAGAGCCACTGCTCAAAGTCTGTGATAATTGCACGCTCATCAAGTGATATTTAAAAGGAGATGTCAAACAACACATGCGGATTAAAACCATTTGTTTTGCTGTCCCTTTGCCTCTATGTCTCAGCACAAAGGAAGATCCATTTTGGAGCATGTCATGCCTCAGAGAGCAGCCTTTAAGACACGTCTGTTTGCTATTGAAATCTCCTTTATCTTTAAATAGTGCTTGAGCAACGATACATTTAGAAGAGCTCGCCTCTCCTACATTGAGTTCTTTTTCTTTATTAAACCATGAGGAGCCCTACTGTGGACATTCTTAAAAACCTATCATCCCCTCAGATCTGTCGACCCACTAATCCACTCACGCACCCATTCATCAAAGTTTCATTAATTCTGTTAAATAGTCTAAGTAATTCTGTGTAAGCAGATGTTTAAGCTGACAAACCACATAAAAATTCCAGACCAAATTACCTGAGAGCAATCAAAGTGCTCAAAGTGCAATCAAAGCAATCAAGTGAATTCTGCCAAATATTCATAGTGAATAATCGAACAATCTAGCTAGTTTTCAGGAGCACACTGTCCCTCTGCCAAAAACACAAGCTACAAATGAAAAGGTGAAGGAAACATTTAATGTTGCTTCATACCTGTCTGGTTTTCTTTATTCTGTAGATCAAAAATAAAGATGTTAGTTAGGCATGGTTTTGAGGCTGCAATTTTCCATACAATAAAAGCAAATGCTATGGACTGTGAAGCCCACGATTTATCACCATATGACCTCTCATTTTTCACCCTCCCCTTTATCCTTTAATGTTGTTTTTCTCTTATTTTTGAGTTTGACAGCCCTGGCCACCTTTTACTTTCATTGTGTGGGAAATATATTATTTTGTGCTCAATGGATGAAAGAAAACCATACAGGCTTGGAACGACTTGAAGGTAAATGAGAGAATTAAAGCTGATTAGGCAATTTCCTCAGGCTGTACAGTAATAAAGGAAGGTCTGAGTGTGGGGCATATTTGAGCACGCATGCATGACTCAAACGAAATAAACTTGTTCTGCTATAAACCACACATGTCGCAAGAACACATCCTTGGCTGACTCCTCAGAGAAGGCATGGAAAGCACGTAGACAAATGAGTTTGTGAAAACAATATTTACAAAATGTAATTACAAGCAAAGGCAGAGATAAGTAAAGACGTTTGAAGTTTCATTGTGACTGATTATGTTAGCAATGTGCTAGCTGGCAAACATATAAGGGCTTGTCCTTAAAGAAGGTCAAGTAAGTCCTGAGTTTCAAACTATCGGTGAAAAAGGAGAAAACAAGAGAAAAGATGATCTTATAAGCGAGATGGGGGTGAAGTGTTTAGCTTGTGGCTGGAAGAAATGAGTGTGTCTTTGTTGGTCTGTGCTAATTATAGCAGGAACATGCTGGGCTCAGACCTCCTCTCTCTAATAACATCTATCAGCTTCTTGTCACCAAAGACCTATTGTTCTCATTTCTCCTTAAATACTCCCCAAGAACAAACCAAGAACATCTCTGAACCTCTGGGACATGTTCATGCACCTCATACACTGGCTTCCATAATTCTGAACACATTATTAGAATACACAAAAACAAGTGTTTCATCTATATAAAATTCAAGAGTATTGATCAACTCTTCGATTTCATGCTCACACACGGAAAAGCATCTCATAATAGAGTCTGTCAATGCTAAACCGTGTCTTTATGAGTACAGGATGTCTGCAGTCTGAACACCAGATTCATGGCCAATAAAGGCACTCAGCTGGCAGGACATACGGTCAACCGGCACATTAGTAATGATTCAGTCACCAAGGCCCAGATCCTGTATACATTACTCTTTAACCGGTGCTATGAAAAACCATTGAGGAAACAGAGTGAATCTCAATGATAGCAATGAGACCACTAAGACATTAAATACTAATCTGCCAGAGAAAGCACAAGCAGTGTCTGTGAAACCGATAGTTAAGGCGCATGCAGATGGAGGGGCTGCTGCTCTGAATCTGACAATGACACAAAAGATTTACTTGCTGCCATTTATAGATCTGGAAAATTACAGGGAGGCAACTATTCTTTGCACTGAGGGGTTGTCAAATCCATAAAAACAACCTCCCTCCCTTTGTAACCTACATTTCAAATGGGATATGATCCGTTCATTGTGGATCACTATGTCGACGACTATAAATCCTTTTTCAATAGCTCTGATCCGAGCACATTATCACACGATTACAATAACAGACGTACCCAAATAGAATTGAGCAGCTGAGCTAAAAGCACCGCACAATGGTGTCCGTCAGATGATTTAATAACAGGGTGTAGACAACTATATAGAACAGGAGAAATTCGCATAAGAAAATCAGACGAATTTTAAACCTGGAAGATAGTAGCAGTAACCAACAAAGACATAAAAATCACTGATTATAGATTATAGATGTTTACACAATCATACAATTTTAACCATGGGGAAATGAACAATTGCATCAATATTTTCCTATTAGCCTACTGTATCACTTACTTCATGGGCTTGAAGAGGGCCTGGCCATAGTTCTGGAATGTCATGATGAGCTTCAGCTGCGTGCCTCCAGATTTCATTGCTGCAGAGAGAAAAAGAGTGACGCTGGATCAGGAAAATAACTTTAGCCTTTTTACAATGAACCATTTAAGATAAGACTCATTATGCAAGCAATAACAACGTGAAACATTAATTTAGAAAGTTATTTTTCCTATCATTGCAGATGGTTCTAGTCTAGCATTTGATTATGAACGGTTGAAAAACACAACACAAAAACATGTATTTTGGACATAAAACAGTGTGTCTTTGGAGGAAGCTGATAAGACCTTTTTTTAAAGCATGTTGCAATGAATTTGCAGGCAATCACAAACAGATGAAGGAAAACAAGGAGACACCGCCTTGAGTCACTTAAGAGGCTTGCTGTGCCATACCAGTTTTTTTTTTTAAGATTGCTATCACCGCAGATTAACATGAAACTTTCTTCTAGAGTTCTTAGAAACCCTAAACAGCATATTAATAAGGAATGAATGTACAGTTAAATGGTCAACATAAATCAAAATAAACCCAGACCTTGATGTGATCCGGAGGAATCTTGGATGCTGAATAGGTTTATTTTGTGATAATGACTGGGTTTCTGTACATCATCTCACCTACTAGTAAATAAGTAAATATAAGGACATCAAATATTGATTTGAGGAATTACTTTATTATCTGAGAAGACACAGGGTTGATGTGAGAGAGATTGGTGGCCAGGGACACAGGTCAAATATACAGTTCAGTGGTCATTATACAAAAAAATATTCTGGCCACAGATTACAGCGATCGTCCAATCAGAATCAAGTATTCAGGAGAGCCATGTAAAAAGTTGAGATATTGACAGATGTTGAGATAGTTGAGTTGATGGGCTTCACATAAATGCAGCCCATCAAGCACAAGTCTACTTGACAATATGCATGCTTGGCAGGAGATACTTTTCCACAGCATGGTGTTTGATTAAGTCTAAATTGCACGCTCTTCTCATTCATTTTCCCTGCTGGAATCCACTACCAGTGAATCTCAGTCCAATTTTATTGATGCATCCGCTGCTAGAGTGCAGGAAGAGTCTAGCCATTATCTTGGAGGAACTTCGTTCAACAAATCTATTTAAATCTGTTAGGAAGAGCAGCACTAAAAGATGATGCTGCTCTCAAATCATACTGCAATCCTAAAATAACCTTCCCGTTTAGCATTTAACTCTATTGTGTAATCTAAAATAATCTATTGTGTAATCTAAGATGTAATCTTAAATATTGTCTTACCAACACTGGTAATTCTCTGCGACATCAGATCCTTCAGCATTGCATCTATGACCGGGTTGTGCCTGGAGTAAAGCTCATACCGGTTGATCCCAATGTGGAAGCGGAGCCAATTTGGGTAGGAGTCTGAGGACATCTCGCCCGTAGGAGCGTAATCCCCATCTTTACCTTCTCCATTCCTACGGAAAGGCAACATGTCCCAAACGCATAAGTCATGCAGAGATGACTCATATGTTGTTCTGAACCCCATGAGGTGTTTTTATTTACATTCTCAAGAACAAATGCATGTTAATAATAATATAATAAAAAATCATATTTATTATTAATAATAATAACACACATTATAACTCATATAATTAAACTTTTATTTTACTTTATTAGTTTTGTTCATCATGAGCATCATCATCATTAAGAAATCAATATTACTTGGGGAAAACATGATGTAAAATATGAAGAAGAAAAAAATTCAAATGTAGGCATTTAGGAGTCTTGCAGGCACTTAATGTTTGAGATAAATAAAAAAACTGAGATTCTCAACCTACCACTCTGGGTTCTCTGCAGCTTTAGGGTCAAATCTTATATCAGTGTTGACATTGAATAAAGTGTCTTCGTCAGTTAAAGGAGGCAACGGCCTGGTGTATAAAGGATGCTCAAATAGCGCAGAGAGCCTCGAACCCTTGACAGCTGCGTTCTTCAAGCCAGAGTCCCGTGCCGTGTGCCTCTTCTCGTCACCTGTCATCTGCTCAAACCTTTTCAAAGCCTCGGATCTCTCCCCAGCGGTGATCTTTTCCAGCGAGTGAGAGGACAGGTTTGAGTTCGGCTCGTTGCTGAAGTCTTGAAGTATTCTGAGCGTGTGTTTATTAGGCCAGCCGGACTCTGATCCCGGCTTGGCTCGATGCTTAGCCCAGTTCTGCGGCTCTTCGCTGGGTGTGTGAGAGCACGAGCACGCGCTACTGCTCCGTCTCTCCAGCTTCGGTAACAAGTCTATCATAATGTGCATCGAGCAGGCTATAAGAAACACCATCAGAATCAAGACGCGGAATTTTCTGAAGAGGATCATCTTCAGGGTCTTCTGTTCGGGGAAAGACTTGTTTGGAACGACAGGGATAAAAGTGAGCAAGCGCACTACATCGCCAACAGTACATAAAACACGGGCTCCCAATTTTATGAGAAGAACACATGGGACGTTTTCGTTTTCATTTGCCAGTTTCAGGACAGAAAGGAGGATTTATTTAGCAAAGCGCTCATCCACATCCATGCGAAACAATAATCCAGTTATTTACGTGCGCTCGCGATTAAATTCCTCCCGTGCAGTCAGACGCGAGGACAACCTCCGACACAATCGCTCATAGTCTATTTTAACATTTAATAGCTGCTGATATTTGCCAGATATAATAAAGCCAAGCCTCGTCAGATAAATGATCCACAAAAGTGCGTGTTCGCGATGCCGCGGTCCATCTCAGTGTACGGAGAAAACATCTGTCGCTATTCATACAACGCGCGAGATCGCTTTCACAGCTGCACAAGTTCATTCGCTCTTCTTATCCGGTACAAATCGAGGCTGTTCAGTCGTTGAAAGCGATGAGACGCATGGCAGCCCTGGCAGGTTTCGAGAAAGTGTGGCATCGCACCCTCCTTCCGTCGACAAATGTGATCTTTGGAGAAAGTTTCAGCGTTTCTTGCTGAACGTCCAGCTCATGTGAAGGTGATGCTTGCCCGTTGACATGCGCTTGAGGAAATACCTCTGTCGGATGTTCAGGGAGGGTGTGTTAAATATCATGATGCTGAAGCCCCTCTCACATAGAGGATTGGCTGAGCTTGAAAACAGCAGGACAGACAGCACAGGCTCGCTTCTTCCTGTAGCGTCAAATTGTGCAAGAAGAGGGCGTCTGAACACACACTGCTACCCATTATTGTCTGAAATTACTTTTTAAGATGCACTTAACACGCACGCCCTAACCGCTCTCTACCACCTATTTTGGTGGAAAATGTCTGGACTCTTTATGTTATGTTCTTTATGTTATGTCATGGAGCAGTTGACAACGAGTCATGCTGCACAATAACATGAGGTAAAATTATAACCTATGCTTAAAAGGGTCAACGGGTTCATCTTTGTTGTAGCCTACTAACATATGTTAAGAAAAAGATCTAAAAGGCTTAAAAAAAATCACTCATTGAAGAGAAAGTTCACCTAAAAAAGAAAATTGTCTTATTGTTTAAACTTCTGTCAATCCAAACCCTATGACTGCTGTGAAACACAAAAGAGAATGACTAATTTGTGAGCAAATCATTCACATAAAAATGATACTTTTGCATTTCAAATTCCCTCATATCATGAGGTCTCCTTTGAGGTTTGGGGGCACCTTGTAGGCCCTAACCCCCTGATTGAGAACCCCTGTACATCTTTACTCCAAATGACCAAAAGCAGAGTGAGTTCTATTTTTCCAAGTTGTAAAGCGCCACATAGCTGTTTAAATAATGTGTAAGGCATACACACACCTATGCATAATAATGGAACAATACAGAACAGAACAATCAAGGGAATGAAATAAAATATGCCGTTAAAATTCACTTTGATCTGATCATGAAATGAAGACGTGTATCCTAAGTTACACAAAGAGCAGGTTCAGTACATGAAATGTAGACAGCACTAATTACATAATTATTATTGATTAGGTCAAATGTCACATTTCAGACAAGAGAACTGTCAAAGACAGCAATGAAAGGCTGGTTGTCTGTGGAAGGAGTTTTCCTTAACTTCCCGGCGGTATTTGGTGACAATACTCCAAGAACAGAGCATTGTCTGTTGGTTGGATGCTCGCCTGAGGAAAGAGCTAATTAATGATCACTGATTTCAAACAAGGTTCGATTTCACTGCGAGAGAGCCTCTTTCCTCTAGTCACATCACTGCATTTTCTATGATACGAACCTGAGCTCTAATTTTGGTCTTTCTGGGAAAAATAACAGTTAAACGCCTGCGGGATCTGGCCTGACATAGCTATAACGCTCCCTATAACAATAACTCAGCGTCATTCGCCTGTGTCGTATCTAAAGCAAGGGTGTGAAAAATGACCACAATACAAGCCATTTAAACCAGAATGCACAACTAGTGTCAACACTGTGTCCAACTCCGTCACATCTCTCACTATTGAGGAGGCCAGCAGAATGGCATTGGCTAGAGAGCTCTACAGATGGCAAAGGCAACTCCGAGGATTTGTTCCTTTCAAAGCGCTGACTACAGCAGAGGCTGTAAATAAGCCTGAATAGATTTATGACCACTCCTGTAGGTCTCTGCAAAGTATCAGGGTGGACCATTAGATACAGTTCTGTGGACAGAGATAGGGGATTATGCTGAAGATAGAGATACAGATACAGATAGGGCTAGGGCATGAAAGCATTGGCTGACATGTCCATTCATTATTTAGTCAGAGATTTATGCTACAATTTGCACGGATGGCGTTAGAGAGTGAGAGCGTGGGTTTGATGGAAGTTGAAATTAATTTAGAGTAATCAATATGCTTTAAATGACACCGATGTGATCAGAAGTGAACAGCGAGGAGGTGTAATGGGATTGATTTCATCTTTACATTAGCATCAAATAAGACACATTTCAGTGTAAGGAAGGTGCTCACTTTTCCACATGACCTTACAAAACTCTCCAAAAGCATAATTGTTTCTACAGCATTCATTTATTATTCATATTACGAGGCTTACTGTATTACATACATCCAAAAGGCATATTTAAAAGCACAACTTGATAATGAATTATGAGATGGATCACAGTATTTTTACTTTAGCTTTTTGCTGAAGACACACATATAATTGTCTCTGTATAATTCATGGATATAGCTTATGCACATTGCCACATTTTGGCTGTTTTTAGAAGACTGAATCCATGAAGCTGAGGTAGCAGGAACTGAACTAATGCAGAAAATACATCGGGTAAAAACACATCGAAAAAATCTCAAAAGTAAATAAAAATGATAAAACCATAAATATTACGATGACTCAAATGATGTAGAATTCAAATAAAAAGTCAGTTTTAATTAAAAACTCTTATACCATATTCAGGGCCGTCCTGTGGTTGCACCGGGCCCCTCACTTGACCGGACCGGCCCTGATCATATTAATGGTAGAATAATTTTTATTAAAGTCAACTTGTTTCCAAAGAGGCTGCACTGATTAATAAAAAAAGTAAATAAAATACTATTTGTGCACATATTTAATAAAATCATACTGTGCGTGTTCGCCAGCACGCTTGAGAAGTGTGAGAAGATTTGCACGAGTTATTCCTATCGTGAAGCTTATGGTAAAATATGCGATCTATTTGAAAGAAAATGCCACTTTAAAATGCTACGGACAAAGATGAACAGTCTCTCTAAAAAAGGCAAAAACTCAAAATACTGATGAAAAGAGAAGAAAACTATATTGCACCAGCACTAACATGATATGAAAATATTTTTAAACTACTCATGACCACCTTTAATATAATTTATCATGTTTTACTGTAGGCTTATTTACTGTGGTAAATGTATAATAGATAATCTGTTAAGGGAATAGATATTTCCCTATAGAGTTATATTACAACTGTGGCATGTTGTAGCATGTTGAAGCTAAAAATGCAATACAGATTAATAAAAAAGTCATTATTGGCCTGATAATGATTAATAGGTTAGCCTTATTTTTAACAAATGCTACAGTTAAGAACTATACTCTTTCATAAGAGCAAGTTCAAGTCAGAATCCAGAGCCAATGTGTTCTAATGATGAGTGATAGAAAAACCTTCAGATATTAAAATGATGGCATAGATTCCATAAATCATGATAAGAATAAGAGCCTGGTGAACTGTTAAGGAGTAAGAAATAAACAATATCAATATAAGAACATGTTAAGTTAGATTGACTTCCCATGGCGGGTTGTATTGGAACATTCTGTCAAACTATAGCCTAAGTGTCTAAATAATATCAAATACATTATCTATTATACGTAAACAAGTACTTGTTATCAGTTCTCTCTTGGCACTCGTGAACAATGCGAATCTTAATACAGAGGATCGAGCGCTTCGTTCTGGTAAAAGCACAAAACAAAATGCACACAATTGTGTCCTTGCTCTTGATATACAATCACTGATGAACACCATTTTAATTTTAATTAAAAAAATATATATATATATATACAAGGGTGGATTAGGACCCGGAACCTTAGAACTTAAAAAATGTTTGACAAAAGTTCTACCTCTAGTCTATCTAAGAACACAAATAACTTATTCAAATTTGTATATTTATTCACTGCTGTAAAGACTCTCGGCGTTAATTATATTGTATTATTAATATTTCTATAGATATGAATATTGTCTTCATCACCAAGGGCCCGTTTGCCATGTGGACAGGCCCACCCCGCCGCATGGGCCCCAGTCCACTGCACTGTAGTTACGCCACTGAGAGGGAGCATGAACCCCCCCCATGTTCAAACCAAAACTACGCCCTTGTATGTTAATGACCAAGGTTGTGACTAAAAAACCACAACTTGACCCCAAAGATCTAGTTAATTACAGACAAATCTCGAATCTCCTTTTTCTGTCAAAGATACTAGAAAAGGTAGCATCCTCACACTTATATTCCTTCTTACAGAAAAATGATATCTGTGAGGATTTCCAGTCAGGATTTAGACCATCTCATAGTACTGAGACTGCTCTCATTAGAGTGACAAATGACCTGCTCATATCATCTGATCGTGGTTGTATCTCTTTATTAGTGCTCCTGGATCTTAGAGCTGCGTTCGACACTATCGATCACAACATTCTTTTGAATAGACTTGAAAACTCTGTTAGCATTAGTGGAAGTGCATTAGCATGGTTCAAATCGTACTTATCTGAGCGCCATCAATTCATAGCAGTGAATGAAGAGGTATCATATCTATCACAAGTGCAGTATGGAGTACCTCAAGGCTCAGTACTAGGGCCGTTACTTTTCACGCTTTACATGTTACCCTTGATAAATATCATCAGGAAACATGGGGTTAGCTTTCACTGTTATGCTGATGATACTCAGCTCTATATTTCTTCACGGCCCGGTGAAACACACCAAATTGAGAAACTTATGGAATGCATAGTCGATATAACAAACTGGATGACGAATAATTTCTTACAACTAAATTCTGAAAAAACAGATGTGTTAATTATCGGACCTAAAACCCCCACAAGTAATAACCTAGCACACGGTCTAACACTTGATGGCTGCTCTCTCGATCCTTCATCATCAGTCAGGAACCAAGGTGTGATTTGATAGCAATCTCTGCTTTGACAGCCACGTTTGTAGCATTTGTAAAACTGTATCTAAACTGAGACCTATTCTCTCAATGTCAAATGCAGAAATGTTAATTCATGGGTTTATGACTTCAAGGTTAGATTATTGTAATGCTTTATTAGGTGGTTGTTCTGCACGCTTAATAAACATAAACAAACTACAAATGGTCCAAAATACAGCAGCTAGAGTTCTTACAAGAACCAGGACGTATGACCACATTAGTCCAGTTATGTCAACACTGCACTGGGTCCCTATTAAACATCGTACAGATTTTAAAATCTTGTTAATTACTTATAAAGCCCTGAATGGTTTGCTCCTCAGTACTTGAGCGAACTTTTATCGCATTATAGTCCTCCATGTCCGCTACGATCTCAAAACTCTGGCCATTTGATAATACCTAGAATATCAAAATCAACTGCTGGCGGCAGATCCTTTTTCTATTTAGCGCCCAAACTCTGGAACAATCTACCTAACACTGTTCGGGAGGCAGACACACTCTGTCAGTTTAAATCTAGATTAAAGACCCATCTCTTTATCCTGGCGTACACTTAACACACTAATACGCTTCTAATATTCAAATCCGTTAAAGTATTGTTAGGCTGCATTAATTAGGTCAACCGGAACCGGGAACACTTCCCAGAAAACACGATGTACTCGTTACATCGTAAGAAGATTGACATCTACGCTAATATTAGTCTTTTTCTTTCTTATTCTGAGGTCACCGTAGCCACCCGATCCGGTCCTTATCCAGCCCAGATGAACACTTCAGTCAACAGATCCAGTCCGTATCCGGATCAGATGATCACTGCAGTCCCCAGATCCATTCCGTATCCAGATCAGATGATCACTGCAGTCCCCAGATCCAGTCCGTATCCAGATCAGATGGTGGATCAGCACCTAGAGACGACCTCTACCACTCTGAACATCAGCGGAGACCAGGGCACCTAGATGAGCCCCAGAGACAGATCTCAAATGAGGACCTCGTCACCTAGACAGCCATCGGGAAAAGACCACTGGAACCAGTGAAGCCCTTACAATCTGACTTTGCTGCAGTTGGAACGAACTTCTGGTTCGTCTGGCCAGAGAGGAACTGGCCCCCCGACTGAGCCTGGTTTCTCCCGAGGTTTTTTTCTCTGTTCTGTCACAGATAGAGTTTTGGTTCCTTTCTGTTGTCACCTCTGGCTTGCTTAGTTGTGCAGTTGCTTTGACACAATTTGTATTGTTAAAAGCACTATATAAATAAAGGTGACTTGACTTGATTAAGACAGATTTGAGGTGTGAATTAAAACTTGTCTTTAAAGAAATAAGCACAATACATGTGTAAATTAAACACCTTGGAATGTGCAGACTATGAATTCTTGTGCAAATTTAGGCTGTTTTTTTTGTAATTTAAATAAATTACAATAACTATAATTCTAACATTGTTAAGTATATTATTTTAAAGATTTCAGATTGATTTATTGAAATAGCATTCCAGTTAATTTAGAACGAAGAAGAAAAAAAACATAATTTTTGTTTACCTTCATATGCACAGTAAACAAACAGGGTCTTATGCACTCAAAAAAATAGCACATTGGTTGAACATGATTTAATCGTGGACAGTGGTTCCACGTGATTACACCACATTATCTTAACAACAATGGATGATGTTCAACCAGCTTGAAATATTTGTGTTCATTTAACATGAACAGATAACATTCACTAAACATGATTTAAATACTTATTTTTTACTTGAATTAATGTTTTTTATTGAACTTCAATTAATCATGCTATCTTAAATTTAATCCTTGATGTTAAGCCGATATGTTTACATCACTTCCAATGAATCACAAATATTTGTGTTCATTTAACATGAACACATAACATTCACTAAACATGATTTAAATACTTATTTTTAACTTCAATTAATGTTTTTTATTGAACTTCAATCAATCATGCTATCTTAAATTTAATCCTTGATGTAAAGCCGATATGTTTACATCACTTCAAATGAATCCCATTTAGTCAAGTTACTACTATGTTATAAATGAATGAATATCACCAGTTTTCCCCATAATTCAATGTTGACTATGGAGGCAGCAAATATGTAATAAATTCTTTTTACTAGGGAACAGCTTAAGCAGGTGTCACACTTTCAAAAACATTTCAAACACTTATAAGACATTAAGCCAGAATTTGACAATTTATATAAAACACAAATGTGTACATAAAGGTTTTCCTTTACAATGCAAAATGAAGCAAACAGGTTTACATTCCTACATGTACAACAACCCATTAATAAAAAAATAGCAAAGTGTGTTTGCTTTTAATGCATTTCACAAAAAGAAAGTAACCTGCAATTCCAAAGAAAAAAATATTATGTTTGGGTTATGTTTGTTCATCAGGCCTCCACTGAAGTGCAAAACTTGATCAAACTGCTTGTGTCCATCAAGCTGTCTGTAAATGTATTCTAATTCCAAAATGTGCCTGGATAATTTTTGTAAAGGAAAAGCAAACACAATGTGTGCTATGTGGAACATCTTTGAAAACTATTTAAAATACATTGTCATTCAAACATCTTTCCTTGAAGAACAGTCAGAAGCCATTAAAACCGTCATTGAAAAAAAGTGTTTAAAAGGACAAGTTAAAAAAAAAAAAAAATTAAATAGTCACCATTAACTAACCCATGAGTCATTGAAACCCTTGATGGTTTTCCTTGACCTTCTTTGGGTTAGTTATGGACAAATGTAATTTTTAAGGAAACTATTCCTCTTCACATATGCCTTAATGTACAAAAAAATAATCAAATCAAATCAATAAATGCATTAAAAATGTGTGAACATGAAACATGAACATGTTTTGACTATTTGACACAAAACAGTTTCAAGGTAAAGATCCGGGTGTTCATCAGTCATTTAATGAGGTGTAAAAAGCTTGGTCTTGAGGGCTTGAACTTTGGTGGAGAGTTTGTGTCCATCAAGCTCCAGGAACACTTTTTGCAGGAGTTCAAAGGTGTATCGAGACTCCTTCGGATAACTAAGATTTAGGGTATAAATAAGCCCAATCAGCAATGCAACACCATTAGCTACATTACCAAGCCCTTCTAGTGCTGTAACTCCTTCAAGAACTACTCCAACATCCGCAGGTTCATCACCAACTTCACATCCTTCACATCTGATGACAAAAACGGCCATCACCATTTCTTTGAGTGCAGCTTCAGTGTTTGAAAAATCTACATCCTATAAACAGAAACAAAGTACATTAATACTAATGTACTATAAAATGTATTGTTATACACAAAATATTGTCAGAATATTCAGTCAATAATACCATGTACTCCTTGATGAGATTGTCAGGATCCTCATTTAGGTACACAAACAGGGCTTTGAGGACACACCTCTTAACATTAATGCAGGCACACTAGGGAAAATAAAGAAAATTAGCAACATGTACCAATCAACTAATACATTTTCAAGTCACACAAATCATAAGTTAGAAACAAATTATTAATTTATCTAGAAAACAATTTTCACAGTTATCATACCTGTGTAAGTGGCAAAAGAAGTTTCCTTATCCTTTGTCCCTGAGCTCCACCTCTCTTGGCAAAGATCCTCAGAAGACTTGGAGTGTGTTCATCAAGCTTTGAGAAGAATTTTGAAATTAAGGCAACAGTTGTTACCCGTGCAAATTCAGCACAAACCTAAAACACAAAGAGAAAACACCAAAAATTTAATGTATGCCCAAAAAGCTAGCTAGCCTATGTGTTCTAACTTGCTTGTATGGTGTTATGATTTTTTGACTTATTGGCATTTTAATACATTTAATTTTATGTTAAATCCCACTTAAAGACATTAGGGTGAATTACCTCCTTTTCTTGGAACAAAGCCGCCATCTGCTCATAAAGTCAGCAATAAGTGGAGATTCTTTGACAACCTCTTGTCTTCTCAATGCAAATGAAAGGTCCATTAGTCTTCTCACAGTTTGCTCGTTGTTCTTCTTCTTAGCCTCAGAAAGAAGGGAGACTCTGATTTGCTCCATGCTGTCAGGAGTTTCACCAGGAAGAAATGAGGGACAAAGTTTACTTCAGCCTTGCGTGGCTTCTTGACACCAAAAGCTGGATTGCTTACACCCATAGGTTTGTGCTTCATGGAATTAACGGTCAATTCATCACAACCAAGATTTCGCAGCTTGGTTCTGTAATTTGACATTTTATATTTAAGGCTTCTTTTCCAGCCACTGCAGCCTGTTAAGGATCCCTGTTCCTTAAGGCAAGGATGCCGTTTTATAAGGGCTTCTGCCACTTCATTAAATTCTGCATCAGAGAGGTACACTTTGAATTTTATAATTTCTTCAGCAAGTCCATCCAAAATGTCTGATTTTAGCTTTGGGTCTGGATTCAGTAGAGAGCCTTTTTTTTGGTATTCTGAATTGCCTTGTTCCAGCTTAATTTCTGCATCATAGGAGAAACGGGGCACAACAAAACATGTTGGCCAAGAAGACCTTGTATTCGAAGTCAACTCTTGGGGGTCAAGGGATGAAGAAGATGATGCTTCAGAGGATGATCTTGAAGACAGAATGTCTGTGTCACATGATGAGGGAGATGGAAATACTGCTAAAGAGTCACAGAGTTTCATGACCTTAAGGGTGCTTTTGTTCTGAACATCAGTTGTGGAAGTCAGGTTCACAAATTCATTAAAGTCAGGGTCCATGATTTGAAGTCTGATTTCTCCCAACAAATTACACTGGGTCTGTATCTCATTCTTTAATTCTGCCAAAGAACAAGGGACACCATTCTGAAGTTTCACTTTCTGTGCATCATTCTCTCCCAGAATTACACGCAGGATGATGGTGGAGGTCATATTTACAATCCTGTTGATGAGGAAAAAAGTGTATTGTTTAGACTGTACATAAGCTTCATTCATACAGTTAAACAAGAAATATTTAAATGGCACCTGTTATGAATGAATTTGTCTTTTCAGTGACACCAAACGAAGACCTCCAACCTTGTAGTCAGCCAATGAATAGCCATCAGCTAATTCACTTAGTTCACGAAAGAAAATCTCCCGTGATGGAGAAGAGGTCAGTTCAAAGGCCCTAAAATGCTCCCTATACCAACCACACAGACCTTTAAGTAAAAAACACAGTCCCTTCTGCACTATACACATCTGAATAATCTCTGCAAATTCAGGGAGCCCGTCTAAATAGCGACAAACAACAATCATCCCATTTCTGTAACTGACGCCTTTACTGGTGACACTTGTGGTGATCTGGATGAATTCAGTGCCTGGGTACTTGTCTTGGGCGACCTGTGTTATTTCTGTTCTTAAAACAGTCAGAGGCACTGTTGACACAGTTGATACGTCTAGTGCAGATTTTTCAAGATGGTACGATTTCAAACTGTGAGAAATCATTAGCTGGTGCTTAGCTGCAAGTGTAAGGGGGATATTTTTGAAACAATTGGTAAGCCGAGCAACTTGCTTGAAAAAGCTATGTTTGGATTCGCATGGTCCACAGATGCACAAGTGGACCATATGACTTGATAAGTTCAGGATAGTGTTCCAAGAAGTGCTGTTTTGGAATTAACTTCACATCTGGAAAAACTTCCTGAAACCTCTGTCGGTGTTCAGAAATTTTGCCATCAAGGTATGCAATTGACTCATCAGTGTGAACTGGTGATACCACAAGTTCAACAATATCTTTGAGATCCATAAGCACCAGCCACGGCTCATCTTCTGGCACCATGTGTCCTACAAGCAATGGAAGCAACCTTATCAGGTTCCAGTTCTCGTGAGCATTGCCTCCAATAGTATTCTGGCTGAACATTGAGGGATTGCATGAGGACTGTTTGTCTTGTCCGTCCATTTATAGGGGAAATTAACAACACGCTCATTGAGAAATTCAAAGGTGAAGTACTTCTTTGATAAAAGCATTGACAAACAATGCTTAAGCTCAAATGGTACAACACCTTCAAAAACATCATGCATGACATCTGGGGATAGCCAGAGAGAACATGAAAATGAGCAAGGTGTGTGGAGAATACACATTCTTTTAACACCAAAACAACAGCTGCCGGTCTGTTGTGCAGATTTCAGGTGAGCATCATAGCTCTCTCTCTTTCTAAGGCTAAACCTACCTGACCGAACCTCATTAGTCTGAATTTCCAATCTCTTTCCAGTGCAGAATCTGCAGTAATACTCAGAAGAAAAACTTTCAACATAACCAGCTATGCTATGGGCCCCAAGGTTGTCTGCAATCACAACATGAACAGTACCCTTCACAAAATGACCAACTGAAGGAATAAAAATTCCAACTTCTTCTAAATGTGCCAGGTCCTGGAGAAGAGGCTCAAGGATTTTACTGAAGCCGTATTCTTTCACGTCATTACTTTTACACAACACAGCTAAGAAAATTGACGACATTGTTGCATGAGAACTTGTAGGCAAATTGCTTAGAGTCCAATACACTGCACAGAGCTTGTGTGTTCTCCGAGAGGTACCAAGAGGGTTACACACTTCAAAATCGTCAACATACAACCTTAACAAAAGTCTTAAATCATCACCTGACAGGAATGCATTTTCCTAAAGATACTGCCATCCTGATATGATGAATAAACAGCTTCATTACGCTCATATCTGTGGTTTGCCAGTATTGTTTCAATCACATCCTCCTTGGCCAACAGCTGTTGCAGGAATTTTAAAATGTGAACATACTGAAAGGTTTTTCTCTGTTGTGAATCAAGGATGTACTCAACAGGTTCAACAACACAGAAGTGACTTTTATAAAACTCCTTGCGCCGATACACTGTGCTTAGTGGACCATGCTGTCCTATTGCTGTGTGCAGTGGATGAGATTCACACACAGCTTTAGCAATGTCTTGAATAATTGCGTCATCACAGGCAAGACTGTGTTCCTGAAACAGATCTTTGAGCCTGTCACATGTAACAGTTTGGGATGAGGTACTCAACAAAAGTGCAGCTCTTCTAAAAACTCATTAACTGCTATGCCTGGAACATGAAAGAAATGTTCCAATTTCATTAACATTGCTGCAAAATTTTCAACAATAACACCAGGTAGGTCCTGAACTTCTGCACTGCTTTCAAACCGTACATTATCAGAAGCAACTTCATTAACCTGTACACTTTCGTGAATGTCGCTGTCGGACACATGTGTTATAGACGTAGACACTACACCAAACTTAAAGTCACTCAATGAATACGGAGTGTGTTTTCTGTTTTTGTGGGACCTAAAGGTACCGTAAACATTTGTCTGAAAATCACAACCAGAAAACATGCAAGTAATCACTTCATTTTTCTTCAAATGTGTACCGATATGAGCAAAATAATCCTTTTCACAACTAAGTCCACAGTTTGAACACAAAGGACAGCTGAAGGTAGTCAGTTCTGATTGTGCAGGATCTTGATGATTTGCATGGACTCTACTAAGATGGACCAATAAAGCATTCCAAGTCTTAAAAGAACAAGGACAACTTGAATGCATGCATGGGAACGAGTGGCTTCGGCCAAAGTGTTTATGCTTTAACTTGTAATGTTTCAACAAGTTTGATCTAGAAGATGCTGAAAACTCACAGGTCTTACACTTCCACATATCTAAATGGGTCTTTCAGTGTTAAGCCAAAGAAAATTTGTCAGACAATCTAGAAAAAAAGAATTAAAAAATATTAGTTGATTGTTGTTGTTCATGGTTTGAAACCATACCAACAATAATCATTTATATCTACAACAATAAGCTATTACAGCGCCATATACACAATTATTTGATATCTTGATATTGTCAAATTTCTTAACTATATTCAATATATTTCTCAATATGTTTGCATTTTCTTTTAAATACAAAAAGTTGGATTTTCTTGTATGCCCATAAAAAAAAAAAAAATACTTTAGAACAGCTATTATGGAGTAAAATGCAAACGTATAAAATATTATATATATAATATATAACAAAATATATAAAACATATAAATGAATATAGAAAGGGGCAATACTGGACGCTTGGAACAATGTTTTAGTTAAGCATGCTTGAATCTAAAATATACTAAATTTGTGATATTCCAAAATTCTACATTGTCCTTACAATTACTGCAATATTATCTCTAATATGCATTTTATCTCCCAGCCCTAATGGCTATTCTATCATAAAAGCAGTAGTATCAACAGACATGAAATCACAATGATGCAAATGGATGGACATACAAGTTAACTGTTTGTTTGAGGTTTGATTTGAGTTGTTTGCGTGGTGATCTCTTTCAGGCATAAAAAAATTGTGCATTCTGTCATAAATACATTAGTATAAACCTACATAATAAAGCAGTTGGCTAATATTGTTTTTAATAACACCAATGCAAATAGATAGGACACATACCTGTTTGTTTGCCGTTTAATTCAGCTGATAACATGGCGATCTCTTTCAGGCATAAAAGCTGGCAATCTGTCAAATACATAAGTGTCAACAAGGCGTGTGCATCATAAGCGTTGCCATATTATAATAATCACAATACATTTGTTATGATACAATATTATTGCAGTATTATATTGCAATACATTACCCGTTTTTTTGGAAATAGACTCATTTTACAACCCCTCTAGAGAAAACCAGATAAGTTTGATCTTTTTTTTTTTTTTATATATGTTCAGACCATCTCTTGGTCTGGCGGAGGCACTTTTAGTTTAGCTTAGCACAGATCACTGAATCGTATTAGTCCAGTAGCATCTTGCGCTTAAATTACCAAATAGTTTCAATAATTTTCCTACATTTTTGAGCAAGATGCTACTACACCAATTGGATTTAATGAAAACTAAAAGTGCCCCCACCAGACCTAGAGATTAGCTGAACAGATTCAAAAATGGTCAAATTCATGTTTTTCTCTATGGGAGTTGTAAAATGAGACCATTTAAATAAAAATAAAAACACTGTAGCTACTGTAGCCTGGTTACAGTCAGTAGCTTATTTCTATTAGTTTATACAACTTTAAAATGTGTGTGGTTCTGAAAGACACAAATAACAAATATGAATAACTAAAAATTATTAGCCATACATACCATTCTAGCAACCAAAGGCGCAAATACCCATTATTGATATTATTAACAATATTCAGTAACCAATAATAATTGTCATTAATGCTTTAAAACGCACTGAACCATCAACCACACAACACAACATTGTTATAATATCTTTGATCGATGCCATGAAAATGAACAGAGTGCAAAGATGTGCAAACATGTGCAAACTTAGACACATACCTTTTCGTTTGATGTTTAATTCTGTTAATGGCGCGGGACGCGCGGTGATCTCTTTCAGGCATAAAATCGTGGATTCTGTCATAAATTCATCCGTATCAGTCGACATAATAAAACAGTTGTTAAAATTGTTTCTAATCAGACTGATGCAAATGGACGAAAAAGTTACCTGTTTGTTTGCCGTTTAATTCAGTTGATGGCGCGGTCATCTAACGTTAGGCTTAAATAGTGCAATCAGGCCATAAATACATAACGTTCAACCAATATAATAAAACTGTTGCCTAATATTTTTTCTAACAACACTGATGCAAATGGATAGATGAGTTAACAGTTACCTGTTCGTGTGCTGTTTAATACAGTTTATGGCGCGGCCATCACATTTAGGCTTACAATCGTGGATTCTGTCATAATAACACATTAGTATCAACCGACATCATGAAATAGTTTGATAATATTGTTTCTAATAACAGTGATGGAAATGGATGAACACGTACCTGTTTGTTTTAAGCTTATATTCCAGTTAATGGCGTGGCGATTTATTAGAGACATGCGCAGCATTAACGTATTTTATGAATGTTGCCGCCAGGATATGCAAATTGCGTCACAACAAATTTCCGCTTCCTTTCGGTTGAGAATGTGGTTTGTTTTCAGGCTGTTTTGACATTCAGTCCGGCTGACTTTATAAAAACACACATTTTATATGTGTGATTGACTTTTACTAAACATTATTTGTATCAGTCTGATTTAACAGAAATTTAAGACAAATAACAAACCTAAAAACACCAATAACCATTTAATTGCACATCTATAATTATAATCAAGCTATAAATTAATAAACAAAAATAAATCATAAATATTATGGAAGTTATTATATATATTTTTTTAATTCAGTCAACAGTTTGACTGAGCTAAGTGATTGAAACATGTACTTTTAAAATGAAAACTTTATGTTAAACCAACGAGTGACAGTTTTAAGTCAGTTTAACATGACACAATCATGTTGAAATTAAAAATAGCCAAAATGGCATTAATTCAACATGAATTGTTCAGGTAAAGTGAACAAAACTGAAAAATCATTTTTTTGAGTGTGATAGCTAGAAATACAGTGATTTTTATGATAGCAGAAGAGGACCTCATGAAGAGATTGTACTCCGGTGCCAGCAGATATGTGGTAACACACAAGACTAAAATAAGCCAGAGCAGTAACATTATGAAAGATCTGCCTGTCCCTGCACGCTCACATTGCCCCCACTCTGTTTCTCTTCCGTCTTCACCTTTTTTATTTATAGCAACATTTTTCAACTACACCTCTTAGGTATATATGTTTGTTTAAGCGAGCGTCGAGAAAAGAGAGGTCACACAACCGAAGCAAGCAATGTTTATGTCTTGAGTGGATGAACCAGAGAAATCAGTTGCACACTACAGGCCCCATATAACAATATAATTAGCTCTGTGCGGATGGTTTTAATGAGTGTGAGGTTTGACAGTGAAGCTTTCTAACTCAAATGATTTCGTTATAGGCTTGTGTTTATTCCAGTGTGTGGGTTTTAATGTGTGTCCCTAAGGATGGCTGGTCAGCACTGATTATAGTAACAACCCCCGTGCCCTGTTCAAATAACAGTCATCTGTGCCACACTGCTTGTTATTTTGCTCAAGTACTATATATGTATTCAAGCTGCAAATGACAGGCAAAGATTCTTGGTCTGTTGTCATAGACCAGCATCACTAAGCGAAGGAACTCAGCTGGATGATTTGAATAAACGTAAGAATTATTCACTCATGAATCCGACTGTACAGACGAGATTAAGACTATTACCGTTGCATCTGATAATTAATTTGCATATCTCAATTTGAAGGAGGGTTGTTGTTGTCATTAGCACATAAATTAACAAATCCTACTTGTGCGAACATGATCACACACGTCTGCTTAGGCTGGACTGGTAAGATCTACCTCACCTTCAGCTAATCATTCTGTTGAAGATTCATATGTATTATTCAATGGAATTATTTGATGTGCCGGTGCAGATGATTAGAGTACAGAGCTTCCTGTCTGAATGTGGCTGCGGCGTGTGGGCTATTCACCTTTTTATCCACCACCACCTTCTATTTTAACCTTGTGATGAGTCGGTAATCACCAATGGTCGGAAGGTTACTCCCTTGAGTCTACAGCCAGCACTTTCTGAGAAAAAGGGACAAAACAGAGCCTGAAACTGAAGGGAAAAATGAAGTAATTACAGCCACTCTGTAGGTAATTGCTAGTTTGGGACCAAATGTTGTTTTGTAGTTACGAATAAACTTAGAATATTTGTATGATTATTTGGTCTATATTTTATTTTTTTTGTTTTGTTTCGATCACAAAATGTGAGACATAGAAACAAATATTTTTGTATTAATTATATTTTATTTTAAAAATGAAAGATAAATGAATGAACATTAATTTAATGAAAACATAAAAAATATTGGTCACACTTTATTTTAAGGTACAATTCTCGCTGTTAAATACTACAACTTTTGAACCAATAAACTCCTAATTTGCTGCTTATTGATAGTTAGTAAAGTAGTTTCTTTAGTTTAGACATTGGGTAGGATTAGGGATGTAGAATATGGCCGTGAAGAATATGTGCTTTATGATTACTAATAAACAGCCAATGTGTTAATAATGAGCATGCTAATACGCAATAGGGAGAATTGGTCCCTTTACTAAAGTGTTACCCAATAATGTTTTATTATAGTTATCTGAATAGAATTTCAAATTAAGAGTTTGTCAGAATGTTGATGGATAATTGTTGGAAACAGTTGAGAATGAAGACCTATGAAAAAGGATCAAGCCAAAAGGCATAATTGAAAAAAAAAGCTTGCAAAAATACATTATATTTATTAGATGAAAAACAAAACCCAAATAACTTACATTAAAAATCAGACATTTTTGTCTTGGTAACTAACTGAAATAAAATATGTTTAACTTTAACTATATTTTATATGAAGTGAAAATAAAGTTAAATACAAATATTTAAAAAAGTAATAAAAATGACAAAAGCACATAGAAATATTACTAAACCTTAAACTAAAATTAAGTCATATAAAATAAATGCTAATTTGAAACATTAATAAATACTGTACTCATATATAAATAATACTAAAATAACACAAACCATATTATTCTTGTGGATTAATATGAATTCTTCGTCATCTCCTCACTCCTAGAAGTCAAAGCTATTGAGAAATAATTTATTTAAAATGTGTGGTATATAATATTCATCACAACAACTTCAAACCCTCGACTTGCATGTCTGACTCTCCTCATTAATATTTGGGTAGGCTTTGAATGTACAGCTGTATTGATGTTTAGACATTATAATTAGCTGCATGAACTCAAAGTTTTCCCCAAACTTTCCAAAAGGCTTTCTCTCTGCTGTCTTGACTGTTTCCTTTTCTCCACAATCATCTCACAGCTCCCCTACATGGCAATTATGTGAGTGCTGACTCGGCAGGTTATCTTCTAGCAGTTATAAGTTAGTAGACACTTGGCTGTGGCAGGTAGTAGTGCTTGCTAAGACCTTTATTACCAGGGCTGTCTCCCTGCAAAATGTCACCATGGTGTATTGTTAGGAGGCAAGATTCAAACACCTGCATAAACATGAGGTTACAGCGCATTGGCAGAGCTGTTCTGCCTGAGCCAGGCCAAGAAAGCTGTCAGGTCATGGTGACTTAACTCCTAGTTCTTCACTACATGAAGTACATCACGGTGTGGCAGACACAGCAACAGAAAGCCAGTGAAATACTCACACCCTCAGCATGCAGCTGCTGTACGCTAAAACGGCTGTGCTCGGCAGATCTTGATTACCCTTTTCCTTGCTTTAGCATTATTTTTAACATATTTCACAGCACATACTTCATCATTTCAGAAAAAAAGATTCTGCTAAATGAGAGCTGTGTATTTATTTAGCTCTCTATATACAGCGAGTCTGTTATTAGCATTGTTTAAATGGGTGTGAAATGTCTTGCTTGAGAGAAGCTAGACTTTTTGAGGTTCTAAACGGGATCCTAATAGTTTCACAAGTATTTAAGTGGTTTTGTGCGTTTGCCAATTAGCAGCTTAAAAATAGTTTCTTGTAGAAGTCTAAAGGACAAAATGCTAATTCTGGCACTGTGAGGGCTGGAAGTGTAACGTGAGTGCCGTATCTGTTATCAGTTTCACAAAGAGACTGTGTGAGAAGGGCTTACAAATCTGAGCATGTTGAAAGCACAATGAAAGTAGTAAGTAAATGCTTGCGAGTTACATATGTGCTGTACTGTAATGGGCAGGTCCAGTCTATCATTGAGGACAGAGCTAGGTTTCGTGAAGGTTGAGCTTTCCTTCAGTGTAACGTAGACTGACCTCTCTGGTGGAGTGTGAGGGACTTTCCCTGAGGCTAAACACAAGCATTGCTCGTCTCCAACAGTACAAAAGCTTTATTGAAGAGCGATTGTGATTCTGTGTCCTCACGTTGCCTTATCAAGTGTCACAGTGTCATGATTTGTCCTTTTGCTTTGGCATTGCTGGCATAAGGATTTAAAAGGCAGTTGTATTAGAAGAAAGTTCTGTATTTTAAATATTATTTTACATAAACATGAAATCTTACATTATGCAAATATAAATAATAAATAAAAATGACTAGCACCATCCTACAAATGTGTCCTTTTGTCTTCCACAAGAAGAAGGATAGTCATATATGTAAACTGTTCCTTTAAAATTGGCAGGATTCTCATGAACAAAGCATGATACCTTTTTAGAAACCTGCTGTTTGGAAGATACCATCAAACAATCAGGATTTGTCCGAACATTATGTACAGCTGGCGTAATCAGTTCCTTTAAGCATTGATTTTTCTAAACACTCAGTAACACAGAGGGTGATTCATCTATTTATTTAGCTGTGCAGGAAGAATTCACATTTTATTTATCATCTGAAATACCTGGACCTTCAATTCTGAATTCTTTGAATACTCTAATAATGTTCTTTAAATACAACAAAAGACTCAAATTTGTGTGCATGTATGTTGTGTAACACTTAAAGGGATAGTTCACCCAAAAAATGAAAATTCTGTCATTAATTACTCATCCTCATATCTTTCCAAATCCGTCAGACCTTTGTTCATCTTCAGGAACACAAAAGTTGCTGGGCAACCAGGTGAGACACTATCTAAAGTCTCCAGATTAATTTTTTCCTATTCTCAATTTAAAAGTTCCCAAGCAACACTGCTCAAAAAGTTGCCTCGTGTATCATCACCTTGAGCAGCAGTGATTCGCTCCTGAATGATTCAGTGTCCTGAACAAATCGATTGAGTGAATGATTTAATGACTCAAAACAAGATATAACCTGCAGAAAAGTCATTGAAAAATCCCCACAACTAATACTACATTAACAGTCTGTCTGCGTTTTTAACCAATACAATTTGAGGTTTGGAATTAAGTAAAAAAAATGCAATTACTATTCGTATCGGATATTGGTATTATTTTACTAAGATTATTGCCTTTTTGTGACAACTCACTCTGTTTGTACAAAAGCAGTAGTCTGCCTAAGCAGCAAACACGAAAAACAGAACACAAAGCCCTCCATTCTTTATTTAAACTCATACATCTAATGAAACCTAATATTCCCCGGCTTCCGTAGAGCACATGGAACAAAGGAAAGGAGCAATTTACCTCATGCCTGTGTATGTGAATTAAGCCCCTTCCCTTGTCAACGAAAGGACGATGCAAATTTTTCAGAGCAAAAAGGTCACACTGTCTGCGGCAGCAATCTGAGAGCGGAATTTTCCAGGAGGAATCCAATTAGAACATTACCTCATGTGGCAGCCGGAAAAAAATGGTCCAACATCTCCACCTTTGTTCAACAAGACCTTTAACTTTAGTCTAGCATGTTGCTGCAGCACCTCCTGTGCTCTTCACCTGCAGAGGTGTGCTTTGTCAGGAGGTCAGGGTATATCAAACATCCAATTAGAGCGTTGTAACAGATACCCTCACACACATACACACATTGGTCTCTTCTCATTACACGAGGGAGCTGAACCACTGTCTGTTAGTTCTGGCCCTGCAGGCTCACTTTCCCGTTACAACATTAGATCAGCCGTCAGAGAATGCAGCATGGGCCCTTCAACACGTTCACAAGCAAATGCCATGGAGCTCATTTCAGAGAAATATATGTAAGATGAAAACACAGAATAATGGCTTCCAGCATACATTTTCGTTTTCCACACCTCCATAAAATGCATTTTATGTGAATGTACTTGTAAAAGCTAATAAACAAGGTTAGTGAGCATTTTAAGGCCAGATTCGAGTAATGACAATATTAAATGTTTCCACTTACTAATAAACTACTAAAATTAGACTCAAGATGTCCATTCAAATAGTGTCCAAAGGATTTATTTCTTTTTAGCTTTTTTTTAGTTTTATTTTTGTTCTATGAAAATCACATTCAAATTGAATTTGAGCTACAGTTCAAATGCCTTTTATGCACATATTTTATCAGTTCAATCTTAAATATGAAGATCTATTATTTAAAATATATGATTTATTTGTTTAGTTTAAATTAAATTGTTCAAATTGTTTGAGTTAAAATGTTTAAATTATAAATTTGAATCATAGTGTATTAGGAGTGAAATAAACATACCATTTCAATATTTTTTGTGTGAAAATAAACGCTTTATAGTAATTTTTTCAATATGATTTTCCCTCAGTTGTGGCATCATTTTGACCACACAATTTTGCTTCATAAAGCTTTATTTTATATCGGTTCACCAATGATCCAGCAGTGTCAGTGAAGAGCTTAAAACGAATCATAAAACCAGCATATTAGGACATTTTTAAATACAAAATAATATCACTTTTTAACTAATTATTTATAATCGCATTTGTCAAAAAATGCACAAAAAAAAGAACAATGCATTTATATATTTAAGATCATTTATATGCTTGCTGAATTTAGCCTTTGCAAGTAAAAGGACATTGGCCTTATTTTTATTTATTTTTTTACAAGAAAGTAATTTCCATAGAATCAATCAATCTAATCTTAATCATGTATGACATGTAACATTACTTTGGAGGGGATTTTTATACTTAAAAGAATAAAAATGACATAATTCTGTCTAAATAAGCTAGTGAGAATAAGAAAATAGTGTTTTCAGAGAGTTTACATACGACAAGTGCACAGAGCCAAAAATGCCCATAACTGAAGAAACGCCCAAGCATTGTTTAAACACACTCAGCCATTCCTATTAAAAACATGGCTGTGTACTGTTACACATAATTGTACAGGATGCGTATAGGCCCTGGAGATATCTCTGTTGTGCATCCATCAGATATTACATCCATTATTTATCTTTCCCCTCCTGGTCCCAGGTTGCTTTGAGTCACAAAGATGCTCCCCAGCCCTTCTTCACCTGACCTAGAGTAGCTCCCAAACAGTAACAGTCTACATCAATAAAGCTTTCATATTGCATCCAATTCTCCCATTTACACTGTGCCATTGGGTGGAGGACATCATAATTTCATTGAAAGGAAAATGGGGCAGAGGCTGAAATAATATCTATATTACTCTCAGAGACGAGGGGGGAAGGGACAGAGCTGTCCGGTTTGCAAAAGCCAATGATTTTTCTTTCTTTCTTTCTTTATGATCTGGCCTCCCAATTACCTGGCAGTGATCTTGTGTAGAGAGAGGAAATGGATCTATAACTCATTTACACTACTGTCAATGAGGCCACAGCGGGCCTTGGTTTCTTAGTAGCCAAGGAAAAGGGTATAGATTACTGTCAAAGATGATGCCCTCATAATAGAAAATGTCCTTAGTTTGTTTTGATATCATCTTTTGGGTCCCTAGATGACTAATAAAGTCATTTATGTGCTTAGTTTACTCATAAAGGACCCATGATTGAGATAAGATGTACAACATGAACGTGAAAGCAATGAATGCATTAACAAGTAATCCACCAGTTCTTGATCAAGAAAGGAGAGACAAATCACAAAACAACCAATTATTGAAAGCAAAATATCCTTCACTTCTCCTGAGAGTTTATTAAAAATCACTGTCAATGATGGCAGCATTCATTCTCATCTTAATATTAAACAACAGGTTGCTTTTATGAGATTTGAAAGCCTGTGTTATTTTGACTGACCTTTGAGGGGATCAAAAGAGACTTGAGCATCAACTGCCGGCCACTGATTCCTGCTCTCTCAAACCACTGATGTGTCTTATAAAGCACAGCTTTGATTAAGACTGCGAGATTTAGACATACAATTCAAATTGAGCTGAGCTTCAAAAGAAGCCACATCAGCAACTGAATTTCAATCTAACAGACAGAGCAGAGGACAGAAAGTTGAGTAGGAAGCTCATCGTGATAAGAAGTCTCGTTTGGAGGATGTCCAACACAGCTGATAGGTGCTAAATATTCTTATCTGACATATTTCACAATGACTCCTTTCAAACTCCAAGACCTGTGATATGGCTGTAATATTGTACTGCAGTTTCATGTTTCAGCCAACATGAATCACTGTTGATAGGCTTCAGTTTATAATAAGGGTAACACTTTATTTTGAGAGTTTAGACATTCTACTAACTTTACGTTACTTTGCCAGAACATGTACACTTGTTCTACTGACCCTAACTTTACAGTCTTATCTCTAATGTGAATTAGTTGATATGTAGTTGCAAAGTTATTTACAGTATAGTTAGTAGAATGTCTAAAGTAGAAATAAAATTAAGAAATAAAGTGTTACCTCAGTGAACATTTACTTTAAGTCTAAATCAGCTGGCAGGATTATCTAAATCCAATACAGTGATTTTAATTTTATTTCCAGAACAATAGGACCTTTTGACTAAATTGTATTGTATAAACAGACATTAAATGTATAAAAAGTCAACTTAAGATCAGACCTACCATGCGACCTGACAAGATTTTTTGATTATCTTATATTCTGTAATCACACTTGAAGGTAAGTCATTTTGACGTACAAAATTGTGCAGAATTCCTGGTGAAATATTACCAAAGAGGTCTATAATATCTGGAGAAAAAGTAATCATATCTGCAAGCATTGTCATTTATCTCAATGGAAGTCATTTGGCACAGGGTTCTCTTGAACTATGGAGGCTACCATTTTTCCTCATGGGCACTGCATTACAGGAATATTTGTCATGTGACTGATCACATGACAAATGGTAGTAGACAGGGAAATATGTAAGCCCATTTTATGCTTCTACAAGCCCTCCAAAAATTTGAAACTTATAGCCAAAAAAAATAATACTTGCCATTTGTATGTTAAATTTATGTTAGTTTGAGTTGTATTTATTTACATGTAAAAATACACAGTGTTTTGCTGTTTTAATAGTGTAGTTACAGTATCGACCAGCAGGGGCTATCGGAACTCACCAGTTTTCATGTGGCTCAAACTGGCCCTGTCCCAAATCGACAGAAGTGCGGATTGAGGGCGCATAACGGCAGCAAAGGGGGCACTCGCGAACACCCTTCTGAATGCTAAAATGAGGAATGGGAAACCCTACAGTCTCGGAGACTTAACGGACATGCGCACGCGGCGGCCATTTTAAGTTCGTAAGACCGCAAGTGCACATGAAGTGTTCCATTTGGGACAGGGCCATAGAGCAGGGCTCAACAACTCATCGACTTTCCTGCAAAGTTTAGCTCCAACCCTGATCAATCTCATCTGAACAAGCCAACAAAGGTCAACTAGAAAGCTATAGGCCAATGAGTTTGAGAACTAAACTCAACAGGACAGTGGATCTTAGGGACAGAGTTGTCCCTATCTCTCAATGACCAGATTTGCCCAGTCCAGCATTGCAGCATAGTTTTACATACTGTAGTGTGTAAAATGATACATGCATGAGATAAGAGTTGCTTTGGATAAATGAGCATTCTAATGCATTAATTAAATAAATTCCGTAGCAAAATAAGTTGGCCTGTTTCGATGTCGAACATAATAAAATAACTATTACTTGAAGCATAAATAAATTAAGCAAAAATATACTTAAAAAGGAAATTAACTATACTGAAGACAAGGAAACACCCCGAACAAATAGAGAGTAAAAACAGAACAATTTGTTATTAATTCATCCTATACATAATGTCAATTAAAACAATACTTTGCATTTTTCAAGAAACTCAAAACTGCAAAATATACACAGCAATAACAATAACAATTTGGGCAATGCTCATATAATAATAAAATCAAGTTTTTTTATTTTCTTATATTGTACACTGTTGACAATAGTTATATTGTATTGTCATAGCTGATTATCACATTACATCACCTTCGCTTTCGACTGGACCAAGTGATGCACGGGCCACTGGGAACTGTCTTGACTTTCCTGATTAGCCACTTTGGTGTTGCGCTGTGAAAAGTCTGTGGTAATGCTATAGAGCTGCAAAGCCAAATAGAATTAGTTTAGAAACAGTATAGATATTTGTGTTTCAAAAGCAACATCTCATTTGATATAGTACAGCCATATGGTTAAAGCAGATGGTGGAGAGCTTCCTCAAGACCTTTGAGAGAACTGTGTTATTGTTCCCCCGCATTACTCTTCACATCCCAGAGTAATCACATCTGCTCTCAGGATTCAGGCAAACACTTTTTGTTTGAAACAAACTGCAGGGATAAAGAGATCTCCAAAAATTAAAATGCATGTAGGAGAGCAAGAGAGAGTTTTTTTATTATTAAAGCTTGTTTGTGTTTAATGTAAAGCTTTAAAAAATAAAAATATGTACACTACCGTTAAAAAAGGTGGGGTTGTTAAGATTTTGTAGTGTTTGTTCAAGTCTCTTATGTTCACCAAGGCTGCATTCATTTGATAAAAAAACACGTAAAACCAGTAAGATCGTGAAATATTAGTACAATTGTTTCTATTTTTATATATTTAAACTATTTAATTTATTCCTGTGAATGCAAAGCTTATTACTGTGGTCTTTAGTGTCACATGATCCTTCAGAAATCAAACAAATGTGCTGATTTGGTGCTCAATATACATTTCTTATTATTATTATTAATGTTGAAAACAGTTTGACATCTTTCTCACCACAAACTTTTGAACGGTAGCATATAATCTGCAACTCAACTCTTTTCCTTTTGAAGACAGATGGTGATGATGTTAAAGAACACTCCAAACACAATGTTGTGCCATGTGGGAAAAAAGAAAAGAAAATCACATCAGCAGCATTTTCCTGCAGCAGGGTCCCCGGGTCCGACTCCTCAACTTCCACACAGCGTGTGCGTTTCATGAACAGAGGCGAGTCTTGTGTCTAACTAATGGTCAATGGCTCAGTAATTATATTAATTAGCCTGAAATCTTCCATGTAAAGAAACCCTGAGGGATAAATGAGAGACAGAATCTTGTGTTCTCCGTGGCCAACACGTCGTCCGCTCCAACCGCAGTCATTCAGGACTTATCTCACACACAGAGAGGAGCTAATGGTCAAGGCTGGAGGATGAGGTTTTTGTAAAATGGACGGCGCAATTAACGCCTGCCAGTACTCATTATCCTCCATGTCAGTGGGCAGAGGCTGGAGGCCAGGAGGTGGATTAGAGAGAAAATGAAAGGAGAATTAAAGACACTTAATGAATGCTGCTTTAGGTTTCTCTGCAAGTTCTATTAACCCTAATTTAAATCAATTTTCTCCTTTCTGCAATTTTGTGCTAATAAAGCTATCTGTCTGACAGTGACTTTGTGTGTCCCACACGGGTACGTTTGAGATACATTAGCCTGGGCTCATTTTGCTAAGTGCCCCAAAGCACAGAATGCTGTTAACAAGCGTAGAACTGGTTGCTCACACCACTGTCCTCTTTGCCCTTTGATACAGGCGAAACAATATTTGGTGCTTTGGCACGTCAGTAGCATATCAAATATATCCGTAAATTGTTGCCTTTTTACAGTACAGGAAATCCATGTCAACACCAAGCTGCTTAAAAAGTGCATCAGTTAACAGCTTTATATCTCCCGCAGACAGATGATTATGCGCTGAGTTATGTCATCCGGGTTGATTATGTAGAGTCTGAAGTACAATATTATATATTATTAGGTCTGATAGGGACCTAATTAGGAGCATAATGGTATGGTAACCTATCAGTCAAGGCTAATTACTCTGACTCTCATGCAAGAGTAATTGGGTTTTTAGTTCAGGGGCTGAGGTTTGGGACACTGGTATGAAGCCCAATTACTGACGACAGAGATCAGAAGATTTATGGGTTGAAATTCAAGATGGAAAATGATGACATGTGATTCATCAAATAGCTTTAGCAACCCCCACCTCCACCACACACTCACATCAGAGCGTTCAGAGATTTGGCTTGTCTGAGAACCCACCGAGCACTGATGCCGTTCAACCGTTGTTCCTATGTTCATAGCTGATTAACTTGCCTGAGTGGAAATTCTTATTTGTTGTGTGTATTAATGGTTTATGACGGATAAAAATGTATTGTGAAACAGATAACTCCAGCTATATATTGTGGAATACAGCAATGTGGGATTTTTTGGTAACATGAGAGTAGTTTAGCTAGTAGTTTAGTTCAACTTTTCCAGTAACAAGAGCTTCTTTATTTAACGATTAGCGGTAGAACGACCAAACTCTAAATTATGTTTTTATTGAACTCTAAATGGTCTTCCCTCTGTCTCTTATAGGATTAGAAGGTCCAATTTCATTGGAAAGTCTAATCATGATGAATTGGTTCTTTCCAACCGACTCTCATGCCAATTCATAACTATTTTATATATTTTACGAATTGGTGGCAAATTCATATGATCTCCCTTGTAAGTATTTTTGCATAATCTACTTATGCCCCACTGAGGGTTGGATTTAGGGTTGGACACTTATGCTTTTTCCATGTTTTCATACAAATCATTAAAATGTATATGAATTTGCCACAAATTTGCCAAAACAAATGGGTCCCATTTATATTAGGTAGCCTTAACTATTATTTACTATAGTAATAAATAAGTAAACATACTCATTGTATCACAAAACACGTTAACTGCTATTGAGGTCGGTGGGATACAGATATTTAAGGTTAGAGACAGGTTTGTATTGGTAGGTTTAACGGTGGGTTAAATTGTAAGGATAGGTCGACAGTGTAATTATAAATGTAGTTACAGAAATGAATTATAGATGTAATTACATGTAGGTATTTTAAAATATAAAAACATGTATGTACACAGTAGTGCATTGTATCAAATTATTAATTTAAATGTATGTACATAAGGCCACCTATATAAAGTGGGACCATTCTGTTTTCTCATGAGACCTCTCATGAGATGTGTTTGTTTAGACCAGGGTGTCAAACTCTGCAGTTTAGTTCCAACAATGCTCCAACACATAAAACATGTAGTTTTCAATTGAGCCTGAAGGACGTGATTAGCTGGATCAGGTGTGTTTAATTAGGGTCGAACTAAACTCTGCAGGGCTGTATCTCTAGGAATTGAGTTTGACAGCCCTGTTTTAGACGGCTCATGGAAATAAACAGATTCATAAAAATGCTTCACTGATTCAACTTGGTTATGTATTTTTTATTTAGTATAAGTGTACCTGTTCAAATGTAATAATTTAATATTGATTAAGATCAGAGTGACTTCATATTGCAAAAATATATTCACAGTGTAACCTCTTGCAAATGCCACCTCAACAACAGCGTATAGGAAATGGTGATCAAAATATTCTTTAGTTTTTTACATTCACAATTGAAAGCAGTTATAAATAGCAAGACAATAAAATATAATTATATTTTCAGCTTCAGTTGTTTGCGGTATGCTATCTCTTCATCATTCTCTCTACTTCTTTTTATAACTTGACGGATGGAATGAGAATTCAGAGCTCCGGGTCATAGGGATGGCTGAACCAGACGTGTCATTTTTTCTACTTGTTAGACAATAGCGAGCATGTGTCCTCGGGATGTCTTTTTAAAATGATTATTTAAAAAAGTCATATTTAATGAAAACATTTCCAAATCTTATTTTAGATGTAGTAAAAGTGCATTCTACACCAGAATGGCTTCTAATAATTAGCCCAGCTGCTGGATTTCATAAGCATGGTTAAAGACAGTTTACTACCTCTGTGGAGTTGCAGTATTTCGTTTCTTTGTTTTATACCGCAGGGATTCGGTACATCAAACAATGTCTATATTAAACTCAAACCACACTCCATTTCTTTCTATCTCTTCATGTTTCTGATTGATACACCCATTCCTCACAAAGATTTCACGCCCCAAAGAGTCTAAATCGGTCTGCTCCCATGGCAAACAAATCAATTGTTATAGACTTTAAAGTTGCTGGTCTTGAAAATTGTTTGAATACCTTTGAAGAACCAGAGAAAGGTTCTCTAATCCAGCCATTTTTGGCACGTTTGATTGGTATCGACGAGCAGACCCCACAATACTTGAAAAGATTTGACATTTATCTTACCGCTCCATAAACTGAAAAATGTATATATACACTGGACTGAACCATATGCTTCTTATGATACATGAAACATGGTCCTTCACTTAAATTTTGTTTTGCTTCAACAAAATGTATACACTTGGTTTTGGTATTATCAGGCTTTTCTGTTTTTCATGTGTTTTGCTTGATTCATATAGGAATATATCACTCAGTGGAATTTCTCATGCGGTTGTAATGAAGCTTCATGATTAATTAGTCGCCTGCTGTGGTTTTGTTTTAATGGTGCATCCTCCAGCATTTTAAACAAAGGAAATGAATCTGAGCTTTAAAACACCTAGTGTTTGCACACTATAATTCCTTTGTTATTAAATCATTAGATTGTGGAGTGTTACAAGCTACTTCAACAGACTAACTTCGGTTGTATTATTTCCCCAGACATGCAACCATGAGAGATTCATCATCAAGCTGAAATTTCATCACCAGACCCCTCTTTGATATATTACTGGATCTTTCCTATTGCGTGCTTGTGTGTTCAAGCAGAGAGATAATAATTTGAAGGTAAATATGTTTATTTTAACTTGTCTGTCATGAGGATTCAGTGCAATTCAATATGAGTGTTGCATGACATTAGTATGCTGGATATTTGCCGTCTAATGCTCTCATAGCACCAGAATTTTTTTTATCTTTTCTCTAACAGCAACTCGAGTGTATCACGACTTCATGAGTGACAAGTCACTCTTCTTTCATGCTAATCGTGACTCATGTGTCTTCATCTGCATGTGTCACATGAATGCGTGTCAACTGAGAAGTCCAAAACATTGGAAAGGTGATCCATGCAGGAAAACATGTTTTTCCCCTCTACAATTATTAAATGCAATCAGATAGAAAATATGATAAGTCATTATTTTCATCCAAGACGATAATATAGTTTAAAAATATAGTCCAGTCATACTAGCCATACCAGCTCATCTTTAATAAGATTTGAAATTATTAGATTATGAGAAATTATGTAATTATTTAGATTTTGTTTGATTAAAATGTGATGATAACTTTAGAGCAGGACATTTTCAATACTCTCTTTAACTGTAATGGTGTCAATTGCCTAACTATATAACTACAGAGATGGCTCATTTGAGATGCCGGACATTTCGTCTGAAAATAGACAAGAGTAGACCGCTGTAGTCAGTGCAGGAATGAAAAAAGAACAGTCACTCAAGACGGACAGTTCACTTCTCATAAAGGAACAGCTACTGTACCTACAAGATTCAAAGCAGATATCGCATGATTCACCCTCATGTGCTTTTATTGCTAATAAATGTTACATAATTTAAATTTGGGGGCTTTTATATGAAAATAAATAGGCACCTGGTTTCTTCATTTAATTTCCCCCCAAATATGTGATTTCCATCATTTTTTTTGTTTGGTAAAGACATGATTTAGATTATTTTTTAATATGACAACAAAAACCTATCCCATTCACACTCTCAGGAAAATAATAATAATACAAAAATTAAAGGTACAAAAACGGTCACTGAGGCTGTCACGTGTATACCTAAAAAGTGCACATTAGCACCTTCATGAGTTTGCACTAACATATATTATATGATTGAACAATTAGTAAGCATATTTGGCATGCTATACAGAGGGAGGGCTCTGAGAAATCCCCAACCCTCCCTCTGGATAGAGCCCAGACCCAGAGAAGTTGTCCAGAAGACAATCATTGACACCCTTCACAAGGAGGGTAAGCCACAAACATTCATTGCCAAAGAAGCTGGCTGTTCACAGAGTGCTGTATCCAAGCATGTTAACAGAAAGCTGAGTGGAAGGAAAAGATGCACAACCAACTGAGAGAACCGCAGCCTTATGAGGATTGTCAAGCAAAATCAATTCAAGAATTTGGGTGAACTTCACAAGGAATGGACTGACACTGGGGTCAAGGCATCAAGAGCCACCACACACAGACGTGTTAAGGAATTTGGCTACAGTTGTCGTCAGAGGCGTCTTACCTGGGCTAAGGAGAAGAAGAACTGGACTGTTGCCCAGTGGTCCAAAGTACTCTTTTCAGATGAGAGCAAGTTTTGTGTTTCATTTTGAAAATAAAGGGTCCTAGAGTCATGAGGAAGGGTGGAGAAGCTCATTGCCCAAGTTGCTTGAAGTCCAGTGTTAAGTTTCCACAGTCTGTGATGATTTGGGGTGCAATGTCATCTGCTGGTGTTGGTCCATTGTGTTGTTTGAAAACCACTGAAAGTCACTGCACCCGTTTACCAAGAAATTTTGGAGCACTTCATGCTTCCTTCTGCTGACCAGCTTTTTAAAGATGCAGATTTCATTTTCCAGCAGGATTTGGCACCTGGCCACACTGCCAAAAGCACCAAAAGTTGGTTAAATGACCATGGTGTTGGTGTGCTTGACTGGCCAGCAAACTCACCAGACCTGAACCCCATAGAGAATCCATGGGGTATTGTCAAGAGAAAAATGAGAAAGAACAGACCAAAAAATGCAGATGAGCTGAAGGCCACTGTCAAATAGACCTGGGCTTCCATACCACCTCAGCAGTGCCACAAACTGATCACCTCCATGCCACGCCGAATTGAGGCAGTAATTAAAGCAAAAGTAGCCCCTACCAAGTATTGAGTACATATGCGGTAAATTAACATACTTTCCAGAAGGCCAACAATTCACCAAAAACATTTTTTTTATTGGTCTTATGAAGTATTCTAATTTATGATAGTGAGACAACATAGTGAGATAGTGAATTGGTGGGTTTTTGTTAAATGTGAGCAAAAATCATCACAATTAAAAGAACCAAAGACTTAAACTACTTCAGTCTGTGTGCATTGAATTTATTTAATACACGAGTTTCACAATTTGAGTTGAATTACTAAAATAAATGAACTTTTCCACGACATTCTAATTTATTGAGATGAACCTGTACATACACACACACTTTGTGCTTGTTAAGGTGATTCGCTGACGAGCTCCACCTGGGCCAGACTGATTATCGGATCGTGCTCCTCCCAAACCTTGTTAATAAAACATAATTTAAAGTTACATATTTTTTACGCTAATATTCACAAATAATTTACACACATAATTGCATGATATCAAAGTTAAAAATCAAACATTGTAGAAGAGAACAAAACATCATAGTTGTTTAAACCCGGCAATCACAAAATTTTCTGTCAGCTTTTTTATCTCAATTATTTACTCAAAAGTAGGCTACCTGTTTGAGATTTTAATTTAATATTTCAATACTTTAACAACATGTTCACATGATTATCTGAAGCTGGTTAATGGTCACATGACATGTAGGTATTGGTAAACATACAAAAACAATTATTTCGTTTTTTTATTTAAAAATGTATTTATTATTATTATTTATGTTTTTATGATTTAATTAATTATTAGCTTTTCATAAAATCAAAAACCCAGGGGTTCATGAACCCATTTGGTAAAACCTGGTTTAGACTAATCAGCGTCTGGCACAGCAATCGTAAGAGTTTCTTGGCATGACATCAGAGCACAAATATCTAACCAGCATGCATCTTGCATATATCACCCGTGATCAGTTCTGCGCAAATTGTTCTTATCTCAAACAAGCCTGATGTCATGCTCTGGGGCTTGTGTTTTTAATGAAGAATACAACATATAACAAATAACACTACATTCAAAATATGAAGTAAGCCATCTAGGCTACTCCACTTCCCTGCAACACCACACACCTGCAGGTTTAAAGTGTGTGTTATTTGTACTGCACTAAGAGGTCAGTCTTGTCTATTAGTCATACGTCTTCACATCATGCAAATTTGCAGGTCAGAGTTCAGGTAACTTGAACTTTCAAGCACAGAAACATGCAAATTTCAGTGCATGCACAGACTCCTGTGTTTGTATACATATGAATGGTAGTCAATGAAGCAACAATTCTGTGACTGGTTTATACAGAATAACTTTGGATAAAGGTAAATATTAGGACATATTAAACTGCTAACAGCCACAGCTGGCCAATCAGAAGCAGTTATTCCAGGTAGTGTATAATGCGTAATGTAATAATATATCATACATTATATAATGTAGTTCAGATATAGCCTTGTTGCAACCTCTCTGAAGACTGAATCGTAACTGGTGGATTATATTTAGTGTTACTTATTAGAATTTTAGTTTGATTTTAATAATAGACTTTAATAATAATAATTTACTAATTTGATAAGCATTTGTATCTCAGCCAATGTTAAAATCACTTCACTATTACAGTTGAACACAGAAGGCATTGTTTATGCTGCTTTATTTTACATCATGAAACATAGATATGACCCAGAGGTAATTACAAATATTGATGATATGTAAATGATATGGAAAAAAAGTAAATTAGTTCTGGGAATTATTTCCCTATTTACAAGACAATTGCTCACCAAACAAACTCGTTCCTCCATTAGCCTATTGCAGATCCATAGAAGATGGCAAGCAGCCTTTAATAACAAGAGCTTATTATCACAGAGAAGCACAAAATCACTTTCCAGAACGTTTTCATTCACCGTTCCTGGCTGGTGGAATGAACTTCTCACCGCCATCCGGAAAGCTAAATCCCTGACAATTTTCAAGCGACACCTGAAAACTTACCTCTTCCGTCATCACTTGACTTCACCTTAAAAAAAAAAAACAACCTTGCTCTCTTTCCCTTAACCTCTCCCTGCCTGGCTAGAATGCCTATAACTTTGTATTACAAGCAATTCCTGTGTCCATTTGCATCTGTATAATGTATCGCTTATTGTATTCCTCAATTATAAGTCGCTTTGGTCTGTGTCCAAAAAGTGTCTGCTAAATGAATAAATGTAAATGTAATTATGGTCCCTTATGATGATTCTTGACACTCGAGAGCGTAACATCTCTATAAAATGAGGAAATCTCTACAGTCAATATATCCTACAGAGCAAGGACAGTAGCTCATAAAAGCTGAGATCACACATGAAAGAAAACCACAGTCCTTTGTTGAAGACTGAAAGAATAATGCAGTCAGTGGATTTGTTTCATATGTAAAGAAGATGATCAGTCAGCCCCTTTTTTCCCCCCTAGGTGTTTGATGTTTCCAGCGAGGCTGATGGGAGTTCAAGGGCGAAATGTGGCCGGGAAGCGCAGGCCTTTGTGTCCGGTCTTCAGACGTTTACCTGTATCTGCTAGGGCTCTGCAGAGAAATACTGTTTGATTCTATTACACTTTCATTACAGCTGTAGTTAATGGTTGTGTCACAGTCTATTAGACGCATTCATCTTTCCTGTGATACACAGCGAGACACAAGCACACAGAACAAAGACAAATGACTCTGACTCACGGGAACAGCATTACAATTCAAACATTATTTTCTATACAGCTAGCAACAGCCGACCGAGCCACGGCTTGTGCTAGCCGTCCAGGCAGCCATGTCGGTAATGGCGTGGAGAAATGCTTTTTCTAATCTAAACAACTCAATTATCTGTAGCCCCACCATCCTTGATCAAAAACATTACCATAACCATATTAAATTTAAAAAACACACTATTCTGTTTGCAGGCAGGAAATAAATCCTGACTGCTCCAGCGCTGCTCTGCCTGTAATCTCTCAATGTGACTCTGGGGTTTGCAGTAAGGCCTCGCTATTTTTAAAATTCTACACCGCTTAACACTTTCCCACTTGCCAACAGTAATCGATTTAAAAATGCTTTTAACAACTTCATCATTGCGATATTCTTTCACAATTTATGAACACCTAATCAATAAACAATGGAGCATCCACACAGCGAATGGTAATAAGAAAACCGCTGGGAACTGACATCAAAAGAAGAATGCAAAGCCGTTCCTATGAAATGGACACCGCTTGTGAAACAGATGAAATAGATAGCACTCATGTAACTGCTGGAGCTATGAAAGCTTATGTGGCGCAAGACTGCTGCCATTAGCCCGTAGTAACGCCATTTTGTGTACACAAACAGATTTGCCGACGCTCGGAGAATGACATGCGGCTCCTTTCTGATCTTCAAAATACCCTTAAATGCGCAGTTGCTAAAAGTTTAAAGAAGGCAAGAGCTAGAATGTTTTTGATGTGATTTAATCATGTTTATTTCCTGTCAGCCCTCACTACAAACTTTATTAAATTATATCCTTTAACGAAGTGCTGCTGACATGGGAAACAAATGGAAAACTACACGTGTTCAACAGCAGTACTAACTAATACAGTATGTTTAGATTTAATACACAAGATTATAATTTTGTCTGCTAAATTATGTTTCAGAAGTATCATGTGTACACATGGCCATATGTCTCATCACTCTTTAACTGCGTTTTAATTTCCTCTTTGGAATGATGTCTTATTAGATTTGCATATTGTAGCCTCTCTCCAACACAAGTATTGCAAAATACAAAGATTTTGAAGGAAATGAGTTGTGAACATGGCCGCATAAAACAAATTAAAAACACAAAATGAATAACACTCCCGACAAAAGGCATCAGTGTTTGTTATTTCGGACAATTAGACTGTCTCGGTTCCTTAGTTGATAGTGAAAGTCACTTTCATGTCATTGTTTCTCTACAGCCTAAAGCCAAACTGCAACTGAATACTTTTGTAAATAAACCATATATCACACCCAGTAGCCTGTTTAGTATTTTTGACAGCTCACTTCAGCATAATTGAACATTTCTTAAGCTAACATGTTTTATTAAACCTCTCTGCATAAGCTTTCATCTCTTTGTAACTTGCTTTTTGAATTATTGCTAATAGCTCAATGTTTTAATTAGCGCCCCAGGCTTTGGGATCGGTGCAGTGAAGTGTTGTTATAAAATCAAGCTCATTACAATATTAGGCACTTTTACAGGGCACTGAGGCAAAGCCAATTCATTTGAAAATATCTCAAAAATCTATCAACAGGCGTACTGAAGTATTAATAACCATGGTCAGCATGTCAAAGCACTGTACTTTTTATTTTGCATGGCTAAAACTTTTCAATCAACCATGCCTACATTTCTATCATATTTTTTACAACAACAACTAGAAAGGAACTAACAAATCATTGATTATTAATTGCGTTATCGATGATTATCAAATTATTCATTTGAAACAAAGCATTATTGTTAATACTATAAGAAACAATAACTGATAAGGTCTTTAAAACACCATTAGCATTAGCGCTATCACAACCTTCAAGTAACCAAACTATTTTTATGTTTGATGATCTTGCTTTATCACATTCCCTTTAATTAGCATCTTCTACATCTTTAGACTTTTAGAAATTTGTTATTGTGGTATTATTATGCAGTCTTAGCTCTGCTTAAATCTTCAGATATCATTGAATACCATTGCTATAGGCTGACTTCAATTTGAAAGAACATTGTTAAAGGCAATATAAATTATAGCTTAAATAATAAAATAAAATATGGTGAGTCTTACATAATGACTTCCCGTAAAAAAAAAAAGTTAAAGACAATAGTAAATCCTGGTTTCTATAATTATATAACTTAGTGCCGTGAAAATGTTTTTGCCCCCTTCCTGTTTTTATTTATTTTTTGCATATCTGTCACACTTAAAAGATTCAAATCATCAAACAAATTGAAATATTACACAAAGATAATGCAAGTAAATACAAAATGCAGTTTATAAATGATGATTTCATTTATTAAAGGAAAAAAGCTGTCCAAACCTACCTGGCCCTATGTGAAAAATGAATTGCCCCCTCCCATTAAATCATGAAAGAAGCACATTTCTGAGTCTTTGGGACGACAGCAAACCTCAGTCAGAGCCATTATCGACAAATGGAGAAAACTTGCAACAGTGGTGAACCTTCCCAGGAGTGCCTACCAAAATTACTTCAAGAGCGCAACGACAACTCATCCAGGAGGTCATAAAAGAACCCAGAACAACATCTAAAGAACTGCAGGCCTCACTTGCCTCAATTGATTTATCAGTAAGTCCCGCCCCCCTTACATTACATTTACATTTATGAATTTAGCAGACGCTTATATCCAAAGCAACTTATAGTGCATTCAGGGTATACATTTTTTCCAGTATGTTTTTCCATTTTTTCCTTAGTTACTGTTGATCAATACTGTTGACAAACAAACGGCATTGCTCACGATCTTACAATGACAGCTGCTGTGCGAAAACCTTGTCCCACGATGTTTTTGCACAGTTTTGGACACAGAAGGCCACCAAATGGGAATGAAATATTACATGAAAAAAAATAAAAATGGTGGGTTACTCGAAGCGAAGGTTTACAGATCACAATGCAAGCGGGAGAAGTCTCATTTTAGGGTCAGTCATCACGATCGCGGATGACAACATCCAGGATCAACACTGTTCATGTATCGCAGGACATGATTAAATTAACTTACATTTAACCAGTTTAATATGGAGAGACAGTGAAATGTAGACCTTCGTTTATGTGTTTTTGACCTGTTTTTTCACTGTAAACAGAGATAACTTGCTAAAGCACAAGATAACATTAACGTTCTGCTTGAGCAGATGAAAATTGTAACTTAATGAGTGTGTCAACCAGAAAATGAACCAGAAAATGTTTGTCTTCATTTGTACTGGGGTTGAATAGTTAGGGACATTTTGCATTTTGAATAGTTAGGGAGTTTTGTTTGAATTCAGGATATGTAATCAAATAAATTATATTGCCTATCCTCTCAGGATACCTGGAATCAGTGTTACAAGTACCCAGGCACATCGTTTTTTCAATTTTGAAGCATAAACCCCATAAAACCGATGCGAGCTTCGGATCTTCCAATGTTTCTCTATGGCGCTGAAACATAAAGATGTCCGAGCTTCCCGTGCAAATATACTCGACTGCCATTGGCTAGTCTGCATTCAAGGGGAGGGGCTTACCAATAGGTCAATTAAGGTCAGTGTTCATAATTCAACAATAAGAAAGAGACTGGGTAAAAACGGCATCCATGGAAGTAGTCCAAGGCAAAAGCGACTGCTGACCAAAAAGAACACAAAGGCTCATCTCACATTTACCAAAAAGTATTTTGTTTATCCCCAAGACTTTTGGGCAAATATTCTGTGGACTGATGAGACAAAAGTTGAACTTTTTTGAAGGTGTGTGTTCTATTACATCTGGCATAAAACCCACATAGGATTTGATAAAAAGAACATCATACCAACAGTCAAACATGGTGGTGGTGGTAGTGTGATGTCTGAGGCTGTTTTGCAGCTTCAGGAACTGGACAACTTGCCATAATTGATGGAATCATGAATTCTGTACTCTATCAGAAAATCCTGAAAGAGAATGTCCGGCCATCAGTTTGTGAACTCAAGCTCAAGTGCACTTGGGTTTTGCAGCAGGACAATGATCCCAAACTCACCAGCAAGTCCACCTCCACTTTTCTTCTCAAGAAAAACAAAATTAAGGTTTTGGAGTGGCTCCGGCTTAAATCCAATTGAGATGCTGACCTTAAACAGTCCATTTAAGCTCGAAAACCCTCCAATATGGCTGAATTAAAACAATTCTGCAAGGAAGAGTGGGCCAAAATTCCTCCACAGCGATGTGAAGACTCATTGCCTGTTATCACAAACACTTGATTGATGTTGTTGCTGCAAAGGATGGCACAACCAGTTATTAGATTTAGGGGGCAATTACGTAGGGCCAAGAAGGTTTGGACTGCTTTTTTGCCTTAATAAAAGAAATAATTATTTCAAAACTGAATTTTGTATTTACTAGGGTTATCTTTGTGTAATTATGTTTTTTTTTTTATATAATCTGAATCTTTTCAGTGTGACAAATATGCAAAAAAAACTAAAATTAATATAGGTAGGGACAACTGTAGGGGGCAAAAACATTTTCACAGCACTGTACGTTGTAAGGGTATATATTATGGAATGAATGAATGAATAAATCCTAGTTAAAAAAGTTATATATTTAAAATAGTTCAACTCTATTAACATATTTACTGACATATTGCTGGAGACTTACTGATATAACAATTCTAATTAAACTTTATTTTGAGTACTACTTGTACCCAATGCACACCTCCTAATATTAGACCTAAAATGTGTTTTTATGGCACTATTAAAGGGTTAGTTCACCCAAAATTGAAAAGTTTCACCCTCAAAGCATCCTAGGTGTACATGACTTTCTACTTTCAGGCGAATCCATTCGGAGTTATATTAAAAATAGTTCTGGCCCCTCCAAGCCTTACAATGGGGTAAGCGGGTGCTTTTTGTCAACAGTCCAGAAAACGTGAAATAAAGTGCTCGCATCCGTAATAAACCATGCCTCACACGGCTCTGGAGGTGAATAAAGGCCTCCTGTAACAAATCCATGCATTTTTGTATGATAAATATACATATTTCAAATGCAATAAACACTTTTTTCTTACTTTCACTGGCTGTCGTATGCGGAAGCCATTCCGGTGTATGATGTAGGACGTCGGCATTGCGTGATTAGTGACGAACACGGAGAGAGAACAAAACAAAACGCCGGTCATGAGTTAGAAGCACAAAACAAGGATTTTGATATAAGCCAAGAGGAGACTGGTTTTCCTTTGCTAAAGTAAGGCCTTTGTTCCTTTAAACAAACTCACGAGACAAGCATATCTCAGAGGCGCTCGCACGATGCTCATCCTACGTTATCCACCGGAACTGCTTGCTCATATGACAGTCAGCGAAAGTGAGAAAAAAGTGTTTATTACGTTTGAAATATGGATATTTATCTTACAAAAACGCATGATTTGTTACAGGAGGACTTTATTCACCCCCCGGAGTCATGTGAGGCATGGTTTATTACGGATGCAAGCACTTTATTTCACATCTTCTGGACTGTTGACAAAGAGCACCCACTTGCCCCATCGTAAGGCTTGGAGGGGCCAGGACAATTTTTAATATAACTCCGATAGGATTCATCTGTAAGAAGAAAGTCATATACACCTAGGATGCCTCGAGGGCAGTAGCGTGTTTAGGCACCACGCAACCCATGCAATTGCGTGGGGCCCCACGGTCCAGGGGGGCCCCGCGGAATGCGATTTTTACAGATGGGAAATGAGACCCGGCATTTTTTTGGACCGGTGCGTAATTGGGTCAATACCGGTCTACTGATAAGCTTGAGGGCAAACAATACTGTTATCGATACGTGCGTTGTTTTATCTCCGTACTTCTGTGTTAATAGCGAATTAGAATCTGTTCTCATAAACCGATCTCAAGCTGTCTTCTGTCAGAGGTTTGTCACGACATGCAGCGGCACAGTCTCAAACTCTGCCCGGTGCATGTAAAATAATTATAATGCTGAAGGTGAGGTACAATTCATATTTCGTTATTAAATTAATGAATTTTTTTTTTGAAAACTTTCTATGAGGCGTAATTTTACAAACAGCATGTGTTCTCCACGAGCTCTCTGTCTTTCCCTCTCAAAATGCGCAAATGGCTTCATATCTCCACATAGTGTCTGCACTATAAACGAGCTGCACACTGCACGGTTGACATGCAACATCACTAAAGTTTACAATTTGCATTTCTTTTTAAGTTTGCCAATATTTAAACTTTTCAACACTCGTGCGCTCTCCAGTGTGCGCTCTCAACAATTGCCCCATTGTAAAAACAAAAATACACAGCATGATCAAACATTTAATTACATATTTCTTGGGGGGGAAAAAGTCAAAAAATCCCCCCCTCCACCACTCAAATAAAAAAAGAAATCCTCGAAACTCAGGACTTGAATGAATGTCTGTAAAAATCCTGATTGTAGAATCACTATAAATAAGTCTATACGTTAAAAATAAGCTTTTTTATCATGTAGATAAAAACAGAGATAAAAAAGTTCATCTAAAACATAGATGGACACTCTCTGTTAGGAGAAATCACGCCCGCTCCCTGAGAAAGTCAATATTTAAATTTTATTTAATAAAATAGCTAGAGACGGCAGAATTCTCTATTACATTTTGTTGTGCTCCTATGCACACGATGTGCAAATATGTTGTGCTATGGTATGCTGAGAAATCTCTCTCTCTCTCTCTCTCTCTCTCTCTGTTTGCTTGGTGGCATTTGTAAACTGCAGTAATAAAATAACTTGACATTTTCAACATCTTTTTACATCATTTATATTTGCACCAAATTATAGAGAGCAGTATGGATAACTGTATTGATAGGTATCGTATCAGTATCAATAAAATGTAAACAATACCCATCCCTACCCCAGAATCGATCGCAAAATACACCGAGGGGGGCCCCTCCGGGAACACTTGCTAAGGGCCCCCAAAACACTAAACACGCCCCTGCTCAAGGGGGAGTAAAACACAGCCTAATTCCCATTTTTGAGTGAACTAACCATTTAATGAGAATTCTATTATCTTTGAATAATATCTGTCTTTAAATGATTTAATTAATGAGTTTATGTTTGATTTATTAGATTTTTTTTTGTGGCAGTACACCGACACAAATGAATGACTTTAACAATGGGCATTATTTTAATGCAATAAATTAAAACAAGGAATCAGTTGTAGAACCAGATGTGAAACCAGCAGCTGTAATGAGTCACAGCACTTTGGAAGGTGTTGTTCATTTTTAAGACCACAAGATGGCCACAGCATGAACCGTTTTAAAAAGCTTCAAGTAATGAACATTTTCCCGATACAATTGGGTTTAAAGCTTCACTGGTTCAGAATGCTTCATTTCGCCATCACTAGCTGACACTCAGCGGATCTTAACTCCTCCCACTACAATTAATAAGATATATAAGTTAATTCGTACTCACACTTTCCATAGTCTGTCGCACAGACATGCGCTTACCCTCCTCCATCCCCAGCTCCTCATTATGCAGATACATGATCACTTAAAAATATATCATCTGTCTAGCTCATTGCTAAATTGTCCACATTTATTCAGTACTGTATTACTCTACTTGGAATATACAACGTTTGCATATAAAATATCTGGCAATTGCAGGCTTCGGGGTTGGGGGTTCAAACCTCAGCAAGGTTTGCCTGTGGATAGCTCAGAACTGAACCCTTCAGAGTGAAGCCGGCAACCAAATATAAAGTTCAGAGCCTAATACAATATTATTACTCAAACAGAGGGGTCTGAACAATATTTCAGTATAATTTTAGTTGGACTTCAGCACTACTTCCGCAAAATTAAAGTGCATTAAGTACAAAATTAATGGTTCCAATTTAGTATATTAAAAATACAATTGGAGGGTATTTTTATTAAGTACATAAATATTTAAATGTATGTGTAGTATACTTATCATGAAATACATTTATTTCAAATATATTTTACTATATTTCCTATTCATTTGACTGGAGTGGTTGTAATTTATGCAAATATATGCTAAATAAATAAAACCTCTTCTTGAGTTTCTTCCCCTCCATAATGTATCCACACTGAATACCATTAACACATTAAAAGTATTTCTTAAACGAAAAACAGTTTCCTTAACATCAATTAATGCAGTACAGAGCCATTAATGTGAGCTAGGTGTAGTCAGGGCTCATCCGTCAGGCATCCCGTTTCCCTGACGGTATGCTTCTTTTCTCGCTGACACTGATGTAGACTGGGAGCCCATCACACTTTCTTGGCGTGATAGAGATGCTGTCTCTCAGCAAAACCTCATCACTCTTCCTGTTTAACACAAACCTGATACAACTGTCTGGGGCCAAGACAGCATGAGCAAACAGAGCGCCTCTGCTCAGCACCTTTCCAGCTGAGGTTTCTGACTGTAATGAAGCTGTGATAAAACAGGATAAAGATAATGAGCAAGCCATATAATAAAGAGATAACGAGCAGACAATATAAAACACTGTAAAGAAGTAGGCCTAATTTCCAAGTACCGCAGACAATCGCGCATATTTTCTCTTGCCAACAATGTTCATTTTTAATCCATGAAACATGACTCATGTGAACAATTGAAGTGGGAGTCGGGTGTCCCAATCCCAATGATTGATTCTGCCGTTTAATGGCGCAACACACCTCCGAAGCTCTAATTCCAATTATCTGGCATCCTTCCAGATCCGATGAGACGAGGCGTATTCGCAAATAGCTGATTGAAAACAATCTGGGATTTAATCTACAGGGCTATCATGACTGCCATGATCAGTAATTACTACTGGCTGTCAATTTACCACCCACTCGCGGAAGACCTGGGCAGAACAGTACTGAAACTTTCTCCATCTGTAGGCCTACTAGTGCATTTCACAAACACACTTGCATACTTCAGACGTTCGCGCTGTTCATTTGTCTCCATTGCCCGTGTGTGTCAAGTATGCTCATTTAAATGAGACACTGCAACAGCAGAAGCAGATGGAAAATGTATGGCTTACCTCGACAATTTCAGGCATCCAAAAATGATGCTAACATCATTTTTTTTGCCAAATTTGCAGGAGTAGAGTTTCAGATTTTATCTCGGTTTTTGCTCTAAGTGAGATTATACAACAAACAGACCAGCCTCTATGAATGCTAAACTTTTGCAGTATAGTAAATCGAGCATAAAAAGCAACAGTACGAGAGAGTTTTTAGCCACAAACATCGAGGCTAAACTAAAGTCAGCCAAAACATGTGCTGGCATGACCCGAAAAAACTGGATATTTAGCAATTAGAAACGTTTTTCCAGCTATTGTAGCTCAGGTTATGTTAAGGGCAGATCTACTTTGAGGACTGCATGAAAAGATATGTTTACTACTAAAAGTCAGGGACAAGGCCATTCTTCTTGTTTCCCGCAGAGAGGGAGAATTGATTTACTGACATTGACAACTGTATTACTGCTTTTAATTATAGCTACAGTAAAGAGTCCAGGTACGATCTACTAATCACAGACACAGCGAATGAGGTTATTTGTTCTACCATAACCTGACACCTTGATTAATTTGACAATCGTTCCCAGTGTCTAGTGTAACTACAGTTCCAGGTAGATAAGAATGTTATTACGGATGATTATATGGCTCTGACCCTTTGAGGCAAGAGCATACTGTAGCCTACATATTAAGAGCTTCAATCTCTTCTTCTCTTAATCTTTACTCCTTGTCACAATAAGACATACGCCTGACCTTTGTGAAGTAACCTACATGAAGAGCACATCCTGTAGGATATATGGCAAGTAGGATCACAGTGTGAAGTAATAAACATCTAACATTAGGCAAATATGCTTCGTTATTATTCTTGATGAATGTGTTTTGCCAAATATTTTGTATCATGCCTAATGGATTTACACAGCCATTAAGGCCTGTTCAAATTAAGAAAAATTACTATGACGACAACTGTAAAAATAACCATATTAGCATCCACACAAGTTCACAATAATATTCAGTTTATTATGAGCGTACGCTATGATTACGTCATCTGCAGCTTTAAATCATCAAGATCTTTGAAGTCAGAGCTTGACGGTCCTTTAAAGATGATCATTATTCTTTTTTTCTCTGTTGGCCATTGGGAAAGTGGTATCAGTTTCGCAAATAAATAACTTTGAACCGGTTTATTTCCACCAGTCTGAATCAGTGAAGTCGTACCCTGCATTTGCATATATAGTATACAAAAAAATAGTATGTGAAAATATGATTTATAGTATTAAATAGAATTGATAAAACAGTAGGGACACTTTACTATACCATTTCATTTATATCTTTCTGAGATTAAAAAATAATAATTCTGCTATATTATCTCCATATTACTATATATTTTTGTATGATACTAAAAGCTTATCTATTTTAATAAATCACAATTGAAAAAAAATGTAGTGTAAATGTACCAATATACTGTACATTTTCCATGTAGGCTGTAGTGTAACGAGGTTAGCTTTTAGTTAACTTTATTTGTAACTTTTTTTTCTATAGAATAGTTTATGGTTTCTATATATTTCACCTCTTGTTTTATTATATGCTAAAATTGTGGTGTCTGAGAAGGAGCATATCTGGATCATAATGAATATTAATGGCTTATTCTCAAATAAGCATCAGATCCTTCACGTGCACTGTTGTTTAAATGTACAATTGGGATCCAGCATTATTCATCCCTTTGTGCTGTATGGTCCGGGCCCGTGTGCTTTCCAATCAATGTGTAAATTATAGGACGCTGTCTCCACAGGGAACAGGACTTGTGAGGGTACAGTAGCCTCAGTGAAGGGTACAGTAAGGGCATTTAGTACATTAATCATGACGCTGTAGACATTTACATGCTGTTGGCCATCAATGAAAAACAATCCACACTGAAGGAAGCATTGACAAGTGTCCTTAGACGAGAATTACTTTCTGTGCCTGGTAACAATTGCCAAGTTTTTCCTTTCATTCCTATGACAAGACAATACAGAACACAATTACAGACTTGAATTACTTGCTTGTTGATGAAAACTGAATGGCAAATTTCAGGCGTAATCTTTTGTTAGCTCAGACTAAGACAAATCAGACTGAACACAACTCAGGTTGGGCTAATCATAATTATACCAGCTAATTAGCATTAGAACAGCACACTTAAAGGACTGAAGTTTCAGAACAACCCATGAGAAAGAACACAGCTGACTTGATGTGCTTCTTTATCTCTCTTAAGCATTTAGCTCTGCCGTTCTTCAAAGTGTCTGCCTCAGCATAGAAGAGCAGTGTGGGACTGAGTTTGGTTTTATTGCCGATGTTAAAGGGATAGTTCAGCCAAAAATCTCATTTTTGTCATCATTTATTCAACGACAAGTTCGTTCCAAACCTGTATGATTTAATTTCTTCCCCTATCATATAAGAAGGGGGAAATTATATCAAATAAAAATATATTTTACACCAGTGTATTCATTTATTTGACTCCATACTATTACTATAATAATAATAATAATGTGATTTGAAGGAAATAATTATAATTAACAACTATCTTCCTAACAGCAAATTATGAGTTTATTGAGGCAAACGTTTTTGTTAACAGTTCCCAAATTAAAGTTTTTTTTATTTCCCCTTTTTCTTCTCAGTGCTATTATTTTGGCTGAAAGTAATAATAATAAAAAAAAATGAATTAAAAACAGCATAAATATAAAAATAATAAATATCAAATATCAAAATTATGAAATTATTTCATAAATAAATGAAAAGCTTTTTTTACCTCCTGAAACCCAAGAAAAAAAATAAGTTTATTTTTTACATTGTTTAGAGCATTTACATTTTTTTTTTAAATGATATTTCATTCATGAGTTATGCTATGTCCTCTACATCGGGACTCAATTTCTTAAAAAAAAAGACATGAATGAACATGCATAGGCAAAAACAATAGATTTTTTTAAATTACCCATACATTTGAAGTTTTCAGGATTATTTAGCTTTGTATAAAGATGATTCTCAACTATGTTATAACAGAATGATTTGATATACAATTTTTCTTTCTACACAATGTGTGTAAAATGGCCATAAACGGGTTTCTCATTATATACAATGTATCAATAAACTAAATCTAATTTGCATATTAATGTGTTTTTGGGGCAACATGTAATGAAAAAATAAGTTTAACAATTGGAGTAATAATCGTCACAATTTTCATAATAATATACAATATAATATTTCATGGAATATTGAAATATCATTTATTTCCCTATTCATTTGTTATGTCTCTCAAAATCCGTAATAAACATGCTTTTAGTCCCGGTTTCATGTATGAAATCAAAGTCCTGTTTCGTAACAGAAAGTCATATTTTGATTTGAAACCCCATAACATTTTTCTGAGATGTTGATTTATGACACACAGTTTAAAAATTAGACCGATTTAAATGATAATTGCAAAATATTTTCAGATTTCCATAAGAGTGTCACTAAAATTTGATTGTTGAATGAGCTGTATGGCTCAAGTTATTGGAACATGTGTAGTAATGACTTGGCCAAAGAGATAATTCAGGATTATGATCAGTCAGAATCCTATTACATTTGGAATTTGTCGTTGGGATGCATCTGCCTTCTCGTTAATAGATGTCATGCTGCTGTAATGGACAACAAAGTTAGATGGTGTTGTTTGACTTTTCTCCAGGCGATTGTGTGGACAGACAGAAGAGAGATATAGTGTGAATGAAAGGCCTCCTTTTCTCATAGCAGTGCGACGGCTGAGCGCTGTTTGAAATGAGGGCCGCAGTTTGATGGCTATCAGTGAGATGGAAAAGCACTGCTGAGCTAGCTTCCCTCTGAGAGTATTAAGAAATAAATTGTGTCTGTCATGTCAATGGGGATAATATTAGTCATGACATTACATTAGCCTGCTGATGAAAATAGAAGCAGACGTACTTTCCAATTTAAACGGAGCACAGGAACGAGATTCGCCAAATTTTTATGCATTCATGAATACTCCATTGTCCCTTCTGCACTATTGAACATAATAATCATATGCGTTAATCAATCACACGGCAAATGGTTATAAAAATAATACCTAATATGATATGACATTGTATTCTGTAAAAACAGAGGATTTTTATTATCAATTTCAGTTATAAACATTATTTTAAGATGCCTAAATTATTACACCTTTAAAGTCTTACATAAGAAATAATAGTCAGAGCATTTTTTTATGGAACCGTTTAGTGAACACTTACGCAAAATATATTACAAGAAACTAAATCTGTTTTATGGCATTTATCATATTTGATACATCAGGCTTATAATATGATAAAGTGAGAATCTGGAGCTCAAATTGAAATATGCATTTTGGTGCAAATGTTGTTATTTGTATTGAATTGTGTATTTGCATAAGATTAAATTCTGGTAGATTGTAATGTAAATCAATGAGGTTTTCATTACAGTATAGCAGACTATTTCCAAAAAAGTGTGTAAATATCAATTGTCACTCCACTGTCTCTCAAAAATATGCCTTGAAAAGATATTTAAATGCTGTAAATTAGTTTTATGATCAAAGCTCTGTAGATTGTATTATGGGCAGTGCTAGGTAGATTACTTACTGATTCCGAAATACATAATTTTGTAATAAACACTGTAATCAGTAATGAAATTACATTACATTACACATTTAAGGCAAAATAATCAGGCTACTTTTATATTATATTTCACCTACAGTAACTTGATCACATTGATTTAAATAGGACAAACTTGTACCATAGCGAAATAAAAATTCAAAAACAAAGAAAATGTATTCCATTCATTGTTATTAACAACATGAAGTGCATTAAACAAGTGCATCTCAAACTAGGGTTTCATGAAGGAACAAGTAACACGTACTAAAAAAGATTAAATATTTTGTTTACCTGCACATCATGTGACCATTAATTAACGTCAGAGAAACGTGAACATGCAAATGTGTTACTCAATATTAATTTATTACCACAAAATCACAGGGAGACCTCAAGTAAAAATACTAGGTGAAAAAGGAAAACTTAAAAGATGAAAAAGAGAATCAATAAATTATCAATTATTAATTGCTATACGCCGATGTCATGCAGCCGCCATGTTGAAATCGAACGTGAGGCTCCGGTGGTAGGAAACCCGGAAGTAACGGCAAAGCACCAACCTGGATCTGCTGCTACCGCGATTAACAGGCCTAGATGTGGGACGAGGAGGCATGTCTGCTTCTTCTTCTTATATTTTACAGCGGTTGGCATCCGAAGAGGCCTGTTGAAACTCATCAGCTGTATTTCTGAAAGTGCATACATATATATATATATATATACTCACTGGTCACTTTATTAGGTACACCTGTTCAATTGCTTGGTAACACAAATTGCTAATCAGCCAATCACATGAGAGCAACTCAATACATTTAGGCATCTAGATGTGGTAAAGACGACTTGCTGAAGTTCAAACCGAGCATCAGAATGGGGAAGAAATGGGATTTAAGTGACTTTGAAAGTGGAATGGTTGTTATGCCAGATGGGCTGGTCTGAGAATTTCAAAAACTGCTGATCTACTGGGATTTTCACGCACAACCATCTCTAGGGTTTACAGAGAATGGTTCAAAAAAGAGAAAATATCCAGTGAGCGGCAGTTGTGTGTACGAAAATGCCTTATTGAGGTTAGAGGAGAATGGGACAGACTGTTTAGAGATTATAGAAAGGCAAGAGTAACTCAAACAACCACTCATTACAATCAAGGTTTGCAGAATACCATCTCTGAGCGCACAACACATCGAATCCTGAAGCAGATGGGCTACAGCAGCAGAAGACCACTCCGGGTGCCGCTCCTGTCAGATAAGAACAGGAAACGGAGGCTACAATTCGCACATGCTCACCAAAATTGGACAATAGAAGATTGCAAAAACGTTGCCTGGTCTGATGATGAGTCTCGATTTCTGCTACGACATTCAGATGGTAGGGTCAGAATTTGGCGTATAGAACATGAAATCATGGATCCATCCTGCCTTGTCTCAACGGTTCAGGCTGGTGGTGGTGCTGTAATGGTGTGGGGGATATTTTCTTGGTACACTTTAGGCCCCTTAGTACCAATTGAGCCTTGTTTAAACTCCACATCCTACCTCAGTATTGTTGCTGACCATGTCCATCCCTTTATGACTACAGTGAACCCATCTTCTGATGGCTACTTCCAGCAGGATAATGCACCATGTCACAAAGCTCAAATCATCTCCCTTCAAATGTTGACTAGTGTAGTTTTTATCAGTATGGTTAATGACGTCCCACAACATTTTGGGCATTTATATTGTTATATATATTACATATATACAAATCTGACTTATTTATTTTGTTTGTATATTTCTAGGTAGAATTCCCATCAGCGGTTTCCTCTATCATCAGTCTGACAGAATGTAACTGAAAAGCAATTTTTGTCAAATCAAGAAATTATTACCACCTGGAGTGCATACATTTTGATGAAGAGAAATAGGAGACAATAATAACTAAGTTGGACTTCTTTAACTACTGGTTGCCCAATATGCGTTTATGAATCCAGAAGTACCACACACACACACACTTAAACATGCAGTGCGCTCGCAAGCATGTCATGAAATATTCTATGAAAGTACATGAAAGTGACAGTGCGTACAAAAATATTGTTTTATTTTGAAATGCATTCGTGTATACTGTCTAGTATGTACTGTACAAACAACAAAATAAATGTAAAAATAAATAACTATCCTTATTTATGTACATGTAAGAGCATAATTTTACTGTAAAATGACATTTAATTTCTTAACAAACACAAACAGTCCACATCTGGAGTGAAAAACAGTAACAAAAAGTAGTATAAGTAAATGTGTCTGATGGCACTCTCAACGTGTGTCTTCAAGAGGGCAGTCTCTGTCTGTGTGATTTCACCTAATCATGGTCATGCAGAGCCCAAAACCACTGTTAGACCTGTTTTAAGACACAAGACAACAGACAATTATATGAAGAACTAGAGCTGCATGTTTCTCCCATGATTCTGAATGTACAACTAAGCAAAATAACATATTCATTTACTAGAGGTTTTAACAATTAATAGCTCCTGTCAATTCGATTTTTTTTATCAGTTAATGATTCGTCAGTGTTTATATCCAAACTGTAAATTTTATCCCAGAAATTATGTGAAGCTGTTTTCTATCTATACATAACAACTGCTCTCTCTGTGTCAGATTTTAATGTTTGCAGCCAACACAGCTTTCAAGTGTTTAGGTTTAAAAGAAAATAACCAAATCATTTTCAAATCAAAAAAATGAACGGGTATTTGAATCATCACCACAATTTAACCATAAATCATGTAGCTCTATAAAAAACAACTATCAAGGAGGTCATTGGGTCATCATGCATCCATGATGCCTTGAATAGATCCTATTTCATACTGTTATAGATAGATGACTCACTCTTCGTCTGTGTTCTGATTAGGAAACGAGTGGTCCTCCTCTTCTTCCTCATCAAGTGTTTCAATATCATGAATGCTGGGCTATGCAGGAATATGACAAATAGAATAGTCATGGTTTCAGTCTTCATATAGTACTCTAATACAGTGGTTTTCAATCCTGATCCTGAGGATCCACAGCTCCGCACATTTTGTATATATATCTTGTCTGACACAATATGATCTGAATAAGGTGATACATAACTATGGGAGACATACTAAATGTGTAGAGCAGTGGGTCTCCAGGACCAGGATTGAAAACCACTGCTCTAATGCACAGATGTCATATGACAAACATTAAAGAGTTCATTCATTATTCCTGTTATATCTATCTAATTAAAGATGAATATCTCATATTTCCATTTTTTTTTGTGTCTGATACTAGAGCACAGTATTGTAAAAACTGTAAATGATATTATAAGAATTATGTAAGTAATGACATCAAGCAATGGATATATATTACATTATCTTTATTTAGATAATGTAAGAGTATTTGTAATGTGTCAACACACTATAGTACCATCACATTGGTTATTCCTTCAGAAAAGTTAAATCTCACACGCACACACCCATACTATATATATATATATATATATATATATATATATATATATATATATATATATATATGCACAAAGTGCATAAGATGCCTTACTGGTGTTTACAAAAATGTAATTGGATAAACAGATATATATCAATCAGCAAGGCAGAGTTTGTTTGTCTAATATAAGGTTAACCTAAACCTTATCTTCAACATAGGTGATTTAGTAACGTGACGAGACATACAGCCAAGTATGGTGACCCATACTCGGAATTTGTGCTCTGCATTTAACCCATCCAATTTCACACACACACACACCGTGCACACACACCCGGAGCAGAGGGCAGCCATTTATGCTGCGCCACCCAGGGAGCAGTTGGGGTACAGTGCCTTGCTCAAGGGCACCTCGTCGTGGTATTGATGTGGAGAAAGCGCTGTACATTCATTCCCCCCACCGACAATCCCTGCCGGACCGAGACTCGAACTCGCAACCTTTTAATTATGAGTCCGATTCTCTCCCATTAGGCCACGACTTCCACAATTTAGAACTCTATCCAGTTGCTGTGCACTTCCAGAGATACAGTTGATGAGTTTCAACATGCCTCCTCGGATGCCAACCGCTGTCAAATATACAGGTACATATAAAACAAATTGAATATGGTGAAAAGGCAAATTTTTCTTGTAACTTATTTCAAAAAGTGAAACTTTCACATATTTTAGAATCATTACATGTAAAGTAAAATACTTCAAAGGTTTTTTTTTTTATGATTAGAGCTTACAGCTAATGAAAGTCAAAAATCAGTATCTCAAAATATTAGAATATTTACATTTGAGTTTCAATAAATGACCATCCAAACAGTATAAATTCCAGGTATCACTTGTTCTTTGAAACCACAATAATGGGGAACACTGCTGACTTGGCAATGGTCCAGAAGACGATCATTGACACCCTCCACAAAGAGGGTAAGTCACAGAGGGTCATTACTGAAAGGGGTGGCTGTTCAAGGAGTGCTGTATCAAAGCATACTAAATGCAAAGTTGACTGGAATGAAGAAATTGGGTAGGAAGATGTGCACAAGCAACAGGGATGACCGCAAGCTTGAGAATACTGTCAAGCAAAGTCGATTCAAACACTTGGGAGAGCTTCACAAGGAGTGAACTGAAGCTGGATTCAGTGCATCAAAAGTCACCACGCTCAGACATCTTCAGGAAAAGGGCTACCAAGCCACTTCTGAAACAGAAACATCATCAGAAGCATCTTACCTGGGCTTAGGAGAAAAATAACTTGACTGTCGCTCAGTGGTCCAAAGTCCTCTTTTCAGATGAAAGTAAATTTTGCATTTCATTCGGAAATCAAGGTCCCAGAGTCTGGAGGAAGAGTGGAGAGGAACAGAATCCATGTTACTTGAAGTCCAGTGTGAAGTTTCCACAGTCAGTGATGATTTGGGCTGCCATGTCATCTGCTGGTGTTGGTCCACTGTGTTTTCTGAAGTCCACAGTCAATGCAGCCATCTAACAGGATATTTTTAGAGCACTTCATGCTTCGTTCTGCTGACAAGCTTTATGGAGATTCTGATTTCATTTTCCAGCAGGACTTGGCACCTGCCCACACTGCCAAAGGTACCAAAAGCTGGTTCAATGACCATGGTGTTACTGTGCTTGATTGGCCAGCAAACTCGCCTGACGTGAACCCCATCGAGAATCTATGGGGTATTGTAAAGAGGAAGATGAGACACACCAGACCCAACAATGCAGATGACCTGAAGGCTGCTATCAAAGCAATCTGGGCTTCCATTACACCTGAGCAGTGCCACAGGCTGATTGCCTCCATGCCACGCCGCATTGATGCAGTAATTCATGCAAAAGGAGGCCTAACCAAGTATTGATTGAACATACTTTTCAGAAGCCTGACATTTCTGTTTAAAATATACTTTTTTATTTTATGTAATATTAAAAAATTCAGAGACACTGAATTTTGGGTTGTCATTATCTGTAAGCCATAATCATCAAAATGTCAAGAAATAAAGGCTTGAAATATTTCACTCTATGTTTAAGGAATACAGTGCTCAGCGTAAATGAGTACACCCCCTTTGAAAAATAAAATTTTAAACAATATCTCAATGAACACAAAAACATTTTCCAAAATGAGAACAACATTTTCAGTTTTACTCAAATTAGGGTGATGCAAAAATGAGTACACCCCACTAAAAGTCTCTGGAGCAAAGCTAAATTTTAGACTACAAATGTCTAATTTAACAAGAATTCAAACACAGGTGAGTCTAATTATTCATTACACAGGGTGATAGTTGACTATAAAAGGGTGTTACTTAAAGAAAACCCCTTCCCATTTCATGCTGTCAGCAATGGCACCACATGGAAGAGAAATGTCACAAGACCTGAGGAAGAAAATAATTTATTTACACAAGAAAGGTGAACGCTACAAGAAGATCAGCAAAGCTTTACTTATCAGTCAGAATACTGTACCAAAAGTGGTACAAACATTTAAAAAAGATGGAACTGCAACCATCTCACAGAGACGTCCACAAAAGTTAACACCTCGTCAGGAGCTTCTTCTGATGTGAAGGGTTGAAGAAAATCGACATGCAAGTTCACTGCAGTTATCTAAAGTAGAAAGCCAAACTGGGGTGACTATTTCCCATGACACAATACGGCGTACACTGCAGAGGAATGGCATGCATGGGTGCCGTCCAGGAAAGAAGCCTCTCCTAAAGCCCAGGCACAAAAAAGCCCGCCTAGATTTTGCCAGGGCCCATGCTGACAAAGATGAAGACTACTGGGACTCTATACTCTGGAGTGATGAGACCAAGATAAATGTTTTTGGAACTGATGGCTTCAAAACTGTATGGCGAGGAATACAAAGAAAAATGCATGGTGCCTACAGTGAAACATGGTGGTGGCAGTGTCCTTATGTGGGGCTGCATGAGTGCTGCTGGTGTCGGGGAGCTGCATTTCATTGATGGCATCATGAATTCACAAATGTACTGCTCTATACTGAAAGAGAAGATGCTACCATCACTCCGTGCCCTTGGTCGTCGTGCACTTTTCCAACATGACAATGATCCTAAACACACATCTAAGGCCACTGTTGGATTTCTGAAGAAGAAAGGGTGAAAGTGATTCAGTGGCCAAGTATGTCTCCTGATCTGAACCCAATCAAACACCTATGGGGAATTCTGAAGAGACAAGTTGAGCATCACTCTCCATCCAGCATCCAATCTCTAAAAGAGGTCATTCTTGAAGAATGGAAAAAGATAGATCTGGCAAAATGTCGCCAACTTGTTCATTCCATGCTTAGAAGACTTGGTGCTATCATTAAAAATCATGGAGGCCATACAAAGTACTAGATTTAGTAGTTTTTGTTGTGGGGTGTACTCATTTTTGCATCACCCTAATTTGAGTAAAACTAAAAAATGTGTAATCTAAGTTATATTATCATGTTATAAGTTAAACAGATGTTTTTTTAAACTTAGTCTTGTCAACATTTTGGAAATGTTTTTTTGTGTTCATTGAGATATTGTTTAAAATTTTACTTTTCAAAGAGGGTGTAGTCATTTACGCTGAGCACTGTATATATGATATATGGGTTTCACTTTCTGAAATGAGTGACAAAAAATATGGACCTTTTTCCTGATATTCTAATTTTTTTTAGATGTACCTGTATAATACAACAATGATTGAGTTTTGATCATGTTGGTAATTTAGAGGCCTTATAAAGTCATGTATCAAATATGGTACAGTAAGGTTTAGGTTAAACTATACAACACTATTAAATAGTGTTTTTAGATGTAACAGCCTCTAAGACACATCTGCTGAACTCATGATCCCATTACATACAAACGTTGGTAGTCTAGAGCCATGTCTGCTAGTTTATAAAACACAGCCGGTCTATGTGAAGAGGAGGATTTGCTTTGTAAATTAGATTTAGTTGATTTTCCTGTTGTTTGTTTTTCTCTCTGTGGAGAGATGCTTTGCTCATTAGCTTGAACACATTGCTTGTAATGGAAGCTAATGGTTTATGCATATGGAAAAATCAGCAAGTGCTGCTATGATGCAGTGTGATGTTTGTTTTATGGAAATCAAATAGTAGGATAAATCGAAGTCTTCATGCATAGACACCAACATTCAACCAGAGCACACAATACAGCTGTGAGCTGTGTATTATTGAATAATTTATCTGCACAACAAAATTGTTTATACAGATAAAACTAGGCAGGCCTTTGAAATGTTTTACTTAATTAATTACATAGAAAAATAAATACCCAATCTGAGCACTGAAGGTAACATCCACACTGACCCCATACCTGGAATGCTGAATAACCTCATCATAGCATTTGTACAATCACCCAAAGAAAAACAAATCTACATGAATAGTCCTCGGTGCATTGAAGTATGAAATCTGTAATTAAATATTTAATCAGGGATTCCCAATGCGGAAATATCAGGTATTTTGATGAAGCTTGGCTAAAGCGTTGGCTACATCATTAGCTTTTATTGTGCTTTCCTGATAGTGCCATGGCCCTGTTTAATAATCATTATAGGCCATAAAGAGAAATGGTGCAGGGAATGTTTCATTAAGACTGTAATCCCAGGATACAGAAGCAGTCGGTCGGGTGACGACACGCTGCTGTGCTGCTGATACAGCAGGATGTCAGAAAAGAGCCATTTGGCCCCATCCAGAGCTGCTCCAGTGTTTAGCATAAAACATTAAGAGAGAATAGACCAGGATTTCATCATAGATTAACCAAACTAAATCACTTGCCATTCTGAACAATATAAGAATTGAGAATGAACATCAAACTAAATTCATATAGCAAAAATTTTAAAGTAGGCCAAGATGGCTTTTTTCACCACAGGTTGGGTGATTGGTATGAATGAAAAAACTGTAAAATGTGTTAAATGAAGCTGAGAATACTACACTACTTGGTAGCTAAAAACTAATTTGACAGAAATAAACACATTAATGTTTACTCTACAATATAAATTGACAGTAATAAAGGGATGCGGACATGAAGAATGTTTTTAATAATGCGCATTCCGATTATAGACATGAATACAGACTGGTCACAAAATAGCTTTTATAATTTTATTATGAACAAAATAATTATAAATATAATGAATAAGACTGAATAAATATAATAACGACAACCAAATATTGAACAACCATTAGCGGTATTCTCTGAAAACCATTAAAAGAATAAAGCAAGTCTCAAAAGGATCATGTCTATCTGCAGAGCGCTGCGATTGGCTGAGATCAGCTATCTTCCCTGAGGGCTACACCTCATACACACACCTTAAGGAGCCGTCTCCCTTCACTGGAGGTGGAAATGAGCTGGACTTAAGATGCTCCTGGTGTCGGTCTCTCAGGACAACTAGGCAGAGAGTCTGGGAATAATGTCTGCAGTATTGCTGCTCAAAAGAACATGGTAGCACACGGTTTAATGGACTTTAACTAATTAAGCCACCAGCTGGATATTATCGTTTTATTCATTAATTTCACAGTTTAATTTGCATTGCATAAATATGACAATAGTATTACACAAAAAAATTGGTGAATTCATTCTTGTTACCATATCAGTTTACTGTGTTGTTTTGTCCTTGTATTATATGCTTTATATGCTAGTGTACTCCTAAACATTCAGTTTTTCTCCTCCATGAAAACAAACCAAGAATATTGATGATAGAAAATCATGATTCATAACTGTGATGTAACTGAATCCTATTAGCTATTTAAAAAATTAAAAGACAAGCCCCTCAATATATCCTGCACAAACTTCCTTTTTGAATATGATATATACAATCTAAAAAATGCTGGGTTAAATACAACCCAGTGCTGGGTAAATATTGGACAGAACACATACTGGGTTGTTTTCAACCAACAGTTGGGTTAAATGTTTAACCCAACCTTCTGGGCAGTAACCCAACTGCTGGGTCTAAACGACCCAATCGCTGGGTTCGTCCATATTTTACCCAGTGCTGGGTTGCAAAAAGAAAGCTGCACTCATCAAGCCTTTTAATGAGGTGTTTTAAAGATGAAGTGTATCATTTGTGCTTCCAGTGACGCCTTTTTAAACATTTTTAAAAGAGAATTAATATTTTCAATAATAAGTTGCTGAATACTCAAATTTGCTATTGGTCAATCTAACTGATAGCCCCGCCCCACAATCACATCATTGGTTGTGTCAGTGTTGCTGGGCTGGTCAGGATGCTCAAACGCGCTGTTTGGAAAGCGCCACTGTTTATACTTTCTGGCCAAATTAAAACTCGCAACGAATTATTTATTATTAGTATTACATTTTAAGTCGGGACAGGAGAAATGGAGACGTTAATGAATTCTTGTGGGAATTTTCATAATGGCAAGTATTTAAATTGAATGTTTTGTTTATTTATATACTTGCCATTATGAAAATTCCCACAAGAATCCATTAACGTCAAAGTTACATGATCTATGATGAAGCTTAGTGGACCTGACGGGCTGGAATCAACTCAAGTAATGTTCACTGACATTTGGACAGAGTAACTTGATTATCTTCTTGAGCTGTAGTGTCAGTATTCCTCCATCTAAACATATTTATGGAGGATAAAGTGAGATAAGTAAAACAGTAGATTAATTTACCAATGGACAGATAGACAAGAAGAAGGGTACAGTAACTATAACTTGGACAATTTGGGAGAAGTTCACTGCTCAACCACCACAATGATCTAGAGCAGGGGTTCCCAAACCTGTCCTGGAGGACCCCTGCCCTGCACATTTTGTATGTCTCCCCAATGAGACATATCCAATTTAGTTCTTGCAGTCTTCACTAATGAGCTGATGAGTGGAATCAGGTGTGTTAGATGAGGGAGACGTACAAAAGGTGCATGGCAGGGGGTCCTCCAGGACAGGTTTGGGAACCACTGATCCAGAGATTTACAAAGTGTCTTTATATTCTTCCCTACATAAGTTTACTGCTTCATGATGTCGTCTCATGAATGCTTACAATGGAGGCTGAATGATTAGTGTAGTCCTTTCAGATATCTCTGCAGGCAATCCCCAGTCCACTCAGCCAGCTGTCAAGGTGAGACAGTTTTACATGTTGAAGCTCCAATGCCCTTGTCCAATTTCACTTTGCAGTGAATCTGTGCTGAACATGCCAATCCTCATATTACCAAACAAATTAAATCAGCGAACTGGGAGGATATCCTGTCAGACGCACAACAGCCTCTCCTCTCAGCCTGCCAGGAGATCAGGGCACTCGGAGAAGAGCTTGGTTAATTGGTTTAGGACGTGAAGTGTTTCTGACAAGCACCCGGAGACAGGGGAACTGCAGAGAATGATCTCAGGAGGAGCGCTGGGAAAGTTCAGGTAATGAAGCTAATACTTCAGCAGAGGTTCATTTCAGAGCTCTGCAGTGCATCGCTTAGGCTCACCAAAACAGAATTACACCTTATGTACCTCTCCAACCAGTTGGTCAGTGAAACCAAATAGTGGTTCTTGATTCAATAAGAATGAATGTTACTGCAATGGACTTGAATCTCAAATACTAACATCTTAACTCTACATAACCTCTAAGGACAAATTACGGACCATACTAATGGGGTATAATGCTCGTACTAATGGGGCATCAGGCCTCTGATATCTAAACAAGCTATCTGAGAGGTAAAATTTAATACATAAGAAATTACTTGAGTAATTCTTGTCCACAGTATATCAAGATTGTCCAATCTTGCTCCTGGAAGGCTTCCTTCATGAAGAGTTTAGTTCTAATTAAACTCATCTCAAACCAGCTAATCTAGGTCTTAATGGTTAAGGGTTAAAGTTTAACTCGGCAGGAAAGTTGCCCTCCAGGAGCATTGGACACCCCTACTACAGACAGAGTATGAGTTCTCATGAATCTACTTGTATTTACAACTTTTTGTCTTTCATTTTTTTTTGGATATCTTTCAAGAGGGGTCCTCCAAATGGGTTGGTGCTCAAGGGCATCACAGGACTGTATCCCATTCTCAATCAGCTCAACTGTGCCTGGTACTAGCACGCGGTGCTCCTTCAAATGACTTTTACCTGGTAATGCGCCACAGAGCATCACCTTGAAAACTTTTGCCATTAATTTGTAACAGCAGAACATAGCGGTTGCTCAACTGTATGAGAATTCTGCTATTCAGCAAAAACAATCCCAATTCAAATCCTGCGTTAAATGACATTTTCTTCGGTTCAAGGCACACTCATTTAGATCGAGGATAAGACTCACACAAGATGCTGTAATTTGTCTAGGGTGTGAAAAAAAGAGGTCATGTTTGTGGTTTATAGGTGACACATTTGCTCATGTCAGCTTAGTACCCATATATTTTATCGTAAGCCTGCAGCTGTCAGCTCATAATAGGAAGCAAGGTGACAATCTCTAAAACCCTTCAAAATTCATTTATTTGGATATTGTGATTTCACACCAATGACTGAATGCGATTCTTTAACTGTCTGGTTGAATTCAAAAATAATTGGACTTGCCAAGTAACCTTGAGTAAAACCAACTCCAACTGTTTTTTGCTGTAATTATATATGACACCCTATGGCATGAATAATTAAATAATCATAAAAATCACGGACATACTTCAACATTATAAAATTTGACCAAATTAGCACCCCAATATATTATCAAATTAATTTAATAAATCACAGCAAAAAATTAAATGGGTAAAAACGCAGAAATAAGCCTGTTTGTCTGATTTTTTTTAATAATTAAAATATATTCCAATAACTCAATATTCCAGTAAAACAAACTTCTCTGGTGACGCATGCTGAACTTCTCCAATTATTTAGTCTGTTTAAACCACACCCTGTCTCCATCTTATCAAAAACCAATGGATTGAAGTCTGTCCTGCATTTTTTCTTTCGATAACCTGTTTCTTTCGAACGTACTTCACAATACAGAAGAAGAAAATGTGTTGCTAATTCTGCTCTCATATCTTTTTTTTTTAAATCGTTTAAATGCTGGCAATGTCGGGTCACTAAAACAGCGACCCGTTATTCTCTCCATCAATGTGCTGGCAGAAGAAACAGGGTTTGTTTGTCCTCCATGTGTCTGCCAATCCCAGCTCTCCCAAGGGTTCCCATCAATCAGTTTGTCCACATCCTCCTGCTATCAGTCTAGACATCAACGGGCAATGCGGTAGGGGGCGGGGGCTTCCGAGCCACAGAAAGAACCTGACACATCTCTCACATTGAGTTAAATATCGCAGCTCTTTCATGTTCAGACAGTGCAGTTGTACATCAGCCCCCAGGACTGTTTGGTGGCAAAGGACCTCAAAAGGAGGACAAAGGTGGGAGCGTATGGTCCCTGACTGATGTTAGAAAGGGGCTGGAGAGAGATCAGAGAAAGGAGGATAAGCATCTGCGCTGTGCAAGCGTACAGGGTGAAGCGATGGTTTATGGGATTGAAGCCAGCGCTGACAGCATGTGTAACTCATAGAAGATGGCACTCGTTGAGATATAATGACAGGGTATAATAAAGGAAAAGGAGACCTAGATCTGACCTGCCCAAACGGCTCCACGGCATGCTCTCATTCAGGTCCTCTCTTGTACTTCAGACAATCAGCAAGAGACAAGGTTAGAGTTCTTCAATCAACCACCCACAAAGAGGCACGTCACATTTAACCATGCAGGGCTACCATTATTATGAAAACACAACACCAATTTTTTTTTCTTGAAAAAGAGCATTTTATTCAAACAAAATGCATATTTACATTGCAGAGGTAATGATCCATAGGTTGGCACAATATTCTGTACCTTTACAAAAGAGGGGAATGCATACAAAAATGCTTTTAGGTGTATCAGTGAGATACAAATGCTTTGGGACAATCCTAAAAAGGCAAAATTGAAAACTGAGCTGTAACTTTTTGCTATGATGAACAAAAATGAGCTAAATATAGAGCTACCCCTGTCTTAAGGCTCTCAGGTCTTTGCCTTTCCAGAGTATTTTTGTAAAAATAAAAAAATCTATGGTTGACCGTAAAACATGACAGCTTTAAATTGCACAAACCTGTAGAAAAGTACACAGCAATTAAGAGATGCAATGCCATTTTTACATGATGTACAAGGGTAAAAAAAAAGCCCACATATAACTTTAAATTATGATATACTGACATATAACAACATGCTGAGCATTGCAGTGTTGATTCATGTAAATTACATTTAAAAGGCTGCCGTCAGTCAGAGAGAATGGCAGAGGCGTAAAAGGAGAGCTTGATGCGAGTTGCATAAAATCTGCTGGGATAGCTGCTGCGCCCTCTTCCAGTGTGGAGCCAAAAAAAGGCTGCGGAAACAGTATTTTCTTAAAGTCGGTCTTGTACCGTCACACTTTAGCAAACACGACAGTCTCAACAAAAGCACCTTACTAAGCTCATCAGTTTAACAATAGTACCTGTTCATCCAAACAAAGCTGCTTTTAATTGTTGCATGTATCTCTTACCTGTGAATAACAGTGAATACTTAAGATCTTACTTATTATCCTGTTCTTTTTTAAATTACAGTTTGTGCATTATTGTATAACCCCTTCCAATTGTTAACTCGACACATTATGTTTTTTAAACTCATGGGACAAATCCATCAACGCTGACATTCACTTTCACAGTATTGCATTTCTCAGTGATCTGCCAAAGTTTGTTTCTTTACATGCCTGTCTACAACCAAGGGTGCCAGGCGGGGTCCATGCGGCACAGGTTGTCCAAGCTGTTGGCAGCTGCCACTAGCGTGTTTACTTTACTCTCACCACCCTCGAACTGGGCCAAGTTGTGGAGGCGTGTCATGATGGCGGTCACCGCTTTCTGGACCAGCGACACCAGCTGTTGGTTGTCCATGTTCTCAGGTTGTCCAGCTGGGGACAGAGGCATGGACGTGTCCTCTTGCGTCTTCTTATGCCAAGCGATGATCTCATCCCTAAGAACTGCTTTCAAAATGCCATCGACCTGATTGAGAGCAGACACAGATTTAGAGTGGGTCAAGAGCCCTGGAGACTGAAAGTGCAGTGTCTCATTTGTCATTATTCTTGTTCCTCATAAAGCGTACCTTGAAGTTAGGCTGAGCAAAGCAGCGTGCTACTGCTATCATGGAAGCCGTGAGTGGTCCGGATACGCCGATTGTGGTCAGGAACTCCGAGATGTTGGGCGTCAGCCTGAACGGGACGGGCCGGTTGGCATCCAAATCACCAGTGGCATCATTAATATCAAAGCGGAAGTATGATACATTGAGTTTTCCAGTGTCCTGTTGGGGAAAACACATCGGTATGGCGTTAACTAATTCAACTTTGAAAATCTGACCTTGTCATCCAGAAACTACAGTATGCAGACATATCAAAATTTGAGAGAAGGAGAATCAAGTGGCGCCAAGTTTCCATTCAGAGAAACAAAGCAAAATCAAATTTGGGAAAGTAGCCTGTTTGCTCATGTGGGACTCAAGTGGGACCAACATCAGACAACAGCTAATCTATAGCACTCTGGGAAAACTGGATAGTGTAGACATCCGACCACAAAAATGTGAGGATGTATTGATCCTACACCCACTGTGGTCTGTGTCAGCATATGAACAAATATAATCCTCCATTTGCCTTCTGATGCCCTTGATGAGCGTAGTTTTTTTTTACCAATGAAGTAATTCAAATAACAATAATGTTTTTAAGATTACCATTTCCAGCAGGGGTGTAACGATACATAAAAAAACGGATTGGTATGCACCCTGGTTTTGACTCACGGTTCAGTTTAGTTTCGGTACAGCAAAACAATCGTTTTTCTTTTTACTAAACAGTGGTTTACTGAACAAATTGCTCTCTTAATTTGAATTATAATTGAATTATTTTTTTCTTGGGGATAAAAATATCTACCTCAGCTTATACTCTAAATGACATTGAGCCCCTTTACATTAATATAGTTTACAATTAACTTATTAGGGAGCCTGAACTTAAATTACTATTTTTAAACATAATAATGAACACTGAACTTTAAAAACAAATTGTATGCAAACATGTAAATTACACATTCAGTTTTTAAATTAACTTCTAAATGTTAAAATTTCTTTTTTTGTAGAAACATATTCATTTACACAGTGGGTGTCATAACTTGTTTCATACGTTTTTTTTTAAACATACATACAATAACTAAGACAGCACTAACCGGTTAAGTAAAATATAAAGTATATAGTCTAATATTACGCCAAATATCGCCTCTTCTCTAGACTTCATTTACCTAGCAAACTAACAAGTAAATTAAATAAATTAGGTAAATTAAATGCTACATGACATTTTGTTTTGACATCTTTCCGCGGTTGAAACAGATTGAGGAATTACATTAGGCATCAGATGTTCATTTATGTTTATTTTGCATTAAAACTAGTAGTAAAGAAGAATTGATTGCTCTGAGGTGTCGTTTGAGGTGTTTAAACAGCGATCTGTCACGCCACATCAAATAGCGCCAAAACTGCATTTTTTGTTTGAATTTCCAGAAAAAAATTGACAAGATGAGACTGTTTCTTATCAAAAGGAATACTGGAAAACAGGAATTTCAGTAAACTGGAGACATTTCAGTCGTGCAGTGGTTAAAACAATGCTGTATTTGTTCTTACATGCGTACTAACCCGAAAGACCCGTTTGGTATGATTACATATACGGTTACACCCCTAATTTCTAGTGTTTTGGGTGACATCAGGGATTCCGTAGTTGTCTACAAGATTTGTATTAGTTTAATAATGATGAAATGTCCCTCAAATATTGTTAAGCTCCTTCAAGCACAATAACAGTGTTAAAACATGATTCAAGCTCAATATTTAGAGCCTGCACAGGACCAAACTCGATATCTGAAGTCAAACGGACTGGAAGTGATACACCAGGGAAATACATGATGGTTTGTGAGTGCGTTATTGAGAGAGAGAGACAAAGACAGCACATATCTGCTTGTCCGCTCTGCCTGCTGTGGTAATCTCCTAGTGCCTAATAAGATCTGTAGAGTGGAACCGGCAGCAAGGGGGCTTACTATACCCACTTAGCCGCCCATTCCTCTGCCTGTCAGAAAACTGCAGATTAGAATCACAGGACGAGTTACTTGTTTGACAATCATTTCTAATAAAAGACTCTACGGACCTGCACTCACCCGATACTGTACCAGAGGACAAATAATCATAAAGACAGCCAGAGAGTGGCTATCAAAACCTGAAACGTGTGATGATAACCCAACAAACTGCTTTGGACTTGGATACATGTATATTTGATGAAAGAGGGCTAGTATCAGGTATGATATTAATTCCATGACATCAAGTCATTCAGGTACCTGTGCGATCTGCAGCATCTCTGGGTTGAGACGGTTCAGGTGCAGCATGAACTCAGCGAGGCCGATTAGAGCAAGCTGGATGGTGAACATTTTACGGAAGGTCCAGTAGTCTGTGGCATTGGGAAAGGTGTGCAGCGCCCAATCCTTCAACATGCTACGAGGAACCATGTTGCCCTGGACCTCCTTCAGAATGTCACGCAGGACCTTAAAACGGAGACAACACTTTATATTATAGTTGAAATGAAAGTAAAGCTATTTTATTTATCTTACTCTACTGCATATTAGGGTAAATGCCCAGTTCATGTCCCCCCAAAATTAAAAGCAAAAATAAGATATAAATACGGAGAAAAAATATAATGAGTATACTTAAAAAAACACAACTTCACCTTGGTCATTTCATGAGATTCAATTTTTAAAATACATATTTATTGATATGCTTTCTCATATTATTTCGAGCATACCTGATGGCTGGCTTGGGTTCCTCTAGCCTGAACAGTTGCAAGTCGGTCATAATAGCGGGAAATAGGGTTGTCATGCTCAATGCCCTTCTTAGCACAACGCTGCTTGTAGATTTCCACCAGAGACAGAGACGATGGATTGTCCTCCACTAACCGCATTTGAGGAGACACCGCCACCAACCTTGGGACTGAGAAGAGAACAGATTTAAAGAGGATGTACTCTACTGGTATATAAAGCAATTCAAATCCCACTGGCTTTTTAAGCTGATATTCTGAATATTCTCTTTGAAAAGCATTTTATAGATTCTATTTAGCTTTGATAAAGGGCTGTTAAACTGAAATACTACCTCATCTCCTAAAATACTTCTGAACATTCGTATCCTTGTTTATACAATCATTTTATTTACAGAGTTGTTTTTAAACAAAGACACATTAACAGCTGAGAGAGACCTCAAAAACACCTGTGAGGGAGTGAAAAGAAAAGCATGTCACATGACCACTGGGAGCCTCTCGTACACATCTAATAAATAACTTCAGTGAAAGGCATTAATGAATGATAAAAATAGAATACGCACACAAACATCCCTAATGTTACTTAATGATTATTAATTGCAGTGCGGCATAGAATCAAACTCTTTTCTTTGTAGTAAAAAAAGACAAAATGTTTCAGCGAAAGCTAAACCGTGGCACCCTTGAACTCTGAACTGAGAAGGTTTCATCTTTAATGCGTCTATCACAAGAAAGACAATTTAGATCTTCCTCGCTCAGTCTCCACAGGGAGAAGAGCAACCTCATTTTTATTCATTCTGCTCCAGTCCCTCTCTTTCTTCTTCTGTTACCACTACACAGCTTTTCTGGTACTTTTCACCTCAATCTTGGCTCTTTCTCTTCTCTGTTCTCTTCATCTCCCCCAATCTGTCTGAGAGCAACTAGGCCACTGAATCCAGCACTCAGAGCAAATGGACAGCATTCAAATGGGGCAGCTCGGAACACATGCATGCCACAATTCAAAAAAGACTTGAGTAGGGAAATCCTTTTTTTATATATATAATGCATTTATATTTTATTCTTTGTAATGTTTTACAAATAATTTAATATGATTTTACTTTTTTAGAAATAAACTTAAATGTATTGGTCATGAAAATTAAGGTCTTGTTCAAAAGACCGACATAAATAGATGTAGCTAGTGCTATTTCAGGGGGACGTTAATGTTTCTGTGTGATCTGGGGTTTCTGCAGTACCTGTGAAAAAGAGGTGTCTCTTGGTGGTCTCTTTCCTCTTCTCCAGACAGGGGTTGAGTAGCCGCAAGAGTTGCAACACACGCTCCTCTCTGCGGGACTCTGTCAGACATGCGTCATTCATCACCAAGTACGGATAGATCTTGCCGTTGTGCCCACGGATGTAGAGGCGTCGAGCAGCTGTGTTGTGCTTTTGAACAATCTCCACCCTGGGCATGAACCTTAGGAGGTAGAGTAAGAAGGGGTGAGAGACAGAATGATGGGTAAGTGATGAAGTAATCACTGAGAATTAAGGTCTCAGCTGGAGTCTAGCTTAGAACTCCAAGGGGAGGATAAAAAAGAGAGAGAGAGACGCGAGGAACAGGAAACCGCTGCTTTAGAACATTGATTTTAAAACTTGTGAATCCATTAGAAGACAGAATTGAGATTCATAAATGAATTTAATTCTTCCTTTTCTCTAAAGCAGCACAACATTTATCTGGGTCTGAGTAGCTCGTTGTAGTCCCTACGAGCTGTTTTTGTAGGCATTAAACCGCCAGAATTTTAAAAGACGATATCTGCGTTTGCATTGAACTTTCAGCGCTGCAACTTTGCAGATATTGTTTATGCTCAAACAGCAACATTACACACTAGCTCAAGTCAAAATCACAATCAACCACCCCTTAATTTTTTTTACCTTAAGTTTTAGTTTTTATATTTTTACAGCAAAATGTGTTAAGTATAACCAAAACGAAATTATTCATGACTTCCGTAAGACAGATCGTCTAGCCAGTTACTGGATCACTAGATGATCAGTCGACCAGAGCAACTCCATCCCTAGTGTGTATTGATTGTTACCTGGCAATCTTGATGTAATAGTGTGTGGGTTTAGGCATGAGGAATTCTCCCGGGATCTCAACTTCAGCAGTCTGGGCCGAGAAGTTGCTAAGGAAACGGCATTTCTCCTCAATCAGGAAGAACTTCGGCAGTTGTTTCGTCTTGGCTTCCAGAATCTTGATCCACTTCTTCAGCTTTGAAATGAGATTGTGCAGCTTCATGGAGCCGGGAATGCTGAAGTCAAAATCTGCAAACAGAAAGAGTGACAGAGCAAGGTAAACCAGAGGAACAGATATAGCTGAGAAAAAAAAAAACACTGGAAAAGACTCCGGATATGTGAAAGAGGTAGACGTGGCGTAAAACTGGCAGAGATAGTGTGAAAGAGACAGAGAGGAGACGTTATCTTTGGATCAGGGAAACAGAAGTGGTGCACTTCCTCCCAGGTCTCCCTTGCGACGTGAAGGTGTTGATAACATCAAGGTTCATAAGGAGGGAAAAAGGATTAACTGCTCAATGCAACTTCTAAATGACATTGCGCATTAAGTTAGCAAGCAGACACAAAAGGTATGGTCGGAATGCGAGCCACGTTCCCAATTTTAGAGACCTCCGGGCCAGAACGTCTTTATCAAATAGGCTAAAAGCTGCTCCACTTTCATTCTTCGATTATGCTACATTAATAATACCACATGCCGAAGATACAGAATGCTTGGCATTTAATTTTATACATTTAATACTTGAGAAAAAAATCGAATTAAGGCTTTGGCAGAAGCGGCTTTAATTCAAAAGCATCTTGCAATGAGCTGCCACTCATGTCAAAGTCAGTGAGATGTGGCCGCCACACATAATGAAAGGCCATTTAAGGAACTCTCGCTGCTTGCATGACACTCACAATATCGTCAATGTCCCATATGACATTTTGATTAGCAGTGAACTGCCATGAGCAATGCAGCTCCCACCTATTTCCACGCCCCAAATTAGACGATGTCTTCTGAAATCAGACACGCTCCGTAATCTCAGCCAATCCAACTCTTTCTGAAAGACTTTAAGACGGTTTAGATGTTTAATAACCAGTGAGTATTAAAAAAGAGATTTGACTTGAAAAGCACAGCTATGCACAGCGGTCGACTTGGTGTAATCAATTTAGAAAAAAATTAACAGACAATCCCATGTAGTGGCGGTGTCCCGAAGTGAGTTTTTTCAGATAACGGTGCCTCCTGGGCAACTCGGTTCTTCTCTGATAAATGTAACACATTTGTCAGTTCGAATATGGATGGGTAGTACGGTGCGCTCAGTTTCAGCTGTCTCACTGACCCAGGATCAGCTCAACTCTACAGGGATTTGAGCTCCCCGCTGCTGTGGAAAACAAAGTCTCTGCTCTGTGACCTGTGAATGAGATACACCGAAGGCGGAAGTTTTCTGCACCTAATAATGCATGGGCGGTGGAGGTGGCCAAGCGCTAAAAATACCCCCCCCCATCAGCCGTCTGCCCGCACCGCTCACTGTGCAGCAGTCTCCGGTGAATTCTCTACTTTAAATTCCATCACTGAAATGCCTGAGTGAACACCGTGCACAGCACAACAGGAGCCCTGAAACAGCCTCGGCCCTGCAGACATGCTCCCGCTTTAGATCAATGCAGACAGCAATGCTTGAGAACAGCATAACCCTGCAATTCTAAAACACACACCACACGTTTAATCTCGTGGATGGGACTACTTGCAGTGTGATATATTTCATGCAGTTTTGTACTTACGTTATCCCAAAAGTTCCCAAGGATTTGTAAATCCAGAGAAATTCCAATTTTAAATAATGGCTTGTCCCTGGTCATTGTTGCCATCAATGACGTAATATACGCACTATCCTCAGTTTCCGCTTGTAGAAACTATGGCACCACACAGACACAAATGCTGCTGTACAGTCAAACTAAATCCATTATTTCGGTCGCGAATAAAATTAAATGAAATGTGTTGACCGCAGCATTAAACTTCGATCTGCTTAATGTTGCTCCATGATTTTTTTACACGTTTTAAGTGTTGCGCATTATAACCAATCACACTAGTATGTTGATCTTATGAATGCAATGGCTAATCAGAGGCGTGCTAACAGTCAGATTAGTTTTTTGCTCACTGCATGCACTTGCTGACTGAATTCAGCTCTCACGTGAACTCTCTCATCATAAATAACAAAGTGCAGATGTACGTATGATGTAAGAGATGCATTGATCAAACCATGTATAGACAGCTTTACTGATTATAAGGGGAGTTTTATGAGAGAGGTTAAACTCGTGCTAGACTGAAGTCAGTCATAACATTCTTTGATAATGTAAATGTTTGTTGCTTGCTTTCTCTGTATCATTTTATTCACCGTTTGAATAACTGTGAAAGCTATAGGTAATACAACATTTATTTATTACATCATCTGTGAACATCCTCCTTTGTTACTATTTTGAAAAACCTCTAGCAGTGAAAACTTACATATTATGCTTTTAAATTAATCTTAATGTGGTCAAATAATCTTTAGAAAGCATTAAAAAATGTATTTGGGCAGGTCACATTTGATAAGCAATAACATTTGCTCATGGCTTTGTTGTGATTGGATTAAAGGATTCTTGACAAATAGTGCTGGAGTATGTGTTTGTTTGGACATGTGTGTTGGAGCGGAGAGCTTGGGAGGAGAAACCACTAAGGAAGGGGAAATAACAGGGAACGAAGCAGGCTTTGCGCTTTGCTGGTTCCCCTCCAAAACTCAATCCCAGTAGCATAGTATGTCAGGCGGGCAGAGAATGCTCAGGGCACAATGGCCATGCCTCACTGCCCAGAGACAGCTGGCACCACAACATCTGTTTTACACCCTTACAACCTTAACAGTCCTCTAAGGCCATGAACACACACACAAGCCTCCGGATAGAGCTTCATATGAAGCAAACGGGAGCACTAGCTCCAGGATTCAAAGTTTACTGAGGTGTAGAGGCTGTAGGTGGACAGGGAAGGGAAGTATAAACATATTCTGCTCTCCTGAGCAGAGGACAGCTGAGGGGGAGTTTGTTTTAACATACGCCTCGTCTCACACATGCTCTGAGTTCTGAGAGCCAGGTCTACACCGGGGGTACTGGAAGGTTATTGTAGGGCAATGTGTACAAAACTGGCCTCAGGAAAGAGCCATGCCAAATTCTCCCCGACTCAGAGAGATTTAAACAAACATCTAGGGGGTGAAGGACATTTGGGATTTAAAGGTAAAGTCACATAAAAAAATGCAGCATGCAGTTCCCTTCTTTAAAAAAAACAAAAAAGGATGACTGTGATTTAAAGGTACATACATAAACGACTCAGAAACACTGGAAAAATAGTTTGGAATGCAGGAAGACAGGTGGAGCATTTGGGCACAAATATGTTTGCAATTTCACCTGGTACCAGAAGTAACGGAAAATAGACACTTCCCCCTTTACCTGATTAAACTACTACTACTACTAATAATAATAAATTCAATACAAAACATTTTGAAAAGTTACCAAAAACATTTTGCCTATTTTTTTCTTTAAAACCAATCTATACATAATAGGCATGTGTAGTATTTTTGGGTAAACATGTTTACCTAAAGCTGTGTAATTTCTTTAGTCAACAGCACCTTGATATACACACTCGTGGTTCATAGTCAACTTCCCATTAAATCTAATCACATGGTTCACAGAGCCAATTATTATCAGACTCGGTCTGGTGGAGAGGCCTGTGGTTAACTCTAAGCAGAAGTGGTTATGCAGAACAGAGACGAGAGCATGTGTAATTGTGCACAGGGGATGTGATCCTTCAAGTGCGCTGCCTGCAAGTTAGACTGCTGCCGACACTTCTGAGAGAAGTCCACGTGTGACAGCTCATTCAGTGCACTTGAATTATTTTATCTGTGCTTTTGTGTTAAATAAAATGTAACTACATTTGAAGACTACATGAAAGAGCATTCGCAATTAACTTCACTTTTATAACGTGACATTTCAGAGTAAAACAAGAAATGTAGGGGTTGATTTTGAGATTTGATTGATTGATGAAAGTCCAGCTTTGAGGATTCCCATAATTTAACCAATAATTTCCATGACTGTTCATAGGATAAGGATAAAAATAATAATAATAGAGATCAGAATCACAAGACAAATTTATATTGACTAATGTTATTAAAAAAAAAAAAATCTGCAATATTATTCTAAAAAAATAAATGAAAAACTTGTTTCCACGACAAAGAACTAAAATAAGTTCAAGTTAATTTGCAAAAAATAAAACTGAAATAAAAATAAAGCTATATAGAAATATCTACATTGAAATGATACAAATCACAAACCTAAACAAAAATAAAAACTAAGCATAAATGCTAATTCAAAAATAATTCCATAGTAATATTTTAATAAAAGATTGATATAGACAATATAAATTTCCACTTTTCTATTCTATAAAATATGTGTGACCCTGAACCACAAAATTAGTGATTAGGATAGGGCAATATTTCACTGAGATACAGCTATTTGAATATCTGGAATCTGAGGGTGCAAAACAATCAAGATATTGAGAAAATCACCTATATAAAGTTGTCCAAATGAAGTTCTTACCAATCAAAAGTTAAGTTAATATATTTACAGTAGGAATCTTTACTTAATGTCCCAATGATTTTTGGCATAAAAGAAAAATCAATAATTTTGATGATAGCCTTAGCTTTTTATGTTAACTACAGATGTGGAGAAAGCTGCATTTCAATGAACTACAGGTGGAAAAATCTCTCTTAACTGAAAGACATGTTTCCATGTAGAATAATGTGCACAGGACTTGTGATTGTTCTGACCTGTGGTGAACTGGCCCTTCATCTTCTGGAACACAGGATCTTGAGCGGTGGCTTGAGCTCGCCGGGCCAGGGACTCTGAGGCAGCGCTTGAGAACATAGTGGACACATTAGAGACATTCTCTAGGCCCACGCCAAACGTGCTGACCAGCTTTTTTACAAAGTTGAGCGTATGCGGAGTGATTTTAGCATCAGACACCGCTCCGCTCTTTTCGATTGCCACAGAGTAGCATTTAGCCAGCCCTTGCTGGAGCTGCCGCAGAACCTGTGGAAAGAAATGAGGGAAAATGAGAAACCAAGAGACGAGGATTAATGATTAACAAGTCTTTATCAATTTACCATGAAGGATAACACCATTCCCACATATTCAATCCAATTTGCCATTTTGATAATACTAAAAATCCTTCAGAGGCGAAGATGTTCACCAGAGAGAGATCTGTAAAAGCCCGCCTCTACTGGTCTCTGGTGCAGAGATTAAGCTTAGACTTCAAGAGAAGATCGCCATTAACAGACTAATTTAGACTGAGACTACACTTCATCAATGTCTGGAAAATTAAACCCATGTTTTACTTCACTGAGCTTTCTCAGTTTCTTTCATCCTCCAGTTCTCCTTGTTAAACTTTCTTTCCTTGCCCTTTCCCATCCTCCTCTTCTGCTGTTTCTCGCTGAGTGTCCCACAGGAACGGGGCTCTTGCGTCCCTGTCCAGTCTCGACGCATCACGTATCAGCCCTGTCAAGGCAATCTCTCCACATTCGTTCTACACTCTCCTCAACCATCAATCACGGCGAGCCCCTAGCCAGAGCCCGATTAGCACTGGAGCGCCAATGTCCACCTGCGCTGCAAAACCACTTTTCAGCCTCACTGAGCCCCAATCGTTCCCCTCTGTCAGCTTTCATCTGCTAAGCCGGCCCTCTGAAAACAGCTACGTGTACGAGAGCATGTAGCGTTAGACTAAAAAACGTAAGCAACCCGGACAGAAAACGCATTCATGTCATGTTTAACTTGCGCTAAGGGCTGATGTGCTTTAAGAGGTAGCCACTCGCTTCTGGAATACAAAAACACTCGCTTTAACACGAAAATCCGCTGACCTCCTCGTGCCAGTTCTCTCTGAACCAGACCATCTGGTCCACGATGCCCTCCAGAGAGGAGAGTAGGGTGGGGTGGAGCTCACGCTGCATGTGCATGATCCGGCTGCAGCGCCACATGGGCGTAGTGGCACGGATGGGACCCGGGTCGGATGCTGAGTGGGTCTGGGCAGCCGCCGAACTGGGCTGCTGCTGGCCAGAATCTGGGGAAAACAGAGATGACAGCACATGAAGTAAAAAGTTGAATTTTGTAGGACTTTGTGTGAATGTTCTGAAAAAACTCCAGTCATACTGCTCTTGTAGCGCTCCCTCTGCTCGATTTTCAGCGTCAGGTACAGGGTTCGGATAGGAAAGTACACCGCTTGAGGGTAGACACGTCCCACCTAAGAGAAACAGTCGCAGATTATATTTCAGATCGTCCCTGTGGGTTCGGGTCAGAGCGAGAGAGAGAAACGTATTGCTGACATGTTTTGAAACTTCTCTGTGATAGTGCAGGCTTTTGAAAATTAAACCGTAGGGGGAAAGCAATGAGATGGACAAACATCAAGGGCAGATTAAAACCATGGCTCAATATGACACTCGCTAAAAGCTTGTCAAGCCCGAGTGTACACTTTCTCCCCTTCAGAGATCTGCGGTGTCCTTGAACAGCATCACAAAGAGAAGGTTAAGGCTGTTTAATGATTTAACCCATAAACTCATGTATTTATCAAAACGGCACTGATACATTGGCACTATGGACAAATGTCTTTGTTTAAATTAACACTAGGGTAAGGTTGTATGATACAGCACAGTAACAGTATGACACATTTTTGCCAGAATACAAAACCAAAATTTTTTGGTGTTGCATAACCATGCAGCAAATGGCTTTTTTGATAATGCGGTAACTTAATTTCATTTGTATGCCAATTGGATGAAAGTGGGGGAAACTAATAAATTGCAAATTCTTTAAGTTTTAACTGTAAATATAAAAAAGATTTGGATATGAATATTTTATATTCATATATTACAATTTAGGGATGTAACGGTATTACCAATATCGTGGTCTATTTTTTTTTTATAAAGTCTTTAAACTTGTGTTTTGGACCATTACATGCTTTGGCACAGTATCTGTCAAAGGAAAAAACAATAAGGCTAAATCCCTTCATGAATTTTTATGCGTGTTTCTCAGTGAATCGCACACTTTGTTCAGACAATCAGCTCGTGATTCTGTGTTTTCCGCGACTCAGAATGGCTCTGTTCACAGCGAATGCAGAGAACACATTTATTGCACGTGCTGTGAGTGTAGCTCAAGTCTGGGAAAGTAAATGCCACCAGTTATGCTTTATTTTTATGGCGGATGATTACAGCATTTCACTAGATTTGTAGTGAGACATGTTTCTGTAAGTTTTCCTTCAAAATAAAAGCTCTACTGTGGTTTCTGTCAAAATAAAATCTTAAAATTGCAGTATGAATTGCTAAAAGCTAGCGGTTTAATTTGCTAACATTACTGCAGTCCAAATTCAAAATATCTCTTTCAAGTGTAGAAATAAAGAAATTAGTATTGTAATTCCCCTAATGCAGTGTAAAGCAAAATTAATATACCTATGAAATATTCATTTTTATTTATTTTACAGTGCATCTGTTTTACAATATATGACTATTACTGTCATAATAATAACAATTTTAAATTATTGCTATTTCTAGATTATATTCTATTTTGTTTGGCTTCCAAAAACACCAGTGTGAATGTAATTTAGACAGACAGTATACCACAAATAAAAGAGGGTTAAGTCCCCTTTAAAGTTCAGGTATATGTCAATTCACTTTTTTCCTGACTTCAGTTCAGAACATGGGTTGGGGCTCTTAATTTTGAACTCTGTGCATTAGAAGAATTTAACTTGTAAAAAAAAAAAGTCTTCATTTTGTTATTTTTTCCATTCACTTTTTTTTTTTTTATATTGCAAAAAATATCGTACCGTGGACTTCATATCAAGGTATTATCATACCATGAGATTTTAGTATCGTTACATCCCTATTAAAATTAATATATAAGGGCTACACAATAATGGTTACATAAACATTGCAAACGACTAAGCGGAGGAAAACAGACTGAAGAAAACAGACTAGAGGATTTAAATTCTAGAAGGCTTCTTACCATCCAATATAACACACATTTGATCTCTTTATGTGAGTGTGTGACATGAGAGTGAGTAAACGATGACAGAAGTTTCATTTTTGGGTGAACTATTCCTTTAGCCAATTGCATGAATTTTGGCCATTACGATGTGTTTGAACTAGCTGATAACTCAAAAAAGCATTTATTTTTGATATTCAATTAAATTTGCTGCAGATATTGCACATCACTTATTTAAGCTGCAGTCAAAGAACCAAGTTGTGAGGCCTATTTCACATCTTTTGAAGAAAAATGCTCCTAGTCTTTATACTGTAGTTCAAATCTAACAGACAGCGCAGTCTGACTCATAACCCAATCTCTGGATCCTCTTATTGTTATGTAATAGTCCCAAAAACATGCTTATCAACTTGTTCCTCTCCTCTTTCTCCCCTGGCACTGCGATATCCGTGAGGGGTGTGAATGTTGTCCGCATCAGTGTGTGTGTGGGGGGGGGGGGGGGGGTGAAGTCAAATATGGAGGCGGCAGACAGCGCTCCTTCTCAAACCGCTTCTCAAACCCGTAGACCCTCTCAGATCTCACAGCACCCAGCTCAAGCAGCCCATTAGAGTGGAAACACGATCTTCGTCAAACAGACGGCAGAGAGCAGGCTGGCCTTTAGGTGTAAAGAGACACCTCGGAGTCCAGATGGGTTTTTACATGAAAAGCAGCCATGGCCAAGATCTTCTGTTGAGAGCTTGTTAAGTATTGCATTAAAAATGAATGAGGCAACGGGGGACAGATCATCCCTAAAATCGGAGAGAAGTCTAATTATATTTTAGTGTGCGCGAGTGCGTGCATGTGATGGGTGTCTGTGTGCATAAAGGTGTTGAGTGTTTCTCGCCTCGGTTTCATCTCAAGGCTCACCTTCATCAATATTTCACCAAACGTTTTTAAAACATCCCAACAACTGGAGCCCAGCTAAATAATTTAGAGCTTGAGATAAAGGTGCTCTATCCGCTGGAGATTTCACTTGAAAATCAAGAGTTTTGCAAAACGTCTACCTTTCACTCATCATCGCTGCCTTAGATCAGACTCAAAAGATCCTTCAACAAGGAGACTTGTCCTCCTTAAAACAGCCTTGACAACTCCATTAATTGAGATTATGGTGTGCAAACATATCTATATCTATGGGTGCTTATCAGGGACTCAAGTGGACTTAATCTCAAAGTGAAGCATTTCCACTGCACGGTTGCATCGGTGCTGAAATGGAGAGATTAGAAGTCGCTGGTCTGGCATGTATACGTGAGAAAAGAGGTATTCGAGCTGCATGCAAAAGCTTTTTGAAACAAGTCAGTGAATAAGAGGGGGATTTTGCCATCTTTTTACGTGAGTTAAGTACACAGAACTCTCTCTCCGTCTCCTTTATTCTCCCTCTCTCTTTAGGCTCCTGGAGCAGCTGTTACCTCTTTGAAGTTTAGGAGCTTCTTAAATGGCTTGGAAATAGTAGTCCATCAGGAGGGCAAATTATTCTCTTGTTTAATTGGCGGTTCAGTTCCCACCGTTGGAGAGTGTTTGATATTAACCCATTAACAATGCTTTGCATAAATCAATAAAAAGGAAACCGGTAAAACTATGAATTTGAAAAAGAGGGTCTTGACTGCAGACTGTCTCTCGCAAATGAAATTAATCTTGATTAGATGGATATATCAAGCATGAATGTGCTGCTATAAAAAGGTAATGTAGTGAGCAATCCAACCTGGCTGATGAGGTTGAGGAGAGGTTTCCCCTCTGAGCCAACCAGACACGTGAGAAGCTGAGGGATCCAGGCCAGCCATTGAATGGGCGGCACTCCAATGCAGTATTTGTCCACAGCGTCGGCCAATGTGTTCTTATCATCAAAACTCAACAGCCACAGCACCTGAAGAAGAACAGAGACAGTCTTTTTTTAGAGTACAGTTCTGATTGTATAAACCCTGCTGCAGGACAAACTTTCATCTGTACATTTTCTTTGAAATAGTCAGCTTTTGTAAAATAAAGAAATATGACATTGACATTTTATTTAAAGCAAAAATCATTTTATATATAATGCAATGGACATTTAAAAAAAAAAAAGTTGACATTTTCAAATAGTTATAATACACATCAGCCAGGTCTGCAAAGGGATAATGTATAGGTTTAAAAAAATGGCCTACTTCCTGCAAATGCTGAATTTATCTTCCTTTTTTCTTGCGTCATTGTGCATAATATTTCTTCATGCACATGCACGGTTGTTCACAAATCTCTTAATTTGGAAATTCAAGTTTTTTTAATCAAGTCAACATTTATAAATAGTCAGTTTGGATAAAATTTTCCTCAACCTATATGAATAATCAGGTAACGTTTTCACTTGAAACCAAATCTATATGTCAGCGATTGAAGATGAGGCCATCAGCTCAATGAAATAGCTACTCCAGGGTTTAATGACTTGTAAAATCATCTCACTTACCTTACTCCCACCAGTCAGCTGCTGTCTACTTTTGCTATTGTTTGTGGGGCTCTGCTATGGTGGCTGGTGGGATGGTAAAAGATGAACCTTCATCTCTGCTGAAGCCTGATGGAGACATTAAGCACTGGACAGCCTGGGCTACACGGCTTACGGATAATTACTGATAATCAGCGAGCAGCTACTCTCATTAATCAAGTGTAAACTACGCCACCGTCTCTAAAGCTTCAGTGGCCAGCAGCAGTCCAGACACAATCTAAAGTGCTCCTCGCAGTCAAATCCATGCTGGGGAAAAATAAAAAAGCCAAATGGAGCTGTTTGATCTAGCGTACAGCACTCGACAGAGAGAGTAGACTGCCATGTATATAGTATCCATACAAAACCCATCATCAGGACTAATAATATAATTACATCCATCATTGGAGGTTCATCAGTCTGAATGCAGTGCGTTCCCCCTGCCGCAGCTGCATTAATTCAGAAATGGCACACGGTGACAGATATGCCCCCATTTAACAAAGCCATCAGAGCAAAATGGGTTTACTGGACCACAAATTAGCTTCGAGTTTGCCTGTGTGTTATGGTGAACGGGTTTAATGGTAAAACTAATTACAGGCCTGTCAAAAAAGATGTTATCCCATTATGACATGCTCTGTGCATCCCTGCCAACCATATTTGCCTGTTATTGACAAGAAAAACACTACATGTTGCCTTCTAGATTACAAGGTAAAACTGATCAGTACACAGCACAACTGACCAATGGGAAAGTCACGGAACTTTTTAGCAGCCTTTAAACAGTGTTACAATAGTCAGGCTATAAATGTTATCCCCATTAATAAACTAAAAATAAAAATGTATTATCTGAAATATACTATAAACCTAATGGTATAAAAAGTTAATAACAGAAAATAAGTGTAGAAAATTTATAATATTGTACATGTTATATTCATTTGTAGGATTATTTTTTACATCATACATGCATAAATCATTCAGTTAAAAAAATGGCACTAGATTTACGCACATTTCTAAACTACACCATTTGGCTCATTCACTCAGTGAGGTCAGCAGGAGAGAAAAGAGCGAAGAGGTTGTACCTTGGCAAGGTATTTACGTGACTTGCTCTCGTTCTGATGGCGGCAGGCATGTAAGTAACAGGTAATGGCGGAGACACCAAGGTGGGGCTGGCGGTCTTTGACAAAGATGTTCTCCAAGTAGTCGCCCCACATAGCCCAGGCTTTCACCAGAACATCATGCATCTGCACTGCAGCAGAGAATGCCTTATTTGCCTCCTCTGACCTGGAAGAAGAAACAATTCAAATGAGAAGGGAATTTGTCACTTCGGACCATTACAACTAGCAATTTGGAGCATTAAGCTTGAGTCAGTAAAATTTCTGCCAGTGGTGCACTGGTAAACAGGATGCATTTAAACTTTATCATAATTATATATCCGCTTCTTATTGGCATTTCACTATAAATCTGAGGAACATCCGACAGAAAAAACTTGATGGGAAACACTATTACTTCTAAAAGCTATCCAGTATTTCAGCACCTAACTGAAATTAGCTGACCGGGTCCGATATTTTGTTTCATCAGCCGTTGTAGAGCTTTGAGAATTTGTCCCCTGAGTGTATCTTTTCTAGGGCCCTTTATAAAAGCAGTTTAGAATAGATGTTGAGAAAGGCTCATAAAGGGCTTTATAAGGGACTGAAAGCACTAGATGGGACCCATAATCTGTGATTGAAGCCTCTGCTCTTACCATCACCATCTCTAAATGCTACTCTATGACACACCTACTAAACCAATCACATATAATGGAAACTTTTAATGAGTATGTGGCAAGCAACAAAATTACACTTGATTGCAATGGGAGTCTGGGGAGCCCAAATCCACTGAAGCGTCAAGTCAGTCATGGACATGTATAATATGTTTCTGCTTGTGGCCTTTGCAGAGAGTCGGGCAAAGTCCCCATGCCCAGTCAAGTGTCAAACATCTTCCTCCGACAGCTCTACTGCTTTATCAAATCCCTACCTTAATATTCATAGAGAGTGAAAATGTAATGATTACATTAGGCCCTGCTGAGGCTGGGGGGAAACTTCTGCTGATCACAGAGATTTCACAAATTGCTATTGAGTTAATTATTCAGCATGTGTATTTAATAAGCTATTCCAATCCGGAATCCGCCGGGCTCGCCATCAATTCCCCCATGATGAAGAAAAGAGGAAGACCTGTATAGAGCTATGGTGTTGCAAAAGGGGGTAGTTAGCGGTTTATTTTTGAATGACATGATGCTCTGTTTTGGTCTGGATATGCTTATATATTATTAAAATGCAATTAATTTCATATTGACAATTAGGGGTGGGCGATATGGCAAAAATTTAGGGTGAATCCCAATTCTCTGTCTTACCCCTTCCCCTTAGTTTTGCGCGTTCACGTGAGAGTAAGGGCTGTCCCAATTCTTGTTTTGATCGAGGGGTAGGGCTAAGGGGAAGGGGTAGGTAGCCCTTAAAACCAAGAATTTTCGCGAGCTTACTTAAAACCAAGGGGTACCCAGAACACAGTGCGGCCAGATCATCCAGAGAGTATTTTCGGCTTAAATAATTTATTTAAAATGACGACAGTCTTGTGTTGTGCTCTACACAGTCCTGTAACTTACATATATATTTGCAACCATGCTCTTAATTGAAACGTTTTTAAATATCGCCATTTTTCCACGCTAACGTTACATTGCTGATTTGCACAACAGTCCCACGTTTCTCTGACTAGAGAAAACATCACTTAAACCCACGCAATCGACAAACACACACTTTTAGACAGAGAATTTGCGATGAACACTAAAGCACGTAGCAGCCAGCTAGCAACGATGTATGATGACGTAACAGTAACCAAGTGGCGTCTCATTTCATAGGGGTATGTTTTCACCCCTGCCCTTGTCCCTCGAAACCAAGTGGTAAGACGAAGGGGAAGGGGTAAGACAGAGAAATGGGATTCACCCATAATATCACAATTTCACGATTCTTTGTCATGTTGGTTTTACTCTTTTGTCTGAGCAGACAAAATAATTTCCCTATTATAAAGACAAATCCTTTCAAAGAAACAAAATGCAAAAAAGAATGGTGGATATTTAAGCCAAAGTGGGTAAAGATAAAAATCTTTGTTATTAAAAATAAGAACAAAGATACACATTACAAATACACATACTATACAAATAAAACAAAAGTTTTAACAAAAGTAAGTGCCAAAAATAACATAGTTGAGTAATCAGGCTGTTAGACAGGCTTTTTCATGTGCGCGCTTCAGGTGTGCTGGCTCAGAAAAAGCGCACATCAGAACATCGCGTGAATGAAACGTTTAACCGGCAAGGCTTTAAAACACACAAATAATGTACTTTTGTGATTGCGAATAAGTGCAGTGTCCCGTGAGACTAACTCTACCGCTGAGTTAACACTGATGTGAACGTATGTCGCGTTGTAAAGTGTATTGATACGGAGGCGGCAGAACTGTAACTGATAGATTTTGCACTGTAGCACTACTTGACTTCATCCTAAACTTTAAAAAAATAAATTAAATAAATCTTTTCTCTTTATCTCCTTCCCTTGCTAGCTTATACTTATATGAACAATGCCGAAGACTTGGTGTTACGAGCACTTCCTCTGTCTGTTTGCCTCTTCAAGATGAATCGCTTTATGTATTCCCCAATTGTAAGTCGCTTTGGATAAAAGCGTCTGCAAAATGTACTAAATGTAAAACGATACTATGATATTTCCCCAAAAGCAGATCGTGGGTAGATATTTAATCGCCCACGATCAAAAATCGTCATATCGCACACCCCTACCTCTAGCCTTTCAATTTGTGAATTAAATTTCATTTTGATATCCAATTCTTTCGATTCAATTTCAAAACAAGCAGTTTTGTCAATGTTGTAATAACCGTATAATATAATTATAATTTTTTTCTGAATGCATTTTAAACTAGATATTTCACCTGTTCGTTATCTTGGCTGCTCCTTATAGTCTGAATCTTATCTGTTTGTTTAAATATCTCATAGTCAGTTAAAACACCTGGCCTGATTGCACTACAAATTAATCTACAGTATTCTGAGATGTTTACCAATTAAATGACAAATTCTCACCAGGAAATGCTGATTGACTCGTGAAAATGCCAGTCAATAGAAGTATGACAGGAGATAATCACTCATCATGAGTTCGGTGTCATTATCCTCTGCTGCAGTCATGCTATATAAGGTTAATTACTCATCATACTCTCATATTGACAGTTAATGACTGTTCTAACCTCATTATTGGCCTAAAGTCTTAGAAGTGATGATTAGTGGCACAAACACACAGGCACACACAGATGTTTATCTTTCCTCTCCGTAATGACTCTTTGTTGAAATTGTTCAGTTTAAAAAGTGAGCTCTTAATGATCTCGGTTTCCAATTATTTATTGTCAGTGCGAAGACCCGTGCACAAAATAACAGATAATGAGAACGGCATCAACTAAAGTCAAAGAGAGAGCGAATGAGGACGATAAGGAGAAGACTCAACGTGACAGGTTAGAAAAGGAGAGAAGATGAACAAAGCCAGGGATCGACTCTTACTTATTGATCTGGGCTAAGAACATGCCCTTGAGAGCGTAGAACTCGGCGGTCATCTCCTTGGTGAAGTACTTCAGGTTAGTGGACTCAATCACCTCCAGACCCTGACAACACAATAACAATGATTGCATTTGAAATTCCTCAAAGTATATTTCATATTTATGAGTTTTTCATTTTCTCATGAAGAATGATCCAACATCCCTCAAAATGGATGGGCCAGACTCAGCCAATGTGTAGTTTTCTGACCTAGAATTCCTATACATCAAAAGTCAACACCACTGACAACAGAGTATATCTGCTGTAGACATCTCTGTAGCTCAATCTAAGACTCCCAGGTGAGAGCCAGTGGCTTAGAGTGTGCCAGAGAAATGATAAAGGGAACAGAACAGGTCCAAGTGATAGCTGAGAGAGAGAGAGACTTATTAAATCCAATGGTACTTTAATGACTTGAGCTCAGTTGAGGCAGCTCCATTAATCAGGCTTAAGCGAATGCTGCAGCTAGCAGCCCATTCCTTACACTGTTTGGAATGCATTCCTTACTGTGACAGCGCCGCAGTCATTCTCACCGTAATGAGAGCAGCGTTATTTGGATTAAGAGAGTCCGGCTAACAGCAAAATCAGCAGGTGTGTCGACAAAGCAAACTAGATTTGGTATAGATGAAGTCAGTTTGACGGAAGCAATGACAAATAATCATTCAGTTAGATGTAAAAACAAATTAAAATGGTAAGCGAAAAATAAAGGTTAGAAACAAATTAATGCTGGTGTTGAAAACAAATATTTATTTATTTTTAAATAACCACACAGGTGTATTAAAAAAGGACAACTAGTCATCCACCTTTAGTTTTTTCTTTTAAGTTGCATCTTTGGATGGACGTCTTTGGCTTTCGAGCACAGAATTGTGTTCATGTTCATTCTGTTAAAGTCACCATAAAATCATATCGACTATTTATTGTTTTAATGGAATGTTGCAATATTTACAATATTCATTCATGCAGTTTTTTAAATTAATGTGCACTTGTAATTAATTATTATTGAAATTAACTTCCTTCCCCCTCACAGCATCATCTCTTCTCTGATGACATGTGCACAAACTGTAGACGTGTAGCAATTAACAAGCAAAAATTATCCAATCAATTCCCAATGTTTAAAATCTAGTCCTGGCCTACATTTTTTCTTCATGACAATGAATTTCACCCATGCAAACCCTCTATCCAGCTGCATTAGAATACAGATTCTGGCATGCTATAGTTCACTCACCTGCATGCATTCATTCTTGCCCATTACTCCAGCCAACTGCAGGTAGCATTTAACCTGCTGACGGATCTTCTGGAAGCAGTCTACTATAGGCACGGTGGGGATGGTGTGGATGCGACTCAAGATGTCCAAAGCTACGTTGACCAGACCTTGCTTCCGGGCGATCTTCCCATACTGAATAATGGCTGATGCGGAGGCGTGCACTCCAAGCATGGCATTGTTAGTGTTTGGATCATGTTGCGTGTTGGTTTCATAAGCGGTCACAATGGCTGAAAGAAAAGAAATGGGATCAAAATGCTGAAATAATTATTATTGTGTCACTGGAATTTATCTCCATATCCTGGCATACCCTGATAGTGGTGCTGCCGCCACATAAAGATGCTGCTCCAATGGGAGAGGTCATCGGAGACAATCGGGAGCCTGTTTCTCCAGGTCTTCACCACGGTCTTCATGTCGTGGAGGCTGGTGTTGCGGCCCAGGTTGGCAGGCTGGAGGCCTGCATTAATCTGAGCAGCTTCTTGTAGCTCAATAATCTGTTGTGCTGCCTGAATAAGAATAATCAAGGAATAAACAGATGAGAATCTCAATGTAGTTAGTAAACATCCAACAGGAAGATGCAACATCCACAAGCTCTCTTTAAAGCACCTGCTCAGTTTAATTCTGAGGGCTACAGTCATCCAAGAATCCACATATCACACACACACACAGAGCTCTCCGAAATCCATTACCGAGACTGTATTACAGGCTTATGATTCCTATTGAGAAAGAAAAAGAAATAGAGAAACGAAGTATCGAGGTGGCTGAACGAATGGATGGATCAAAAGTATCTTAAAAGCCATTTACTCAGAGAATGGGCAGAGAGAGGGAAGCGCACAACAAGTCAAGCGTCTATTCCCTTAATGCCTAATCATGCTCTCAGACGACACTTCGACCACACCAGCAGAGGACAGCGGCCCCGGTGACCCAAAAAATGCTACCTATTTCTCACAAACTACCGATGCATGACCTTAACATATCAGCCAGTAAACACACACCACAGTCTTACCCAAATGCCACATGGATCTTTAATCTCCTGTGCGAATTGGAAAAGAAAGACGTGAGGAGGGAGTCTGGCACTTACAAGGTGATTTACAACATGAGGGTTTACCATGAGTAGCTTGAGCGTGATAATGAATTATGCCCGCGAACACACATGCACGCATCCAAAAACAATCCGTTCAATAGTAATGCCTGGTTTACAAGATAAATGCCTCAAATTAGTCTATGGACTTGCCAAATCAAATCCCCCAAAACAAAATAAATTAAGCAATACTATATTTTTCACAATTATCTGTTAATATCAGCTGATGGCACATTATAACCTTCATTCTGAGTGCCCATTCATCATGTAAATTAAATTTTCTTGCAGGTATTTAATCAAACACAATCTGATGGGGAAAAGTAATTACGAGCCATTTTAAACTTGGTGGCGTTCTCACTCTCTCTGTCTCACGGCTCCTGTCTGCCTCTCACGTCCCTTCCAATCACTCTTATTGGACTTGGTTTTTCAGTATGGTTGCATTGCATTAAGGAGTGCAGGTGTAAACAGATTCAATTATCAGCAAATTCGATTATGAAGTCAATGGCTCTGGGGCAAAGACTGAATTTCTGAAAGCACGACTAAAACAGCCAACAAAGTCTGGCCAATAATGTATTTTAAGAGGTGGTTCTTTACCTACACTATTTATTAAACTTACAGTCAGAAAGCTTAAACATACAGACTTAATTCATTTTTTTGTTGTTTTATATATATATAAATAACTTAATAAAACTGACAGTTAAGTTTTGGTCATTCAAAATTGCAGTGATGACATTACATCTGGATACTGAATTGAGACTGGTATTCTATCATATCTTCTCCATTTTGAATCATATTTACCATATCAAAAGTGGAGAAAAATAGAGGAAAAAAAACAAGTGTGAAGTTTTTTTTACATCTTTTGTATATTGTTGCATTGAAATGTAGAGAATTACCTAATTTACTTACAAGTACATTAAGTAAAAAATTGTAAATTGTAATATAATATTGCTGGATATAATGCAAGATTATCTCTTAGCTAACAATCAAGTTTGATTTCTGGCTAGCTGTAGTAAACAGTTTTCACACTTCTCATTTGGAGATTTTTTGTGTTTCATACACTGATACTTCCTTCAGAAAATTATAATTATTATATAATTATTTTTCAGTGTATGATTGTATCAGTACGTTCTGTTTGTTTCTTCATATTAGCAAGCAGTCCACAGAGAAAAATAAAAATGAGTGAACCAATAAACAAACCACTTCAAAAAATGTATTAACAATATTAATAATAAGGATGCACCGAATGTTCGGCAACCGAAATTGTTTTTGGCCGAATAAGCGAAAAGACAGAATAATTTGTACCGAACAATGACGTTACGCGATCAAATAGAGGCGAGCACTAATGCAGCAAACACGTCTGCAGTGTGGAAGCATTTAAAACTGTCAGAGAGAGAGACGCAAAAATCATTACAAGCACGAAACAGACAGCGAGAGACTGCTTAGTAGAGGCTGACATTTTTTCGGGAATCCCACGGGTCACGGGAAACAAAATCGCTACGAATCACGTGATTGGGACGGGAGAGGAAAAAATTTAATCGGGAGTGGGCGGGACCGGGAATAGTAATGATACCCAACCTTACACACAAATATACCTTTTATATAAATAAACTATAAACTGTATATTTTAATTCTGAACTCAATTCTAGTTGCCCTGTCTCTTTATGCTCTCCTCCTGTTTGCTTTGGTGTGGCTGGTTAAGTGAATGACGCAGTCCGTGATGGACAGATAGTTAACGGCTGGTCTATGTGGTAATACACTCGGGCAGGACATCCAAACGGGGTCGGGGGGTTGTCAATTGTTGCATATAAATATTACGCCAAATAGAAACAGAAAATCGTGCTATAGCCTACGCACTTTCATGAGATCGTGTTAGACAACAATTAGCTATTTTACAAATGGGAATAGGCTACAATGACTTCATAACAATGTTTTACATTCAAGCTATATTCAAGCTTAAAAACCCTTGAAAATGTATAGTGAAAAGTTCTTTTAAAAGCATCTGGAATGCAATAAAGTAATTTTAAAGCTGTTTTTAAAGCATTTGCTGCATGGATTAAAAAGATAGGCCAATAAATAATTCACATAGGCCTATCAGTCAGATAAAATTGCATTGCAGCAAATCCTTTAAATTTCAAGGACAAAGATTTACATACTTTTTTTATTATTGAATACAATTATAAAATAAAACACAAATTATAATCGGGCCTGTTTTAAGCTTTCCCTTATTTGTATATTTTAGATGGTGAGGTGACGGGGAAAAATGACTCGCCATCTCCTCATTGGACGTGCAGAGAGAAATATATGCATCTTAACGGATTACATAGGCTAATGAAGAGTTTTTACTTTGCTTTGAATTATTTCGTTTTAAAGTAGTATTTTAAAGCTTTCTATAGATATATTTATCATATCTCTGAGCCAGTTTCGAGTTGCCGAGTTTCGGTTCATCATTGAAGCGCTCTTGTTCAAAACCGGCAGAAAGTGCATTCTCTGTTTTCCTATTTTATAAAAGCACAATGTTGATATTGTGAATGCACACAAATAAAAGTAGACCCATTACGGTTCCAAATGATATACTACTCTTACCTTTATGAAAAAAAAAAAAAAAAATCACACTGCGTATTTTAAGTTGTTTTTTCTGTAAGAAAAAAATCCTCCATGTCCTGTAAAGCTCGCTTCAGCTTCCACTGAACAAAAAACTTACTTTTGGGGTTTTATTCAACTAATAAGGTGGGCACGCTGTGATCTGTACTATATTTTTAATGTAACTGACAGATTTCGGCAAAAAAAAAACAACAACACGGGAGTGGGAGGGAATGGGAGTCATTCTTCCGGGAGTGGACGGGACGGGATTTTCCCCCAGTTTTTTCGTGGGATTGGGACGGGATGGGATTAATTTTTGTGGGAGTGGGACGGGAGAGGTTTGAGAATTCACTCCCGTGTCACCCTCTACTGCTTAGTGCTGCTTCTCATGTCTCCGATGAGAAGAGGAAGGGGTGGTTGTTGCTGGTTACTGTGATGATTGAAATCGTGAAATGGATTAGCAAATAAACTACAGAATGTTATGTTTTAGAAAACATAATATTCTGTAGTTTATTTGCTAATGTATTCAAACAGCGCTGCACGAGCTCGCGGCACCAGGGTTTAAAGCACGAGGAAATTGTGCGCTGAAACACTTACTCATCATTTGCTCATTTTTATTATTTTTTTAAAGGCGCGTGACAATGTGATACGTGTGACAAACATCTTCCCAAATTCGTAATGAGATATATCTGAGAGATATCTGCATGCTGTTGTCAACAAACAGAAGCAATGAGGTCTTCCTGGTTCCTGCATATTTCCGACAAAATAAAAGCTCCATCAACATTCATAAATGTTATTATTGTAATTTTACTCTTGTTCTGTAAAATAAAAAATAAAATAATAATATTAATAATTACTCTACAACAGCTGTATTAATACATTTACTATAACATTCACCAATAGTGTTCAAAGTGTAATTCTGTAATATTTTCTAATGTTTTAAAAGAAGTCTCTTCTCAGCAAGGCTGCATTTATTTGTACAGAAAAAAATACAAGCCTGATTCAAGAAGGGGGTCTCAAAAATGGCCAAAAAATATTATTTTACTAACTTATTAATTTTAAGTTAAATTGTGCTTTGTTGGCATAATGTCTGATAGGATGTATAAAAATATTCAGTGTGAAGTAATTTTTTTTTTGTAAAGCAGGACAAAAGAGTAAAAAGCAGATTTTGGCTATTTAATTTATGCAATAGTGAAAAAATGGCAAAATAGGCCTACATGGGGGAGAAAAGTTTTGAGAAACCGTGTTCGGTATTCGGCCCCAGTGCTTCATTTTGTTCGGCTTCGGCCAAGAATTTTCATTTCGGTGCATCCCTAATTAATAAAGTTTAAAAATGTTTTATAATAAAATGCTAATAAGACAAATTATGACATTTTCTATTTACTAATAGCATAAAGCATTCAAAATACCTTGTATTCAAGATTCAATCATGCAGACCACATAACCATCAGCACATAACACACTCTGTGTGGTGTAATCACAATCTCCAACAACAACGCCTCATTTCCTCAATTTGGCTGTCATATTTGCCATCACACCACAGCCGAGCTCAAGACTTTTTAACAGTCCCCAGAGGACATGGTGCATGGACAGCTCTCACACATTACCCTAATCTACAGGCACACATCACCTCTGCTCCGTCCCATTGTGTGCTCTGCCTGATTATGCGTGTGGCAGTCAGGAGGCTGTTCTTTCTGCTGAATATTAATACAAGCTGCCTATTGAGCACCACAATGGTGCGGTCAACACTATCTCAGCCATTTTAGAAAGTGCCAAAGGGCCAAAAAGAGGAAAGGGAGGAAGAAGGGACCAGGTCTGATAAAGAACGAAGTTATATTGTGCAAAAATGCAGAGCGAAAAAGGCAATTATAAGCATAGTGTCAGCTTTAACCACTCTCTCTGCTAGAAGGGTTTGTATAAAGTCACACACTCGCAAATTAATTGGGATTGCCTGAGTCTCATGCTTGTTAGTCTAGGTATCTGACCAGATGTTCTTCTTTTGAGATATCATTTTTTAAATTGACAATCAATTGAGATTAGATTGCAAGTGGCGCTCTGATTGAAAAATGAAAAACACCATCAAGAACATTAAATTACAGCTGGAGAACGTCTGGTTATAGGGTGTTTGTCAGCTCACACGCTGACTGATGGTCCTCACCTGCAGCAGAGGTGTGTGCACGTGAGAGACGATGTGTGGCAGTCTCCTCCATTCCCTGATGGCCAGACTGCTGGCCATCTCCACTAGCCGCTCAATGAAGTTGAGCTGCTGCTCCTCGGGGTGACAGATGGCCAGGTAACCGCGATGCATATTCACCTTCCATGCCATCTCCTTTGGACAGCTCAGCTCCACCTGATGAACACAGAAACGCAGCTGTATCAGCATACACTACACTTTATTAGCATATACTGGATTCCTTTCATGTTTTTAAAAATAAGTATTTTATTCTCACCAAGGTTGCATTTATTTGATCAAAAACAGAAATACTGAGAAATTATTTTATAATTTAAAAAAACTCTTTGCTATTTTAATATATTTTAAAATATTATTTATTTCTGTGATGGCAAAGCAGAACTTTTTAACAGACACAATCATTCCGAAATTCATTCTAATATGCTGATATAGCACTCAAGAAACATTTCTTCTTATCAATGCTGGCAACATTTGTGCTGCTTGATATTTTTGTGGAAACTGGGGGTGGGCGATATATCAGTAGAAATTTGTCATCCGAACATTTTGAACAATCGTCTCTATCGCGGTTACTGTTTCGAAGTGCTGTCAGAGAGGCACGGAGTACCGATCTGAGTTATTGCCACTTTATATGCCTTGAAGGGTTACACACAGACATACACATCTTTTCAAGTATTTTTGTAAACACAGTAATTTAGGTCTTAAGTGCAAGGAAACAGCTGAGATGGAAAACACACATGTAACAGTATATTGGGTCCGGGCAGTTCTTAAAGTGATAGCACTCTAAAATTCCTGCTGTTTGTCATTAGTGTTTAAAAAAAACTACAGGAGAGAAAATCTCTCACTGCTCTTTTCTAAATCACTTTTGTATCTTTAATAAGCAGAAAGATATATTTAATTTACTCAGTGAAAAATATGCAGTGTTTTTATTCATTTGATTATACAATGTATATTGCATTTCTTGTTTATTTGTTCTACTGTAGATTTTTTTGTCCTATTGCTTGTAATTAGCTTCTTATTCTTATTTCATCGCAGATGATTTACTTGACTTCAGTGAGCTTGAGTCTTTTTTTAGGCTAGTATTAGTTTTTTGTGATGTTGACACTGGTGACAATATTATACAATTTCTACGGTATCAAAAATGTTGATATCAAAGTCCTTATTTTAAGCAAAAATAATAGTGATATATATTGTCACCATAAAATAGCTCCTATCATAATATAAGATTGTGGTCATATCGCCCATCCCTAGTGGAAACCTTGACACTTTTTCAAGATTCTTTGATTAATACTTCAAAAGAAAATATTCAGAATATATCAGAATTTATTTTAACTGCACGGGACACTAATCTTAGCTGTAGCTTGATTGCTATAGATAATGATTTTAAACTAAAATCCCTATGATTTGAACAGCATGTGTGCCCCAGTTTTTGCTCATGGTCATCTGGTAATCTTATTCCACAGCGTGTGCTGCACACTGCTATTCGAGCTAAATAGGTGGTCGTAGGAAGAATAAAAAGTCGGTAAAGGTTGCTGGCATTGTGCAGTATGATGATGTGAAGGGATTTACTCTCTTTGGTCAGTGCACGCTTATCACGACCGACATTTGATAAATAACCCTGCGTCAGGGCTGGCCTTATCCACCCGCCTTTAATTGAAAGAGGAACATTTAAACTTCCTGAGAGCAACTGCTGCTACCAAGCAGCCTGCCCTGGAACGGAGAAAACAAATCACTTCCCAGCAGATGTTTGAGCAATTATTCAAGCACGTATCCGTAAATATTAGATGCAAAGTGAACGGAGAGGGAAGAGGGGAAGAGGAAGAGGAGGAGGAGGAGTGGGAGGGCTGCTCGGCTGGACAATTTAATTAGGTGTCACCTTAGGACAGAAACCTGAATGGATTCGTTCCAAGTCTCCTTGAACAAGAGCCAAGAGTATTTATAATGTGTCCAGCCCCTATCACACACTTTTTCTACTTTGTTTTAGAAGTGAAGCACATAAATTACCCAGCGACGGCAAGGCTACAATTCTGAACAGTCATAAACAATTCGGCAAGCACAGTTAGACTGTGACTTTCTGCACAATAAAAGTGGTGCGCTTTCACATTCTGCAATATGGTGGTACTCCAAAAATAATTTGAAGTGTTACAGTGAAGTCATATCTAGAGTTTTAGTTTATCTGACTGGGCTGACATACAAAACATTTGGGGAAAGTATTTTTTTTGTATTATGCATGAATATATGCATATGAATATATTAGAATGTTGCAAAAATATGTTTTAAATGAACACTGTTTTGAACTTTCTGTTTTGAACTTTCTATTTGAAGAATTCGGAGAAAGAAAAAGTTTCCACAAAGCTACTTTTGAACATTTTCAATTTTTTCTTTAAGATTGATAATAATAAGAAACGTTTCGTGTGCCAATCAGCATATTATAATATTTTTTTTATGATTATGTGATACGGAAGAGTAATGGCTGCTGAAAATTCAGCGTTGCATCACAGAAATAAAATTGCATTTTAAAATATATATATATATAGAAAACGGTCTTATAAATTGTAATAACACTTCACAATATTAATGTTTCAACTTACTTTATCTATTAATTGCCTTAGTACACACTGGAGACTTCTTTAAACACATTAAACTAATCTTACTGCCTCCAAACTCTTTGATGGTAGTGCATAAATCTATAGACTGATTGAGAACTTCACAAGTATTCAGATCAAGTACACATTTCCTATAATATAATAAAATAAAATAAAAGATGTACAATTACTCATAAGCGTTAAATTTAACGATACTGAAACCATACTGAAAAACCAAAGGAGCAGGAGTTTACCTGCACTAGAGCCTCTTTCATTGCAGCCCAGTTGGACACTCTCCAGGCACACTCCAGCACCAGGTAAGGGTTGTTATGGCCTTTAGATTGCCCATACTCTGTCAGAGGCTCCCACTGGTTCAGCTCTTTAGAACAACTGGAAATCAACAGAACATTTCATTAAATGTGTGTGGGGTGGGGGTAGGGACAGCTGACCTCTTCCATGCGTGATAATGAATGAACTTGCACTGCAGTTTTTGTCCTAAGCAAAACTTTAAGTGTGTAATTCTGGTCAACCTCTATTAGTCATTCGGTTTTATTTGCTCAATAAAGTCTTAGTTAATCCACACAGCTGTATCTTAAAAATAATGGAGTTTTATTGGCAGTGATTTTGTTGCCCTGGTGCAGTATATTTTAGCAGTACTGCTTGGCAAACTCACTTATCTGTGTACGTCTGAAGTCATTCAACTTACCATATCCAGTGATCCTCCCACAGCTGGTACTCTGGAAAGATGGCGGGTGAGACATTGTGCTCTTTGCGAGCTTTCTCCATTGCCTTCTCGTAGGTTTCTTGAGCCTAATGATGATGGACTCAGCATTATTATTATTATACACAGGGCTCTGGGAAATATTTGACTTCTTCCCAAATTCCTTGCTTTCCAAATTAATATTACATTTTCTATATTAATTCTGCATTCTATTTTAATAGTGTAATAATTACATTTTACTAATGTATAATGTCTAAAAAGAATTAAATTTAATCAGAATGTCTAATTAAGTGAATTTAAAACACTACATATAATAATGTATTCAAAATCTTAATAAGAGTGTCTTATGAACTGTTTTGTTTTTTCACAAATCCTGTTGTGTGTAATTAACTAAATTCTATTAAATCAAAAAGAATGTCTAATCAATTTAATAATTTATTCAAATTTGAACAATAATACTGATCTAAGAACTGCAAAAAACTTTAAAGGGGTCATTTGATGCAATTTCAAGTTTTCCTTTCTCTTTGGAGTGTTACAAGCTAGTTGTGCATAGATAAGATCCCTGAAGTTGCAAAGACTAAAGTCTCAAAACCAAAGATATATTCTTTATCAAAGTTAAGACTCTGCTACACCCCCTAAAACGGCTCATTCAAACAGACCCCCACATGTCTACATCACGAGGCATGGTTTCAGTAACCGCAGTAGTGTTGAAGCAGTCATGTCAGGGAGAAGCTGTGTGTTTCTAGGCAAAAGCACTTTATTTGGCCTTCCGAAAGTATATGCAATTAGGAATAATTAAGATTACTTAAAACAGAACACCACAACCCAAATGTTCGAATTTGTGCTACACATTTTATGGACGACTGTTTTGTGAACCAAGGACACTACAAGGCTGGCTGCATGAAGCCTATATTGAGGGGAACAGGGTACACAGAGTGTACAGCCCATCAGAAATCATCTTAACCACGACTTGTGTACTGCAAATACATGCGAGCATCATCACTGTGTCTGTCACGCGACTCTGTTCCCCTCTCGGGCTTGAACTAATGGTATGGTAAGGGTAAGGGGCGTTACATTTCCGACGCGTGCTTGTGGTGTTCGGCCAATCACAATGCACTGTGTCAGCTGGCCAATTAGAGCAGACTGTGCTTGTCGGAAGGAAAGCCTTTGTAGAAAATTACGTGTTTGAGAGAGGCGGGGCATAGAGGACCTACAATAATGTACAGTATTTGACAATTTGTGTTTTTTGAACATTAAAGCATGTCAACATGTTCTGTTACACCAAATATTGATCTTTAAAATAGCATTATAGGACCCCTTTAACAATTCAATATTATAAAGTGTAATCTCAAGAAATTTGAACAGCCTTTTTGTAGTTTAATATTTACACACTAGTCCATATCATGATTTAATTAAGTGTGCAGGCCTTCTTTTTGATTTATTCATTCAAATGCTTCCAAACACATGCATGGTGATGCAATCTTTTCAGTATCTCACCTGTTCAAAGAAGCCATGCTGCTCATATGCAATGGCTGTGCTCGTCTCAGGGAACTTGCATCTCTTCTGCCAAAGCCCCGCCCACATGTCCTCTTCCTGCAGTAGGGAATAAAGCTCCGCCAGCGAGTCGAGGATCTCCTGAGGGAATACAAGAACACATCTTCAAAGAACATAGGGGACAAACACATCCATATTCAGAGGTGTCCCAATGAGATGACTGCTTAGCATAAGCAGCTTGAATGCTGGGATACTTCAAACTGAACTCACTGACAGGTCAAAACAATGCCCATTGGAAATTCAGCACACAAGTTCATTTTGAGTGTCACCGGGGAACCTTCAGAACACAAAACTTCCTCTTTCAAGAATATCAATGGCAACAAAGACAAAAAAGGGCTCCTGCACCACTGTACCTGCTGTGGAGGAGTGATGCTTTCCTGCTCATAGAACTCTGTGCTCTGCTTGGGTTTGATGTGCAAGCTAAGGCCTTTCTCAAAAGCTTGCTGCTCCAGCATCAGGGTAGAGCGTAACCACAGATTGTGGGTCTTTCCTAAGTACTTCAGTACGCAGGGCCTGATGGGTATGGGCGGCCCGCACTGAGACATGGCCTCCACAAAGCAGTTTAGAGCACTGGGCTGGCAATCTCTCTGAGCTTGATGACTACCGCTACACAGGAATGGACCCATCTCGCCTGAGAGTGCCTGCAAAAAGGATGCATAAAACCAAAATTAGAGATGCGTGAGATATTGGTACAATATTAGTCATCGGCTGATATTATAAAACTTTTTAATGATTGTCAGTATCGGATTGTTAATAATTCATGTTGATTTCCATTATTTTTATATTTAGTTTACATTTGCCATCCCCTAGTCACATAAAAAAGCAATAATGCCATTACGTGTAATTTTCAGCAAATCTCAAAACGAATATTCACACCATAAATTTGTAAAAGTAAAAATAGTCTGCAAATCTAGTTAAGAGAAAAAAAGATTTAAGAATTGTGTTTTTTTATTATTATTGTTTTATTTATTGATTGACTGACATACAAAACATTTTAAATGGCATCAGCCTGAATACTGGTCAACTTCAATTAAAATTAAATAAATAATTTATAATAATAATAATAAAAACAGGGTGACTTTGATGAGAACTTTACAATCATTTTTTTAATAAAATGTACAATAGAAGAAAAAAGAAAACTTTACAAAAAGACCTTTGCATTATTATTTCACAAAAAGACTAGATCATGCGTCCTAGTATTTTATACCAACAACTACTTTTCAAAAAGATTCCTATTTTGAAAGCGTGTTGTAGTCTATAGCCTCAGTCCCTCCAAATTAAAGCCCTTTAATGAGAATTCTAATACTTAAGACATCTGGTCCATTAAACTCAGATATTTACATAAAAGGTTTAATTTCTGCTCATTAGCAAATGCTGCCTGTTTAAGTTCATCGGCAGGGGCAGCAAGACAGCCCGCCAGACCCCCCCACCCATGCAAAGGTTTTCAAGATGAGCGGATAGGCACAACCTCTGACACCATTAACACACATTTTGCATGCTGATTCTGCAGTGATATGCATTATTAGTAATAAAACAGGCAGTCTACACTTAAACCACAACAAAGGTCAAGTTCAAACGAGCAGCAGTCATACGCTGCATCTGCATGGAAAATGTTTAGAGGAAAATGGCCAACTGTTAGCTCAGCTCTTTGGAGAATTGAAGTACTCACATGTTGCTGGCGGTCTGACAGAATCTTCCACAGGCGGGGGAAGAGCTGGACCCAGGTCTTCTCAGCCAATGGGGTGGAGATGTGGCACAACTGAACCAGTGCATTCAGCAGTGCTCCTGTCTGATTACACACACAAGAGACTCATTTAGAGATAGGCAATATATCGTCCATTAATCAACCGACATTTAGCCACTTGAGATTATCACATTGGCTGATAACAGTGCCAGCTCAGCCGAATTAGTAGAAGTGCGCCTGTCTCAGTTCCAAAGTCTGCCAGGAAACACTTGTTAATGAAGGTCTATTCATTTTTGTTCTTAAATATGTATATATACTTTGTTTTTGCATTTGTTTTAGTTTATTATTTTAGTACATATCTAACAAATTTAAATTAGATATAAAATATAATATGTTTTGTATATATAATCAATACAATTGAACATTTATTTCAAGTAACAACATGTTATGGTTTTGGCTTCAGTTATCTATAAAACCCTGCTTAATACACACTAGCCTTTGTACTAGCTTCCCACATGTATCATGTCACGATTGCAACAAAAAAATATATATCATCTTCACTCGTGACACCAGACACTCAAGGACAAAAGAGACTATTCAATTTTAAAAGTGCCTTTTCATAAAGGATCATATGCATGACTGTCATCACCCCTTGCCACTGAATAATTCTTAGGGCATAACTCCAGGTAAAGGTTTGGACCTCTGATCACAAGAGGAATGAAGATGTTAGCATAAGCCAGGACTCAAATGTGTGCTGTGGTTCCTGACAGCAGCTCCGATGGGCAACGCAGGAAGGTCAGGGCTTTGAACTCCTCACTTCATCATTTATCTAAAGCCAGCTTGAGAGGTGCATATAAAGCAGCACCGTGTCTAGGATTAAATAGAAATCAATGACGCTGTGACCTCAAAATGCTCAGAGACAGAATCCCATGTTGCCCTGATCAAACTCTCTTTAACAGAGGGAGCAGATAAATGAAGAAGAGCAGGTTAGAGATGAAAGAAGCCAGAACCAAAAGCCCATATTAAACTGCAGTTCAAAAGCCTGTATGACTTCTGCATGTGACTCAATTCCTACATATGTCCTTTACGTAACCAGTGTCTTTTTTTTAAAGATTTGCTTTATTTTTCCTAATGCTTGAGGTTGCACTCGTGAGGGCGGCATATGTTGAGGTGGTGGCTCACCTTGACCTCTCTCAGGGAGTCCAGGAACTTGTCATGGCGGTTGGTCAGCATGTGCAGCTGGTTGCCTGCATCTCGCTCTCCCTGCTCCTTGGTCTTAGGGAGGCTGGTCTGGTCTCCAGGTGCCAGTTCAATGTCTATCTCCACATCCTACAGTTGAAAAAGGTCACAAAAACACGAAATATGGGAAAACAATTGTTATCTTGCAACACTTGTAACAGGCCTCTATGAACACATTTGAAAGCACCTTTGAATTCCTGAATTTGAATTGAGGGCAGATGAAACCGATTTAAAATAGAAATATGAATTTAAGGAAGTACAGTTTAAATAGAAATTCAACAACTCTGTGTTAATGTTTTTAATAATACATTTCAAGTAAGACTTGCTGAAATGTTGACATGAGATTATAAACATGTTGACAAACTTAAGGACAATTTTTAGAAATATTAGATGACATTAATATGCATTTCTATGTGTTTGGCATTTCAGATGATTATTAGAGTATATATTTAATATGTAGTATATTTAATTTTCATGTTACTATTTTATTTTTACATTGATAGAACACATTTTAAATCAAATATGCAATATATTTTAAGATCTTTATTACACACACACACACACACACACACACACACACGTAAGTCAAGTAAGTCCCTAAATTGATGATCGCATCACTTTTGTGATAACAATCATAAGTTTCTCTATATATCAAAATGTCATACTAGAGTCAGCTAAATTAGGCAATAAAGGCACAAACAAGCTTTTTGTACAGATGTGTGTATCCACTGAATGGCACAGCTGACCTCCTCCTTGGTCTCGCTGTTTACTCTCTCACGAGGCTCCTGTTTGATATGCGTTGCCATGGCGAAGGCTGCACGGTCATGGCTGTCAGCCAGGTTGATGACGTTGGTGATGGAGGGGAGCATGGAGCCCTGGCAGCTGGTGCCAATGGTGGTGTTCCTCTCACAGACCGCCAGCAGCAGCTGTGAAGCAGAGACGACAGAATCAAACTCTGAACTGCCACGATTCCTAAAACACGCAAGCAAACAGCTGCTCCTTCTGTGAAGATCACAACACTTGGAAGAAAGTAGCTAACATTCACACATAAATGACACCTGCATGAGCCAGCATTGTTTAACAGCTGCCATTTTTAAAAACTTGCGAATATACATCTAAATGCTTGACACTGGCTGCAGAGCTCCAACGGTGAATATTCTTCTAGTCTATCACAGCAGGCTGATTCGCTCACACAGCCGTGCCATGTGTAGGACAGCGTTAATAATTCAAGAGCCAGAGTAGCATTGATTGTGGCTGAGATGGATGGATTGTGACCTGACTTGAGCGGGAGCAGCCAAATACCAGAGCAGTTACATCATGGTGAATGTATTAACACCAACAGACTAATTACCTAAAATCCAGCTGAAGTTTTGATAAAATCATCAAGAAGAAAACTGTGACGTTAAAATGATACAATATGCATACAACTGCTAAGCAAGGTGCAATTAGCTTTTATGTAATTTAAGCATGTGCATAATTATGAAGTATTATCCACTCTACACAGAGCTTACAACATGAAGATGTAGATACATTGATGAAGATAAGATGAAGATACATTGGCATTTATTTTTTTAATTATAAAAAACAATTCTGTAGACATATCCTGCAGTGTGACATGCAAAGTTATATCATAGAAATTATAAATTAAACCATTGCTTTATACATATATACTCACCAAATGAGCGTAAAAATTGGCGAGTATATGTAACCGTGTAAGTAGCCAGCTGGCGGGTAAAACTTTTACGAACAATGCTATGTAGTGAGAACAACAGCCAGTTTATAAAGAGATTCGCTGTTTCTGGCATAAGCAAATACAATAATATTTTCCATAGACAAGATCATTGTGATTAGCTGTTCTGTCATAAGCGACAAGAGCGAATCAAATAATAGGATACAAATGGGCAGATAAGGTCAGAGCAGTTTGATGGCCAGCTTGTCCCTAGACAAGGTTCTAATAACTTTTACCAGAGAAGCTATTGCTGCTTCATTCAAGATATAGCCGCCTAAACGGTGCAGTGAAGCAGGCTATGTTTGGCTGTATGCTGAGCCGAACGCTTCAGATGGTGCACCAGTAGTGCTTCAACGGATGAGAAACACACTTGTCAAGTTACCTCCTAAACGTAGTCTTAAATAAGTTATAGAGAAAATAGTATATGTGTCAGATCCGTGTCATGTGCATCAGGTTTTAAAGAGGCAGTGCTGCTTTTAAAGTAAAACCTGCTGAAGTCTGTCATTGATTTAAATCAAAGAAAAGAAGGCTATATCCTACCTTAGGCTATTTGTAAATTAAATTAATCTCCAATCCTTCTTTCATTTCAGGTTTATCCATAGTTATTCGAATGCTAGAAAACAGCGTATTTTCCTAGAAAAAAATGGCAAATAACGTTTACACCTAGTTACGTTATGATACGTAATATTCAGAGTGTGGGGAGATGGGGGACACAGTAGTCCTGTCTGTCAATCGATTAAAAAAATTAATCACACATTCTTCTGTAATTAATCATATTGTCATTTTTTCCACATTGAACCTCCAACTTAATGTAGAAACAACTGAATTATTATTATAATTTTTTTTTATTCCCAGTGAATAGGAGTTAAAACTTAAAACTCCCACCCGGATGACAATAAAGTAAACCAAAAAAAAGGTAAATAAATAAAAATAATAATATCTTTAAAATATTGTCAAGTAACGTTGCAAACAACAGCGGAAGATCTATTAAGCTGTATTCACGCACGGATCTCTTTTGAAATCCATGCGCGAGCAGTCTACACAAACAAAGCGCACGTCAGCATTTGAAATTGAAAGCAGCTTTCTGTTAGTGAGGTTCATATTTTAAATATATCCATATAGTCCACTGCATTCCAAACCACATAAATGATGACTTCGTAGACCATTTGTAAGGAAAATACAGACGAGCGAGACCGCACACTTCACGTGTATCATCAAACAAAGCGTGCATCTCTCACAGCGCATCCTGCGCAATGAAGCCTGTGAATGTCCTTGTAATTTGTTTCAACCTTTCAGAACTTTATGAAAGATTATTTTACGGAAGGTTCGAGTGGTGTATGTGTGTGACTGTGAGGAATTGGAAGCAAACAGAATACAGGTGTTTCTAAAGCAAACTCTGCGTCATCGCACATCTGGTTAAAAACTAAGCTCAGATCCAGAATCGTTGGAAAGAGAATCGCGGATGCATCGATGGATCTATCTACTATTAACATACATTGTATTTCTCCAAAAATGTCTCTATTGGTGCATCACTAGCCATGACTTTACTGAATTCACATTCATTTTTCATGTGTTTTTCCTCATATCTTTTCAATTAAATATGTGTCTGTACCTCAATGCACTGTTTGATCCAGAAGTGGCTGCCCATGGCCTCCCAGTTCTGCGAGCAGCAAATATACAGAAGCCTCTCATAGACTCGTCGCTTCATTGATGCATCAAACACCTCGAAAAACTTAGCTCTGATCAGCGGCTGGCTGCAGCGTAGCCCTGACAAGAATGCCGGCTCCAGCTTGGATGTGATGTCACTTCCTGAGAGGTTCTCATCTCTGAAATAAACAAGTACCAACGTGCTTTAGACAAACACTGCAAGACTGTTGTTGTGTTTACCTTCTGATACAGTGTGAAATGCAGCATGACAAACAACATGATGTGTCTTTAGCAAACAACAGCTACTGTTACTAGATCTGTTGATTTAAGCCTATGGGTGCTCACCAGGATGAATTACTCCGGACACTGGAGAAATGCTCTCTTGCCCAGGGTGACAGTAACCCACAATACCTCCCGCCCCTCAGCCGCCAAACACCACCAGCCCCAACTATAGCAATCAAAATGGGGCCTACCCCCCACCAGCCACAGTCTTGTTTCTAATGGCAATTGATGGAAGGCCAGCGCGAAAGTGGACACTGTGATTAATCGGCGTAATTACCTGTAGACGTAATTAACGAGGTCCAGGAACTGGCCATTCAATTCAAGGTCGTCAGGAAAGCGCTTCTCAATATAGGTCATCATTTTCACCAGTAGAATAGACTTCTCTCTTGGATTAGGCACCTTGGAAAGAGAAGCAAAAGCAAAGAGATCATAAGACAGTAGAAAAGAAGGAGGAGAAGGGGAGCTGAGGAGGAGAAGGGGGTAATTGATTGATACAGTCCATTTATCAGGAGAGCTGTGCAGCACCTTTGCTCAGCTCCTTTTTCTCCCTGTCTGCTCTCTCGCCTTGGGCTAACAGAACAGACACCTGGGTTCAGCTGTCCGGGCAACAACGCACTGAATACACAATGCCTCATTTACAGCAGGATAGGCTTTGAGCGAAAATGTTTAAAACTGTGGTATTAGTCGACAAAATGTTGGTTTAATATTGTGCGGTTTAGCAAGTCTACAGAAATGGAAAGCAGACAATTACATCATGTTCAAACAAGAATGCATGAAATATGAATCAGGTTAAGCCATTTATATTCGATTTACCTAAGAACTCTAAGCACTACAGTGCTGTTAAATCATAGTCATGCTTGTTTTCGAAATCCCATCCAACAACACTGGCTCGCAGTGGCGCAAGCTTGGGGTGGGATTATTGATCAGACAAAAGAAAACATGTTAAGAACAACTCCGAACTCTGTTTGGTGGTGCAGCATTAATTGTAACAGCATTACCACAATTCGCGCTCAGAATCGCAGATGAAATCGCATGTGATAGTGAATGGGTGATTGTGTAGCTTGTCAGCGAACTACGGCTGTGTATTAAATACCGCTCCATCTGAAAGCAGATGATGGAGATTTACGGCTAATCACAGAACCGTCTTTACTGACGAGACGCACATGACTATAGCATGCAATATATTGTGCAGCCCTAGTCCATACCGTGACGGTTCGGTACGAATACATGTACCGTGCCACCCCTACTTGTCACACATTTTTTATTATTGAACGCAGTTCCCCGAGGTCCGGTTATAATGGCCGCTTTACTCTCTCTCCCTGACCTTGCTGCCGACTGTTATTTTTAACTGCCTCATCATTCAAAAGACTCTTTGCAAAGTCTGCATTACATTGTGAAAGGATCACAAAATCTATCCCAAATGTGTGACAGAAGATCAGACTAAAATTATTAGAGATCTTGTTAAAAATAAACTTGGTGCCAGGAACAGCACATAGTTTGAACCATCTCAATCAGAGGGTCAGGCACAAGGAGTAGGAGAAGCAATTTGGGGGATCCCAACAAGTCTTAAATTTATCTTAATTAAAAAATATATATCAAATATTAAATAAAAGATGTACAACATTAAACTGAGCTTGTATTTGAGCTAGTTTGTTTTAATTACAATGTATTGTTTTCTAAATCACCCATGAGCTGTTGACATGTAAATGTCATCTTTGCTTACTTTTTGTAACACTTAAGTATGTTAAGACCAAAGAAAATTCCTCATAATATGACACCAGGCGATAACAGAATTTTTATTTTGAGGCAGCAACCTGTGAGATTTTACCTGGTTGGTAGCCATGGTGTTGCCAGAGTTCTTGACCCATTCCTCCACAATCTTCACCACAGCTCGAAGAATCTTTGGGTCAGGAGATTTCTCGATGAGGGAGGTGAGGATGACCTGGATGAAGTTCTTCCTCATTTCCATGTTCATGACTGATAGCCTCTCCTTTACCAGATCCAAACTAAGCATGACCAACTCGCTCGTCACTACAGTCAACATAGAAGAACAGGATTACATGACAGCAATACTTTTTTCCCTGTGTTAGAGGTTCACATGCCTTCTATGATTTTACAAAACTAACAAAGAGGAAAAACTATACACAGGCTCACACATAGCAAAATGTTACATAAATCTCAAAGGCTACCATCAAACATACATCACAAATTGTAAACGACAGCTGAGGATATGAACCATAAAATACGAAATTCTTTCTGCTGAAAACGGGGGAAACGTGATTGAGTTTTAGCATGGAGAGCTGTAGCAGAAAGGAGACGGGTTATGAGTTTAGTCTGGCCTCTGAATATATTTTCTGCATGATTTGCTCAAGGTAAAATGTGATTGTTCTGATGAGTCAAACCCTTGGGGGAGAATATGTTAGAGGCTGATTTCCAGTTCGCCACTGACTCGCGCTGTGAGGGGGTCTTGGGCAACACTGTCAGGGTGACATTGCAGCGTGAGGCCTTCAGACAGCTCAGGGCAGGCAGGGCCGAAAGTGTGTGCACGTGTCTATTCAATCCCATCTCCATGTACCAGTTAAAAACCATAATAGCATCTAGAAGGCACTGAGCAGATAGGATTGTCTGGATTTTATATTCTGGTGGACACAGTGGGAGCTTTTTGACATCAATCACAGAAGATGTTTCTCAGTATGGATGGATTTGTGGGCCGGTCTCTGAACATTTGATTGGCCCTCCTGCAGCACCCAGTGGTCAAATATAAACAGCACACGCTGAACTAACGGTTCTCTCTCACACTCTGCTCCAAGGTGACAACGTGTCTTTTTGTCTTTCTGCCCACTTTTTAAACTCCTCCAGATGACTGCAGACAACAGGATTAAAGTTGTCCCAGTAAGAGTGTATATTTTTCCATCATACTGTCAAAAGCCTAAATTTAAGACAGACTGTCAATTCTAGGCCAAGAGGAAGAGGACCCGTTCTGTCAGACGAAGCAATAGATCATAACCAACCTCAGCTGGCTTCCATATACCATCCAAAATAAAGACAAGCTTGAAATCTTTAATGGCTTGAAAACAGCCTCCTCGAAAGAAAGAAGTGATGCCAACCAAGTGCAGATGGGATAGTGACAGAAAGAGGCCAATGCTAAAGCACAAGATTGTTTAAATTGAGTATCGCGTACTGTATTGCATTAACTTAACATGGTTGCTCCTAGACAGCAACCAATTAGGATAATTTGAGATCATTTAGTAATCTATCGTGTTGCCATCAACAGAAGAACTGCTCTGACCTGTGTGCTGCCTGTTCGGTTTAAATTTAATTGGGGGTCAATGCCATAAGAGCGTACATGATAAAAGTAAAATCTTTAAACAAAAATGTAATCTAAAATGCATGCAAAGTTTCTAGAAATATGTTCTTTGTATTCATTTTGGTTTTGTATAGTTATGAAAAAAACTTTTGTGCCATTTCCAAGAAAACTTTTAATTTCAAATACTCTAAAAATAATGTGGTGCAACCATCAAGTAATATATTATTTGCCTTAACTTGAATATACAAAATAACTTCAATATGTTTTTCAAGATACAACGCATTTTCTTTTACAAATATAAGTTTTTGGGAAGTCACACTACATGACATTTTCCAATCTGACTAATGACTACCAATCTGACTACAAACCTTGACTGATAAATCAAAGTCAAATTATCTAATATTTTAGGATACTTATTGACCATGACCCACAGAGTCTGCAGGGGTCATCTCTGATACAATATCCTGTTTTTCTTTTCTTCATGTTGGTAGTATCATTACTTTGTTTCAAATATTAATTATAATTTTAATAAAAAAAATGATACAAATAAAATACTACTAATAATAAATTTAGCTGCAAGCAGCAATCAAGGGGCCAAGCCCATTGGAACTAAATAAGGAGTTAAAAGCAAGACAAAAATGAGTAAAGACATTTGAAGACAATTTTAAGCAAAATGTTTGAAAATCCATGAATACAATCACTTGTAATCTGACAATTGCTTATTACTTTTGATCAATAGTTTTTGTTTGGCGTCGATACAAATCTGGTATGTTCAATGTTGGGTGACAAGTTCAGAATCAATATTTTAAAGATTTGCAGAGATACAGCCTCAGATGCAGTCTGGCATCATGTCATTAAATCCGTTGATGTGGAAAATTTAAATGATTTTGTCTATCGACAAGAAATCCATAATTTCTAACAGTCATGGTTGCCGCAAAACACACCAAGTTCTCAATGTGCTAAAGTGTTGTGGAGATATAGCCTCACATCCATTTTGGCATGATCATCAAATTTGTTTGCACATTATTTGAGAAGTGTAATCAACTTGAATTCCTTAATTTTTTTTGGCATAGTCTAAAGATGATCCGATACAATTTCATGAAAATTTTAGCAAAGTTGAGCAACATTTTCATGACGGAAAATTTTGTCAGAGGGTTCAATCGAATCATACAGGTAGAGAACCCAAATTTGTTATGCATTACTATTCATACTATCCTATATCTGTGTGCCAAATTTCATAACTTTCCTGCAAGCAGTTCTATGGGCTGCCGTAGACACAATTACAAAACAAGAATAATAAGATTAATGACGCTTCCCCCCCTAATAATAATAGACCAATCCAATTACTTAAGGTGAAACAATTTTAAATGTATCTTTGGTGGGGAAACGTCCTTGACCCAAGAGTCTAAAGAATGGTCACCTGTGCTGGTTTCAGCGGCTCCGGGGTTGGGTTGCGGGCTCAGGTGCTCTCTCACCATCTTCTGCAGGGAGCGCATAAAGACGGAAATGAGGCGGTCGATGTAGCTGGAGTTGTTGCTGCAGGCCGACTTCAGGATCATCAGCGTTCCTGGAAGCAAAGAGGAGAGAGAAGCTGGTAATATGATGCCCCGCTGCCCTCACGACACTGTCAGGCACAGCAAGCGACATGCGCCTGCTAATGCCTTTGGGTGCAGCTCCTTTGTCCCTGTAGTTGTATTACAAGGACATTTATGGAGAAATCTAACCGAGTTTTCGGGTAAGGATGAAGACAAAGAAAAAAAAGCATGAGTAATGCATTTCTTAGATCACAGCTCTGGGGAGGAAAGATAAATGTAAAAAGTCACCCTCGAAGGAGACACATACAGTACATCAGTGGTAAATGTAACTCTAGAGCACTGCCAGAACGGAATCAGGAGGCATTTATAGACCAATGGTGCCATTTTGGGCTGAAATTAAACACTGGGAACTTTAGAATGTTATAAAATAGAGTTTCATCACTTTTTGTATTCAATTATGAAATATAATTAAAGATGAACTCTAAATTGTGAAACAAATTAGTGCTCCATTATAAGAAAATATCTAACCTTAAATGGATCCACACTACCATTCAAAAGGTTTGTGTTTGTAAGTTTTATTTTTTTTTTTACATATGTTTTAGAAAGAAGCTCACCATGACAGCATTTATTTGATCAAAAATACAGTAAAAACAGTAGTTTTGTGAAATGTAATGCATGCTTGCTGCATAAGAGTGGTAAGTATATACAGTGGAAAAAAAATATCTGATCCCCTGCTGATTGTGTATGTTTGCCCACTGACAAAGAAATGATCAGTCTATAATTTTAATGATTATATGGTTTAATTGAACAGTGAGAGTCAGAACAACAACAAAAATCCGGAAATACGCATTTCAAAAAAGTTATACATTTATTTGCATTTTAATAAGTCAAATAAGTATTTGATCCCCTATCAATCAGCAAGATTTCTGGCTCACAGGTGTCTTTTATACAGGTAAGGAGCTGAAATTAGGAGCACTCGCTTAAAGAGAGTCTCAGCGTGTTAGCTGCATAAAAGACAACCTTTCTACAGAAGCAACCGATCAATCAGATTCCAAACTATCCATGACTCAAAATTCAAATCAATTTATAACTTTTTTTAAATGCGTTTTTCTGTTGTTTTTATTGTTATTCTGTCTCTTACTGTTCAAATAAACCTACCATTAAAATTATAGATTTATTTATTTGTCAGTGGACAAACGTACAAAATCAGCAGGGATCACAATTTTTTCCCCCAATGTTAATAAATGACTTACATTTTGTAAGTATATAACAGAAGAAGAAAAAAAATGCTTTTTGAAAACCTTTACATCTATGTTGTGTGGCGGAAGATTTTCAGAATAACTCCCTTTGGTCATGTAGTAGAGTTATTACATTTTCTCACCGAACAATTGAGTTGGGTTAGCGCTGCTGGCTTTCTCGTAGTTTGTGAGGCCTTCATAAATGACCTTCCCTACGGCAGCGTACAAACTCTCCAACTGCTCATATTTGGAAGCCACCGAGGATGTACCTAAAGAAAAAACAAATTATTAGAAGAGAATGTTTTAACGTACCAGTTTAACTGAAAAACTAGCACAACCTGGACAATCTTATTAAGAGGTTACTGATTACAGAAATAGGGCTTTAACATATACTGTTGTCGATAATCATTAGAGAGTCTAAAGTTATTGTTTCAAAGAATGTATGTGTTTGTTAACAGCTGCTGACCCTAATACTGGCCTTTAGACTGCATCTTGCTCTGGAGCAAATTAAATGATGCAATTATTGCTCACCGTATATATATAAGCAGTTTTGCCCAAAGGTCACTAGGTGAAGATATCAATCACAGCTTAATCTACTCACTAGGTTCTGTGGGGAAGGTGCTCATGAGTCTGGATAGGAGGGAGTGGACTGCCCTCAACACTTTGGTGTTTCCACAGGTCATGCAAGCTGCAATGCCACGCTGCAAGGGCTTGAAGTGCGCGAGGATAGCTGGAGGCTGCAGCACTGACAGAAGGAAACTGAGAATCTCCAGCCCTGTGCAGATGTTGGAGAAGTTTGCTTGGTTTGGCTGCTCCTGAAAAACAGAGAAGGATATGCTGAATAATGAGGTACAGAGAAACCGACACTAGCTCAAAGGTTTGAGGTTGGTAAGATGTATTACTGTTTTGGAGAAAAGTCTTTTATGCTCATCAAGAATACATTTGATCAAAATATAGCAAAATAGCAATATAATGTTGTGACAACATTTGTACAATTTAGAATAATTGTTTTCCAATCGAATATATTTTAAAGTACAATTCATTCCTGTAAAGCAGTCATTACTCCAGTCTTAAATGTCACATGGTCCGTCAGAATCTAAAATAATGTTGGTTTGACGCTAAAGAAACATTTCTATTATTACGGTTAAAAACATTTGCTTAATTTTTTTTTTTATATCTTTGGTTCTTTTATGAAGATAACGTTTTTAAGAACTGCACTGACTGAAATAGAAATCATTACTGTTGTCGGCACCAATAGCCTTGAGGGCAGCACGCTGACATACAGCTGACATACAGAGCCGTTGCACTACCAAGTTCAAATCCCGACTCGAGGACCTTTCCTGATCCCCGCCCCCGATCTCTCTCCCACTTCACTTCCTGTCAGTACTGATCTGTCTTATCCTAATAAAGGAAAAAATAAAAAAATAAATAGATATTTAAAGGGGACCTATTATGCAGAAATCACTTTGATAAGCTGTTTAAACACAGTTGTGTAGCCAGTGTGTGAAAACAACTAGCCTAAAATGGAAAAAATCCACCCACTCATTTTTTTTTTACACTGAACAAAATTATAAACGCAACACTTTTGTTTTTGATCCAATTTTTCATGAGCTCAACTCAAAGATCTAAGACTTTTTCTACGTACACAAAAGGCCTTTTTCGCTCAAATATTGTTCACAAATCTGAACACGCTGTCGTATACGCCGATCCAGAGCATCCCAAACATGCTCAATGGGTGACATGACTGGTGAGTATGCTGGCCATGCAAGAACTAGGATGTTTTCAGCTTTCAGGGATTGTGTACAGATCCTTGCAACGTGGGGTCGTGCATTATCATGCTGCAACATGAGGTGATGGTCGTGGATGAATGGCACAACAATTGGCCACAGTATCTCATCACGGTATCTCTGTGCATTCAAAATGCCATCAATATAATGCACCTGTGTTTGTTGTCCATAACATACGCCTGCCCATACCATAACCCCACCGCCACCATGGGCCACTCAATCCACAACGTTGACATCAGCAAACCGCTCACCCACATGACGCCATACACGCTGTCGCTATCTGCCATGTACAGTGAAAACCGGGATTCATCCGTGAAGAGAACACCTCTCCAAAGTGCAGGATGCCATCGAATGTGAACATTTGCCCACTCAAGTCGGTTACGACGATGAACTGCTGTCAGGTTGAGACCTCGATGAGGAAGACGAGCATGCAGATGAGCTTCCCTGAGACGGTTTGTGACAATTTGTGCAGAAATTCTTTGGTTATGCAAACCGATTGTTGCAGCAGCTGTCCGGGTGGCTGGTCTCAGACGATCTTGGAGGTGAAGATGCTGGATGTGGAGGTCCTGGGTTGGTGTGGTTACACGTGGTCTGCGGTTGTGAGGCCGGTTGGATGTACGGTCAAATTCTCTTAAACGCCTTATGGTAGAGAAATTAACATTCAATTCACGGGCAACAATTCAACATGCCAACTGCACGCTCCCTCAAAACTTGCAACATCTGTGGCATTGAGCTGTGTGATAAAACTGCACATTTTAGAGTGGCCTTTTATTGTGGCCAGCCTAAGGCACACCTGTGCAAGAATCATGCTGTCTAATCAGCATCTTGATATACCACACCTGTGAGGTGGATGGATTATCTCGGCAAAGGACAGGTGCTCACTAACACAGATTTAGACAGATTTGTGAACAATATTTGAGAGAAATAGGCCTTTTGTGTACATAGAAAAAGTCTTAGATCTTTCAGCTCATGAAAAATGGGGGCAAAAACAAGTGTTACGTTTATAATTGTATTCAGTATATAATCCCAATAAATCATAAACAGTCTCTCAGAACAAGCGATTCCAGTTTCTCCCTACGTACACGTCATCGGAGGAAAAAAGTCCAACTCATTTGTAATGCTCTCTGCCCTATTAGCATAAGCACAGCCCGGAGTGAGAAGTAGCATTCCACCATTACGGTTTTCTTGTTGTAGCTGCTTGTCAATGCCCTAAGAAGCATTAGAAGTGTTCGGTTTTGGGATGCACAAATGATTGTCTCCATAGACTCCCTCAATCAGAGCTGCTGAGGACACTGGTTAATTATCATTTTCGAAACAAATGTACCAAAAAAAAAAAACTAAATTCCTATATGATTGTGCCAATCATTTTATGCCAAACTGCCTCACAAACGAGGGTCATTTCAATGATGGATTTTTTACAAAAGTTGATTCTGAAAGAGGGATCAATACTTCATGCGTGAATTTCAGCTCCAGACAAAGCATGTCATATTTTGTTTTCCAAATTGCCTTTCTGAAAGAGCTTCTTGGCACTCTGGAGCCTAATGTTGCTAAAGCTACCATTGTCTCTGCCTGTTTTCACTGATGCTGCCTTCACATGCAACCAGAATGATCGTAAATAAGAATGTGATAGTGCTTTAATATACAATTTTGAACTGTCTAGTCAACCGCTTGAGAGTTTCTGAAATTTTCAGTGTATGATAGTTGTTTGTTGAGTGTTTGTTGTTGCCAGTATGACAGAGCATGAGCTCTTGAAGCTCCGCAGTCTTCTGAAAAGTGGCTGGGAGAACCAGCTAATTTGCATTTAAAGGGACAAACACAAAAACGGCGCATTTTGGCTCATGCCTTAAAAGTGGCAACATTAACAAGCTATAACAATATTTTTTTAAATAAACTTTTATGCATTCATCCTACATAAAAGTATTAATTAAAAACATCCTGACCACCTGTAGTTTTTTTTTGCCATTTAACTTGAGTACCTCAAGCACTGTATACTTAATTTGTATGTTTGATTTATTGTTTTTGATTAACCAACTGCTTACTTGATTCATTACCTGAAGTAATGCTTACATAATTTTACTAAACACTTAAACTAAGCAGAATGTCAGATGGCATACTGCCACGTTTTTGCTGTGGTATCGAGAATCTTGGCATTTTACTGGACTACTGAAACTTCTTGTGCTACACAAAGTGTTAAAATTAAGTGAAAAAACTCTTCATTCTCTCATTTAAATCAAGTAACGCACAGGCTTGGCACAATGAGTTAAAACCAGCGCTTATTAGGTTTCAGGGGCCACTGAATATTGACAACTAAGGTCTGGCCCCTGATGACAGACACTGGCAGACAGATTTGCACAAACCTAAGCTTGTCCCTGCAGACTGTCCTTTAATCACTGACAAGCCGACACAATGAGATAAAAGCCCCTTGGATTTGCAGCACTGGCCATTAGTTTGTATAAGAGAGCTGAAAAGTGCAGAGGGCACAGGAGAGACCGTGTCATGTGGGAGTCATCATATGTAGAGAACATCAATTTTCTCAATGCATTAATTGTTCCGAATACTTCCTAGGAGGACAAGAAAGCATGATCTAATCTTTGGATGAGCAAAGGACAAATTAAAAGCCTGTACAAGGTACAGGCAGCCTCCTCTCTGCCATATCAGAGCATTTCAATCACAGGGCTACATGAGCGGAGGGAGCTACATAACTGTCAGGCCCTGAAAAGAATCGATAGAGTGGTGTGTCCGAACGACAGGAAGCCCATTGCCTGATAACAGGTGGAATGAGAGAGGAAGTGAGAGAAGGATGGGAGGTTGCAGTAATAATAGTGCAGGTGAAGGTGGACGCTCACTAACTGAGAGCTGTTCTCTCAGATGACAGCTGAGTTAGTCACACCAGTGAACTCCAAAGAAAGAAAAATCTTTAATAAGAGTCAGGATATCGATTTGGCTGGCATAAAAACTGCTTGGAAAGGTACTGGAAATAATGAAGAGGGAAGCGAGATGAACAGAATATGGCGATATTTTCAAAGATCTTCAAGGCCTGTTCACGCAAAGACAAATATTCAGTACAAATTTTTTTAATCTGAATGAACTCTGTTCAGACTCACACAAACATGTGTCATGACGTTAATCTATTCCTTTGCACTGCGATAAAAACTGGCCAACCAATTATTGCTGTTGGTCACATGGTCAGAGCCACTGCTGTTACACAAAATAACGACTTGGTGCTACTCACAAAGAAGTTTATTTAGATTGAGTGAATAACAGGAAGAATCCCAGAACTGGCTCTCTTGTTTCTGCATACTTATTTGGTGTTATTAGATTAACACCATAGTGAACACAAAAATCTAAACAGCTGTTTGAAAACATGCAAAACACTGTTCAACTTTCTTCTCTGTGACAAATGGGTGTCAAAAACAGAAATGAATGACACTTTGTGTCACAGTAACCAGGGTATTTCTGCTTTTCTAAAGCACCACCTACTGTCAGAGATTGAATATGTATTTTCATGCATCCCATCTGCGGTTAGCCATTTACTTTTTGACAATGAGACAAGAACTCACAAATCTTATATCCAGCCTCAAATTGATATAAATAAATTCTTATAGGGGAATAAAAGAAAACAGACCAAAACTCACAAACATTCAGACTTACCACAGTCATAAGGAGCTTGTCAAACCACTGCAGTTTAAGTTCGGCACGGGGCCACATGTCCGGTCTAAGGGCAGTCTTCATGAGGTTCACACAGCGACGGGACAGCAGTTCACCAGGGGAGCCTGCCACATTAGTGCTTTCATTTACCTGCAGACACAGAGCAGGATTTAGCTTGTGTAAGTATTGTTGGACACTCCAGTAAGGTTCACTAAGCAGGTATGAGACTGTTTGTTTGTGCTTAATACCATGCCAGCTTCTATAGCTATTTTTATGGATAACTACCTGGCAGGCAATGCGGATGAGGAAGTTGACCACAGTATCCGTGTGCTGTTTCTCCACAGGTTTGGTAAGTAGAGCCTCTGTGCCTGGCACCGACTGACTGCGGCCAAAGACCTGCGCATACAAACACAAAACAGCCAATGTATTCAAACGTGGCATAGTCCATCAGGGTACAGCGCGAGAGAAACTGATTATAGTGGTCACACTCAGGCTGCGGAGAGCGGTTTAAGGTTTCCTCACCGTGCTGACAGTACCAGCTGCAGTGCGAAATCTCTTTACATCTTGTGCAGAGTCAATGGACATTCCTCTCTTCATAGCACCAGAGGCTCCACTTGTACCCTCGCCCACACTTCCTGGATCAGCTTCCGATTCAGGCTGAGAAAAGTAAAAAATTCATAGACAATTAATTGCCGGGGATGTACAATACATTTTAATTACATGAAATTAATCACAGAAGATCGAAAAACTGATTTTGCCATCTTATCTCCTGCCAACAAACCTGTTGGTCTTTAAATCTCTGGAGCTCCCATTTGATGACCACCTCGGCTAAGTCCACTGCCAACTTCCTCTGCTCGATAGTCACACTCGGGGTAAAGCCCAATCGCTGCATTGCACTGATCATGTGCTGAACCAGGTGATGTCTCACTGGGTAATACACCTGTATGCAGAGAAACATACACTCAAGCAAACTCTAAAATGTTATATGACCTTCCAAACAAACTAATGCCTAAGGCAGTGCAATAAAAACTAGAATAATGTGAATACTGGATAATAAAATTATCTTCAGTATAACTAGTCTAGGTGATTTTACATACTCTGAAGTGCTGTACAATGAGGTGAAGTATGTGGACGAGCTGAGGAACTGTGTGGCCCTCTTCCACAATAATCTTGCGGGTCCAGTGTGTGAGCATCTGATGACCGTCTTCCATCCGAGCAGGTACTGCAGGTGTGAGAATTGCCATGGCTTGCCGAACAATGGCACGTGCTTCCATAGTATGAGCCTTTAGCAGACTGTGAAAAACCTGCAGAAAACCGACTTTTAACTGCATTTCACAGAAGGAATAAGTTGACTACTGAAGAGAGTTCCCAAAAGACTCAACTTTGAGTAGCAAAAGCTCAGATTTACTATTCTATTCTTTGAAATGTTGAGCTTAGTGAAGTATTTGGGATTGAGAAATTGTATCTGCCAAAGGCCTGAAATCAAATTTATTATATAAGTGTCATGTTATTTTCTTAATTAAAAAGAAATAACCCCTAAAGATTTGCTCTGCTGAATACATTTTAATTCCATCATGGCACAAGCCAAAAAAATTCTAGATAAACTGGCAGAAAATTAATCGCCTAATTTTTGTCTTTAGTCTTTTTTTAATCACAGCAATATATAGGCTCTAATGATTTTTAAATGACTTACATAAAATTAGAAAACAGAAAAAAATGTTTTTTACTTTACCAGTGTAATATTGATTTGCACTACAATTGAAAAGTTTTTTAAAGAAATGAATACTTTTAATCAGCAAGAATGCATCCAATTTATCAAACTGATATATGTAGAGACATATAATTTCTATATTACAGAAATATATAAAGATTTCTATTAAAAATAAATGCTGTTCTTTTGAAATTGCCATTAAAAGTATAAATGTTTCCACAAAACATTATGCAGCTAAACCTTTTTCAACATTAGTAATAATAAGAACAAATTATTAATTGAGCACCAATACTAATTAACAATAACTGAGAACAAAATCAGCTTATTACAATGATTCCTTTGTAATAATGGGACACTGAAGACTAAAGTAATGGCTGCTAAAAAATGCTGCCATTACAGGAATACAAATGTAAAATATTTAAATTGTTGTTCAAACTAAATCAGAAGAAAAAAAAATGTATGGTACTTTTGTCATCTGAAATTTTGGTGCATGCTTACCTGTAACACGATCTTTTTGTGAATTGCAAACTTGGCGATAATGTGAGCCAGCAAGAGGTGGCCGCTGTACTTGCAGGCCGGATCCACGCAGGTTTTGGGGAGCAGGCAAGGCCATGCGAAGGTCATAAGACGCCTCAGCTTGCTGTTCCTGCTCTTGTTATTGTCGTGGATGTGATGAGGAGCATGTTCTACCAGCAGGGTTGAGAACTGAAGCAAGTAAATCCTCAATGAGTCGGCCAGATCTGCCTGCTTCTCAGGGTCAAGAACCTACAATAGCGAGAAAAATTATGTGTTACAAGACACCAACAATGCATAGTTTTTTAGGGCTGTGAGGTTTATAGCAGACTAAAAAGTCTGTTTAAACTTGAAGAGCCTCCTTTCCTGCTGGAGGTGTTGAAAACAGACCCGGGGAACAAACGGGCTGTTTGGTTTGCTCTTTGCTATGATAATTACCAGCAGGGGAGAGACAATCAATTTAAGCGTGAAATAAATGAAGGCTATCAACCTTCATTGCTTGGAAAACAAACACTATGACCTTTATTGTGGCCTTGACATTTCTGCCGGTGAAATAACAGCTAGAGGTCATCCTAGATGAACTGGTGACTCGATAAAAGACTGCTTATGGTGCTGCAGGAGCGGGTTACCTTGGTGATGAAGACACTAGTGATGCTCTCAGGGTTGTCACCCTCTGGATTGGGCGGCCCCAACAGTTGCTCGCTTTCTCCTTTCTCAAAGCTGTACAGGAAGGCTGGGTTCAGGATGTGCTGCAACACCTGGAAAGTGGAAACAAATAACATACAAGTTACATTTATGTATTTACACTGAGGATATCAAGAACTGGGAAGGTGTTGGTTTTACAGCAGCATTACGATTGTTTGAGAAAAAAAAAAATGTGTTGCCTGTTATTCATCCCAAAGGTCTTGGACTCCAAACTGACACCATGGCATAGATATATGATGTTGTTATAGCCTATATAAATAAGTTGTATAAATATTAATGACAAAAAAAATATTGTTTATTATCATTATATTAATAGAAAGACATCTCAGAAAAGCTGCCTCCTATGATGGGTAACCTGCTTCATGTATAACAAGAACTAAGGGCCACTGGAATCTTCGTGTGAGTGTATATTTACTTATATGTCAACATTTCTACTTATTGCTTTGTGTTAACTTCACGGTTCACGGAGAGTGAATCTTTATAGTTTTTAAGCATGTTGTAATTTACTGAATTGATTGAATTTGCTCAAATTATCAAAACCATGGCTGCTTTGGCAGCGCTGGCATTGATAAAGCCATTAAAATGTCAGTGTGATGATGACAGAAGAGAGAGAGAAAAAAAGCACAATGTAGCACCTCAAATTTGGTTCATTTGTAACTGACGTTAATTACACTGATGATCATTATATTACTGTCCCCGGCGAGTTGTGACCATGTTTTTAGATGCTCAAAATTCCTTCAAGCCTTTCCTTCCCATACGTTACCACGTTACATAATTAGTATATTTGAACACTAATGGCTTTGTTTCTGCTTCACATTATTAATTTGAAAAAAAAATCATAGATTAAGCATGTTAACCATGTACCACTTGGTAATTTAAGCTATGGGATAATACTAGCTTTGTACAAGACAATAGTTTGTCTAGTCAGACACAATGGTTGTGTTGTTTGCAGCATGTGGATTTATTCAAACATGGGGGCCGTGGGGCTGCAGGTGTTCCTTCATTATCCCTCGTCCTAATGAGCTCCTCTACCGTTCGCATGAATGATGGATCACAACAAATCCTTTTCTACACGATCCATCACAGCACAAACCGCTGCGGCTCCAGCTGCCTGGAAACATCACCTTAAACGTGTATTCTGTTAAGAGTGCGCAGCTGCTGAGCTCTCCTGGGGAATGTTTGGGATGCAACGTCTGTTTGGCTGTGAGGGGTGATTTAGCAGAGCAAGAGCAGCCCCAGCCATCAAAGCTGTGAAGACTATCTGCTGATACATGGCTACCGTTTCTCAATGTCATTGTAGAAGGTGGCAATTTGAGGAGACCCTCCAGTTCATTTTAATAAACTGGCATTTGATCTCTTACTCAAATTTGATGGAATTCTTTCACATGAATAAAAATGAAGCAGGAATAAGAAACACAGCCTTGAATATCCAGATTGACCCATTTACCCATTGGTGGGTCCATGTACTCCAGGTAGTGCTTGCCCACTATAAACACCCCTCCACAGGATCAAAAGAATCAACAAAGAAGGGAACATGAAAGAAGGAAAACATTCAACACTTATCTATGTGATATGTTGTCATTTAAAACAACTGCACAATTTTTTTTTCGTTTTGCCTCAGTGACAGTCAAAATGTCACTCAAAAAAGTAAATCTAAACTACTGACGCACCCGAGTTAGCAGTACAATTATTTGTGTTGAGCCCTGCTCCATCATTTACTACGTTTACTACCCATCTTCTCCAGTGCTGATTAAAGGCAACCCCTCAGCATATGAGCAATGGCTATTAGAGTAATCTGCAGGTAAATATTCATTAGTGTTCTTCAAAGACTTCGGTTGACTGTGAAGACTTGCCTTTGTGAACGAGTGTGTCATGCACGACCAGTCCCTGTCGCCCCTCCTGAGCATTCATATTCAGCAGGGGCTGCTTGTTAGCCGCATTAGATGGTCAACGTTAAGAGAGCGTGACGCTGGGCCACTCTCAACAGAAATGTACCGCAAAGGTGGAATTTATATTGCTGACCATGGAGGTCCGTGTCATGGCATCAGTCACACTTGTGGTAGCTCTTAATCAAAAATGAGAGGTCACCACAAAGGCAAACTCCATGGGAGTTTCTTCTTATCATGTTAATATTCATACACAGGTCTACAAATGGTATAACCTCACCTTTGCCTTGAGCTCATCATTAAAGTGTGGGTCATTGAACTCCACGAAGCGGAAGAAGAGTGCTCGTTTGTGTGTGATGCTGTAGTTCTTTGGGATCTCCTCTTCCATGTATTCCTTCAGGAAGGTCATGTTGCACAGGAAGCGACCAGTGAAGGCTCTCAGAAGCTGAAAGAGTAGCTCAATCTCAGAGAAGTTGCGTCTGAAAGAAAAATTACAACTTTAATATAAAAAATTTGAGTAATGCCCAGTTCAGACCAAGAACAATAACTATAAAGATAACTATGAAGATAACTATATTAGCATCCACACCAGCAGACGATATCGTCTGTTTATTCTTAGCACACGCTCATTTGCCGCTTTAAATTCTCGAGCTCGTTATAGCAGGCATAATTCAATGGATGTCAATCTTATTGGGTGTTGATGCTTGTATCGTTCATCAGCTGGAAAAAATCCTTCTTAAAGTGATTCCAACTATATAGTTTATCTGTACCTTTATCTTTATAGTTGTGGTGTGGATTTGGCTATTCTTTAATACTGAGAACAATTTTTAGAACTAGGTCTTTATTGTTATCTTTATAGTTATCATGCTTGGTGTGAACAGGGCTTAGAAATATATTTTACAAGCTATTAACAACATTTAAATTAGTGAAGTGTGTAATTTATGCACCACCAAACAGAAAACACTTACTTGCAGTAGCTAAGCAGACAGTATGCTAGTAGTTTGGGCTCTTTCCAGTTGGTTGCAGCCATGTTGTCTTTGCGATGGCGTTCCTGGAAGGACTCACTGACCCACACACGCCTGAGCTGACTCACTAAAGAGTGCTGACCCGCCAACCAGCCTTCATCGTTTTTCACAATGATGCTTATGATCTGAGGGAGTTTATTAATATTCATTAATATTCAACTCTACAAACAAGCACATTACATCAAATCTAACAGTAAACGGTTCAGTTAAGAGAGTGTTTGGCCTACCTTGATGGCCTGGAACTGCAGGTCAAGGCGGGCAGTGCTGGTGGAAGGAGATCCAGGTCTCACAGTTGTTGCAGGCCCAGCTGGAACCAGCAGAGGGACAAATCGATTTGGGTTAGAAGCCAAGACATCTCGAAGTGGCTTGGCATCTTTGTGCTTCAGGAAACTCTGCAAATGAGAAAAATGAAAACAGGCTTAAGAAAAAGCACCATTCATGACTGATAACGTAACATTTAAGATATCATTTTTAAACAAAAACACACAATATAGTATGAGGTATGGAGAGAAAAATTTTAAAATAAACCATGAACATGCGGCTCCACTGTGGGTCATTGAGAGTGGCCTCCATCATGAAAAGCTCCACTGTTTGAGATGGATGACGAGTTAGGAACTTGATCAGTGGCTCTCTAAAGGGACTGCCGGCCTGTGGAGTAACAACGTGCAAATTGTATAAAACCACAATATTCATATTGTGTAAAATATCCTTCAAACTGGTTCAAAAGACTAACTTTTAATAAATGTTTTAAATGTAACTGAATCCTGTGCAAAGTCGAATTTTCAGCAGCCATTACTCAAGTCTTTGTCACATAATCCTTCACAAATCATTTAAATTTGCTGATTTAGCTATCAAGAAACTTTGTATTATTTTCAACATTGAAAATACTTGCACTGCTTAATATTTTTGTGGAAATGGTGAATCTTTTTTTAAAACAAACATGTCTTTGATCATTTAATGCATCCTTGCTGAATAAAAAGTATGATTTTTTAAAGAAAAAAAGATATACTGATCCCAAACTTTTTAACAATAGTTTGTGTGTATATAAAACGTGTATATGTTTGTGTGTATATATAAAATATAACATACAATGTTTGATGCTTTAAATTGATCACATATACATGTGTGTGTAAAGTCTATTCAGTGATTTACAAATCTGCCCCATTAGTCTTATTATCTTGATTTCAATGCGGGATGAAAAAAATACTAATAGGTATTTATATTCAATTTCATTTGAAACCTCTTTGTATATTTTGTACCTCTATGAGCATCGCCCTTTCCGTTTTCATGACCACTTCCAGCAGAGGTTTCACCAGTGTCTGTGGAGCAGCTGGTATCAGGTGGAAGAGGTTTATAATGGCTGAACAGATCCTCATTTCCTGCAGAAGTGCATGAAGGAATGCATCACAGTGACTGTTAGTGATAACCAGTAATGGAAAACCAAATGTACCTCCTGTAATATATAATCAACAGTGACAAGTTGAGGAACATCTGTGGGAAAGTCAGAGTGGCAGGCTGGTTCGTGAAAACATCATAGATCCATGGGACATCATACAGTAGCAGGATTGAGAGGGAACACTTCAGAAATGTGAAATATAGAGGTCAAACACAACACCACAGACACAGAGTTATGGTTACAAAGACTCCACTAGCACAGAGTAACCATGAGCACAATGAGAGCAGAGCCAGTGAAGACCCCACAGCAGGCCGCCATCTCACCTCTACACCCTCCATGGCAGGCTGCGCCAGAACAGGAGACAACAAACAATCAGCAAAGCAGTGTGGGTAATGAGTGCTGCATGGATTGAAGAGATGGGTTCATGTGAATGGTGGTGTGTGTGATTCTGTACAAAGCAATCCTTCTAGGTTGTGCACTTGTTGCAGAGGCAAAAAAAAAGGGGTGGGGGGGTTAAAAAAGCTTTTTCTGAATTGAAAAGGGCAGAATTTCAGCTGGACTCCATCCACAGATCCATTGATTTTCAGCATATAAACTGAAGGTGAGAGAAATCGTGTGAGGGAATACACCGTACTGATTAATTAGCATGAAGGGCATACAAAAGTATGAGCATTAGGACCATAGCGCTAAATGATGCAGAACTGCCAAATTGATGATTGTTACTAAACATTTAAATGCAATATTTTAATAATTATCTTGACAAGTAACAAGTAATGCATAATGTTCAAGCTAATTCAAAATACTTGCATTAATATTTTATAATATATTATATATTGTATATATATATATAATAAATATATATTGATCATCTAATGCATCCTTGCTGAATAAAAATATATTTTGCATAAAGAAAATGAGAATAAGTACAGTATTGGGCCCAATAATGATGCCAGTATCAATAACGGTGGATCCCTAACTATATCAAAACTTGCATTTTATTTTTCATTAAATGAACATTATGTCATATATATTACAAATCCAACATTTTAGTAGTCCTAAAAGTATATGTTTTGATGTTTTTTTCCAGGGGTAAAACATGAACATGACTCATTTTTGTGATGAATATGAAGGAAAAAAATCCCTTTGTACAGAATGGCCAGAGAACAAGGCACAGTCTTCATAATCCCTGACTGCATCTTCACACTATATTTGGGACTGAAGAATAAACCCAGTACAGAAGAAGCACCCCAGCATGAGTATGTGCTCTCATGAAGGATAAATCTGTACGCTCTCCCTGAACAGACCTTCTTTTTCTCTGCATGACTAAACTAATCTTCTGGAACTAGCATTCTGAATGCCCCCCATCCCCCCCAACCCTGAACCCGACTGACCCCGCCTCATTGTCATGTATGGCTGGTCATTCTGTCATTGTTGTAAGAATATTAAAACTGCAGGAACAGAGGGCCAATTTGCATGTAATTATAATACATTTTAGAGAAAGGCAGGGCGTGAACAAGACAGAAAGAATGGCAGCTCGGTTTGAAGCATGGAAACAGAAAGGCTTTCTCCCCTTCTCTTACGCTACAAGGTCATCTGTCCAACAAGATAACGAGGATCCAGAACTCTGTGGCTCGTTACTTAGGCGGCCTGGGGGTGGATGGCGCCTAATTAATCATTGATTGTAATATGGCCACTCACAGAGTCTGAGTGGGGCGGTCTGGGCTGGAGGAGGGAGTCCAGTCCAGAGCGCTCATCTCAGCTCTCTTTATCTAGACCCTTTCTGCTCAATTGATATATAACGAGGCTGCCGCCCTTGTGAAGTACAACAAATAATTCAACATATATTAAAACAAGCTTATACTTACACTGCCATCACTACGCTGGCCTCCTTTATGAGTGATCACCACCACCTCCATCCATTTACGCAGATGTTGCTGCAAGAGCAGAGGAAACACTTGAGTCTGTGCTCTTGGTCACAGAATTTATATACTGTCTAATATAAATAAATATTCGGCTCGGTTTAATTCTAGTGTCACGGATCGGTACATTTTCTATACAGGGGGGGGTAATTGGTTACATTGCAATGTTGGAAATATTTCAGTTTAAATCCACGAAGGCAAGCCAATGGATATCACACAAGCAACGTGTAAACTTTGCGCAAGAGTTATGCTTGTGAACATCTTAATCTCAGTCAATTGTGCAGAAGGTGATAAGTAAAACGAATGACGGAGTAATGGTGCATCTGAATATTCTCTCAGAGAACATATGCTGATAACGGTATAGCTAACTGTTTACATTTATTCCCTTAATATTTCGCTTGTGGCCCGTTGGCTACATAGTGAAAAAAAATGAGAAGAAACGTATTTTGTGTTAAACATGTTTTTGAAAGTCAGTGCTTGAAATTGTCCTTAAAGGATTAGTTCACTTTCAAATGAAAATGTCCTGATAATTTACTCACCCCAGTGTCATCCAAAATGTTTATGTATTTCTTTCTTCAGTCGAAAAGAAATTAAGGTTTTAGATGAAAACATTGCAGGATTTTTATCCATATTAGCTCCAAAAGACTCCAAACGGTTGAAGGTCAAAATTACAGTTTAAGTGCAGCTTCAAAGGGCTATAAACTATACCAGACGATGAATAAGGGTCTTATCTAGCGAAACGATTGGTCATTTAAAAAAATATAATTAATGTATGTGCTTTATAAACACAAATGCTCGCCTGGTCTGCGATTATTAATATAAGACTAATATTAATTTTATTTATCCCACAGAGAACACTGTTACTAATGAGGAGAATAAACTAAACTATTATTGTAATCAACTGTCATCCATACTTATTCATTTTAATAATCTTTATTCATCTGATTTTACCTATGGCCTGAGAAAAACATGTCCATTATTTTGGTTTGTGAGATCGAGATTGAGCTGGCCACACAAACATTTAGGAGGACAGAAATGTATCAATGCAGCCCAGCGACTTTCATTAATAAAATATATTAGATACTGGATCGCTACTTTATTTTAATCAGCAAAGAGGGGGTAAAATGACTGTTTAAATAACCAATTCACACACGCAACGGTCACCTCTCTCCCTCCACACTATTGCATCTCAGTCTGAAGCGGGCAGAATACAAGAGCTAACGAACTTCGCGTCAGGTGGTCCTTGCCTTCACGTCGAGTATTAAAATAGTTTATTTCACAACGAGAACAGGTTGGCTAGCCATGCATTATCCCTTATGTATACTCTTTAACAGCCATTTTTATGGCAATATTTAAATGACACCCTGGTCATTCTTGGCGCACCCAAAATGGTCCCACACTATCGACTTCAGACATTCTCTGGTGGAAATAATGGATCGCTGTTTGGTTCCTCTGTCATAGTTAATCTAGTGTGTGTATTAGCCTCCGTGTCTTTAATAAGCACAGCATTTTAAGCTGATGCACTGCCGCAAGTGTAACTTTGTTTTTGTTTTGCACAAGCTGCAACGGTTCCGCTCCGTGCAACAGAAACACATGATTAATTAACCGTGACGTTTTAAAGCGCGGTTAATAGTATAACCGGTTAATTGCTGCATCCCTTTTATATGGTAATTATTGCGGGACAAATTAATTGTAATTTTAATTTAATAATAAAAGTAACTTAAAGTAGCATAAGATTTATGTTACTTAAAAGTAACATAATAATAATAATATGCCTAATAAAAATAAGATTGTAACAGGCCTACATTAAATGGAAATACCAAATCCTCTTAATATTGTCAATAATTGATGTTTTGACAATATCTCTGGTTATCATCGATAATCCTCGTCTTTCGACACACCCCAGCAAGGGGAGGATATCACGGGGCAGACAACATGTTGCCGGTTACGTCATTTGGGCTGCCTTGTTGAGCGCAGTAGCACTGAGAAAATAATATTTCACACACGTTCAAGTTTGTAATGCTTACCGAACCAAAAGCCTCATACCGAACAGTTCAATTCGAATATGTGTATCGTTACACCCCTAATATATATTTATATATAGAGAGAGAGAGAGAGATTTTATTTTTGGGGGGGCAGTATAGAGATTAATACGTTTTAAGGAAGCTTTAAATTGATCAAATGTGATAAAGACATTTACAATGTTACAAAATATTTCCATTTCAGATACATGCTGGTCTTCTGAACTTTCTATTCATCAAACAAAAAACTGAACATTTTACTCATTTAGTTTTATTATTATGATAAAAACAGCTATTTCTGAGCAGCAAATCAGAATATTAGAATGATTTCTGAAGGATCATGTGACTGGAGTAATGATGCTATAAATTCAGCTTTGAAATCACAGAAATAAATTACATTCTAAAATATATTCAAATAGAAAACGGTTATTTTAAATAGTAAAAAATATTTCAAATTGTTTACTATTTTTGCTGTAATTTGGATCAAATAAATGCAGACTTGGTGAGCAGAATAGGCTTCTTTAGAAAAAACAAAAAATGTCCTGTTCAAAAACATTTGACTGGTAGAGTACACATAAAATAAAGGAATTATTTTAGGAATAATTTTTTTTGTTATATTTAAAAATATTAAACTTAAATACATGGAAGCCATTAATCCAGTCTTCAGTGTTTTCATCATCCTTCAGAAATAATTCTAATAATCTGATTTGGGGTTAAAGAAAAAAAACTTAACATCATCAATGGTGACTTGTCCTTACCATCATTTGGTCACAAAATTTGTCATTGAAGGAGTTGGGGAAGAGACGAGTGACAGATGTCAGTCTGTTGACCACATTGAGCGTCAGACTGCGATAGTCTCCGAGCATCATCAGCAGGGGCCGCATGTGTGTATGGATCTGATCCACCTCGATAGTAGCCCCCTCTAAGAACTGAGAAACACATTTGAACATTAACACACTCTCAGACTTCGAAGTATATATATAGCCATTAAACAGCCCATGAGAGCTTAATAGAGACAGCTGCTTTTACATGCGCTACAAGGAAGACTACAAGATAATAGCATCTTAAAACCCTGTTTTTCGCTACTGTCCTGTCAATTCAAAGGAGCAGAAAAACTCTAAACCCAGCGCAACAAGAAAGGCCATGCCAGCCTTCTGCAATGAGACGATGCATCACGGCCAAATTCATTTTCCTCTCAGCCTGTTTCACTCCATCCTGTATTGATCTTTTCAGGCAGGACTCATTAGAAGCAGCAGGGCAGAGGAAGAGTGTGCAGAAGAGACTAAGAAATAGGAGAAAGGAAATGAGGCTTGTGGAGGAAGAAAGCTGACCTTTCTCATGCAGGCCTCTCCGGCCTCCTGGAGCTCACTGTTAGTGGAGTTGAGGGCCTTGAAGAGGGCTGCAATGATCTTCTCTCGGGATTGGGGAAGGTAGTTACAGGCTGCCAAGGCATCTGAATAGACCCAAACAGAAGGGTTAAACAGAAACAATTATTTGACACTCAGGCCCTAATATTCAGTACAATTTTTTTTTCTTTCAGTTATGTGGCAGACACCAAAAACATTTACATATATCAGTTTGTGACAGTGTCAAACAACAGGTCACTGTTCTAAAACCTAGTGAGCTGCCTATGTAGGCAGCATGTTAAGGCATCCCAGGCACATTACATACAGAAAAGTAGGAAGCATGATATTGTTGCATTCCAAGATATCAAACCTTGAAGACAGCACTGAATATATCCTCAGCAGAAAGTGCAATGTCCATTACAATATGAAGCAGTACAACGGTTTAACAAAAATGCTTCTTGAGCACCAAATCAGCATATTAGTATGATTTCTGAAGAATCATGTGATACTGAAAACTGGAGTAACATGCTGTAAATTCAGCTTTGTCATCATAGGTAAAAATAATAATAAATACACATGTATATATATATACATATATATACACATACATACACACACACAGTATTAGGACTGTGTAAAAAAAAAAATAATAATAATAATAATAATAAAAAAATAAATACAAAAAATTCGCATTTCGAATATTCGTCGAATTTAAAATAAAAATCCACATTCGAATGCAAAATGCTGCATTCAAATTTTAGGTGTCTGTCAGGCAGCTTGGCACACAAAATGCTATGACGAGGTGTCGTTGCATTTTAAAACTTTTTTTTCCTTTAGCCTGTCCAGTTGAACCCACTCGATGCGGTGCTGCACATTCAAAATATTGCGGAAAAAGAGATGTTGTTTGCCTCAAAACTGAAACCAAGCCGTTCACACAGAACGCATATTGATTGCATTTTCTAGAGGGACATTTATCATCGTTTCACTCGCGTCTCACAAGAGAGCTCAAAGCCATGTCAAGTTCATGTAAGTTCAACTTAAAAAAAAAAAATGTATTACTAGATTAAGAAACTAGCTTGCTAGCGAACGTGCATATTAACAGCATAAACATGAACCTTGCGATCATATGATTAAATGTTAATAAATTGCGTGTATCAGCAATGATAAATCTTTTGAGTTTAAAGCGGCTCTGACAGAAAGGCTGCGTGTGCCACGCGCTGTTGGAGCTACGTGCTCTTTTCCTAAATGCATAACTTGCATTTCACAGGTATATTCTCCATCTGTAAATGTTAGAAAGCCATGGAAATATTTCCATTTTGCTGCAGACGTGCATGATCTTTTGCTTTGTGATTCTCCGTTAAACTTCACAGACTTGGTTCTGAACGCGCGCCCCAAACAGAGTGCAAAAACTCGGACTAAAATACACATTTTGCTGAAATGTTTGTAGTTGGACATTTTAAACCTACAAGTATGTGTATTTGTATGATAGCACTAACTGTAAAGTGACTAATGCGGTAATTAAAATAGCCTTTTTACTCAATTGTTTTTAGATTGCAATGTTACAATGTTAGAATGTAATGCGATTTTAACCCTTTTTGCACATTATATATGCCTACATGGTTACACTTACAGTCACTCTCTGAGGCGCCCTCTTGTGGCCTCAGAGAAGCCAAATTTTTTTTTCCTAAGTGAATTTATGCCTTTTAAATTAGAATATAATTCAAATTTTGATAATATTGTCACTGAAGAAATGACACTTTGCTACAATGTAAAGTAGTGAGTGTACAGCTTGTATAGCAGTGTACATTTGCTGTCCCCTCAAAATAACTCAACACACAGCCATTAATGTCTAAACTGCTGGCCACAAAAGTGAGTCCTACTTCTACTCCTCCATGACGACATCACAGAGCTGGTGGATGTTAGAGAATTTGCGCTCCTCCACCTTCCATTTGAGGATGCCCCACAGATGATCAATAGGGTTTAGGTCTGGAGACATGCTTGGCCAGTCCATCACCTTTACCCTCAGCTTCATTAGCAAAACAGTGGTCGTTATGTTGGAATACTGCCCTGCGGCCCAGTCTCTGAAGGGAGGGGATCATGCGCTGCTTCAGTATGTCACAGTACATGTTGGGATTCATGGTTCCCTCAATGAACTGTAGCTCCCCAGTGCCGGCAGCATTCATGCAACCCCAGACCATGACACAATCACTACCATGCTTGACTTTAGGCAAGACACACTTGTCTTTGTACTCCTCACCCTGTTGCCGCCACACACGCTTGACACCATCTGAACCAAATAAGTTTATCTTGGTCTCATCAGACCACAGGACATGGTTCCAGTAATCCATGTCCTTAGTCTGCTCGTCTTCAGCAAACTGTTTGCGGGCTTTCTTGTGCATCATCTTTAGAAGAGGCGTCCTTCTGGGACGAGAGCCATGCAGACCAATTTGATGCAGTGTGCGGTAAGGCTGTGCAATTAATCAAATTCGATTAACATGCGCATCTCAAAAGTAAAGCCGGTTTCTTGATTAACAGTAAATCGCCATCACCTGTTTTCAGATGGAGCGGCAGTTAATACACAGAGCCGTAGTTCACGGAAAAGCTATGCAATATTGCGATCATAATCAAAGGCGTCCGTTATTACAAACGCGATATGTCCTAGCTTATCAGAGAACTACGGCTCTGTGTATTAACTGCCGCTCCATCTGAAAACTGGTGATGGCGATTTACTGCTAATCAAGAAATGCCAATGCCAATCACGGAACCGGCTTTACTGTCGAGATGCGCATGTTAATCGAATTTGATTAATTGCACGGCCTTAGTGTGCGGCGTATGGTCCGAGCACTGACAGGCTGACCCCCACCCCTTAAACCTCTGCAGCAATGCTAGCAGCACTCATCTATTTCCCAAACACAGCCTCTGGATATACTGCTGAGCACGTGCACTCGACTTTTTTGGTGGACCATGGCAAGGCCTGTTCTGAATAGAACCGGTCCTGTTAAACCGCTGTATGTTCTTGGTCACCGTGCTACAGCTCAGTTTCAAGGTCTTGGCAATCTTCTTATAGCCTACACCATCTTTATGTAGAGCAACAACTATTTTTTTCAGATCCTCAGAGAGTTCTTGCCATGAGGTGCCATGATGTACATCCAGTGACCAGTATGAGAGAGTGAGAGCGATAACACCAAATTTAACACACCTGATCTCCATTCACACCTGAGACAAGTCACATGATACCGGGGAGAGAAAATGGCTAATTGTGCCCAATTTGGACATTTTCACTTAGGGGTGTACTCACTTTCGAGGCCAGCGGTTTAGATATTATTGCAAATTTACACTGTTATACAAGCTGCACAATCACTACTTTACATTGTAGCAAAGTGTCATTTCTTCAGTGTTGTCACATGAAAATATATAATAAAATATTTACAAAAATGTGAGGGGTGTACTCACTTCTGAGAGATACCGTAATACAATTGGAAATAGTTATTTTAAATTGAAATAATATTTCTCAAGATTGACGTTTTTACTGTATCTCTGTTATTATTATTAGATTATTTGTATACATATAGAGTTGCTGCCTATGTAAATTATTCCAAATCAATCGCTTATCAGGATCCATTTCAGTTAGCATGCTGCCTTAGACGAAAGGTGCCTGCCTATGTAGGCAAAAATCAGCCAGGCAGCTCACTAGGATTTAGAAGAGAGTCTATATATTGTATAGTTTCTTGTATATGTATAAATAAAAAAGTAGCACATACTGAGAGCAGCAATGCGCAGTGGCACCAGTGAAGGAAGACTTTTATAACAGGGCAGCTTCATCAACGCAGCATCCTCAGCTTCACACAGGTTCAGCAACTGTGTTAAATCAGAGATACTGGAGCTCAGAGGAAGCACACAGAGCATCAACGCATTGGTGATTTCATATTACCCCCTTAAAAGCAGAAAGTTTCAGGCTGACCTCTGTGTAAAAGACTTTGTGCTCCACCACATTGAGGTCCATGGTGAAGAGGCGGGGCTGTAGGGTGGTGCAAAAGGTGTTGCCCTCCATAAGGCCGATCTGAGCATTGGCAGGCTGATGTCGTAGAAGGTGTTTCTTTGGAGGAACCATGTCCTGCAGCACCTGGAGGAAATAAGGAAAGTTTTAAACTTTCCCTGAATAGAGGAAGGAAGCTGACTGACTTACTCTTCCCTTCCTTGCCAGAGTTAACAAAAATAATTGTGTGATAGCCCTGGGCTCATGTTGATAGAGTTGATGGAACGGTCACTTGGCCAGTGTAGCATTATCTAAACAAAATATAAGTGTGTTGTAAAGTATACAATTGTTTTTCTGTGAAATATTGTGTCCATGAATTGTTGTGATTTAAGTCAAAATAATATTGAGCAGGCCAAACAGATTATGTTTTGCCAAGAAAATAAATCTAGTCAAATTGGAGTGGTATATTTATAGGGATTAAAGCAAAAAACAATCATGAGCCTGAATTTTTTTTGCCGGGTGGGGGTTTGGTTGCGGGGTGGACACATTCGCAGGGTTATTTGGCAAGCAAAAAAATAAAAAAAATAAAAGTAATATACAAAGACAATTTACTACAGAAAACTACAGTTCTGTTAAATTAATAACAACAAAAACAATAAAATACACCAAGAACTGGAAACTTAAAAGTGTTACAGATACTGTTAAATGAAATTCCAGGACTTTAAGCACTACTTTTTGATTTTCAAGGACCCAAAATAGAGATCTCACTTATCAAACAACATGTGGCGACTTTAACATTTGAAAGGAATCTATGGCAAATTTATCACTTTCCATATGATTGACCTGAAATATAAAAAATATATCGTGCACTTGGGCAATTAGGAGCTATATCACCACTTATCGACACTAGGGGTGTGACAATGCACTTAGCTCACGAGATGAGACAAAATACAGATACCTGGTTCACAATATTTTAATACTTTTTTAAAGAAATGTTCAATGATAGAATACTTATTAATCACAAAAAGTAAACAATGCAGCAATGTTAATTTCATTTAGATTTGAAACAATGGCCTCAGCTCCCGAAGGGTTAGGGACTGGGTGACCAGATGTCACGTTTTTCTAGGGAGTCACAATTCGTTGTCAATTAACTTAGTGAAGGCGGGATCGCACTGATAGAAGTGCTCTCTCACGCACGCTCCACTTCTTCAGTTCTCATACAGCACGCAATCAGTGCTCAAATACACACACAGCAGTCAAAATGTCTATCGTGTGGAGTATATAATGTAAAAACAGTTGTTATGGACAGTTGTTATTTCAGTAATTCAACTCAAGTTGTGAAACTTGTGTATTAAATAAATTCAATGCACACAGACTGAAGTAGTTTAACTCTTTGGTTCTTTTGATTTTGATGATTTTGGCTCACATTTAACAAAAACCCACCAATTCACCATCTCAACAAATTAGAATGTGGTGGCATGCCAATCAGCTAATCAACTCAAAACACCTGCAAAATTTTCCTGAGCCTTCAAAATGGTCTCTCAGTTTGGTTCACTAGGCTACACAATCATGGGGAAGTCTGCTGATCTGACAGCTGTCCAGAAGACAAACATTGACACCCTTCACAAGGAGGGTAAGCCACAAACATTCATTGCCAAAGAAGCTGGCTGTTCAGAGTGCTGTATCCAAGCATGTTAACAGAAAGTTGAGTGGAAGAAAAACGTGTAGAAGGAAAAGATTCACAAACAACCGAGAGAACCTCAGCCTTATGAGGATTGTCAAGCAGAATTGATTTAAGAAATTGGGTGAACTTCACAAGGAATGGACTGAGGCTGGGGTCAAGGCATCAAGAGCCACCACACACAGACGTGTCAAGGAATTTGGCTACAGTTGTCGTATTCCTCTTGTTAAGCCACTCCTGAACCACAGACAACGTCAGATGCGTCTTACCTGGGCTAAGGAGAAGAAGAACTTGACTGTTGCCCAGTGGTCCAAAGTCCTCTTTTCAGATGAGAGCAAGTTTTGTATTTCATTTGGAAACCAAGGTCCTAGAGTCTGGAGGAAGGGTGGAGAAGCTCATAGCCCAAGTTGCTTGAAGTCCAGTGTTGAGTTTCCACAGTCTGTGATGATTTGGGGTGCAATGTCATCTGCTGGTGTTGGTCCATTGTGTTTTTTGAAAACCAACATCACTGCACCCGTTTACCAAGAAATTTTGGAGCACTTCATGCTTCCTTCTGCTGACCAGCTTTTTAAAAGATGCTGATTTCATTTTCCAGCAGGTTTTGGCACCTGCCCACACTGCCAAAAGCACCAAAAGTTGGTTAAATGACCATGGTGTTGGTGTGCTTGACTGGCTAGCAAACTCACCAGACCTGAAACCCATAAAGAATCTATAGGGTATTGTCAAGAGGAAAATGAGAAACAAAAGACCAAAAAATATAGATGAGCTGAAGGCCACTGTCAAAGAAACCTGGGCTTCCATACCACCTCATCCATGCCACAAATTGATCACCTCCATGCCACGCCGAATTGAGGCAGTAATTAAAGCAAAAAGGAGCCCCTACCAAGTATTGAGTACATATACAGTAAATTAACATACTTTCCAAAAGGCCAACAATTCACAAAAAAAAAAAATGTTATTGGTCTTATGAAGTATTCTAATTTGTTGAGATAGTGAATTGGTGGGTTTTTGTTAAATGTGAGCCAAAATCATCACAATTAAAAGAACCAAAGACAAACTACTTAAGTCTGTGTGCATTGAATTTATTTAATACACGAGTTTCACAATTTGAGTTAAATTACTGAAATAAATGAACTTTTCCATGACATTCTAATTTATTGAGATGCACCTGTAGAAATATGTTTATATATTAGCCTGTGTTGATATACGTTTATAAATGATTTACGTTACAAATCTAGTTGCGATAATGCACACTATTTTCCGAGATGACCGTTAAGTAACCCAAACTCACAGTATATCCAGAGGAAGAGTTTAGCGCCTTTCAAACATACAGTCTTTACTGGTAAATTATCATTAAGAGATCATGAGTGAACAGTACCTTTTCAAAAATTGTTCTGACAATCATATCGTTTTTATGGAGATGTGATTATTACTAAGCGGTTTACAAAGCTCTGCTGCTCGAGACCCAGGCTTCTTCTCCATTCATCAGGGCTGCGGCTCTGGATACTATTTTGCGTCTCGTGTTTATAAGAGCAACAACTTCTGATTGGCTAGTAATGTTAGTTTGGTCGAGAGTGAAAGCGGTGTTCCTCTCATACTATTGGTAGGCGAACTCGAACATGATATCAGCAAGTTTTTTTAATTGTAGGTTTTAAAAAAAATGTAGTTTTTGTAAACTATCTTTTTTTTTTTTTTTTTTTAACGCCGCATACTGGAGTTCCGGCATGGTGCTGGAGAACTTTAAGCCCTGTATTTATTATTGCAAAACCTAGTTATTTAAATATAAAAAATTAAAACAATTGTAAAATGTAAAACAAATGTAAATAAATGTCAAACAAATAAAACACTGATATTTAATTTGAATTACATAATAATAATAAATCAGTTGTGAATAGTTGTAATTTTATCAAAGAAAATGTAAAAATACATATAAAATGTAATATTAATTTTAAATAATTTAAATAAAATTTTAGCTGTAAATAAATGTATCATTTTAAATATTGTGGCCAGGGAAAATGTTGGCAGGGCAAGTCAAAATCTGACCGGGTCAGCAAAGAAAGTCCTGCCACATTTCTTATTATCGCATCAAAAAAATACCACACTCACTTCTTTATGAGGTTCCATGATGATGGTGACGCTCTTGCCTGTGACTTGAGCCAGCACCTGCAGGGAGTGCATTGCCTGCTTGCGGACAGTGGAATTGGGGGAGGTGACCTCCCGTACCAGGTCATGAGTCACCAGATGGAAAGACTTATCCTGGGCAGACAGAAGCTCCTCAGTCTTCTCCTCATCCTTAAGAGGAGTGGCACAGCGTACCAACAACTGCTCCAGCGTGGTCTTAGCCATTGCAACTGCGCCATTAGACACCTGTGAGAGCCATCATGGGATACAGATGTTCATGTAGGTATCCCAAATATAAGTTATTTCTAATAACTAGTGCTGCCAATCGATTTTGAAAAAAAATATTAAAATCGCACATTTTTTTTTTATTAATCGTGATTCATCCCACCTAACATTAAAGTTTTTAAATATAATTTTATATTGCAAAAATGTCACATTCAATCTTCATAGTAATGTACACACAACAAAGACAATATATTTCTAATATTTGTTTAATGTCATATTTTTTATGACTGAAGGCCACTATCACTGATACCAATGAATACTGATTTCCCTATAAGAAAATGTCCCCTAATATATAACCATTGACTATAGCCATTCAACATTGCATTATAATTAAGAGCTATCAATTTGAACATTTATTAGACTTTAAAAATAACTTCTAATTTAAGTGAAATTTAAACAATCTTCACATAAACCCATTATAATAAATGTCATATTTAGCTATCTGCAGAAATATAAAGAAATTGAATAAAGTTATCAAACACTACATTCAGTAGAATACTTGAAGCTATAAAAGTGATTGATTTCCTCCTTTTTCTTTGATGAACAGACATCACAGCAGCTGGTTATTGGGTTGTTTTGGCTACTATTTATTTAAGAGCCATCATTGCTAAACGTGACACGGGTCTGACACGTATTCAATTTTCTCTCAACTCTCTTCCTTTTCTGACCCATTTCAGTCTTTTATAATGAGCTGACGAGTTTAATCAGGTGTAGTGTTTTAGGTGAGGGAGACAGTGCTGGGCTGCTCTGGGACAGTTTTGAAAACCATTTCAGAGACATTTTCTTAAATGTGACTCATATAACATATTACATGCATGCACAGTTTTGAGGCAGCTTTAAATCGCCTTTTTGGTAACTTCATGTCTTAACTGACCACGACATTGCATGCTCGTAGTTTATTTCGCGTTTTGATGTGAAATGATACAGGCTACAGTGCACGCTGGCGCATTTGTGCATACAAAAGCACGTGCAACAAGCACGCGCTAGGAGCACAGGACCGTTTCCACGCTCGTTTGACTGGCGCTGAAATAAAGTCGAAGCGCATGACGCGCGTCTGAAACGTCTCCAGTTTTATGTGCTCGTAAAGACATTCTGCAACTGAAAAAATGCACTCCTTGTCAAGAATAAAAAGAGACAGAAGTAGCAGCTATGAGTGGGGTGACCAACCCTAGCCCCGCCCCTGCGTTAACGGCATTAAATCAATTTTACCGCATTAAACTGAAGAAATGAATCGCTTGCGTTAACGCACTAATTTTGACAACACTACTAATAACATTAGGAAGTGTTTGTACCTCTCCTGTGAGGTCCATCATGACGAAGAGCAGAGCTTTGAGGAAGGTCAGCTGGTTCTGCAACACCCAGATCAGAGGAAGCCTCTCCATCAGGAACTTAATGGACACCACTCCACCCAGCTTAGCATACCAGGCCTGCTCATAGCAGCATGCACACAGCCGCTCCACAATGTAGGAGAACAACGGCAGCTGGCACGCCTGAAGAAAGAACCAGCTAAAATTTTTAAAAGAAGGCCTTTCAAATGGAATTATGTGGAAAGAAAAAATAGTTTTAGGGAAGACAAATTTCAAGAGAAGTCCTCACCCTTTCCTTGGAGCCCAGGATAATGCTGGCAACATCAAAGATGACAGCAAGTGCCACTTCCCCAATCTTGCACAGCTCCTTCTCCTCATAGGCCATGCAGATGGCGATGGCGTCGATCAGCACGAGGGGGTCCATGCCTTTGGAGCCGTTCTCTTCACTGTGAAACATAGCCGTGCTGGGCTGGCTGCCGGACTGGTAGCATGGCAGCAAGAAGGGACCTAGGGCAGAAAATTGAGTTATGTGATGATTTGAGTGCATTACATTGCTGCTGCTAAGCAAAACCTCATGAAATATTTTAAATAGGATGTGCTAAAAGCCAAGAAATGTCTCTTCTTTTCTATGTCTCTGTTGTCAATAAAAAGTTACTATTCAAGGGTGTTGGGACACTTGGGTATATGTCACTAGCTAAAATAATGTTTTTATGGTGGAGTAGTAATATTACTAGAGTAAAAAAACAGACAACTATAGCCAATCCTCGCATCCATTAATTACCATTTTGTACGATCCAGACGCCAAGCATTTCTTTCCACAAGGTCATAAATTATATTCAATAAAGAAAACTAGTGGAAAAATAACAGCATTGGCTCTACATACCTTACTAATATTAAATAACTACCAATCTCAGCACAGTTTAAGGGTTAGTTCACCCACATTGTGGTACTCTCATGAATATGCATCAAAGACTGACACGGAGTGTGTTTTCATAGCTTCATAAAATTGCGGTTGAACCACTGATTTCACATGGACTATTTTATCGAAGTCCTTACTACCTTTCTGGGCCTTGAACATGGTAGTTCCATTGCTAACTATGCAGGGTCAAAAAGCTCTCGGATTTAATAAAAAAAATCTTAATTTGTGTTCAGGTCTTGAGTGCGAGCAATTGGTAACAGAATTTTCATTTTTGGGTGAACTATCCCTTTAACCTAAATCTCTGTTAACTGTAAACATTGCGTGGGTGAACACTTCGATATAGATGACATTATCAAAGAGGCAGAAAGATTCCTCACCGCACTGCTGAGCCACTGCCACCATAGTGTAATGGCGGATCAAACTGGCAACGAAAGGTAGAGCGCTGGGCCTGAGATCCTTGATGACCGCAGACATGAACGCACCCGTCAGGGCCTGCTCGAACGTCCTGCGTGCCGGGGTGTCCTGGGCTTTGTACCGGTGGGAGATGATCACGTTAGGGATCCACTTCTCTGTGAAGCTGTTGAAAACCAGCAAAGGGATTTAGCTCATAATTTGCATCACATCCATGAACTCGCTCCATTACATGCGCCTGAGGTTGAATAACCCAATCAGGCGATTTGATTTGATTACCGAGTATAAAAGGCTTTTTGTGTTAGGACAGCTGAGCCCCATGGGAGTCTGGCTTGGTGTCTGGCTGACATTTTGTCTCATGTTTGGTTATTTATCCCAGCTGATAGCAGCACAATGATGGAGTGAGTGTTTTATCCTTCCTCAAGCCTGTGTTCTATAATGCCAAAGCCGGTAGCAGTGGTGATGGATCGCTCCATTTCATTATCGCTATTTAAAAGGCTTGGCTTAGGGAGAGGACCGAGCCGAAGAGAGCGGTCAGATCAATTCAAATTCATAACGCTGCCACTTGAATGGAACTCAATTATCCGGCCTGGCATTTGCGATATTAAGAGGGCATTCCGCTTTCTGAAAAAGGCCACTTTCATGATGACCAGCGCAGTGTGCCACACTGAAAGAGGGAGAGAGGATGTCATGAATCAAGACATCTAATAAATAGGATGCTATTTCTGTTGTCAATAGAAAGTTACTCTTTAAGGGTGTTACACTTGGGTATATTTCACTAGCTAAAATAATATATATATATATATACACATAGTATATATATATATATATATATATATATATATATATATATATATATATATATATATATATATATATATATATATATATATATATATATATATATATATATATATATATATATATACATTATACCGATATATATATATTATATAAAATACACAGATTTTCACATAATACATTTTATATATATATATATATATATATATATATATATATATATACACACACACATACTATATATATATATATATATATATATATATATATATATACATATATATATATATATATATCTTAAATGCATCTATCTAGGCTATGCGGCACTATATATTAAGTGCAAAAAAGCATTCTAAAACTGCTTTAAATCTAAACTTAAAAATCTTCTTAATATACTGTAAGTAGTTGTTGCATCCCTACTAAAGAACTTGAGCTGTCAGTGTCATGCCTTTCACACCAAACGTAAACAATTAGCCTGAGATCTTTAACAAGAAAAAATGTGGTTTGATATTGAGCTATTTACACAAGTGCCAGTGCATGATGCAATTAAGTGGATGTCTTACTTGGGATGGGCGAGGAGCTGGTAAAGTGCATGCTTGTTGTCCTCCAGGCTAGTCATGGCAACCAGGAAGCATTTGATCACCTCCCAGGCCTGTCGTCTGTAATACGGCTCAGTATTGGCACTCTTCAGGCAATCCAGTGCAGTCTCTATAGCCTAGATGCAGAACGAGAATTACGTTAAACGTTACTTGATCACATAAAAAATAAAATTAAACAGCTTAATGAATCACATTAACAACCAAAAAATTTGTTTAAATGATTTTTTTAACTCATTACATAATTACATATGATTGCATGCAACACATCATTTTTATTCAAGTTATGTTGCACATTATACAACACTAATCTCCCCGCTTGAGTGAAATTTTCTGTAATGACACTTAAAGACCCATCATACATTAAAACATTCTGCAGTGATTAGATGCCTCTTAAACCCTTAAAATATAAAGAGACAAGCTAAAGTGGCAAGACACGTTGAGGGAGAAGATGAGCTAATTAGTAAGATTCAAGGATAGAGAAGGCAGCTCACCATAGAAAGGGCTGTCTGAATGAATTATCGCCGAAGACAGCGTGACCACTGACAGCCATGCAGGTCATTTCAAGAGAGAAAATCCCAAACTGGCTCTTAATACTTATGTGCTCTTGGAAAAGGTGAAATAAATGGCACACGGGCTGAGAAAAAGAGGGTCATACCTGGCAGTACAGCACTGTTTTACAATTCCTGAGGGTCCTGAGCTGTTCCTGCCTTGTTGAGACATTATTATAAATGTCACATAACATTGTACACATGTTCTATTCCCAAGAGGTCCCTCCACACAAACTATGTCATTTTTCAAAAGCTCAAGGCTTCTACAGTGGAGGCCTGGCCCCTAAAAATGTGTGTGTGCTCCATATGCAAGCGTGAGTTTTTCTTTAAAACTCTTTGGGAGTTTTGCCCTCATGTTAAATTGTTTCTCCTCCTCAGCAAGGATGATAAAATTAATCTAGGAACCCTGGTGACGGACTCTGACACCATGTCTGATTGTTTCAACTTCGTTTAATACCATGGTGCTTGTAAATCAGACCAATATGGGCAAAATTCATCAAGCAAGAGAGACCATCAGCTCTGACAGCAGTGCAATCTGTCTCTGACTGGAGAAGCTTCACAGAGAACCTTCTTGAACTACGCTGCATTAGCTCTCATTTACAACCGTCTGGGTTCCTGGAGAGAAGGAACGAAGAACTGCTTCATATTAAACAAGACGACAGACCAGTTTGGCTGGTGTCCAAATCAAACCTTGCTTGGAAATTTCTACACATATTGAAACAAGTGTGCATGCTTTGAGAGTGAAGGCCGGGGTCCTATGGGGGACAGAATGAGTTGTTGTCTGTCTCGATCCAAACACATCACTGGGCTCTGGGCAGCTGCAAACAGCAGCTGCCGCCTGCGGCAACCACAGGGCACATGCAAATGAAATTAAGCAGCAACGGCGCAATGGCGGTAGCATCCATCTTTGTGGAGTGAATACAATTACAGAAATGACAGTTTGCGTTTTCCCAAGCAGCGACGAGCAGCAGGAAGTGCCATTAGCTGGAGTAAATAATCCCGTCTGCACAGCATGGAGAGATTGATTAGAGGGGGGGTGGGCAGGAGGGAAGAGATGAGCACAGCTTACAGCCTGATGATCTACTTAATTACCTGGGGAAGACGATGACTTTCTGCACACACTACGCTTTGACAGGGATTCATTTCATGACGAGAATCCTCTTCTATCCCCTCAACCACCCCACCGCCTTTCACACACACATATTGAGGGCAAATTGACATATGAAAGGAAGTGGATTTATTATCGTTTATTGAGATTGCTCTCAAGCAAGCCAGAAAGTGGTGTTTCCATATGCCATGGTGGTAGTGTTTATAAAAACATGACATAACCTCTTTTGGCTCTCTGAGAGTCCTTAAAGACAACCAACACCAGCGGATTCATCTCAAATCAACCTTCAACCTAAATATTTTAACAGCACTCAAAAGACACTATTAAATATAAATAGAGTTAGCAATTTCCTATTAAAGAAATAATTGAAACAATGAAAATATAATTTGAAGCCCAAAGGACAACATGTCGAAGAAAGTACCAACCACGTTTTTCCTTAAAATGTAAAACTGGTGAAATCTTCTGAAGCCAGATTTGATCAGTTGTATGGTTTTGGAGGAATACTCATATGGACCTTTTTTTTGTGCTTTTTTCGGCACATCAAAACTTGACAGTGCTTTAGCTTTCATTATTTCACAGTTATTCACATTATTTCATTGTTTCACAGAAGAAAAAATGAGTTTGGAACAACATGAAGATGAGCATATGACAACTACTACTAAAGCTGACAAGGTATTTAGCAATAGGAAAATACACAGGGCGAAAGCCTCACCAATACACACCTAACCAGCCGGGCGTTTGCGATCACGTGAACTTGAAGACACTTGTACAAATGTGGATGGGTGACATGAATGGAGATGATTCCAGATTGGCGATTTGGCAAGGTCCATCGCTCATCACGAAATATGCTGAATGCAGAATAAACTATTTTTCTGCACTCAAACCTGCCAATCTTAAAGGAAACGCTGTGTATGGCATTTGAGGTAATTTGAGAATTAGCATAAATGCATTGTCTACATAAAACAATTTGCAACTGTTACTATTATTATACTTGTTTAAAAAACGTTGTATTATGCTTGTTATAGAGTGTGTGAGACGTCACGTGCACTACCGCCGGTGGCAACAGACCACCGCCGGTGACAGGGTTGTCACGGCCACCGTCACAGCCCTACTTTTGGTTTATCAATTTTACTGGTAGTCTACTGTATGAAGAATTTCTCAGGTATAATGTGTCACAGTTTACTTTATTTTAGGGATGCATGATATTTATCGGACAGATAAATTATCAACCGATATGGGTGAAAATTGTAATTTTTATTGCTCCGATAAATAAATAAAATCTGATATCTAGACCCATAAAGTACGCTTGCTGTGAAATAAATCAATCAGTCTGATTTATCGGAGATTCATCCTCTTTCTGACTGCAAGTGACCTACTATAAATTGCAGTGACTCTCATCTTGTGTCGCGCTCATTACGTCATCATTTGTGAACATGTCTTCACTGGTCTGAAAGTTTTTCTCGGTGGCAGAGGAGGACAATGCCATTGCTATTTGCAACGCATATTCAGCAAGGATTCTGAGGAGGAAAAAATGCATCAAGTTTTAACCTAACAAATCAGATATCTCACTTGAAAGGTCATAATCGCTGCAAAGCTGTATTAAGGGACTTTAAGCAGCCGCGTCGCGACTTCAGCTGCTACTTTGTGGTGCTCTGTAACCAACTGGTTACAGTCCTACGGACCAACGGGAGTCCCAGCTGACTTTGGAGAACCGTTGTCGTTACAACATGACCGCTTATGTAGTTAAATGTTGTGTTTTATGTTATATACCATTTAATTCCATCAGTATACGATTCTACCATTAGTCTTTCATTTAATCTGTGTTGATTGTTTTGAAATTAAGCTAATTATAATGATTATTTTTGTTTGTGCAAAGATATGTCTGCTGTTAGCAACAGCACCTCAGATAGCACTGAGACTAAATATATGTGAAGAGAACAATGTAATTATTGCCTAAACATCCTCCTCATAATCCATCATTTGTGTCTGAATGAATTATCGACAGACAGCTATTCGGGAAGCCATGCAGGAGAATTTCAAGAGAGATAAACTGGCTCTTAATACTGGTGCATAAAATAAATAAACAAAACAAACAAAAACATGGTGAAGGAGGAGTAAACAGCACAAGAGTTGATGGGGATGATTTTTGATGAGACTTCACATGTAGTGTGTGCATCGCATGTAAATGTATGGGTGTGGAATGTGTGCTTGTATGAACAAAAAAAGTCTCCTGAATGAAAACTGTGCAACCCAGTGTCCCAAAAATACTTGTTTATATATGTAATATAGTTGAATTTTGAAGTAAGAATTGTTGTATTATTTCGATCATGATTTTGCTCTTTTTTTATAAATAAAAAACTGAAAATGTCTTACTGTTAGAGATCGACCGATATATCGGTTGACCGATATTTTTCCCGATATTTAAGCATTTTACCATAATCGGTTTTGTAAAAAAAAAAAATATCGGTTTAGATTTTATTTTTTTTACATACATACAGAGTATAACCAGCAGTGAAATTTTGTTCTCTGCATTTGACCCATCCAAGTGCACACACACTTGGAGCAGTGGACACTGTTCACTCAGGAAATGCTCCAGCACGACCACCGCATGTAACTTTATACAAGATTAACTTGTTTGAAACACGCTGAATTATATTAACATTTACTATAGAACCATTATTTCGCCAATAAACATCTAAATAAATACATCTCTATCGAAATTAATTATTTATTTTCTCCACAAGCGATCGCAGTTTGAGTATAGTTCTGTGTAAATAGATAAACCACGCTGTCAGCAGTTTTCATAATTTAGAATGACAAAAACATTTGAATAATTCTGATAAAACATGCCAGTTGAGAAATGCAATAAAATACAATGTTTTGTTTGTTATAGCTTATTTCAATATTCCAGAGAATATTATTCAGTGAATTAACATTATCCAGTGCATTATTATTCACTCTTTAGCCAATTAAACAGCTTATAAACCTAAAACTGTAGTTTAAAATGAAGTTGATATTTTGTTTGAGTTTTCCCTCTTTTCCTTAGGTTTTAAATAAGCCTGTAAGCGCCGTGCGCGTTTTACTTTGACTTTAATATCAGCAGCAATTCGGAGTCAAGCAGTGTTTAAAATAAAAAACAGCAAATACTGTGGAACCAAATAAATGAGAAACGAATGTTTTTTTTTTTTAAACATTATCACTTAGATCAGGGGTAATAGATCGTATTCACCTCTCTACGTGTTCTGTGTTTAGGAGAAATACGGTTCTCATGGCGCTGTGAATACAGACTGAACGGCGGCTCAAAACCGCTGTATGACAACATGATACACAAACTACAGCTCTCGCTGGATAAAAGAAGCCAGTGTCACACTAGTACACACTAGTTTGGATGGGGAAGTTTTGTAATCAAGGTAAAGCTGATTACAGTGACATGATCGTGCATTAGGCGCGCGTTATGTCCGTTATAAATGATGCGCAAACGAACCGTGTATGTGCGCTCTCGATCACTAAACATCATATTTCTGCTTGAATACAGCTCAGTATATAGTTGAATACAGCGACGTGAATAATAATAAAACACTATTTTATTTATTATTATTAAATTAATGCAACATAAAGATACATCAAAACAAGCCTTTTTAATTATTTATTGAATGTGTATTTTATCATTTATTTACTTTTCACTTGGTAGATAACGGTGAGTTTTCTCCTTGACCTAGATTAATGTCAGACTCAGAAGTCAACAGGCTTAAAACGGGCGCTTTTACATTTGGTTTTGAAACTCTTCTGCCATGGTCTTGTCTGTCTCGCCTCACTCTTCTTGTCAGTCATCTCTCTTTACGTGATAAATGAAATCTGATCTGTGATGTAGAGGTCTGCGCGGGACTATTTTATGTTTTATTCACACACCGCCCCGCTGATATATTCTGTTTATTCACATTTCTGCTGAAAGAAAGAGAGATAGGCTAACAAATAAAAGTTTAGTCTGCACAAAAGTGTATTTATTTTATTCTTGTCAAGAGTCTTGAATGTATTGACTGATAAATGTCAATAACATTTTGCTGCCAACACGGAATAAAGTTTCACAGAGAGGAAAAAGTTATACAAAATTGTAATCCCTATTATAATTTGTTTTGTCAGGATATAATTCGTTTATGCTAACATTCAGCCTACAACACAATAGGAAAAAATGTAGGTTTAGCCTAATAGCTATTTTATTAGTCTTGTCAAAACACTAAATTCATCTAACATCTTGCTGTTAACACAGTGAAAAGTGCAGCAGAGAAAAAGTAAAATGATTTAAAATGATAGGATAAGCATAATACAAAAAAAAAGGAAAGATGGACAGCGGAGTAAGAAATCTGGTCAGGACAGCTGCGGCAATGCAGACCTAGACTGCTGTGATGCAGGACTCTCGTTCGTTCGGTGCGTTGCATTTAGCAGCCGCGTTCAGTTTAAATTTTAGTGTCCTCTATCTGAACGAATTTATTAGTATTACTATAAAAACAAATCTAAACGACAGTGGGGGACGGTGCCACAGTGAGCAAGTGATGTAACAGTGTTGCGGCTTAACACCAGTATAACCGTCGTCATGTCTATCATGGCAAGCCTACTTCACTCTGTTATTTATTTACTTTATAACAGTAAATAAATATCGGTTCTGAATATCGGTTATCGGTACATAAACGAATAAATAATCGGTATCGGTAATAAAAAATCAATATCGGTCGATCACTAATTACTGTTTTTTTTTGTCTATTTAAATTATGTTTGCAAACTCACCACACAACATTAATGGTCAAAAACTGTACTTTTTTGAAAGCCAGCACTTGATGACACCTTGCACTTGAAAATAGTACATTCTGTTAGAATTGTACAGCCAAATAAACAAAATGTGAAAATTACCTATTTTACCCTTAGGTCTTAAAGGGTTAATGAGTTTTCAATTGCATATAAACCACAATTCTGTCATACTTCTAAACCATTACTGTTACTAAGTATTGCGGTGTCTTACAGAAAAAATAAAAACGTTTGAAGAGTCAGGACTGATGTTTGCTATTATAGTTAGGCCAGAGCTACTAAATGTCAGTTTCATCAGTGCATTTTAGATTTTGTATTCTCCTGGGTGCACAAACTGCAGATTATATAAAAATTATAAAAATATGAACTTATTGGTTATCGGTATCGGTTGTGAGAAGGACTGAATTATCGGTAAAAATTTCATATCGCATCCCTAGTTTATTTAACATAATATTATACATAAATTACCTATAGTGTACAGTCTATTACATCCACTAGTAAAAAAAAAATATAGATCTGGTGTCTGAATAATTTTTGGTTTGACTGTACAAATGTAATGTAATTTACACAAATCGAATGCAATGCCACCATTCATTCTGAAACCTGCAGACATATATTTAATTATACTGCAGTATTGGTTTTATTCCGATATATTATGCAGTCCTAGAAGGTGCTGCATATATCATGCATTGACAACACAATAAGATGCGGCTTGTATGAGGATGATTAAAGCATTACCTTTTCCATGGGAAGCTGAATGGCGGCTTTGCAGTCTGTGAACTCTGCCTTGATGCTGGGGCCCTGAACCTCGGTCACCACATACTGCAGCTTCTGCGACTCCTTCAACATCTTCCGGTTACTTCCTCCAAACTTGCCCAGTACCCGGTAAGCAACATGGGAGATGGTCTCCGCAGGGTTACGAAGCGTTCGCCACAACGCCTGTGTAGAAATGCATTAAGAAAAACATTTAAATCATCCATCAGACCTCAGTCAGGTCTAAGGTGAAAGGTCAGAGGTTTTACCTGCATCAGTTCAGCTCGGACTGGCTGGATGTGGTCATATAGGAAGTCAGGCTGTAGGTTGTCCACACAGAGCTCCAGTGTGCGCAGGCCCTGGCTGACCAGAGTCTGGGAGCCGTTGAGTGCAGACACCAGTGGGTCCATGAGCATGGGCAGGTACGGCAAAAGAGAGCTCAGCCGCACAGGGACGGTGAGACACAGCTCCACAAACAGATCCTTCATATGCTGCTTATGGAGGCCGCTCTGCAGCATATTCAAACCTAAGAGATGACACAAACGATACATTTTCAAGGAGGTGTTTTAATGGTGACAGACATCTCAGTTCTTTATTTTTAAACTGCTTTTGGTTTGGTATTATCAATAGAAAATATGAGAAGAATTTATATTTTGCTACCCCCACAATATAAGATTAGCTGTAGCTAGGGGTGTGCGATATTGAAAAAAATCTCGATATTTTGGGGATTTTTTTCGATAACGATAATCAGAAGATATTTGCTGAGTATGTTATTATGCTGATATCTAACAAGCGTGGACAGCTGCAGTTTTTGATATTCTTCATATTCTGTGTGGTCAGTTCACAGTGATAGCATGATGCATTCATGTCCTCTAGACTGGACTATTGTACTGCACTGCTAGGTGGTTGTCCTGCATCTTCAATAAACAAGCTACAGATAGTACAAAATGCTGCGGCTAGAGTCCTTACCAGGTCAAGAAAATATGATCATATTACTCCAAATTTACAGTCTCTGCACTGGCTACCTATTAAGTTCCGTATGAGTTACAAAATATTATTACTTGCCTATAAGGCTCTAAATGGTTTAGCTCCTGTGTACCTAACTAATCTACTATCACGCTACAATCAACCCGCTCCCTAAGGTCGCAAAACTCTGGAATAGCCTTCCTGATAACATTCGGGGTTCAGACACACTCTCTCTATTTAAATCTAGATTAAAGACACATCTCTTTAGCCAAGCATTCACATAATGCATATCATAATCTTGTACTGCAGTTATATCTGATCAAACGCACATTATTATGCTTTAGCTTGGGTAAAACAAATAATTTTTGCTTGGATGAAACAACAGCTATGCTAATTATGTCTCTTTTTGTTTCTCTGTTTCTGCCACGGGAATATATTGTAGAAACTTAATTTCCTGTAAAGCTGCTTTGCAACGATTGTATCGTAAAAAATGCTATACAAATAATCTTGAATTGAAATGATAGAAATTAATCTTTTCATACAAGTTAATTGATTTTTAATCAAATTGTTACATTTAATCAATCAGATAGCATAAGACATTTAGGCTGTTACCAAACAAATGAAACCAGTATCAACAAAATTAATCTTTGCAGAAGTTGCATCTGAAGTAGCATTTAGAAGTATGTACACAGTTTAATTGCAGCTCAAAGGGACATGGAGTGCTTTAACCTGCAGTTACAAATGCATAATGTTTTGATATTTTAAACATAAAACTAGATATCGTCCGATATATCGATATTTTCCTGATATTTAAGCATTTTACCATTATCGGATATCGGTTTTGTGATATCGGATTCAGCGATAAATGTTTTGAGAATTGCGCACAGGATCGCTATTGCAGCGCATCTGAGGGGAGATGAGACAACAACGGCGTCCAGGCACTTGATTTGCTGTAGTTAGTAAACCTTATTTAACATAACAGCCATTAATGCACAAATTGGATGTATTACATAAATGCCTGATATGCAGTTGATGCAGCTTGGCTCTAAGAAATAGAGACGAAGTCACGGATTCACGTAAGATAATCCGTCAATCTTTCCCAATAAAGACGTAACTGTGCCTGAATTAAATAATACAGCCATGAATGAGCGCATGTTGGAAATAAAAGCACTGAATTGAATTCTCTCTCTGTTGTATATGCTCATCTTAGTCTCGTGAAGCCGCTTTCATATTCCTGTTCACTCAGCGATTGATGCTTAGGAAATGCTCCAGCACGGCCACCCCATGGAACTTTTAACATTTACTATATAACCATTATTTCACCAATAAACACCTTTATTGAAATTAATTATTTATTATCTCTGCAAGCGATCGCAGTTTGAGTATAGCTCTGTATAAATAGATAAACCACGCTGACAGCACTTTGGAAAAAAACTAAGTGAAGTATGGACTTACTTCACTCAGTTATTTATTTACTTTATAACAGTAAATAAATATCGGTTCAGCATATCGGTTATCGGGAACATAAACATGCAAATAATTGATATCGGTTATAAAAATTAAATAGCGGTCGATGATATCACTACATAAAAAATTGAACACTGATATTTGAAATTATTTTAAAATGAAAAGATACTTTGAATGTGAAATTAAAACCACCAGTAGGTGGCAGCAAGTCACTGTTAATAAGTGAATAATAGCTACTGAACCGAATTATCTAAACAAACAATTGATTAATTCAGGAACGAAGCACCGTCATGTTGCTCAGAGACGCAAAACAGTGCTGTAGCTGTTTGGAATTATTTTTTGTCAGCGAAATAGAGCAAAAACAGGCAATATGGTGTCTAAAACGTAAGTCTCTTATAATTAACTTGGTTATTGAACTGTTATATAAAATCAATGTCACATTTGTAATCATGCTTATTTTTAAGAAAAATCGCGATATTATCTACAGGTGCATCTTAATAAATTAGAATGTCATGGAAAAGTTCTGAAATAAATGACTTTTTCCACGACATTCTAATTTATTGAGATGCACCTGTATATGAAATGATGCTCTAGTCTAAACTTCATCACATAATGTAAGCGTCCGTATGTGTTTTATTTGGTTTTTGCTAAATATTTGATAATATTAAATGATATATCATTAAAACAACAACTACGATATTAATCACAGACAATATATATAATTGCACACCCCTAGCTGTACCCATTTTTTTTTTTACATTTACCTGCAAACTGTCCTAAAAGCCACTTTGGGTTGTGACTCACCAGTTCAGAACCACTGTTCCGTGGAACTGCTAGTTAGTGATCTCACTCACCTTGCAGCAAATTAGGCAGCAAAGGCAGAAACTCCTGGTACAAGAGATCATGGCTGCCTCCCCCTATTGAGCGGAACAGGGCTCTCAGCAACAGGAAGTAGTTATAGGGCTCCTTAGCAGACTGAGCCAGCTCCATGGAACAGTTCACTATTTTATGAAGGTGAGGCTAAGAAAGAGAGATTTAATGCATCCTTGAGAAGTAAAACAAACTATTTTTTCATTGAAAAGCAAGAATGACTGAATAAGTGAGCAAAAGCCATATACTGATATATTAGCCAGGCTGCTTGACATTCAGACATTTTGAGAATTTTATAAAAAATATATTTATTAGTATAAATAGATATGACAAACACTTACACTACCATTCAAAAGTTGAGTCAGTGGAAATTTGTAAACATAAAAAAAGTATCTTACGGTAACCCAAGGCTACATTTACTTGATCGAAAAACAGTAAAAAAAAAACAATCAGAAGCCAGTGTGATGGGATCCTTTAGAAATCATTCTAATGTGCTTATTTGGTGTTCAATAAATTTTTGTACATTTTTTTTGTGGATACCATGATAAAAATGTATTTTAGGATCCTTTGATGAATAAATTGTTTTGATAAATGTAATGCATCCTTGCTAAATAAGCATTATACAAAAAGTATTCATTGAAAATTTCTGAATGGTAGTGTATGTTTGTGAAACAATACAGTGAGAAGCAAACTGCAACCATTAAATAAAAAAGACTATTTCAAAACAGTGACACTGAATACAAGATGATAATTTCAGCGGGCAACAGGATCGATGAGAAGTGAGATACAGAAACCGCTTCCTCTACACCATTTCAACAGTGACCTTCACTTTGGTCTTGCCTGTCAATCTGAGGCACAAGTGTCATTTCTCATCAGAGGAGGTGACAGAATGCATTAAAATTAATGCAGCATGGTTACTGGAGCTGAGGCGTTAGACAGCACAGTGTCATCAGAGCTCGGAGGGTGCGAGCGAAAAATTGTGAATTACCTACTCAATACTCTAAATAAGCACCGTAGCCAACTAAAAGACAAAAAAGGCCACAATTTGCTTCATAAACCTGCATGTGCATAAGCCACAACACTCACCTTGAGCATCTGCTCATTTTCAGCAGCGAAGAGAGACACTGAGCCAAAGACCAGTTTGAAGAGTTTGAGATACAGGTTTGATAACTCTACATTGGAGCCCATTTCAGGTAGACGCTCCAAAAGATACTCCACCAAAATGGTGGCAAACAGTGCAGAGGTGGACAGGTTGGCCAGGAAGGAATTTGCCACAATCTGTTGGAGGATTGAACAGCCATGTCATATCAACAGTCAATCATTTTGTAGAAAAAAAATCAATGTCAATTCAATTACTACCTGTAGGGCATAGTTTTTGGATATGCGTTCCACCATGTATGGAACAGTGGTCTGGAAGATCTCTTTAAAAGTGAGAGGGTTCATCATGGTGAAGACTCCCGCGAAGTGCTCTAAAACCTCCTTCTCCTCCTTCATCCGCACCGTCTGACAGTTAGCCACACGAATGTACGTCTGTCCATTGCCGGCAATCTGTACCTAGCCAAAAGGGGGTTGGCTCTGTGATAAGCTGTAAACTTTAGCTCTCGGTATCAAAAGTGCTTGAATAAACCAACTTCATTATGTTCTCAATATAATGTGACTTCCAGAGATACCTCAGATATTCTACCAGAAAGTTTGAGATAGTGTGTATATAAGGATTTTGGTGTGGTCATCTGCACTAATCAGTGGACGGTCGTACCTGGTAGATGTCCAAGGCCTGCATGGCATATTTGACCAGCTTGATGTAGATCTGTGTTTCTTTGGGCTGGAGTTGCTTGTTGGGAATGAACTGTGCCTCTGTAATGGAAAAATACCAATGTGAGAATATTCAAATGAGAATGCGGAGCAGAACTAGCCCTTCAATGACTTTGAGACGCTCCACAAACTTCAACAGTCCAGACAAAAAGAGAATGTTAAACAGAACTAATATTTAATGACATGGCACAATCTAAAGCCAAGTAAAAGTTCATCCATCTCACCTCCAGGAGCTTTACAAGAAGTGATGCCCCATGTGATAGTTTTCACTCCACATACAAGAGTCTTCACCAGACTGCGACAGTCGGACACCTGGAAGGTCTGTTTGTCCTCCTTGTCCCCAGGTCGATCAAAAGATGCCGTAGGTGGTGCAGGGGTGACGGGTGTTGGGGGTGCAGGTAGAGGTAGAGCGGGTGTAGTTACAGTAGGGGTGGCTGGGACTCCTGGTAATGCCCCTGGGTCCACCACACCCATCTCTGATTGGGGCTTGCACTTCTTAAAGATAGATACCAGTTGGTACCGTGCAATGGTGTGGAACTTCAACACAAAAACCTGAGAATAGAGACATCATATAATGTCAGATCCATATTTTTGTGCTTTACAAATGCATTTACATGTGGGCAGTCTTGTATCCTATTGTAATTATAATCCCAGCGTAGTTTACACAGGCTCATGTGCCAGTCTATCTCACCTCCAGCATTCTCATGAGAATGTCTCTGCCGTTTCCATTCTCCTGTTCGCTCTTTGATCGGATGCAGTCTACGAGGTTTAGCAACAGCTTACAGGACATGGTTTGGATACTGCTGGGTAGGGACTCGTCATCAATATTCTTAGCAAACAATTGCACAGCCAGAGAGAGGTCCGTCAATGGGAGGTTCTGTCTAACATGGTGCACCAGGTCAGCTAGCGTGCTGTATGCCAAGGGCCTGAAACATCAAGAGACTCAGTGTTAGATAACAGAATCTAAGCTTTCTAGAGGGTTTCTGTTAGGGCAAAACTAAAACTTCTCAGTAGCAATATCGATACAATGGCAATGTTCACTATTGGCCGGTCTGTTAACATGAGACACAAGTGACTGTTTAATCTTTTACCATGTTTAACTGCATTTGCTCATGCACAAATGTAAACAGCCATTCAAAAGATTTTAAGTCTCTAAGGGTCTCCAAGGTTGCATGTATAGGACCAATACACTATAGTAAAAACACGAATATTTCAAAATAATTACATTTTTTTTACATTTGTTTTCCATTTTAATTTAAAAATATAATTTATTCCTGTGATGGTAAATCTGAATTTTCAGCAGCCATTACTCCGGTAAAGATAATTTCTTACTTAAGATAATTTCATATCACAGTTAAATTCTTTCAGGATTATTTTTATAAACAAAGTGGTAACACTTTATTTTAAGGTGCCCTTGTTGCACCTTGCAACAATAATAACAATTGCAATTAAGTATGCATAATTACATGCAAGTAACCCTAAGCCAACTCCTAATCCTAACCATATAGTAAGTACATGTAGTTAATTAATATTACACCGTGCTTAAATGTATAATTACACTGTAACAAACACACCTTAAAATAAAGTTCAAAAGAACATTTGTTTGAAACAAAATTCTTCTACAACAATATAAATGTCTTCACTGACAGTTTTGATCAATGTAATGCATCCTTGCAAAATAATTATAATTATTATTTTTTTACTTACTGACCTCAAACTTTTAAACGGTAGTGTAGCTACATTTTATTTAAATGTTATAGTGCTATTGACTTGTTACAGATATCCCTATTTTGTGGTGTGGAAACTCCAGCTTGAAATTGATAAAACCAACCCTCAGAGAACAAATAGCTCTCAATCCTAGCTAATAATATCATCTTGGGTCGATACTTGAGGGATTTCAGGCAAAGTTTCAGAATAAACGACACTAATGGCTTTGACAGATTTTGAGTGCTGCCAAATTTGCCTGCTGAAGGCTGATGGGAACCGTGGATGAAAGAGGGGTGGCGTTGGCAGGCATATGACATCTGGGGCAGGGAGACAGACAGAGGCCAATGCCAGGACAGCCTGGCACATGAATATGGGCACCTGGATCTCTTCTGCCAAGTGAGACAACTCAGCTCAGTCACGCACCATTAACAATCTATTCTGATATGTTGCACGTGATGAAATCTAACTTTCCATTTTGCCCCAAAGAAACTTGCGAGGAAAATTATTGTGGCATCTAGACACACTGAAGAAAAATCGGCCAAGAAAATTGCAATCGGTGCATCTCTTATAAAAATATTTCTCTATATCGTACAAACTCGATATACTGCCCAGCCCTAGGTAACATAAGATCAAACGATCACACCATTAAAAATGATTCTACATATTCACCACAGTAAATCAGTTGTAGCATTTTAAAACAACAGATTTAAATAATTCCAAACATAACATGAAAACAGCTTATATGTATCAGCTAATAATTGTAATAAACATCTCTAATATTACAATTCATACATTTCATCAATTAATAAATGTTTATTTTAATCAACATATTGCTTTGCCATTCGTCAATGGAACGTCTTGATAATCCAATTGTAATTCTTTGAGGGATGGTATATCATAATGCTCCAGTCTTATAAGTTAGGTTTTGTTAATTTATTATTACTTCTTTCTTTTCTCAATGCCTGTATCCTTCTAATGTTGGAAGTGCAAAACTTTGTGCATTTGATTTTATGTTGTAAGTGGTTTAAATGTGAATAAAAAATATTTAAATTAATTTAGTCGAAATGCATTGTGGAATTGCCTTCTCTACAAAGCACAGCATGTATCCCACTTTAGAATTCAGCCAAAACGAGTCATGACTGTGCTGTGTACTTTTTAAAAAGACACTTAAGTGGCTTTGCAATTCCTTGCAGGGCTGCCTAACTAGGCTTTGGGGGTTAAATGTGTGCCCTGCCAGTTGCACAGACTGCTTACACATGAAACATAATATTGGTTTAGAGGGGGTTAATCTGCATTCTTACCTTAGCGTCTCTCTCGCAGTGTATCCTGAGCCAATGAGTATTGACTCATCGAAAAGCTTGTCCATGCATGGAATGAATTCTGCAACAAAAACAGACTTTATCAGATGCCATCGCGGGCTCTGAAGCCCACCGAAACAGCTCAGGGGCCCATGAACCATGAGATACATCAATGCCAGACCTCAACAGTCAGAGTTTCTCATCGATTCATTTAACCTTCTCTACAGGATTAATGATTTAGAAGAGTGTATCAGATTCCTCTCTCAAATGCTATTGATTGAACGGTGAAGCTCAGAGAACACAGCCGTTACATATCAAAGCGGTACACCATGAAGCTCAGCGGTGTAATTAACACCAGATGCGAGCGCTCCTACAATAGCGAGCGCTTTGCATATCTTATTTGGGAATATCTGCCAACAATCTGCAAAGTGTTTAGCGGTGGATGACTCACGGCTGCGTAGATCTGTGGTGAGGATGTGCTTGGCAGCGATCAGCAGCTCTTTCCGCAGGTGAGCTGTCTCAGGGGGGCAGTTAGACAGCAGCTGCAACATCCCCTTCACCATCTGCTGGGAGTGCTTCCCAACCAAGTCCTGACACACACACACGTTTCACATCACCACATTAGTCAATGCTTGAGTATTAAAACAAGTTTGGAAAAGTTTAATAAACAGGTGGTTGGGCTACGTTTCTACCTGGTAGATCCGTATAATGTAAGCCAGGAATGACAGGGTTTTGATCTGTGCGGCAATGAAATCTGCGTATAGCTCCTTGTTGAACAGCTTGTGTTGCCTGCCACAGACAGAAAACAGGAAAAGCCTTAAATGTCATTATGTGTTAAATTGCACCTATGAAATCCCTTTCTTTGCATAAGTGGTGATGTAACACCACACGCTCAACGAGATGCGAGAAGTCACTGACCGAGCCTGTGGAGACACCTGCAGCATGATGGTGTTCATGATAAGAGGCACAAAATCTGACACCACATTGTGAATGCTCAGTTTGTACAGCTAGGGAAAAAAGTCACACAGAAAAGCAATTAGTGCATTAAATAACAGCAGGGCGATAGACAGAAAGTAGACCTGAGCTTGAAAAATTATTGCGTAAAATTTTACACCATTTATCAGAGGTGGAAAGTAACGAATTACATTTACTCGCGTTACTGTAATTGAGTAGCTTTTTTGTGTATTTGTACTTTAAGTAATTTTTTTAATCTGTAATTTTACTTTTACTTAAGTATATTTTGTGGGAAGTATTGTACCGCTACATTTTAAAACACATTCGTTACTGAGTAAAAAATCGGGAAACAACTGCAGCAAATAATGGGCAGAAGAAGAAACTGGCGCTAAAATCACAAGAAAGATGCAGACGGACAAGACAGGCGTTAATGGTGCAGACCCAGCTGAAAACCAGACCCGTCAGATTCTGCTGAAGTTGAACTCGGAGGAAATGAAGTGAACCCCTGGCCATATATTCATGCTCTATTATGCAGTGTAAGCTGTGTTTGCCTCGAGACCGAACTAGCAGCTTATAACATCTCGACATCGCCTTCAAGCATGTAAGTTAGAGGTAACGTAGTAAATACTTGCATCGTTGCATTGGTGGTTAAATGAAGCTTTAACAAAAGGTTTTGCACAAATGAGCCAAAAGACAGTGGTGCAGGGTGTGCAATATCATCTGAGATAATATAGTAATTGTTGCTTTAACGATGTGCGATTTGACATTATCAGTATTTTGCCAAAAACCAAACAAATCACTCTAAACAGTGTGCCGTGAAATCTAGTTACGTTAGATTAGACTAGTCCGCGTGCATCTGGACTGCTTTCTTTCACTGCGTGATTCAGTCTGTTAAAATGCGTTTAGAATGATCACAAAACTGAAGATATAGAAGCAGAAAATGTATATATTTATATAATTTAATATAGTAAGTCAACATCACATGAAGAATGCCGTTTTCTCCAAAATCACAATGATTAGGCCTGTAGTTTTGCTTTTACTACAGTTCAAAAAACAAGAAGTTAATTAAGAGACTTGCATTTTAGACAACATATTGCCTGTTTTTGCTCTATTTCGACAACAAAAATAATACCATACACAGCCACCATACACAGTTTTGCGTCTCTGACTCTGAGCAATGACGTGTTTCATTCCTTGAATTAACCGTTTAAATGATTCTGTTCAATCGCAATGACTCTCTTATGAGTGACTTGCTGACACCTACTGGTGGTTCTAATTTAACATTTAAAGTATCTTTTTATTTTTGTATTTCAAATGACTATTTAACATTTGTGACCCTGGCCTGGAGCACAAAACCAGTCTTAAGTCGCTGGAGTATATTTGTAGCAATAGCCAACAATACATTATATGGGTCAAAATTATAAATTTTTCTTTAATGCCAAAAATCATTAGCATATTAAGTAAAAATCATGTTCCATTAATATATTTAGTAAATTTACTACTGTAAATATATCAAAACTAAGAGCTTAATTTGAACAGCTTTAAATGAGATTTTCTCAATATTTGTATTTTTTGCACCCTCAGATTCCAGATTTTAAAATATTGTCTGATCATAACAAACCATACATCAATGGAAATATGATTTATTCAGCTTTCAGATGATGTATAAATCGCAATTTAGGAAAATGGACCCTTATGGTTTTCTGGTTCAGGGTCACATTTTATGTCTTATTTATCAAAACATTATTTCTGCATTTGTAACTGCAGGCTAAATGCATTCATGTCAGTGTGTAATACATCTATGCCACTTCAGATGAAGCTTCTGCGTTTCCTCTGCATTGCAAAGATTAATTTTGTTGATACTGATTTAATTTGCCTGGTAACAGCCTAAATGGGTTATTATTCTAAATAACTGATTCCTTTAATTAAAAACACCTAGTTTGAGATTTATAGGCCCATATCCCAGGTGTGTCAAACTCAGTTCCTGGAGGGCCACAGCCCTGCAGAGTTTAGTTCCAACCCTGCTCCAATACACACACCATGTAGTTTTCAAATAAGCCTAAATGATTAGTTTAGCTGTATCAGATGTGTTTAATTAGGGTAATATCTACACTGTGTAGGGCTGTGGCCCTCCAGGTACTGAGTTTGACATCTTTGGTCTATCCCATTTTTTCCTCCCTCTCATTGTTAAAATGTAACTAAGTAATTTTTACTCTGAGTAAATTTTAAATGAGCTACTTTTTACTTTTACTTGAGTAGATTTTTAGACTGGTACTTTTACTTGTACTTAAGTAAAATTTCAGTAATGTAATGGTACTTTTACTTGAGTAGAATATTTTTGTACTCTTTCCACCTCTGCCATTTATACGATTTATGTATTCAAAACAAACATTTAGAGTCGGACTCAAAAGCAAACTCCACCAATACATCAAAGCATTTTAAAAACAAATCATAAAACCTGAAGATTTAAGGCACTACACCATGGCATATTTCTGAAAGCAGTATCTGTAATATTTGTGGGTGCTGCATTTTAAGCAGAAAATAGAAGTACACCTGCTGGTCAAATGTATAATGATAACATGTGGAGAAAGTGAAATAAAAGCTGTGTTTTGATTGATCGCAGCTTCCTAACAGCTGTGGACTGTCATTATCTGTCTCAAAACATCAAAACTGATTTCCTTTACAATTAAAGCTCACAACAACAAAGGCAAAAACATCTAACCACGGCAATCATTTTGATAAGAGTGGCAGGTTTGAGAAAACAATGGGTTTAGCTATAAAGTACAGGTTTCAGATGATTGATGGCACCTTTTATAAACAAGCCAAATGTCTAAATCGTATCCTTTTAAAAAGAGGATGGCTGGCATAAAGTCAATACTGAATGAGTGTTTTTATGGGCTCTCACCTGATACATGAGGACGACGATGATGGGCAGCTCAGCCAACACTTTGAGTGACAGCGATCCGGGGATTATGGTATGCTGGAGGACAAAGAGGAGATGGATGAGGCCACTGAGAGACTGAACTGTCACCATAAAACAGATTTTTTTTAGCACTCAGGCTGATTTATTTTTTGTGTTGAAGATTATTTTATTTTATTTTTTAAGCAACTGCATTTCAGCACCTCTTAAGAAGAAAAAGCATAAGCAGGAATTTAATGCCCTCTAGTGTCGACATATAGTAAATATTTTTTGCATTAGAATACTCTGCACAAGTAAACAGTCCACAAAGACCCTGTTTACACAGCCAACACGGCTGATCTGATCATAAGCGGTCAGCACAATATACATGTGTAACCAGGTTTCAAAACATTTTGTGACTGAATGCACATATTGTGCAGGTCACAAATGCATGAGATATCATTTTATTTGTAGTGTTAGCATCTCGATGCATCCAAGACAGCTGATGTGTTACTACCAGGTGTAAATCGGCTGATCAGATCACGCAATACAGGTGGTGTTACTACATAGATGTGTTAACTTAAAAAGATTTAAAAAAATTATACTATAATAACTTTAGGTCACTACTACTAGAAATACTGGCAGATTTTGTTCATTAAGACAAACTCAGCATTTGAACACTCAGATCTTATCAGTTATACTTTCAGCGTCCAGGCTTATTGGTACTTTACGTTCACTCACACAAACACACATACAGACACAAAATCTTACACACAGTACCATTCTCTGGACTCAAGCACATCGCTCACATCATTGTGTTTCTGCTGATCATGTTTGTCAAAACTATTCAGCTAATAAGGATTTTGTACAGGTCTGCTGGAGTTTGTACTGACCGTTCGGGTCTCGCTGTCTTCACGCTCTGGTGCGGTCTTCACCAATACTGAGGTGATCATGCCCACCATTTCTGGAGAAGGCACTGTGTTTTCTGCAATAACCTGAGGATTCTCAAAGTACCTCGTCTGACAAACAGAGACACAAGTTAAGAAAACACATACTTTAACACAAACATCTACTTAAAACCGTGTTGTTGTTAAAAGACCTTACCACTACTTTTGGCAGTTCTTTATAAATTTGCTTCACAAACTCCAAGAAATTATGAATCTGTAAGAGTTGGCAGGAAGATGTTATAAATAACGTTTAATAAAACACAGGAAATGCAAATGCTAGTCAACATCACAGAGTGCCAAAAGGCTGCATCTTACCTCTTGAGAGATCAGTGGACGAAACTGTTTGTGTAATTCAATGATGATGCGTAAACAAATGAGCACATTCTCCTCACTTTCAATCTAAATGATGAAACACAGAGGCAAGAACTAATCAAAGCCATTTTATATATATAAATAAATAAAACACTCACACACACAAGATGATGCATTATGTAAATTAAATTATATTTAATATTCCTCTGTAAGAGATTTAAAAAAAACTGTTTTATTTTCATGTAGTTTAAAATGTTGTAATGTATTCCCATTATGTTATATTACTATGATATTACTGTTTTTGTTTGTTTGTTTTTTCATTAAGATAAAACAATCAAGTCAAAATTCATGCAGATCAGCATTTGGACACTCAGATCTTATCAGTTTTGCTTTCAGCGCCCAGGCTCATTGGTACTTCACAGTCTCTCACACACACACACACACACACATACACACACACTCATTTACACAGTACCGTTCTCTGGACTAAAGTACATCGCTCTCATCATTGTGTCTCTGCTGTCCCTCTTGCATGTAGTTGTTACATATACAAATATTTGTCCAAATATATTCTATAAAATGAGAATTCTACAGCTATTTTTCAGGCTCTTTAAATTATAATAAGCTTGGCATTCAGGTAAAGAAAGCAGACCTCAAGGAAGCGGAACATGACAGAAAGGATGTTCTTGGCATGAGGCCGCAGATGTTCATTAGTTGGGATTCGGTGGATGATCTCCAGGACAAGTTTCCTTAATTGCTATAACAAGAGTCAAAGAAGCCTCAGGTTTACTTAAATGTCAGGAGTGAGGCCACAAAGACAATATGCAATATGATTTTCACTAAAAAGCACACCTGCGTTGGTTTCTCTTGAAGAAACTGCACTTCTCCATCCTGCAGAAACGTTAGGAAACGAGGGATGATGTGCTCCAAGAAAGTAGAATACTGTGGCGAAGATGTGACATTCTGTGGACGAGGATTAACATGAATTAATATGAGTAAGATTCTTTTATTTCTAGCTTTTTATAAGCAAAATATAAGGGCTCACCTCAAAATTCTCACTGACTTCTTGCATCATTTTCAATTTGGTCTCATCCGCTGATGTTTAAACGAAAGAGAAACAAAACAGTAAGCAGAGACAACGCTTTTAACTAACATTGGAACTTTTTAGTTAAATGGAATACACTCACGTGTGTTGTTGTCAGTGAGTGCTGCGACAAACTGCAGGTATTTCTTCATAAGGGTGGTTTGATCCACCACAGTGGGGCTTGGGGTGGGCACAAAAGACATGGTGGTGGCCGGGACAGACAGGATTGCGCTGAATAAGGGCAGACTAATGTCTGCGCTCGTCTCAGAAGAAAATAATGTAATCTGTAGGAGAGTAATCATAATGGGAACATCAATATTAGTGTCAGCCTTGCACAATCATGTACAGTATCGTATCAGATGGCACTATCATGGTATTTTGACAGATGCTGTGGTACTAAATCATTACTATTATCACATATCATGGTTTTACATGATATTAAAAGTCAAAATGCATGGTAGTACTAACACACACACACACACACACACACACACACACACACACACACACACTGCTATTTGACTCTGCAAGTAAACAACTTGTCTACATCACAACTGACTGACAACTATATACATATGATGAGTAATTTTAGGTGAATAATAATTGCACTATATTGTCTGCTTTATGACTGAACTTGGAAAAAGAACTGAATTCGTTTATAATTTATGAATTTTTGCAACAAAGAGGTTTTCCTGTTGATTACTGTAGGGCTGATTTTAAAAAACTGTTTTGCGTACTTGCATTTACACCAACTGCACACAAAAATATATTGACAAATAAATAATATCGCCAGCACAATTACTTACAAAGTGTTTTATGCAGACTAGTTTATAAGTTGACCTCTAGTGTAGGGAAGCGGTGGGCGCGCCAAACTGCAACAACACGCCTACTGCAGTCACGCTCACTGACATTATATGATGCGCTCGAGCTAAAGTGCTAATTCTAAAACCTAAATAAACCCCTCTACCACAAAACTGCCATTAACACAGAGACTTTCGCTTCTCGGAAAGGATTTACATCTGTTTAGTATTGAGTAAGCTAGCGGCACACCAGGCCAATCACAGAAGAGAATACTGTCGCTAACTGACTAGCCGGCTGCTAACCCACAGCATGTCATTATTCACTAACATAACTCAGGCTTTGCACTGTTTACCTCAACTAGTGCAAATATCTAAGGAAGTTGTCTTGCATACAAAAACTAACAAGGAACTGCAGCACTCATTGTGCATATAAATGAGAAAATCACTCCCAAAAACCAGCAACAACTTACCAGCAAGGAGAACGGAAAGAGTTGTAAATGAACTTCCGCTAACCGTCTGAAATTTACTGGAAGGACTGAAATCAATCCGCCGTTGTTTTGTTTGCTAATTCTGTGAATTGTTATACAGTGTAAACTATAATATACAAATTGTATGTTTTCATACTAGTCTTTCTCATGTGTAATTAGGTGCTCCAGGTGTGTCCTAAGCAGGAATTTATCATTTAGACACCAATATAGTTCCATGCGGAAGGATACCAGGGTGTGAAGACCATCGAAAACGATGGTCTTTCCAGTTTTCATTTAAATTGGAATATAAAGCGTTTAATGTATCTTTATCACAACCCAGTATACAATATATGATTTTAATAATCGATTCAGCGCAATTTATAAATACTACATTTGTTTGTAAAGATGTGTTGTCGACAGGTTTGTGTTTAATCAGGTTTAAATGGAACACTACTGCATAAGACGACATTAAAATGTCGCTGATGTGCGCTTTTTTACTGGATCCAATAATGATTGTGATAATAATAACAAGGATGCTGAGTAAATATATCTAGATGACAAATAACATGCAAGTACATATGTGACCACTTGGGGGAGTTTTAGTAGAAGTAGGTGATAGAAAAACTGGATTCGAAACCAGGTGTATTAATCCCAAAAGACACATGAAAACATCAGCATTTCGTGGTGGAGATAAAGAAATATCAAACAAATGTGGCGTCTGCAAACACATGATGGATACTACAGTTCAGAGCTGTCTTCGTTTCACTTCACTTCAAATTTGCTCTGTTTGTGATTGTTTTGATTTTGACAACTGATCTTAAGAACATTTGAGTGGATGTATGAAATCAGGTTTCCCCAAGTTCATACAAATGCCCTATGCAGGTGTAATATGTCACATTAACTATGGACATGTTCCTGTAACATCACATCCTGTAACCAGAATAATTTAGTTTTTATAAACAATATTTTGTAGGAAAAGTGTATTATCATGCTTCCATTGTGATAAATGCCACTTGGTTTAACATTTTCTCATGTAATGACAGTCATATATATTTTAAGTGTTTACTTTTTAGGCTAAAACATGACAATGTACAGCATGTTGAAACATGATTTGAGATGATTAAAGTAAAACTTTTTTTATTTATTTATTTATTTGTATTTATTTATTTTTTGTAAGTTTTGTGTCATCTTGTAAGCTATTTCCATTGATACTAATCATTAAGTACAATCGCAGCAGTGGTACCAGATGTACTCCTGGTGGAGCTTCAACAGCCCAGATGGTGAAAGGTTACATTATCATTTCAATAGGCCCTCTGCTGGGCTGGGAGCATAAAGGGGGGAATGTACTCCTGTCTCCCACTGAACACGCAAGCGACCTGACTAATGTGATTTACATGAAGTAAAAAAATGTAATGCAATGCAATAAAGTAATGCAAATTAACTCTTTTTACATGTACAGGGTTCTCGAGGGTTGGTCAGAAAAAAGAAATGTGTCCAATTTGTCGTCATTCCCTCAGCTGTTGTATAAGAAACACTCACACACCAGCATTAACCAGTTTTCTGTAATTTTATGCCAAGGTAGTAAAACACAAAGTAAAGTGTTATAAAGTGACATCACATTTAAAAAATATATATAAAAAACTGTAAAAATGTCATCATATTTAGTGAATGGGGTCTATTTCCATTCTATTTTGAAAAAATGGGACACAGGACTGATTGTTTTATACACCAGTCTAAATATTAAAGTCATGATAAAATAGAAGTAGTTATAGATCTTTTTTGACATACAGTACATCTGAGTGAAACAGCTTTTTGATTAAACATTGAGACATTTTGATAAAAATTATGAGGTTTACATTTAGAAAACAGGTGTTTATTTTACTTTAAAAATGAATATGCACCATTATCGTAAGTTTCTGATGTAAAGAAATAGATTCAAACTAGAAAGAATAGAAATCTAAAGAATACTCTCTGAGGCTGTGAGGGCACAGAGATGTTCACTGAACCCCTGGTGACTCATATTCTGTTGTAAAAGGGTCACAGGTTCACAGCGCAAATGTGTTTCTGCTGTAAACAGAGCTCTCATCTTTTGTGTATGGTATCAGACTCATAGTGTAATATCTGGATAACATTTTCTCTTCAGTTTGCATCAGCTCATTTAGATATGGTTTGTGAAGGTTTATTCACTGGCTTTTACATCTGTCATAAACACGCTTGCACGAGATGTTATTAGTCATGTAAGTGCTCTATTCATGGGCCAGGACTAATGTGACGCTTCTTTGAAATGTTATTGATTATACTTCTTCAGTTGTATTTTTGTACAGTGTATCCATGCAATATCAGGCTACTTTTTAATAAATCATCTAGAGCATTGGTCCTATGGAAAGCCCTCAGCACTGCATATTTTGGATGTGTACCTTATTTGATACGTCTAGTTTAGTTCATGTGCACTCTGCTATTGACCTGATGAGTTGAAACGTAGAAGAGGTCCCAAAGACATTTCCAAATCTTTTCATTGGTGAATCACCTTGACAGGTCAAAATAATATTGGGACCCACCAAAAACTTTTTAGAGTAAAATATGAAAAAACAAGAAAATAAAATGCTTTTGTTCGTTTTGAGTTATGAAATAACCTTAAACAAAGACATGACTGTGAATAGGCCTCTAAGCCAATTGTTATATACAACTAAAGACAAAATATATTGTATTCTTGCAGTGGCACATATGCAGCCTATTGGATATGTTAAATAAATGAAGAATAATGTAACTTACAGTGAGCCATTGGTTGATTTAGTATCCGCTCTGATGCATTCTGCGAGTTCATAACCTGTGAAACAGGTACAGTTTCAGGGAACCAGAATGGTTGTGCTGTATTTCTTGCAGTGAAATAAGGTAGTGACGCACAGTGCTGCAGTAAACACTGCTGTGACCACATATTTAAAAAATAATAATTAAACAGTTGCCCAAAGCCCAGAAGCTCAAAGAAGACTATTATTTTCTATGCGGGTATGTTCACAGCATGTTTGCCATAAATATCTATGGTACAGTACTCTGATGATTACTAATAAGAGTTGTAACTAATATTCTATTTTTATTGATGCAGAATTATTTAAGAAGAAATCTTAACAAGCCTTTTTCTATTATATTTACTGTTTATATACAGTATACATAAAAAATAGGTTTCTTTTTTTATATTCTATCTACTCATTTAAAAAAAAAGTATTAATAAATAAATGTTGAGTCAAATGTAACTTTGAGTCATTTTGTGCTGAAAATCGAACAAAATGAAGCTCAAGAGATAAAATAATAAGGATATTTTACAAATCTCACTGCATTCAAGGTATTTTACATTGTATCAGCTCATGAATTCCCGTGAATAGAAGTAGTGTCATGCTCTACTGAAACTTTTGATGGCCTAAGGGCCCGTTATCTCCATAAGAATATGCACGGATGATCTCAACATTAATAACTAAATAATCTTTTTGACTGGCTTTTATTTTATTTCCATAATATGCCTCTTCTGAAGGTCTCTACAATTTGAACTGTAAACGACTATAAAAATGCTACAGTGAAAAGAAAACATTAATTGGTTGACTTTAAAAAAAATACTTTTTAGTACCGTTTTGGATTTGGAAAAAGAACAAGTAATTTACTGTTAAATAATAAATCAATTAAAATTTCAGAACTCCTTGTGACATTTAGCATTTGATGGTTTTTCATTGAAATAACTTTGTTTCTAGGCTTTTGTTATCAGATAAATACTGAACAGTTGGGTTTTATGCCATTTAATGCATTAACTTACAGTGACCTAACAACGAGCAATACAAATATTCACTGTTAGTTCGTGTCAGCTCAGGTACATTATCAGCAGACACAAATTTAGATTTTAATAATGCATTTCTAAGTTTTTGGTGGTTGTCATGTAAAAAAAACTAAACAGATTTGAGTATTTTAGTCTTTTGTATAGAGTCATTAATAAAACAAATATTTTTTTCACTGAATCTAATTTCAATCCGTAAAAGTAAACCTATTTTTATTTTTACTGTACATTTCTGACATCCATCCATAACTGCCAAATGTTACTTTTTAAACAGTGTGATTATCAAGTAATGGACATTTGCATCCACTGGACACATTCTAGTGTTAATTGTGCACAGTCCCTTTGACAGTATAGTATGTTCTTACCAGCAGCAGGGAGGTGTCAAAGTTCTGCCAGGCTCAGCAATACAGCTTATGCTGTTCCCGGCGTCAGTTTTCTCTGCAGTGGCTCTGGTGACTAGCCATATTCTGGTCATGATCCTGTTAAACCTCTGCTCTGTAGTCCAAAAGCACACCACGTTGAGTTACGTTAATCAGCATTGATATTTTTTCTTCCTATTCATAAGAAATTAATATTAAGTCCATTCATTCTATTCATTAGGACTATTTGTTTTTAAACATGTGAAGCTATAAAACGTTTTAAATAAAAATAATTGACATGACCATTGATTAACCTGGCTAAAATTATCTATATTGTCATATTGTCGACTATAAGCTTATTAAGCCTAAAATGCAGCACTGGCTGTTTTGATTTCCCTTTTACTGCAGATGACACGTGACCTTTCGCAGTGACCTGTAAAACTAATCTAAATCTCATTTACCTTCATCTTGTCCACATACAGGCGTAAGCTATAGAGTACACCAATCATTTAACCGTTTAGAACTGAGCAGGGGTGCATTCATGACCACCACCGTCCTGACCAGACAGCAGAAGCTGAATCTGTAAAAAAAAAAATATATATATATATATAGGTTCACTGCCAATCAGTTCCCGAATACGATGAGAAGCGCGATTTCGCAGGCTTCAGACCACGTTTCTGTTCATTATAAATATTAAATTACAATTATAGGCCTGTTGAAAAGCTGAAAATGTATGTTGAAAGCTCCGTAGAGTTTGGGCTTATTTGTGTTGCCTCGATGCACCAGCACTGCTTAAAATAGAAATCGTTTCTTCCTGTTGTTTCAAAGATTAAAGGCACAATCACTTTCCCAACTAGTCTGCAGTAACGTGGTTATGTTTTAATAATGTTAGCGTTCTGACGCTTGGAATTGTAAGATGTAGTAGAATAGTAAACACCTGTTTGTATTGAATAAACAAACGTTTTTGCGCGTAGTCTTATTTATTTATTTTCGTTTGCAATGTCCAAGAACATCTTCACATTAAATGATTTTGTTTTTATTTAGATATGGCTATTAAATATACTATTTGTGTAATATTGATGATTAAGTTAGATTTTATTTCTTGACAATTTTGTGTAAAAAAAATGTAAAGGGGACAAAGTAAGGTATGGCAGCTTCTCTTCGAGAAGAAACCATGTCAGAGACAGGAGATGCAGTAGAGTGCAGGTCAGAGCCAATCCACCAGGCAGGGGCAAGTAGGCCAGCATATTAGCGTTCCTGAACCTGCAGCACAGGCCAGCAGCAACAGAACGAGCCATTTTTACAAAAAGTTCACTAGACACATACCAAATACCGTCTGTTTGGACAATAAAAAAAGCTGGGAACAAGTATTGGATTGTGGTTTTTATTTATAAAAAGAGAGATGAGTTGTCCATGCACTTGTGCAGTGGGGCACATGACTTTTCCCGACCCCCCCCCCCGACTGGATCTTGCCTTAAAATAAGTTTTAAAATGTAACTACTTTATAGCAAATTAATATCAGCATGTTATATCAATGTATACAGCCATGTGTCACCTGCTATAAATAAAATCCCAGAATAACAAAGCACTAGGTGTTAAAAAACTCTCTCGCCAACGTGTTGGATTAAGGCTGCTTGTTTTATAGCTACTCTGGGCCAGTGACGTTAATAGCTACTACATCCAATCAGATTCATCCAATCACTGGAGTTCATTTGTTATCGTGTCGCTCTTCTTGTAAGCAGCACTACTAGCGCGAGGAGCGCAGCGTCAGGTGTTCAAGGGCAGGGCATCATAACTAATATGCACGGATGACAATGTTTTACTCGGTATGTGTAGTTTAAGATCATTTTTGTGATATAACAAAGTACTTTGGCATACATATTATTGAACGTTGCTCCAAAATGCTTCATCTTCTCGCCGGACTCATATTCATCTATGCACTGACGTGTGTAAGGGTTGTCTATGGACAGAATGAAAAAGGTGAGCGCTTTCTATGTACTGCAGTCCCCATTGACAAGGATGATACCACTTGCCCCATGCAGTCTCTGCCTGTTCAAAACGCATTGGTCCAGGAGGAGGAACTGAGAAACACCGTCCTGCAACTTCGCGAGACCATCTTACAACAGAAGGAGACAATTGTCAATCAGTTGGGAACGATTAAAGAGTTGACGTCTAAACTGTCACGGTGCGAGTCTGACTCCGAAACATTTCGGGAAATGAATAAGGACACAATGGATGATGTGCCTAAAGATCCAAACGACACCATTGACGTTCTTGGAAAAACCATGCAGAGTCTAAAAGACCGACTGGAAAATCTAGAGGTAAGAGGTTTTATTTAACCTATATACGTTTGACGCTTTGTAATGTTTTACATAAATAAATAATCCGAAAAAATGACTAAAGTCACATTTGTGCCGGAAGTTTCTCTGCCACGACTATTTTGGTAATTATGTGGAGGCTTTGAAGATTTACAGGGATTATCTCATTAGTTAGTAGCGTCTCTATCCACACATGCCAAAGTTACTTAAGATGCCCAAAGCGACAAAATGTCTGGAATGTGTCAGTGCCACTTAAATGCTAGGTGTTAATCTGAATGTGTGAAATGATGGAGTGAATGGTAACTCTAATTCAATATGTTTTAATTGACATATGTTTAATTGACATATGTTTCTTGCCATATGTTAGGCTAATTTCTTAGAAACCGCAGCTTTTTTTGACCGTATATTTATTTTATTTGTTTGTTTGTGTATTCCATTTCCATTAATTATCAACAATTGAATTTCTTAAAATGATTTGTACCTGTGTCATTCAAATAATATTTAACCTAGAGATCTAGCAATTTATTTTGTCCCTATAGCAGAAATGTATTTACTTTTTTTCCACTCAATTTATTTGTATTTATACTGCATGGTGTAGTATAAATTGTAGTTTTAAATTAAATAATTAAAAAGAAACAAAATCAACTAACAGGATCATATGTACAAATTAACTTCTTTGTAGTGTTCTTAGAAAGGAATGTCCTATAAGGCAAAGGAAATAATTTATACAAGTCTGTCAGCTACATATAGGAATTTTTGAATAGTAACCTTTACATTTTTGTTTAACTTTTCAAAGCAACAGCAAATGCGAGCCAATATCTCTGGTGCCTCCTTTCCTAATGAGCTGCGAAATCTACTGCAGCATAGACTGGAGGACTTGGAAAATCAACTGCTCAAGAAGGTCAATGAGCTTGAGGAAGAGAAGTCCCAGCTATATAATGAGACAGTCGCTCATCGCCAGCGCACTGACAATACTCTCAACTCTCTCATAAACAGGATCTCTGAACTGGAGAAAGGTCTGCACAAAACACTTGTTTGTTCTCTAGTCATACTTCTTTCTCAAGTACAGCAGATGGCAGTGTTATAACACATTTGATTTCAATGGTTGTAACTATTTAGCACTATGTACTTCAAAATTTGATGAAATGTTCCCATATTTTTCTGTGATATCGTTACAGTTCACCTCTTGGTTTCCTCTACTCTTGATCATGGCTGTTCACATTAGATTCCTTTATGTTTGTTTTAAACGAGTTACCCTCCAGTGCCGGGGGGTACTCAAATTGTTTTGTGGCCTGTCAGCATATTTCTGCATCCTTCCCGAGAGGACGCAATAATAAATCTTTAAAACCACTTTTTGACTTTAGGAGGAGCTGGATTTAAATCACCGGAGAATTTCAAGATCTCTCTTCCTCTTCGCACAAATTACCTTTTTGGACAAGTAAAGAAAAGCCTGCCAGAAATGTACGCCTTCACTATCTGCATGTGGCTCAAGTCAGGTTCGAGCCCCGGCATTGGAACCCCGTTTTCCTATGGAGTGCCTGGACAGGCAAACGAGATTGTACTGATCGAATGGGGCCATAACCCTATAGAACTGCTCATCAATGACAAGGTAAAATACCAGCGTAGTAAGAAATGGAAAATTGCCATTGAATGTTATGAGGACACTGATGATTACTATTACTGTTATTACACTGCAGATTAATAATCATCATTTATTGAGCTTATACCTGCTTCTACAGTAACATAGATGATACTAAAATTAATGTATAAGGAAACTAATGTTTTCTTATGTTTAAGAAATTACTTGCATACTTAATAATTTTTTTTTACAATAAACAGTTGTAAAAATAGTACAAAAGTGTAATGGATGGTGATTTATACTGATGAACTCCAAAACCGAAAAAGCAGTATAGAAGTATCAGAGTTGTTAATACCGTCTAGAAACATCGCGCGAGGATTGACGTCATTGACGCCTAACACCACTGGGTTCACGTGACCTGGAACTGTAACATGGAAAGTTGAAAACACGACTGCAAATGAGATTTGAGAGCGCAAATGAAGATTCTCAATGTACAATGAGTTAAAAGGGTAGATCACCGAATAAATAAAAATGTCATCATTTACTCACCCTCATGTCATTCTAACCCTGCATGACTTTCTTAATTGTTTTTTTTCCTTCTGCATAATAGAAGCCACTGGTAACCAAAACAGTTTGGTTACTATCATTCTTCAAAATTTTCAACGTTTTACAGGTTTGGAATGACATGAGGATGAATAACTAAGAAAAATTTATATATTTTGGGTGAACTATAGCTTTAATTCTACAAAAACTCCATATGGCTACTTGTATGGTGCTTTTTTGTTGTTTTACGTTTGGCAGTATAATTGCTTGTATAAAAAAGAGACTTAAGATCTCACTTTGTGCTTCACAAAATAAAGAAAACACACACACACACACACACACACACACACACATATATATATATTGTAATACCTACTGTTACCTACTGTCAAATAGGTGGCACAACTACCTCTATCAGTGAGCGATGGGAAGTGGCACCATATCTGCATCACTTGGACTACCAGGGATGGGCTTTGGGAAGCCTACCAGGATGGCCAAAAACTGGGATCAGGAGAAAATCTGGCCCCCTGGCACCCTATCAAGCAGGGAGGAGTCCTTGTCCTGGGCCAAGAGCAGGTGAGAACATACGCAGAGCTGATACAGCCGTTTTTGCTGCATTCCCAGACCTCATAGTGCACAGTCATACTGAATCTGTAATTTTATGCCATCCTTGCACAACATTGTTACTGACTCATGAACTTTACACTTTAAATAAACTTGACCTCAGGCAGTAAACAATCAGCATACACATCCTCTAAGAGAGAATAAAGGGTTATTGTTGTTGTCTTAACAAGGCCTGTCGTTTATGGCCTCAACAGGATGTAGTAGGGGGGCGCTTTGATGCCACCCAAGCCTTTGTGGGGGAACTGAGCCACTTTAACATCTGGGATCGGGTCCTGCGCTCCACGGATATCATTGCCATGTCAAACTGCTCTTCCTACATACCTGGGAATGTGGTGGCCTGGACTGATAGTAACATCGAGGTGTTTGGTGGAGCATCAAAGTGGCCGCTGGAGCTATGCGAAGATCGGCTGTTTGACAATTAAAGGTGTTTGCGGATATTAGTGAAAGATTTTAAGGGATAGTTCACCTAAAAATGAAAATTACCCAATGATTAACTCATTAACTCACCTCAATCCATCATAGGTGTATATGAAGTTCTTCTTTCAGAATACAATATGTACACCTAGGACGCCTTGAGGATGAGTAAATCATGGGGTAAATTTCATTTTTGGGTGAACTATCCTTTTAAATCCATTTTATCTTCAAACAAGATTCAACAATTAAACAAAAGTAGCAAACAAAAACTTTAGGAAAATCAACTTAAATCAACTATATCAATGATATATTTAAATATTCTTGGATAGATTACAAAAAAGCAGGTAAATGTAACATTTCAGTTGATATATTCAGTTATTGATATTATTGATATTCAGGATGGTATCAGATGTTATTACCATGGTACTCTGATAAATACCGTATCACAGTGTGTACAGTGTATTTACATAATACGCCATGGTACATTACCATGTCACCTCACTCAAAATCACACATGCGTATGCTTATCCTGTTAGAATATAGCATGTTGGAATTACCAGAATTATGAGATTTGTAAAAAGCGCTCATGTCCTCGTGTGTAGAGCTCATAACTGCAACTTGTAAACTCTTATTTTGGCAGCAGTTTCAGAAGTAAAATGTAGTTAAACAGGTATTTCATCATAATAATTCCTACGTATATGACTACTGTTCATTTTTTAATAATTCAAGAATAATCGGTAAATAAAAATAAACAAATAAATACTCTACATTTTAATGTAGCTAGCACTACGACGGCGTTTTAGTGCCACATAAAAAATAAAAAAAAATCTAAGATTACGAGATTAAAGTCGTAATATTTCGAGAATAAAGTCGAAACTACGAGAATAAAGTCGAAACTACGAGAAAAAAAGTCGAAATGTTACGAGAATAAAGTCGAAACACTTCGAGAATAAAGTCGTAATGTTACGAGAATAAAGTCGTAATGTTACGAGAATAAAGTCGTAATGTTACGAGAATAAAGTCGTAATGTTACGAGAATAAAGTCGTAATGTTACGAGAATAAAATCGTAATATTACAAAAATAAAGTCGTAATATTACGAGAATAATGTCATAATATTACGAGAATAAAGTAGAAATGTTACGAGAATAAAGTCGTAATATTACGAGAGTAAACTCGTAGTAATACGAGATTAAACTCCTAATATTTTGAGAAAAATCACAGAATTGCTAGAAACAATGGATGTGGAGGATTTGGTTAAATCCTACTTTAGATTAGGATTTAGCAATAAGGAAATTCTTTGTCTTTTGGCGCATCAGCACGGAGTTATAATTAGTAAAAGGACACTGCAGCGGTTATGTAGGAAACTTAATTTATTCAGAAGAAAAAATCAGACAGACATTGAGGAAATCGCCTCTTTTGTGCAGTCTGAGATGGCGACCAGTGGTCGATGGTTACATCTGCGTGCTATTCGAAGAGGATATGTTGAACTTGTTTCTCAAGAGACTATGAGGATGGTGATCAAAGAAATCAACCCTTAAGGAGTTGAACTTCGGCGCGCTCGACGTCTCCGAATATGCCATAATGCCACAATGCGTTGGGACCCCGGCTGAAGTACTGGCCACGTCGTTATTTTTCTTCTGAATAAATTAAGTTTCCTACATAACCGCTGCAGTGTCCTTTTACTAATTATAACTCCGTGCTGATGCGCCAAAAGACAAAGAATTTCCTTATTGCTAAATCCTAATCTAAAGATTTAACCAAATCCTCCACATCCATTGTTTCTAGCAATTGTGTGATTTTTCTCAAAATATTAGGAGTTTAATCTCGTATTACTACGAGTTTATTCTCGTAATATTTCGACTTTATTCTCGTAATATTACGACATTATTCTCGTAATATTACGACTTTATTCTCGTAATATTACGACTTTATTCTCGTAACATTTCGACTTTATTCTCGTAACATTACGACTTTATTCTCGAAGTGTTTCGACTTTAATCTCGTAACATTTCGACTTTATTCTCGTAACATTTCGACTTTATTCTCGTAGTTTCGACTTTATTCTCGAAATATTACGACTTTAATCTCGTAGTCTTAGATTTTTTTTTTTTTTTTATGTGGCACTAAAACGCCGTCGTACTAGCACAGAGTTAACACAGAATAACTTTCTAATGTCCCACTGAATAAACTATAAGATTATTAATAAGGAATTCATTACTTTTTTATTGTGGTTTCATCTATTGATTACTCAAATTACGCAGATATTTTTTGTTGTTAATTGTTGCTAGAGAATCTCATAATTCCAATTCTGTGGACATGAACAGCTCTAAATAGAACATTCTGGGTTGTGATCTAGAAATGTTTATTAGAACATCGCGTGAATGCAGGAAAAGTTTTTAGATAAAAAAGAGTGTACTCGTGGCTTTCCGTGTCCTCTTTGAGTGTGCATTGTTGCCCTGTGGTCTTAGAGATCACAATGTAACATGCTTTCATTACAAAGCAGTTTTTATTTAAGAACAAGGTCATGCATTATATAAAAGGAACACTTTTAATCTTGTGTTGTAAGACAGTCTAAAATTTAGACTTTGGTAAGGGAAATCACATTAATACGCTCATAATGTGGTTAAAGCCCCATAAATCTTTCTTTTTAAAATCTGTCATAGATTCTTAGAAATAGATGTTTATTTAAAAGTATTGAGAATCAACTCTTTTTAGAGTCTAAAGCCCATCTCTGTTTACACCGAGTGAATTACCCATTGAAGATTGTGAAGGCTTTAACACTGTCAGATATTTTGAAGACAATTAATGTACTGTGAATTATGTTGCAAGGTCTGTTTCTTGAAATGTATTATCATATTATTATTATTTTTATACCTTGTTTGTAAAAATGAAGCTTTTTTCAGATATGTAATAGTGTTGTTTTGTTTGTTATGGAATGTCAGGAGACCCATTTGTTGTTTAAAAGCCTTTTTTGTTTACCGTGCCACTTATTCAGGGATTGCTTGAAACTGCTAACCTGTGATTGCCAATGAAAAATAAAGTTTGCTTAGAAGTTACTGTATTTATTACTGCTTTCTTAGCACCAATAAATAAATGAACAAAGAATGTAATATAAAGCAATTTTCTTTACCGCAGACATTGTTCGTTGACCTTGCGTTTTCTCTCTAAATCTACTGCACTGTTTAAAGTGCTGTAATAAAGTAGAAGTGTTTTCTGAACGTCACCTCTGCAGGTTTAAATGTGCTCGAGGTCAAAAAATGGAGAGAGAGCATGTAATCACACTGCTCTGACGGACAGGTGGCTCTGAGGGCATTAGCCTGTCTTAAGGGGATGAGATCAGTCCCAAGCCAAAGCTCCAGTCACAGAGGGACATTTCCCAAGACTGGACAAACAAACTATTTGGAAAAAAAGAACATGACCTTTAGAGAGGTGGAAATGATGGTAACAAGCTGACCACAGCTTGTGGTGGCACATGCAGTATTTTAGTTTGGAAATTTGGGCAGGTCTTTAGCGTTCTGGAAAGGAAACAGCTGCATCTCTGTGACCTTCACCTACAAGGGGAGAAAATCTCCAGCTTCCTCACAGCTCACATCCTTGAGATGATTAACACTTGAACGAATTTTGTTTACTCATGCTCTGCCAAATACATCAAACATTATGAGCTTTAAAGGGAAGTAGATATTGGATTGAATTACTGAATGATGATGTGTGAAGTCCAGAGTTAATCTGAATAAGGAAGATTATGCTTATTAATAATGCTTAAAGATAATGCTTATTAATAGTTAGTAAGGTAGATGTTCAGGTACGGGGTAGAATTAAGGGGTCTTATGGAATAAGGGATTAATTTGTGCTTTATTAGTACTAATAGACAGCAGTATCCTATTAATATGCATACTAATAAGCCACTAGCGAGAATTGGTCCCTATAAAGTGTCACAAAAAGGTTGTTATTGTTTGTAGTTGATCTCAAAGGAGTGTAATACGATAATAAAGTATAAACAATACAAATATTTAAAGTACAGTTAAAATGTTTGGGGTCAGTGAGTTTATTTAAGTTTTAATGAGATGAATACATAAGAAATATTGTGTTCAATTTAGTTGATCAAAAGCACAACATTAAAGACATTTATGATATTACAAAAGATTTATACAGTATTTAAAATAATTGCTGTTCTTTTTAATATTTCTAATCATCAAATAATCCTAGTGTGTGTGTGTGTGTGTGTGTGTGTGTGTGTGTGTGTGTGTGTGTGTGTGTGTGTGTGTGTGTGTGTGTGTGTGTGTGTATAAAATACCAGTCAAACTTTATGAACAGTAAGATTTGTAATGTTCTTTAAATAATTATCTTCTGCTCACCAAACACGCATTTATTTTATCAAATATACAGCAAACGCAGTAATATTATGAAATATTTGTACCATTTAAAATAACATAATATAATATTTTAAGATGTAATTTATTCCTGTTTCAAAGCTGGATTTTTTTAAATCATTACTCCAGTCACACGATCCTTAAGAAATCATCCTAATTTTCTGATTTGCTGCACAAAAACACAAAACAAAACAAATATTATATTATTATTATTATGGTGAAAACAGCAAGTAAGTTTTTTTCAGGTTTCTTTCATGAATATAAAGTTCTGAAGAACAACATTATCTGAAATAGAAATCTTTTGTAACATTAGAAATGTCTTCATTGTCACTTTTGATCAATTTAATCCTTGCTTAATAGAAGTAATAATTTCCATAATTTCTCCTAAAAGATGACCCCAGGCTTTTGAACGGTGTATAGTGTGTAATGTTTCAAAAGCTTTTTCAAATAAATGCTGATCTTCGTTTATTTCTATTCATCAAAGAATCCAAAAAGAAATGTACTCAACTGTTTTAAATATTGATAATAATAATAATAAAAGTTTCTTAAACACCAAATCAGCATATTAGAATGATTTCTGAAGAATCATGTGACACTGAACACTGGAGTAATGATGCTACATTATGCTTTGATCACAGGAATACATTACATTTAAAAATAATAAACCGAAAACAGTTGGTAATATTGTTAATATTTTTACACAATATTACTGTAATGTATTTTTATGTATAAATAAATACAGCTTTGGTAAACATAAGAGAACATTTAAAAAATATTTTTCCTTTGAATGTTATTATAAGCTATTAAACGTTTTACTAATTGGATGACTGTTAAAAAAACACGGAAACAAATCTTTGCTAAACTTTTGTAAAGAAATAAATTCAAGTCCTTTCACATACGTATGACTCCTTCTATTTTTCTACTTTTGAGCTGAAGGGCACAGTCATTACTAGACGTATGATGCATTACTCATCTGTAGCCTTTAACCTCGAGAGGTATTTTGCAGTCCCTTGTGGAGCTGTAATTCTTGTCTTCCTGGTACCTCACAGTGCAGATGGCAAATGTCATTGATCATCACAGCAGGGAAATACAGGTCAGACTCATTCATTCCAGGAGAAAGAGCTCTGGGTCTTAGACAAGGAAGCTCTCGCTCATAATCACTCGCAAAGAAATAGGATCGTTCTGCATAGCTTTGTACATTTGGGTCAGGTTTAAAACTAACTATATTCCAAGGCACGCTTGTTGAACTGCATGCAATCGCTCTAACCTCGTGTACTTTAATACTTTTAAAGATTCATCACCAGTGTCAACATCCATTAGGATCTCAAGGAGTTTTGCATTAACAAATGGAACCTTCGTGAAGTAAACCTTGATTTAAGTACGAACAAAAAGAGCAGAGAAAGCTTAAGTGAATTCACAATGAAAGAGAAGAGTGAATCAGATGAGCAAAAAGCTTTCAGTGCTCTTGTACTGTGTACTGACCTGCCTTTTTCTTAGTTTTAATTGTAAATAAATAGACAACGGGACAAAAGAATTCAATGAAAGACTGATTTTAATGAATACTTCAAGTGTAATGTGGGAAATCAGGGGTGGGTGCTGTAGGAAGTCTCTGGTTGATGAAGAAGTGGCTGGGCTTCATTGGTTTTATGCTGTAAGGGGACAGATGCATCTTTGGCACGCAGCTCGATTTCTGTGAAGGAGAGATCTGCCATCTGTAGACACACAAAAAGAGAAAACTGACATTTATTATAATTGGCAATGACACCTAAATACATATGTGACCCTCTCTGTGAAATCCAGGCTAAAGTCTCAAAATCGAATTATGAGATAAAAAGCATCAAAGTTTGATTTCTACCATTAATTTCACTATAATTGAAATCATTGACATGACCTTACGCAGTCAATATTAAAGATATAAAGGTTACATTTTCACAGAATGTTCTTTAACATACGAAGGATGATTTTTTTGTAGAAAACAGCAAATCACACAAAAATGACTTTAGCTGGGTTTTCACAGAGAGGGTCACATATTCTCTTATATCAGATTATATATAATCTTACGCTTCAAACGGTCACTCTACTGTTTTAAGGGAGATGTGCTGACCTGTCATTTCTCATTTCCTTCATAAACAGAAACTTTTATTGGAAAACCAGTACATGTGAACAAACTGAGGGCAAAATGTGATTCGTATGAATATTAGTTTTTATGAAAAGTGCAAATTAGGATGGCTAGTTGCATAAACATAGTCACTGTGTTGAAGCTCACTCAAAAATGAAAATTATTACTTGTGATGTTGTGAGTTTGTTTCTTTATCAAAACAGATTTGGAGAAACTTAGCAGCACATTACAGTGAATGGGTGCCGTCATGGGTGCATGCAAACAGCTGATAAAAGCATAAGTAGTAATCCACATGACTTCAGTCGATCAATAAATGTTTTGTGAAGTGAAAAACTACATGTTTTTAATAAACAAATCTAATACCTTTAGGATGTTTAAAAAGTCCTCTATTCATAATAATGCTCTCATCTGAATCAGAAGAGATCAGCACCATCTTGAAGATCATGATTTGCAGATCAAGCACTGTTTATAAGCAAAAACAGTTCAAAATACATCTATACAAATATGCTGATGGATTTTGATGCGAGAGGACGACAGAGATTAAAATATTCTTTCACTGCGGGAAACATTATCATGGATTATTCTTTGTCCAAAAACAATGGTTTAAATTTAAAACATTTTAATAATTCGTTTCTTATAGCTTTTCACATCACAAGACATCAAATGGAATCATGCGGTGCATGGATTATTGTGTTTGAATTCTCATTCTGATGGCACCCTTTCACTACAGTGGATCCATTGTTGAGCAAGTCACATGATGATAAATTGCTCTAAATTCGCTCAGATCTTTTCCCAATCTTTGATGGCCTGAGGGTGAGTAAACATTCAGCAATTTTCATTTTTGGGTAAACTAATCCTTTAAGGCTGACTAGTCTGACCAACTAGCAACTGATCAAGGAGTAATATTTATATTCTGTTAAATTTAACATTTCATCATTTATCACTTATCACTCATCACTTATTTTAACAAATTAGGATAAGATAATTAAAAAATACACTTAAAAATATATATGTTATCTATGTTTTAAGACTACACTGATTTAAAAAGAATCTACTTTAAAATCATCCTAGCAGACAGAAATGGTTTCATAATTGCATAACCTTTAAAAATTGCAATAAAGTATTTAATTCATACATTAATTTCAAGAGAATAGTTATACAACTTCACAACCATAAAAGAAAGAAAGAAACATTGACTCATTACTTGAATGACCATTTTTGAGAATACAGATGAACAAAAATAATTCCCTAACAACAGTTCATTAAGTACTTTCTGGTCTATGTCAACCTCTAGTGGACACACCTGAATGTCACATGTAATTAAAAGCATTTCTACACAATGCTCAAATACATAAGCACATTGACACTATAGTATGTTCTTGTTCTCTTTTCTGATCTGAATCACTCACCAGAGCCTTAGACATGAGGGATTGCTGTCGCGGACGACACACTGACACAGAGATGAATATGAGAGTAGCAATTATCACTGCAGCACAAGGCAAAATGAAGATGAGACTCACAGCTGGGGGGAAAGCATATATACATGAGAGAGTGAATGTATAACACAAAAAAGCAAACAAATATTAGTTGGAAAATGCCACTGCATAACCAAGTCACAGCTTAATATTTGATGTGATATTTATTTTGCTGTACATAAGCATGCAGGGACACTTGAGCTGTTACAGGGCACATATTTATCTAAACCAATTTTCTGAATTATTAGAAATAATTTTGCACGGTGATGTAACACTATGCAATCACATAGGTCTAAGTTAAAAATATTACGTTGATTTGATTGACAGGTGGGCTTATCTGTATGGCAACACACATTTGGAGTCATTTCTTTTGCTCAGAGTTTAAAGGGTATTGCACAATAAATAACTATTTTTATCACTACCACCACACCGCACATAAAATTTCCATGCAACGTGCTGTGGCATTGTTTAGTTCCTGTATAAATCAGAATTTTGAACGAATCTGTTGAATAATGATTCAATGAGTCGCTCATTAAGACACCACCTACGGGCTTAACGATGTAGTATATAAGAGACACTAAAGAAAAACACATCAAACGAATACAGTCAGACTACAAGCACTGAAAACCCAAGTGCAAACAGTGAAAAGACCCAGTGTTGTTGGACAGTCTCCATACTTCTGGAATGCTGCTTGACCAATCAAATTTGAGGACTGGAACCAGCGTGTTATATAAAGGAGGTTATGTTGTTATTAAGTTTTTTTAGAATGACCTAATTAAAACTTTACACCTCTTTTGCAACCTGTGAGAAGCCTTGGCAATCTGGTCAATGTAAGTCAAAATGTCATACTGTCGGGTAATTCAGAGTCTTCATGCTGAGGCTGAATGAATCATCAATGAACAATCAGAGGCCTAAAGCTGACAAGAGATGCTGTTTAGATCCAAATGTCGTCAGGCACAATATCCTGACGCAAACGCTGATTTTTTATGGTCATGTTCATTCACATGGATAATCTTTCCATGCGTCACTACATATGTCCCCATACATATGTCCACATTAACTTTTATCACTTTCACTGAATGCAAAGGAACAGCTTTTGAAATTACATTAAATATCACATTTTGCATTCTACTAAAGTAAAGTCATACAAGATGACATAATTTTCATTTTTATGTGCCATTATAGGTTCCAATTTAACATGATAAACATGATACTTTATAGGCTAAACAAGGATTTCCACTTAATACAAGAAACACTTCAAAGTTACTCTTCCAGTGGACTGAAGAAAGATAAATTGTTTGAGATAAAGTATTATACTTACGGCTACTCAGCACATAGATGTTGTGGGATGTCTGGAGGTTGCTGATATTGTTTCTCACACTCAGGTTTAAGCAATGCGTTCCTACTGATCTGAAGGTGTAGTTCAGATTGAATATGTTCCCGTAGAGCCTGACCAAATTGCAGGAAGTTGGACTGGGTGTGTGGCATTCAGACAAAACTCTCCAGCACAGCCAAACCGGTGGACTACACAAATCACATGTAATAGAAAAAATAATAAAAAGTCAAGTCTGTTGACTTTTATCACGATGATGGCGAAGACTATATAAATAATAATAGACCTCCCAAGTCCCAAATAATTGTTTTACTTTCTTGAACTGCATTTACCTTCCTCCAAAGTGAAAAGATAGAATGCTGCTCTGGTCAACGTTATAAATTAAAGGTCCTCTCAATTCAACGCTCTTTATGGCATCTACAAAACAAAATAATTTTTGACGTGTTAACACCACTGGTACTATAAAGAGTCAGTTAAGAGAGACAATGATCTGCACCCACCTAACACAGTCAAATCTACAGAGTACAGCCCAGTCATTCTGGAATGTTGTGGTGTATTGGATTCAATACTCAGTTGAAATGTGTAGTTCCCTGGTGAAGTGTAGTGACATTTCACAAAAGGCTCTGGGCCTTTACGCAAGTCCCTAAAAAAACACAATGTCAACTGTAAAGAAAACCAATTTAAAGATAAAAGTGATGTTGAAATGTATGTATTTAATCACATAACAATTACCCATTGCCTAAGTCCCATGTGTATGTGAAAGTGGCAGAGCGAAGGGTATGTCTTGTGTCAAAGTGCTCAAATGAAACCACAGTGGGTATGTCAGATGCCAACTTCCCACTATCCCGAAAGTATGTTGAATTCCCTTCCATTTGACGGAAAATAATCCTTCCTTTGACATTTCCTATAGTGAAATAGACACAATGTAACCACCAAGTAACCAACCAAGTCAAAGGAGAAGTCAGAGGACTAGACACCTTACCAGATAACTGATGGGATAACTGGTCGGGTATCCCAAAAGCAAGAGAGGAAATCAGTGAGAGAACGAGAACACTCCAAATCCTGATGGAAATCAATTTGTAGCTTGAAATATAAACATTCAACATGAACAACGGAAGACTAAATGATTAGTCATAATAGAAAAAACTTGTTTATATCTACATTTACATTTATGCATTTAGCAGACGCTTTTATCCAAAGCAACTTACAGTGCATTCAGGCAATACATTTTTCTGATATCTGTCAATTAATTAGAACTATACATACCCGTTCATGTGGACTCGTCAGAAGATATTTCTAAATGTGTTCAGACGACAGCTTGTGACTTGTGAAAGTCTGACTGAGTCAAGCCTTTTATGTCTTTCACGCTGGTTCTCTGTTTTGTAAAGGCTTGAAATCATATCCACGTGTTGAATCCGTATGCTCATCTGAATAATGATGTGTGCTGTAATGCCGAAGAAAACACAATTCATGCAGAAACATGACTAATTCACAAGCTCATTCCTCGACAGACACTGGATAGATTTTAGAGGATGCAAAAGTCTCTACATATTATTCCAAAGCTTTTAAAAACGTGGACTAGTGACACAATTATGTCACACTTTTTGCCTATGAATTTACTTGCCTAACTCTAACCAATTGTAGGGCCTACAAAACAAATGACCACAGAGTGGCGCTCTAATGTAAAGAGTGACATGTTTATCAGCTGAATAATCTGATATCTCATGATTTTGGTATCAATCTTCGATATACACATCCCTCTCACTGTCATGTCTGTTAGGGTACCAGTTTCAGTCCTACGTGCACAATTTGTTTTCAATTTTTGAAAATGAATTAGCTAACAAAAAATTATAATAATAAATTCTAGACCATTGTTTTATTTTTTGTGATAAGATAAAATAGTATTTTTATTGTAAGGGCATAATTAACATATTCACAGTGAAAAAAATACATCAAAGTTCAGCCCAAATGTCTTAAAAAATATTACAAAATATAGTTATTAATCATCATTACATAATAATCGGAACATAACATTTAGCGAACCAAAAAAACATATAACAGTGCAGGGAAAACAGTAAAAGAGAAGAGAATGAAAAATGACTTTCTGTTTGGCCGTAGACCGCCGTGACGTCACGGTTCCCACCTTTCCACGTGTGGCATGAGGTCGCGCGGAAAGGTTTCATCCTCCTTCAGCGCATCAGTGCTGAGTATCGTGTTCTTCTCGAGAGCGCTAGAGCGCCCGCTTTTCTGACGCTTCACACACGTTAACAGGTGGGAAGAAAACACAGCTTTACGATTTGAACGAGGAAAGTTGGATCAAACACATTGTCACCAAGGACGTTTGGAGAATACCTGCAAACATGTATCGAACCCCGGAGGACGTGAACAAACTCACCGAGAGCACATATAAGGTAACGTACCTTTAAACTGCGTTTATCTTCTTGGTCATTGAATAAAAGCCAACAGCGTGTGTTATTAAACCCAGTACATGCAGTCTTGTGAAAGGTGTGTTGGTTTGTGTAATAATGAAGTGTTATTTTATGGCACTCTTACGTTTTGTCGTTAAGGTGCGTGTAAGTTGTGCAATAGAGGCATGAGTGCATTTTAAAGTGATTCAGTTGGGTTTCTGGGTTGAGTTAAGAAACCAGTTTGTGCTGAACTGTTTCTGTTATTGCATACCTGACTGTTCATTGTTTTGCCAAAGGTGTGTTCTTGGGAAATAGCCGAGGAACTGCCCAGAATTACATGACAGAAGGGCATTTCAATAGAGACCAAGCGGGCCCTATACTTAAGCAGGACTTTGTTCTCATCAAAGGCAATATAATTAGAATTAAATGTCAATGATTAAACAAGGGTATTTTTAGATACAATAGAGGTATTTTTAGAAAGTGTGTTGTGCATTTTTTTGCATGGACAATAAAATGTGATTTACGTAGAACAGGGTAATATGGGCACTTCTAAATGTAGAAACAGGGACAGGTCTCCCCAAATTGTTGTTATTTTTTTTTTACCCCATTATTTACTCATTATCATACTTCCAAACTTTGAAGAATGTTTTAAGTGTTGTCAATACAGTGAAAATCGATGGGGTCCTAAACAACATTGGATACCACTTACTTGATGATTGTATAGACAAAAAACTAAAGCATTGTACAAAATATCTTCCCTGGGGTAGGCGCATTAATCTGAGTCAGTTTTAAAGTTTCTGCAGTTTCATTCAGCAGCAGTTGGCTGCTCTCCCTGTAACTTTGAAATATGAGCTTTGTTTCCTGCTCTTCCAGAATGTGATGGAACAGTTTAACCCAGGACTGCGGAATCTGGTTAACCTGGGGAAGAGCTACGAGAAAGCAGTGACAGGTAATCACATCAGTTCATTTACAAAAGAATACATAATTCTAAATTTTTTGCATAAAATATCCTTAAAAGCTCTATAAACCTAAAAAAATAAATACATCTGGAATACAGGCATTCAGGCTACCAGTTCCTGTTAATCAATATGAGTTATTCACTCTCTCATAGCAATGACCTTTGCTGGAAAGACATATTTCGATGCAGTCTCAAAGATTGGGGAAAATGCTGCTATATCACCTGTTTCTAGGGAGATGGGTGAGTATTACTCTCTAAACCATTGCCCAGAGGTCCTAATCTGGCCTTTGCTGATATACATGTGCTTTGTGCAGAGAGTGGCTTAACATTTCCTAGCAGATGATTCATTGTACTCAACATGTCTTGGAATATGCTATGCCAGTTATTTCCTCATTTTCTCAAATAGAGTTCTACATTTGCGTCTGCCCCAGACAGGGTTGGTTCTTGTTGACTTTTTGTGACTCAGCATCAGTTTGATTCATATCTTCTGGAAATAATGACAGTGCTTGCTGTGAGTTATAAACCACCATCTGTTTTATGGCGACTTTTTGTACTCGTCACTGCAGATCCGGTGAAAGAAAATTATACCTTTTATGTACAAGTTACAAAGATTAATGGCTTTGTCTTCACATTAATCTGTTAATTTACTCCAAAAATTGTACACACCGTTCTTAGTATAAATACTTTTTACTTCCTGTAATTGAGCTTTTGCTTTCCAGTGAATTCAGTGAGTCTACCAGTTGTTAACTGAACCAATTGCAAGTAAAAAAGAAAAAGAAACGTAAGCATGGATGAATCAATCGCAATAAGATCTATAACGTAATTTTAGAAAATAGATAGGGTAAGTTTCCATCTCGTTAAAAGCACACGACCCAAATATTACCAGGTAATGCACTTGAAATTATAATATTTGTTAAACTTTATTAGCAGAATGTGTTGAATTTAAAGCCAGCATAAAATCTTAATTTACCTTATTCATTTTATTAATGCATAAAGCTCTTATTGTGGACAAATCATCAGTGCACATTATTTCATATAAACAAAATCATTGAACTTATAGTCTTAAAGCAAATTCGTATTATTTGCTATTCCAATTTGAAACAACTTTTCTTTTTCTGCTGATGTCACTTTGGTTTTATAGGTTTTTGGGTAATGTTATGTAATTAGCCATTTGGGCAATGTTTTAGAAAATTAGTATTCTGTCCATTCTTAAAAGTTACGGTGTTATTTTAAATCATTGGATATCTGCTTTTACTTAGAAAAGTGTCAGATTATGAAGTTAAATGGATTGCAAACAGCAGTTCATGTTGTCATTGACACTAGCTAGGATTTCCTCCATTTGAGGTTGTATATAATTCTCATCAAAATGTTTTCAGTTTGCAATTTGTTCTTTACATTTTTTCCCCTTGGAGGTGTCTAAGTTAGGACAGAAGATTTCTCACGCATGTCGTTCACAGATCACAGTGACATGCAAATCCCAAAGCCTGCTCTTTTATACCTGAGGCGTTCTAATTTTACTTAAAAAAACACATTTCACAGAGAGTGCCCTACTTTTTATATTATCCAAATAAATGTTGGTGTACTTGAATTACATATCATGGGAATAGTGTGATTCACACAGTAATTTCAGTTATTGTTGTTGTAGCATGGCTTTATTATCAGAAATCAGGTCTCTTGTGTAATATTATCTTGTCATTGAAAGCATCGCCTGTCACGTTCAGGAAACCCTCTTCCTTGTCATAGGATTTCATGGCATCAAACTGCCTAATGTTTACACTAAAAATGAGTTGTAAAAGAACACCTGGTGTTTTGAATGTATCAATTCTTAAGCCTAATCAATATTATTAATCTGAAACATTTGTAATGTTTTGGTGTGCTGTTTTAGGTTGCAAAAAGTTTACCTTCCAAAAATAAAACCATCTCAGCTGTTGATGTATTACCAAATTATAGAGTATCATGATGCCACTCTCTCATATTTTATGTCAAAGATAATAGAAACAGAACATATGGCATATTCAATAGCATATTAAATGCTACTATTATGGCATATTAAAGGCTGTTTTTGTTCTTCAAAAATTAAATTCATTTCAAACTGGCATATGCATAATCATGAAGAACACAACAAAACTATGACTTTTCAGCTATTTACATTTTTAGATTTAAATGATCCATAACTAACTGACTACTGTAAATCATCTGAAATAAACACCATTAGCGAATCGCATCCCATTTTTTCTGTAATCTGACATATTTGTAAAATGGGATTTTCAAGGTGGAAAATTGTAGGATGGGAAACTGCCACCCTTGTTTTTTTCCTGATCCAATCAAAGAGATTCGTTAAGCAGAGTAAAAAGGAATAATGTGCACTGATGAACTATGTGCTAGTTTGAACATGAATGAGCATTATGTAAAATTTCATTTGCATTACACTTTATCATTTGGATTTTATACAATCAAAAGTAGATTTTACTGATTCATCTGCATTTGTAGGCACTACTGATAATCCATTTAAGCTTTCCATGATCCACTGGCAGGGATGCCCTGTAACCTTTGTAAGGTTGTTCATTTTATGCAACATCTCTTGGGGTTGTGAAAACACAGAGCAGGTGCTGACACTCTCAGTACAAAGATGGCATTTACTGACTCTGCTGACCTTGCCATGTTAATGATGCTGTTATGAGTGCTGGATGAGTGATAATGCTTCTTCTCACGTCTGCTTGTTTGCTGTAAAGTTTGTTTTTATGAGCAGCACTAATGGAGCCGCAGCTAGATGAAATGACACTGGTTATACAGAGTAGAAGAATGTATGAAAACGTTATAGTCAAAGGGGAGTCGTGTACAGAGAAGTTCAAGCCCAAAGTACAACCTCAAACCTCTCCGAAGGCAACTTTGAACAGTTTTCCAGTCGAGAATGGAACAAAACTAGAAAAATCTCTATAAGTATCAGTAGTAGCTATAATGTTTCATTTTTCTTCTCAGGAGTGGTGTTAATAGAGATTTCAGAAGTGCATAAGAAGGTCCAACTGGAGCTGGAGGAGACAGTAAGTATGCAATATGATTGCTCTCCAACTCCAGAAGAAACTGTAGATATTAATAGGTATTCAGTATATTCCTCGTTAATTCTGTGTAGTTTTAATACCCTTGTTTCTTCACATAATGCATTGCATGTTTGAACATGATTTTTTAGGGTAATTTCCTAAAATTCAGAATTATTATTAATATTGTTACGACTTATTGTGTATATATATATATATATATATATATATATATATATATATATATATATATATATATATATATATATATATACTACCATTCAAAAAGTTTTTTTTTTTTAAAGCGATGAATTATTTTATGAACGGATGCAATAAATTGGTTAAGAGTGACTGTATAGACATTTACAATGTTATAAAAAAATCTTATTTGTAGCTTTCCTACCATTAGGATCTGTTGGAATGTAATGTTATTTTTAGTGCACTAATGTGCCAGTGGGCAGAGCCAAAGATGCAAGGATGTAGAAGTAGGCATTGATCTGATTCTGTAGGGCCGAGCTTTTGTCATAGTATTATGTCATACTGAGACAAAATCTGAAACACTTCATTTTGGCAGCTTGGTTTAAGTAAAAGCTGTTTTTGGACCAATGAGGAAGTTTTGAGTTCTGAAACGTACAGTATGTTTTATAGTACAATAACCTCTTACATGTCAAATACTCAGGGAAAATTTGATTTCTCAGTTCATGACCCCTTTAAAATAGAAAACTGTTCATTTAAATAGAGTAAATATGCATTTCACAATAGTACTATTTTTACTGTATTTCTGACCCATACTTTATTTCTGATTTCTGCATAAAAGAATATTTTAAAACACGTAAAAAAATGACTGACCCCAAACGTCTGTAAGATAGTGTATAAATATGTAAAGTAGCATCATTAAAGCAGTACAAAATGCAATTTTTATGATATAAACATCTTCAATTAATATTTAAACCTAGGACATTGGATTTATATTTGCATTATATTGATTGTATTATTTATATGTATTTGTAACTTCAAACATTACATTCTTGTAGTCACTTGATCTTGAAGCTTCAACATAAATACTGACATTATAAATCATACAATAATATGTTGCATTCGGGATAGTCTGTGTTCTGAATCTAGCTGAGGTATGACTGTATTAAGGGCTGACCCTTACAGTTTCAGAGCATTTCTTCTTCCCAAACCAGATTTTTAATCAGATGATCTTAGGTATTCAGACTCACGGTGTTGTGAATATTTAGCTACCTAATCTGATAAGATGGATAACAAACCCTTTTGTTCGACTTCTCTACATAATGTTATGCTGTGGAAATATAGGGTGACTTAATGCAGTTTCGCTGTTATTGATTGTTATCGCTCTTTGGTGATTTATCTCCATTAACCTTGTTGCTACAGTTCAAGAAGTTTCACAGAGAGCTCATCACTGAACTGGAAAGGAAAACAGATATGGATATCAAGTACATGAATGTAAGTACCGTTCAATCAAGCAATACTTCCCATTCCATCACCTGTACAAGCGGGGGCATCTCATGAACGTTGTGGTATTACAATCCCTCTAGGCCACTTTCAAAAGGTACCAGTCAGAACACAAATTGAAGCAAGACTTTTTAGACAAATCACAGGCTGACCTGAAGAAACTGCGCAGAAAAAGTCAAGGGAAGCATTCATCCAAGTATGAGATCAAAGAAAATGAGGTGAGGTTTCTTGAAATATAATTTTTTTAATGAAATTGCAGTCTTTTCTGTCTGATCATTTAATCGTATACATAACAGAGCTGTTTAGTTTGTAATCCAACATTTTGGAAGAAAATTAGCAATTAGCAGAAAATTTGCACTTTTGAGCCATTTTTTCCTTCTGTAATTTCCTCTTCATTTTTAGAGAAATATTACTTGAACTGACACAGATTTTCTCAACATAAATGCTGTGTGACCTAAGTTGCTAACAATTTGCAAGAAACGAAAGTAGCAACATATCTTTTCTTTCATATTTTGATGTATGAGTGTAACTGATTATCGATAAAGTAAAAATATGAATGGACTTGTTGGACTTAAATAGGCAGGGACTTGGTTCTGTGCATCGGTTGTTGATTGGATTTTGAGATGTGGGTGTTGCTCTCAAAACTGATGGCTGGCTGTGAAATGTTTTTTAAAGGAATATTCATGACAGACGTTATATTACTCGCCGATCCAAACCTACTATTCTAAAAGCAAATAGTAAGTTCTCGAGGAAAGCCATCATAGAGGGTTGGCTCTACATGACAAATGGGAAGAGCTCTATTCAATTAAGTTTCTGGCTCAATATCAGAAACTTGTTTTGACACTTGTGCTGAATCTGTTGCAATAGATTTCAATAGTCACTTTTAATAGCTCAACAGTCACCATTGTGTTCCTCCTTTCAAAGGCACATTCTTTGTTTAGCAATGGAACCCTTTTTATGTAATGAGTTTGCTTCTGAGTTCATTTTAGTCTTGTTTTGAGACAGATGTCTGAAAGAAAATTTAACCGTGCCGCTGTGGAGTTTAAAAGCATAATTTACAATCACGTAAATTGTTTTCACTGAAGAAACATTCTGAATAAAATGCTTTTCAGTCATTGTGTGATTTGTGTTTGCTTTGCAAGTCACAATGATTCTGAAATGAGTTTAAAACTGCCATTGTAAACACAGCATTAAACTTAAAATAATCATTTTGGATTGAAATAATATGATAGCCATGTGATGTGAGCAAGTGCTCTGACATTGACTTAGTCAAACGTGTGTCCCATCATGTAAATGTCTATATTTTGAGTTGATTTGATGTCATTTATCTTAGCTGGGAATGAAATCTCATCCAAAAACATGTCAGGTCATGTCCCTGACAAAATCCACCAAATAATAATTTAAAAGCTATGAAGTCATATCATTCGTATTTGTAATGCACTGCTGTTGTTAAAGCCACTGAGAGACAATACTCATGTAAGACTTTCTCGTCCAGGCATGATCTGCAAATAAAAAAGATTCTGAAAACAACTCCAAGGAAACAAGCAACGTTCACGGTCACTATGACAACTTGCACAGAACTATAATAGTGAGGGGAATCCTGGGAAGAAGAACAGAGCTCTGTTTCTGGTGTCATTTTCACAGGTCTACTGGGTAGCTACTGTTCTTTAAAAGTAATGAATCCTCAGTCTGGAAAGAGAGTTACTCACGAGAAAATTATTGCATTAGCAGCATGAGGTGTTGACTATGTGGACTTCATAATGATATGATTGATGTCACATTTTATTGAATGTGATGTTTTGTTTATTTCTCAATGCAGTATGTCCCAAAAAAGGTTTATTTCAAGCAAGAATTCAAAATATATCTGTTCCTTGCTAGCTGACTACTGTGAGTATGATGTGATGCCATATCTTATGATCATTATTATCTTTAGTGTGTGGACACCATCTCATCCCGGCAGACAGACATGCAGATGTTTGTTACAGAAGGATTTAAGGACGCTCTGCTGGAAGAGAAAAGGAGGTTCTGCTTCTTAGTGGAGAAACACTGTGGCTTCACCTATCAGCTAGCAGCCTTCCATGACAAGGTGACCCACTGGAAATATTCAGCTTTCTAAATTAATATTGTTCCAGTTAATATTGTTAGACATGGCAGCAACAAGAAATCAGACATAATGGTACAATACTTTTGAAAAGTCTGGAGTTGATCAGATGTTTGATTGTATTTGAAATAAGTCTCTTATGCTCACCGTGGTTGCATTTATTTAATCAGAAATACAGTAAGAATTTTAATATTATGAAGTATTATTACAATACAATTTTGTGGAAGAATGTTTAAATATAATTAATTCCAGTGATGGTAGTGCTAAATTCTCAGCAGCCAGTATCCAGGTTTTTAGTGTCATATCATTCCTTAGAAATGATTCTATTATGTTGATTTGGTGCTCCAGAATATTTCTGATTATTATCAATGATGAAAACATTTGTGCTGTTTAATATTTTTGTGGAACTATGATAATTATTTGTTCAGGATTATTTTAATAGGAAGTTCAAAATAAATAGTTTGTAATATTACTTTTACTGTTACTTTTGATCAATTTAATTTATCCTTACTGAATAAAAGTATTAATTTGTTTCCAAAATAAAACTGACCTTTTGAATGGTAGTTTACCTTGTTTTACCTTTCTTCCTTTGAACCGTTTTTGCACTTTCCCCCACAGGCCAAGGAGATGCTGACCGTCACACTGCCCAGCTGGCAAGATAAGTGTACCGATGGCACCAGGGTGCCCGACACAGTGATATCCTTGATTGAGGGTATGCAGACTTCAATGTCAGTCATACCAGAGTCCTCGCCTACGTTGGAGCACAGCGACAGGGTTAGTCTCACACATAGGAGAATGTACCACCATTAACATATGAGTATGTGTAAATGCTACTTTTTTGGTTTGAGAGACACATACAATTTTGCTGTTTAAGTAGAACACCAACTGAATGAGTTTTGTTCAAAATGGCACACTGACTTTAAGGTCTCTGCGTTGTTGCATTTTTTTCCTCAGACCAATTCTGGTTCAATTGTACCGCCACCGGCCCCATCACTCAAAGCTCACACAAGCCCACTGGCCAGCATGTTCTCCCAGGACTTTCTTAAAAGCACCATCTCATCAGAGGTGTACTCAGGCAAGCTGACGGCTTCTTACACTTTGATCCAATCAGACTTAATTTCTTCCGCTCTCAACAATCAAGCGTACTAGACTTTGTGTTGATGAGGCATTCCTTGAAATGTTGCTGTGTTTACTGATCTAGCTGATTACTGCCACAAAATATATTTTGTTAATATTACGTAAATTGCACTTTGCAATCTACAGATCAAGACAGCCTAGATGGAAACGGCTTGTCTAGGTCTGAGTCTGTGTCTAGCGGTTTGGATATGGCGAAGAAGGCCAGGGTGCAAACTATCTTCCCCCACACAGCAGGAAATAACAAGACCCTGCTGAGCTTTGATGATGGAGATATCATTACACTGCTTATTCAAGAGGAGCGGGATGGATGGCTGTATGGAGAACTAGAACATACTGGACAGTAAGTGAACCATTATATATGACTGCTTGTTTTTCATCCCTAGAGATAGTTTGCTCAAAAATGAAAGTTATTACTACATTACTCACCCTCATGACGTTCCAAACCTATATGACTTACTTTTTTCTGTGGCACATAAAAAATATATATACTGTGTTCTGTAGAATTTTTTACGTTTTCAGGTTTGGAACAATATGAGGGACATTGAGGACACTGTAAATTTTCAGTCATGCATTATATTTTTCCATGCTGCCCTTCGACTTGAATGTTAGCAACATAAGCTTTCCTAAGCTGGAAAGACTGGTTACATGTTTCTGTTCATTAGATTTACTTTGGTGAGACATGTTCAACATGTCAGACATGTTAGAGGTGCTTGTGTATATCATTGAGAGGAAACAAACATGCTGCTGCTGTAAGCCTGTGCATGGGCCTACATTTGTTGCACTTTGCATGAATCAAAATTGTTGCCTTCATTTAGACACAGAATGTCGACTTTATTCTTGCATTGAGTAGTTTTTAAATTATGTGTGAAATACAAATGTATGCTATTTAGTTTAAGAATGAATTAGTTCAAGTTCATCCATAGAAAAATAATTATTGTAATATTTAGTCAAAATCTGCAAAATTGCTTCCCCTCTGGAATGGTGTTTCTGCTTGGACCATCCCCTCCAACCGTCAGTCTGCTGCGAGCTATAGATGGCAAAAAATGGCCCGCCCTCTATTTGTTTCTAAATAATTTTTTTGAAATACATCTGAAGTATGTATGATAGTGGTCATTCCAGTGTGTATGAGAGTGGAAACAAATTAAATATGCCGTCATTGTTACTCACAAAGGTAAGAATAATACATCGTTAGGAACTGTAAAGGGACTATTTTTATTTGTGTGCACTCAAAATATCAATAAAATGTTGTGCTTTTCTCAAATAAATAAAACTAATAGGATATATGATAGGATATTATTATTTACTTAATGGTTTTAAGGCAACGGGTTTCCTCAATTTTTTAATTAGTCAACTTATCACTTTTTACAGTGTGGTCTTTAACAGGAGCGCTTCACAAAAATTAACCGAAACTCAGTAAATATTTTCTTTACAGACATTATGAATATATCTATAAAAAGCTCTGAATTACTACAAAACAAAATAATTCATATCCAAAACAAAAACTCTTTCATTTATAATCCGTATGCATTTCTTTCTATAGGCGCATCCAGATGGCAAGAAAGCGAGATTTTTAACTTCATCTTTGTCACACTGACTCAGAAAACAGTTTTTGTCGATTTAGTGCGCTCATGTCACGCTACTGTGCGCTATGGTCACGAAAACTCATATTTTGCACGCATTTTAAGCATTTAAAAACAAGTGATTGAAGCTATTGAAATGCAAACAATGGCACTATATGCATGAGCTGTGTGTTTCTGAGCATGCTTTGTGCAGTTGAGTCGGATCGAGGCCGGTTCATATTCACACCTTAAATGAACCGTACCAGAGTTAGTCTGGAAGCGGACCGAGATCACCTCTTCAGCTGGGTCTCGGTGCGGTTGTTTGGTGTGCACCAGAGTGCGATTTCTGTATTCACACCTGCCCAAAAAATCCACACCAAGAGTGGAACGAACTTGAGTTAGTTTCAGTCGAACCAAACAAGACGGGTGTGAATACACCCTAAATTTATGTTAACCTCTTCATCATTACTGTACTTTCAGTCGACTTGGTTAGATTCGATTAAACTGTCAGATTGTTGTTCTTTTTTGAGAATGACATTTTTTGCAATTTCTTTTGCTGACACCAAAAACAATATTGTAAAACAGGCTTTTCTTTGTATTAACATGCATTTAATCATTAATCCTGAGCAACATACAAACGAGAAGTCAAATGATCCTTCTGCAGTGGAGGCATCAGTGGCTATGCTTTGTGTGGTCTTATACTTGTTTGTTTTGCGTATTTTAATGAGCAGCTCTGCCATTTCAGAGGTCCAAGGTCCACAGATTTTCCCCACACTACCCATTATGCTGTCACCCCTGTTTTGAGAAGTGAAAATGTCTTAATGCACTGACACACTCTTGAAGGCTCAGTTCAAAGTTATGCGCAGCTGGCGGTGTGACAGTTCCTAAGCAACCAAATGTACTCTTCGTGGTACATGGTTTCACTTTACATTTGTGCCAATACAGTGATTTTTGATTAGTAATACAGTAGTTGAAATCAAAAAGCCTTAATGCATGTGGAAATTGAGCCGGTACCCATTTTTGTTAGAAAATCATGATGCAAAGTATGGTATTTTTTTTTTAATTGTAGACGGGGCTGGTTTCCCTCATCTTATTGTCGGGCTTACAATGAACCAGTGATTGCCCACAGGTGAGTCTGCTTTTCCTTTTGAATTTGAGTGAAAATCATGTGATTTGAGCTGAAACCAACAATGTTTATCTATCCATTAACAAAACCGTAATACATCAATGTATGTATTTTGTTCAGCAGGGTTGAGAGCCCATTGCGTAGCCTGAATGTGACTGATCCAGAGCAGCCGGAGGAAGACGAGGTGGTGGATGAACCTGTGTTTCTGCCCCCGCCTGACTACAGTGACTCATCCAGGGACAGACCCATCAAGCCCTCCACCCCCTCTCCACAGAACATGGTAAACATACTGTGCTGGTGAATAGGAAAGCTAAGTGCAAAGTTAGTTGGAAAAGCAGCCGTTTTCTGTAAAGAGAGCCATAGAGGGGTATCTGGGCCTCTTATCCTTTTGTGTTTGACATAATGTAGACAAAGTAATTGGTGTATTTTAAGAGGGAGTCCCTGATTGGATCAGGTTTGAAGGAAACCTCTATCACTTGTATAGAAAATGCATACAGTGCAGTTTGAAGATGCATACAACACAGTTGCTTTATAAAATATTTAACTTTGGGAATGGAAAAAAAAGTAAAGACTTTACAGAAGATCTCTTCAAATAAATATTGTTCTTATAAAAACTTGTCAAAAAATGTTTATTTATCTGTTTTCAACATCGATAAGAAATGTTTCTAGAGCACCAAAGCGGCATATTGCAAATAACAAATAAATGCAGGCTTGGTGAGCTTCAGAGACTTGGGAATTGAACCCACAACCTTTTGCGCTGCTAATGCAATGCTCTACCACTGAGCCACAGGAACCTTGGAGTGGGGACTTTGGAGTGAACAGGGCATGTGCGTGCCGTTATGAAGTCGTTTGAAATGCACTTGGTGAAGGGAGCGTAATTTCCTCATAATCTTCAGCTGGCATGTTCCCGTGACAACGCAGCACGGTGTCCGTTAGCGAATCTGCTGACGCACACCGTCCAGCGTTGTCACGGAAACATCCCAGCTAAAGATAATGAGGAAATTAGATCGCTCCCTTTGCCAAGTGCATTCCAATGGGCACGCACATGCCCTGCTCACTCCAAAGTCTCAGCTCCAAGGGGATAGGGATGATCACTTCCATTTGGAACTTGCCTGTGAACTGTTCGATATGCGTACCGTTACACCCCTAACAAATAGGCAATGTACAAAATAAAAAACAACCCCCCCGAAATAATATAGCCTATTATGTGTGTACAGGTCTGGAATGTGCACATTTGAAATGAAAAAATAAGTATGTGTGGTGAATAAATACTTGTATAATAGTGTTGTGTGTTCCACGTTTAATGTCAAGTGATCATGAGATGGATTGCATGAGGGAAGAAACTGTTTCTGTGTCTGGTCATTCTGGTGCTCAGAGCTCTAGTGTTGATCAGGCAGTAACAGTTCAAAGAGGGAGTGTGCTGGATGTGAGGGGTCCAGAGTGATTTTCCTAGCTCCTTTACTCACTCTGGATAAGTACAGTTCTTGGAGAGTGGGGAGGGTTGTACCAATGAATAGATCTACGTAAGTGGCAATAATCACAAAAGGATACGTTCTGAGACCTGCAATAATGTAACCTTTGTTCTTTGCCAGGGGGCCTAGGGAGGGGTAGATGAATGCTCTGCATTACTATCATTGTGAAAAATTAAAAGACATCTGAAAAATGCTCCCTACCTGGTTTTCACATTGTGAGGGAGAGTGGAGATATTTAAAGATGCACTATATCAGCTGATGTCAAACTGAATCTGAATATCTGACTCCCTCTCCTGATTGACCTCAAGCCTTGTACTGCCTCAGGGCACTGAGATCAAATTGAAAGTGTTTGTTCATGTGATGATGGGCTGGTGACTCTGGTAAAAGTGTGTGGACTGTTGTGGAAGGTCTGATGACCAAAATCTGTCCTTTGATGAGCATTTTACGGTATATATATAAATATATTTTACGGAATTTTGTCGTTAACTGAATGTCATGTCATTCCAAACCTGTATGCCTTTACCTTTTGCTGTGGAACACACAAATCTTAATGCAACTTTCTGTAAAACAAGACATTTTAGTTAATTATCTGACATTCTATTCCTTAAACCATGCTATGACTTACAGAATGAGTCATGGGGAGTATATTTTAGATCTGGGGGTTTGTCACATGGTGTACTTTAATACTGTTATGGTACTTTGTTATGTTTGTATGTTTTTGGGAGTTTTTGTATTTATTTTTCATTTTTTCCCTTTATTTTGATAGGACAGTAGAGTAATGACAGGAGGGGAATGGAGAGAGAGAGAGTGGGCGGGATCTGAAAAGGTCCCTGCATGTTTTTTGGGGGGGATTCTTTTTTAGCGCTTGAGAGTCTGTGGTCATAATTCATTGTTCAGAATAAAAAGAGTCATATTGGTTACTTTTATGGTGTTTTTGCCTGTTAGTTTTATTTTTGATAATATTGGGTGTTTGACAGCCTGTGGTCACAATGAACTATAGTTCGAAAATTTGAATGATTTGGAATGTCATTAGTGAGTAAATAATGACATTGTGTTCATTTTTGAGTGACCTTCTCCTGTAATATGAAATAAGGCCTGCCTTGGACAGATTTTAACTCTAGAATACTCCCACTACACCCTTCTATTATTCATAAAGAAACATGCATGTTCCCTGACTGTTTACAGTTCATAGTCACTTGAAGTGTTTATGATTAGATTTTCAACACACACAACAGACAGCGAAAGCAAGCGTTTCAAGTTTATCAAGATTCCTGACGCATATGATGTGGTCATAAGACACTACGATTATTCCAGGTACTTCATCGGCTGGTGAAGTGACAGAATTATGTGTTGACATCCTAATCAAACCAGTCTGACGGGGAAATCCACTCTGCACTTTAAGTTCTAAAGAATGGAAACACGGTTTATGCTGATCACTTTTTATTCTTATTTTTGTGTTTGCAGCAGGCGTCTTTGCCAAATGGTCATTCAGTGCCACCGTACCTTGGGTGAGTATCTTTTATCAGAATTAATTATCAGTATTACTAGAGTGCTCTCAGAGCCGATCCTCCCTATACACAGAATACGCATGCTGCGTAGGTCCCCCGAAACACCAGGGGGCCCCCTTGCTCTCAAAGATGTTTTGATTTTAGTTTTTGAATTTGGCCAGCTGTTATGAAAACAAGAATTATCATTTATTTTAATGCAGTGCGCTGTTACCTCTCTACGTAAAAATCAGACTAATCATGTAACCTGAATGTAGTACAGTCTCTTGCTCTTACAAAAAAACTAAAGAAAACGAGTTGAAAGCATAATCCCCCCGGACCTCAAGGATCGGCACTGAGTGCACTAGCATTTAACCCATTCTCCGCAATCACAATGTCTGTTTTCCTCATCAGGGGTGAGAATCCATTTGCCACAGTTAGACTACGACCCACCATCACAAATGACAGATCTGCACCAATCATATGATGAGCCCCTGCCCTGATGTGAAGCATGAGGTTTTGCCTATGTTGATGCATTGCAGATATGGCAATGGAACCAAATGAAAGGGTTCAGTTACAACAACAATTTTAATCCTTAAAGTTTCTAAAAATGCAAACTAGCTGATTACAATTTTCAAGAGGCGTTATTTATAAGAATTTCAGACTTTGATTAAATTATTTAAATTGTAACTGGATTCATACACTTCAGTTTCCAAGAGAATGCACAGCACCAAACAGGCTCTTGAATAGCTATTTTCTGACCATATTGGTCCTCTATGCCTGGGGCCTTTTAAAGGTAAACCAAAAACCTAAATGTATATTTTAAGGTTGGAGTATTGCAGCCCCTAATTAGAAATACGTTACATAACCAGATCATATTTCATTTCAAAATCCAGTGAAGTAGTGTGAGGTTTGCCAAAGTTGCCAAAGTGTTTTGTTTGGTATGGATTCATTTTAGCCTCTTTTTGTTATACAGTGGCATGGTTTCGTTGTTTTAAAATGCTTATGGATTCCTTATTCTTCACACCTTTTACACATTTAAAGGAGGACAATGTAAAGACACTTAGTTGAATGGTTTATTCCTAATGTTAAAGATGAGTGCAATGTGTATTGATAACATTCTTACTAGCTGCACAGTTAAATGTTGGCTTCTTGGCTTTAGCTGGACATCAGCCTCAAACTCATGAGCATTCTTCACTATGGAGGAGAAATCCTTGGCTCCTAAGTAAATACATACTGATTTTTTTAAACAAAGTCTTGTAAATTTGTGTACATGTTATGCCTTTCCAAGCATGTTATCATGTAGGGGCTACAGTCTTTTCTTTCATACCCTTTTCTTTTTGTCCTGTGATATTGATTCATTGCCCCATTTCTTGTCATATACATTACTCCGAGATAAATATATGTCTATTTGAAATGTTAGATATTATTATTTTGCCATTGTTATGTTATATTTTTTTCCGAAGAAATGCTGTTCTCAGTAATAGTTGTCCTGTTCCTTGCAGGATAAAGATGAGTACTTATTCTGTCTAATTTTCTATAACACTTTATTAATCCCATACCCTATAAAAATGCTGTACTGGTTAATCTGGTGCAGGTGAGTAAGAAATGTACTGTGTTCGTTGTAAACATCTGAATCTGTCATAAATTGGTTTATATGAGGTGATAGTAGGCCTATCTTGCATGTTGTAATACTAGATCATATCAAACAGCAGATAACGGATGTGCTTCAGAACTTTTCTTAAGTGCTAGCAGCGACTTCCAAAACATTGCAGCTATATTTGCGATGGGTGTTTCTAATCAGACTTTAACCTACAGAAAATGAACCACAATTTGATGTATTTGTCTTTTTCTCTATTATCTCCAAACATTAGCAATAATGTATGTATTGTATATTGTAATAATTGTATTTAAAATATAATACTAATAGGGTCATTCTTCAATTGCGGTGGCAAGTGGTGTCCCTCTACTTTACAACAGTTGAAATCAACTTTAAATACCAATAAATCATAAAATGTTTGTATTCTGTAGGGTAAATACAATTTGTGCACTTGTTAATAGTTACATTTTAGTTTTAAAATACATATTTAATTCGAGTTTGAGAGATTGCATTTGTAACAAACCATGCATGTTCCTGCCATATCTTAGAGAGGTATCATAGAATGTAATTGCAACAATATAAAAAGTTAACACAAATAAAGTGATTATATTATGAATATAGATTTTATTTAACATACAATTATATATATTTTGTTATATTTAAGAAAAAATGTGTGTCCCCCAAATTCTGTGGCATTACCCCAATGGATTTTGCCCCTTTAAGAAAAGGGGGAAATCTATTTGGACTTCTTCCTGTGTGTAAAGGTCACTGCAGGTGCTGGTTGATCTGAGGGGTGCACTCTTTCTTATTAAATTTCTTAAGTTTAGCTAAATTTCTGACAATTTAATGTGTCACACTTTATTAGTGTCAGTGGTGTTATGTTGATAACTTGCTGATCTGACATATTTTAATCAAAATTTTGATAAATACATACTTATTAAAATGTCCCCTGATCTTGGAATCATCATGATGGCAGCCTCCATTTTAGAAAAGTCTGGATTAAGGCTGATTTGTCTGTGGTGTGGTGTTACTGTCTTTTCTGGTAACACCACAGAGCCTGTTGTAACTTGCAATATAAAGTCCGTAGTGTTACTTCAAAATGACAGACATAAGTGGCTGTGTCACCAGTGTTTGATTGAAATTATTTACAAATCAAAATGTTTTTAAGCTTTCATTTTAATGGATATAGCATAGTAAATTCATTTATAGCATAGCTTCCATTTGTAGATATGACACAATACATAACAGAAGGGTGCTAGGCAACAAAAGTAATTATCCTTTGGGTGGTGCTGCTCAGTGCAAATAAGTTTCCCGTCATCAGTTACTATTTCGTAGATTTTATCACTGCAGGAACTGACTAATGAGAAGTCACTGGAACTATCAGTTTAATGTTTTATAAAGACCTGCACATTTTGAAAAATGGGTTTTTAGTGATTTTTCCATGATTTTTAGAAATTTAGTGATATTTGAGGGTGTATAGACGGACAGATAGAGAGAGATGTTAATAGTAATAATAAAAGAAAATGAATTATATATATATATGTGTGTGTGTGTGTGTGTGTGTGTGTGTGTGTGTGTGTGTGTGTGTGTGTGTGTGTGTATTAACTTATTAAAATGCGAAGATGGTGTATACTCGTTGAGTGCACCATAGTAACAACCCATTATCTTTTAACGAGTATTTGGCGCCCCTTGCCGGGCTAATACTGCCAATGCAACAATCCTGCCATTTCCTGTTTGGGATCTCAGGGGTCAACACCGTGCAAATCACAGGCAGATTTCACAAAGCCGAATGATCTCAAAATGACAACATAAGCTACCCTAACAGAGATAAGGTATGTAACGCTATATAACGTACTGTCAGCTGCTGAGGATGCATAAACTGCCATGATATTTACCTTCTGTTGTAATGTACATGCACCTGTCAGGGCGGAAAACAGGCAGCTGGAGTCATTCATTTCAAAATGTTTCCCTTATGACTGTATCCCAGTCGTATTCTAGTTTTTTTTGCAAATAATATGCCATTGTCAAGTACTCTACAGGTTCATTTCTTATGTGTTGTCGTTGCTAGCTAGCGTGCTATCCTGTCCATTACCTGCATCAACACACAAGCGTACAACAACACGCAGTATCAAAATATATGTGATGGTTCCTTACTTGCTTTAGAAACGTTTTTAACATTTTGAATTTCGCTAACAACAAAAGTCCAAAAATACCATGGTATGGTATTACCATATTTATTTACATGGATAGCACCATGTTAATCCCTTTTTTATACCATAGTAATACTTTCTTGCTCAGTTATAGTACTAATATGATGGCATTTTGTAAAGTACCTTGCAATGCTATGTTGATAAAGTAATTAAATATAGTAATCATTCAGGTTCTATGAATTACAATCTCATACTGTATTATGCTTAGCATGGTACCACCATAGTTGGGTGGTCCGTGATTTAGTTAGAGCTTTATAGAGTTTATTGTGTATTGCTGGCATCATAGGTTTCATTTATAACTTAAAAGGCAACAAAATAACAGTTGTCAAGAGGTCACTTTCATTGTATCAGCACTGTTTTGGCAGCATGAGAATCAGCTGACTGCAGATCTGCTGTCAAAGCAGAGAAAATGCAGGACATTCTGCTTCATTTGAAAGCAATTAACTTTGTGTGTCCTTGTTTGCTTCTAAACACTCATTGTAGCCATAAACTGGGGATGCGGTGTTTGTTTATCTGCAGATATCTGTGTATTTTCTCTTGCAACAGGGTGCATCATGCCAAGCTCCCTCCTGTGGGCTGTTGATGTGTATGGGAGGGTTTATAGCCTTTCGACGGCGGGACAGCAGTGGGACCATTGTCGCGATGCCCACTTGGAGTTCAAGCGTGTTACAGCTGTACAGCAGTGCTGCTGGAGCATTGCCTGTGACCACAACATCTATATGTACCTCCATGCCAGTGACGTGCCCATCCGCAACCAAGAGGAGACGTATGAAAATCAGGTGTGCTCTATAGTAATATATGTTATTAGTAAAAATCTGTCAAATCATCATTATAGGGTTTGACCAACAAGCAGAAATTATATCCAAGTAAACTTCGAGAGCAGTGAATGGGAGAGTACCACAAATATGTTTTTGCATTCCCATTTGTTCAAATAACAAAAGAAAAACTCCTCTATAGTGCGTCCACAATGTTCAAAAACGCGTCATCACAGTCTTGTGAAAAGGGTGCATGATGATTCCTCTGTTTCAGTTAGTCCCACCCTCATTTATGTTCACGACGTAAGGACATAATAGTGAAATGCACGTGTTTGAAAATGGTGTTGAATTTGAAAGTTGAATAAGTTGAATTTGACAATATTGAAACAAACCTCAATCAGTCTTTAAAAAAATATTGAATATCCCAAATTAAACTTAAGTCTTGGCACTGAATCTGGACCGCATACAAATGAAAACAGACCACCAGGTGATGGAAATGCAATCATCAAATGCATTTTGACCAATTTAATGTGTCCTTGCTTAAAAATAGGATTAACTTAATAGAATTCATATAGTTACCATATTATTTAAAAAAAATTATTTTGAAATATTAGGATTTATTCACTTACATAATCAAGGTGTATAAAAATAAGTTTGGTTTCACCACATTGCTTTTTAAGAGTTATTAAATAGTTACTCTTCGCGAAACAGTACAACATTTTTCAAAACTATACGAAACCAACATGAATACAGAGTGCATGTCTAAAAACTTTGCACATGTTTTTTGTAAACACTTATTTTTCATTAACTCTAGAGCATTGATGATCAAATGAGACTCATTTATGTGTTTCCTGTTCCCTGGCAGAGGTGGAACCCTGTCGATGGCTTCTCGGACCGGCTGTTGCCCAGTGACCGCTGGCAGTGGAGTGATGTCACAGGGCTGAAGCACCAGCCTCTGGGTGACTTCCAGCTGCCCTCTGAGAACTGGGAGTGGGAGGCGGACTGGTACATGGATGAAAACTATGGAGGAGAGCCCACAGAGAAAGAGGTCAGTATTGAGGTCTTTAAAACCACAGAAAGAGCTTTCACTTGCGTTAAGCTGTATCTGATATTCTGTGTGTTTTCAGGGATGGACATATGCTATTGATTTTCCAGCCACTTACACAAAAGACAAAAAATGGAACTCTTGCGTGCGTCGTCGCAGATGGATACGATACAGAAGGTTCAACGCACAGGACACTTGGGTCAAGGTGTGTACCAGCACAAAGGTCTTGAAAGCAATTATACAGTATATCTTATCTTAATTATTTCTCTTTAATGTTGATGGAAAATCTTATCTGTGTGTTCTTGAATTTTATATGTGAGAGCAGATCCCCTCAGAGCAGATTTGGTCTCTTCCTGACCCGTTTAATGACATCAGTTGTGGTGGTTGGGAGATCACAGAGGAACCCAGAGGGTGTTTGGCACTGTGGGCGGTCTCTCTGCAGGGAAAGGTCAGAACCCAGTTCGTTCCATGCTTGCATACAGTGTCCAACAACACCTCATGCTTTTATAATCGATTAATTTTTCAGTTCTTACAAAGCTGTAAAGAGTGTATGAATTCTTGGAACTCGGATGAATTTTCATTTATGCACATAAAGATCTTTTTTTTTTACATTCGAGCAGGTGTGGTTTCGGTGTGGCATCAACCATCATAATCCTGAAGGCTCTATTTGGGAGGAGGTGCCCGTACCAGGGGAGGTTATGCAGATCAGCTGCGGCCCGGGTGACCTGGTGTGGGCTGTCCTGTGGGAGGGTCATCTGCTGGTCAGAGAGGGCATTGGCAGAGACTGCCTGAAGGGTGAGTGTAGTGGTGCAGTACATACACACACAAAAAATGAGGTAGATGATAGGGTAACTCTTTATTTCGATAGTCCACTTTAGACATTCTACTAACAATGAGTAACTTTGCAACTACATGTCAACTAGCAGTCATTAGAGTATTAGTTGACTGTCTGCTTAATAACTTCTAACACTTTACTTTGATGGGTCCACAACATACAGCATACTGACTATGAGAAACTTTGCAAGTATATGTCAACTTATTCTACTAACCCTAAACCTACCCTAACAGTCTACTTTGAGAGTTAGTAGATATGTACAGGTACATCTCAAAAAATTTGAATATCGTGAAACAGTTCATTTTGTCTTGTAACTTATTTTCAAAATATTCAAATTTTCTGAGACACTGAAATTGAGTTTTCCTTATTTGTAAGCCATAATCATCAACATTTCAAGAAATAAAGGCTTGAAATATTTCACTCTGTGTAATGAATCTATATAATATATGGGTTTCAGTTTCTGAAATGAGTGACAAAAAATATTGACCTTTTTCATGATATTCAATTTTTTTTAGATTAATTAATTAGAATTAGTTGAATGTAGTTACAAAGTTACTTATAGTTAGTATAATGTCTAAAGTGGACTATCAAAATAAAGTGTAATCGATGACAGACATGATAATATTGATGTAATCACAGGGTCATCATGGGTCACGGTGGAGTCGCCAAGCCCTGGTGTGGGTGCCGTACACGTAGCTGTTGGCGTGAATGTAGTGTGGGCTGTCACTAAAGATCATAAAGTAAGGCATATTTTAATTTAATATACACTTGCACATACAGTGGGGTTCCAAAATCTGAGACCACTAATACAAATGGTCCCTATATTATTTTCCAATGTATTATTATCTTTTTAACTACAAATTATATTATCATTCATTTTATATTGCATATACTAGAAATGGTGCAGAGTTAAAACAAATTTAAATTTTCTTTACATGCAAGACAGTTCAAAAGTTTGGGGCCAATAAAAAAATGGAAAGAAATTAATATTTTTATTTAGAATGATTTCTAAAGGATTATGTGACATCATGCTTAAAATGAGTTTTGCCATCACAGGAAACTTTTTTTATTTTAAAATATCTTTAAATAGAAAATAATGATGTTGATTATGTTAAACATTTATGTAATATTTTATAATATTGTTGTTTTATCTTTGATAACATACATCCAGTCTTGTTGAGCATAAGGTACTTGAAAAACGTGTAAAAAATCTTACCAACCCCAAACTTTTGAACAGATATGTACATTTTTCTATTCTTATTTAGCTTGTTTTCCACGTCTCCTTATTTTTATTAGGTCTGGTTTAGACGGGGTGTGAACTCTCATAATCCTTGTGGCTCAGGTTGGATAGGTATGGTTGGAGAGATGGTCATGATCAACGTGGGTCTCAATGATCAGGTCAGAGATCAGTAGTGTTTCCTCTTTGGTTTATCTCAGTTCTGTCTCTTGTGTACTTTTTACATTGTATAACTGTACACGTGGTACATATTTCAACAAAAAAAGCAGAAATGAAAATGTGGCATAAACATTTTTTTTCTGTGAGAAAAATTACAAATGTTCAAATATTGGTGTGTTAAAATATCAGATATTATGCCATATAAAAGTATTCATCTGAGTATATGTTTTGAATGAGAATAGTTCTGAAATCATTTCAGCAGTTGTTACACTGAGATCTGTGAAGGTCATGTGATGTCTCTGTGCTCAGGTGTGGGCTATTGGTTTTGAAGACCGGGCGGTATATTTCCGCCAGGGTGTGACTGCCAGCGAGCTGAGTGGAAAGGCCTGGAAAGTTGTGTCTGTACCCAGAGATAGTGAACGTTCCCACTCTAGCGCCAGCGCAAGCAGCCTTCAGAGGTTAGTGGACTTTAAAATGTGCACATTGCAATGCATGTCCTAGTTGCGATATTCCAATTTCTGTTGTGGTTGACTTTTCTGAACATTTCTTTAGACAATTTATTACACATTATATATATTGCAATTAAAACTAAGATTTTTTATTAATTAAAAGTAATATTCTGCTATTGGGGAGTACAGCAAAAAAATGTCAACGTCGTCATGTTGCTGGACACGCCTACATCCTGTTAGCAACAGCCACTGTCGCTCATCTGTCTAGAAGTCACTAAATGAACAGCAGAAGTCAAATGAAATCAAGTTGCTTTGTCACAGCATGATCAATTTCTAGAGAAAGGAGTTTCTTTAAAACCAAAAGTAGACTTCAGCAAAAGACAATGTGGCACAAGATGTGTTGACTTATGTGATAGGATTAATATTGATATTTTTCATGAAATGTTAGATATTCTTAAATAATATGTTTGCAGTGTGTTGTCATGTGACAAATAATCTCTCAATTTTTTTATTTATTTAATGATAGTCTTTTAAATAGTTAATGTGCATTAATAGTTGAACATTTTTGCACAATTCAATGAATTCAAATGAGATTATTAGTTTAGATAGATGGTATATAAATAGATAATTTCATTAGGTGTTCTCTTAGTAGACTGGATTGATGGATATCACAGGTTAAAATGTATAACAGTTATTTGAAACATGAATAATGTGTTTTTTTTTTATATATTTAAAAAAAAAAATGTGTATTAGTGATTCCAAACTTCTGGTGCTGTACATGTTAACACTTTGTGTCTCTACACCTCACAGTGCTGGTTGTTTCTTTGGTGGTGAGGTGCGTCTGCAGTCCCAGGCATCAGTGTTGAGTGATGCAGACCCTGAGACTGAGAGAGCTGGGGGAGAAGTTGTCCCAACACTTGAGATAGGAGACGCCCCTAAGCCACGCATCCCCAAAGTGACCAGTGACAGCTTCATCTCAGAGCTTGTGTCTGACCGTGAAGGCCAAATCAGTTGCCGTGACATCCCCCCAGCTGGTCCATCTATTCCTGAGGAGGATCACCCAGAAAAAGAGGTGGAGGACAGGGCTTCCCCAGCCCAGGTTCTGTCTCTTAGCCAATCAGGTGAGGTGGATCCTCAATGGAGCAATGTGGACCTAGAGGAAGCCCAGATGCACCTCACATCTGGACCTGGAGGAGATGCAGCTGAAACCAGCAGCCTGTCCTCTGTAGCCACCTATAACTTGGCCCTTGAGGAGCCTTACGGGCCAGATGAACATCCAAAATGGGCCTGGGTTAGCGGTGGAGGATGTTTGGTTGAGTGTCACACACAGCTCAACTGGTTCAACTCGTCTACATCCACAGGTCAGTCAGGTACCATGTTGGGCTGCATGATGTATTGCAATAAAATCGATATCGCGATGTGGCGTAGTGCAATTGTCAAGATTTAATTAATTGAATATAAGCATGGCCGGTTTCAAGTGAAGTGCTGCATTTACAGTGTTTCAGTTTCTAAAAACAGCTTGTTTCATTTCCAATGAATCGAGCCGTTCTGAGACGCTGAAATCATACAATCGTGTAAACGAACAGTGGCAGCTCATATTTGTATTTGCTGGCAAACTGTCAAAATAAAAGCTCAATGGTTTGCCATTTGAAAATAAAGAAATTAGTATATAAATATTAGTATTGTAATTTTACAGTAAGTTTTCTGTATTTTATTGTACAATATTGTTACGATATTTTTTATTTTGTGTAATAATATATTTGCATTTAATAATAATCACAATAAAAATAATGATATATTTTATAGTAATTTTGAATTGGTCAAAAACAGTGAGAATGTGCCCTTTGAAATTTGGCCTCAAGTGGAAAGATATTTCTGAAATTATAAAAAGCCATATTTTCACGTTTTTCCTAAATCATTCACCCCTTAAAAGGATTTTACACAAAAAAGAATAAAAATGACTTTTTAGACTTTTTCCTGCAATTTTGCCGGAATTATAGTCTTTATATATTGTATATGTCCAATATCGTGCAGCCCTATTGCCAGCTGTGTAATTTAATGATTCTCTTTGTCCTTGACCTTATCAAATGTGATTGTCTCCTCAGCCCTGAACTCCATGCAGGCCATGTCTCTCTCCATTACACCTGCTCAAACGGCAGCATGGCGTAAACAGATATTTGAGCAGCTCAGCGAGCGCTCCAAGAGAGAAATGGAGAATTTCATGCATTATGAGCAGGCCATTGAACAGGTAGTGCTCACACACATAACTGTTTACCTCATCTGATGTTTTTGGTTATACTAACCAGTTTTGTCATTTATCTTTTTAAAATTATATCCAGACTGTCGTTGCTATACCAACAGTAAGTGTCTGTACAAGTGCTCCAAGAGTTAGATCAATAGTCAGTGCAACAGTTATTATGACAGTGGCCCTCAGCTTGGTAGAGCCAATGAGTTACCCCTGGAAAATTAATCTTTTGTCTTAAACCTTAAAAATGCTTATAATTTGATAAATGATTCACTCCGAATCCTGTCCTTTCCACAGTCAGTGTGGGTGAAGAAGGGCACCATGCAGTGGTGGCGAGACTGGAAACCTCATAAGTGGGTGGATGTTCAGTTTGCACTGGAGCAGTTTTCAGGAGCGGATGGTAACAAGGATGGGATTCTGTTTATCTACTACACATTTAATGATGAAAAGAAGGTAATCTCACATCCCATTTTGTGGCTTTTAATCCGTGTTAATTAGCTTTGATGCCAACTAGTAAGGTTAGTGTACAACTAAAGGTTGATAAAAACGTTCTTTTATTAAGATTTATGCCATGTTATTTATACTGTAGTTAAAAACTAATCTAAAACTAATTGGCTATTTAAAAAATAAAGTAAAATGTACAAGATTTTGATTTAACTTTCTGTTGGAAATACACCACTGATCAAAAGTTGTGAGTCAGTAAGATTTTATTTTAAGAATTTTATACTTTTATTCAGCAAGGAGGCATTAAATTGATCAAAAGTGACAGTAAAGATGTGTCATTTTGTAGTGCTGTCAAATGATTAATCGTGATTAATCGCACCCAAAATAACGTTTTTTTTGTTTATATAATATATTGTGTACCGTGTATAATTATGTATATTTTAGTGTTGTCCACGGTACCAAAATTTCTGTATTCGGTACCGATACCAGTGAAAATCCACAGTTCTCTGTACCAAAGAAAAACACAAAAGATGCTAATTAAAAAACACACTATTTTTATTAATAAAAATCAAAGCAATTCTTTATACTTAAGTATAGTAATAAGTATGAAAAACAGTAAACAAGTTTCACCCAAATTTAATTGGTCTTTTAATTAATTAAATTTAAACACATTACATTTTTTGGTAAAGAAAGGGAATTTACTATGAAAATTAAAACAAGAAATATTGTGAGATTATTTCTTCAAAATAAAGTTTTATTAATTTCATTCAACAGTAGGAATATCACATACATTCTACTAAATAATGGTAGTATATTTCTGGCAATGTCTTTGAAAGTAAAAATGAACTTTTATTTTGACGGGTTGCCGTGAATACCTTTAAATTGACCATGGTTTTACTCAAATGAAATGGTAAAATGCTCATAAAAAAGTGACTCTCTGATCAGTTCTGGAGATGTTGTTTATGTATTTATGTCCTCATTGAGACTGCGAGCGTCACACACACGTCAGTGTATGTGAACATGCAGGATTCATATTTGAATCGACTTTTGCAGATACTAGTCCATATGGCGATTAGATTTAAGTGTAATGACCTACTTTTGATTAATTCGTCTAAACTTTGGCCCCGTTTACACTAGTGCGTTTTCGTTTTAAAACGCATAACTTTTGCTACGAATATGCCTGTCGTTTACACTACTCCGGCGTATTCAAGGTAGAAAACCGAGACTTTTAAAAACGCTGCAGACCACGTGTTGGTTTGAAAACTCTGGGGAAGCGTTTCAGTGTAAACGGACCAAAACAGAGACTTTTGAAAATGATGGCTTGGCTGCCCATATTCGCTCTGCGTATCCTTGACGACAATGTAAACAATAATATCATGCTCGTTATTTTACCCATAGATATGTATAGGTAGATTCCGCATTCGACCACTCCAAGCACGCAGACGTTTCCACGATCTAAATAATAGGGTCTACCTATACATATCCATGGTTGTACCTGCATCCTGCATGAATGGTCATGTGACATGCATTTTAAGTTGTGTAATGTAAACGGAGATCGTTTTTTAAACGCAGTGGAAACGCCAGTATAAAAGTTGATCGTTTTCATTTGAAAACGCCGTTTTAAAATGAAAACGCACTAGTGTAACGTAAATGGTGCCTTTGACAAATTCCGTGACATTCCGTGTTAAACTGTAAATTCAGTTTTTATGACTGGATTCCGAGATTCAGTCCGCGTTTTCTGCATCGTGGAAATCATAGGGCTGTACTCGTCAAGAACCGTGTTGACCGGGTACTCGGTACTACCGTTACTTGAAAAAGCCTGGTACCGTGATGTTTTTAGTACCGACCTGGTACCAAAGTACCGGGTCTTTTGACAACACATATATATACATACAATATACATAATAAATATACACAGTAAACACACATATATCATATAAACAAACTTATTTTGAATGCGATTAATCGGTTGACAGCACTAGTAATTTTACTAAAGATTTACATTTCAAGTAAATGCTATACCTATGAACATTCTTCTCACAGAGGGATCTTTAAAAAATGAGTTTAATTTTCCACAAAAGTATTAAGCACAGCCATTTTTCAATTATAATAAGAAAATATTTCATGAGTACCAAATTAGCATAATAAAACAGAAAACAGATATTTTAATGTATTAATCTATCACAATATTACTGTTTGTGCATTTTTGTCCAAAATAAAAAATTGTCAAAATAAATATTAGTTATCAAATAAATGCAGCACTTGATGAGCATAAGAGACTTTTTTCAAAAACATTGAAAAATCTTATCAACATCAAACTTGTGATTGGAAGTGTATATGAACACTGGAAATAAATCTGTGCTTGTAAAGTTTCATGTTGTCTAAATTCAACCCCTATTTTTCTGCTCTTTTCTCTGGCCAGTATCTCCACGTGTTCATTAACGATGTGACAATCCTGGTGCCAGTACTGAATGACTCCAAACACACATTTGCCATCTATACAGCAGAGCGAACCAAACAAAGGTGGCCCATCCGCCTGGCTGCGGCTACAGAGCTGGAGATGCACGACTGGGTGAGGAGAAATATTAATCATGGGAAATTGACTCTCAACAACTTGCAACTGCACTTTGTGATTACCTTGGTGTTTGACTGACAGTTTGTTCATCGTTTCAGCTTGCTCTGCTCAGTGTGTCCTGCTGTGACTCTAGAGGTATTCAGGGCCCTCCCTCCAAACAAGCCATCTGGTCGGTCACCTGTAAAGGTGACATCTTTGTGAGCGAACCCACAAAAGAACTAGAGGCATCTCCCTACGCTACACCGTGTGATCAGATGTAAGAATCAGATGATTGATTGATTTTATGGGAACAAGTTTGATGTAAATAGGTGATTCTTCCTTAATTTGTACCGTAAGTGTTGTTTTATTCAACAAGCTTTCTACTTAAAAGATGTATTATAGTACATTCTTCAAACTTTATTTTTATTTTAATTTATTTTTAAGCCTGTCCCTCATCCAGATATTTAGCTTTTTAACTAACCTTCATAGTACATTTATTAAGTGTGAAAATCAAGACAATTTTCCTGCCAGAACCATTGAGTTTTTCCAAAAACTTGACAAAAAACCAGCATGCATCATTAGATTATCCAAAGCGACTTACAAATGAGGACAACAAAAGCAATCAATTGTAGTATTAAAACAACTACATACAGATCCAAAACTAAAAGCTCAAACTTTATCAATGCTACATATACACATTTTACATATAAAGCAATTCAATAAAAATGACAAATGCATACAACTACATTTCAAAACTGAACATTTAAATGAAAAAGAAATAAAGCTAAAAACAATTCAAAACATTAAAGAACAAGAGGTAAAGATTATAATAATGATTCTAACATAACACTAAGCCAAACATCAAAAAACAATGACATATATGTGTATGTACAACCACACATACACATTTATAAAATCAATATATATATATATATATGATTTCATTTCCATTTAGTTTGTTGAAGTATTAAAATAACTAAAATTAAATAAAACAGTCACATTATTATTAAAGTAACAAATAACATACAATATAATTCACACATTAAACCAACATTCACTTGAAAGTTGACAAAGGCCAAAAACCATGTGATAAATGTTTAACATGAATGAAACATAGTTTGAAGAGGTCTAAAGAGCCCCTCATTGAAGAACTACCTTTTAAAAGTTTGGGGCCAGTGAGACTTTTTTAATGTTTTAAAAGAAGTCACTTATGCTCACTAGAGCTGCGTTTAAAAACAGTAATAATGTGAAATAATATTACTAATAGTATTGTTCATTTTAAAATAACTGTTTCCTAATTATATTTAAAAATGTACAAGTCTTTATTTTTCTTACATCCTTAATTTGCATCCCCAAACTTTTGAACAAACGTATATTCATATCATATTTGTCTGTTGTCTTGCTGGTATGCCTTATAGTAATTCATGAATAGTCACTATGGAAATATGAACAAAAAACTACAATCGTTGTCATCATGGCAGGTTCTGGCGTCAAGTCGGAGGGCATTTGCGTATTATTGAGTCCAACGGTCTTGGTGTGGTGTGGGGGATTGGCTATGACCACACTGCCTGGGTCCACACAGGAGGCTATGGAGGAGGCTTCTTCCAGGGTAAATGCATCACCTCTTTCTAAGCCAAACAGTGTTTTTCATGCACTTTAGTCACATAATGAATTTATCTCACACACACAGGGTTGGCAAGCAGCACTGATAACATCTACACACAGACTGACGTGAAGAGTGTGTACATCTATGAGAACCAGCGCTGGAATCCTGTCACTGGTTACTCTAACAGGTTAATACAGAGCATGATGTTTGTAATCCAGAAGTGTTCCTGTATGCTCACTGCTGTGCCTCACTGTTTCTCCTCCAGGGGTCTCCCTACTGACCGTTACATGTGGAGCAATGCCTCAGGTCTGAAGGAGTGCACTAAAAACAACACAAAAACACCCTCCCCCAACTGGACTTGGGTTTGTGCTGTTATGCATGTCCTCCAAATACATAAAGAACATGTCACTGCAATTTACTTGTGTTTGCTTTATGGTTGCAGATCGCTGTATGTGTGAATGATCCCTAATATTTTGCAGGTGTCTGACTGGACTATTGACTATGCTGTGCAAGGTGGCACAGACAGAGAGGGCTGGCAGTATGCTGCTGACTTTCCTGCGTATGTTAAATTGGTATTAGTATATCTTATAAAATAAAAAGCGCAAGAGTGAGAGTGACCTAACTCTTGATTTTTCTGCATGTATTCACCATTCTAGGTCATACCACGGAAATAAAACATTGAAGGACTTTGTCCGCCGCAGACGTTGGGCCAGGTATCTAGCACTTACTTTAGGAATATTTTTCATCAACTAATGTAGTTAGTTAGTAGTAAATAGTAAAAAAGAAAAGGACAGTAAAAATATTCAAAAGATGTAACCAAACAGTGTTATTTTAGTATTTTTGTTTAGTAGCCTATATATAAATATTGTTCAGTTTGCAATTGCTCCAAATTACTTAAATAATTTTTGGTATTCAAAATGAAACCATTTTTGTTATTGTTAAATTTGACTCCCACTCACCAATCTTCTTCCACTTTAGAAAGTGTAAACTCACAACAACTGGCCCCTGGCAGGAAGTCCCACCTATAGCTTTGAGTGACATCACAATCCTGCCCTGTGGACCGAAGAGCACAGTGGAGCAGGTGCCATTATGGGCCATCAGCAACAAAGGAGACGTCTTGTGCCGTCTGGGTGTCACTTCACTTACCCCTGGAGTAAGAGCCAAGTTCCTTATTTTCTAGAAGTTAACTGTTTATCATCCAGTAGTTCCCATGCAAATAGTGTACAGATACTTCACAAACTCCAGCATTATCACTGTGAGAGTCCTCCCAGAATACTGTAACCCTGACAGATGACGTGGCTTGCTCACAGGGGTCATCATGGTTACATGTTGGAACTGACCAGCCTTTCAAGTCGATTTCCATAGGTGCCGTCCACCAGGTTTGGGCCATCGCTAAAGATGGCTCTGCATTCTACAGGGGCTCTGTGTCTGCCCAGAACCCGGCAGGTGAGGGAATAACCTTCTATCACAAAGCCTTTGCGTGTATCACCGCATGAGAATTGCGTTTTAATGCAAGTCATGCTTGTCATTCTGCTATTGCAGCATTAGAAAGGTTTGATCTGTTCGCAGGAGATTGCTGGTATCACATCCCCTCTCCAACCGGACAGAAGCTCAAACAGGTGTCAGTGGGCAGGACGTCTGTATACACAGTGGATGAAAATGGTACACCTATAAATGTCACACTGATAAAAAGGTGTTAATACATCAGTGGCCTCTGGTACTTTTCAAAAGCGGGGAAGCACAGATGTTACTATTCAATGGGAAAATATGTACTCTAATTAGGGCTGGGCGATATATCTCATGCGATAACTCTAATCTGTTTGTATATCTTGGTGTCCGCTGTATTGGTCCTAAAAGCAGTTTACTTAATGACTGAAATGACTTTACATCAATAATTGATCACACTTACGTGTAACTGTATTTTACAGCAAGATTATTATGAATGCTAATTTAAATGTGTTCTACAGTAACTGAATCTCTAAATTTGGTATGATAAATATGCACATATTACAGTTCCCAGCGCAACAGTTTTCAAAACTGATAAGAAAAACATATTTTTTGAAAACTAAATCAGCATATTAGAATGATTTCTGAAACTTGAAAACTGTTGAAAATTCCACTTTTCCATTAAATAAAGTACATTTTAAATATAGTAAATATAAATGTAATTATACTTAATATAAATTAACTAATATTTTAATTTTATTGTATTTTTGCAGAAGACTTTTAGAAATATAAAAAAATCTTACCATCCCAAAACTTTGTAGTATAAATAATACAAAAATGTATAATAAATTATAATATACCTATAATGATATATATAGCATATATATATATATATATATATATATATAATCATATGTGGTTAAAGCCTACTTGATCTAAATTGCTTTTATTTTCGTGTGTGTGTGTGTGTGTGCAGTTGAAAGCAATCACCAGTTTAATACATGTTTTATTTAAACCATCAAATATAAATTGACAATTTATTATAGCAATGATACTATGTATGGTTTTGTATGTGCAGGTAACCTGTGGTACAGACATGGTGTGACCCCCAGTTACCCTCAGGGCTCATCATGGGAGCACATCTCCAATAATGTGCGCAAGGTGTCTGTGGGACCTCTGGACCAGGTCTAGACCATGTCCTTGTAACTAGTTATTGCAGTCTGACTACTGCAGGTTTGCTCCTCTGCTTAATGCCAGATTTATTTTTTTCCTAAGGTATGGATCAGTGCGGATAAGTGCAGGGCAGCCACAGTTTGAGCTGTGGCACTGTGTGTCGCCGACTGGGGGTGCTCCCGATGGAACCCAAAGGACACTCGTGGGACTATGGCATTGGGGTGAGCACTGTCTTTATGCTCACTTCTCACTAACACTACTGTGCAGAATTGAAAGAAAATGAGAAATGATCTGTTTCTTTCAGGGTGGATGGGATCATATTACAGTCAGAGGAAATGCCATGGAGGCACCTCGCATCCTGATGCCATCCCTGACTGACAACCAGACGGCAACACATCCACTGCTAACCAGCAACCAGCCAGAGATGAACGGAAACCCAGTGGGCTGTTAGTCAAACAGCTGAGCTCTTTATGCTAACCGTCTCTACTGTAGCCATGAACTGTTTTCTTCCCTTCTGTAGCGCTTCTCTTGTTTAGAGCAGAATTACTCAATCCCACTTTACAAATCGTGTGACTCGAGCTCTCGCACATGCAGGCGACTGAGCTTTTGTTTGTACCTCAGCTGAATTCATGTTTCCAGTTAGTCTGAAAAATGTTTTCTCCTTTTGAGGGCTCTGGTGCATATTGAGGCCACTTTCAGTAATGCCCTCTCATTTTTAACACTCCCATCATTCGCCATTATGTTTTTTACATTAACTTTTGTTTAGAGGATCTTAATTCAAAGTTTATTTATTCGTCTGTGGTAAAATCACGATTGCCAGTTTGCTTTTTAGATTTTTTTATTTGAATTCAGGGGCATTAAATACAAAATATCACAGTATAAGCTACTGTAGTGTAGGTACACTACAAGCATTTTATATTGAACATCACACACAAACAACATTTTTAAACAAACACCTGCTTCTGGGAATTTTACAGCTCGTCTGCAGTGCCGCTAAACATGGGTTTAAGCATAAAAGAGTCTGTAATATGTTCATCATCTGCTTGTATTGGGCTGTTGGTTATGTTCTTATTCAAAGCTGAGACAGCACAGTGGTACTGTACAAATACACTACAGTTACAAAATCTGGAGTCAGTAAGATTTCTTTTAAGAAATTAATACTTTAATTTGAATGAGTTCTGAAGGATCATATGACAGAATTTTTGCAATATATTACAGTTTTTATTTTTGATCAAATAAAAGCAGTGGTAAGCACAAGATACTACAAAACAATAAATAAATCAAATCTTACCGACCTTTAAGTTTTGAATCGTAGTGTATGTTCAGACACGAATTTAACTGTCGTCATTGTTGAAAGAGTGCAATATTTACTTTTGCACTTGAAATTGTGAAGACAATGTTGTGAAACATTTCTCAGGATGTAAGCATATTTTATTTATACATAGATATATGTGGTTTAATTCCATTTAAAGGCAGCACAAATTTCAAAAAGTAACAGTGTTTATAAGAAATCTTTCCAAATGGTTTTATTAGGATGAATAGTTCGTTTTATTCCTCTCCTGCTTAGTTATATTGTACATGTGGATGTATAAATGTTGAATATTTATGGGTAATTTACAGTCCTAATGTGAAACTGCGTCAATTGTGACATCCTATAGGGCATTATGTATGGTTGCTTCTGTAAATATAAAGAACTTTATGCAGGCATGAAAGAAACGACTAGAAAAAGAAAAGGATACTATAGTTTGAAATTGTTAAATGTAGACAAATAACAGGGTAAAGATTCACTATTTGTGTAAAGTAAACTCCTCTCATTGTCATGGTATGTGTCCTTTCAATAAATATGAAATCTGCTCCAAAACTTTGCATTTTTAATATGAAATACTTACCCTGTTAAAGGGATAGTTCACCCAAAAAATTGAATTGTATTGTTTACTCGCCCTCATGTCTTTCTAAACCTGTATGACTGTATTTCATGGAACAAAAACTAAGATGTTTTTTGTTTGTCCATCCAATGAAAGCCAGGGGTCCCAGTGTTATTTTGGACCCCCCTGACTTTCACTACAGAAGCAAAGCATCTTCATTTGTGACGTTTTTGGGTGAACTACATTAATGACCAGCAAATTGTGTGCCTTCATAATCCAAAGAGTTATTGGTTAGTAATTTAGCAACGATGAAAGCAAATAACTACCACATTGTTTGTGGACAACATAATCTGTACATAAATGAATCTGTTTATGGACCAGCTTTAGCTTGTAAACTCAGGGTTATTCAGATGGACACTTTAGTTAGTCTTCAGAGCTGGTATTCATCATCGTGCATGTATTTACACAGCGCTCTCGGAGTCTGTGGCAGCGTGTGTTAGCTGTCCTGGTTGAAGCTGTGAATGTGGCTCAGGAAGTTGGACAAATCCTCTTCTCCCTCCTCCTGTAGATGCTGCTGATAGCACTGCAGGAGCCGGGAGGCATGAGTCTCCATGTCACTCTCGGCGTGAGGCAGGCAGGCGTTCGACATGCCCAGGATGATTGTGGTTAAGGACTTGATGTAGTTCTTTGCCAGCGTGAGAGTCTCGATCTTGGAAAGTGTCTTGTCTGTTTTGACGTGAGGAATGGCCTCCCGTAGGGCCTGAAAGGCGTTGTTGAGTTTGTGCATCCTCTGCCTCTCTCTCTCGTTACTCTCCAGCCTGCGGACATTGCGTTCTTTAGTGCTGCTGTGCTGCCGCCTGCGACGCTTGCCCACGCGGGAACCACCGTGCCTCTCGCCCCTCAAAGTTCTCCATGTGCTTCCCAGCCTCACGGATGCCTCTGAACCCTCCTGCTCGCTGGAACCTGGCTCTGTTTCCAGTGTAAAGTCTGGGTCATCCTGCTCTGTCCAAGACTGTCTCCCCCGCTTTGACCCCTTTCCTTTGACCTTCATACTTGACTCACCCACACCCTGGTGTAGGCCCTATAGCATAATATCATTCACATTTGATTGGCGCAAGTTAACATGAAAAATAACATTATATGTGAGTGACCCTGGACCTCAAAACCAGTCATAAGTAGCAAGGGTATGGGTCAAAATTATCAATTTTTCTTTTATGCCAAAAATCATAAGGATATTAAGTAAAGATCATGTTCCATGAAGATAGTTTGTCATTTGTCTACCATAAATATAGCTACACTTATTTTTTGATTAGCAATATGCATTGCTAAGAACTTCATTTGAACAACTTTAAAGGTGATTTTCTCAATATTTTTATTTTTTGCAAGTTGTATCTCAGACAAATACTGTTCCAACAAAACCATACATCAATGGAAAGCTTATTTATTCAGTTTTCACAATGTATAAATCTGAATTTCGAAAAATTGACATGGTTTTGTGGTCCAGGGTCACATACAAATGGCTTTAATACAGTGGATACTGAAAATAATGTTATATGAAGATTAAATACATCTCAAATGCTTGTTTGAACATACTGTACTAACATCTAGTTTACGTTAGATTACACGTTATTCTAGATAGTGTGTATTATCTTTCCCTAGTTAGTTTCACTAGTAGCATCTCATTCACCCCTGGTTAACTGTTATCTATTCAAAATTTTACAACTTTGACTGTCAGAAAATGCAGAAAATCCACTATTGCTAAATGAAATAACTGTTGATTATGAATCAGATGCTGACACGATCAAACGAACTACGAAAATGCACATTGTCTCTCTACACGTTGTCGCTTCTGTCTTATAAGCTGTCAATCATCTCTACTGTCGGAAACAAAGTTTTGCTTACCTCGAAATAAATGTCCACCAAACTCGTGGTGATGTGAGAGCGGTAATGAGTTGACGCGAGGCGCTGTGGTCTTCCTGACAGCCGCAGACAGAATGAAATGTTAACGGTCACGCGCTCTACCTGTTGCTGCTCGATGTCCACGTAGCGCTTTTGTGGCCAATCAAAGGAGGGATCCGTTTCGTCTCGAGTCACCCATGAGCTGGCGCAAGCATCGGAAATAGCGATCTGAAACTTTGTTCAGGCTTTCAGATGATGATAATAGCGGGTCTGGGATGCAGCAGCTGCTAATGCTGCAGGTGGTATATGCAATGCACAAATGCTTTTGTTTTAAAGCTGTGGCCAATTCCAATCACATACTGTTGCTGTGTTGCATTACATTAGTGGGGACTTTCCACTGATAAACATGCATTCGTGCATTTAGGTTATTTAATTTTTGAAAGAAATAAAAATACAGACGTGGTAGTGGTGGCTTCATGCAGATGATTAAGTTGTACTATTTCCATGGTACTTTATCAAGATAAATATTTGCTTAGACCTTTGCATTTCAAATGGGCCTTGCATACTTATCATTTAAGCACTTTTCTTTATGGTGATGCATTCATGGTTCTTTGGAGATTATTAGGCCTATTACTGTATTTTTGTATTTATTTATTATTTATTCACACTTGTTAATAGCATATCTGTACATTCATTTAGACAATTCAAAAAATTTGACACTTCCACGTCTGTACATTATTTAATTTTCAGTTTTATTATATTAGTGTTATATTCCATCTCTACGGTCTTATCCCATATGTATGTTTGCATGTATGTTGCACTACTTCCGTAAGCTCCTCTCATCAAATCAAATTTGATTTGTGTGTAAACATTGGCCTACTTGAAGCTCTTTCTGACTTCTGACATGTGTATTCATTTACTTTTTTACATTAGGCTCTTCGGATCATTATATTGGTTTCTGCACTCTTCATTAAAGCTATGTTTTTAAACCAGGGGAAAACAGAAAATATTTTATTCTGCTTTTACTTTGTTTCATTTGCATTCACATGTGTATTTGGCAGAGAAATTAAAATAAATGATTGTGATTAATCTCATTTCCCATTTGAGGAAAGAAAATGGGTCTAATATAGGTTTTGAAGTGACAAAGTCATCAGTTTTCTTACTGGATCCTTTATTTGTAGAAGTGATGATGTGTGCAAAGAACCACCCTTTTCGTAAACTGTGGTATCAGACAGATCAAACACAGACAGGTTTATTTTGTACCCGAGTATGGCAAACCTGTTCCAAGTGTGCCTGCGTTAAGTTAAGTATCTTGTTCTAATCTTAAAATGCTGTTTTGAGCTTTCTTTGCAGCGTTGTATAAAGCACACCTGTAAACATCATTTTGAGTAAGGGATGGATGCACACTTTTAACATTTGACATAATATTAAGGCACAACTAACTTGGTGTTGGACAAACAGTACATTTTCACGGTTTCTGGGAACAAGTACATTTCACACCTGTTTAACTCACAGCAGCTATCAGCTCAAATGTTCCCTCCCCCACATCACTGATGGCCTTGGTCATGCAGCGTTTGGACACAGGCTGGGCGAGACTTACTCCCTTGCTCCGGTCTCAATGCTGAGACTATGGAAACAGTTTCTATCCCAACCCTCAGTTTATTCAGTCTGGAACCTCCTGTATACACCACTTACACTGATAACAATCTGCCTGCAAGCAAAGTGTTACAGACAAAGCTCAGAAAACAGACTCATTCAAAATCATGCTCACAAGCAGGCATAAAACTGTACAAACACAACTAACATTCATTCATGCAAATCCATCCAGGTATTCACTGTAGTAGTAGTCTAGTTTATCAGCACTTGGTAGTACTGATAAAATTGGACCTCATGCATAACACATTTTATAGTTTCAACTGTTCAGCATCGTGTTAAATTTCAAGATAACTTCTTGATTTGCATACTCCACACGGAGGTATCTTTAAAGTCCTGCTCAAATTTCCCTTGAGTAAATAAGTCACTCATTAGCAACCCCATGCTAAGCGCTACATTCCAGCGAGGGGAGCTTGTTAGATGTTAATCACAAATGAAAACGTTGTCAGAAGCTAAATGGGCTGTTTGATGAGAACTTAAGTTGATAAGGGACCATACACACAAAACTATTTTAATGTTTCATGGCTTAATCAAGGCCCAAAGCTCACAGCTGGCTGCCTTCAAGGCTAAATGCAAAAATAGCTGTTTAAACATGGAGCTTCTCTCCGCTGCGCTGCACACCTGATGTTTCTTCACACAGAACAGTGTTTGAATTAAGTCAAAGGTAATTTGTTTCACTGAATGAATGCTTATTTGAAGGGTTAGATTACGTTTGATATGAAAACTACAAATTAAAGAGACAGTTCATCCCAAAATAATAGTTGTCTTTTAATCCCGTTCATGTTTTTTTCTACTGTGGAACACAAAGTGAGATATTTAGCAGAATGTTCATGTTGTTCTTTTTCAAATGACAATTTTTGGTAACTTGGGGCTGTAAAGCGACAAGAAAATGGCAAAAAGCAACATAATTGAATTGGTATGACTTGTGTGGTAAATATTACAAGCCTTTTGGAGTGATGATATAATTATGTGGGAAAAAGACAGAGAGACTTGGTCACCATGGTCAAAAAAGCAGTGTGTACATTCATCCTGCATCTCCCGTCTCAAATGATTTTGGAATGATGGCATAATTTTGGTGTGAACTATTCCAAAATGATCTGACATGCTTCATCTAATAATATTATGCTTATGATGCTCTCTGTTTTGCTTCCTCAAAATTATATAATGATAAAAAAAATAAAGAAACAGACTATCTAGTTTTAGTGCTTATACACACACTTTTGATTCGTTAATCTGATCTGTAATGTAAGAAAATCAATGTGATTTTTCATGCATCATTCATTGATGTCATACTGACACAGTCATCATCTGTGATCTGACTGGACAAAACAGCAGCCAGTAGCTAGTGCATTAAAGCCTGACTCATGCAGCATCATAAAAAGGGAAAGAAGGGGACAACTCAGTTTTTCCATGACCCAAAAGCTGGTCAGACGAGAGGGGTAAAAGTACAACCTGTTATATCACTATGGCTTGAACAGATGCTAAGGAAATGCATCTTCATAGTACACACACAGTAAACATCTGCCATGTAAATATATATATATATATATATTAGGGTGGGCATAGATTAATTTTTTAATCTAGATTAATCTAGATTAATTTTGGAATTAATCTAGATGAATCTAGATTAAATGGCTCATTTGAATTCTCAAGGCATTCAGAATATGTGTGCTACCCAAATAATGACTAAAAGTAAGTCTTTGAGAACGGGTTTCTCAAGCCAGGTGGCGATTAGACCAGGGCTCATCTCCTGTTTCCAAAATGCATCACAAACTGCTTGAGAAAGCTGTTCTACTATGATAATTGGTGATGAAAATAAACTATGTTCAATAAGATGTACTTGTGTTTACTAACTGTTTATTCAGTTAAACATGAATTTTGAACTGTAGGCCTACATAAGAGGTCGTGATGAACTGTTTACAGTTTCCATTGGGAAGCTTCTTAAAATAAATTTTCCTGAAGCAAACCCTGCGGCTTCATAGCTGCATCCATGTTAGCACGCCACGCCTGATGTGGTAATTTCACAGTAACGTTAGGCATACACACAGGTTCGAAGCAGAGGGTGACACGGAGTGAATTCTCAAGTTCACATGAGACCTAAGCATCCTGTTTGCTTAAAAGCGCAACGCTTCGTTGTTATTCTGAGTGCACACAAATAAACGAGAGTCTTTACAGATTCGAAAGATGTATTAGGCTACTTTTATCTGTATGACCAAAAATGACGGAGATTTTAAGAGCAAGTGATCGCACCGGAGCCTGTCCTGCAGCAAACGCTGCCCACACAAAACACTTCAATAGCGCATACTTCTAGGTTAACATCATATTGAGCGCCATGTAAAGTTGTTACTACATACATCTTTCAGATGAAAAGCCATATTTGAGGTTGATGAATGATAGGTGAGCGCTTGGATGTCGTCCGATTGTATTACCACATGGACCAGCCGTTAACAATCTGTCCATCACGGACTGCGAGCCTCTAGTTCGAAGACTCGTTCTCGCCCCCTACAGTGCAATTCGGCTAGGTATACATCCGCGCTAAAATATCAGGGTGAAAGTCATCATAGCTTGCGTAGTATAGACCCAGCTCCCAACCCAACTTTGAGAATAGATTAACGGCGATATTTTTTTTATCGCCGATAAGAGTCTCGCGTTAACGCAGCACGTTAACGCCGATAACGGCCCACCACTAATATATATATATATATATATATATACACACACACACACACACACAGTATCTCAAAGAAGTGAGTACACCCCTCACATTTTTGTAAATATTTTATTATATCTTTTCATGTGACAACACTGAAGAAATGACACTTTGCTACAATGTAAAGTAGTGAGTGTACAGCTTGTATAACAGTGTAAATTTGCTGTCCCCTCAAAATAACTCAATACACAGCCATTAATGTCTAAATCGCTGGTCACAAAAGTGAGTACACCCCCTAAGTGAAAATGTCCAAATTAGGCCCAATTAGCCATTTTCTCTCCACGGTGTCATGTAACTCGTTAGTGTTACAAGGTCTCAGGTGTAAATGGGGAGCAGGTGTGTTAAATTGTGTGTCATCACTCTCACTCCTTCATACTGGTTACTGGAAGTTCATCATGGCACCTCATGGTAAAGAACTCTCTGAGGATCTGAAAAAGATAATTGTTGCTCTACAAAAAGATGGCATAGGCTATGAGAAGATTGCCAAGACCCTGAAACTGAGCTGCAGCACGGTGGCCAAGAACCATACAGCGGTTTAACAGGACAGGTTCCACTCAGAACAGGCCTCGCCATGGTCGACCAAAGAAGCTGAGTGCACGTGCTCAGCGTTATATCCAGAGGTTGTGTTTGAGAAATAGACACATGAGTGCTGCCAGCATTGCTGCAGCGGTTGAAGGGGTGGGGGGTCAGCCTGTCAGTGCTCAGACCGTACGCCACACACTGCATCAGATTGTCTGCATGGCTGTTGTCCCAGAAGAAAGCCTCTTCTAAAGATGATGCACAAGAAAGCCCAAACAGTTTGCTGAAGACAAGCAGACTAAAGACATGGATTACTGGAACCATGCCCTGTGGTCTGATGAGACCAAGATAAACTTATTTGGTTCAGATGGTGTCAAGCGTGTGTGGCGGTAACAGGGTGAGGAGTACAAAGACAAGTGTGTCTTGCCTACAGTCAAGCATGTTGGTGGGAGTGTCATGGTCTGGGGCTGCATGGGTGCTGCCGGCACTGGGGAGCTACAGTTCATTGAGGGAACCATGAATGCCAACATGTACTGTGACATATTGCTTAAGGAAGATTAAGGAAAAAAACACTGTGATATAATGAGCACATTCGTGCCCCTAAAGAGAGCAGCCTGGAAAATGGAGCTCAGCTGGAGGAAAACAAAACTAGAGGTATTTTGTATGGCTAGGCGGGAAAGAACCCTATCCTACAGAAAAGCATTAAAAACTGCTAGATCGGATTACTTTTCATCTCTTTTAGAAGAAAACAAACATAACCCCAGGTATTTATTCAATACAGTGGCAAAATTAACAAAAAATAAAACATCAACTGGTGTTGACATTTCCCAACAGCACAGCAATAATGACTTTATGAACTATTTTACTTCCAAAATCAATACTATTAGAGATCAAGCTGTAACCATGCAGCTGCCAGCTGCAGTATCACATCAAATTGTGCACTATATATCTCCTGAGGAACAATTCCACTCATTCTCTACTATAGGAGAGGAAGAATTGTATAAACTTGTTAAATCAGCTAAACCAACATGTATGTTAGACCCTATACCATCTAAACTACTAAAAGATGTGCTTCCAGAAGTCATAGATCCTCTTTTGGCTATTATAAATTCGTCATTGTCATTAGGGTATGTCCCCAAAACCTTTAAATTGACTGTTATTAAGCCTCTCATTAAAAAACCTAGAAAAGGTACTAGATACTAGATAGATACTAGAAAAGGTAGCATCCTCCCAATTATATTCCTTCTTAGAGAAAAATGATATCTGTGAGGATTTCCAGTCAGGATTTAGACCATCTCATAGTAATGAGACTGCCCTCATTAGAGTGACAAATGACCTGCTCTTATTTATCATCTGATCGTGGTTGTATCTCTCTATTAGTGCTTCTGGATCTTAGCGCTGCCTTCGACATTATCGATCGCAACATTCTTTTGAATAGTCTTAAAAACTCTGTTAGCATTAGTGGAAGTGCATTAGCATGGTTCAAATCGTACTTATCTGAGCGCCATCAATTCGTAGCAGTAAATGAAGAGGTATCATATCGATCACAAGTGCAGTATGGAGTACCTCAAGGCTCAGTACTAGGGCCTTACTTTTCACGCTTTACATGTTACCCTTGGGAAATATCATCAGGAAACATGGGGTTAGCTTTCACTGTTATGCTGATGATACTCAGCTCTATATTTCTTCACAGCCCGGTGAAACACACCAAATTGAGAAACTTATGGAATGCGTAGCTGATATAAAAAACTGTATGACGAATAATTTCTTACTACTAAATTCTGAAAAAACAGAGGTGTTAATTATTAGACCTAAAAACCACACAAGTAATAACCTAGAACACAGTCTAACATTTGATGGCTGCTCTCTCGATTCTTCATCATCAATTCAATTCAATTCAAGATTATTTGTATAGAGCTTTTTACGATACAATCGTTGCAAAGCAACTTCACAGAAATTAAGTTTCTAAAATAGATTTATATTGTAGAAACTCAATATAATTAACTTATGGCAAAATGTGGTTAATTCAGTATAATCGCTGATGGTTGCTTCCTCTGAGGTCCTCCGAGGGATTGTCATCATCTCTTCTCAGGTGTTCGGTAATCTCAGATCATTTAAGGGTTGGATACATACTGAAGCTTGTGTAATTCCTAGTTACCATGGGATGCTAACGTGGCAGAAACAGAGAAACAAATAAAGACAATTAGCGAAGCAGTTGTTCCATCCAGGAATAACACTGGATGAAATTATCTGTTCAACCCAAGCTAAAGCATAATATGTGCGTTTAATCAGATATACCGCCAGTACAAGATTGTGAGATGCATTATATGAATGCTTGGCTAAAGAGATGCCTTTTTAATCTAGATTTAAATACAGAGAGTGTGTCTGAACCTATAGGTGAGATTGATAGCAATCTACAAATTGATTATCAGTCAGGAACCTAGGTGTGATTTGATAGCAATCTCTCCTTTGACAGCCACGTTTCTAGCATTTGCAAAACTGCATTTTTTCATCAAAAAATATATCTAAACTGAGACCTATGATCTCAATGTCAAATGCAGAAATGTTAATTAATGCGTTTATGACCTCAAGGTTAGATTATTGTAATGCTTTATTAGGTGGTTGTTCTGCACGTTTAATAAACAAACTACAGATGGTCCAAAATGCAGCAGCTAGAGTTCTTACTAGAACTAGGAAGTATGACCACATTAGCCCGGTTCTGTCAACACTGCACTGGCTCCCTATTAAACATCGTATAGATTTTAAAAACGTGTTAATTACTTATAAAGCCCTTAATGGCTTAGCTCCTCAGTACTTGAGCGAACTTTTATTGCATTATAGTCCTTCACGTCCGCTACGATCTCAAAACTCTGGCCATTTGATAATACCTAGAATATCAAAATCAACTGCCGGCGGCAGATCCTTTTTCTATTTAGCGCCCAAACTCTGGAACAATCTACCTAACACTGTTCGGGACGCAGACACACTCTGTCTGTTTAAATCTAGATTAAAGACCCATCTCTTTAACCTGGCGTACACTTAACACACTAATACGCTTCTAATATTCAAATCCGTTAAAGTATTGTTAGGCTGCATTAATTAGGTCAACCGGAACCGGGAACACTTCCCAGAAAACTTGATGTACTCGTTACATCGTAAGAAGAATGACATCTATGCTGATATTAGTCTTTTTCTTTCTTATTCCGAGGTCACCGTAGCCACCCGATCCTTATCCAGCCCAGATGATCACTGCAGTCAACAGATCCAGTCCTTATCCAGATCAGATGGTGGATCAGCACCTAGAGACAACCTCTACCACTCTGAATGTCAGCGGAGACCAGGGCACCTAGATGAGCCCCAGAGACAGATCTCAAATGAGGACCTTGTCACCTAGACAGCCATCGGGACAAGACCACTGGAACCAGTGGAGCCCTTACACTGACTTTGCTGCAGTTGGAACAAACTGCTGGTTCGTCTGGACAGAGGGGAACTGGCCCCCCGACTGAGCCTGGTTTCTCCCAAGGTTTTTTTCTCCATTCTGTCACCGATGGAGTTTTGGTTCCTTTCCGTTGTCGCCTATGTCTTGCTTAGTTGGGGACACTTCATTTCCAGCGATATCACTGACTTGATGGCACAGATACTATTTAAACTGAACTAAGCTGGACGATGACATCACTGAATTCAATAATGAAATGCCTTTAACTGAAAAATAATGGTAGCCACAAAAAATATTGACACTTTGGGCCCAATTTGGACATTTTCACTTAGGGGCAAATTTACACTTATATAATATTATTACTTATATATAGCTTGTTATAAAAGCTGTACACTCACTACTTTACATTGTAGCAAAGTGTCATTTCTTCAGTTTTGTCACATGAAAAGATATAATAAAATATTTACAAAAATGTAAGGGGTGTACTCCAAAAAATAAAATAAATATATATATATATAGTGCTGTCAAATTATTAATTGCAATTAATCACATCCAAAATAAAACTTTGTTTACATAAAACATACTATGTATATTTATTATGTATATATAAATACACATGTATACAGTAAATATTTTGAAAATATTTACATGTGTATATTTATATTCTTATATTTTATATTATATAAAAATATATTTAACAAACATAACATATTTTTCATAAATATATACATGCATGTGTTTGTATTTATGCATTTATACATAATACATATACACAGTACACATGCATGTATTATGTAAACAAAACATTGTATTTTGGATGCGATTAATTACGATTAATTGTTTGACAGCACTAATATTTACTAATATTATATTATATTAATATATGTGTAAATTAGATTTATTGATTTAATAATATTAAAAAAACATTTAATAATATAAAAAATATATTTTTATATGATAAAACTAAATAATACAATTAAAAACTATTTTTATTCATTTAAATTGTTTTTAATTATTTATTTATTTAAAAGCATGCCCGACTCATATTTCTGGTGAATATCATACACTTACAATAATGGCTTGTAATAAAAACCATTTAGCTCATAACAACAATTTGCAAACCATACATAACCACTGATAATACAAAATAATTATAATGCCATGACTGTCCATTGACCATTTGAAAATGGAAAACTATAATTGAAAAGTAACATGGGTTTTTCTGCTTTTGGGGGAAAAGCAGGTCAACACTAATTAATCCTGCTGCTGTAAGGGGATGCCTCGGAGCTTCAGAAGCCATGAATATGTGCAGTAGGTGTCTCCACCTGCTTTTTAGAGTTGTTGTTTTCTTGTTAACGTGGAAGGTGTCAAAACAGGAAATATTGTCTTGCAGCACAGTCAGCGCACACACACTACCCTCTGTGCATTACTTGGTAGCGGTAAATATTTATCTAGCAACACTAGATCTACTGTTATGACGCTTCTTTTCACAGGAAACCTGTAAAACCACTTCATGAGCTATCATTCAACACACTATTGGAACGAAACATGCTTTACATATTTTTCTGTATATGTGTGCTGGTTTCAACTTTGTCTTTGACTTGAACATCAGCATTCAAATGCATATCTCAGTATTATGAGGTTATATTTACTCGATTCATTTTTACTGATGATACCAGCTTTCATGAGAGTAGTGTGCCAGCCTCTAGGAGCATCATGTCCTCCAGAGAAGAAATTAAAATGCCTCTTAATTTAGCTGTGAGGCTACTAAATGATGCCTCAATCCATAGAGTGAAACAACCAACTGAGAGGAAACAATGCTTTCAGCAAATATTCCCAACCATAAAGAAATAGTTCACCTAAAAATTATTTTTGCTTGAAAAAAAATGTCTCACCCTCAGGCTATTCATTATGTAAAGTTTGTTTCTCCTTCTGAACATGTTTAGAAATGTAGCATTACATCACTTGTTTACAAATCAATATTCTGCAGTGAATGGGTGCCGTCAGAATGAGAGTTCAAACAGTAATCCACAAGTAACCTACGCAACTCCAGTCCTTCAATTAACATCTCGTGAGGTGAAAAGCTACATGTTTGAAACAACATCTATCATTTTAACATTTTATCTTTAAACTGTTGGTTCTGGCCAAAATAGTCCATTAAAAAAAATTTTAAAGGACATTTTAATACTATTAATATCAAAATAAACATTTTTGCATTGGTGTCCATGAAATTTTACATCATGATAGGCTAGGTGGGTGCATAAGAAAAGAAAGCTTCGGAAACACTGATTCAGATTAACTGAACCCCACCACCATATATCAGTTTTATTAGAAAGTTGATTCGGTAAACATGAAAAACAAGGGAAGTTCAGAATCCGCAGGCAAACATTTTTTACGGATGGCCGAACATCCATGCAATCATGTGAAATGCATCAATTATTTTCTCTGGCCCTCTTACTGCCGTGCTTGAATAAATATTGGTACCAAGGATCAGCGAATGCGCAATAGGAAACATTTCCCCACCGCTGTCACTAGGCAACCTTGAAACGGATGACTCAGAGAGCTGACTCAATAGGGACTGTGACGAAGTCAGTCAAGAAGCACACACACACACTCATACACTCACCATCTGTATGCGTAGAGGAAATCTCTTAGTTGAGGGAGAGAACTAATCCTTGCTTCCTTTACCTGCTAGCTCAACACCTCTGTGTTTAACAGGTGTGTGTCCATATCTTCTGACAGCCTCCACCCAGCCTTCTCCACACCCTGTAAATAAACACACACACACACACACACACACACACACACACACACACACCAGCAACTATCCACTTACTCGCAAATTTTGTTGAAACAACCACTTTACAAATAAAGACCCTACATCAATTAGTTAAGCAATTTAATACATTTAATTAAGACGTATACCACCTATTTCATCTTACCAGTTTCACAAGCTAGATTGAATTAACTTCTGATTGTGTGCAATTAAGTATGAATAGAAATGCATAAATATTTCAGTGCAAGTTTTGTGTGAAATTGACTGAAAGTATGGAATTATTTTCCAAGCAGCTGTTAAATAAATACAAAAACACAGAGGGGGCTATATTCAGAATACTGAACAATGTGCAGTAGCTACACACGCTCTCCTGCCTACTATTTTCAGAAAGAAAGAAAAAGAAGAGAAACAATAATCATTTCGCAACAACTAATGTTTCGAAACGTTGTTTCAACAATGACCTTATCACATTGCAAGTAAGTAGCATCTTTCATCATCTTGTAAATAATAGTTATTTTGCTTTTTTTATTCAATGTAATGTAATCATATTGTAACATCTGGCAGGCTAATAATGACTAATGAGTTGTAGAAAAATATGGCTGTAATTATTTACATTCATTTGTTACACAGGAAATGGAATGTCAAGTTGAGCACATTGCATTGTGGGATATGGTATTCCAAGCACTGTGCACTATTATACATCTTTTCTTAGGCCAAAACCATAGACTGTAAAAACAGACCAAAACCTGGAAAGGGGTTAGCATTTTAGCACTTCCGGTTTTACTGTCCCTAAATCAATAGTTTTTTTTATGATTCTTTGGTTATATGCCTGAAATAAAGTCTGTGGTTAACACTCAAAATATGTATGACATAAAATACCTCAGTAATAGCCTCTTGAGATTAGTTAAAGCTTTTACTTTTTTAAAGGTCTTTAAAAAGCTAGTTGCTAACAAGTGGCTAAATGAGACTGCAGAGTTAATTTTCTGCAATAATCCAAAAGCTAGTGGAAAAACATTTTGTTTTTTGTCGAGGGAACCAGGTGATGCTTACTTCCGAAATGGCCTACAAAAAAATTAATCACTGTTTAACTCTATACAAAGTATGGCTAAACAATTAAACCGTTAAAACGCAGGTTGCATTCTTCTCGCGGGCATTTCCTAACGTTTGACTTTACACCCCCACCCACACGTTTGCCAATTAACGATCCCTTAATAGTAATCGTTAAAATGTATGTGGTTTGGAACTGGTAACATTTCCTTGGAAAATATATGATCAGAATATTGACTTGACTAATAATTATGTACTCACTTTAGTAGTATTGTAGAAGTTTTTGCTCCTGTGATACTTTGTGCTCTTTTCACGCATGTTACTCAAACACACAAGGCCCTGCACTGGGATTGAAACAAGGCAAAGTGTGTGTGCCCTCTGCTGGATATTTTCCAGAATCACAACCTCAAATTGAACTAAGTACACACAGTGGACAATCGTGAACACAACACCTTATGAAGAATGCTAATGGGGTCTCAAAATGACTATTTATTGCACAGCTGCTGTTTTTCATATTTAAATAGACATACATTTATGTATATATTCTCCTTTATATCAGTAAATAAATAATGTAAGGCATTTCTGTCTTTGCAGAACATAATAGCCACTTATTTATTGTTGTATACTAATAAGAGTGGAACATTTACAGGTATAAAACATTAATTTAACCTAATACCACCAGTTCTGAAGCCAGTGCTTTCCAACCGTGTGCAGATCAGGACGAGGGAAGCTCCATCTCTGATGACACACACACAGGATGTCCAAGGCGCTCCTCTGGCAACAAAATCACTGATGCTGGAGTTTTACACAACACACTCATTCAGCATCAGGATATTGTTCCCAGCTGGCAACAGATGCACGCATATACACATACCCATCAGGCCTGAGCAAATATGCAGCTGGTAGTTCAATCAGACGCCTGACAAGAAAGTACAGGGAGCTTCGGGTTTCTTCATCAGGAATTTCATACACTTGTCGTGGTTTCGCTCCAAGCTTCTGAAACCGAAGACCTAACAGCTACCATTAAAATGAGCAGCAAAAGCACTGAGACTGAAACTGGAGCAGAGGTATTAAGGTATTATTCCTAAACTAAATCCTTACATTACGTCACGCCAAGGTCTTGTTCATTTTTTATATATATAAATGTTTCTAAAGAGATATAAAACATTAGAAATTCCAATACAGCTCTTTGTGATATAAATGAAATGATCAGACATAAGAAATCACGAGACTTAAGTTCTCAGATAAATCATCTAGGGTCATGTTTCAATCTCAGTAAAAAGCACTTCTCTGTGTTAGCCTTAATTTTTCATAAATCACTGAGGGGAATGTACTCACCCCGAACTATGGCAACAGACCTTGTAGGGGTTGCGAAGCCTAGCATGCTACCAAAAAGGGAGGAGGTTCACTATTTTAAGTGGGTTTGTGTTGATCTTCCCACCAATTGAGTGGTAACACTTCACAAAAAGGGCCCAGAACCTCACGCTATCCTTTTACACATGAAGCGCAGAATCATCATATCCCTCAAACAGATGATAAGTGACACCAAACAATCCATGAGAGCTGTGTAATTGGATGCCTTTGGGCTTATTCTGAGCATGCAAATCAGAGCCAGTTACATGCCCCACTACAACAGCAACTCCATTCGTCTGGTACCCCGCTGCATTCTGGGTAGGGACAAATATGAAACATCAGCCTTGGCTGTCGTAACCTTTTTTGGGAAAGTTGGGAAGAGCCTCGTACAGCAGCTCTGGTGTACAGACGGACTGAAAAGTGTGAGTAATTCAAGATGGATTTGTAAACACAAATATTTTACCACATTCTGCTTAACTTAAAATGGTGCCGTACATTGCGTCATTAATTTGTGTTTATAAATCCACCCAGGGACCTGCCAATAAAATTTCGAACCACACTAAGCCATTTGAATTTATATCACCATAATAATAGTCTTTTCTCTGTTTCAGTTCATCATGTACACTTTGAATACCCTTTTTTATTCAATAATAAATGTTACAAGTGAACATATTTTTTTTCCATTTATATCTTGTTTAATATAAAACTATTTTATTGTATACATATTTATCATACTATTTAATGTAAATTTGTTTTATAATAATAAACATTCTATTAATACACCATGCATAAAGTTCCAGTAGACCGGATATCTGTTTGTAATCTTTGGCCACAAAAGCTGTTTAATCTGAATTATTTTATTATAATCAATATAATATTATATTTTTTGTTAATTAGATTTTCTGATTTAATTTTAGAAATTTTTATTATTATTATTTAAATATGTTTTTTTAGCTTTAGTTATTTTAGTACTTCAGCTTAAACTAAACAAAAAAAGTTTTATTTATTATTTTATTTCAAGTAATATTTTTTTGTTTTAGTATTAGTTTACAGTAGTGACCCTGATCTAAGGATGAGTTGATTTGGTACTCGGTGTGAACTACTGAACGGTCTAAATTAGAGCGGCAGGAAGTTGGCTGTAAACCAGAGATGCTACAGGGAGGCCAGTTAGGGCTAACTCCACTCTAACTATTTACAGTCCTCTTGCTGTGACATGAGTACAAAACATGTTACAAAATTCACTATATTTATCCAAATCCTTTCCAAAACAGTAGTTTGAAGGAGATGTTGGTTGTTTTCCATTTAAATCAACTATAAATACCGTACTATTCAAAGCTGTATATATTTTGCAGCAAGAGTCCGCCCAGTGGATCCTGAGGTGAAGTGTCTTCACATCTGGCTCAAAGATTTCCATTAAAATTGAGAAAACAAACTATTTTAGATTATTACCATTTAGCAAGGATATTGCAGTGGGATCTAGTGTGATTTTGAGAATTAAACGGACTGAAATATTATTTTAGAGATGCACAAAGCTCTTCACATGATGCCAGTGTTTAAAAAATATTATTTTAATGGTTATATTTTATTAAAGAGTTGGATTAGCAAACAGATCAAGCTCCATATTCATTTTTATGGGCCCATATTAAAGTGTAACACTCTGTGCTCTCAGTTGTCGTCTTTACATCCTTAATCTAATCCTGTATAGTAACTATATATGGGCAGGGATGTTCAGTAGATTTCTCTATATGCTGTGTCAATATAATTTAAAAATAAAAAAGCTCTGTCAGTCTCGGCAGTCTGCCTGCCTTTGCTCTGCAGTCATGGATCAGGTTTACAGGTCCTGTGGGTGAAAGGACATACTGAGAAAATAAAAATTGTATTCAATATTCCACAAATCAGTTATTTGGAAAGACTAATACAATATGTACATATGCTGAGCTGCTTTTATGCAAAATAAATTATATATGCATAAGAAATTAGATTACAGAAAACATCTGCTAAAGAAATAGAACGCCAGTTATTTGGAAGACACCCAGATATCATTAAAATCATCTGGATTACTACTTTATCTTGTTGTGAGTTTCATTAATAACTTTATGTTAACATTACTACATGATATAACCCACATTACTACATGATATAATACTATTTAGATCATTAGTTTCATTTTGTATGTTGTATAGTGTGATGTAGGAATTGTAGGAAAAATGTTATGTAGGAATGTAAAATGTAGGAAATTTTTACAACAATATTTTACTGTTTAAAAATTAAATCTTATTTTAATTAAAGATCAAAATGGATCCTATATAATAACTTTTATTTAACTTTATTGAGTCTAAAGTATTGGATCACACATCTGCAACCTTTGCCCTATAATCTCTAATATTAGATTAGTATTACTTACTGGGACTTTCTGTTTTCCTCTTTTCTCTGTGTTAACAGGATAGAGTTTATGCAAAGAATAATGTCACCTGTTTTAAATCTGGCAGACATCTCACTTGCCGGAGCACTAAAACTGACAGATGAGATCTATACCAGGCTGAGAACAGGTGATCTCAAAATACAGAAAGGAAAAAACATTTACGCAATAAAATACTATAAAAATGCGATACCAGATTTGTATCCAATGTCATGGCAGTATGCTGCCATTCTGCTAAGTGTGAAGTCCATCCAAGAGATACTGTCATACTCATAAAACTAGAGCCAGGCCTGTGGCGGCTCAGGGAAACCCCAAAGTTACTGTACAAGCAGAGGGACAGTCACTGAGTCGTAATGAAACTGGCATGCTCTGCCCCTGTTGCATGGCCGACTGCATTTCAGTCCAAAAGATACTTGGAACCACTTGAACAGACTGACCATACAAATAAAGCTTAAAGGGATAGTTCACCCAAAAATGAAACTTCTGTCATTATTTACTGTTGCTCTACACCTGTAAGACATCTGTTCATCTTCGGAACACAAATTAAGATATTTTTGATGAATTCCGGGAGCTCTCTGAATTGATCAAATAGACAGCAAGGATCCTACCATGATCAAGGTCCAGAAACGAAGTAAAGACATCGTTAAAATACTCCATGTGACATCAAGGGTTCAACTGTAATTTTAAAAAGCTACGAGAATACTTTTTGTGGGCAAAGAAAATAAAAATAACATTATTCAACAATTTGTCTCCTCCACATTCTCCCTATAGCAACATTTTGGAAAGTATCACGATGTTCAGTATGCGCACGCTTTGATCTGAACATAAACAATGTATGCTGTTCGGTGTCAGCAGCACTACGCAGATACGCTGTTTACATTCAGATCAAAGTAAACCATGTATGTATCTGGATGGTGCTGCATATGCATACATTGTGATACTCTCCAAAATGGCGCAACAGGGTGACACTGAGGAGACAAATTATTGAATAGAGTTTCAATAAAGACTTTTTGTCACAAAAAGTATTTTATAACTTCAAATAATTACGGTTGAAGCCCTGATGTCACATGGATTATTTTAACAATGTACTTGCTTCGTTTCTGGACCTTGATCATGGTAGGATCCTTGCTGTCTTTTTGATTCAGAGAGCTCTCGGAATTCATCAAAAATATCTTAATTTGTGTTCCGAAGACGAACAAAGGTCTTACAGGTTTGGAACAATATGAGGGTGAGTAATTAATGGCAGCATTTTCATTTTTGGGTGAACCATTCCTTTAATGTCCACACAATACAAGTCAATGGGGACCAATAAAATTGTTTTTGACTTACATTATATGGATAAAAATATTGATTTTGTCTGTGACAGCTTGAGGGTGAATAAATGATTCAAATTTTTGAGTGAACTGTCCCTTTAAGTAAGTCACAAACCGCTTCCAAAGGCCTCTTTCTGTATGTCAGGACGGCATTGGGAAAGACCTGGAGCTCTTGGGGGGGCTTTTCAAATTTTCAGCGGCATGAAACCAACTGCTCACAGGTTGTGTTGGATAAAGAGTAAATGAGATCCACAGTGTGAAGTGTCCAACTCTGTGGCATGATACATGAGTGCCGTTACACAACTGTCTTGGTGATCTCAGTGTGCTGGTCCTGGTCTCTTGCCACTTTTACAGGCCCCCGAGAGGCATATCAACGATCAGCACAAGGGGAATTCGCAGCCTGGCAAGATAGGCTGCTCAATTAGCACCTTGGTGTATTTCACAGACATGGAAGTGGAGCAGTCTATGGCCAAATCACATCACTCACATGAAGGGGGAATCGTGGGATAGAAGAGACAGGTGTTGCGTAAGATCTCATTTCATCTGCGTGTGAATCAGACGGAGAGGAAGAATGCCCAAATGAGCTCTAAATGTGTTTGTTTTGTGGGTGCCTTCAGATTTACGGCTAATGATGTGATCTGGGCCGAGGTCACCTCAGTGTGTCCATACATGCACACACAAACATTTCAACCTACACGCACACACACACACACACACTTGGTGTTGAGTGATTGATGCTAGGGAAGAGGAGGGGCGGGAACTGAAATTGAGGCGGCCGTCTTGGCTAAATCTGAGAGTCCCATCGGCATGCTTCCATCACAGCTGGTCAGCTGGAAATAGATAGAGATGCAACTAAACCCAAGAGACGGAGAACAGCACAATCTGTGTCCTCGCTTATGAAAGACACAATCAGCTTTAATTAAGGAAGGCATTTGAAAGGTATTCCCATTCGCAGAGTCACTCTTTGTACATGCTTGACGCTCTGATGACAATGCCGTTGGCGAATCAAGAGCAATGGATGTTACATCAAACAAGTTGTAAATCTATCAAGAGAGGCTTAGTGAGAAACCTCAGTCTGTTACTGAGAACCTTGGCATAGAAAAAAGCGTCTCAAAATAAAACAGGGCGTGTTCCAGACATGTTATGATTTAGATACAGTATTGCATTGCTCATTTATCAGCTTATTAATCAATTTATTTTAACTATCCCCTGACATATATAACAAGTATTAATGAAAATGACCACGGGAATAAAATAAATACATGGGTGATTAAGGCATAATATGAAAAGGATATATCAAAATTGAAAAGAATATCTCACAAAAATATCAATTTCTGTCATCATTTGCCCATTTACCACCTTACCATTTCCAAACCAGTAGGACTTATTAAACAAGAGAGGATATTTTGAACAATGTTTCAACTGTTTTGTGCATACAATAAAAGTGAATGGGGACCAAAACATTTGACCCCATTGACTTTCATTTTATTAAACTAAATAATCTAAACTAAAATCTCTAATTTTGAGTACATAATATCTCAGTTTCATTTGAAAGGCACCCTTTTAAGGTATAATGGAACCATAAAGGATCTTCATTATTTTTAAATGGTCATGTGATATGGCAAATACATCTGTGTGTCAAAATGCATACAAAAATAATTATAAAAGAAAATGATGTTTTAAATCACATTGAAGGACATTTCATTTTTCCATAAGTATTTCCCAAAAGCATCAACTACCTACACTCCTACAAAAAAAGCAAACCCTTTACTTTTAGCTACAATTCCTTATTTACACAAAAAGTTTATAGTAGTACTTTGACTATACAAACTTGCAAGGCGACTAAAATGCACCTTTTAATAGTAAGTAAGGTATAATGCTGCTGTACCCATAAAGTTAAAATTTTGCCAACAAAAATTCTGAGCTCAACTTGTTCAGTTATTAAAAAGCCATACATTCAATAAAAGAGGGAATAAACACTTGCAAGCATTAAACAAGCACTATTATGTTTAGTTTAAATGCACTATTTTGGTCCAAAAGCAGCAAAACAATGCATGAAATACACATTTACATATCATTAACGCTGTTCTTAAATCAAGACTCAAAGAAAAGCAAGATATTTAATATTTTCTAGAGGTCAAACTCACCGGTCAAATCTCTTATCTGTCCGTTTCTAATATCATAAGGCTCCAGACACTCTTCAGTGCACCTGATGTAACATATAAACAAAGACACACAGTGTTATTGAGAATATGAAAAGTCCAGCCCCGATCCCTACAAATCCCTGTCACTCAGGAAACATGGCCTTCCTGCAAACAAGTGGTAGTATGGAGCGGGACAAGGCCACAGGGGCAGGTAGTGGGCTGGAAGGATGTTTTTGTCATTGCTTTGGCCCCTGGTTGGCAGCAACACAGGCAGGCAGACGTCCATCCTCAGGAAAAGAGCCTGTGGAGGAAGTGAAGCTGACGTCACAGTCCGCCCGCTGTAGATCAGCACGTGCGCAAAGACAAAGCTATCGGTAGAGTCACGTAAACACAAAAACAGGTGGACTTCGTCTTATTGTGCTTCAATACTGTGATCATGCCTCTGCCTTTGATCTGTGAGGAAAATAAACATACTTTTCTGAGCAAAATTCTCCACAGAAACTATTTCACGGCTATACTGCTTTTAAATCATATTGTGTAGGCACACGTCCAATAATGACAGTGAAGCAATAACAGGATGTTTACAAAGATATTCACTTTAAGTGAATGAGACATAATGGCTGAACCAAATATAACCTGCAGATATTTGGCAACTCATCACATTTATTATAAATCATAAGATTTGTGTTTGTTTGTTTAATCCAGTAGATTGTGAGGGGCTTTACTCAAGTAACAATTACAATGGGATGTACTTCTGTGTGCGGGACAGGTCAGGTGGTGTAAAGGACACAGCTGCAGCTGACAAACAAGCACTGGTGGTTTTAACATCATGTAGTGATTGTAAGACTGCAGATTTTGCTGTTATAATCAGTGAAGATACTGCTGCAAGTAGTATTTTCCTCAGATCCGTTGAGAAATGGCTATCACAGACGTTTTGGCTGCCTCTGATATTCAACTACCATCAAGGCATGTAAAGGTAAAGTGTGAATGATACTCCAATGAACAATACTTCAAATTCACCTCTGTGAATATTAGTATGAGAGTTGTTTGTTTTTTTAGTCAGAAAAATGTAATAGTTTTTTATTTTGTCAGATTATCCATTGTGAATTTGTATTTTTTATTTGATTCTTGCAGCAAATTATTATTTCAGCCCAAATACTTTTTTGCAACAGTAGGCTTGTCAAAGAAGTCTCCTCCTAAGATAGAGAAGGTCTTTAAAATGTTAGACCAGGACAAGAGTGGGTTCAATGAACAGGATGAGCTACAGTTGAGTAATTTGCCTAAATACTTTTTCATGTACGTTTATGGGGCAGCTAGAGTGACTGAAAAACACATTCACAATCCTATGTGATATGTTAGGGATTGTGTCATCATTCAGCTTATTACACGATCAATACATTTTTTGCATAAAATATTGATTTAAATGGACTGTTCTCTTATCTTAAAGCATTTCACTATAAGAAAAAGATAATGCATTAAAATTGACAATTTTCAATGCAATAATTGATACACAAAATGGCAGCAATTGTGTTTGTAAAAAACAAACACAAAAAAAAACAGAGAGTGTAATATGATAGATATAAAAGTAATTTTAATTTACCTGACAATCACACAGATATACGAAATTGTTATAGAAAAAATTTGGAAAAATTTAAAATTTAGGAAATATCCCACTGCTGATGTTCACTGTGATAAATAAATATGACCTGTTTATTTGAACCAAATAATCTCTGCATGTTCACTTATTATATTGTGACTCATTTTCTAGGTTGTTTCTGCCGAACTTCACTAAAGTGGCTCGTGCACTAAGAGCAGCTGAAACCAAGGCCTTCCTCATGGCTGGAGACATGGATGGGGATGAGAAGATCGGCTGGGAAGGTTGGTATCTAAAATACTCCGATATTTTATAAATAAGTGATGTATAAATGTAAGAGATTCATCTACATCTCCTCATTTCCTGTAGACTGTTCAGCCCTCATTAATGCTTCCTGAGACCAACTGCGACTGTCAAACATGGCAAAGAAAAGTGATGAGCTGGTCTTGTCACTCAGTAGTTTTCAAATCTGAATAGATCAGGATTGTCTTCTATGTTTTACTGTAATGTTATTGAAGGAATTTAGAAATTCTTCAAGAGAAAATAACACAAAATAAAAGTTTTCAACAAATATTTTTGCAGCTATATTGTGTATATCTTGACATTTTTATTTATGTATTAATTTATTTATTTAGTGAGTTTTATAATTCAAACAAAATCAGTTTAGCAGCTATTGGGTAAACAAGCTAACATATTAAAACTACAATGATGTATAAAGTACTGCAATATTTGTAATCACTGTAGATGATTAACTCTGGATTGTTTTGCATACTTTTTGACATTTTGTGCATTGGTCATCACAATGTTGAATACACATAGGACTATTAATTAAGGTATTGAGTGAAATAGTCTCCTTTAGAGATAAAAGCATGTGTTTTATAATGTTTGCCAGTAATCTGAAACGTTTGCTCCTGCTCAAATCTCCAGCTGTACCAAAATCTGCTTAGCATCGTCTTACTGCATGTATAGAATATACAGAGACTGTAAATGGCTTAACACCCCCTCCCCTTCCACCCCAAGAAAAAAAAACATAAAACAATATTCCTACACGTTTACCTAGTGAAAATATCTCAAATGGAATAAAATAATAATTTGCAATGAATAATAAAGAATCCTCATGAGATGACAAGTCATAAAATCCTTCTGGATTTACTGTACAAAACGTCATAAATAAAATAATTAATATTAATTTATTTATAATTAATAATAGTTTATCCAGCAGGATCTTGTGTAACTCTCTCTAAAGGGATTCCTGTTTGACCCCATAGTACAAGGCTGAATGAGCAAAATATGACAAAATATAAGAATTATGGTACAAATAATTACTTTACATATAAATGCATTGCACACTTTTTCATGCAACAACATGCAGAGTGCGCACTAGGATGTCCCACCTACGTTTTCCATAAGGACTCAGAGCATCCCCTTTTCGAAAAGATAAAAATAGAGCTATATGACTAGTGGACACATTTTTGTTTGAAACTTTACCCAACCTAAGCAAATGGTGTCTGTTACAATCCCAGAGACAAAAGTATAAAAGCCAGGCCCATGGGTGCTTGAGTAGTCGTCACACCTCTCTGGAACAGTTGTCAGCTCAGCGCAAAGGTGAGTTTACCAGAGACACCTTGAGGATCTTACTCCAGGGGTTGGTGAATTTCTCTAATCACCATGGAATATAATTAACGAGAAATGGAGGAATAAAATAAGGATGTGAATGGACTTGCTGCAGGACTGAAAATGCGAAAATACATCTCTTCAATTAACCAAACCAAGGACCATATTTTCCACTTACTACTTTCTACTTTTTGGATGCGCTTGCAATGATTGTCAATTTTTGTAATGACTTTTTTGGTGTTTTTCATTTGGCAATCTCAAATGAGCTCACAGAAAATCATATTTTAACTGTAGGAAGACGTTTAACCCAAATGGGAGAAACGACACTAAATGTTGCAGTTAATGTGTTGTTACAATAATTTAGTCCAGATTCAATGTCAGAAACCTTTATGCATCTTAATGCATCATCATCTTGTTTGCGTCTAATTTCCAGGTAAATCAAAATGGCATTTGCTGGAATTCTCAAGGACAGTGATGTGGCTGCAGCCCTTAAGGATTGCGCTGGTAAGACACATCTGTTATAACTCGCCACACAAAAACAATAGACTATTGTTTAATTTGCTGATTTTTATGGATCCTATTTTATGTGATTCTAGCTGCTGACTCCTTCAACTACAAGAGCTTCTTCACCAAGGTTGGCCTGAGTGCAAAGACCCCCGAGGACATCAAGAAGGCCTTCTTTGTCATTGACCAGGACAAGAGTGGCTTCATTGAGGAGGATGAGCTGAAGTATGAAAGCTACAGACTTAGAATTATTGAACTCATTGTAATGCATTTATTATATTATATTATAATATATAGGCAGTATTCTTAATGCTCTTTTCCATTCTCCTCAATGTTCCCAGACTGTTCCTGCAGACCTTCTCCGCTAGTGCCAGGGCATTGACTGATGCTGAGACCAAGGCCTTCCTCGCAGCTGGTGACAGCGATGGTGACGGCAAAATCGGAGTAGATGGTACTTAATCTCATATTCATAATATTTATTACTTTGTAGCACTGAGGATACAAAGCATAACAAGATAAAACATGGTTAAACTATACATTCTGGTGATGCAATCAAACTTAAAAAATATTTGTTACAGAATCTTTTAAATATTTGCTGAAGTCCTAATATTAATTGATTTATCATCTTTTATAGCTCTTTATTTTGTTGTTACATTTATATTTATATTTTAAGCAGGTCAGCAAACCAACTAGCAGAAGCAATAGATCTGATAAAAGTGCAGTAAATCTTCATGAAAAACATAAATAATGGTTTAGTTTTGTAATAATGTCATATGTAGTAGTCTATAAATGATTAAATAATGTCAAGATAGAAGGTACCTCTAAACTTTGAGCTGCTTGAACTGAATGAATTCTTAAAATGAACAGTGCCAGATTTTAATTGCTTTTCTTTATCAATGTCTTTCCACAGAGTTTGCTTTGCTTGTAAAGGCCTAAGCATCCATGGACCCTTGTCTTTGGAACCAGAGCTCTGCTTACCTATCATCTTTTTTATATTTATTTATGAATGCCCTGCAAACTCCTCCTTTCAAAGAACACACGTTCAATGTCTTGAAAAGCTATTTATTATTAATGTTGTTTCATTGCATTGTATTGTTCTGTAAAAAAACTGTGTGCAAACATACAATCTCTTTTGCACTTTAAGGAAATAAAAATACATTCGATTTAAAACAACTTTCTCTGCATCTTCCTCTTATTTTTACATATGAGAGAACAAAAATCTTAACTTTAATATTTCTTTAAAAAAATCTTACTTTTACATTTCAAGTGTTAAAACTGTTACTTTAAAAATATAGGAATATCTAGACATGGACAGTGTTAAGATTCTGCAGTAAATATAAGCACAACTGATACATGTAGAGGTCTAGTTAAAGTCACAGAGATATTAGCAGAGTGAGCATGTCACTTTATACTCTGAACCCAAGGGCATATCACATACAACTCAACTGAAGCAATGCAGGAGAAGCTGACTCTGAATGCTGGAGTGCACTACTAACAACACAGTTCTATGTAATTGCTACTACTGAAAAGTAGAGTATTAAACAGCATTAAATTAAAATGTATCATAGCCAAATAAATGTATTCTCTGATCTAATATATGAATGTGCACAAACTCTGTCTAATAGCATAGTATAATCAAAATTCTGATTTTAAAAACTACAGTAGCAGAAAAAACGCTTCTCAATATTATTAACTCGTTATCTTCAGGTCACGTCCCAAAACCATTCAAGTTGGTGGTTATTAATCCTCTTATTAAGAAACCAAACTTAGATCCTTGTGAACTAGCAAATTACAGACCCATTTCAAATCTTCTGTTTATGTCTAAACTTTAGAAAAAGTTGTTTCTGCTCAATTGTGCTCCTTCTTGCAAAAAAATGATATCTATGAAGAAATTCAGTCAGGTTTTAGGCCCCACCATAGCACAGAAACTGCACTTGTTAAAATTACAAATGACTTGCTTCTTGCATTAGACCAAGGCTGCATCGCATTGATAGTTTTACTTGATCTTAGTGCTACGTTCCACACTATAGATAATGACATACTCATAGATCGATTACAAAACTATACAGGTATTCAAGGTCAGGCTTTAAGATGGTTTTGTCACAGAACCACCTACCACAATCACAGAACCAGCCACTTAGCCACGCCCTCAATCACCGGAGTACTGAGCACCTGCACCTGCACCTGCCCTCAATTACCAGTGTACTATAAGAGCACACTCACCCCTCTAGATCATCGGCTGGTATTGAGGTGCGAAGGTATCGTTCATAATTTCTCTGCTGTCTGGAAGGGCTCGTCAGTAGGCAGAATCCCTATGGAACTCAAAGTCCGGTAATTCGATACATTGACTCCTTTTTAGCACATTTTAAAGACATGTTTGGCATTAGTACTTCCTCTCTCTCTGTACATGAGGAACTATTTCAACTACGGCAAGCTGACTGGAACATCCACGAGTACACAATTCACTTCCGCACGCTGGCGGCATCCAGCGGCTGGAATGAAATTGCACTCCTCTTTGCATACCGTCGCGGGTTAAACCCCAAGCTCCGACAGCAGATGGCCATCTTTGAGGACTCCGTGGGACTTGAACGTTTCCTGCTGAAGGCCCAACATGTCTCACAGCATCTATGCGCGGTCTCCACCAAGGAAAGGGACACCTCACCCTCCAGTGGCTCTCCAGCACCTGATGCCATGCAAACAGATTAGTATCATCCATCCGTCACTGAACGCCAGCGTCGCATACAACTGAACCTGTGCCTATATTGTGGAGAAGAGGGTCATCTCCTTCAGACCTCCCCAGTCCATCCTTCACGCCCCGCGGTGAGTCCCATTCAGATCAATACGGTGGTTAATAATCCACGATTTCATGATGCAGTGCTAATCCATGCCAATTAGTCTTTCCCATTAAAAATCCTACTCGATTCTGGTTCTTCTGGAAATTTCCTCTCTTCTCGCCAACTGTCTACCTTCAATATTCCACGTCAAAAGAGTCCCACCTGCTATCAGATCACAACCATTCAGGGAAAACCGCTGGGCAATGGACTGGTGAGGTGGAAAACTCCCGAGTTAACCCTTCGTATTGGCTGCCTTCATGAGGAAACACTCTCCTTGCTGGTGCTGGAGGAATCCGCCATTGATGTCGTCATGTGGCGCCCATGGATGGCCAAACACCAGCCTATCATTAGATGGAGTTCTGGAGGCATTGACCAATGGAGTAACTACTGCTTTCAACACTGCCTTCAATCCTTTCCAGTTCCTCCTCAAAGAACTGCCATCCTAGGATCTACCACTATCAAGAGCCCTGAAATCACCACAAAAGTCAACCTCCCCGAAGAATACCGGGCGTTCCAGGACTTCTTTAGCAAAGTCGCTGCCACAAAACTTCCACCACACCGGCCATGGTGTGTGGACTGTGCGATAGACCTACTACCTAAAGGGAGAATTTACCCATTATTGATCCTGGAGAGCAAGGCTATGGAGGAGTACATCAAGGAAGCGTTACAACAGGGGGTTCATCCGACCATCCACCTCTCCGGCAGCTTCCAGTTTCTTCTTCATGGCCAAGAAGGATGGTGGGCTCCAACCATGTATTGACTATCGCAGTCTCAACTCCCAAACAGTAAAGTTTGCTTACCCCCTACCTTTGGTACCAGCAGCCCTCGAGGAACTGCGTGGAGCTCACTTTATCTCTAAGCAAGACCTTCGCAGTGCCTACAACCTTATCCGCATCCGTCAAGGAGATGAGTGGAAAACTGCATTCATCACTCCATCTGGACACTACGAATATCAGGTCATGCCGTATGGGCTTTCCATCTCAACTTCAGTCTTTCAGAACTTCATGAACGAGATCTTCCGGGACATACTACACAAATCCGTTATTCACGTTCAATGTCTTGAAAAGCTATTTATTATTAATGTTGTTTCATTACATTGTATTGTTCTGTAAAAAAAACTGTGTGCAAACATACAATCTCTTTTGCACTTTAAGGAAATAAAAATACATTCGATTTAAAACAACTTTCTCTGCATCTTCCTCTTATTTTTACATATGAGAGAACAAAAATCTTAACTTTAATATTTCTTTAAAAAAATCTTACTTTTACATTTCAAGTGTTAAAACTGTTACTTTAAAAATATAGGAATATCTAGACATGGACAGTGTTAAGATTCTGCAGTAAATATAAGCACAACTGATACATGTAGAGGTCTAGTTAAAGTCACAGAGATATTAGCAGAGTGAGCATGTCACTTTATACTCTGAACCCAAGGGCATATCACATACAACTCAACTGAAGCAATGCAGGAGAAGCTGACTCTGAATGCTGGAGTGCACTACTAACAACACAGTTCTATGTAATTGCTACTACTGAAAAGTAGAGTATTAAACAGCATTAAATTAAAATGTATCATAGCCAAATAAATGTATTCTCTGATCTAATATATGAATGTGCACAAACTCTGTCTAATAGCATAGTATAATCAAAATTCTGATTTTAAAAACTACAGTAGCAGAAAAAACGCTTCTCAATATTATTAACTCGTTATCTTCAGGTCACGTCCCAAAACCATTCAAGTTGGTGGTTATTAATCCTCTTATTAAGAAACCAAATTTAGATCCTTGTGAACTGGCAAATTACAGACCCATTTCAAATCTTCTGTTTATGTCTAAACTTTAGAAAAAGTTGTTTCTGCTCAATTGTGCTCCTTCTTGCAAAAAAATGATATCTATGAAGAAATTCAGTCAGGTTTTAGGCCCCACCATAGCACAGAAACTGCACTTGTTAAAATTACAAATGACTTGCTTCTTGCATTAGACCAAGGCTGCATCGCATTGATAGTTTTACTTGATCTTAGTGCTACGTTCCACACTATAGATAATGACATACTCATAGATCGATTACAAAACTATACAGGTATTCAAGGTCAGGCTTTAAGATGGTTTTGTCACAGAACCACCTACCACAATCACAGAACCAGCCACTTAGCCACGCCCTCAATCACCGGAGTACTGAGCACCTGCACCTGCACCTGCCCTCAATTACCAGTGTACTATAAGAGCACACTCACCCCTCTAGATCATCGGCTGGTATTGAGGTTACTTACCCTGTGTTCTCTCCTTCAGCCCTTAGGATCTTAAACTCGTTCCTGTGCTCTTTCGACACCGTATATTCTCTGAGGGTTATTGAACTGTGGACTGGGACCTGGAACTGCAGCTAAGACTGTCAACTAGTCTACTCTACATTGTCTATCTCAGTTGGTTGGACTTAGACCATTGCCATGCATTGTGATTGTGCTTACACTATTAAAGTATAGTTTAACTTACCTGCATCTTCCTTGTCCTCGTCCTTGGTGTCCCGTGACAGAATACCAGCCCCTATTACTACAAGAAGAAAGCATGGAACCTGATCCAATCTCAGAACTCGTCACTTCACTTCGCGCTGCACTGCAGCCATCACTCACTTCATCTGCCTCCGCCTGTCCCATGGCCAAACCAGCAGTATGTTCAGGTGAGGTGTCAGAATGTAATGGTTTCCTGATGAAATGCCAATTATACTTTGAAATGCTTCCCCAACAGTTTTCCGGAAATCGTGCGAAGGTATCGTTCATAATTTCTCTGCTGTCTGGAAGGGCTCGTCAGTAGGCAGAATCCCTATGGAACTCAAAGTCCGGTAATTTGATCCATTGACTCCTTTTTAGCACATTTTAAAGACATGTTTGGCATTAGTACTTCCTCTCTCTCTGTACATGAGGAACTATTTCAACTACGGCAAGCTGACTGGAACATCCACGAGTACACAATTCACTTCCGCACGCTGGCGGCATCCAGCGGCTGGAATGAAATTGCACTCCTCTTTGCATACCGTCGCGGGTTAAACCCCAAGCTCCGACAGCAGATGGCCATCTTTGAGGACTCTGTGGGACTTGAATGTTTCCTGCTGAAGGCCCAACATGTCTCACAGCATCTATGCACGGTCTCCACCAAGGAAAGGGACACCTCACCCTCCAGTGGCTCTCCAGCACCTGATGCCATGCAAACAGATTAGTATCATCCATCCGTCACTGAACGCCAGCGTCGCATACAACTGAACCTGTGCCTATATTGTGGAGAAGAGGGTCATCTCCTTCAGACCTCCCCAGTCCATCCTTCACGCCCCGCGGTGAGTCCCATTCAGATCAATACGGTGGTTAATAATCCACGATTTCATGATGCAGTGCTAATCCATGCCAATTAGTCTTTCCCATTAAAAATCCTACTCGATTCTGGTTCTTCTGGAAATTTCCTCTCTTCTCGCCTACTGTCTACCTTCAATATTCCACGTCAAAAGAATCCCACCTGCTATCAGATCACAACCATTCAGGGAAAACCGCTGGGCAATGGACTGGTGAGGTGGAAAACTCCCGAGTTAACCCTTCGTATTGGCTGCCTTCATGAGGAAATACTCTCCTTGCTGGTGCTGGAGGAATCCGCCATTGATGTCGTCATGTGGCGCCCATGGATGGCCAAACACCAGCCTATCATTAGATGGAGTTCTGGAGGCATTGACCAATGGAGTAACTACTGCTTTCAACACTGCCTTCAATCCTTTCCAGTTCCTCCTCAAAGAACTGCCATCCTAGGATCTACCACTATCGAGAGCCCTGAAATCACCACAAAGGTCAACCTCCCAGAAGAATACCGGGCGTTCCAGGACTTCTTTAGCAAAGTCGCTGCCACAAAACTTCCACCACACCGGCCATGGGACTGTGCGATAGACCTACTGCCTGGAACTAAACTACCTAAAGGTAGAATTTACCCATTATTGATCCTGGAGCGCAAGGCTATGGAGGAGTACATCAAGGAAGCGTTACAACAGGGGGTTCATCCGAGCATCCACCTCTCCGGCAGCTTCCAGTTTCTTCTTCATGGCCAAGAAGGATGGTGGGCTCCAACCATGTATTGACTATCGCAGTCTCAACTCCCAAACAGTAAAGTTTGCTTACCCCCTACCTTTGGTACCAGCAGCCCTCGAGGAACTGCGTGGAGCTCACTTTATCTCTAAGCAAGACCTTCGCAGTGCCTACAACCTTATCCGCATCCGTCAAGGAGATGAGTGGAAAACTGCATTCATCACTCCATCTGGACACTACGAATATCAGGTCATGCCGTATGGGCTTTCCATCTCAACTTCAGTCTTTCAGAACTTCATGAACGAGATCTTCCGGGACATACTATACAAATCCGTTATTATCTACATCGATGACATCCTCATTTACTCCTCCAACCTCTCTGACCACATAAAGCAGGTACAACAAGTACTCAACCGGCTCCGTCAATATCACCTATATCTGAAGCTAGAGAAATGTGAGTTCCACCAATCTACCATCCAGTTTCTCGGATACGTCATCACTCTGGAGGGTATCCAGAAGGATCATACCAAAGTCGAAGCCATTAAGAATTGGCCACAACTTCTTACCATCAAAGATCTGCAACACTTCCTGGGGTTTGCAAACCTCTACAGAATATTTATCTGTGGTTACAGTGAACTCTTAGCTTCACTGACCTCCCTCCTACGCCAGAAACCGAAACGTCTCTGTTGGCCACCGGAGGCGGTCGAAGCCTTCCAGAAACTGAAAGCCTCCTTCTGCACTGCTCCAGCTCTCCTCCATCCAGACCCCACAAAACCTTTCATTGTGGAAGTAAATGCTTCCTCCCTTGGAGGTGGAGCATTGTTGTCCCAGTGAAGAGGTGAGCCCCCTGTACTCCATCCATGTGCCTTCTCAAAGAAGCTATCCCCGGCGGAGCAGAACTATGACATCGGCAACCGAGAACTGCTTGCCATCAAGCTGGCCCTCGAAGAGTGGCGGCACTGGCTGGGGAGCAAATCACCCATTTGAAGTCATCACTGATCATAAGAACTTACAGTACCTCAGAGAAGCGAAACGTTTAAACCCCAGACAAGCCCGATGGGCATTATTCTTCACCCGATTCAACTTCACCGTCACCTACTACCCAGGACATAAGAATACCAAAGCAGACGCCTTATCCCGAATCCACTCACCTGACCCTCTACCTGAAGAAATTGAACCTTTACTCCCTCCAAACCTATTTGTATGTATTTGTATGTCCCATCACCTTGTCTCGACGACAACATTCGTGCCGCCACTGAAGAGGTACCAGCTCCGCCGGGTGGTCCACAAGGTAGAACATACATACCCACATCCTTACAAATTTCCCTTCTGGACTCTGTACATGCGTCTCCGGGATCCGGTCACCCAGGCAGGCAGCGAACCCTCCCACTCCTCGAGGGAAGTTATTGGTGGCCCAACATGGCCCAGGAAGTCGCCCAGTTTGTGAAGGGATGCTCAGTCTGTGCCATTATCTCAACACTCCGTTGTCTGCCTGAAGGCAAACTGGTACCTCTGCCTATTCCGCGCCAACCCTGGTCCCACCTAGGAGTTGACTTTGCCACCGACTTACCTGCTTCCAACGACTTCACCACCATCCTCGTAGTGGTTGACCGATTCTCTGGGCCTGCAAACTCATCCCGCTCAAAGGTCTACCTACAGCCCTTGAAACAGCAGAGGCCCTCTTTAACAACGTCTTCCAACACTTTGGCATTCCAGAGGACATAGTATATTGTTAATATTTACTTCTTGGACCAAAAAACAATACACAGAATCTCTTGGATCACAATATGCAAATAGACGGATGTCCTGTTCCTTCCTGTACGGTCAAAAACCTGGCTGTTATATTAGACAGCAACTTATCTTTTGAAAATCATATTTCCCATGTTACAAAAATAGCACTCTTCCATCTTAGAAACAGTGCCAAACTATGGAACATGTTAACTGTTTCTGATGCAGAAAAGCTAGTTCATGCATTCATGACCTCTAGACTGGACTATTGCAATGCACTGCTAAGTGGTTGTCCTGCATCTTCAATAAACAAGCTACAGATAGAGTCTAGAGCTTACCAGGTCAAGAAAATATGATCATATTATTCCAATTTCACAGTCTCTGCACTAGCTAGCCATTAAGTTCCGTATCAGTTACAAAATTATACAGAGCTTCTTCCCTCAGGCCATCAAGCTCCTAAACTCAAACTCATAACATCAACATGACTCAATTTAACAAAAAGTACGATTCCCACTATTCCCCATCATTGCTGCTATGCATATCTCTTACACATCCTTGCTTATATTATTATTTATTAAGTCCACAGTATACTGTCCTGCACATTTTATTTTATTGCACATCTTATTCTTCCTTATTTTTTTCACCTATATTTATGTATATTCTTTTGTGTTGTGTTACATATTTTGCACTGTCCACTGAGCGGACCTGACCTGATTTATATTCTGTATAATTTAGTATGTGATGAATAAAACCTTGAATCCTTGAAAATATTATTACTTACCTATAAGGACCTAAATGGTTTAGCTCCTGCTTACCTAACTAATATACTATCACGCTACAATCCAACCCGCTCTCTAAGGTCGCAAAACTCTGGACTCTTGGTAATACCTAGAATAGCAAAGTCCACTAAAGGAGGTAGAACTTTTTCATATTTGGCTCCCAAACTCTGGAATAGCCTTCCTGATAACGTTCGGGGTTCAGACACACTCTCTCTATTTAAATCTAGATTAAAGACACATCTCTTTACCCAATCATTCATATAATGCATCTCATAATCTTATACTGCAGTTATATCTGATCAAACGCACATTATTATGCTTTAGCTTGGGTTGAACAAATGTTTTTTGTTTGGATGGAACAACAGCTACGCTAATTATGTCTCTATTTGTTTCTCTGTTTCTGCCACGAGACTAACATCCCATGGTAACTAGGAATTACACAAGCTTCAGTCTGGATCCAACCCTTAAGTGATCTGAGATGACCAAACACCTGAGAAGAGATGATGCTAACCCCTCAGAGAATATACAGAATTAACCTAAGTTTGCCATAAGTTAAATATATTAAGTTTCAACAATATATAAATCAATTGTAGAAACATAATTTCATGTAAAGCTGCTTTGCAACGATTGTATCGAAAAAAGCACTATACAAATAATCTTGAATGGAATTTAATTGAATAATAGGTTTATTTATTTATTTAGTCATTTAGCAGACGCTTTTATCCAAAGCGACTTACAAATGAGGACATTATAGAAGCAATCAAAACCAACAAAAGAGCAACAACATGCAAGTGCTATTACAAATCACGGTTAGCTTAACACATAGGAATTTTTTTTTTTTTTTTTTAAACTAGCATGTAAAATATAGAAAAATGAAACTTAGTGTTAGTTTTACAAGAAAAGCTAGCAGTTAGAGAATAAATATGCAATTAATAGAGGGTCAAATGTTTGTGTGTTTATATTTTTTTTATAAAAAGAAGACAGATTAGATCAAATAAATTGAGAATAGAGAGTGCTAATGTTAGAGGGTCAAATAAAGATGGAAGAGATGTGTTTTTAGCCGTTTCTTGAAGATGGGTAAGGATTCAGCTGCTCGGATTGAGTTGGGCAGGTCATTCCACCAGATGGGAACAGTTAATGAAAAAGTCAGTGAAAGGGATTTTTTGCCTCTTTGGGATAGTACAGTAATGCGTCGTTCACTTGCAGAACGCAAGCTTCTAGAGGGCATATAAGTCTGAAGTAATGAATTTAGATAAAGGGATGCAGAGCCAGAGGTGGTTCTGTAGGCAAACATTAATGCCTTGAATTTAATGCGAGCAGCTATTGGTAGCCAGTGCAAATTGATAAATATATTAATTAATAGATATAGACTTATAGTGTCGTTCTAATCACTTTCATCCATCTAATTGTAAAGGATTAGCTATTTTGAAACAGCTGTCTGTTTATTTACATTTTCATAATGTAAAGAATGCTGAAAAATGTTTAAAAAGTTTTACAAAATCATGTTTTACAAAATGCTTTTTAAATACACCTGCCCAATACACCTGCCATTATTATGGGAGGTGGTACGCTATTCATCTTAAGACTTTATATCATGATCTGACAGTAGCTTTATTGGTATCACCAAACAGGTTAACATTTGAGAATTTGAATTTAGATTTATAATTTTATTTTACATTCAGCCTACAATTTACATTTGTGCATTTAGCAGAAGCTCCAAATGCTACTTACAGAAGAGAAAGACAAGCAGTGCATCAAAGAGCCAACAATATGTGTAATACACCAGGTGTATAGACATAAAATGCCAGATTTGTTAGATAATATGATTAGGGATCAAGCTAGAAGAAATTCAGATAAATTAAGACTCTTTTGATAAATAAAGTTCAAGTCCAAGGCTTTCACTAAACTTTATCATCTACCTATAAAAAGTTTCTCTGTAAACAAGGTCCAAATTGTAGAGAGAAACATCCAATACACACAATAGCTGTCGATTTTATACATTTATTTAAAATCAAACATGACGCTGGCAATCAGTGGTCAAGAGGATCATAAATCCATCTGGTGGATGTTAAAGAAACAAGGACCAACAGCAGGGATGTATATTTATATAAAATTATAGGTCAAAAGTTTGGATACATTATTACTATTGTCTATTTTTGCAAGAAGTCATTTATGGTCATCAAGCCATTCATTTATTTTTTCAAATTGTGTATATACTTTAAAATACATATTTTGCCATTCTGAATTATTATGAATGTTGGAAACCTGCGATACTTTTTCAGGATTCTTAGATTAATAAAAAGTTTTTAAAAAGCACTGCATTTATTTAATTGTAACAATGTTGAAAAGCTTGAGGTCAGTATTTGTTTTTAAGAAATTAGTTTCCATTAAGCAAAGATTTGCTGAATTGATATAAACAGTGGCAGTAAAGATTTATATTGTTAGAAAACATCTCTATTTTGAATAAATGCTGTTCTTTTTATTTATTATTTATCAGTGAACCCCCAAAAAGTATCAGGGGTTCCAAAAATAATTAAATAATAATAAATAAATAAATTCAATAAAAATAAGCAGCACAATTTCCAATATTAATAATAAATCATTATAATGATTTCTGAAGGATCATGCACTGAAGACTGGAGTAATGATGCTGACAATTCAGCTTTATAAAAAAAAAAAAAAAAATTGATATTTTTTCTGTAGGTGGCACTTGGGCTTCATTGATAGTTTCATGAAAGCGTAAACGGTGCATCATACAAAAATGTAAGTGAATTTACTGATTACCATTATTGCGACTTTTGACGCTGCATGGTTTAGTACTTTTGTATTCGTTTAGCATCCATTTTCTCAGCGATGTAATTTGATTTATAAAATGAGACAAACCGCAGATCCAGATCGGTCCACAAATAAGCTCTTCTCTCCCATGTAATTTTCAACCGATTTATGAATAAGAACGGAAAATGACCGCTCCACTTTACATTATTGTCCACTGAAATTTAAACTTGTGCCAGATCATGATTGGTTGGTGTATATTATATATGAAAAACGGCATTGATGAATTATGTAGGCTAGTATTCTGAAATATAGCCTGTAATATATGGATTTGTAATTAAATTACATTCATATATTAAATAATTAAATGATGAAAAAAAGGTTTAAAATATTTTTTGGTTTATTTTTTTCCTTCTGTCGACCACACTCGCTGAAAGAACCATATTTGAGAGCCTATAGGTTTCCGAACAGACTGGAATATCAGTCAGTCAAGTAAAACACACGCAACCCATAGCAAAGCCTCAGATTGACAGATATGTAAAAATAAACAGGAACTTTCCGACTTTTGAGCTATTAGTTACAGTTTTGTACACATTGTCAAATTGAAAAAGGGCAGGGGCTTGAGCCCCCAAACACTAACACACTATAGTGTCACCAAATTCAATTTACACATCACTGCTCTCCTGCTGTTTATGCTACAACACTCAAATAGGAATGTAATTGCCTTGGCACATTTTTTATTAATTTTTATTATGGATTTTTTAAATAACTTTACTGTAAAACATTATATTTTCACCAAATTCAGTTTACACATAACTGCTCTCCTGCTGAGTATACTACAACACTCATTTTGAAAGTAATTGCTTTGGCATACTTTCGTGAATTTTTATTATGAGAAACTGTTAATAACTTTACTGTAACACACTGTACTTCCACCAAATTAAGTTTACACATCGTCGCTCTCCTGTTGGTTATGGTAAAAGACTCAATTTTAAAGTATCTTGCTTTACCAGGAATCGGCCATCCACTGCATCGTGATGTGCTGCGATAGCAGCCACATATGCTCTCAAGGTGGAGGATGACAGCCTATGCTCCAACCTTTCTTGCAGGAAAGAAAGCACTATTCCAATCGTACATCTTTGTGCGTCTTCTCGACGAGAATAAAAACAGTTAATGAACAGACTCCAAAGCTCACTGGGGTAAACATATACTTGCTTAAAGCCCAAGGCCAGCTGTACGTCCGTGCAGAGGGGGCCTTGGTCAGGGAGTCATACAATTGGCCGTGGGAGGACTCGTGGGAGGCAACTAGGTTTACCTGAGTTTCCCCGAGACGACTCCAGAATAGCCGGATCATCTCAGGATGGAGTCGCCATTCTCCAGGGAATGTGAGCTGTCGTGAGAGCACATCGGCTGCATGATTGAGGATGTGGATGTCCAGGATGTGGACGGCGCGCAGCAACTTGCACTGCATCTGACTCCAGAGGAGGAGATGGCGGGTGAATTGTGACATGCGATGTAATCGTAGACAACCCTGCCAGTTGATGTACGAAATGGTCGCAGTGTTTAATATGCGGACCAACACATCCTAGCCAAGCAGCAGCAGCAGCCGGACCGCCACAAGGCTAGTAGCACTGCCAAAAACTCGAGACAGTTGATGTGCCAAAGCAGTCGAAGCCCTGTCCAGAACCCAGAGGCTGCATGCCCGTAGCGTGTAGAGCACCAGACCGCATTAGAGGCATTCATCGTGACAAACGACATGCCAAGGCACTTGTTTTAAGGGCACTCCGACCTATAGAAAGACAAGGTCCACCCAGGCGCTGAATGAGCGGCAACGCGTTGCGTGATGGTCATGCAAACTGTACTACGGCATCATGCCCATTTCAGGACTTGGGAGTGTAAGCTATTCTGAAGTGGTCGGTACTACCCTCATGCATTTGTTTGAGTGCCTTGGCTTGGTGGACCTGCAAGATAACCATGGCATGCATGGCAGAGGTGGCCTGGCCCGCAGCACTGTAAGCTTTTGCTGTGAGCGCAGCCGTCAGCTTAAAGGCTTTGGACAGGAGACGCGGGCAACACCTCCAAGTGGTGGCGTTTTGTGGGCACAACTGCACCGCAACCGCTCTCTCCACCTGGGGAACGTCCACATACCCCCTGGCGGCCCCGCCATCAAGGGTAGTGAGGACAGGGGAGGGAGACGAGCAGCTTCTGGACGTAAAAGGGGGCATCCATGACTTCGTCAGCTCCTCATGCACCTCTGGGAAAAAAGGCACCGGAGCAGATCGTGGTTGTGAGCTGCATCCCGCTCTGAGAAACCAATCATCTAGCCACAAGGCGATTGCTTTCCCCCGATGTGGTGATTGACATCTGATCCTCCGGTAGTGCACTGAATGAAATGCTGGCAGCCCCGTGAGGCAGACCAGCGAAATCACTTGGGCGCCGAACAGGACGTTCGTGCAATAAGAGGTCAGTGACTGGTCCGGTGGAGAAGTTCTTATTGTAACCATCAGTTCTCACAGAGCGCTAGCCGGCGGATCTCTGATCGAGCCAGAGACGTACTGGGACATGTTGTAACAGAGGGTGCCCCTCAACCAAGAGGACACCAATGGAACAATATCTTTAAAAAGACATAAGCCTTCTGTGATTTGCTTTTTTAGGAAATCTGGTCTTTTAGTTGAAGTGCCCAGGGAAATTACTGCAGACAGGGACACCGCTGTTCACACCATAACACCAACCAAGAACAGCTTCCAGTCAGATCGATGGAAGGCTTTGTGGAGATCACTGTTCACCTACTTGGCTCCGAAGCAAAAATTTGAAGAGTGGATGCACCTATTTATACCCATATGCATGGGGAGTGGCTCAGGTGTGTAAAATGCACAAGGCAAAATTCATAAGTGTTTTCTTTTAAAGTCAGAGATGATTGCGGCTCCCAAGTGAATCCCAATATGTCATCACAACATAAATCGTAGGGACCGACAGATAGGGAACTGAACTTGGTGAAAGTACAGTGTGCTACATTGAAGTTATTAACTATTGATCTTAACAAAAATTAATGTTCCAAAGCAATTATTTTCAAAATGACTGTTGTAGTATAACCAGCAGGAGAGCAGTGATGGGTGAACTGAATTTGGCCAAAGTACAGTGTGTTACAGTAAAGTTATAAAAACAAATTCATAATAAGAAATCATAAAAAATGTGCAAAAGCAATTACTTCCAAATTGACTGTTGTAGTATAATCAAGAGGAATGCATTGATGTGTGAACTGAATTTTTTTGAAAGTACATTGTGTTACAGTAAAGTTTTTAATTATTATGTACAAAACGTTGCTTATTAACTATTTTTCATTATAACATTTAATAAAAAATGTGCCAAAGCAAATACTTTCAAAATGAGTATTGTATTATAACCAGCATGAAGGCAGGGATGTGTGAACTTAATTTTGTGAAAGTATAGTGTGATACAGTAAAGTTATTAACACTTTTCATAATAAAAATAAGAATAAAAAAAATTGCCAAAGCAATTACTTTCAAAATGCGTGTTGTAGTATAACCAGCAGGAGAGCAGTGATGTGTACATTGAATTTGGTGACACTACAGTGTAATCGTGTAAAGTTATCGAGTATTTTATTAGTAACATTTCTCGCGTTTGGCACTTTGCAGACGGTCCCTTACGGACTTGTCTCTCAGATGCCAGCGCATTGAGATCAACGTATTTTTTACAGAGTGGAGGAAAGCTTGTTTTGAGGAAACCTCGCGTGTAGCTCGTTTTCTACCAAAGAAAAGAGGCGTCATTTGTGTATTAAAAACGTTTTGCTCGCGAGTTATTGATCCGGAAAAGTCGAATCTGTCAATATCTTGCCAACTTTACCGAACTGACCAAGCGCTGAAATCTTTATCTTCATGTCAAATAAACACACGTTACAAACAATATGATGCCCTGTGATCTTGCATTTACCTTATTCCAAAGAAAACAAGTAACGACTGAAAAAAGTATTATGGGTTCATTTGTGATCCACAGGCTTCCTCTTGAAGCTCCAAAGCGCGTGAGATGATTTGCCCCAGTTACACAACTGCAGAGCGAACTCAGTTTCTCTCAGGCAAAATGACCTTAACCCTTCCCGCTCATCTTCAGAAACATACAAGCGCTTTCATCCATATCAGCATCGTATATTATTAGCCGACGCGATATTAAGGACTTATACATACGTACCTTTTAAGCATCTTCATTTAAGTGCATAAAAATAGAACAGCCTGACTACTGGACAAGTTTTTCAACCAACTGCCCGTCATGCGGTGTCCATTACATTATGCCTTATATTTCGGCTGAGTGATGGTATATAAGGTGGAAGCCACGGAGTTGGTGCTCACTGCAGTAGCCATTTCATCCCTGCGAATCCAAACCCAACCCCCAAAAACAACCAGAGGTGAGTGTCTTCAAAGATGAAACTACAAGAGCTCACAATCTCTTGCATGGAAGAAAGAAAAACGACAAACAACAACGGCCATCTGACTTCGGGTTGATCCGGAGAGGATGTGTTGATCTATTAAGTCTCGGCCACCTGGCATGGGAATAATGTGTCTTGCCATTTGGACGTGTTGGGATATCGCTCTTTATTAAGCGGTTTGGTTACGCCAGGACTGGGTGGGATATCCTAACACACTGTGTTGTTAAAGACATATGCAATTAATGTCTGCCTTTTACCAAGAATGGGAGCACATATTTCTGATGATCTGTTATATGGATGGAGTATTATGAGAGTTTTTGGTAATTAAATTAAAATGTATATTCAAATGAATATATGTAACGGAGGCCAGCGATGCTGTCAAGTAAACCTCACTCCTCTGATATCAAGAACGCGGCTGCGGCCATTTAGCCTCCTGCGCGTCCGCTTTCCTTGATAGTGGGTTCGAATCCCGAGCGGGGACCCGTTATATATAAATATATATATAAATCCAAGTAAAATAAACCTCTTTCGTTTTTAGGCTAATCATGGCATTCGCTGGTCTGAAGGATACTGACGTCACTGCAGCCCTGCAGGCCTGCCAAGGTAATCTGCATGTTTCTGGACCGTCCCATTGACCAACAAGCTAAAACGAGAACATAAATTTCACGTCGTTCCAAACCCATATGACTTTCTTCTTTCCGTGGAACACAAAAGGCAGAATGCTATAGGGACCGACAGCCTCAGTCACTATTCACTTTCATGTATGGACTAAGATGCAATGAAAGTGAATGGTGGCTGAGACTGCCATTCTGTTAACATCTCCTTCTGTGCTCCACGGAGAAAAGAAAGTCACGTGGATTTAGAACAACATACGGGTGAGTAAATAATCACAGGATTTTCATTCTAGTGTGTCAACCTCAGTGTAAACATCATTTGTGGTTAGAGTATGAGCTTGTGGATGTTTTTCAAGACCCTTACGTTCTTCTCGTAGTCATTCATCTCCACCATCATAAAAAAATCTTGATGAAATTACCTTCCAGCTGCTGAATCCTTCGACTACAAGAGCTTCTTCGCCAAGGTTGGTCTGTCTGCTAAGAGTCTTGATGACATCAAGAAGGCCTTCTTTGTCATTGACCAGGACAAGAGCGGCTTCATTGAGGAGGATGAGCTCAAGTAAGTCTGGTCTTAAAACACCTGTTCATATTAAATACATTTGTTTTAATACTTTTGAATAAACTTCCTTGAACAAAACGCTTAAGGGTAATTGCCCGATGTGCTCTTCAGACTGTTCCTGCAGAATTTCTCTGCTGGAGCCAGGGCCCTCACTGATGCAGAGACAAAGGCTTTCCTGAAAGCTGGAGACGCTGATGGTGATGGCAAGATTGGAGTTGATGGTGAGGAATTTGCTCCTTGTTGAATATTACAACTGACTGACTAATATCAATATTTTGTATATAATAACCTTCTTCTGATGAATTCTTTCTCCTTCATTTTCCAGAGTTTGCTACCATGGTTAAAGCATAAATAACACCTGACCAACAACTTTTGCTGACAATCAGTATTGTAACCTGAGATCTCCACTTTTTTATCAGAGTGGCTGATTTTTATACACAATTCTAACTGTCCACTCCCATGCTGCACCCGGTCCACAATGACTGTCAACGTCACACGGTCTTTCGCATTGTAGATATGCATGTTGGTTTCTGTAAAATCTTTGATGCTGTTTTTGGGAAAGGACAATAAGAAAATAAAAACTATTTTTCATTTTTGAGTCTCTGTCCTCTGTGTAAACATTACATGGCCATTATAGTCAAGTCAAGTCACCTTTATTTATATAGCGCTTTTAACAATAGAAATTGTAACAAAGCACTGCACAATATCAAAATAGGCAAATTGTGTCAATAATGTAAAATGACAGGATTTAACACTCAATTATCAGCTGAATGCATTTCATTATTCATTATAGCTTAGCATTTTTTTTACTCTACAAGGGGCACATTAGCAATGGCTTTGTAGGGACCAGACAGATTAAAAGACGGCTTAGTAAATAATACAGTATAGAAAGTTATGAGAAATTATGGTAAAGAATCATAAAAATGGCTCTGGCAAAAGACTATAAAAATGGTACATAATCAATGAGATATAGATCTAATGGGACATTATTAAAATACTGTTAAATATACAGTTTTTGGAAGTGAAAAAGAACAAGTCATCTTAATTTTCAGTGAAAACTACACTGACATCTACAGAGTTACTCTTCACATTAGATTTTTTTTCAGTTAAAAAATCGTAGTCTTTTGTTATTAAAGGCACAATTGATTGCGATAGAGAAGAGGTACCATAAAAATATGTTTATTTAGCAAAATAACTCAGGAAGTAAACAACCAAAATAACAATGATAACTAACAATGAACTGAAGAAAGCACAGAGCTACACTGAAACAAACTAATAAAGTAAAAGAACATCAAGTGCAGAATGAGTAGGCTATCATATAGTAACTAATGGACACAGGGAACATGGACATAGGGAAAAGTCCAAATAAAGCAAACACAAAACACAGATGACCTGCTATAATCATTTATGTTCATAATGGGTTTATGTTACATTGTAACATATTGTGTAACATTAATGTTTGCTTGTTTATTTAACTGAGCTGTCCTTGGGTCTCTTGAAGTACAATGTGGCCACCACTAGGTGGTGTCTGGTGCCAAAATTCATTTGATTTGCAGCCTCTCAACTAAACAAACTTTTTTGCATAATTTACTGATTTAAACGACAACGTATTCTTATCTGAAAAGTGTGCTGTTTATCTGGGATTTTTTTTACATGTGTTATTTGTTTTATTTTTAGTTTGTCATTAATGTCAATTGCAGACTCAACAAACGACAGCAGAATACATGTTGGTTGCAATGTACTAACAAATTAGAGGATGTAAATGGATAGATCACTATACAGTAACACTACCAGTCAGTTCAGTGAAACTAGAGTGTACTGGTTTGTTGGCTAGGTGGCTCCAATGTCTTGTCTTCCCCTTTCCATGACAGGTCAAAGGCACTCGGCAGTGCCATTTCTTCATCAATTTCCAGTAGATTACTACATGTCTGCTTAATTATCAAAAAAATCCGATCCATGGCATTGCAATATGAAAATTTTGGGGTGGATTTTGACAGATGTTTTTATAGGGACACATAAATCATTTTAACAATTTAGTTCTCACATAAATCTTTTTACAAGTCTTTTATTATCTTTGCTATACATATACTATTTACTTTGAACTCTGACTGAACAGTAAACGATGCAGACAATTCTCTGTAAGCTCAATCATTACTCTGTCAGATATCGTTCAGATTAGTGACAATGTAAGAAAAAAGTGTCACGTTGCGTGAGTAGATGATTAGTGTAAGTGGATTGTAAAACTAAGACAAAGTTAATCTAATTAAGTGTAAAGCTATATTTAATTATATGGAATTATATCAAGCATACAGTAAGAATCTGAGTAAGCATGTAATTGTTAAACAGCTAAACTTGTATATCAGCATCAAATACTGTTCAATATCTTACAGTATTGTTATCAATTAACTGCTATGGGCTACAAAATACGTGCTAATGTTAACTAAATCTTGTGAAACAGATCAAAGGTGATTCACACCACAGGGGTCAAACAGTTCATAAGAAATACATAAGCAAAACGTGTCCACAAAGTGGCAACTTTTAAATTTTATGACATGATTTTATCACGTACATTTTAATATGTTAAATATTCTATCATACACACACAAAAAAATATTTAAGTGCTAATAATTAGCATTGTACTATCTAAAGATAAATGTGAAAACTGTCAAATATTTTGTGATATAGCTATTCTTCTAAAAAAAAATTTGTAGTTAACATTTTAGTGTTATGCTGTTCATTAATTCAAATATCCAGTTTTCAATGATCAGTTTGATTATTGTACAAAATGATAACAGGGTCACAGGGTTAACTATATGAAATCACCCCTTTATCCTAGTGCTATAATGATAAAGTGATAAAAGGTGAAATACACTTAACTGAGATAAAATAATTAAATAAATATGACACCAAGGAGGCATATAACTAACACACACACACAAACACACACACACACACACACATATATATATATATATATATATATGTCACTTGAAATTACAAAAATGTCTAATGCACAGCAAAAGTTGTAAACATTTAATTGTTAAAATCAAGGTTTACACATAGGCTAGCCTAATTATTTCTTTATAATTAACACTAGCATATCTAGGCTATCTATCTATCTTCACAACAGCACCCTTGTAACAGAGTGGCACACACACACACAAACAAACAAACACACACACACACACACACACACACACACACACACACACACACACACAGAGCGTTTCGTTTCAATCAAGTACGTAACACGGGAGAAGTATAGTGTGTGCATTCTGTCCGAGGCTCATTTAAATAGTAACGGATAATTAGTTAGGCAGGAAATTAAACTCGAGCCTTGCAACACGAATTTGATACACGCACAGGTAACCCAAGCATCTCTCATTGTCCGTCCCATTAGCATGTACACATATATATAAGTTGTCGTGGATGAGAGACGCTATCACAGCCTTACCTCTGCTCTGGATCAGCGCGAGGAGGAATCTGCACAGGTCTGATGCTGCTTTCCGCTTACCGTCAAATAGCATTTGCTATACTTTACAACTGTTGATCTTACATGTGTTTTAGATTTGACCGAAATTCGTTTAAAGTTAGAAATTTTATTTTTCAGCAACAGGAGAGTGACAGAACGTAAACTAGAATAAATAGTGTAAACATCTTAGAAAATTATGATTTGTAAATGTTACAAATTGTCTACATTATTATATTGTCATTCATGTTTCTTTAATTTTGATCTTGCTCTAATTTCTGTGCATTCTTTGAATTCATTGAGTTTCTAATACATTTATTTCTATCACAAATATGTTAAAATAGATAATTAGGATAAGTTAAGTAGTAAATGAATAAAGAGTAATAACATATAAATGTAAAACATTATATTTTTATTCTTTAACAGTTTGAATATGTCACTTACTTCCATCCTCTCGGCTGAGGCCATTGAAGGTGCTGTCAAAGACTGCCAAGGCATGTACTAAACATTTTAATAATAATAAATAATATTTTTTGTATAAATAATAATATGTTTTTATAGTCTCATGTAGAGACAACAATGACAATAATTCTCATGTTGCTTGTTCTCCAAAAGCTCCAGACTCCTTTTGTTATAAAAAGTTCTTTCAACTTTGTGGCCTGAGCCAGAAAAGTCCCCAAGAGGTGAAGGATGTCTTCCGCAGCATCGATGAAGATAACAGTGGATTTATTGAGGAGGCTGAGCTCAAGTATGTCATTTTGGCTGGTATTAAATTCATGTGTGATACATAACAAACAATGAGAGTTTAACAAACAAAATAATGATTTTTTGAGAGTTTGCCAATGCTCTAATACCCCCAGTTACAGAGCCATGTTGTTGTGATTTCATGTTCCTCGAGGCACAGTTCCTAAAGCTTTTATGGCTTCAATATGTTGCTTTGTTGTTCAGTGGGATCAGAGAAAGCACTTTATAATGCTAAAAATGCTATGCTCGAAACATGAAATCAGATGCATAAAGAGAATTACTTATGATAATTATGAGTTCCTTTTAAACTAAGTCCTTTTTAAATGTAATCCGTGGAGATGCTGTCATTATGTTTTTTTCTGTCCCTGCTTTATGTGATTTATCTGCATTATGTAATGATATCAGCAGAACTAGATGACATTCACAACAGTCCTTTGAAGGGTTTCATTTTAGCTCACATTTTAGCCAGGACAGGTGAAAGAGATCCCATTTGATCATTTGACTGATGAGCTGTATGTGAATGATCTAAAATGAAAAAAACGGGTTAAAATGCAGAGCTGCTTGAAGTTGATGAGTCTCCGTTTAGTGCAGCACTTTATTCTTCTCATCAATGGATTTGTGTGAATCAGGTTCTTTCTCCAGCGATTTTATCCGGGGGCACGGACCCTGACAGAAAAGGAGATTAAGAGCCTCCTTACAGCTGCAGATGATGACAGCGATGGCCGGATTGGAGTAGACGGTAATGTTTTCTCATAAGATTGTGTCTGTTTTTCTTGTCTCATTTATTGTGTTTTATGCATCTACATGTTCTATCATTTTGTATGCCCATTTTTCAGATTTCCGAAGATTATTTTCCCTTTAAAATGGTGGAAAAAACATATTTGTTTTGCATTTTTCCTTTCTCACAAATCTGTCACTTTGTGTCCTTTGTCTGTTATGTAATTTCTCTGATCATTATTCAAAGATGTGCTAACATTTAATAGCTTTAACTCATGGAAACTCTAGTGAAAAAACAAAACATTGTATTACATAAGAGGATCAAAGACCAGGGTCACCTCAAATTATTATTTTAATCCTGAGTAACGGTCATGCACACGCACTGGGATAATACAAAGTCTAAAAGCAGCATGCAAATTACTGCAGAAGAGAGCTCAGAGAAAACTTGTCTCCATTGGTGTTTAATTGAATCAAATCACCTCTTTAGCACATGCTCAAACACTTAAGTGAGAACTATACAGAAAAGGTTTATTTTGGACTAACCCTGTTAAATCAGTTTATTTTAAAATCATTGCCTGAATGATTTTACTATATTTTAAATTCTGATGTTCCTCTTTCCCTACAGAGTTTCAGACTATGGTGTTATCCTGAAAGACTCCTCGAGTCCTCGGCTATAAGCACTGCAGCCTCAGCTTACATTTGACTTTTTACACCTGATTTATTTTCAAAAAGAAGAATCAGCAAATTAAGTAAATGTACTTGACTTTTGAATACATGTGTCTGTTTTGTTGTCCCACATTCACCCCAAATGACCAATGACAAAACTGTTCAGGGAAAATAAAATAAAGTCACTAAACTGATGCATCTGGTTTACTGTGTTTTAAATCTGCTTTAGGTTCATACACATTGAGTTGTAAGAGATCATTATGGATTCTGGGATATTTATTTACAAGCTGCAGCATTTCCGTAACACAAAACCACCAGCATGTGACTGTGCATAAATTTAGAACAATTTCTACTGACACTGTTTCCACAGTCTAATGTTTAGCTTTGAGATTTATTCATTTGTGCACTGCACATAAGCACAAAGCAAAGAAAATGCACTTTTACTTTACATCTGAAAAACCTCTGAAAGTGAACTGTTCCTAACAAAACTTATAACTTCCACAAAATGAGTACAAACAGTCAAGTAAAGACATTCTTGATAACATTTACATTTATGCATTTATCAGACGCTTTTATCCAAAGCGACTTACAGTACATTCAGGCTATACATTTGTATTGTCAGTATGTGTGTTCCCTGGGAATCGAACCCACAACCTTTGCGCTGCTAACGCAATGCTCTAACCACTGAGCCACAGGAACACATCATTTGAAAATGATAACATTTCAGGAAGTTGATTAAACCTGTTTACACGTTTTAACACTGCCTATTTTACTCTTACAATTATACACTATATTGCCAAAAGTTACCCCTTCTAATCAAAGGTTTGACTACTTTAGTAATTTCCATGAGTACAAATCTTAATGTTTAAGCATATAATGATATTCTAGGGAATTGTGTGCTTCTAATTTTATAGCAACAGTTTGGACAGAACCCTTTTCTATTCTAACATGACAGTGTCTCTTTGTATAAGACAAGGATAAAAGAGAAATGATGAGTCAGTCAGTGTGGAAGAACTTGACTGGTCTGCAGAAAGCCAAGTCCTAATCCCAGTTGAACACCTCTGGTGTGACTTTAAATGCAGACCTTGAACCAAAAAGTGAGCCAATACTTTTGGCAATAAAGTGTATATAAACCTTTAACACCAAAGCCGTAGAACAAGGGAGTTCAAATGTAAAGCAGACTAAGTAGGCACAAAAGGTACAGACACTGAGAGCAGGTGTAAGTTTCGGTGAAGAGGGCTTCTCAATGGTGAATGGCAAGTATATCCCGCTCCGGTTACCGCTTAGCCCATTAGAACAATGGAATTGAAAAGGCTGCATCAATCCTAGCTTCTGATTATCCCCTTACTGCACTGAAGCCAGAGACCAAAATGACCCAGGCTAACATGTGCCTTAATGATAAGAGATAATCCCAATGTGCATGCATGGCCCAATATGTTAGATTTAACAAACAACTAATGGGGGAGTTTATACAGCAATTATACTACGAAGCTTATCCTCCATATTATTCAGCCAGATGTCACGTGTTTAAATATAACAACGTTAGCATTTTACACTAGCAACTTTCAGTTGTCAAGCCAATGTCTGTAACCACTGGGCTGGTGTGTTACTAAATTGATCCAACATGTACAATTATTTCTGAGGTATTCTAACTCATTCTGCAGTGAGTGGACATTTCACATCAACAAAACAGTACAAAAATATGATATAAAAAAAAAGTTTCATAAAAAATAATATGATAAACAAAACAAGAAAGCTTAATTTACATTTACATTTATTCATTTAGCAGATGCTTTTATCCAAAGCGACTTACAATTGAGGAATACAATAAGCGATACATTATAAAGGAATTACATTATTAATGGATTGACTATTAGTTTCAGTTTATATAACACGATGCTCTAGATTTATCATTAAAGACCATTTTGATATTACAAGAGAAATAATGTATAAAAAGAGGTTCTGTTATTAATTATGATAACCAATCTATGGACATCTATGAAAAATAACTAATTATCTTCAGTGGACTCAATCAATATAGTAGGGCCATGTCAATGGTCATGATACTTTCCAAGAATCAGCTCTTGAGGGTTGACAGTTTCAGTATTTTAGTTGACAGTTTCAACATTTTGACTTAATTTCGATGGCCTTATCTGACTAACCATGCTATTAATCAGGTTAATCTCAAATTTTAATTTATACAGTTAAATACTTAAACATAAAAATATTGCAAACCATAACAATACCAAACTAAGACGAAAGTCAATTAATATATGTCTTGATAATGTGTTATTTAGACAAAATGTTGCACAAAGGAAGATGATACTTGCAATAATGTGTTCAAAATATTGACCACAGGAAAAAAAACATCATATGATGCTGGCCATGTGGCAATGTGGTAAACCATTTTTGATTGATCATTTAGTGACATAGCTGACAGAATTTTTGCTAACATAAGAAAAATATTATAAATGATAATTTCCTTAATTGATGATTTGAAATGAAGTATTTCCTTAATTTCCAGAAAATGGCATTTAAACTCATCTTAAAATGAAGTATATATATTGAAATATTTTTAACTGGAGTATTTTTCTTGGTATATCAGTGTTAAAAGGTGCCTAGATTTACCTGAATTTACCCCTAAATTTAATATGATTTATTTGATTATTTAATATTTTGAACTTAAAATCAAATCACCCACTCATTTAAACAAACAATGCAAAACCTGTAAAAAAGGGACACACACACATCATTTAATTTGAGCCTACCTGGTTTTAAAATCCCTTTAAAGTGCGTTTTATTTTCTTTCTACGTGAAACGTTCTGAATCATGGAGTACATATTGTGACAGAATTAACAGTGAAACGGAACTGTGGATGAAATTTACCCGACCGTATTCAACTGTAACACACAGGCGACTGTCAAGAGCAGGAAGTACATCTTTTCTATTGAGCTCAGCTCTGTTTTTCTTCATGAGATAACAAATCAAGCACTTTGTTTCTGTTGTCATGCTGTAACAGGTAAGCACCAAATAGCTGAGCATTCTTTGTGATAGATCTCGCTTTGGAAACATGGCATGAAACAGTCAGATTAATGCTGTAGCTAACCAGCTAGCCTGTAAGTAATAGGCTAACGTTAATTTGTCTGAACACCGTCACTGTTTTCATGGAAAGTGAAATGCTTTTGATTCCTTTTTTTGTTTATTTGCCTCACTTATCAAATTCACGTTTCTAGTAGGGCTGCACGATTATGGCAAAACTCATAATGGTTGATTATTCCCTTGAAATTTTATTGCGATTTATTAATTACGATTATCACAATTTACTTTGAACGATGTTTATACCATTGTTTGAAGCAACCGCATTCCATATTTTTAGATGAGAAACAAGCTGAAAACACTAACGTTAACTGAAAAACTTGAATTGTTTTTCTATAGTAGCCTATAAGCCCCAAATGTGAACAATACATTGAATTGGCTTCTTCTTTAATAAAACAATTAAATATGCATGCTATTATAATGCTATACATTTAAAACTATGCAAAACCCCTAAAGATAACATGTAGAAAGAAAAGAACACATCTTAAGCACACAGAATAACATACGTGGATTTTGAACGATTAATTACTGCTTTGAACGATTACGTAATTGTGTTATCCGTAATCGCGATTAGAAATTAGATTAATTGTGAAGCCCTAGTTTTTTGCTATATAGGTCATGTATTATAGGTTATGTAGTCTAAGAAACAAACTGCTTTTCATCAGCAGGTTATATTAAAAGTATAAAAGAAGGCAGTTTAGTTTACAGTTTATTCGCTTTTCTCATAATCTTAACCTAAACAATTAAATCACATAATTTTAACAAAAATAAAAACAAGCATCAAAGTTTGATTTCCACCATTAATTTCACTATAATTTCAAACTTTGACATTACTTTACACAGTCAATATTACAGATATAAAGATTACATTTTCACAGATTGTTCTTTTCCATATGAAATATGCAAATCACAAAAAAATTACTTTAGCTGTTTTCACAGACAGGGTCACAAATACGTTAAATTTATCTGGCGTCCATAATGTAAAATAAAGTATTGCCATGATTCTTTACATTGAAGCTTTTTCAGTTTGTACATATAATCTAAAATTAAATTGTTTAAAAAAAAAAGTGATTTAGTAGGTATACCTTCATTATCTAACGTTTTGTTTCTGTTTATTCTTGAAAATGTTTTCACTGTGTCTTTTGACAACAATCCCAATCAAGTTTATTCTGTGTTCAGATCAAAGGCATGCACGCCAAACTCAATGAAAAAAGAGGGAACCGTAGACACAGACCACACTAATGCTGATGATCAGGTATTTTTATCAAATACCTGGGGTCTAAATGTGAATTTTAAATCAGACGTGATGTGTTAATTATCTGCCTTTTATTCCCACTTTATATCATCGTCTCATAAGCCCAAGAATGGCGTCTGGAATGCAAGAGAAACAGTACACGCCATCTTTGCTCAGTTTTTTCATCTATAATCCTAAATTTGGACCACGTGAGGGCGAGGTAAATCCTGTTTATTTAAAAAATGTTAACAACTAGTGTAATTGTTTTGCAAAATAAATAAAAATCTCCACAGCAAATGTAAAAAATATCTAGTGATCGACCGATATTGATTTTTTTATAACCGATACCGATTATTTGTACGTTTATGTACCCGATAACCGATATGCAGAACCAATATTTATTTACTGTTGTAAAGTAAATAAATAACAGAGTGAAGTAAGTCCATTCTTTGCTTTGGTTTTTCCTCCTTTCAGTCATCTTAAAAACAACAAAAAGCTGTTGAAAATTAAAATGTTCATGTAAAATGTAATCTTAAAATTACAACAATAAAAACATTTTATTTATAAAAAGCATCATCAGCAACACTGATATTAACAATAAGCAAAATAATGTTTAATGTTTTCAAATGGGAGAAAATAAAGGACAGAATTCATATCAACTTCATTTTAAACTACAATTTTAGGTTCATAAGCTGTTTAATAGACTAAAGAGTGAAGAATAATTCACTGGATAATGTTAATTCACTGAATAATATTCTCTGGAATATTGAAATAAGCTATAACAAACAAAACATCGTATTGTATTGCATTTCTTAACTGGCACGTTTTATCAGAATTATTAAAATGTTTTTTGTCATTCTAAATTTATGAAAACTGCTGACAGCGCGATTTATCTATGCATTTACACAGAACTATACTCAAACTGCGATCGCTTGCGGAGATAATAAATAATTGATTTCGAGATGTATTTATTTAGATGTTTATTGCCGAAATAATGGTTCTATAGTAAATGTTAATATAATTAACACGTGTGTGTGTCCACTGCTCCAGGTGTGTGTGCGTGTGTGTGCCCACTGCTCCAAGTGTGTGTGCGCACTTGGATGGGTCAAATACAGAGAACACATTTCACTGCTGGTTATACTCTGTATAATTGTGTATGTGACAAAAAAAAAATCTTTTTTTTTTTTTTTAAACCAATAATGGTAAACCGATATATCGGTCGATCTATAAAAATATCTACAAGATCTGTCAGGGCATGATAATAATCAAAGGTGAACTATTGCAGGCAGAAGTCATGTTTTGGTAACAGTATGTGAATCATATGTTTATAGAGCTGTTATTGTATTTTGTAGGAGGAAAAGAAAATCTTGTTTTACCATCCCATTGAAGTTGAGAAGAATGAAAAGATTCGCAATGTTGGACTCTGTGAGGCCATCGTTCAGTTCACCAGGTTAGCACTTTACTAATGGTGAGATAAACAAAAAAAACAATCATAGAGAGACGGGCATAAAGGAGAGCTTTTCTTATTCACAGAACCTTCTGTCCAACAAAACCAGCCAAATCCCTCCACACTCAGAAGAACCGACAGTTTTTCCATGAGCCGGAGGAGAACTACTGGATGGTCATGGTACGTCGTCTATGCATCAGTAATGTTTTATAGAGATGGTTTCAATCCAAATATTAAACAAAAGAAGACAGAATAAAAACAAACTAGCCTGACACAGTGATGCTAATGTATATATTAAGCACCTTTGAATTCCTCTCTCAAGGTTGTACGGAATCCAATGGTTGAAAAACCCAATAAAGATGGTAAACCACCCACTGTAGAATACCAAGAGGAGGAGATTATTGTAAGTATTGAACGGAATGATTGTTTAAAATATTTAATTAACGCATTTTTTACACACCTTTCAGAAGAAAAAAAGAAAATATAATAGGCTGGTGTGCATTTCCATTTAAATGTTTAAGCTCAGTACATTTACATTTAGTCATTTAGCAGACGTTTTTATCCAAAGCGACTTCCAATTGGGGAATACATAAAGCGATTCATCTTGAAGAGTTAAACAGACAGAGGAAGTCTCAGGCATTGTTCATATAAGTACAAGCTAGCAAGGGAAGGAGAGAAAGATAAAGATAAGATATGCTTATTCAGCAAGGATCCATAAAACTGACAGTAAAAACAATATTTCTAAAAATAAATTGTTGCAAATAAATGCTGAGGTTTTGTGTAGATTCTTTAATAATAATAAGAGATGTTTCTTGAACACTATATCAGCATATTAGAATGATTTATGAAGAATCATGTGATGCTAAAGACTGGAGTAATGGCTGCTGGAAATTCTGCTTCGCCATCACAGAAATATAAATGACATTTTACTGTAGAGTATAAGATAATTATTTCAAAAGCATTTAAAAAAAAAAAATCTCACTGATTGGTTGTGTAGACTAAGTTGTTCCCCTCTTTGTTTTGTAGGATTCAGTTTATGGGTCTGTATTACAACAGTGCTACAGCATGTATAAGGTAAACACTGTTTATATTAATATTTTTTTCTCATTTTTAATCAATCTATTATTTCTTCATTATTTTTACAAACAGCTGATGCTTCTAACAGTTTTTTTGTCATTGTTGTTGATCTTTAGCTCTTCAACGGCACATTCAGCAGGGCATTTGAGACTGGTGGAGTGGAATTGCTTATCCCAAAGCTTGAAAAGTTCTTTTACAGGGTAAATAAAGTATTAACTAAGAAAACTCAATGCTTCAATCAGATAAAAGGTAGAGAGTGTATACCTTTGGTCTGTTTGGTACATGCATATGCATGTTTTAAAAGGAACAACCATTCATTTTAGGCTTTGAATATTGCTTTCACTGCAGTCGTGGCCTAATGGTTAGAGAGTCGGACTCATTATCCAAAGGTTGCTAGTTCGAGTCTCGGTACCGGCAGGAATTGTAGGTGGGGGGAGTGAATGTACAGCACTCTCTCCACCTCAATACCACGATTGAAGTGCCCTTGAGCAAGGCACCGAACCCCCAACTGCTCCCCGGGCACCGCAGCATTGGCTGCCCACTGCTCCGGGTGTGTTCACGGTGTGTGTGTTCACTGCTGTGTGTGTGCACTTGGATGGGTTAAATGCAGAACACACATTCCGAGTATGGGTCACCATACTTGGCCATGTCACTTTCACTCACTCACTTTTCTTTAAAGTCATACTGTTGCCTTGCTATGTGAGCTTCTTTGCTTGACTTTTTAGGACATCACTGATAATCTGACCACTTGAAATTAAAGTCCCACCGTTAAAGAAAGAGATAAAGTATAGATTATAAAAAGATATTTCATAGTTCAAAATTGAAGCGATATGTAGTGTTCTTCATTATTTCTGTTTTCATATTCCACATAAATGTGTAAATGGTCAACGTGAGACACAATTATGAAAAGGAGGCCTGACAATCTTATTTGTCCGTGTTTGCCTTATTGGTTCTTCGGTTCAGATTTCCTTGGTGAGGGCATCATGCTTATTCACCTGTCTGAATAATTTAGCTTAGGTCAAGGGAAACCCTTCACATCACCCCCTCCCTAACCTGAGCTGTGCCCTGAAGCTCTCAGTGAAAGTGCAATTCGTGGCTTTCCTTAACTGCTGTGCAAAGTTACACCAGGGCTGCGTCTCAGCACATCAAGTTGTCAAATTACATTACGTCAGCCTTATCAGGACGCTTTGGTAATTTCATCCATGTTTGAGGGCATTGTGTTGTTGTACAGTTTTTCTAGACTCATCTTGATAAGAAAAATGTCAGTCCTGATATCAATCTGTAATTATTTATACTGTTTTATTTTTATTTTATCTGATAATAAAATTATTTTAAAATATATATTTTTAAAGTTGTTGTATGCTTTGTCTTAGTACCTGCAGACACTTCATCTCCAGTCATGTGACCTGCTGGATGTCTTCGGGGGAATCAGCTTTTTCCCTCTTGACAAGATGACCTACCTGAAGATCCAGTCTTTTGTCAATAGAGTAGAAGAGAGCCTGAGTCTTGTCAAATACACGGCCTTTCTCTACAACGATCAGCTGATCTGGTGAATGTCAATCTATACATGCCTCTGAATTGTTTATTCATGTCATTTTTAACTTACCCTCATGGGATCAAACCTATAAGACTTTTTGTTTGTGGACAGAGAAAGAAACTATTTAGCAGAATGTTCATGCTGCTCTTTTCCATACAGTAAAAGTACATTTTGCTGAGGGATGTCAAGCTCAACAATTGATTCATGTTTAATATTAATTTGTTAATGATAATTTATGATTGTGTATTCAGACCACACTTAAGAATTCCTGTATGTTGATTATAGCTTTAACTTTAAATTATATTTTGTGTTGCATTATCAATTTGAAGGATTTTTCACAAAAAATGCATGATATGAATGAGGGTTTACCTTAAATAACACGAGGAGATGAGACTGCAAGGACTCAATAAAGCGGTGCAGCCAAAGCTTCTTAATCACAAACTGTCCGGCACAGGGATCCAGATAGACTTTAAATCTGACTTTTAATCCTCTTTGTTGAATTCACAACATGACTTTCATATCTTGTTTTCAAAAATTGCTTTCAGAGAAGTGACTGTGTTTATGCCTGTTAAATGTTGTTTGACTGATTACTTGTTTAAATTAAAGTATCGCATTGATAACCTATTGCCAGCTAACACGTTTTGTAAGACACAAGACAATTAAAGAATTCACATTATGTTCTGTGCTGTATTTTGTAGGAGTGGTCTAGAGCAGGATGACATGCAAATTCTGTACAAATACCTGACGACCTCACTGTTCCCGCGGCACACTGAACCTGAGGTGAGACACAGACTGAGCATTAATACATTGTACTATTATATTGTAATAGTTTAATCCCTAGATACACCATAGATTTAGCCATTTGAATCCCCCCCCACACGCTGTTTATACAGTAGACACTTGGGGCACCTATCGATGTGTCAAATTGGCCCCATTAAAATCTTAATATAATAATTTTCTAAGCATTTTAATTTCCTGTTTTCCTCAATTGTCTTTAATTGTTACATTTTCAATTGTCAAGCATCATGTGTGTCAATTAATTGCTATATGTTTTGTTATACACTACCATTCAAAACTTGGAGTCAGTAAAATTTGTAAAAATGTAAAAAAGAAAAATAGTTTTTTGGAATAAAGTATCTTATGCACATCAAGCATGTATACTTTATATTTAATGAAATATTCAGTAAAACAGTTATGTTTATATTATAATAATAAGAAATATTATTGAAATTTAAATTACATTTTATGAAGTTTTCTATTTAAACATTTTCAAATATATTTTATTCCTGTGATCACATGATCCTTCAGAAACAATTCTAATATGCAGATTTGTGCTCAAGAAACATAAATGTTGAAAATAGTTTGCTGCTTCAATATGTTTGTGCAAACTATGATAATACTTATTTATTTGATTAAATTAAAATGCATTTATCAGAATTTATTTAAATCAAATGCCTGACTGCTACAGTAAAGCCAGCTTCTAGTCTTTTTAGTTTATAGTCTCTGGCCTACTAATGCAATCTTATGTGTGTAACTACATGTATACAGTTTCTAACAGTATGTGTGTTGATTTTGCTATTTTAAGATAGTGTGTGCATTCTGTGCAAATTTGATTTTCATACCAGCAAATTTAAGTTATATAATATATTCAGTTATATAGTAGGATACAATCATTGATGACATGCCATTATTCCGTGTGTGATTTTTGGAATGTGCTCCAAAGACTTGTGCCATCTACGGCTGTGTTTATGAATGATCTGTGTGTGTTTGTGTGTGCAAACATTCGGCAGCTTGCAGGAAGAGACTCTCCGCTCAGACCAGAGGTGGCTGGGAATCTGTTGCACTACGGGAGGCAAGTATCCAGATATGTCCGGCTTTGAACTCAGGGCTGGAACAGCGGGCTCTTGGCCTTCTGCTTGTATGCTTGGGCTCAGTGCTTCGGGGTCACAAGCAGCCAAGCGCAGCGCTAAGACAACACAGATCAACCAACACTGCCAAATATCAGATTGCACAAGGGTAATTTAATTGCTTTAGTGGCAAAGAGAAAACAATAAGCCCAACAGACTTCACAAAACCCGTCTGGTTGTTCGACGAGTGGATGATGGCACAAAGGGGTTACGTTTGACTGATTCCAGTAAGATTTATAGATTATTCTCATGAGGTCAATCAAGGAGAGACTGATGAATAATTGGCAGAGCTTCTTTGTTGGTATGTGTTCAGTGTGTAATGTGGGTAATGGGAGCATACTCTTCCGGGGGTCAGCTGTGACTCGAGGCCCGGGCCACCCCATGGAGGTAAGCGGGACAGTGCAGCTGGTAGCAGGCTGTAAGGACTGAGAACTTATTTAGAGGCAGATATGATCACAGATTATTCATCATCTGAAAGAGATATTTGTGGACTGTGGGTTTTGGTGCCTTCTTAAGAAGTCAGTGAATATTTGTATTATGCATGAAAAGTCCAAAGTTGTACTGACATCTTATGTTGTGTTATGGAAACAGATTTTTAACAGGACCAGCAAATCTTAAAGATCCAGATGCAAAATTCAGATTTCCCAGGATATTTGTGAGCACAGAGGACAGTTACGAGGAGCTACATTTGATTGTTTACAAGGTGAGAGAAAGAGTCAAACTCAGTGTTATTCTTTATGCATTTTAATCTATAAGCTTAACATGATATTGAGTAATTACCTAACATTCATGTTTAGTTATTTAATTATTTATTATTAATAAACAAATAAAGTACATTGTTAATAATAATTCATATTTGTATTATTTAATTTAGTACATCTGGGCAAATGGAAACTACCACTAATTCTAATAAGACATTTGTTTCGTTGTTCATTATTTATAAGGTGATTTTAAGTTAAAATACTTAAATAAAGCAACATTTGTGGGTTTTCTGTGAGAATCTGTTGAACAATAAGTACTCAATTATGGTTAATAATTATGGTTAATAATTTTGTTTCTAGACAAATAAAAGTTGATTTTTGATTGAAATAAAGTATATCTGCTCATTTCATATTTTATATAAATGTTATTCCTTATTCAGGCAATGAGTGCAGCTGTATGCTTCATGGTAAATGGTAAGTGTCCGCTTTTCAGTCATTTTAACATTTTTGTTCTTGTTTTGTTAACAGCTGATTTAGTAATCATATTATCAGGAAATCAGTCAAATGTTAACTTTTCTTTCAAACCCTGCTTCCCTTTGTGCACATAGTTGAAGTGGATTTGAATCGTGAGTTTTGTGAACAACTAGACAGCCTGGTTGGTCCCCAACTCACGCTGTTGGCTTCTGACATATGTGAGCAGTACAACATAAACCGGAGGATATCAGGGTCAGTATTACTCCAGAGCTTCACTTCAACTGCGGAATGAAGAAAATGTAATGTTTGCAGAAAAAACTCAGTGTCAAGTCATGAAATAATATCATAAAGGCATTGTAAGTGATTTTTTTGCCACGCTTAGGCACTGAATTAGCCCTTGAACCACACTCACTCAACTGTTTTAATGATATCTGTCAGGTAGTTGGGACATTTTATTTGTGAGACAGCACTTTTAAACTATTTATGTTGAGCTGTCACTGCAACTGTCAAGTTAGTCCTGCTTCACTGCTCGTAAATGCATCAATCTTAAATGACCAGGTAACATTCAGAAATATTGACCAGGCTTTCACTTACCCGCATGCTGAAGTGTCCACTGTATCATCTCTCTTCGAGTAGCAGTTACCGGAGCTTATTCATTAATCATATCTAAACAGTGTGTCCTTATCTTACCTGAGCCCTATGTGGTGTGCAGTATTGTTTTGTGTGGCACAATCCCTCATATCTTCTTACATGCCACTTATCACACTTTAAAGACATAACTGCTTTTATTCTTCCATGCATATTACATTGGGAGGGAAGACTATACCTCAGCTTCACTAATCCTCTGTTGTAGGCCAGAGAAGGAGCCTCAGTTTAAGTTCATCTATTTCAACCACATGAACTTGGCTGAGAAAAGCACCATCCACATGCGCAAGACGGCCAGCGTGTCCCTCACCTCTGTCCATCCGGACCTCATGAAAATCCTTGGAGACATCAACTGCGATTTTGCACGGTAAGCAATGCCACTGATCTACTGAAGAGGTGTTTTAAGTCATGTTTGAATTACATTTTGTAATTATATTTGGAATAAATTAATATATAGGACCAAAATGAGAATTATTTCCCAAACAATGTTTATTTTCTGGTTAAATAGTATGCATTGAGTAATAATTGCATGCATTATCCGTCATCATATGCACACGAGAATTTCTCATGATAAATTTCAGCCTAATTCACAAATCATATTTTTGTGATTGTATTCTACATGAGCGACCACATGCTCAAGGTTACTAATTTACATAAAGCATATCTAAACCATATCCTTTATAAGAGTTTCTGTACAACAGTCTCTAAAGACACGCAGCATTAGCACAGCTTGAGCTGTACCGCTTCTTTTTTCTCTGTGTATATTTATGTATGTTTTTAAGATAAATATTTGTATAAAGTTTCATCGTAACATGTTTATAAGGCCACGCGGTTAGTGAATGAGACTCCGTGCCTGTGCATGTTTTGTAGGGTTGATGAGGACGAGGAAATCATTGTTAAATCGATGACCGATTACTGGGTTGTTGGAAAGAAATCTGATCAGAGGGAGCTGTACGTCATTTTGAACCAGAAGAACGCCAACCTCATTGAAGTGAATGGTATGTAAAAAATTAACTGACCAACACTGAGGTGATATAATGGTGTGAAGTTATTCAAATCTTCTAGTTAACTTTTGATCACAGTTTAGTTATTTTAAAAGTTTGCATATTAAAAACATTTCTATTGACCTAAACTCTCACTAAGATTCTTTTTGTGTTACAGAGGAAGTGAAAAGGCTGTGTGCAACACAATTCAATAATATTTTTTTCTTGGACTGAAGAGATATGATGGGCATGGACTACTTCACTACACTAAAACTGTCAACTGTTCAGGTTTTACTGACAGCATCAGTGTAATGCAATAATTGCATTGTAAAAAAAGATTTTTCACATCATGCAATTTTTTAGATTTTTATTTAATCTATACAGAAATGTGGTTGCTTCCTTGTAATTAATTATAAAATCTGAATTTTACTGTAATTACCTCTTTTCGTTGGTTTGTATGTACATATCATGTTTCATTATCCATCAGCTATCCTCTCTTTTGTGTTTCATTCCCATTGTTCAGATTAGTTTTATCACATACAGATACAATTAAGTTGACATTTAGTATATAAATCCGTCAAGCTATATTTTTCTCTTATTTTAAATGTGGTCATGTCATCAGTATCGTGGATTAACAGACATTATTTCACAATAAATTTCAGTTTTCATTAAATGTAAGTTGCTGTTCTTGTTCAGCTACACTTCACTCTTAAAATGATATGATCTTGAATAACTTTTCTATCATGCTCCTTTTAATATGGATTTCAAGCCTCTGACTGCCACATGCTGATCAAATTAAGATATGCATTGTGTGAAATGTATCTGATCCAGATTTTCCTTACATATTAAATTCATATATTCCAGCTTTTATATGGCATTTAAGTGGTAAAAGAAATACTTGATTCTGGTTTATAGTCATTTTCATCTTAGTTATAATTCAGTGTTATAGCCATTAGTGTGAATGTTCCAGAATGAAGATTATTAACATTACATGGCTTGGGGAGAATAATATGCTAATTGCATTATATAAACTGTTTAAAAGTCATAAAGTATGATTATATCTGCTGGACATCTGGTCAGGGATTATCCACCTTGACTTTTATCATCAGCAAGAGGCTTACCTTTACAATCATTCAAAATATTAACACAGAGCAGCATGTAGCATATATTATTTATTTATTTACGTTTGGAGTGTAAGGGATTAGTTGTTTGTTGTTGTGCTAAAAATATAAATATATTTTGAAATGTCCTAGACAGCTGATGAACCATATGTACAGCAAAAAGCGTTACGCGTGAGACCATAGATAGACTGTAAAATCAGGGGTGACCAAAAGTGGTAGGATTTGTAAGTGGGCGGTGCATTATGCGTAATCTGAATGTAACCAATCAACTGATGGTTCTGCGTAGCAGAGCAGCCAATCAGAAGAGAGGTATTCACTTTTCAAAACCTGCCCGCCATCTTGCATATTCCGTATGCGTTGGGCAGGTAAACGTTAAAGAATATAAATATTGCGAATAATTTAGTGTCTGGATTTAGCTTTTTTTTTGGACTACCGTAACCCGCCTTAATATAAAGGTAAGAAATATCTTCTATTATTTAAAACAGATGGATAACAAATACATGTAGTGTGTTAAACTTGGTTTCAACGCACGTAAAATGCCATTGTGTACAAGTGCAAAAGACATAAAACGTCTGGTTTAGTATAACGTTAGTAAGCAAAATTGCGATAATATGTTGCTTTGTTGATTCAGGCATGATACAATTAAAATTTTAAATGGCAAATGTTACCAGTTTGATGGATTTGGTTAGGAATTGTCTTTTTACAAAATTACAACTTTAAGTCGGAGCTTCTGTAAGAAATCAAGATGTCCGTTTATTTCTTAGATCTCCGCTACATTAAGGTTAGGTTGTATTTGTGTTTTTATTTATTATTTTTTTTTTTTTTTAACTAAAACCAACCCGTTCTGTAACTGCTCGGAGAAAAGATTTGCGTTACACGAAGTCAGCATGAAATAAATAAATAAAAGAACACAAAAAGTTACAGAGACCTTAACTATGTTTTTACCAGGTCACCCCAAAAAGAAGCTATTAAATTTGATTGGAAACACAAGCTTTTGATGTCAAAAACAAAGATATGAAAGCGTTTAATCTCTCCCTTCTAATAGTTGAGAAGCCTGTCTATAGATAATCCGTCCTAACTAAGCAAAATTCTATGATTTTACAAAGCTGAATTATTCCATTAAATATAGACCTAAGCGTTAAGCCTATTTATAGATAAGCTGTGACCTCTCTGCTTTAAGTAATGATGTTCCTGATGTAAAAACTCTTATAGAATGGACACTCGCTTCGCTCACCTGTACAAGCGGGACAGCAGTGTGTCTATGATCCGGGTGAAGATGTCCAGACGTCGGTCTCAGTCTCAGAAAGAGAACCGAGAGAAGGTCTGGAACCTGCGCAGACACCTGGACCAGCTGCCGGAGATCGAGCTCTCAATGGATGCTTCCAGCCTCATGGCCCAAGACAAAGCACCAAAAACAAAGGCAGCTAATGGTCAGTATCATAGTTATTTTTGTTTGATTTGATTTTTGCATGGCCTTTTTTTCAAGTAGTTGCAATTGTGCTTAACAGATGTAAATGCTGCTGCTGAGGAGAGAAAGAAGATGCTCGCTCGTTACAAAGAAAACAAGATGTTGCAGAAGGAGAAGGAAAAGCGGGACAAAGAGAAGAAAGGCGTGTTTAAGGTCAGCCTGTATAAGCCACAGCCACTCGGGTATCTGCCATCAAACACTACTGCACAAAGCAGAGGCAAGGTGAGTGATGAGAATAACGGTTAGAAAATTCTCAGACTTTAATAAAGAGTACCTAATTTCCCATCTCATTCCTCATCATGACAGATCACAGAAAAGAACCAGTCCACACGAGTGACCCGCTCAATGATGCAGAATCAAAAGGTATAATTTAAACGGTCTAATTTCTGCATCACTGCCATCACCAAATGAAATGACAGAAATAATGACTGTTTTCAAACATGTTTCCCCAAGCATACCCCAATCTGCCATTATTCAACAAACCGTTAGACCCGGCCCAAATTAAAAACATTGGTTAAACCAAAAACCAGTGTCCTAAATAGGGGGAAATGCACACATCAGCTTATCTATATGTTTATTACCTTTCAAAAGTCTGGGGTCAATATGTGTTTGTTTTGGAAATCACTGTCTCCACAAAATATATTACAGCTGTAGCACAACTGTTTTCAAAATTGGTCATAATATGAAATATTTCTTGAGAACCAAAACAACTTGTTATAATGATTTCTGCAGGATTATGTGACAATTTAGATTGGAATAATGGCTGCTGATAGTTCATTTAAATATTTCAAAAATGTAAAACAAAACAAAAAGAACTTGTGAATAATGCGTTTTGTCGTCATATAAATACATCTGTTTGTATAATGACTGTAAATATGTGCTATATAATTATTTTTTCTTTATTCATGGTTGTAAATCATGTAAGCTTTGTTACCTCTGTTACATTACAGCCAGCAGCAGACAGACATGCTGTTCCAAAGAAAGGTTTGTTGTGCTTAACTTTTCATGTTTTTGTGTTACCTAATGCGAATCATACAAATCAACAAACTGTGGTGCCTTTGTTGTTGATGAACAACCTTTGTGTTTGTACAGTTGAAAATGTATTGACCACCAGAGCTTCAGCCAAGACAAAATCTGTGACTACCACCAAAACCAGAGCAGCTACAGGTAAAATCTACTTAATTTTAGGAAGATGTGAAAGATGCAGTTAGATATAGATTAACATTGTCATTTCAAAGTTCCACGAGAGCTCTTTTACTGACTCCTAACTGTTGAATTAGGACCCCATTCAGAGCATGATTGTGCATGAACTTCTTTTACAGTTGAACCATTTGTAAGAGCTCCAACCACCCGATCAGCTGCTAAAACACCGGCAGCTGTGGTTAAACCGGTTACTGGTGAGTTTTATTATAACATTTTAAGCCTTGCTGTTCTTGTTGCATGCGTGAAAGCCACATTCTCTGTGATTTAGATTCAAGGACTGCAAAAACAAGATCAACTGTTAAATGTCCTGTAGCGCCCTCTTCAAAGGGAAAGTCTTACAAGGTAAGACCGAGACAGCTATTTTCTTCTTGCATATTTTCTGATATTTTTTATATTCCCATAGTGTTGCTCAGAAGGTATTAATGTTACATCATTCTAGCATTATTGGATATATGTGTCATTAATCAGTAGAACTCATTATCTTTCTCAGGCAAAACAAAGGCAATTATTGAACATAAGGTAAGTTGATTTGTCATGTTTTTTTTGGCTTAGACTTTTTCTGAAAATTGCTAATTATATTTTATGCTTGTTTTTTTAGACTGCTGAGAAAAAGGACACTGCAGTTGATTCTTTGAGACCTGAGGAAGAGGAACCCAACGCGGTTGCCTCCTCATTTGCCCCTCAGGGGTTCGTGTTCCAGCCTCCTGTTGGTCTAAGGTCGTTTGAGCCTGCACCCCTCTCTCCACGTTCAGTCAGCGCCTTCCTCTCACCAAGGTACCATTTGAATTTATTCTAACAAACTACTTGATAGTTCAATACTTTAAAGTTGGTTCGAAATACTGTTTGTTTTTCTTTTTCATAGCTTTCTTTCTGATGGCAACATGGAGCCCTCCTTCCCCTCTCCCCCAAAACCTGTTCTCCCTGCTCCTTCCATCTCCTCCCCTCCACCACCTCTGTCAACCCCTCCACCAGATCATCCTGCCAACCCTCCCTCTGTGTCCCTCTCCCCGTCCTCCTCCCTCAGCCATCCATCTCTACAGCACCATCACCTCCCTTGGCCCCCTTGGAGCCTCAGCATGATGTTGCCTATTTCAGGTGAGGCAGATCTCTACTATTCTTAGTTAGTATTTTATAGTAGGATACATTTTTCCCCAGTATTCTTTAAACAGAAAGTTTTAAAGGGGTCATATGATGCGATTTCAAGTTTTCCTTATTCTTTGGAGTGTTACAAGCTGATTGTGCATAGATGAGATCCCTGAAGTTGCAAAGACTAAAGTCTCAAAACCAAAGAGATATTCTTTATCAAAGTTAAGACTCTGTCACGCCCCCCTAAAAGGCTCATTCAAACACGCCCAAACATGTCTACATAACGATGTGGAAATATTTGCGTAAGGCGTGGTTTCAGTAACCCCAGTAGTGTTGATGCAGCCGTGTCAGGGAGAAGCTGTGAACAGCAATGCATTTTATGGACGACAGTTTCGTGAACCTAGGAGTGGAGGTAATTCTGACTTTTCTATGACAATCAGCGACTGGAAGTATGTTTTATTATTAGTTGTATTATTAAAGTATTTGCTATTGACTGTTCAAATGCAGAGATTTGTGTGCCTGTGTGTGTCATCGTGGCTTGTTTGCAAACACATACAAGCATCATCACTGTGTCTGTCATGTGACTCTGTTCCCCTCTCGGGCTTGAACTGATGGTAAAACTAAGAACATTATTAATTGTCTTTACTATAATTTAGAACGCTAAAGCTCGATTATGGAAAGGGGCGTTACATTTCAGACGTGGATTGTGGTGTTCGGCCAATCACAATGCACTGTGCCAGTTGGCCAATCAGAGCAGACTGCGCTTGTCGGAAGGAGGGACTTTGTAGAAAACAAAGCGTTTGAGAGAGGCGGGGCATAGAGGACCTACAGTATTTGAAAAATAATGTGTTCTTTGAACATTAAAGCATGTCAATATATTCTGTTACACAAAATATTGATCTTTAAAAAAGCATCATATGACCCCTTTAAAAAACAGCATTTGTTTGAAATAGAAGTCTTTTGTAACGTATGCCGTTACTATCCGTTTTGATCAGTGTAAATGCATCCTTGCTGAATAATTATTATTATTATTATTTTTAACAGTAGTGTATGTTGTTTCATTAGGGCAGTGATGGCCAGCGAGACTGAGCGTTTGACTGGACTTTCTGAGCTGTGGATGTCACGATTTGATGATACTTCTATCCCGGAGGAGAGTACGTTTTTTAATTTGCCCGTATTTAAAAAGAAGTCTTAATTTTAGACTAACATGGTATTCTAACCAGGTTTTCCAGAAAATATTTAATTTTTTATTTTTACTGCCAGTACTGAAAGTGAAAACGACAATAATATCTAATCAGCATGTTTGGTGTTTAATATACAGTTATTTAGAGTAAGTATATTTCTCCCTCTTCGTGCAGCGCGAGACCAGATGCGTACGGCTGTGGGCCAGGCCAGATTGTTGATAAAAGAGCGCTTTGGTCAGTTCAGTGGGCTGGTGGATGACTGCGACTTGGGCCGTGGAGAGAAAATAACAACCTGTACTGACTTGCAGGGCTTCTGGGACATGGTGTACTTTCAGGTGGGTTGATGTTACTTTTAAAAGTTCTTGCTCAAATTCTTTCAAGCCTTGTTTTAATGTTGTATTTTTATTTAATTTAATTTATTTTTAATAGGTGGAAGATGTTGACAAGAAATTGAATGCCTTGAAAGAGGCAGAGGCAAGGGAGTGGAAAGAGGAAGTCAGGCCTGTTGCCAGAAAAAGAGTGGCCAAAGTAAACAACATTATCAGCACCATTTTAATGTAGCATTTTAAAGAGGTGAATTGTGCAATTCTCATATCCTGTGCTTTTATCGTACAGAAGCCTCCTGTTGTGGGAGGGAAGGCTGGAACAGGTGCCAGTGCTGCAGCTAAGAGTCGACTAGCTGCTGTAAAGGCTGCCATGAGAGCCAAGCAGGCTGAACAGAAAGCCACTGAGACTTCAGACAACATCCAGGATGACTCGAGCTCTGTTCCTGCAGCCCCTGCTATCACACTGCCTGCACAGACCGTGGTGTTTAATGGAGGCTTCTTCCAGGTGGAAAGTCCAGTCAAGCCATCAGGTAAGATCGAAACACATGGGATGAGATCTGATTACTGGCCCCTGCAAGTTTCAAAGTAAAGTTTTTTTTTTTCACATGTGATCAGCTGATCATCCAGTGTTTTTAGTGTCTCGGAGCAGCTTGAACTCAAACAAGTGCTATGGTTTAATTAAAAACTTAAAAGCTCTATAATTTAATCTTTCAAAGCAAAGAAATTAAGACTGAAATGTACTATTTACTGTTGTTCTGTAAAAGAAAATGTAACTAGTAGTATTAATGAATTGTTATTAAATACTTTTTTGTTACAGTATAATGGTATTATTGCAATACTATTTTTATTTATTTTAATAATAGGATTATTATTATTGTATAGTCCTATTTAAATAGAGAAGAAAAAACACAAACCAAAAATAATTCTTTTTTTATTTTTGTCCTTTTGATCACATTTCTCATTACTGCCTCCAGTTTAATCCTGTAGTTTTATAGCTGTAGTCCAGGCCTACCAAAGTTGTAGTTATATAATATTTATACTTAAATATTGACGTTATGCTTAAAATATTCCTTATATTTTAAGCTTAACTTAATTAAACATTTCAACCTAATTCAATGTACCTCAATAATGTTGTCTTTTGTTTTAAAATAGATCATTTTCTTGTTTTTAGGTGCTGTTAGAAGATCGTGTCGAACCAGTGCAGTTTCTTCACCCTGTGTTTCTAAGTTCAGTACTCCAGGCAGGCAGCGCAGATCTACTGCAGTTACTCATGCTTCCCCTCTACCTAGCTTGTCTGCCACACCTCCAACCCATCAACCTGATGTATTGCCTGTTTCCACTCCTCTACGTTCTGCTGAGACCTGCTGCAACAGCCGTATTCATTTTGATTTAAGCTCTACTTGTACCCAACCAGATATCAGTAATGGACCAGAAAACAGTCCAGTAGCCCAAACACATGACTCACCCAGCAAGTGTCAGCTAGCTGTTGATTCTTCAGAACCTCAGCATGAAGACTGCATTCCAGAGTCTATGCTCAGTCCTTCTTCCCAAGAGGAACCACAAGAGAACATATCTTGTGAAGTCTCTGAAGAGAGTTTGCATGTCCAGCCTGGAGCAGATGCTGGTCTTGATACTCTATCCCAGAACTCATCTCATAGCTCTTCAGAACCCAGTGTCTGTGCGCCTGCTTCCCCTACCCTGATGCCCTCCACACCAACCAAAGATCTCACAGTTTCTACAGCTCTCTGTAACGAGGTCTTCATTCCGGCCAGTAATGGGTACGCTGCGCTTCATGTGTATGTTATTTGTAGTGTGAAATGTCCTGTTTTGTAGTTCATAATCTTATATACTCTTTCCTCGGTCCACACAGATCTCCAACCAGTATGGATGTTGAAATGACTGGAAATCAAGATGCTGAGGTAATTATCTAGAAAATGTAACTATTGATGCACAATATTTGCTACCAAATAATAAATAATAATAATAAAGTGAACCGAGTCTACAGAGTTTTTTACTTGTGACTTGATAGTTTGACAATCATCATCTGATGCATTTTTCCCAGGGTGTTACTGGTTTGGACATTGAGCGTTACCTGCAGCCAACAGTGAGGTACAGCATGTCTCCTGCACAGAGGTCTGCAGCAGAGAGGTTCTCTCTTGGGCCAGTGGATACTGAGATGGAGAGTCCGGGGACTCAGGCAGAGGAGCGCCCACATGATGTCTTGGCAACACATGCAGGTAGTCTCCTGACATCACATCACAATGTTCTTAATGCTCACATGTGGTTTATTGGGGGCACATGGGCACTCACACTTCTTTCTTGCACACCTGTCTTAGCTCTTCACGGAATGGTGTTCTCACCCCAGATCAGTCAGGTGAGTTAAATCTTTCCTTTACGAACTGTCAATTCCTTCTTTGTCTTTCAGCAGGGTTCTCTACCGGTTCAGTCATGGAAATTCACAAACATAGAGCAATTCTGATCCAATAAAATATCTTGCAGCTGTTAATTCATTTTATTAATTTCATTTAATTAAGAATGAGATTCTATTAAGCTTTTTTCCAGGCCTAGAGACTACAATTTTAAAATGATCAGGTGTTTCTAGGTTTTCTATGGCTGTGGGAACTCTTTCAACCTCTATATCACAACTTATTAAATGTCACAATTTTAACTGTAGTATTTTGTGGCTATAAACGTCTTGTTCTCTGGTGTTTCAGAGGTCGGAGAATCTGTTGCTGTTCTCCCCAGAACGGATGGAGAAAGTGAGACAGTCAGTGTGTGAACATGACCTGATCACATTCACACCTCCCACGTACAAATAAAAGCACATCCACTCATTGTTTGGATGTGGATCATTACATTTTTTAGGTTTGTGATTGAATTAGATGTTTTTGGTTTGTTGTTGAATTAGACTCCTTGGATACTTAATTTGTTTGCTACTTTTCGTGTTTCATAATGAGCATATTTGGATACAACAATAATATTTCTATGCAGTTCTGACCTCAGAAAATATATATTTTTAAGGCTTTTAATGTCAAAAGATTTTGTGAAAGCGAGTTAAATAAAAAAACACAATATACCATTCTATGGATTTACTTCTTTTTCTTACTACCATTGGTGACTGGCTGTTTTGAAATGACAGATATGGTGGAGGTCATGTGGGTAGAAGGCGAGCAATTAACATCATTGTTTGGAACCTCTCCGTTACCATCTTCCTCTTGTTTTCCCTCAGCCTCCAGCTGTTCTATATATCTGAAAAAAGTAAAAAATGATTAAATGGGTTTCAAAAGGCCAGTCCACATTACACGGACTGACCAATGCTGACAGCCGACACGTCTCAGATATTCCACGACCCAATAAATACTGATTCAGTACGTCTAATCTGCAAAAACAAGTTTAGACCAACACACTGATCAGACAAATGTTTGTCAGCCTCTGTTGGTTCAGTGTGGATTAGAACTTTTATTGGAATCAGGGAAAGCACACATTTTTAAATACCTTGCGTTGTCAGCCTCTGCAAGTGAAATTCTCTTTTGTCTCAGCCTGAATCTCTCCTCCTGTAGCTCCACACTGTGCTCGTATGCAGGGAAGAATATCTGCGTGAAGAACTGCTGTGTTTTCTGCATCCAGCCCTTCAGTTCTGTCTCTGAGGATACGAAATTACCCCACTATCATAAATCAGAGATGGAGAAATGTACTCTTTGTGGAGGACGTATTAATGTCAGTATAACTATATTACACTGTAATCTGAGACTATCTAGACCTCTAGTAATGTAGTTACTTCACATATGATAAAACATTTTATCAATATAGTGTAGTGGTTCTCAACTTTTTCAATGCAAGGCCCCCTGGTTTTGTTTTCAACGTGTTCTCTTTTCCTCTCCCTACAGTTTCAGTGTAAAAGGGACATTTTTTATAATTGATATTAACTTTCCATGCGGGAATGTTCTGTATGGGGGGGTTGTCTTACAAGGGTAAATAGAACTGGTTATTTCAATACGTTTTGTATAGTATGTTCTTTACTCTTTATTTAAAAAAACTATGTTTAAAAAGGGTATTATTGTCTTTGTATTTAAAGTCGGGGTCTTCCTTCCTCATATATCCAAGTTTTCCAAGGCAGTGCGAACCCTAGTTCTTCAAAGGAAACAACAGTTGTTGAGGGGGTAAATGAAAATAAGAAATATTGATTCGTTTTAACACATTTTAATGCTTATTTTAAATAATTTTAAATCATCTTGAGACCCCTTTGGAAGTTTGCTGAGGGCTCCTAGTTGAGAAGCACTGATACAGTAACAAGACGTAATGAACAGGAATTGCATTTGTGTAGTCAAACCTTTGAAAGCAAGCGCAGGACTTTGGCTTCGGTTCTGTCTCCTCAGATAGGGATGACTGAAACATTTCAAAAGATGAGAACGCCTTAATGGAGACAGTTTGGTTAGCTTTAAACCCAAGCTTGAGATAATGATCCACTTAATGTGAGGCTGAGTCATATCTATACATCTCAAAAGACTTTGTACTGTCAACATGGGAGAAAATGCTAGAAAGGGATGATTTCTTTCTTAAGAAAACAAATCTATTTAAATTATGTAACTATAATTAGTGAACAAGAACAGCAGGACAGGCGGCACAGACCTGAAGTGAACTCAGAACAGTGTTCTCCGGATGATTTGTGTCAATCTGGCTCCCAACATCAGCTTGGATTCTTTGGCCTTTCACCTCAGCACAGCCCAACAATGCCTCAAAAAACTCCAGAAAGCTCATCTACAACCAAAATCATTTATCAAGTCGAATCAAAATATCATCAACCAAATACCATCAGCTACTGACCTCCAGGTCCAGGTTGCTGTAGGTTCCATCATAAATTGCAGGACTGTCCATAGAGAGGATCTCTAACACTTTAGACACAGTTAGCTCACTGTCATACAGATAGAGGTCCTGTGAACAGGACTATGCATAAGAATCATGTATGAACAGTTCTTAGTAAGCTGAAACTAGAGTAAGAGGCAAGTTACCTTAAGCATCCAAACAAATTGCCTTACAGTCAAGATTGTGTCAGACTGGATTGAACTGGCTTTACACAGAGCCTGGTAAATTTCCCAGCATCTGTCTGAGTAGTTATATGCAACCGCGGCATGGACAGGATGGCAGAACAGAGTATATATATATATATATATATATATATATATACACACTATATGGACAAAAGTATTGGGTCACCCCCTTCTAATGAAAGGTTTTATAGTAATTTCCCAATCCCAACTGAACACCTCTGGTGTGACTTTAAATGTAGACCTTGAGCCAAAAATTCATCACCAAACACCAATGATTTGTACATTCATTATATGGACAAGAGTACTGGGACACCCTTCTTTAGAAGAGAAAAATCACTTCCAAACTGTTGCAACAAAGAAATTTGTGTACTTAAAATTTTATTTCCACCTCTGTTGCAACAGTTTTGAAGTGTATGAAATGACTGTATCCCATGTGTACAAATCAACAAATGGTGTTTGGTGATTAGTTTTTGACTCAAGGTCTGCATTTAAAGTCACACCATGTTCAGCTGTGATTAGGACTTGTCTTTCTGCAGACCAGTCAAGTTCTTCCACACTGACTGAATCATCATTTCTCTTTGATCCTTGTCTTATACACAGAGACACTGTCATGTTAGAATAGAAAAGGGTCCTGTCCAAAACGTTGATATAAAATTAGAAGCACACAATTCTCTAGAATATCATTATATGCTTAAACATTAAGATTTGTACTCATGGAAATTACTAAAGTAGTCAAACCTTTCATTAAAAGGGGATGACCCAATACTTTTGGCAATATAGTATATATATATATATATATATATATATATATAATTTAAAATAATAAATTTTCCTGGTTTCACAGACAAGGCTTAAACCTAATCCCAGACTAAAATCTAAGTCTGAAGCTGTTTTTCAACTGAAAGAAACTTGCTCTGACTGATCTTAAAATATATCAGAGCCTTTATTTTGTCTCAAAATGCACACCAGCAATGTTTTTTTCTAAGGCACGTTTTAAAATTATTTATATGGCCTAATCCAGGCTTAGGATGAATCCCATTTCTCTGTCTTACCCCTTCGTCTTACCCCTAGCCCTTGTCCCTCGAAACCGAGTGGTAAGCGCTAGGGGTAAAAACATACCCCTATGAAATGAGACACCACTTGGTTACTGTTACGTCATCATACATCGTCGCTAGCTGGCTGCTACGTCACCAGAGGCGACATGTGTTGATCACAAACTTGCCGTCTAAAAATGTGTGTTTGTCGATTGCGTGGGTTTTAGTGATGTTTTCTCTAGTCAGAGAAATGCAGGACTGTTGTGCAAATCAGCAATGTAACGTTAGCGTGGAAAAATTGCAATTTTTTAAATTAAGAGTATGGTTGCAAATATATATGTAAGTTACAGGACTGCGTAATTTTAAATAAATTATTTAAATACCCGAAAATACTCTCTGGATGATCTGGCCGCAGTGTGTTCTGGGTACCCTTTGGTTTCAACTAAGCTCACGAAAATTCTTGGTTTTAAAGGGTCTCTACCCCTTCCCTTTAGACCTACCCCTCGATCAAAACGAGAATTGGGACAGCCCTTACTCTCATGTGAACGCGCAAAACTAAGGGGAAGGGGTAAGACAGAGAATTGGGATTCACCCTTAGTCTAAGCCCTGTCTGTGAAACTAGGCCATTTAAGTATTAATTATAACATTTATTAGAGTTTATAAATAATTGTATAATTTCATACAGAAAATAAATTCTCTGCAATCTTTATTTCTCTACCTTTTACATGTTTCGCATTGGGAATGATGTTCTGCCTCATGAGCTTCGAAAAGCATGCTGCGAGTATGTTGTTCAAGGATCTAAAACATGACAAAGTAATTTGTGACTTGATGAAAGCATAAAAATATTTTATATTATGGTATGAATGTACTCACTCAATATCTTTGTGGCAAATATGATATGCTACAATTATAATATAGCTGATACACTCTCTCGGTAGAATGGCAGCAAAAGGAGAACGAACCTCATCTAAGTTCAGACAATGACAACAAGCAAAACGTTTAATTATGTGTAATAGATTTGGCGACAAAAGAAAAGTATCATTACTTAACATTCTTATGCTCAAAGGCATTACCGTTGATAAGACGATCCATTTGCGCTACTGTGATTCCATGCTGGTGAACTTTACAGTCCATGAGAAAGCGTGAGAACTGCAGGTGGGTCAGTGGGAATATTTTGTCTGAAGACTGCTCATGTCCAAGGCAGCTGTAGAAGTTGTATATTTCCCTTACCAAACCAATGTGTCTCACTACCGCAAATTCCACCTAAACAAATGTAAATAAAATAGTACTTACACACAGATTTGGCTCTGGATTTACCTTAGGATTCATCTCAAAATAGAACAAAAACCTGTTTAAGTTCTTGATCTCTGTGGGCCTCGGGTAATCTACTTAACAGGGCTTGAATGTTCAAAACCAAATCAGATCCAAGCGGCGAGGAGCTTGTGCTTGACTGTGAAGCTCTGTTTGATGAATCGTCTAATGTACAGAGATAAACACTGTTAGATTAAAGGACATAAAAACGTAAGTAAAACTCTGACATCCTGTATGAAGGGGTTAATGCACTGTCAGAAAACCATTTTTGGAAACTAAACCCTGACAGTAATCAAGACCCCGGTGTGAACTCATCTCATGACATCCTGATGAGTTTTGTTGTAAGAATAACTGACTGTACATTATCAACTAACAAAATGAATGGACATTAATTATTCCTTTGAGTTTAATACAATCAATATTTGGGTAACACATTATTTTAAGGTGTCCTTGTTCCACGGTACATGTACCAAACCCTAACCATATACAGTAGTAAGTACATGTAGTTAATTAATATTAAATGTATAATTACACTATAACAACGACACCTTCAAATAAAGTGTAACCCATATTTGTTATACATAAGAAATAAATATACAAAAGTACAAATTTTAAACAATTTTTTTATATAAAAATGTAACAACAGACTTCAATGTAGTAAGGGGTGACTAGGTTTAGCAGCCATTATTTAACTAATCAGAATCAAGTATTCCGGAGAGCTAATGATATATTTTGTTTCTGTCCATGAATATTACTTACTCTCATCTGGAAAAGGAGTCGTAATTCCACTTAGGCCAGGAGTGAAGGCTGCAAATTCAGCCATGCAGTCCTTAATAAACTCCCCTTCATATACCCGTCCATTTTCAAAAGTGTACCTCCCCTGCAAAGGACCATCTGCAGTGTTGGAATCACAAAACCATCTCAGATCTTCATCATTCAAAAGATGGTTTACCTGTCCATGTTTTTTGTCATGTTTCCACTCTCCACGATACACAGCCCCACTGGCATAACAGAACTGTCCTTGACCATGACGCATGCCCTGAACGAATTCTCCTGTGTACTCGTTCATACGAGGGTACTGAGAGCACGGGACTCTTTTACGGAACCACGTGTGTGTTCCTTTTCCATCCTACATTAAATAAGAAACTTCTGCTAGAATTTCAGTACAAAATTATATGAAATCACATATAATACAGGCAATGGCCCTTAAAAAATGGGCTTAGTTAAACAGACCTGGATGCCGTTTACCCACTGCCCACTATATTGCTGATCCAACTGAACCCATCTCATTGTTCCCTCTCCATGCCGAACATTGTTCCTCCATTGTCCCTCGTATACATTTCCAGATGGGTAACTTTAGTGAAACAAACGATTGTAGTTTGTAAGGAGATATTGAGCAGAGCTTAATAATGCATTTAAAAGAAATTATAAAGAAATATGCATTAATATCACATACCACCGTGTTCCCCAGCCCTCCCTGCAATTGTTCACCCATTCTCCCTTGTACCATGATGTGTCTGCTTGGTTATAGTACATAACCCCCTGAAACCGTCACAGGACACCAGTAAAGATATTTATGATTAAACACATCTGAGGAATATTGAGACAATGGATGTGTGTAAGTACATACATACCTGCCCCTGTCTTTTGCTCAGATACCACCGACCTCTGTACACAGTAGAGGTTTTGGCACATTTATACACTCCGACACCATGACGGACACCTTTGTGTACCTCTCCTTCATAAGTGCTGCCATCCAGCCAGGTGTAAGTCCCATGTCCCATGGGAATATTTAATTTGAAACCACCCTGCCAAATGCAACAGGAGGGAATATTTTGTGATTATTGGCGAAACTCCAGAAAGTGAAAATAAAAAACATGTTATGTGACTTGTTAAAAATGTACATGAAGATGAAGCACAACTTAGTGACTTGAGTTAACTTTTTACATACCTGATACTTTAAACCATCTGACCAGATATATTCACCATGGCCATGCATTAACCCGTGTGAAAAACTACCCTGAAGATTGAAAAATGTTAGAAATCAGTTGATAAAATGCTTCTTTCAAGCAGGGTCTGTAGATGGACATTTGAGGAAACCAATGACAAGAAAGTGTATTTTATCAGCAAGAATGAAATACAAAACAATACAAGTTTTTTCCCCATTTCTAAAGGTTTTTTCTACAATTACAATGTACTTACAAATTAAACAGTTGTTATTCATAGTTTATCTTTATTATTAAAAGTGATATACAAATAAATTATATTGTAATTGAAATTTTCCATTATATTGTAAACTTCAGGGGTTTAATAGAGAATGTATAAAAGTATACAACTTACATTTTTAGACATTTCTATTTAATTTTCTAACAAAGATCTGTTGGGTAATATATAATGTAACGTTAGTGATTTAAGTCGATGAAAGTTATTATCATTTTACTTAGATTAAATTATATTTTAATTAGATTTATAGTGGGGTCCCAGGCAGTGTTGGGGGTAACGTATTACTTTTTAATTTACTAGAAAATTTTAAAGTCTTTTTTTAATTTACACTTCCTTCAGCCTGAGGTTTATTCATTACACTTTTTGGTGTGATAATTTTACATTGTCCTTATAAATAGAACATTAAAACAAAAAATAAGCCCTGCTCATATTTTAAAAAGTAGTAACAAAAGTAATGTAACGCATTACTTTCCATAAAAAGTAACTAAGTAACGTAATTAGTTACTTTTTTAGGGAGAAAGGCAATATTGTAATGTATTACTTTTAAAAGTAACTTTCCCCAACACTGCAGGGTCTAAAGTTTAGTCCCATCGTTCATCAGTCACCTTGTAAATGTGGCCACCTTGAAAATAAGCGACCCCTTCTCCATGAAACATGTCTCCGCTCTTATCGCCCTCATATCTGGGAACACGAGATCAAACATTATTAGTCAACACATCTGGGTGTTATGCGTGTTTGCAAGGATGCGTGTCTAACCTTTCCACGATTATATGATGAAGAATGGGAACTTTACGGCACTGATCGTGCTCGTGGTTCTGTTGATGGTCATTCGTGGGTAGAGACGCGGAACACACAGTGGAACTCGGTGAGGTTTGTACATCTTCAGGCTCTGCGACGGATTCTGACAGCAAACTGGACGTGGAGGACTCTCCTAACACTTTACTAAACGTTGGATCTGGTGTAGATCTGTTAGAACTTTTCATTTTGTATCCTTTAGCCATCGTTGGTGCAGAGAGGTAGAAGTATTCGCTAATACACCGACTAGCTGGAACCCCAGTGGAGTGTACATAGTAACACGCTATCGGTTGCTAAGGAATGGTAAGTACGGCAAGTTAGACTTGCCAAAATAATCAAAAGGACCTGCTGAATACAAATATTAAAATATAACCTGGAAAAACTCTTAATAAATATTTCTCATAATAGTTTAATTTTTTTGAAAGTCAGCTTTTGTACTTGCACATTTAAAGGAACAGTTCACTCAAAAATGAAAACGTATCTGTTAATATTTACACACCTTTTGTCATCCCAATTACTTGGTGTGGAACAAGAAAAATAATGTTTTCAAGAATGTTAGTAACCAAACCGTTTTTGAGGACTTGCATTGTATGGACAAACATAATTTATTTCTCAAATGTCTTCTTTTATATTCCACCAAAATAAAACGTCAAAGAGGTTTGGAACAACATAAGGACGCATAAACCATGACAACTTTTATATTTGTACTTAAGCTAATCCATTTGATTCAATTATTCAATAATTAATCATATCCTGTAAAACACATGGAGGTTATGGACTTCAAACTTTTAATATGTATCCACTTTAAAGAAATAATAAATGCACAGTAAAAAGGTGACATTACAGTTAGATAATTACAACAACAAAAACTAGTGCAAACACATAATTAAAAACTTACTTTATTATAAAAAATACTACTAATATTATTTTATTAAAACAATAGTGTTTGGCAGACAATATACATTTTGGGGGGAAAACCCCAGAAAAAAACAAGAAGTTGCTTCAGTCCTGAGAAATCATATCCAGATTAGCAAGGTGTCTCATGGTAGGTCTACCATGTGGACAATTCCAGGGCTGTTCAATGTCCCCCATGTGGAGCACAAGTTTCTTCATTTCACTTGTGTTCAGGGCAGTGCCTACCATCACCTGGGTAAACAGGCACATTAACTAACCGTACAAGACAACAACACAAACATGTACCAGCTCAATCATACATTCTGATCAACCTTACAGGTCTTTATTTGGGTAAAACTGATAAATAGCAGACAGGTAGGTTAGGTTATATTGACAGGAAGAAAAACCTACTGCACTCACTGATTTACGACACGCCCTGGATGCAAACATCTGCCTAACTCGAGAAGGTCGACACATGATTCCAGGACTGTCGCTAAGCATGAAGATAAGTTCTTCAATGTCACTTGGGCCAAAGGTCCAATTCTTGCTTGTAGGTAACGACACCAGCTTTACCCTCTGCATAACCTGAGCTGAAAAAACCCAACACCATCCCACGTCAATCTGGGGGAAAGGGTACCATACTGTATGAAACACTACTATAGTAGATAACTCACCATCCTCATCAATGAGGAAGTCAAAACCATTCTTTCTGAAGATTTCAAGGTTTTCCATGAGCACAGTTTCACTGATAGCTGGGAGGTGGAGACTTTGTGGACTGCATATTAAGAAAGATAAAAAATAAGTTAGCTTTAAAATCAATACCTGCTTCCAATTTAACTTATCTCTGCAGAGTGTGACTTACACTATGAGTCGCTGTCCCTTTAAAACCGTATTCTGTTGTAGCATCTCAAAATTGTACTTTTCGTCTGTAGCATGCTGGTCAATTATGAAAAGGTCAGATTTCAGCTTGGTGATAATAAAACCCAGGTTGAACTGACCGATGATTTCCATATCCTTGAACATATCTTTGCTGTAAGAAAACAAAGAAATATTGTAAATGGCAATCAACTTCTTGATTTTGGTAATTTAAGAGATCAATCTAAACATCTGTGTAACCTTATTTCTTTCTTAAGCTCATCCTCAGCACTATGGTTTTCACCAGGGTTAATATTCGCCCTGAACCGTCTATATTTTGGCTCGTGGTCATTGTTCTCTGTCTTCTGAGCCTTTAGCCTCTGCATCCTTTTAGAAAGTTCCTGTAGAGTAAGCTGCAAAAGCACTGTTTTCTTCTGTATGCTGACAGGTGAATCCAACTGCAGAGAAGCATTCTTGTTTTTGTAATCCACCAAACAGCTTCGTGCTGGAGGTTCAGCTTCATGTCGAGCTCTTTTAGCTTCAGGACTGGAAACTCTATCCTGATATTGTTCTGACTTTGTGTCCGGAACCAAAGGTTTGTAACTCAAGAACTTCTCACCTACAGGTTCATCAATAGTCTCAGCTTTAACATCAGTTTCATGTATGCTTGGGTGTAAAACGGACTCAGAATTGTTTTCATATAGAATATCTGGACCATCTTCAGCTGAATTTTGGTTTGTAGCCCCAGAATCTTCAGCATCAATATCAAACGTGCTTTTATATTTAGCTAGACAAACAGTAGATTTTTTTATGGAAGACACGGCAAAGACACTTGGAGATGATTTGATAATGTCTGTCATTTTTTTAGAGCAGCTCACAAAGGAAAACATCTTCTTCTGAGAAGGACCAGCACAAGCAGCTTTATGACTAGACTGCTTTGAGCCAGTTCCAGGAAACTGATGTTTAGAAAATGCTTCTTTAAGTCCAGCTAGATTAATGGAGGTCTTTGGGGGTCCATCATCTGTAAGTGCTTCAGAGACAGAACCTATATCCCGATCTTTTGAACCACGACCTGTCTCGGTTAGTCTGCACAGGTCTTGAATGAAAAACAGCATCAACATCTGTTATAACACTTCAGGACAACATATGACATGTCTTAAAAGGTCTGAAGTACTTACTGGTAATTGCTGGAGTAATGTGATTGAGACTGATTTTATTGACACCGGTCTCAAACATAGCAATGAGTGAGCTTTTCAGAATTGCCAGCAAGAGTTTTTCCTCTTGTAGAAGGATCTGACGTTTGTCTGGAGTCACATTCACATCGACACAGTCTAATGTGAAACACATAACCAAAACAAAGGGATAAATGACAAGTAGCAATAAATGAAGTACATTTAGCATTTATCTTTTACATACTTTGTAGTATATACTTTACCTTTAAAAAGTTTGGGGTTGGTATAATGTTTATGTTTTTGAAATAAGTTTCTGTTTTTCACCCTGACTGTATTTATTTGATTAAGAAAATGCAGTTAAAATAGTGAAATATTATTACAATTTAAAATAACTGCTTTCTATCGTGATAAAAAAAAAACGTAATTTATTTCTGTGATTGCGAAACAGAATTTTCAGCAGCCATTACTGCCCAAGAAAACAGCTGCTTACATCTTTGTGGAATCTGCGATATACATCTTTTATATTATAACTTAATTTATTTATTCTTCTGTCAAGTCTTACCTGAAGCAACAGTGATGTTTAGAGCGACAAAAGGGTATTGATGCCGATTGTACATGTGATAAACCTCATTCACAAGCTTAGCGACCTGCAAATGTAAAAATAAAATGAGGATGTCATACATATTACATATAATTATATAAACATAATAAAGCATACTTAAATAAAAAGACCTCACCTTTACTGGATCACAGGGTCTTTTATTGATAAAGAAGAACTGTCTATCAGTAGCACTTCGACCAACACCATGATCCGCTTGTGACACAAATCCATCAATGCTAGAATTTAATAATATCAATAACATCACTTTACACAGAAATATTCCAAGTTACAAAATGGTTTACATTACCCTATTTACAAAATTGGTAATAAGTGAATCTAAAGTGGACAAACAAATGAATGTTCACACAGAAAAACTCACCTGAAAATGTCTTTAGGAACATCTACCCACGAGGCCATAGTCTTCCTTAATTGATTCATTGGGAGATATTTGTTGGAAGGGAATCAAACTTTGTAGCTGTGAACAAGTAAAAATGTGACATATTGTTACACTCAAACAAAAGAGATAAATAATAATACATGTACTTTAATATGATAATATATATCAATGTGAGTTCTGTTTGTCAATTTTTGGTGTCAGAATTTATCTTCTTAAAAAATCCACTACAAAGAATAGGTAATTCTCACCTGTTTAGGTCCAAACACAGCTCCAATGTTGTCTCTCATGCTGTTACTGTCACTGGTGCATAATACTGTAGTGCGCTTGCCTTGCCCCATCTGGTTGGTGCATGTAATACGCACACCAGTGGAGATGATGCAGTAGGACTGCAAGACGAAAATCATCTTGGAATATTCCTGTGAAGAAACTCTAGTTAATTTATTCCTTAACATTTATACAAACCCATGTTCCCAAGTATCTCCCAACTGACCTTTTTGATGTTGCGTTGGAACTCCTTGTGTCGAACAGGCAATGTGGAGAAGAGCTTCTGCAGAGTGACAGTAGTGCCATGCTGACGGGGATGTGGCACACGCTGAGTGAGACAACCATTGTGGTCATACACCAGCCGAGCTCCGATCTGAGCACTCTCATGGCAGGTCACAACACTAAGATCACTGCAATCAAATAAAACAGGGAAAATGAACAAAGCACTAGTGAGTGACTGAAAATATTAATAGATTAATAAAACAAGATATCAAAGCATGAACAAGTGTGAGATCATCACTGTACTACAACAATAATATTATCATAATACTTATACTGTAAGATTTAAGAGGACTAATCCAAAGTGAAGTGTTACCTAAGAGCACAAAGTGAGCTCAGAGCTTCACCACGGAACCCAAATGTCTCCACATGTATCAAGTCGGAAAAATCTCTTAGTTTAGAGGTGTGGTGTTTTAAAGCTGCAGAAGTTGAAAGGACACAAATAAGCTACTACAGTCCAAAGTTAAAAATCATTTAGATTTGATAATGTTTTTGAAAGAAGTCTCTCATGCTCACCAAGGCTGAATTTATTTGATCAAAAATACAGTAAGCAAAACAATAATATTGTGAAATTGTGTTGCAATCTAAAATAACTGTTTAATATATATTTTTAATATCATTTTAATATATTTTAAACCATAATTTATTCCTGTGATGGCAAACCTGAATTTTCTGTAGACACTACTACAAATCTTCAATTTCTCCTGATTTCCACAAAAATATCAAGCAGCAAAAACAGTTTTCAACATTGTTAATAATAACAATAAGAAGAAATGTTTCTTGAGCATCAAATCATCATATAAGAATGATTTCTGAAGGATCATGTGATCCTGAATACTGGACTGCTGGAAATTCAGCTTTGTCATCACCGGAATTAATTAATTAATATAAGAAATCTAAATAAATGTAGCCTTGGTCAGCATAAGAAACATCTTTCAAAAACTGGAAGTGTAAGCATACCACAGTCTATTATCTCTGATGTTCAAAAGACAACTTACTTAGTCCCTCAATGTTTTGCTCCTGAACGCCTTTTCCATTGTCGGAAACTTCCACCAACTCTATTCCATTGTCTTTCAGCTTGACATCTGTATGAAAACAAAACGCTTGACCAAATGTAGCATAACCTTAAATGCAGTGTTTCCTCATGCGGTCATCCCTTGAGCTCACCGACATTAGTGGCACCAGCATCGATGCTGTTCTCCACCAGCTCTTTCACAGCTGTGGCCAGACTCAGCACCACCTGTCCAGAGCAGATCTGATGCACAGACTGTTTGTCTATTGCCTTTATAGCTCCAGCAGAACCTGTACTAGGAATGTGAAACGCAGAATATGAAAGGAAACAGTAGTTTGTGCAATACTATAGTAAACGGTATGTCCAGCATAGCAGATAATCTCACAAATCTATTATTTTGTTTTTTTTCTCTCGTTGTTATGTAGCAAACTACTTAAAAGAATATGCAAAGCAATAAACACTCACCTTGAGTCTGACATTTTTTCTGGAGCAATATGGTATCAGTCACAGAAGCTTAACTTAAAATAGTTGCATTGTGGGTGTTTTGATAGCTTTTGCTCCCTGCAGGTCAAAACAAACAAGCAGCGGAATTGAATGCATTTTCATTGCTCAGTGTGAAAACCCAAAGGGAGTAACGTTAGTTCTGATAAACGATACACACTTCAGTATTTCATATGCAATAAACTCGCGCACATTGAATAACGTTTGCTCTCTGCAGCTCTGTGGACGTTTCCCGCGGTGTGACGCACAACGTCAGGTCACCACATGTTTTGCGTGATGATCAACTGTACACAGAGTTTACTGTTTCGCCTTTTCGTTTTATTACTTTGTAACGTTACAATAAGTAATTTTTTTTATCTTTACGCGTCTTATTTTGTCTTTGAAGTCTCTTTGAATTGCATTTTACTCAAATGGCTTGACATTATAAAACTAAAGTACCGATTTTATTTTGAAACGTTTCATCATCCTGCGCGTGGTTGCCTGAGTAGGGACTGTGTAACAAGTTCAGATCTAGTATTAGCCGAAACTGACATAACATCATTGTTAATGTCATTTTCTTTTAACTTATATTGTTTATGGAGAGAGTATGTAAAAACTAAAATCAATACATAAAACGATTATTGTTGATTAATGACTTATGTTTATATGCATAAGTTTATGAGTTGTTCATCGCATCATCAAATGATAGTAATTTAGAGATACTTCCTAACTGTCCATAGTTAGAAATATGGCAGGCAACTGTCGCTTTACAGTGGTATTTTTATTCGGCCAGTTTTAAATCTTGTAAGTGGCGTTTGTCTAATTAAAGGGCTGGGTTTATTTAAACTTTGTTCCTTCATGAAATGCATTAACAGAGGTGTCTTTTAGAAAAACGTCATGTTTCATGCTACAGAGAGAGTTATGGCAGAAGAAAGTTCGAGTAGCAGTGTAGTTTCTACCGTTAACAGCCGTAGCTTTCATATCCGACAGGGCCTTTCCAGTCAGGACAGAGGACCAAGAGCTCGGGGGATATTCAGCCTGACAGACACGGAGGAGGACGTCCAGTTTGATAGTGAGTCCACTGCAATATTGTTGCAGCCCCTTTCATTCATGAGTGTAGTCATGTCAAGAATTTGGGTTTATAAGCCAAGTATTAAGGTTATTTACTCTTTTGTATGTTAATGACATTAAATATAATGTGGACAATATGTCAAAGTAGTATGTCCAAATAACTAAATTGAATTAATGCAGTTTTAAGATGTCCCTCCTCCACCCTAATATTTCTTCTGTGGGACTTCTTAGGGGTGTGGGGGTAACTTGAAAATGTTTCAAGCTGATAAGTTACTTAGACCTTACCCGCCTCTACTGTACACTCAAGATGCAGTATTGGTGTATTGGTATATTTATATTTGCTCAGCTGTTAAGTGAGTATCGCAAACACTTGGTATCTAAATGGAGTCAGAGGAAAATGACATTTTGGCTTTAATTGCCAAAGTTATTGCAGAAGGTAAGTAATCTCCAATCCAAGTCGTTTTAGACTCAGTTTGGTTAGTTTTTGCTTATTTTGTGGATTTGATATTCAAAAATACTCAAACATATAGGCCAGTATTCACCTTTTTTATTTGTCATATAAATGTAGCCTCAGACTCGGACAAGAACTGTGAAGTGTTGCTGGCGGGGAGACAGTATCCATCGATCCAGGAATTTGCTTCTGTCATTCCCAACCAACTGCTGCTGGGATCTCTACTGGAACACTTGTGCTTTGTTTACGAGCATGATCCTACACGCTCACGCATGCTGTTTAAGGGTAGGTTGATACTGATACTGATACTTCAGTTATTTGTCTTACAGTTTTTCACATTTGCTAAGACTCTAAACCAAATTCGTAATAGCCTAACCAATTTATCAGGCAGTTTAGACACTGTTTGCAGATCTCATTCACTCTTTTTGCAAAACTCTAAACACATTCTCTTGTAGATGAAGTCCTCCTATATACACACATATTTGGTGTTGTGTTTAAGGTTTTGAGAAAATGAGTGATGGTTTCAAGAACTGTGTTTTAGCTATTCAGAAAAAACGTTACATTTAGTTTTCTTGAACACCTTCTGTTTCAGTGATAGGCCAGCGTTTAGCTGCCATGAACCTCCTGTCTCCACTGGCTATCAGTGATGAGTTTAGTACGGTCCGACTACAGCATAACCGGGCATTCACAGAGCTCCTGCATGCGACCAGCTCATCACTCTTCCCCCAGGTAATCTAACAGAATTCATCATCGATTTCATATATTTTTTATAAGTTCTATCCAGCTTTTGCTTTCATGAACAAAAACAAAAGACTTGTGTATCTTTTGGATTCTGCAGGAACATAGATACTTGAGTACAGAAGGCCAGAACTTAAGGTGAAAACTTTTACACTTGTTGCAGTTCCACTTACATTGCTTTGTAATACAGTAACGGCTTTGGGTCAAATTATTTTGTAATGTTTTTGAAAGAATCTCTTATAGTCACAAAGGCTGCATATTTGTACATTAATATGTTTTAAAATGTAATTTAATCCTGTGAAGGCAAAGCTGCATTTTCAGCAACCATCACTCTAGTCTTCAATATCACATGATCCTTTAGAAATCATTCTAATATGCTGATTTTGTGCTCAATCGAATGTTAATATTTTTTACATTTAGATTTTTGTTTAATTATGATTTTTTTTAAGTTAAAAAGAACAGCATTTACTTAAAATATAAATTATATTTTGTAACATCATAAATTATTTACTGTCACTTTTGATCAACTTAATGCATGTATAAATATGCTGAATAAAAGTCTTACTGACCCAAAACTTTTGAATGGTACAGTACATTTACATTTCAAATAACTGAGATATACTTATCTATTCTAGAACCAAAGATGGTCTTTTCCAAGCACAAACATCCCGTTACCTTAATGAATTTGAAGAAATTGCAACACTGGGTAAAGGATCCTATGGCAAAGTGTTTAAGGTAAGAAGATGTTATGATCGTATTTTATTCCAAATATACTAAACACTTGACTTTGAAAGGTGCATACTGAAAACAGTAACACTGTTCTAGGTCACAAACAAGCTTGATGGTCAGGAATATGCAGTGAAAAAAATTATTATCAAGAAAGTAACAAGAGATGACTGCATGAAGGTAAAGTATGTCACAGATTCAGTTATTATAGTAGCAATTTACCCACCAAATGTATATGATTTAGAGATAAAATACCTTATCGCATCTGTTTTTATCTCCTTGCAGGTTCTTAGAGAGGTTAAAGTGCTTTCCAGCCTTCAGCATCCCAATATTGTTGGATATCACACAGCATGGATGGAGCATGTTCAGCCTGCAGTAAAAGGTAAGTTTGATTTGCAGATATAGCCATTTGATTCATGCTATTCTTTTATTCAGTATTTTCTGAAGCATAAAAAATGATACAAGCATGTACAATTTTCTGTTTTTCTCACTAGATCCAAAATCCCTTGTTTCACAAACATTTTCAGTATTAGAGAAATCTTTACAGAAAGATGGGTAAGATGGTTTGAAAAAAATGTTTCTCAACTAACTGTAACATGTTGACAATAGCATATTGAAAATGTGTCTTGCTTCAGGTGCACACAGGAAAACACTAACAGCAGCAACGGATCGTCCATTGTTTTTGAACATTCTGAACAAGCAGAAGCCAAAGAAAATCAGGTTGCATTAGAGAGCCTCTCAGTGAAACCTTCAACTTCAAAAGAAGAGATGGGACATGCTATTTGCCCAAAAAATGTCCGCAACCCCAAAAACTTTGTTCCATGTGTGTTTCTGGGAAAACCTCGTGCTACGGTGAACAAATGCCCAGCAGCTAAATGGGACAGCTCAACACTCTCAGAGGATGACCTCAGTCAAAACAGACTGGAATTGAACAATAACTCTTACATTGATACAGATGCTCCTGTATGGTCCGAAACACAGGCACACAAGGTATGTGGTCCTAAATATAACAATTAATTTAAATGAGGAATAATTATTTTGTATTTCATCAGTTTTTGTCATTCCCGTCTATAGGTTCAATTCCACTTAATGCTTTATATACAAATGCAGCTGTGTGAGCGATCTTTGAAAGACTGGATACAGGAAAGAAACTCAAGGATCACAGAGGGACTTTTGATGTCAGTAGGTAAGATTACTTTATTCATACGAGTTACTATAGTTTACATAGGAGTTTGCTCTTCTTTCTTTACATGCCATTAAATAGGTATTTTTTGGAAGTACAGGCACATCTAAAAAAAAAAAAAATGATATGGTGAAAAAGTTATTTTTTTCTTGTAACTTATTTCAAAAAGTGAAACTTTCATATATTTTAGATTCATTACAATATTTGTTGCATTTCAATATCTCATTACAGTTTTTTTTTTTTTTTGATGATAAGAGCTTACAGCTAATGAAAGTCAAAAATCAGTATCTCAAAATATTTGAATATTTATATTTGAGGTTCAATAAATGACCATCCATACAGTATAAATTCTGGGTACCTCTTGTTCTTTTAAACCACAATAATGGGGAACACTGCTGACTTGGCAATGGTCCAGAAGATGATCATTGACACTCCACAAAGTCACAGAGGGTCATTTCTGAAAGGGGTGGCTGTTCAAGGAGTGCCGTATCAAAGCATATTAAATGCAAAGTTGACTAGAAGGAAGAAATTGGGTAGGAAAATGTGCACAAGCAACAGGGATGACCGCAAGCTTGAGAATACTGTCAAGCAAAGCCGATTCAAACACTTGGGAGAGTTTCACAAGGAGTGAACTGAAGCTGGAGTCAGTGCATCAAGAGTCACCACGCTCAGATATCTTCAGGAAAAGGGCTACCAAGCCACTTCTGAAACAGAAACATCGTCAGAAGCATCTTACTTGGGCCAAGGAGAAAAAAAACGGACTGTTGCTCAGTGGTCCAAAGTCCTCTTTTCAGATGAAAGTACATTTTGCATTTCATTTGTAAATCAAGGTCCCAGAGTCTGGAGGAAGAGAGGAGAGGAACAGAATCCATGTTGCTTGAAGTCCAGTGTGAAGTTTCCACAGTCAGTGATGATTTGGGCTGCCATGTCATCTGCTGGTGTTGGTCCACTGTGTTTTCTGAAGTCTAAAGTCAATGCAGCCATCTAACAGGATATTTTAGAGCACTTCATGCTTCCCTCTGCTGACAAGATTTATGGAGATGCTGATTTCATTTTCCAGCAGGACTTGGCACCTGCCCACACTGCCAAAGGTACCAAAAGCTGGTTCAATGACCATGGTATTACTGTGCTTGATTGGCCATTAAACTCACCTGACCTGAACCCTATAGAGAATCTATGGGGTATTGTCAAGAGGAAGATTAGAGACACCAGACCCAACAAAGCAGATGACCTGAAGGCCGCTATCAAAACAACCTGGGCTTCCATTACACCTGAGCAGTGCCACAGGCTGATTGCCTCCATGCCACGCCGCAATGATGCAGTAATTCATGCAAAAGGAGGCCCAACCAAGTTTTGAGTGCATAGAAATGAACATACTTTTCAGAAGCCTGACATTTCTGTTTGAAATATTCTTTTTTTATTGATCTTATGTAACAATCTAATTTTCTGTGACACCAAATTTTGGGTTTTCATTATCTGTTAGCCATAATCTTCAAATTTTCAAGAAATAAAGGCTTGAAATATTTCACTCTTGTGTAATGAATCTATATAATATATGGGTTTCACTTTCTGAAATGAGTGACAAAAAATATTGACCTTTTTCATGATATTCAATTTTTTTTAGATGTACCTGTATGTCTAATAAATTGCTCAGATTACATTTCTTTATATAACATTTATATAATAAATAAATAATTCACTTACACCCTTTTCCTGTTTTTGCATTGGATGACACATTGGCTGAACAGGAAAGACAAGAAAAGCTGATTTTTAACATTCAGTCACAGCATATAATAGTTTTGGTGGATTATTTAAGCATTTTTAACCAATACATTGATCCACAGATCCTTGTGAGTCAATTGACTCTGAACACGCATTGAACATTTTTAAGAAAATACTTGAAGGAGTGGAGTACATTCATTCCCGTGATATTATGCATAGAGACCTTAAGGTATGTGTACTTATTTTGTTGGTTTACATAACTTGGTATTGTTCACCACACATATCTAGTACATGTCTGGTTTGGAACTGTATATGCATTAGTCTACATGGGAGGAGGCCTGGTGTGTTGATAGCAGATATTGGGCTGGTGTGGCACAACAATTTGCAAAGTAGGTTGGACTTTTGCAAAGCAACAGCTAATCTCTCTCCTGGGGTAGTGAGCTTGTTGATGTCTGTGACATAATTTAGTAGTCAAATAGCTTGTCATTTTCACCATTTCAAACCTTGTTCTTTGTTTACAGATCCATTTTGTAATGCTTAAAAATTAATCAACTATTTAAAAATAAAATTAGTTGCAGATAGTCACTTTGACAAACGCTGTTATTGTCCCTTATAAACCAACTCTTTATCTGTTTGTAACACAGTATTTCTCTCGCATCTCTTCTGGATACTTTGTTTTATAAGCATGAATTGCTTTCTCAGAAGTATTTTTAATCTATATAATATTAAGTCTGAATACCACTTAGATCTGCACACATTTTTTAATAAACAAAAGGCAAGAACACATAGTTACGTAAGAAATTCGAAAACGAATGTAATGATTCTGTTGTGGTTAATATGTTAAAATAGTTTAACATATAAAAATGCTTTTAGTTGTTGTTGCAAGTTAAAATGTATATTTATTTACAGCCGAGAAACATTTTCCTTTATGGACCCGAGTGTCATGTGAAGATTGGGGACTTTGGATTGGCTTGCCGGAACTTAATAATGGATGAACATGAACAGCTGCCCTCAAGCTCTCAAGCAGGTGTAAACACAAGTGAGACCTCTTCTGTATTCACAAGAACAAATTACAGTTATTTTAGTTATTACAAATTCAGAACCAAAATACTTAAATACAGTTAAATAAATAAATTTTTACTTTGATTATTCTCATTTTCCCATTTGTTGCAAAACTACTGCTGATTTATTGTTAGGTAACAGTATAGATGGCAGCCATGGTTTAAATGATACCTTGCAGCATAATTTCTCATTGCACTTTTTACACTAGATTCAGCTCACACAAGTGGAGTTGGAACGTTTGTTTACGCTGCCCCAGAACAACTTGAGGGTTCTCACTATGATTCAAAGGTAAGGAAACTGCAATATTACAAACTGTTATAATGTAAAGTTTACTGTTTTTTGGGCTGTACTTCTGTTTGTGGCTGTTGCATCTTAGGCACATATGCTCAGTGTTTGTTTCATTTGTGCAGTCGGATCTGTACAGTATAGGAGTGATTGCGTTGGAGTTATTCCAGCCATTTGGCACCGAGATGGAGCGTGTGCACACACTTGGAGAACTAGGGCAGGGCAAGATCCCTAACATGCTGTCCAAAAACTGGCCACTTTTGGCCAAGTATATCACCCTACTGACCAGCACTGATCCTTCAATGCGACCAAGTGCATCTCAGTTACTTCAGAGTGACCTCTTCAGCACCAATGACATGGTATGTGTGGCGCTAAAGGTTTTTAACCCCAAAATGGAACAAATGTCCATGTATATTCACATTTTAAATACTTTTGCTGCTTTGAAAAAAACAGTTGACCTTTTAACTTTGTTTGCATTCTTTATTTTAGGTTATTCACAGTTTGAAACGCAAGGTTGATGAACAAGAAGAAGAAATTTTTCAGCTCAGGAGACAGATCAGTGAGCTGCGGATCTCTCAAAATGCAATACACAGTCCAGAAAATATATAATAATAGGAACTCTTTTGAACTGCTATGAGTGCTCAATATTTGAATTGTTGTTTGGAGAGGTTGCATGTGTGAGGTCTGCTCTGCTTGTATGTATATAAAAGAGTGCCATATTTAACTTGACAAGAGGTTTGTAAAGTAAATTACCATGCCAATAGTGCATTAGTTTCCATTTATCTGACTCTTTAAAGCTGAGTAAATATCACCTCAAAAGTCAAATAGTAGCTCAGTAGTATTCTTAATATCCATGACAATTATAGCTCAATTATCATGAATATTAATAATACCTTGGGAAGACCTTGGTATTTTTTTAATTCATGATGACGCATATGATACTAAAGCCGCACAATTTAAACTTTAAATTAGAAATAACAATGAGATTCACGTAAGAAAAAATTATGTTCATGGTGGATACAGAGATGCCACAACCTACCGTACGATCCACCAATACCCATTACAAACTTTAAAACGTCTCTACAGAAATATAAATGTGTACGAAACACTACTCCTCTGAATATATCCAATGAAACGATTTAAATATTATTGTAAAAGCGATTCTTTCTTGGTCGACGAGTTGACGGCAACAAAGACATTTAACTGGCTTGACGGCCGCGTTCAATAAGGCCACATCCACACAACTGTACTGGGTTGGCTGACATTACGAAAGTACCCGGATGAATCCGTGGGGAAACTACGTCATTGTTCGCCGCCGGACGCTCTTTGGATTTTAGAATGGATGAACTCATTTAAATTAATCATAAATTTACAGGTACGTGTATTATTTGATTTAAATATACCATGTGATTGCTGCAGGTGATTTTTGGAGAGCGTATGTAGTGTGGTTGCGTTTACTGCGTGGCACGAAACTGAAAACACCGGGTTTCGCATTGAGTCTTTCGGCGGCGTTGCCTCCTCGACCGAGGCACCGGTGAATTTTAAATACCGTGCCCCTCCTTTCTAGCTGTTTTCGATTAAAATCGAAATTTAGCTACTTACATTTAGCACTGTTGTATTGTATAAGTTAGTGAAGGGACAAACCACATATATCAACATCATCTTGATTCACAGACAGGCTTTTCGAAGTGCGTGACCATGTTCAAGCCGCGTTCCATCTGTATTGTTACGTTTCGCCGTTACCATGGCGTTTGTAGCTACAACACCGTGCTCTTTAAATCAGTCCTAACTTCTCGCGCCAACAAAAAAGGTGACTAGACACGTTAGATTTCACTGACAAGTATTTCACATTCTTTTAATACCACTACAAACACATTTATTCATAAATCTTCGTGTTTAAATAACGTGCGGGAGAGGCCTATCTCGCACGCGAAGCCTTTAGCTGAGCACCCCAGCTAACAGTTGGCGGACGTGCGGAGAGAGTGTGTACTACGGGATCATTTCCTCATGCAAAATCATACACGGAACCGCCTCTGTAGTTCTTGAACTGTGTTTTAAGTGTCATAGAGACTGACGACCTAATCGAAGGTACACACGTTTGTCTGAGGTTTTAATGTGGAACGTGTTGATGTGACCGTTTATTGTGAACTATAACGTTAGCTATAAAGAATTAGCCGAGGCTACGGGCCCATGCTGGCGCTCAGCTCAATAGATCAACACACACTGGCTAGTACACCAACACATTTATTTAGCTTAACGTTAGTCGATCAAATCTTGGTTGGCCGTTCACAAGGAAAGAAATATGTACAATTTTAGATGCTGTTTTGCGTCATTAGGGTCATCTGGTATGTTTGGAGTTCAACGTTCACTTATATTTGTTGTACTTTCACTTTGGCGCGATGTCTTCTCGGGCATTTAACGCAACGCGTTGTCCCATAAACGCTATATTAGTTATATTTAGTCTTTTTTGCAACGTATTTATTTGTTCCGAAGTTATGTGACTATATATATTTTTATGAAGGGATATGGTTTTTAGTTTGAAAAAATATAGATTTAAAACTTAAATGGCTGAAAATAATACTATTTATTTAATTTCCCGAAAGACTGCATTTTTATACATAATGACGTTACTGTAAACATAGTAGCATAAATCTAAAACATTATTGTAAACAGTAACAAATCTATAAAATGGTATAACGTTAATTAGCAAATATCCGTGTTGTTTCCATTGACCCCGTGCTGTAACGCGAACAGCGATTGACGCTTATTACATATTATTGTCCTGGACTGTTTAGCTAAATAATCTGTGACATTATGTTGATGAATATATCCGTTTGTGTTTAAAACTATATTTTATTAGAGGAAGGGAAAGTCAGAGGCAGTTTGCACTATGGACATTTCACTTCTGAGGAGCAAAGCAACGTCGTGAAAGTTTTGCTTTCCTCTCAGGTACCTATTGCAGTTGACACTAAGACTAGCTTTACCTGAACCTTTGCCTTTTAAAACCACTTCACTTGTAAATGAAAAATCTGTCTGTCTATGTTGTCAAAAATGATTGAGTTGACACACACGTCTGTTTTCACAGAAAATGAATAATGACCATAGTTGACAAACCTCCAGAGAAACCTGACCTGGAGTCAGTGCGGTGCAAGCACTCCAGCTCCCTGACATCTTTCTCCTCCAGAGACATGGAGAGCAGTAGTTCGAGCTGGAGTGTTGGCCCTTCTGCCACTGAGCTTTCAAGGGCCAAGACTCCCTGTATGGCCCCGTCCATTGGAGTGACTGTGAACGGTAGTAATAACACAACACTTCATGTCGAAAGACCCAGAGAGCAAGGTGAGTGCTTTTCTTTACTGTTGATGTTTAAAGGTTGTATCATCACTTTTAAAGTACAACAGTAGTTTATATTGTATTGTTTGTGTAATATATGTCTGTTTTTCTTTTTTGGACCATGCAGTGGTCATGACCATCGGGGATGGCATTGCTCTTCCTCAGAAAGTCCTGTTTCCTCCAGACCGGCTTTGCTTGAAATGGAACCAGGGCCACCGCGTTGGAGCAGGTCTCCAAAACCTGGGCAACACGTGTTTTCTGAACTCTACCCTTCAGTGTTTGACCTACACGGCTCCCCTTGCCAACTACATGCTGACCAGAGAGCATTCCAAAACATGTAAGTGTGCAATATTTTTGCAACATTGCACATAATGCTTGGCGTGGCTTTGTTCTAACAATGTACATTCATCCTCTTTATATGCAGGTCATGAGCCTGGGTTTTGCATGATGTGTTCCTTGCAAAATCACATCACCCAAGTTTTCGCCAACTCTGGAAATGTCTTTAAGCCTCTCGGTGTGCTTAATGAGCTAAAACGTGAGTGCTCAGTTTAAGATGTAGCATTTGCTTAGAAATCATGTGACAAAATTACAATTTACCCCACTAAACTAGTAATAAACACTCAAGTGCTATATAAAATGCACAATTCCAAATATGGTTCCAAAAACTTTTAGTGCTAGATAAGAGTTGAGGGATCTGACAAGATAATTATTAAAGGGGTCATATGATGCTTTTTAAAAGATTATTTGGTGTAACATAATATGTTGTTATGCTTTAATGCTAAAAAAAACAACATAATTTTTAAAATACTGTACATTATTTTAAGTCCTCTATGCCCTGCCTTTCTCAAAGTCCCTCCTTCCGACAAGCGCAGTCTGCTCTGATTGGCCAACTGGCACAGTGCATTGTGATTGGCCGAACACCGCAAGCACTCTTCGGAAATGTAACGCCCCTTTCCATAATCGCAAGCTTCAGGTTTTATAAAGACAGTTAATAATGTCCTTAGTTTTACCATCAGTTCAAGTCGAGAGGGTAACATAGTCACGTGACAGACATAGTGAGGATGCTTGGTATGTGTGTGCACACAAGCTGTGGTCAAGATAGCTGACTCCACTGTGATGTGACCCTGTCTCTCTCTCTCTCTCTCTGTCACACACACACAAGCCACGATTAAAATAGCTGATGTGACTCTCTCTCTCTCACACACGTGCTCGCGCACACACACACACACACACGACGTGCAAAACTCTGCATATGAACAGTCAATAGCAAATACTTCCACAGTCGCTGATTCAGAAGCGCCAGACTGTCATAGCAAAGTCAGAATTACCTCCTCCTAGGTTCACGAAACGGTTGTCCATAAAATACATTGCTGTTCTGTTGCAAGTAATCTTAATGATTCCTAAATGCATCTACTTTCGGAAAGCCAAATAAAGTGATTTTGCTTTCGCCTAGAAACGCACTGCTTCTCCCTTGCTGCTTCAACACTACTGCGGTTACTGAAACCACGCCTTCTTTGCGTGAACATTTGGCCGGCATTACGCAAATATTTCCACATCGTGACGTAGACATGTGGGGGCATGTTTGAATGAGCCATTTTAAGGGGGCGTGACAGAGTCTTAACTTTGATAAAGTGATAAAGTTGATCTTTGGTTTTGAGACTTTAGTATCATATCACCCCTTTAAGGTTAAACCTTGATGTTTGTATAAAAACAAGCAACACAGCCACAGTGTTTTTGCTGGAGTTAAGCGATAAGGAATGGTTCAGGATGATCCAGTTATATATATATCATGGACCACTGGTCTTTTGTTCTTATCCTCAGGGATTGGAAAACATTTCAGATTTGGAAGTCAAGAAGATGCTCATGAGTTCTTGAGGTACACAGTGGATGCTATGCAAAAGTCCTGCCTGCCTGGAAACAAGTGAGTTCCCACAATACAATTTTGTTTGCCAGTTTACTTGCATTATAAGGTATGAAATAAAAATGTCTTCGTTCATTCATGTCATCAACTGTAATTACTGCATACTTGTATCCAGTCTAATACTTCATTATTCTAATTTGTCAGATTGGACAGGCAAACTCAGGCAACCACTTTTGTACATCAAATATTTGGGGGTTATCTGAGATCCAGAGGTAGGTCATAAGATTTATGTTTGTCTTGACTTGGTTTAAGGTTAATTATAATCTTTCTGTAGTACACATACAGTTTTGTTTATAAAAGACACCTTTAAAGGGGTCATCGGATGCAAAATTCACTTTACAAGTTGTTTGAGCATAAATATGTGTTGGAAGTGTGTGTACACATTAGGGCTGTTAAAAAAAATCAAATTTCGAATACTCGTCGAATTTAAAATTAAAATCCACATTCTAATGCAAAAAGCTGCATTTGAATTTTAGGTGCCCGTCAGGCAGCTTGGCACACGAGATGCGATGACGAGGTGTCGTTGCATTTTAATGCTTTTTTTAACCCTGTCCAGTTGAACCCACTCGATGCGGTGCTGCACATTCAAAATATAGCGGAAAAAAGAGAACATCAATGTGGAGAACACAATGTGTTGTTTACCTCAAAACTGAAACCAAGCAGTTCACACAGAATGCATGTTTATTGCATTTTCTATAGACATCTATCATCGTTGCACACGCGTCTCACACAAGAGAGCCCAAAGCCATGTCAAATTCATGTAAGTTCAACTTCAGTGCAACATGTAATTACTAGATTAAGAAACTAGCTTGTTAGCGAACGTGCATACTAACAGCGTAAACATGAACCTTGTGATCATATGATTAAATGTTCAGAAATTACGTGTATCATCAATGATGCCCTGACAGAGACGCGCTGTTTGAGCTATGTGCTCTTTTCCTAAATGCATTACTTACATTTCACAGGTATATTCTCCATCTGTAAATGTTAGAAAGCCATGGAAATACTTCCATTTTGGGAGTATGTGTATTTGTATGATAGCACTAACTGTAAAGTGACTGTAATGGGGTAATCAAAATAGTCTTTTTACTCAATTAGCCTAGTCTGTGCTTTTTAATATTTTTCATTTTTTTGTTTAGTAAACTTAACTTTGCTTTGAAAGCATTATTTTTGTTTTTAGATCGCAATGTTACAATGTTAGAATGTAATGTGATGTTAACCCTTTTTTGCACATGATATATTTTACATTCAAGTGGTTACATTCAATGTATTTATTTGTTTAATCCAAATACAAAATGCTGAGATATGTATCCGTATACCGCAAATTAGGACAAACATTTTTGCTCATATTACCCAGTCCTACTTTGAAGAAACGTGCATTTGGTAATATGTTGCTCGATTCGCCCTCTTGTGGCCTCAGGAGAGAAGCCAAAAGCTTTTTTTTCTCCTACCTGAATTTCTGCCTTTTACATTCGAATATAATTCGAATTTTGATAATAATGTGGTAAAAAATTTGAATGTAGTTTTTCAGCCAATTTGACAGCCCTAGTACACATCCATCCTATAATGATAAAAATCCACCCAGTGTTTTTTAAATCCCCATTTTAAAATCCCCTTTCTCAAATCAGGCTGTTCTGAGGTTCCTGTCAGAATGACGTAGTTCTGTACAGGCCGCTCCCACGATAGTTGATTGACAAGACCGTCTTACCTTAGACCCGCCCTGAGTGAGCTGTGAGCTGTCCGCCATTGTGTCGACTCCGGTGCAGGGGAAGAAAAGATGTCTCCGATTAAGTGATTGAAGTGTTTAGTTGTTGGATATAATAATGAATATAGCAGTCGTCATTTACTCCCGACATCTGAGCCGCTGAAGACGCAGAGGATTAATGTTACTTTCATTTTGAAGGGAATGCGCCGATCTCCGATCTGCCTAAATGCGTCTATGTTCACCCTAATCATTCGTGATCCAGCTTTATCTACAGAAGAAGTGAGTATAAGGGTTTTTATGAAACTTTGCAAATAGCTTTTCCTAACAATGTGCTAGTTAGCCAGTTTCGCGGCTGAAGTTTAGTATGCTCCATAGATATATATATACCTAGATACCTCATTATCGACTGTTTCTATGGGCCGCGATACGTAAGCCATCTGCTATTTTTGGAACGGCCTGTGAATCTTTGTGTGCATTGACTGTGTGCGTCTACAACAGCAAGTTATAAGCTTGTATATCTTTGAATAATAATTTATTATTATGGTGAATGCGAGATGGCTGATGCGTCAACGTATCTGGAGTGGTCGAATAGGGAATCTACACATATCTATGGTCTGCTCGTCACTCCACGGAAGAGAGGGCCGAAGTCAGCAGAGCTCACTAGCATTTAAAGAAGCATGAACTAGAACAGCGTGCTGAAAGCAGAGCTGATATTGACAGGGTAAATAAGGTGTTTTTTACACTACCATTGAGAAATTTTACCCAAAGTATGTTGTAGACTTTTCATTAAGGCCCTAAATAATTATATCAACTTGTGTAAAATGGGCATCCGATGACCCTTTTAAATTTAGTGTCATGAAGTTTGATTTATTTTATATGTATGTTTTATAGACTTTGTGCAATGATGGAATATTTAATCTGTGCTCCAGATACATCTCTTGGTACATTAATGCATATTTCTTTTTCACAGTCAAATGTTTGAATTGCAAAGCAGTCTCCGATACTTTTGACCCATACCTGGATATTTCACTGGAGATAAAGGTGACAGAAATGTTCTTGACAAACTTATCTTAAAGCTGAAGCAATAATTTTTAGCATGGCTTCAATAGTGATCATTTTGAAATGCTTATTTGCAGGCGGCTCAGACACTCAGTAAGGCTTTTGAGCAATTTGTTAAGCCTGAGCAGCTTGATGGGGACAACGCTTATAAATGCTCCAAGTAAGTTTTCGATGCATATTAACACCACATCATTGTATTACCCAAATTAAATTTTTGCTTGTACAGTTACCATACATTTGAAGTCATGCATTGTCCACTCTTGACAAGGTCCACTCTTTTCAGTTGTAACCTGTTTTATGACTTTAGTTTCTTCTAAATAGGTTAGATGAGCATTTAGAGACCAAATCATTTGTCCATGTGGGATTGATTTATTTTGATATTTTCACTCAAACTTATAGTACTATTCTTTTGTCTTGGCAGATGTAAGAAAATGGTTACCGCCTCAAAGAGATTCACCATTCATCGCAGTTCTAATGTTCTTACCATCTCACTGAAGCGGTTTACCAACTTCAACGGAGGAAAGATTACAAAGGTACACTTCATAAAGCTCATAAGACAAAAGTTAATTGTATAGCTGCTTGCTAAGATACTGGACAAACTGGTGTGACCAGATCAATCATTCATATTTTCGAGATGTTGTCTCGTTACAGGACCTGTAATAGGGCTAGGTCAATGTGCTTAAATGTATTAAATAAATTTTTAACCGCATTAAAATGTCATCAGCAAATTCATTCATTTTGGCAGCCTTAAATATGATGGTTCTTAATCCTTCACAGGATGTGAGATACACGGAGTATCTAGATTTGCGCCCATTCATGTCTCAGTCTCATGGGGACCCACAAATATATGCTCTATATGCTGTGCTTGTTCATTCTGGCTTCAGTTGCCATGCTGGACACTATTACTGCTACATTAAGGTAAGTCATCAAGTACAGACCTGCATCCTCTTTATTATGTATAATATATGTATGATTAATATGATATTCAATTTCAGGCTAGCAATGGGCAGTGGTATCAGATGAACGACTCGTCAGTATCTCTCAGTGATATAAGAACAGTGCTTAATCAGCAAGCGTATTTGCTGTTCTACATCAGGTAAAGGTCTTAATTCACTTTCCCATGACTTAAAGAGATAATTTGTGTTTTTGGCACTACGGGTGAGTCTCATCAGTAAAACGCTTATTTTAATTTAGGTCACTTGATGTGAAAAATGGAAGTGATTTTAGCCAGATGAATCATACTCCAGGCCAGTCATCTCCTCGACCATCCATTCCAGTCAAGATGAATGGGCCTCAGTACACCTCCACATCCTTCATTGGCCCTCAGCTGCCACCTCATATGCTAAAGGTACTGCAAGACAATAACACATTGAAACAAATTACAATGGTTCAGTAAATTAGCCTTAAAGCTAAGCTAGGTTTGCTGCTTCTCTTCACCCTGTCACTCTTTCTGTACTTTGCAGAACTCGTCATACATGAACGGGAATGGTTCTTCAAAGGAAAACCATGGTGGCTCCAAACCCAACAGAAGTTTCTGTGGTGTGACCAAATTAGGCTCTGGCCTATCTCATACGTCCTCTTCTGCATCTGCATCATCATCTTCAGTTGTTCGGCCCATGGGCATTCCTGACTCATCCAAGAGGCCGAAGTTGACTTTTATCATTGGTCAGAACAAGCCTGTTAGACCTACTCAGACCAGGTCAAGCCCTAACTGCTCTTTATCTTCAGCCTCTCACCCTCAGCCCACATCTGCCAGCACCTCAGTGTCTACCTCAGGCTTCTCGCAGGTCAATGGAACTCACACTGGAGCTTCTTTCTTGGTTCCTTATGGTCAGGAATCATCTGAGGAATCCGACCAAGAGGCTGGAGCCTTGGAGAATGGATCAGTTAAGCCTTATCCTGCTCCCAAGATAACCAATGGGAAAGGGGTAAAGGATGACACCCAGTCCCACAAATCCAGTTCACTGCCTCAGCTTACCCCGAAGACAAATGGATCTAATAGCTTTCCAGAGTTACATGTGCGAGAAAATGGATCTGGACCTGCCCACAAATCCCAGAATGGCCTTCCCAAAGCCAATGGTTTTAATCATGTTGATAAGGTACATATTTCAAATGTAAATATTTGGCCTGTATATTACTTACAAAGGCTCATATTTTCCCCTAATTTCTTTGATTGTTTGTTTGTTTTTGCTAAAGAAGAGCATTGTATCCTTTTTTCAGGTTGTGGGTGCACCACATTCTTCATCACAGATTGCTAATCAATCTAATAGTTCAGACATGCAATACAGCTTAAAGCCTGGAAACAGTGAGTCAAGGTGAGATGATTTTTTTTTTTTTTTTTTTTACTCATGTTGTGTGATCTTGTAATGAATATCCATGTTTCATAATGTAAACTGTTGTGATGCTTAAATGTACTTGAAGCCAGATGTAAAAAATATTTACCATTATAGTATTTATTAACACTTTGAAATAGCCTTTATTTTTATTATCAGTTTTAATAGTTTTGTTATGTTTCTGTTTAGTTTTTACATTTACATTTAGTCATTCAGCATACGCTTTTATCCAAAGCGACTTACCGATGAGGACAATGGATGAATACAAATTATTTTTTGAGAATGAGAATACAAATATTTTTGCACTTCAACTTAAGCTGTTTTTTCAGGTGGTTGCCAAGGCAGCAAATAGAATTTAAGTTTTCCATCTAATATTTATGGTTTAGTTTATTTTAACTTAATTTCATTTAAAGGGATCCCTGGGTATTTAGACATGTATAGCTTAATATGACATAAATTATGTCTCTTATTTAAATATGTAGTAGAAACCCCATGAAAGATGTGTTATTTACTATGGGGGTGCCATTATTTTATGTGCACAGTGCATTCTGCGTCGATGACGTCAAATGGTTGCACTCAGTGAGCTACTGGTGCTTATTTCTATAGCCTTTGGCTTTTTACTGAATCACAACTCCGAATACACAACTCAGAAAATAAAATACTGATACGATACCACATTGTGTGGCATTTGGTTGTAATTTTCAGTCGAAGGGCAACAAGAGAAGCAATGCAAGACTTTCCTAGCGATAAGAAAAGGACAAACGAATGGGTAGATGCCTGAGGATGAATACAACTACCTAAAGACACGCTTCTATTTCGCTCCACTTACAAACGGCTGAGACAAGAAATGTTAGATGCCATCTGTTAGGATGAAAATGCTGCGGCTGCTAGAGGAGTTTCTCAGCACGGATCTAACTCGATATCAGATTCGTTTAGACTCGTTGTGGGGAAAAAATCCATTGTACAGCATTTGTTTGAAACCTATACTTATATCGATCGCCACCTGTAAGCTTTTTCTGTAGCTGTGGTCATCATATCAGTATTTTATTTTCCGAGTTGTCTATTCCGAATTGTATCGTGGTAAAAATAGCAACAGGTAGCGCTAGTAGCACACCGAGTGAAACAATTTTACATTATCAGAAAACTGGCGCCCCCCATAGTCCAAAATATGTATAAAAACGATGTGATTTTTAAAATAACAAACATTCATGGGGTTTCTAAACTTTCTACGACATATTTCAGTAAGATACATCAATTACGTTATATTAAACCATACAAGTCTTAATACCCAGGGATCCCTTTAACTAATGTAATTTATAATAGTTTTCATAATTAACAATAACTACTGCTTGTAGCATTTAGAATGATCAGTTTTGGTTTTTATTCCCCTCAAAATACAAACCACCACAGAGTGTCACCTGCTGTGGTACTGCAAAAAAAACACATTGTGCATATAATTTTTTTTATTTGCCGTGAAAAGTAGGTCAAGAATGATGTACAAAACCTTATTTACAAAATAAATGATTGGTTAGCAGCCAGATCGTGACAAAGTCCTGCACACAGGCCCATGTATACCCTAAAGGTGAACCTCTAATATTTGATGCAACGGGTGGAAAAATATTTGTGTCAGGTTCGGTGCGTGTCGGTAAGATGGGTGACTGACACTTAAGTTGTGGGTCCAATAGCAAGACTATTTCCCATGCTTGTTCATGATCTGTCTGAAGGCCGTTAAAGGCCCTGTGGTGTAATTTACAGTATGTGCAATTTGTTCAAAATAGATTGTTCCCATGATTTAAGCAATAGTTTTATATTGTTTACACGATGGATGTCGTGTGCACTCTCTAATCTTTGTTAACATGTTAATCTGCGTTTCAACATGTTTTAGTTTTTTTCTTAAATAATTAACTCCGAATGATTAATGGTTTATTGCTTGAGTTACATGAGAAAATAGTTTTGGTTACCTCATGTAGGAGATTTAATGCTAGTGCGGTTCGGGTCATGGTATTCATGGGTTCCAAAGATGTCACTTCCGCTATGCTGGCTGCCATATTTGTGTTCGATGTGACAACGAGCACAGCACATCTCTATGATATTTAATAGATAATATTAATATATTGAAATAATAAACTACCTTTTACCACAATTTCCCACACTGATCCGATAATGTTATTAGCTTACTACAAATCCAGGTACCAAAAGCAGCCCATGTCAAGTTCTCTTTAATTAAAAATATGCATTTATTTATTCATAGGCTACATGGCTGCAATAACATTTCAGTTAAAAAATGCTGTCATTGTTAAAAAATGCTTTACTGACTGACGATTCAGACTTTCAGTTGTTATGCTCTTAAAATGTATGCCATATATATTATATACATGTAGGCTATTTCCTAAATTATTACACCACTTGTGCAGCCAGTCACAATTCACAAAGGTAATTTACTTGGGACGTTTTTTTAGTATGACAAATTCAATACGATAAATAAATTGGTTTTGCAAAACAGATGTGATTATTTTTGAAAACCTTGTGATTTAGTAAATATAGATATACACTTAACTGCAGACACAAACACAAATATTTTAGCATCCTTTATTCTCCTATAAAGAATCGCAATTGTCTCTTATTTCTGACCGTACGTTAGCTAAAATTGTAGTTCGGGGTTTTTCTGATGACTGTTGTTACAGCACAACATATCCCGGGCATACTATAACCTATTGAACCTTCTGGGAGTGTTTCGTTGATCTTCCTCTGGTAGTTGTGGCTACTGTGACCACAGACTGACAAGTCACGCAGCTGTGCCTCGGATACAAAATGGCGGCGATAAAACACTGACGTCACGTGGAACCTATGAATTTATGTCAGACAGGTCGGGTAGGGTACGGAATTTAATTCGGGTTGCTGTCAGATAATTACTGCGGGTGTGAGTTCATCAAACTGCATCCACCATGCAAACATGGATTCATGCTGAATGAGCCCATACATTTGTATTAACCAAATGCAATGTCACAATTTGAGTGACCAGCCCACAGAATAGAACACAAAGTATTAATCGCCTTTTAGAAATGTAAAACTTTTTTTTATTATTCTCTAAATGTCAGTCTACACAACAGGTGATTTGTTGACAAGTGAGACATTACTGGTCACATTATGCACATGGGTTATTTATTTTATAGAAACCTTTATGTGACAGCCTATGGGCCATTTATGGTTCTTCATTAATTAATTTATTCATCAATCCAGCAGCTCCAAACCACCAAGTACTGATGGCCAGCCATGTTGCTCACCTTCAAGAAAAAGGATGAACCCTTCTACAGACTCATCTCAGTCTACTTCACATGTACAGCTTGCATCTTCATCGGATGCATCATTGGTCTCAAAGACTACGGACACTGACCTTCATGCCCAGACAGCTTCAAAAGATGAGCCGATTCAGGGCAATGACACCCATGCAGAAGCTGCCATGTCAGATCTTCAGGGCAACAACAGTCTCAGTCTCCATGTTGGTGATGGTCACACAAGTCCACACAGGTTAAAGGAAGAGTTCAGGTGCAGTGAAGGAGAAAGCAAAGAGCCAAAGCCATCACACTTAGACAAATTTGATTCTGGAGATGGACGGGGCGAGGACCGGAATAGGGTTTTAGAGCGGCCACACTTTTCTTCAACTGTGAAAGACAGGGACCGGTACAGGCACTATAGGGAATACAGAGAAAGAAGCCAGAGCCGCTATGGTCATAGCTATCGAGAGAGTCATCCCTTTAGAGAGCGTTCCACCAGTAGAGACCGGCATCACAGAGATCACTGGGACAGATTCTCACATCACCGTCGAGAGCGCCACCATTCCCAAAGAACACAACCTAGAGAAGAACACAACCAGAGTAGGGATAGGAGATTTGTGAGTGACTCCTATCGTTCTTCTGGACACCATAACCGAGATGGATATTCTAGTCACAGCCATCGAGGGGTGGATGGTGGCTATGGAAGGATGTCCCATACAGTGAATGGTTCAAAAGTAAGACCCGCATCTCCACATTCTGTCAGCCCACTGCCTGGATATTACAAGCGGAAACGTAGTCCATCGGCTGATGCAAGACAAAGCTCTGATGAGTGCAGAGCAAGAAAAAGAGAAACAAAGAAAAGCACAGGCGAGTCATTTTTTACTAGAATTCTTTTGTTGCTGCTTTCTTTTGCTCTGGATTTGTAGATTTATTCAAGAAAACTTAAGTGGTCATGTATTATAATTTCTTATAACAAATATTTGAACAGCTGCTTCACTGCTTTTTAATTTGAAAAACCTTTGTTTGAAATTAGTCATTGACCATTTATTTGAATGGGTGAATTTAAAACCATTGTAAAATAAAAGACTTATTAAAATACTAGTCAAATTATCATTGTGATTTTCCACTTACAGGCACTCAGAGAAGGACCCATCTGAAGGCAATGAGGATAGCAGCTCCAAGAGACATAAAAAGAAGAAAAAGAAGAGGAGGGAGGATGAGGAGAGGCCTCACACTAGGAGAGACGTCACTCCGAGGTGGGAAGAGCATGATTCTAGAGCTAGGAATGGTGCAGAGAAAGGAAGTCACAGCTCTGAGTCTCTTCATAATGTCCACCGAGACCATATGGAGGACCAGCAACAGCTCAATGGACACAAAGGTGCTTAATATTTAACAGCTTCGACTCGATGTCTTTTTTAAAGGAGCAAAGAAGCAAAGCATGCTTCATGCAACAGCATACATTTGATTTGCACATTTGTACTCATCTAGGTCACTTTTCACACTTAAATCAAATGAAAAAGAAACCAAAGCATGATTTTAACATAAAATGTGCATTGTGATGATGTTTTCATGGCAGCTAAACACATTCCCCATAGTTATCAGTGCCATACGTTTTTTTTTCGGTGAGCTCTGCCGAATGCAGTTTAAATATTACGCATACAAATTAAGTAATATGCAAACAATTATGTTTAGGTGCTTTTTGATTGAAATATGGAAATATTTAAATTAATATTACAAATAACCCATGCTGTCTTTATTTTCCATCATGTGGCAGAATTTGTATATTTTTTTTCATATAGAATACATAAACAGGGCCTTTTGAGTGATATGGTTTGTCTTTGTGCCTTGTAACATTGCATGGGTCAAAGCTTAGTAGTCTCTTACAGATAGCAGTGTTAACACTGACATGTTCAAGTAAGCTGATGTTAATCTTCTGATACATACAGCATTAAATTGGTTGAGCTGGTTTGACAGTAATTGACTACATATTTACAATCTGGATTTTACGCAAACCCTACCCAGGCTCACATACATGCACAATCACACTTTTGATCTTGACAGTATTACACATGCACACGTAAATGTCATTTGGGGAAAAATTAACTAATGTTTTTTGTGTTTTTTTTTTTTCAGCTAATGGCCTGAGCTGTTACAGTGCAAGTAAACTCGATCATACTGGGATAGCTAAAGACAAATATGTTGATCATTCTACAACAGTCAACGGCACAAAGACACTCTCAAATGGAAATGGAGATATTGACGGTGTATGTCACAGGACCCTTTCAGATGTTGAAGTGAGTAAACTCAAAATATTTTATGACTCCACCACAAAATTACAGGATTATAAGCTAAAGTTGCCACATTTATATGAAATCTATTTAAAATGTTTAACTTATACATTTTTGCAATATATTATATGTAATTACAAGTATATACTAAATTATGAAATATAAAAATATATTTTTCTTGCAATATAAATGCATTCATTTTGCATGTATTTATTTTGGTTGTTGTAGTTGCACAACTCTGACTGATCTCTGGTTTTCACAGAAAGCCGCACATCCTCACTAAAAGGAAGTTGATTTCTTGATCACACCTAAGGTAAGAGAATTTGTTTTTGCGTTTAAAAAAAAAATCTATACAAAGCTCATCTCTAATTGTCTCGTTCCCTCTCTCTTTATTTGAAGACTCTGAAAACCACCCATGAAAGCATGTGAAAAACAAAATCTACAGCTGCAGTTCCTGACATGGTGCTTAATATTTAGAACATACTGTATTTTTACCGCGAGATGAATTTTAAAATGTCATTATTTTGTCTTTTTCATTTTTCTTTATTTTTAAGGCTATGGATTTTATAGTACAGTGTACATAAATGAACTTTGATCATGAAAAAAAAATTCTATATAAAGTTAATATATGCGATTAAAACAAAAGCCTGGAGCTTAACATCAGAATTGCTGCTCAGACATACAGACTCAGGATTTTCTCACTTGTGAAGATGAGACAAGCGCTCCCTTTAAGGAATCGAACTTGGGAACGACAAGAACATTTATATGCTGCATCGGCGGAGAAAGACTGCTTGTCTCTTGGCTTCAAGTTATGATGTCACCATTTTCACTTATCGGTTGTGAGAACTGTCTCAAAGGAGCAGCCTTTGCTAATGCTACATGTGCACTTACATCACAGTTAACCTGGACACACTTGAGGACATACGATGTTTGCTTTGCTGTCTCTTGTACCTCTCTTTTTTAGCATCTCATTGTATCTGAAATTCCTCAATCAAACCTGTCTAGAATGCAAGACCATTGCATCTTTTTTGTTTTTAATTTTCACTGTTTAGTTTTCTTGAATTTCACTTTGATTTTAGTCAAGATAATACTGTGAATTTACGTTGAACTGTACTATCAGTTGGTTGTTTTCGGTCCTGTATCAGGAGTTCAATAGAGACACTTTCTGTAAAGTCACTCGTAATGTAGACCATGTTCTCTGAACGTTTTTTTTTCTTCTTCAGCAAAACGAAATCGACATGAAAATGGTTATTCAATTTCATTTTACTGTAGCATGTCAAAGTAAATGTGTACAGTGTAAAATATGTTGAGTGAGAGGAAACGGCCTTAATGTCTGAAATTGTAATATTTTCTCTCACTATGTTTACAACATTTTGTTGGAGTGAATGAACATGTATGTGACGATGGGAAGTGTTTGGTTTTGTAAACGGTGGGATTTCCTTTTTACATATAAAGAATGACTTGTGAGATTTCTGTTTTGTTTTGTGAAAAAAAAATCTTAATTGATGTCAAAGTGCAGTGCTTTTTTATTTCTGCCACATCACAGTAATCTTAACACATAACTTGAGACAGACTTTAATTTGCTTTGCCCTATACACCAGCAAACCATGCTATAACGGTAATCTATTTACATCTTAATACACAAAGAACATACTGAAATTGGCTTAATATAGAACTACACGAAATTATTAATTACTAGATTAGAGTGCACAGTATTTATAAAGCACTAACATGAAATTATTTTTAATATTTTCACTACTAATGCAACATGGCTCCCTAAGTACACGAGGGGGAAAACATTAATTCCCTCAGCTAATATTGGGATCTGTTATTAATATGAGCAAAATGGTTAGTTCAGTGATTTATGTATGAACAAATGATTGCATCCTTTACCACGTGCTCTTCAAGAAGACCCAGAGCTCTAATCTTGACTCAAAAAAAAGGCTGATCAAAGTATTTTTTTATAATTAATTTTCAATCTTTAAGCTGTGATTGAGAGTGCAATTTTTGTGAGCGTTTTAAATAAAAGACTGATGATAAAGAGCTCATATTTACTAACTGTACACAGAGTAGTGGAGGATACTGAATATTGCTTGGGGAAAAAACAAGCTATGGTGTAATTAAAGCATCTACCATTTACACGGTGTACTCATCTTTCCAAGTACAGTACATCGCACTGTAGCCTGGAGACCTCAAAGTGGGAGTGGCCACAAGTAGGCGGCGACCTTCAATTTAGTTGAGTTCAATTGAGGGTGGAGGGCTGCAGGCGGAGATACCTGTTACAGTAAGATTCAGCTCAAGAATAATTGGAGAAATAGCTGCCATGTGTCCCTCTCTTAATGAAGTCAAATATGTGCAGAGTCTCAACATAAAAACATTTTATTAGGTCAGTTGCTGAGGTCATGAGTTCAGGCTTCATTGATGATAATGACAAACCTGTTTCATCTGAATTACTATTTACTGACACACACAGGTTTCTGAAATACAGTCTTTAGAGCATGCTGCATATTTACCATAGAAATATTAAACAGAATACAAGTGACAATATTTTACTTATTAACTATTATAATACAAAAACTTTCCATACACTTATACAGGTATTCAGATGGGGTTGGTTGCATATCGCTATGGTTTTGTGTTGACAGGTAAACTTAGTCATATTCTCTATATTTCACTATGAGGATTGCGGTCCCACACGGAACTGGACAGTGATGACAGTGGACCGTAGTTAATTCAATTGAAATCATATTGATTAATTCATCTTTTAACAGTGTATCTATGAATATGTCCTTAACACTTTGCAATAAATTCTGAGAAATAATGAGTTTCATGTTTACAGATCCATACAGCCTTCACTTAAAAGATCTCAGCTGATAGAAATTGCATATACATCAGTTTTTAGATCCATGGAGTTTCCAAAATAGCTCAAGTGACAAAAATAATTATGGTTTTGTTATATTATTTGAGTGTTTGTGTGTTATTTACAAACATAGTAAAAAAAACTAAACAATAGGTTCACATTGACATTATTACATAAATACAACAAAATACTTAAATTAATTTATATTAGCAACAATTTAAATCAAAAGGTGAATACAAACGGGTGTAGACTAAAGAGTTTGCATTATTCTTAAAATGTCATCAAATAATGTTAGCATATTAAGAGAACGTCAGAAATGTATTTGTACAGTATGTTATATAATACTAGGCCTATTAAGGACCTTGGAAACATAATAAATATAATATGAATGATTTTCTCTTCCAATTAATGCAACCAGTCCGGCTGATTTGGATGATAATGATATGACACAAATGAAAATAAACTAATTTAAAACTACTGATGCAATTAAGACAATATTAGATTTTATACCATAGCACTAAAAATTATTCAGCATGAATCCCTGCTATATCGATCTATTTTCTGTATCTATAGACTACTTCTGAATTGACATCACCAGCATTTTGGTATACATTACATACATTTCATCCACCTCTAAACATTACCAGAGCTTAAATTTAGACTTTTGACTTGAGAACATCTCCATGTAACACTATTCCTGGAAATTTGCAAAAGCAGTTCCTGATGTAAGCAGCAGAGGGCTCTACTCTATTTACTCGAATCATCCAGCACTCTTAAAGCAAAGTTCTTTCTGACAACCACACATTCAGCATATCATTGCATTATCACCATCATTGTCTTCCCCATACAATCCATTTGGAGATAAATATTAAGTACACATCCCTTACATTACCTCAGGACCTTTACAGACCCATCATTTAAAAAAAATCTTGTCCTTCTTTATCCTCAGAGAGTTGATGTCTCTGTCTGTTACCTCCTGCAATGTTCACGATCCCATGTGAAGGTTTGCCCTTGATGAGTGTTTATTAAAGCCGAACTCGAAAGATCTACAGCTCACTTTTTAGTGGCCACTCGCCGTTTCCTAGTAGCCAGCATGTCATAGAAAGGATCCCTGCTAATGCTTGCCCTGTAGGATAACAACAATAAAACAGAAACTGTACAATCACAGCATAAAAATACGCATCCATATAAAACACTAACAGTATTTTCTGGAAGCAGTCGACCTGATTATAAAACGATACAGGGTACTTTTATGAAGGGGTTGGGTGGCACTGAGTTTTTGGCAGTCCCACAGGACATGCTGAGGCAGCTTTTGATGTAAAAACCAGGCGAAACTGACCACAGAGCAGTTCCACAATTCCAGCTGAGTCAGAGGACATGTGTTAACTAGACACTTACATAGACGCCTACAGTGAGTGCCACAGATTTTCCAGTACTGTACACAAATGGCCGTACACAAACATATATTCCATTTTGTTTAAATCAATTCTGTTTTAGGCAGGAAAACAAAGCCAGAGTCATGGCCAACAATAAGAGACTAAGTGGTCTTTGGCTTCCCTTTCTCCAGTGATAAATGCTGATTTATCTTCAGGGAAGACCATTTAACCATCAGAGGATGTGGGTCACTCAAAATTCATTAGTCTTGTCAGCGCTACAGTGTGAGGTTTATATATGCACCACACTGCGATATTTTATCTTGTTTCCCAGTAAAATCATACATTAAACAATTCAATTTAATCCAAATTGTGCTACTAAGATTCTTTCAGAGTTTGAAGAATAATTATTGATTTTAGCATCCACTCAAACAATAGTATTTATTCAATTGTATTTGAAGTATAAACCTAAAAAAACTATAAATATATTCAAGATATATTATCTGAAAACAAATCTTAATATCCACTCCAATTTTAATTGGATTAGATATTTTTACAAGACAAAAATGTTTTTTTTTGCAGTGCACAGCCAAGGTCTAAAACACTGGAACCACTCACTTCATCTTATCTGCACAATGGCGATGTTCTATGATAAGAGAAGGCAATGTTCCTTTCTGAGCATCTGTGTGTGTGTGTGTGTGTGTGTGTGTGTGTGTGTGTGTGTGTGTGTGTGTGTGTGTGACCTACAACCAGCACACATCGGTTATCTGAGAGGAGAATAATGAGGGCTGACACGGTGAAGCCTTACTTGATGGATTTGATCCACTCCTCTTTCTCCTCTGGCGTGGGTGCGGATATTCTGTAAACCACGTGATTCCCCTCCACCACCTTCCCATCAGCCTCCGTCTTGCATGCCTTAATTACCTGCCCCTTATGACAGGGGTTGTAGAGCTCAAAGCAATTCTGAAACGTTGAATCATGAAACGGTCACTTTTACTTCTTCATTTCTTGATGGCTAACTTAGGATGACTAAATATAGGATTCTTCTTAAAGACTGACTACAGAATATAATTTAACTGAGAGCTTGAAGTTGAAACATACTGGTTTTCTTGGTTCCTCCACCTCTCTTATACTAAGATTCTCCAGTGGAATGATCCCCCGAGGCTCTTTGTCCTGTGAACATATGAGTAACAAATCATTAATCCACATATGTTTATCTGTTATTAAAGCAATTAGTCTTAGACTTAATCCGCAATATGTTTCCTATAACGAGATATGGATAGTGGGGACATTGTGAGGGAACTAACTATGTGCACATTAAGCAACTACTGTCTGTCTCTTGATCTAAATCTGGCACACGACTAGGAAAAAATGCATTATTTCCTTCCACTTTGCTGATGAGATGACACATTGGGAGAGGTTGCAACAGGGAGTATTTTTGGGGTTTTAGTCCAAGTGCATTCACTTTGAGGTCATATATATGCTAGTGTCCTCATAAACACTCACAAAATAAAATTTTAGCATGTGTACACATTTAACATGTGCTTACTGATTACACGTCCAGCACTACACCAGTGTTTGACCAATCAAAAGCTCTAAAATGAGAATGTTCCTCCCTTAATTCCAGCTGAAACGAACAAATAGCAAATTGTGGCTAAATGCATCAACAGAGGAAAGAAAGTACTTGTCAAGTCATTTCATGGAGTGTTCCTTTATTGTAAATGTGAAGCTAGAGAGAAATGCTTCTGTCTGCTTGTGTTCTTTGCTGTTCACTTACTGTTTTTTCCCTCACTCCCTCTTCTATCTGACCTCCTTTAACCTATATCTTACTATCTGAATCATTAATACATGTTATAGATAAATCTTAAATCTATTTATTGCCCAAACAGGACACATCGAGCAGTTGTACTTACTGTTGTATATTCAAAGTAATACAGACAGTTATCTGTCAAAATGAACCACCTCCTCTTCCAGGTCTTTACTCGTCCCCCTGCAATTCAAATACAGGTAATAACAAAAATAAACTATTGGAAAAGTGCTTAAAAAGTGGCAGAACTTTTATGCTGTAAATAAATCACTGCATGACATGGGATTAGTGTAGTTCCAAAATCCATTTGATGGATAAAGATAAAAAAAACTGTACAAATATAAAAAACGGCTTCAACGGTCTGCTAATCTTTGTAATCCTGATCAACACGGAACAATTTTTAAAAGCTCTTTAATTACTTTGAATGATGTCACAGTAGCAAATCTGCTGTATGAGCCATAATGTAAAATAGTTATTGAGTGAGATGCTGGATAATACCACATTAAATCCAATCTATAATGAAATCAGGGGAAACTCATGTGTTTCAAACCATGAAAGAACGATAGATAGAGGAGCAGATGGAGAGACATACAGATAGAAAGATATACAAACCTAGTTTTAGCAGCCATCCCTCTCTGTCCGGATTAAAGAATGTGTGAGTTAGATCGTTCCCGTCATCTTCGGGAATTTTGAAAGGCTCATTCTTAATGCTGTCATATAAATTCTATGAAGAAAAAATAACAACATGCAAATGCATATTCAATTATTACATAACTTAGTGATGAGTGTGCATCTCTCTCCATCACAGTATGACGCAGAGACTCACTCGGAGCAGATCCTCAGGCAGATCTCCTCCCTCGTTGATGCCCCGATTCATGAATATGAACCTTTCCACCGTGGGCTTGTCTCTGACATTAGGGTTGTGCAAGCTGGTGTTGAGCATGATGACGGAGAACGAGAGAACATAGCATGTGTCTGTGGAGAGCAGAAACTTGGATCAGTGAGTCAGTAGGTCCAGACTGGCAAATTAAATGGAGAATGCATATAAAGATACTGAATGAAGAGCATGCAACTCTGTTTTCTCATTTTAATTCTTTATTAGCTGACTTCTAAATGATAAATTCTGAAAGCATAGATTTGATGCAAGATACAGCCCAGTTTTGAATGTTTCTTCATCTTTATGTATGACTCCATGCTGAAAGAAAGATATTAATGCTTTGGACATTTGCAGACTCTGTTTATGAATAAATAATCGGTCCCTTGCGCTTTGTTTTAGCACATCGCCTTTAGTCCATTTCTGGGGTGCTGCATTTTATACAGTCTCTAACAGTGTGTGCCAACATCTCTGCTATTTATCCCTGTAGTTATAAAGCTCAGCCCTCAGAGGACCAGATATCCTACAGATCCTCAAAGTGTGCTGTAATTTAAGAGACTCGGCCTAGCATGCAGAAATGAACATTCTTTCATTAATTACTCACCCTCATGTTGTTCCAAACCCATAACGCAACTACCATGTTCAAGGACCAGAAAGGCAATTAGGACATCGTTAAAATAGTCCACGTGACTTCTGCATCAGCAGCACCATACACCATACGTGGTACTCACGTGAATGCGCAAATTCTCATAGCTTCATAAAATTAATGTTGAACCACTGATGTCACATGAACTGTTTTAACATTGTCCTTACTACCATTCTGGGCCTTGAAAGAGGTAGTTGTTGAATGAATGAATGAATGATGCATTTTTATAGCGCTTTATTATGTATTGCTGTATACCCAAAGCGCTCTCCTCAACCACCATCAGTGTGCAGCATCCACTTGGATGATGCAACGGCTGCCACAGGACAACGGCGCCAGTGCGCTCACCACACACCAGCTACAGGTGGAGAGGAGAGAGAGTCATAGAGCCAATCAAGTGAATGGGGATTATTAGGAAGCCATGATTGATAAGGGCCAGTGGTGGGAATTTGGCCAGGACACCGGGGTTACACCCCTAGCGTTGCTTTCTATGCAGGGTCAGAAATCTCTCGGATTTCATCAAAAATATCTTCATTTGTGTTCCAAGATGAACAAAAGTTTAATTCACGGGTTTGGAACAACATGAGGGTGAGTCATGACAGAATTTTCAAAGGGTTAAAACTAACCGTTTAATGCTGAGTAAAAGCTTTAGGCCACAGAGGGGTTCAGGTAGAAGTCATGTTTAGTACTGAAAAAAGCCGTACCTGTGGACTGAAAGACGCCTGGGTTACACTGGCAATATCGAGCAGCAAAGGCCTCCATCATTCGATCAATTTTCTGTGCTTCACCAGGAAGTCTGAAACTCCACAAAAACTGCCTGCCAGGGAGAAATGGGAATGACACTTAAAATTATAATGTTTATTTGATGGACCTTTGCCTGAGGGAGTTAATAAATGTATGATTTTATTTTAATAGAGTAAGTAACAAAAAGGATGCAAAGACAATGAATGGCTTGTGTCACTCACATTATGTTCCTGCACTTTTGTCTCATTTTCTTTTTTTTATACTTCAAACAAAACAAATATGGCTGAAAATCATTAAAATATTGCAGTTTTTAAAGACTGATTTTAAAGTCTTTTATTTCAAACAATGCAATTTGTTGTAGTTTTTCTAAATAGCAAGAAAGAAGTTCTCTCAGAGTTAATTCTTCCAGTAATGTTAATAGAACATTAATTTAAAGTTATCTGATCTTTAATAACGTTTTACCACTTAAAGTTTGCAAAGTGATCAAATGGAACATTCCCTTAATGGTTTCCCTAACATTTGTATAAACCAATAATTTTTTAAAACATTTCAAAAGTGGGAGGTTCAGAGCATTCAGAGAATATTCCGAAATAACATTTTCATATCTTAATGGGATTGTTAGCAAAACATGAATTTGTTGTTATCTGGGCAAAAATTATTGAAATTGTTAGTGATCATTGAAAATGAAAATTTCTACAGTTAAGTTCTAGATATACAAAAACTATAGCTTGATGACATTTCTTATAATTCCATTTCCATAATTAGAACATTATAGTGGTGTTTATAGTTATAATGGATGGTGAAGAAAACATCTATCTCACCTCAATGCTTGCACCAGGTTGAGATCAGCAAACTCATGAAGCTCCACGAATGCCTGCAAAACCTTAATGTTGAAGTCATCTCTAAAAAGAATGAGAAAACAAGGTTTAATCAGCAATAGCTATTAAAGAAGCTCCATCTCCAGAGATACACGCACTCATTTTAGCAGAGGTAAATCAGAAAACAGTACAGACTTTATACATTTAGGAGTCAGTTCATTTGTTCAGTTTTCTACAACAGGGTTTCAGAACATTTTTTTAAAAGCACACAAGAACAATCATATAAGACCACGTTTGGTGTATGGATATAAAAACCATAATTTGAATACACAAGAAATATGAACATAAAGTGTAATGAAGCAATGTACCAATTACACAAGCTAAGATAGAACCACGTCTCCAGACTCTTTTAATCAGAAACACAATAATTACTGCTTCCACCTCTTCCTCGTAAATACAATTAACAGTAATTGCTATGTATAATATATGACCACACTTTCGAGTACCAACTGAAATGGATGACTGTACAATTGATCTTCGGGCTAGAGCACAGCCAAGACAATGATAATCAACTTGGACAGGATGCCTACGTAAACAAGGCTATTTTTATATCTAACAACTATTACACTGCAGATCAAGCTTAGTCTCTTTTTTTGTAAACATGCCTCATGGGGCTATGCCGAGCAATTCAATTTTTGCAGACGTTTACGACTACAATTACACCTTCATTTGTCTTGATATTGACAGGTGATGCTCTGGGTGGCAATAATAATGTTTTATATCTAATCCTGTGTTAATAGATGTCTGTAAGGGTGAGATAATGCGCCTTCATGTCTGGGTGATATGCTAAATATTGTTTTGGAAACTTGTGGTCATTTTCAGCTGATACACATGGGGAAGTCGTTTCCTGAGAGAGTAGGATCTTTTATGGAAAGGCCTTATCTGACAACGCACATATATTTTGCACAGATAGCAAGACTGGTCTTGCTATATGAGCGAGAGCGATGTGACTTACCGTTCCCCTAAATAATCTCCTATGACAGTTTTGTTTAAGCCTTCGCCTTTATAGAGGAACGGTGCGATGTCCACAGGTGTGTGCTGCAGAAGACCATTCTCCAAAAGAAACTGGATTCCCTAAGGATGTTTGAGATGTTAACCACTTCATTACGTTTGCTTAGGCTCAACATCACACATGACCCTGGACATCATTTTATGGTATGGTGAATAAAAAGAAATAGTAACAATAATACCTTTTTAGGATCCATATTGAATTTCTTTCTTCCAACAGCTATCTGCTTGTTCCTCTGAGTGCTTTTGCTGTAATGTGGTGAAAAACAATAAAGTTATATTTTAAAAAATAACTAAGACTATCTCAATGTTAAACAAATCCTTGTAATCTGTTAAACAAAAAGAAACATACGGCTCTCTGACACACGTTAAATGTTCGATCTCTGTCATGACTTCTGAGATCTCAAACTTTAACCGCTGCAAGAATAACAGAAAAAAATGGTTATTTAAGTTATATCACTTAAATTAATCAAATGAACCAACGATCTTTTAAATAATGATCAATATCAATGATTTTTTAAAAGATTTAAATTTACATGATAAATGTCAATCACTTAATATATTAATGATTTTAAAAGATCCACATGATAAATGTCAATCACTTAATATATTAATGATTTTAAAAGATTTACATGATAAATGTCAATCACTTAATATATTAATGATTTTAAAAGATACCGGCTACATTAAAGCAGATACCTCAATGTCATCTAACAGCTCTTTTTTCCTTCGTCTAATGTTGGACAGTTCATCTCTCTCTTCAAGGGAGAGATCTTCAGGCACTGTTGAGAAACAAATGTGACATTAATGGTTCATCATCTAATAATAATAACCAAGAAAAAAGAGATTCTACAAGACAAGACATAAAACAGCTATATTCCTGACCTAAACTCAAATCCCAAAATGCCGTGTAAGACAAAAACATTAAAAAAAAAATGTACCCATGCAACCCAAAACCTAGTACTCAAGAGAGAAGCTTTTCTTTTAGACTGGAAACTGAGTATTTTATGTAATTCCTTCAAGAGACATACGGTATGACTCTGAATGTTCAAGACAACTTGACCTTCCATGATCAAAGTCATGCCGCACCTAAATACGAGACTATAAGCTGATCCAACTTTACAACATTAAGGTGCCCGATGAAACACAGAAGGTTACATTAAAGAAAACACGTATTGAACATCACAAACTCCTTTGTGGTTGTTATAGAACTCATTTTTAGACATTTTAGATGGTTAATTAAGTCACAAAGGACCATAATCTCCTGAACTGATTTGAACAATTTTCAAAACTTTCACAAGTAGAAGAGTGTTTTGGATTAGGACCTCAAGCCTGTGGCTCAGTGCTCTGAAATGTGGACATTATGAGTATATTATGTAATTGCACCACCAGGATTAGACAAGAGACGGGCTAATAAGAGGGGCACGGGGGAATTTCCTGCGGTTGTCTGGTTCTGCCTTGTGACAATGGAGAGGAAGTTGAGAATGAGTGCATGAATCAGGGTTCAACCTTAACAATAACATTATAGAGTGATTCATTGCAGTCATTCTGAGCTTTTTTTTCAGTATACTGAGTGCAGTGGTCTTTTTCAATCTTTTATTATTATAATTTATTATTATATAAAAGTCATACTAAATCTTAATGAGGAGCCATTTGTTCATTACGCAACAGGGTCTGGGTATGGTCGAATGCAACTAGTATGGAAGAAATTGAGTAAAAATAGAATATTCCTTCAAGATATGGAACATTCCGTGCCTCTAACTTGCCTGTGGAATTGGGACAAATCAGTAGAACAGAAGTAAATTCCCTTCTCATGAAATTAAGCCACAATGGCCTGAGGCTCCTTGTGAAAATTAGTTTGTCTTCATCAAGACATTGCACTGATTGGCATGCGTTATTATTACTAACAAGTTGCTTTCCATAATATTTATATAAACAGTAATGCTTAATTTTTGGAAAAAGGAAAAATAAGAAACACTGAAAACATCCATGGCTAGTGAGGACCACCACCCTGCACCCTGTCTTGTGGGGGAAAAGAATTGTTGACTGCATGCAAAGCTGTCAATGCTAAAGCTTCATTCCATCAGCATGAGTGACACTTTGCTTAGAAACAGTTACAGCTGCAGAAGGGACTTTAAATGCAGTATAGCCCAAATTAGACAAAAATCAACATATGCAAATCATCACATATGCATTTGTGGGAAAAGATGAGTAGGAAATGTTGACATTCTGGGTGTGAATACGGATATTAAAGGGTTTGCAGCAAACACTGCATCCTGGTCTCAAACACCCTATTTAATCTACACACTGGCCTCAATCCCTCTAACTATTTTATCCTTATTCTCAATAGCTGCATGGGCCGCCAGCTGCTCTAAATCCACAGGCTTACCCATTGATATTAACCACACACTCAGACCAGTGCCCACAAAGAAGGCTGCTGCATACACAGATGTGTCACTAACCTATCCAAACATGATAACAGTGCATAAAGCATATATACAGGCTTATGTGGGCTACTGTTTATGTTGGTCCATTGCACATCTTCAGTGATGAGTTAACGTATCTCTCAATCATTATAATTAATATATTACAATAATATAGCTGATAATTAGACCTCTAGTTCCAAGCTTCAGAGATGATATGGGCCTGGTAGGCATGTTAGATTGTTTTTCTTATACTGTTTTTGACAATGGTACACTTAATACCCTGTTTTTCAGAGAGGAGGATACTTAAATTACTGTTTTCCAGTCAGGCAGATGGAATGGGCAGAGAGCTTATCTCTATTCAAAAGAGAAAAAAAGTTGCTTTCTGATCAGTGTGTGATTCTCTTTATCCTCTTAATTATTAGCGAAGAAACATTTGGGATATACCACAACATCTGCTTTTATATTTCCAGTTTTGGGGTGTGTTTTGATCAGATGAAGGTAACAGTCCACTATTGTAAAACCAACAAACCTGGACCAACATTGATAATAATAACAAGTGTTTTTTAAAACACCAAATCAGCATATTAGAATTATTTCTAAAGGATCGTGTGAAGGATCTGCTGCTGAAAATACAGTTTTACCATCACAGGAATAAATTACATTTTAAAATATATTAAAATAGGAAAATGACTGTTTCTGATTAAATAAATGCAGCCTTTGTGTGTATCAGAAACATAAAAAAAAAATCTTACCCACTAAAAATATTTGAACAGTAGTGTATAAAAATATGAAAAATAATTATATAAAATATTTGAAAATAAAAGATTGCATTTTTAACTACGTAAAAATAATAGAGGTATGCTAATATATATATATATATATATATTTTTTTTATATATATATTTTTTTTTTTTACATATCTTCAACATACAGGTGACAATAAAAAAAGACTGTCAGGATATTGATCTTCGTAACAGAACGTAAACACAATGTAAAACGACTCTGTGATTCAACAAGCAAAGCGATTCAATCATTACACATACAGTGATTCAAACTGTAACAGTGACCCAATTTATCTTCTATCAAATCTATTTTATGTAATACCCACACCCTCTTTAATGTTTCGTGCTTTTAAACCTGCAACTAATAAAGTAATACCCAAGAATGCATGGCTGCTGAACCTGCATTCCTGACATGAAAGAGATGGGGCTCTGGGACGGTTCTGACTCAGTGGGTGGGACACTGGACAAGGGTCCTTTGTACTAGTGACTGTTTGTTCTTAAATCTTCTGCCGGGACAACATTTTTTGACAACCCCATCAAAAACCTATTTAGGTTTTTAACTTTCCCTTTCACATTTTAAAACAAATATTAAAATATTTGCATTCAACAACAGTAATTCACCCTCCATTCTTTCAACACTGTTCAACTGGTGCTATAGCTCATTAAGTATAGCTCATAAAACATCTTGGATGACTTAAGACTTTCTTCAAATCAATTCCATATGTGACACTTAGACTACAACATACACACTAAAAGCTCTCTCTCATTCTCCAGTCTCATCCACAATAATAAGGATGTATCCACATGATAAATGTTTGACACCATCTGTAATATTCAAAATCTCAATCGGCAGCAAACACAGACATCAAATCTGTACTCATTATATCTCAGATCTATCAGTATTCAGAACGGATATTACACAGCAGTGAAATGAAAACACTACAATGTTTTGATATAATAACATGGCTGACATTGTCTTGACCTTAAGCAGATTTGCCAGGCACGTGTCCTTCAGATCTCTGCTGGTGCAGTCACACCATTGATGAGCTTTTGACCACTGCCTGTGTCATGCCTGGTGCCAGACGGCTGGCTCCTCAGGAGAGCCTGGACCAGACACCGGTGGCATCAGACGCAGACAATGTTAATGAGTACCAGGCCTCGCTATCTCTCCTTTAATCAGTCTGACAAAGTCTGCCTCTTCGGACCTTAGCTATACAGACAAAGCAATGTTTTAAAAATGTGAAAAAGGCCATACATCTGTGGTTCTGTTAGAGACTGTTAAGAAGGCTGTCCTTGACGTCCTATCAGTCTTTCTGTGCAGTCAACCATCTGCCACAGACACGGAGGGAAAATGGTTTTCCATTTGTTTTTTCCCACAGTAAGATAAGACAAATAGCCATTGAGTCCAAGGCTTTGAAGTTCTCAGGATCATGATACAAGAGGAACTGGAAAGACCTAGTGAGCTAATGGTACCTCTACAAATCTGTGCTTTCTTGCTCTTGTAGACATTTACAATTGGTCTTTGTCAGATAAAGTGATTACGGCTGTAAATCAACATAGTAATGAAACAGGCTCAAAAGTGCTTGAGATGTCTGGCTTTTAGGTCTGGTTTCTGTTTCTGTGATTTTTTTTACACCGATATACCAAAATAACTCTCAAGAGCATAACAGCCACAAACTAAATCACTCCACTGTCTAGTCAGATCCCATATATAGTAACTGTAAGCAGAATCACAGCAGAAAAATAATCGCTAAAGAGTCATCTCACTGGTGCTTTTCCAAAATCAAGTTTAGTTATCTTTCCAAAATAGTCAACACAATAACCCATACACCAGAGGGTTATAATCAGTATATTGTTAAGGTATGTGTCAAATTTAATATCTAAATACAGAACAAAAGACATCAAATAAATCTTCCACAATAGAATTACAATGGAAACCATGCGCTACTACAGTTACTGCTATTTGTTACTATTCTAAAATATATCAAATATATCAATATCTCAAATAGTGTAAGTAGCTTTGAGAATATATATATATATATATATATATATACATCCATCATCTCCATCTCCAACACACTTGCCTGGAAGTCTAGCGAGTCTGAAATGAGTCTCAGGACCTTGAATAGCTAATTAGTGTTGGAGCTAAACTCTCCAGGACAGTGGCCTTCCAGGAACAGCTTTGGACACCCCTTTGATAGGTCAGTGGTCCCCAACCATGTTCCTGGAGCTGACCCAACAGTACACTGCTTGTAAAGCTTGTAAAACCTGAAGTGTACCTGAAGCTGAGGGATCTTTTTTAATCAGCAGAAGAAATCTCTCAATCTGCTCCACTCATTTACTCTACTCCATACCAGTCTGCAAAGTTTCTTCGTGACAATGACCATTGTGGTAGCTCCTTTTGATTTTATTTATTTATTTTTAAAGATATATACAAAAGAACCGTTTTTCCCCTGAAAAATCTGTTATTTTAATGCAACATTACTCTCTTGATGTCCTAACAACTGAATGTCAGCACTACAGTTAGAGTGCCGTATGGCCCTGTTCAATTCTAAAAGTAGTATTTTCAAATTAATAAACTGGTAGGCTAATTTATACGGTGCTTTGTAAAAAATACGAGCACTTGACTAATTAAATGCCTCGTGATCCCTCTTGGCACCACAACTGTACTCATAAACATCTCGCGAGCTACATCAAAGGATCTCACATCAAACAGACGACCTACATATGAACGGCTCCGGCAATAAGACTAAAGCGATGTTCAAATTCTCATTAAACCACAGTGATACGTTATAACACATCCACAGTAAGAACATAACACTGTAAGTCATTACACGCAAAAATTAAACCGTTTACAAAAAACTAAATGTTGAAGTGTAAATAAAGTAATTTGTCTCACCCAATCACTGATAATAGTATTAAAAGTAGAAAAAAAATTATATTAAAGTTTACTTTTTTCCTCCCCGTTCAGTGCTGATGATTGATAAAATATCCTTCACAGTGACGAAACCGAGTGAGCTGTCTATCTAGTGCGAATCAACTGCACGCGCCTGTTACACTCAAAAATGCCGCCTAGTTACGATTTGAGACAAACCAGAGACTGACAGCTATTTGTGCTTGCGAATAAAACAGAAACTTTACCTTGGTTGTCTTCGTCCATGTTCATTCTGCGAAGGGACTTGATGTAAATAACGTCTTAGATTACTACCCTAAATATAACACCAGTCTGTGAAACACAAAATGACTCAATCATACTAGGATACACACTGAGCTCATCGTAACCCAGTTCAGGGGCTGCTCTAAATGTCATTCGCATAATCCATCATTTGCTTCATAGATGAACATAAATCTTGGTGAAATAAATGAATACTCTCTCCGCCAGCTCCTATTCGCCTTCATCTATAGACGACTAGTGAGAAGAAACAGCTTGTTTTACATTAGCCAACGAATAGAGGCTCCGCCCATCGCCATAATCTATGAATATATGACTGATACTAAGTGATTGCATCCTGTTCTTTACCTAATCTAAATAAGTCATTGATCAGAATAATACAATGAAAATTAAAATAAAATCCGACAGAATGCATTGTAATTTCTTATTTCTAATGCCGGCTATTTGTGTTAGGTGAGAAAAATATGAAGCGAATGAAAAAAAGAGTAAAGCATGTTTTGATTTCTTTGTAATTATATAGGCTAATATGAATAATGTTATATAATTTGATTAATACTACACAAAAAAAATATATACATGTGTCTATTTCTTCTACTGAAGAAGTTACTGAATAAGAGACCTGGAAACAGGCCTAATGAGGTAATATGCAATATCCTGAACTTCACATGAAAGATGTCAGCATTAGGGTGGAGATTCCCATTCCTACACTGAACAGTGCACAGGAACTTGCCTGTTTTCCGGACACCACATGTCAGCCAGTATTAGTCAGACTATTTTCCAGGTATGCTGAGGTCATTATTACTCCAAAATGTCTTACCTTTTGTGCCACAAATTCCATCTTAAGTGCAATGTGTTTTGCGGCTTTCCAAAGAATCATGCTAAATCCATTCAAAAGCTCAAGAAAGTCATTGTCACTTTGAAACAAAAACATCCTCTGATGTTTCACTTCACTTTCATGGATTTAAATGACCCAGAATTACTTCACAGCAAACAGGTTAGACTTAGACTCCCTCAGTCCTATGAAACTGAGAGAGTTTCGTCTCTGTGTCTCTAAAACTGCATTTAAAATATTGAAATGATCCCATCTGCGGATGTTATGTAAGGTATGACTGGATATGAGGAAATCAAAAGAGCAGAATGTAATGTTCTGTGAGCCAGGCCCTGTGCGTGAGGGAAAGACTATGAAGTAGGTGCAGGGAAAACAGGGGCTTCAGGGTGGGAATGACATCCTGTGTGGGAAACAGATATCCGCTGAAGCTCGGGAAGAGAATGTTGTTTGCAGTTTTCCTTTTTTCGAGGGCAAAAACACTCTCCCATGAACTTCACTTGTAACACCCAGTTCACTCTTAGACCCAACAAAGATGCATTTGATTCAATAATACAGTTCTAATTGACTAAATAATGTCAATCTCTTGGCAAAGCAGCTGACAACAGGTTGTTTGTAGAGAACCTGTTTAGCCAGGTAATAGATAATAGAGTGGAAATCTGGGATCTATAGATTAGTATGAAACAGAGTTTACTTAAGCGATGCATTTTTGCATTGATTTGATGTACTCCACCCAATAATAATAATGACCATCCATCCATCCATTCCTTCATATGTATAGAGAGAGAGAGAGAGAGAGTCAATTTCTATGTTTAGCATTATATGAAGGAAAGCCATTGAATGAAAGAAAAATTAAAATAAAATTCTAATATTGTCCCATTTTTTTAACAATTTGTTTATTGAGAATTAACATATTTTGCCAGTATGGTATACAAACAAAATTGGTTAAATTAATTATTAATAATACTAAAAGAAAAACAACAATTAACAAAAAGAAAGGGAAGAAAGAAGAAAAGCTCAGGTCAGTTCAAAACACCACACAATAAGAGAAGTTGGGGGTATAGTCATGCATACCTGGGATACAAATCATAAAACAAAAAGGGGTAATATAGTAAAAACAGTAAATGAAGACATGACAGACAGCTTAATAATAAATTGTGGCCGAAGGTGATAAAATAATCAAATAATTAGATTATTTGATGTTTCTCCCTCCTTTATTATATTACAAAAATCTGAACATGAAATAAAGGATATAAAAGGTTGCCAAATATTTTCAAATAAAGACACTTTACATTTCAGAATATATGTAATCCTTTCCAGTGACAAACAAAAGGGCATGTTGTTGATCCACTGTACAATTTGTGGTTTTTCTACTTCCTTCCAATAGCTATTAGACACTTTGACTGTATTATACATATTTCAATACGTTTCAGAGTGCTGCTATACAATTTCCTAAGGACAATTCCCAAAAATAACAATTTCTGGTTTCATTGGAAAATGTATAGACACCATCTTAAAAATAGGTATAACTTGTTCCCTAGGTAGAATGTTGTTCCCTTTGTTATAAGCATTCTGCTGTTTATTACCAGCTTGCGTGCTATGGTAGTAGTACCTATGGTAGTAGTTTCAAATACTCTGTAATGGCACAGAAATACAGTCTCTTTCAGTAGTATGTACTAAAGTATTACTATTTTAACTCATAACTGCTTTAATATTTTTATGTTGCTTGTTTTGTTTGTGTAAACAGTATTTACACCTGTATTTTGAGATGTGCGATGTATTTTGAGATTCGTTTACACTGACCAAATCCTGCTGCCGTGACAGTTTTCAGCCACATTGGGTTTGTAGTGTACATGCTTTTGCATTCAATTTCATGTTTAAACAATGCTGAAAGTCCATATGCTTAACTTACAAGAGTTTGATATCAACATGGGTGGTCTCAACAGTGACACAGATCATCTAAAGCCACACTAAACAACATTTTTTGCATGTTCTATTTTCTGTGGTGTTTTTAACAATGTAGCTCAGTTTGCTTGTGAAACTTGTCATTTAATTCTCTGCTCCCTCAGCAAAAAAACATTGTTGTTGCTGTAGCAGTCAGCTTAGCATCCCACAATGGAAGTGTAAGGAAGGTATTACAACTAAAGTGGTGGATAAGCAGCAGTTGATGCAAGACTGTTAAGAGACATCTTCATCATCTTTATCTCAATGATGAAATTGTTTTTAGTATTAGAACATGTAGCAATAGTATTTTCCTATGTTTTCATAGCCAAAACATGACATATACTGAACAACTAATGAAAAACAAACAAAGGACAGTCTGGTAAAGCAAAAAGCATTAAGTTTAGAATCAGTTGTCAGATACCAACACACTGGGCAACATTATCTTTTATAGTTTCTAAGTTATAACAGCTGTAACAGCATAAAAAAATGCCCATATTGCTGTGGGAAGGAAAGCAACCATCTCAAGCAAATGATCACTTTCAATGAGCGACAAACAGAGAGAGAATAAGGAAAATATATATTTAGAGTTGTATTATAATACTGTATATGTTTATTAATTATAATTAATCTGGTGTTGCGACCGTTGTAGCAGAGCTTCAAGACAGCCGACTGGGTCCCAGGGCACCCTGGTAGCTCCAGTCAACCCAGAAGTTCCTACCAATTCTACTCCAGTGGTTCCTGTCAAGGCAGTGTTTTGTCACCATTTGCAAAAGAGTTTTTGGCTGCCGAGATGTTTCTCTCATAACTACAGAACCATTCCTGAGTTCCTTGTCATGGCTGCTTTCCTTGTCTTGGCAGTTTGTGTTGTGAACAACAAGGAAGAGGAGCTCTTTGCTACGGATGTCTCAGTGCACACTATGAACAAAACATTAAAGCAAGTTTATGTGTTGAAATTTTTTTTTTCTTTGTCTTTGACGCGTTTTAAGGATATAGGTCATACAGTCTTAACATCTAAATCCATGCTGCTATTAAAACAAAATGTTAACAATTATTTACAAATATTTTTGAAATAATTATTCTATTTAAAGTGAACTGAAGTCCATTTATGTTTCAATAAAAAAACATTAGCTTGCAGTGAACAGCACACATTAAAACTCCACTAAGAAAACATTAGCTTGCAGTGAACAGCACACATTAAAACTCCATTGAGTAAGTTTTTCTATAATAAGAAGATTTATCCCTTTAAAGAAATTACTTGACAAAAAAGTTGTTGTTGCCTTGAGTCAAAATAAGTAAAATAAGTGGTCTGGGCCTCAGAAATGTCATGACAACATTGACATGTCTCTTACTCCATCTACTGGCGAGTCTACATAAATGCATCAGGTTTATTTTCAGTATCAGGGCAGTGCTGGTTTGGAGTATTCTTCAAGCTAAAGCTTTTGGTCAGGGGTGGGCAAGTCTGGCCCTTGAGATCCACTTTCCTAAAGAGTTTAGTAACAACTCCAATCATCTCTAACCTTAACAAGCTAATTAAGGTCTTCATGATTACTAGGCTGTGTCCAAAATTGCCCCCTATACCCTAATGGGCACAATTTTAAGGGGACACCCTTGGTGAACATTATTGAATGCACTCATTCAATCTCATAATGCACCTCAGTCCCGACTGCACAATCAATGTATATTCATTGGCTAACTGCTATACACGTGCACTGTAAAGGTGATGATACATGGAGAACATTTTTGAGCAATTTTGCTGAGCAATGTTGCAGTCAATGGGCAACCAGGTGAGACACATATCCCACAACCAATCTAAAGTATCCAGATATAAATGTATTGCCCATTCTCAACAGTAAAGTGCCCATGCAACCTTGCTCAAATTTTCCTGCAACATTGCTCAAGTGTCACCTGAATCAATTCTGCATGCTGTCCACAGCACTTATGGTCCACTCAGGGTTTGAATTAGTTGTTGTTCAGCTCCTTCAGCACAAGCGGTGCAGTTCTCCCCATATTAATACTCTAAATAAAGCAAATAATACTTAAACATCTGTCCGTGAAATAAGATTTTGTTCCTGCCTGCTGCCTATAACTTGTAGACTGCTTAATTTTTCTTATTGTCCATCTGGAATAAGCCATTTAATTATTGTTTTACTGTAAACCTTGTGCATCACCACTTTATAGCAGTGTTATTTTAGTATCACTGAGCTATTTTGTAGTTTTTATGAATATTTTGAATTAGTTTTTATTTTATATGATCCATTTTAGTTTAAGTTTTCGTAATTTTGTTGTGTTTTTGATTTTTTTTAAATGTCTATATATGTTTATTATAATTATCTTTTATTCAGTTCCAGTTATTTTAGTATTAGTTTGTATAGGTATTTCAATGTTTTACAGTTTTAATTTGAGTTTACTATAATAACCCTATGTTGCTATATATGGCTTACCAGCAATACATAAAACGTTTTGTATGTTATTTGTGAATTATCAACTAAATTAGTTTTAAAATACATTATGTGAGAGAACAAGGTTATCTTTGATATAAATTGATATAACAATTTAATTGTTGATATCAAGAATAGATTTTTTACTAGTAAGAATATATTTCTGATGGTACCACGAGGCGTCGCTCACTAGCGGATCTCGAACTGACTTCTGGAGGGGATGTAGATTGTCATCGGTGAGTGGAAGTAAGCGGGTGCTGAGCCTGTGGTTGTTCTATATGCAAGCATCAATGTTTTGAACTTGATGCGAGCAGCAATCGGTAGCCAGTGCATTGTAAACATTTTCCAACTGGAGCGTCGCATGTGCAAATGTAAAGTGCACTGGACATCTGCCACTGAGGTCTGGCCCAATGTCTTCTTTGGAAATGAGTAAGTCTGCAAAACACTGCTACCGTATATGAACAGGAATCAAACCGTATACATGCAGTTATATTCCTCTCACTGTTTTATAATTCTACCTTGTACACTCATCATCTGAGTTTTAAGAGTCACTCTCTCAAACTCTGATGATGACTGTGATGCCTTCTCCCCAAAAAGATATGACATTTTGTCTCCACTGACAAAGTGAAAAATAAATAAATAAGCTAACGCACTGCATCGATCATTTTGAGTTATGAAGACTTCTAATAATTTAATAAAATATACTACCATACATTGTGTTAGAAGAACTTAATTTGTGGCATAAACGTGAACATAAACAAACTTAATTTGTGGCATAAGTTGAATAAGTTCAAACAATTAAGTTGCTCCAACTAATGGCATTGTGGCCCTGGAAATTAATCTTATATTTTTTTCTTATTAATCTTTTATTTTTTTCAGTCAAATAAGTAAGATATTACTTGTCACTGACCATAACACAGTCATTATCCATAAAGTCAATGTGTTTACCTTCATGTAGTCTCCTTTTTGATTAGTTATAGATAACTTTAGCCTCTTGGTAATCTTTTGGTAAATTAGTCTCTTTTGCATTTATGCAGTACACCATTCCTGTATGAATAATTAACATATTCCTAATTTATGGGGTGGGATTCTGCTGATTGTGAATGACCTAACATGCCTTATCAGGCTCAACTATTTCACCTGTTGACCAAATTATTGTAAGAAAAAAATATCAAACCATTTTTTTCACTTTAATTTGTATATAAGAATACATTGAACAATGCTTGCAAGCCAACATTCAGTCATAAACATCTTTGGCAGGTTATAGCTACAAATCCAGTAACTTTAAACCCTTTTAATCAATTTGTAATAGTGTTTTATGTTTATTTTACTTTGTTCATTCAAAACAAAACTGCTGCGCACATCAAGGCTTTAGGGGCCAGTTCACACAGAACACGTGTTGCTTTGAAAAACGCGAGATGCGGTTAGTGGGTTTGTATCTGTTTATTAACACGAGACGCATGCGCACTAACTGATTAGTGCGGCATAGCCGCAGAGCTGGATGGACAACAATGCACGTCCGTCTAGAGAGTCTAGCGCATAACCTACATACAAAAATAAAATTAAAATTAAAACATGTTGGCTATGAACATTATCAACTTTTTAAATATATCCCACGTAAAATGTATTTTCTTATGTTGATTCTTCTGGGCAATTATTTTCTTCATAAAGGCAAATGTATGAAGACGAAAACTTATTTAAAAGAGACTTTCTTTCTACCATTGGAATATATAAAATAAAAAAGCCCAGACACTTGTAATAATAAGAGAACTTGATTTATTTGAAGAGGAATGAAAAGACCCCTACTTAGACCTTTTATTTTTTTCTCCTTTTCTTAAAATGTAAGTTTATTGGTAATTTGCATCTATATTGTATATGTGCCTTGCTTAATATTTTATTTATATACATTTATCAGTGCCATTGTATATGTATGTTCTGTTCCATGATTCTGTTCAATAAAAAACTAAACAAAAAATTTAACCCGGAAGATTTTGTATCTCGATTTTGAGGCTGGCTTCACATTTTTAGCCATTGAATGTAGTGTTGCCAGGTCCCTGGTTTTCCCCCGGAACGCGATTGTGCTAGCTTTGGCCGTGGGTAGTCCTTTTTTGAGTAACAAATGAACTGGTTTTGTTACGCAGACCTGGCAACCCTGATTGAATGAACGTACAGGTGACCAAGCTACGGGTATTTTAGGTGAATCAGGTATTGCACATCCAGAAATGAAAACAACTTACTTTCTTATTATTTATGTGAGCATTATGGTTGGTTTGTCATTCTCTAAACTTGCCAGGCCAACGATACCTGCGATAGCGCATCACTTTGGAACAAGAGGCAGGTACGAGGAAGTGAACTCACATTTATTAGATGACATTTCGTTTGTAAACAAATCAGTGGTAGTTCCCCCTTCTCCAGACTGCCGTGCCATTTATATGGTGTCGGTTATACGTCACGGGACGCGCTATCCAACAACCAAAAATGTGAAAAAGATCGCGCGATTGTTTGATCTGGTCGTGTCTCACGCGTCGGGTTCAGCCTCATGGCTAAATTATATTAAGACATGGAAGATGTGGTACACTGAAGACATGGACGGCAGACTGGTGGAGAAAGGGCGCGAAGACCACCGGCATCTGGCTATGAGACTGGCACAGTCCTTCCCCACTTTGATTTCTGAGGATCATCTCCGTGCCAACCGCATCGAGTTCATCACCAGCTCCAAGCATCGCTGTGTTGATAGTGTCGAAGCTTTTCAAGAGGGTCTTCACCGACTCTGGGAGGTTCAGGGTAGGTTTAGTGTCCCTTACTTATTAGATGTTTTGTTGGTCTCTTTTTATTAAACATCTTAAAGGGATAACGTTAGTTCATCCAGAAATAAAAAGTATATCTCATCCTCATGTCATTCATGACCTGTATGACTTTAGAAGATGTTAAGTTAATAGCCAAACAGTTTTGGTGACTAAGTTACTGACTTCCGTTGTAAGGACAGAAAATCAATGGGACGTATCTCAAAATACCCTCTTTATGTTTTATACAAGTTTAGATCGACATTGACTTAATGACCAATAAATCTAGAAGAATTCCAGCAAAATCCTGAATGTTCTTATTAATGTTTACTTCATTGTGCTTATTTTTCTACACATTTAAATAACACCACGACTTTGTTTATTTTCAGATTTAAATGAAAGTCGTAGACATTTTTTTCATAGATTCAGTGGGGTCAAATATTTTTGAGCCGTACCTTCGTAGTAAACAAAGGCAGGTTGCTGAATTCTCAGTTGACTGCAGCACTTTTAGGGCAAGTGTATGAAGACACTGAAACACAATGAGAAATGTCCTTGGTATATTTGCCATAAAGTGTTTATTATCTTTGTGAACTGTTTAAACAACTCTTCACCAGGTGTGGTTTACCTGTAATTCAGTAAGCTTTATGGTTGAAGTAATGACTCTTGGTAACTGCTTGTTCAGGTAACCACACTTTTTGTTTTGTAGATATGGATTACAAACACCATGTGGATGATTCACTCATGAGATTCTTTGATCATTGCCAGAGATTTGTTGTAAGTGTTGAGAAAAACAAAACGGCTTTGAAGGAGGTAGAACGCTTTAAATCTTCAGCAGAAATGGATGCAGTACGGAGGAAAATATCCAATCGCCTTCAGATTCCATACAGTCAATTCACCCCAGGTAATTTAGCTGTTTATATTAATAGACAATTTCAATTAGACTGTATTTGCTAAATGTAAATGTGTCAATTACAATAATCCTGAAGCTTGATTTAAAATGTGTTGCTAGATATGGCAGAGGCAGCTTTCTTTTTGTGTTCCTATGAGTTTGCCATCAAATCCGAGAACTCCCCCTGGTGTGATCTGCTGGATGAGTCTGACGCTCAAGTACGTATGTCTGGTTGGAAATTAAACGCTTCCATTTTCAGTGGATCTAATGAATGGTATTAAAATATTCGAATAGTAATTGGATATATCAGCTCCATTACATACAAGTTTTTTTATATTCAGTATTTATTAAATCTTTGCTATTGCAGTGATGGCAACTACAAAAAATGTGCAGTTTAGGGAATATTCTGAATTTAAGATTACACTTGATCTAAGCATAAAATAGATTTATTGAGCATAGAGTTCTCCTGAGTTTCTCAACCGTGTTAAACTTGGCAACCAAATGTATGTTCTCTTATCCAGTAACATGTTTTTGGCCTCTTGTTAGGTCCTGGAGTACAAAAATGACCTGAAACAGTACTGGAAGAGGGGATATGGACATGACATCAACCGTAAATCCAGCTGCCCTCTCTTTCATGATATTTTCAAGCGTCTTGATAAGGCTGCTAATGACTACAGGTCAGGAGATTGAGATGTGGACTGGTTCCCATCCCTTTTGTGGTGTATCTGTCCACTTAAAACCCTCCATAGAACATATTGATGTTTGTGTTCATTTGTGTTTTTCCTGTCTCCTGTAATCTAACAGATTTGGAGAGGTAAAAAAGACTGCCAGCATCCAGGTTGGACATGGTGAAACCCTGCTGCCTCTGCTCTCTTTGATGTCCTTCTTTAAGGATAAAAAACCTTTAACTGCAGATAATTTTTCACTGCAGCACAACCGCATTCCGCTCTAGTCAGATTCTACCTTATGCTGCAAACTTGGTCTTTGTCCTGTACAAATGCAGTGATGGACTCAGAATGCAGTTGTTTCTCAATGAGAAGTTAATAACCTTTCCCAACATAAACCATTCGGCTCCACTGTATGAAACGGTCAGAAAGCATTACTCAAAGCTGCTTAATGGCTGTGAGTTTAATAAGGAATGTGATGTGCCTCAGTCAAACCTCAGGAACACTGAACTTTGAGTTAGGTTATTAAATAGTGGATTACAAGGATCAATTACTGCGCATTTGCAATGATTTGTTGTATTTTTGATTGAATATTTTTTCTTCATGTTGTGGTTGAAGGTTTAATATGTTGCTTTATTTATTACTAAATTGCCAAAGGGAGGGGACATTTGTGCTTTAAGAATTATTTATGTTTGTTCTTGTTTTATTTGCCAAAGAGAATTATGCTTATACAGTGCCAAATAATTTGTAATTTTGTAATGAAAGCATTTTTTTAACAATGACTGTGCATTTTATAGGGGGTAGTTCACTGGGTGGGTTTTTATAAAAGTCAAAGACCACATCGGCTTGGATCCAATCTTGAAAAGAAAAGAATAAGAAATCTGAAATCATGGGTTTAATCTGGATCAAACCTTTAGTATGTGTTGTAAAAATGTTTTTATTAACAGTGGGATACCTTTGATCCAAAAAAAGCCCAGCATTTTTTCAGGATTTTTTCAGCAACCAAATGTAATAAAATGTTTATTCAAACACTTGCTTTGCACTTGCTTTGTTTAACCGTTAAGCGATAAAGCAGATAAAATAAGAGTAGGCTATCTATAAAGCTTTTTAGTACATATAAAAGTAAAAAAAATATATATATATATATATTGTCCACATAATCACTCAAACAGCTGTTGTTATAGATGCAGATGTTTGTATTCATTAAGTGTGTAATTTTCTTTCTCTTCAAATCAAAACACAAAGTGACCCAACATTGACTATTCTAACTGGAGTTCATCTTTTATAGCCAGTAGCCTTCATTGTGATATGGAGTTCTATTTAGAGTACTGGTAATCTGTATATGGATCTGAGTGATGTAATGTTAAAGATGGATGGTAAAATGATCCTGATCTTTAATAGCAAAACATGGGATTTCCAAACCCGGATCATTCAAAACATGGAACTGAAAATAAAAAAATACAAATAAATTAAAAAGACAGGTTTAACATGATTAACAGGTTTTACACAAATGAGTGTAGTTGTTCTGCTCCAGTGCTGCTGTTATTAAAGCAAAAGAGAGACAAATCAAGTACTGAGACATTCTAAAATTGGTGTTAGTGCCATTTTCGCTTAAACTTTTATGATGATAAATTCATTTGTAGAAACAGATGTGCAAAATATGGATTTTTTCTTTATGGAGAATCATGAGGATCTATGAAGCATTTCCAGTGGGGTTGGTAATGTTATTTAAGTTAATGTTTTATTTTTAATGGATGAGATTCTGGGTGAGGGGTCTTTGGTTTGCAAAAACGGGTCGCCAACTCCTGTGTTATGGGAAAAACAAAACAAAAGAGATTGCAGCTATAATAATTCAAGAATATTTTCTTCATATATTTATCTTAGTACTTCCGTTTTGTGTCACGCTGCGTGTTGTAGAGATATGTTGAGAGTAGTAAGTGAGAATCAGTCAGTATGCGGTCGTGATTGTGACGTGGATCTGATGGTGGGAGGATTTCAGGAAGAGCGCTGAGTGCTACGTGTCCAATATATCTCCCGACTTCCACTAACTTTACTTTACTTTGACTCAGTGTTAGTCTCTCAAAGGTCACGTATTTAGAAAGCCTTGGCGCGTGTTCGCTTTGTTGCATCATGTCTGGGATGAAAAAGCAAAGAACGGTAAGTTTTCAGATGCCCGGCTTTTTTTTCTTGCTTTTGTTTCTTTCTCGCTGAACTTTTAAAAGTTGCATCGATGGTAATTACGAAATGTCAACAGACTTTAAAAGATAGCAATGTTTTTTTTGTATTGGTACTAATGACTTTTAATGTTTTTAGTTACAGCATGTATTTATAATAAAAAAATGTTTACTTCAAAAGGCGTTACATTCACTCAAAGTAAGAGTTGCTCGAGTTAATCATCCGTGTAATTTACGGAACTACTGGACAAATGTGGCAGCCCCTTAAAATAACACAAATGTTTGTTTTCGGCGGAGCGGATATTTAAAATGTAAATCCGTGGTGATTTGGCAGGATGTTATGTTTCAGGTTTATCCTGTTCATCACCTTGTCTAGATTTGGCCATGTAACTTTATTGACTTTATTTGATGATGTGTTCAGAGGTTTTGTTCAGTATAAATTAAACTCACCCATGAGTACATGTGTATAACTGTATTTGTTTACAAGGCAGAATCATAAAATGCATGCCACCATAAAGAGCTTTCTTGTGATCTGCAATATAACCATATAAAATGACGAAAATCCCATGAACAATTTGTTATTAGTAACTCAGTTCCTTATATCAGATTTAGCATATCCTCAGTCAAAGAGACCCTGTGTACCAGTGGGAATGAACAAACCCCAGGGTTACTTGCATCAAGCTGGGATTTATTGTGTATCCAAAGAGCCTTGGTAGAGAGAGAGAGAGAGAGATGGCTCTGCTCCAGCTGGCCACCTCTCCATGGTCCAGCATGAATGGCCTTGTTTGTTTCTTCAGTTCTCTTTCCGAAGCCGCTCCCTCCTCAATCCTGATGACCCTGTCAGATATATGAGTATATAATCCACAAGAACACAAATGTGTGAATAAACTGCTCAGAAGAAAAAGATGTGTACTTGTGTCCTTTTGTTAGATGTAATTCTACTTTTCAGTCAGATGTGGTAATATTACTTTTTCACAAAGTTAAAATAAAATGGACTGTTCACCCAAGAATTAACATTCTGTCATCTACTTAACTTCATGTTGTTTCAAACCTGTATGAATTTCTTATTCTGTGGAACATAAAAATATTTTAAAACCAAATATGTTTTGGTGATCGTTGACTTTCATTGTATGGACACAAATTATCTTCCTTTAGATTTGCATTGACATGGGGGTGAGTAAATGATGACAGAATTAGCATTTTTGCATGAAGTATCCCTTCAAACGCTTTTGTAAATTGTCCCTATAGAAATACTCTTGTCAATATCAAGAAGGATGGAAATTATGCTTTAGGCTCTGATTGCACAACTTGCAAATTGTTCTCATGCTTGCTTTTCATACAATGTATATCTATTTTTTGTTTTGTACATAGGATCTGCAGAGAGCAACCAATGTTGTGTACCAGGCTCACCATGTGAGCAGAAGCAAGCGTGGCCAAGTGGTTGGGACCAGAGGTGGATTTCGTGGATGTACTGTCTGGCTGACAGGTGGGGATTTTTCTAGTAAAACTTCCATGAGTAAATTAGTTCACTAAATAATGTTCAGACCTGAATGACTTCTTTTCTTCTGTGGAATAGAGAAGATGATGTTAGACAGTCTGAGTCACCATTTACATAAAATCTTTTTCCCATACAGTTTACTTCAGTGTTTCTTTTTTCTACAGGGCTGTCTGGTGCTGGAAAGACTACAATTGGATTTGCTCTGGAGGAATATCTAGTTTCTCATGCCATTCCTTGCTACTCGCTCGATGGTGACAATATTCGACATGGCCTAAATAAGAACTTGGGCTTCACGGACACAGACCGGGAAGAGAACATCCGACGTGTTGCTGAGGTGGCCAAATTGTTTGCTGATGCCGGACTGGTTTGCATCACTAGTTTCATTTCTCCATTTACACAGGTGGGGTGATATTTAATGACATCAGAGGTTATATACATGATGTTTTCTAACAATTCCTAACTCAGGATGGATTAAGAGGATGATTTTACATGTGCTCACAACAGGATCGAAACAACGCCAGGAAGATCCTCGAGAGTGCGGGTCTGCCGTTCTTTGAGGTGTTTGTAAATGCCTCACTGGAGGTGTGCGAGAGCAGGGATGTCAAAGGACTTTATAAAAAAGCCCGTGCTGGAGAGATTAAAGGTATTTGTTGGGGAAAATACATCTAAAAATGCATTGCTTATAGATGGCCCATCACGTTTATCCTGGATAGAAGAAAATAGTTAACATTAGAAACACACACTTGACTTAGTTTGGACTTAAATTGATAGTTCACCCAAAAATGAAAATTCTTGTCATTAATTTCTTGCTCCAAACCCGTAAGACCTTCATTCATCTTTGGAACACAAATTTTTGTGAAAAATATTTTTGTTTAAATCTAAGATCTTTCAGACCCTGCATAGACAGCAACGCAACTGACACGTTCAAGGCCCAAAATGTAGTAAGGACATCGCTAAAATAGTCTGTGTGACATCAGTGGTTCAACCGTAATGTTATGAAGATTCAAGAACTTTTTGTGTGCAAAGAAGACAAAAATAAAAAAATTGAGAAGTTGTTGAATATAAAGTTATTATTTTAGTTTTCTTAGCACACAAATAGTATTATTTTAGCTTCATAACATTACGGTTGAACCACTGATGTTACATGGACTATTTAAATGTTTGGGCCTTGAATGTATCAGTTGCGTTGCTGTCTAAGCAGGGTCAGAAAGCTCTTGGATTTCTTCAAAAATATCTTAATTTATGTTCTGAAGATGAACAAAAGTCTTGCGGGTTTGGAACGGTAGGAGAGCGAGTAATTAATGACAGAATTTTGGGTGAGCTATTCCTTTAAGAATGTAGAGCAGCTATTTGGCAATAATGTAATTTCCATGAATGTATCTAGTATTTATTTTATTTTTTTGCCATGGAGGTTTTACAGGAATAGACTCTGACTATGAGAAACCTGAAGCCCCTGAGCTTGTGTTGAAGACTGGAGAGCTCACTGTCAATGACTGCATTCAGCAGCTAGTGGATCTCTTGAAGGAACAGGTGGGTCATTCATTCATTTCTGGTCATCAAATGGATCCTTGTGTTTTGCATGTTGTACTTTTCTTTATGCCAGCTCACAGACTGTCAGCTTTCAGTTGGGAGATGTTGAAACATTACTGACCAGATGATTTGTTATCACAGGATATTGTGCCCACTGGTATGACAGAAGAAGTGAATGAGCTTTTTGTTCCTGAAAACAAGCTGGACCTGGAACTGAGTGATGCCAATATACTCCCTACTTTAAACATCACAGAGGTAATGCAAGCCTTCATGAACACACACATGCCCCGCTGTGTGAATCAACCGCCCTGTATGTTACACAACAGGCATTTCATCACAGTTCAGTTAACAGAAAGCTTTTCACCATAACCTGGTCTTTGGAAATGGAAATGAACTGCATAATTCAATCCTGCAACTGCAACTAAAATAACTACTTAAAAAAAGAACTGTAGTAAGTTATAGTTGTTATTTTATGGCAAACTTATAATGATGGAGCACACTATAATGATATTGTAGCAAATTTAACACTACACTTAAACCTAAACGTTTTCTTTTACACAAGTTCATGCCTATAAGTACTTGCTAGTGTCAAAAACCCTCTGCAATTGCGTCTTTTTCCCGCAGATGCCATTTTTTCATTCCAGTAGCATTATGCTGTGTACAACGGCCATGCGCTCCAGTTGTTATTTTGTGGCAAACTAATGGTCTTGTCATGATTCACAAAGTTCTGTTTCTGTTTCTCTCTGGTTCTGTAGCTGGATTTGCAATGGGTACAGGTTCTATCCGAGGGCTGGGCGACTCCACTGAGGGGATTCATGAGGGAGAGGGAATTCCTGCAAGTCTTGCACTTTGGAACTTTGCTTGATGGTTAAGACATTTCTAAACTGTTGGTCCACTAACAGAAACATTACCCCCAAAAATGTATCATTTTTTTTCTATAGTGTTTCTGTGTAATTTCACAGTTAACTATCAGATATACAATTTTTTCTAGCTTTTCTATTTTGGGGTAAATAATAATGTATACTCCGAGCTTTAGAAATAAAATGGACTACCATTCGAACGTTTTTTCAAAGAGAAATGAATACGTTTATTCATTAAGGATGCATTAAATTGTTATTTATAGTGTTACAAAATATTTTTATTCCAAATAAACACTGTTCTTTTGAGCTTTCTATTCATCAAAGAATCCTGATCATAAACATTTTAAGCAGCACAACTGTTTTCAACATTGATAATGATAAGAAATGTTTCTTAAGCACCATATCAGCATATAATGATTTCTGAAGGATCATGTGACACTGAAGGCTGGAGTAATGGCTGCTGAAAATTTAGCTTTACCATCCAGCTTTATCAGCTTTACCAGTATTTATAATTTATATATACATTTTATTTTTATAATATATTAAAATTATTTTAATTGTAATAATATTTCACAATATTACTGTTTTTATTGTATTTTTGATTACATAAATGCAGCCTTGGTGAGCCAATTGTTACCAATTCTAAAGTTTTTAATGAGTAGATATAATATTAAATAATAACAACATAGTAATACTCAGTTATATTATAATCAATAATAATTTGATTTTACAATCATTCAGTTAGCAAATTGAGTTAATATAATAACATCAAATTTTACATGAAATAATATTGATAATAAAAACCGTAATTAATCATAGGTAATATTTTATGTTTAGGTGGAGTCATCAACATGTCTGTTCCCATTGTGCTGCCTGTATCCAAAGACGACAAAGAGAGGCTGGACGGTGGCGCTGCTTTTTGCCTGGAGTTCAAAGGTAAAAAGGTGGCAATCATGCGCAACCCTGAGTTTTATGAGCATCGTAAAGAAGAGAGATGTGCCAGGCAGTGGGGGACAACATGCCCCCAACATCCATACATCAAGGTGAGAAGACATCTCTGTGCCATTGCTTTTATAACAGCTGTATGTTATGCTTGCTAATACAATCAGCTAATGAAATGCCACCTTTTATGCTTTGTACAGATGGTAATGGAGAGTGGTGATTGGCTGGTCGGTGGAGACCTGGAGGTGTTTCAGAGAATTAGGTGGAATGATGGTCTTGACCAATACCGTCTCACTCCACGGGAGCTAAGACAGAAATTTAAAGAAATGAGAGCAGGTAAAAGTGAAACCGTTACCTAAGATTAATCTTAATATGATGGAACATACTATAATGATGCTGTAGCAAATGTAACACTACCCCTAAACTTTTTTTATACACGGTCACTCCCATAGGTACCTGCTAGTGTGACAAAACCTTCTACAATTGCCTTTCCCTTGCAGATGCCATTTTTGCATTCCAGTTGCGTAATCCTGTGCACAACGGCCATGCGCTCCTGATGCAGGACACTAAGCGTCGTCTGCTGGAGCGAGGCTACAAAAAGCCTGTGCTGTTGCTGCACCCTCTGGGTGGCTGGACCAAGGAGGATGATGTACCACTGGACTGGCGCATGAAACAGCATGCTGCTGTTCTGGACGAAGGAGTGCTGGATCCAGAAAACACCATTGTGGCCATTTTCCCCTCACCCATGATGTATGCTGGGCCCACAGAGGTCAGACTTTTGTTACTATAAAAAAGAGGCAGTTTAATAAACAGAAAACAGTTTCTGTAACCATTTTAGACCTTTTTAGTATAAATAGTCAAACCAATTCTGAATTACTCAAAATAATTGTTATGTCCTTACAGGTACAGTGGCATTGTCGGGCCAGGATGATCGCAGGGGCCAACTTTTACATTGTAGGACGAGATCCAGCAGGTATGACCCATCCAGAGACAAAGAAGGACCTGTATGAGCCCACACATGGTGGAAAAGTGCTGACCATGGCACCAGGTCTCACCTCTCTAGAGATTATTCCCTTCAGAGTGGCTGCATACAACAAAGTTAAGAAGGCCATGGACTTCTATGACAAGGAAAGGTATGTAAATGTTTGATTTTCCTCGGGACTGTACTTAAATGTTTAGAATGGTTTAAACACCATGAAAATGTGAAATAATGAATATATTTACACATTGAACCCTCAAATTAATGTAGAATCAAGCTGGATACTTAATATGGACATTTAAATTGATGATAATTATATTTAATATGGCCATAAATGATATAAACTACAAATTCTCTCTTTATGTATATATCAGGGTTCGTACGGTCATGAAAAACCTGGAAAAGTCATGGAATTTTAAAACCGCATTTTCCAGGCCTGGAAAAGTTTTGGAAAATGAATAAACCCAGAAAGTTTTGGAAAAGTCATGGAAATCTATTTTACAAATCTTTGTATAATACAATTATGTTTATTCGGGTCCTGAATTTCGATGCGGGATTGCGCATGGGCTATATCGCATATTTCTACTCTTTCCCGCAGCTTTCGAATTTAAAATGATGGACATTCACACATTTATTCAATAGCCTATAGCTTGTAGGCTGAAGAGTAAATAGATCCACACAGAATATCAAATCGGTCATTTGAAACGGATTCATCAGCTGTGTTTTCTCTCTTTGACTTTCTCTGAAAGGAAAACCGGGCGAAGTAACGCTGCACGAAAGTAACAAAGCCATTTTCTCAGAGACCTGATTACATATGCATTCCAAGCTACGACAGCGTTCAGCACGCAACCCTTGAAGGAGCTGCCAAAGATCACGTGATTTCGTCATCGCTTCCCGCGGTTAGGTCCGGAAAGAAGTTTTCGAGTACATAAGTAAATTACTGAAGCTGTACTTTTTTTTGTAATTACACTTTGTGTTTCTCATTTCATGTGTCACAGTAATGATCAATCAACATGTTATTTAGTGCTGTAATACATCCTAAAGTTTGCCTCGTCAGAGTTTTTCAGTAAAAAAGTAAATCGGGTTTAAATGTCAGGAGTTTCTGTCGGGACGAAAGTAACACCTGTTACTTTTGTCCCGCTGCTAATGTTTGGTCACAATATGCCATGGTTTCTCAAAGGCTCTGTCTAACATTTGTTTCTGCAGCCACTTATACATGGCGTTTCTTGGCTGTTTTTGTTTATTTCTTGGATTATATACTGTTGTTTTATAAAATGAATTGACATTGCCAATAAACTATCAGGTTACTTTTGATGAAACTGTAAATGTAAAAAATGTAATTTAATAATGTTTACCAAAGATAAAGGACAAAATATGTTTGCAGTTACATATTAACAAGGTCATAGTCAGGTATATTTAATAAAAACAAGAGTAACACTAAAAATCTAGCTTGTATTGTTGTGTTACTTTTGACCCTGTATGTTACTTTCGTCCCAACAGACGGGGTCAAAAGTAACAATGTACAACTTATGTTCAAAGTGAAATTATACCGAAGTCGTTTTACATTTGTAAAAAATACCACTTGGTATTGATAGACCACACTTGTGAGTTATTGACCACAGCAAAAATATATCTCTGTCTAAAACATTATCTTTTAAACTTACGTTTTTCTGAAAAGTGGTACTTTCGCCCCTGCTCTCCCCTAATCAGCGCATCTTGTCTGCACTAAAGAGCTGCACGGTGCGATACAAGTCTTTCTCTGGCATTTTGGTACAGTTGACAGAATTGTCACCTGCCTAATCGGGTCATTGTTGCATTGTCACTAAAATGTAGCCTATTATTTGTTTGTACGTCTTTTTAAGCCGTTCTGTACTCGCGCGCTCCAGAGGCGGTTTCCGCTGCGTCATGTCCAAATGGCGTCCGTATAAAGCCGCCTTGCGAGCACCAAATTGACTTTGGTACCAAACAAGCTCAGTAGAATCCTGCACGGGCCTCAAACATACGCCCCAGTCCAATCCTTGTTCAGCAGATTATCAGAATTACCTTCTCGAGTCCGACTAGAGCCCATGTCTTTCTTTCTCTCTTCCCCATTACACAGCTGCTGTTCTAGCCATTAAAATAGTTCAGTTTCGTTTTTAATGGCAAAGCGTATTTCGTTTCTTTATTAAGTTAATTTAGAAATATGTTTGGAAAATGTATTTGTTTATTAAATTCAAGTTTTAGTTTTTAAAGTAGCTTTTGAGCAATCGGCCAGCTGCAGACAGTGAGTTTGGCTATTATGTTTGATCAATTTAGCCTTCTTAAATCACCACTTGACTAAAATTAAATCTATATAAAATACTTAAAAAAGCATATCACAATGTTAGTTTAAACGTTTAACCTAGACAAATGTGTGCTATTAGACAGGTCGAGCTGCTCTTGTCAGTCGCGGTATTGTTTCCACGAGCGGTAATCCTTTTCATCACCATAATAATTGATGGATTTCTAAAATACAAAAATAAGGAGGAATCCTAAAACAAGCCCGATGCCCGGCCCGCGTCTGATGTGAAAATTGTCCCGAAGCCATAAACTAAAAATCGAGGCTGAAATATGGGGCTCTAAAAGTGCAGCTTGTTGCGTTTAAGCAAAATTACACACAAAATGACGTTAAAATGGCCATCCTGGTGAGCAGGGTGCGAACTACGGGGAGCTAGGGCTCCCTTAATAATACATGGGCTCCCTGAAAACGTGATTTGTGGAAAGTAGGCCAATTTATTTTTGGGGTGGGTCTCAAAAATATTGACTGTTATTTGACGTGCAATTTCAGTTTTGTGTACTGTGATCATCGTGGATTATTATGTGTAAAATTGCAACAACAAAATCATTAATTAATGCTTGATTTATTAAACCTAACTCACTTCAATAAAGATAATTATAGGCCTACATGAGCATCTGCTGTCCTCGACACATGGCGCTCTTGTTAGGATGACAAAAAGCTTTAAAAGTCTGCTCTGCCTCAGCAGGCAAACAGCGCCGTCAATGTCAAAGTATTTCAAATCAAATCAAAGTAGGCGGAGTTTAGCGTTCACAGATGCTGGCTGAGCGCGACGGGCGTCAGATTAATAAAAGAGAGCGAGGTAAGATGTTTAGTCAACTGTTTACGAAAGAAATGTTAAATGACCGACACTTATATTCAGTGAAGCAAACTACTCGACTTGTTTCTCAAATATGCCCATTTTAAGAGTGACAGAGAAAGAGAAGAAATGTGCATGTTTTAATTATCTGCATCTGTTTGTCCCTACAAACAATGAAACTGTAATTTAGTTCTACTTTAAAAACACGTCTACTACTACTGTTGAAAAATAATACAACTTTATTTTATTAAGACATAATCACAAAATATTTTATTTTTAATAGTAGGCTAAATCCTTTATTTTTCAACATGTAAATGTTTAATTTTCATTCATTAAAATATAAATTAAATCGATGTTTCATGCCTTAATCTGATAACCAGTCAAATTTAAATACACAACACAGAATTTCTGAGGAAAAATAACAATTCATAAGGCTACTGTAAGAGTAAAAAAATTTGTATGCATTCAAATAATCAGATGAGCTAAAACAGAATTTGGCAACAATAAAACATAAGGTAAGAAAAAATATAACATTTCATAAGGCCATAAACATGTCATTTTTGTTACACTTTTAATAAATTAAATTGTATAAGTTTCATGATTTTAATTAATTAGACATGCTTTTTGATACATACAATTTAATTTGATCATTAAAAGGAGTCTATAAAATGAAAACGGAAAAAACGGAATCTAGAAAAATTGAAACGGTAAAAATGAATTTAGAAAAAATTAAATGGAATTTGGGAAAAATTAAAACGGATTTCATAGGGCCCTATATATATATATATATATATATATATATATATATATATATATTGCAAAACGAAATTCTGGCCCCTGCGTTTAACTGAGTTAAATAAATGATAATAGTGATGTGATATGTTCTCTGTGTGGAGTAAAGGTCCTTACACCGAGTCAGAAATGTTTGTATGCTTTTGCATGTGAAATTTCGGATTGCAAGGACCTTCACATCTGGCGCAGTTTAAGCTTGTACTAAAACAAAAAGCAAACAATAGTATTAATAGTCATTCATTTTAGTTAAAATGCTATGATAATTTGAACAGATTTTTATTCTTATTGTAAAATAATGTGAAATTAGGTCATGGAAATTGTCACAAAAGTCATGGAAAAGTCATGGAAAAGTCATGGAAATTTGTTGGTAAAAATGTGTACGAACCCTGATATATATATATATATATATTAAATAATATAACAAATGTGTGTGTATATACACATTTTTTACTAGTGGGTGCAGGACACTATGGTTAATTTATGTAAGTGAAGCTAGCAAAGTAAAATAAACTGTGAGATATTATACCCACAAATTCTTCATACTGTGGACTACCAGTAAAATTGATAAGAAATATCAAGTTCCTGTGGCTCAGTGGTTAGAGCATTGCGTTAGCAGCGCAAAGGTTGTGGGTTCGATTAAACATACATACTGACAAAAAATGTATAACCTGAATGCACTGTAAGTCGCTTTGGATAAAATGTAAATGTAAATATGGGACCAAAAATGATTCAGACACTTGTATTGCTTAAGTGTTTTTTTTCGTTAATTGCTAATGTGGCCTTTACACCTCAGACTGAACAAAATTAAGCATTGCTTGGTAATTGGTTGACTTAAATTGGTATTATCTATTTGTGTATTTAAATGTAACAGCTGAATAATTTTTGGTTGATTGTAATCCAACAATCCATACCTTTCTATCACAGTTATCTGACATTATCAAGATGAATTTCTTCTGACATAGTTCTAGGCATTTTATTACCATTTTCTAAACTATTGCACATAAACTATGATAATGTGGGAAATGTTGAAGGGGTCTGAATATATTTTGATTTGACTGTCTACTGTTTGATACTATCTATCTATATATGATTAGTATGATTTATTGATCATTCCAACTAATAACAATTCATTTTAAAATACACCTAGAAGAATTGTCACAAAAACCTATTATAATGAATTTCACATTTAACTTTAAATAAAGTGTTTATTTAGTGTGAAATAAGACCTAAAATATTCCTGTCTACAGTTTTTTTCATGCAGAATAAGTATTACAAATCACCTATTAAATGACATCAATTTCTATATATAATATTTTAAAAGAATTGTTCACAGCTCACGGCTGCTTCACCAGGAAGTGTTGTTGAAACTGAAGCTCAAGTCAATTGCTTTTGTTTTTCAGACATGATGAATTTGAGTTCATCTCGGGGACCAAAATGCGGAGCCTTGCCCGCAGCGGGGACAACCCCCCTGATGGTTTCATGGCCCTAAAAGCGTGGAAAGTCCTAGCTGGGTACTACAGTTCTCTACAGAAGGACCAGTGAACACAAGCCACTGGACTGTATGCAGACATACAGTAAAGCTCTATATAATCCATTTCATTACAACTCCTAGAAATAGGTTTATAGAAATATGCATTATACTACAGTCCTACATTGTAGTTATATATATATATTAGAAAAATCTTTATTTGACTCCTATCTACTACACAATTTTAGATAAATATTATCTATATTTATGCCCTGCAAATGACTTTAAAATGCAGTATATTTTGTTCTCTGAGATTACCCTGTATAAAAGCATAGATGGATCAAACTACACGGCTCCTGCTGTTTCAGTGGTGTTATAGACTTATAGTCTGATCAAGCATTTTCAAGTATGCCTTGCAGTAATAGGACCAATATTTTGCCTACCTCAACTGGAGCTTTATTTGGAATATAAGTGTTTGTCTTGGCAGTATTTCCACCAGTGGAGAACATCTTATACTCATTGTAGATACAGAATAATTCTATAACCTTCTTTATAAGAACTAAAAAACAAAAGTTCAGTACTGGCAGCAGAGTATAACCATACATATGAATTTGACATTAACACTATTGTCTTGCAGTGTGACTCAATGTACACGTGGCATTGTTACATTCCCAAATGAACGAGTTACTGTAAAAAGCGATGCATGAATGTGAAAGGTTTGTGCTGAATGCATAAACATAACTCTTTAGGAATCCAATGTGAAGGAACAAGCATATTTATTGTCTTGCCATTTTCTTAACGGACCAACCTAAACATATTTATTATCTTACAGGAAATGTATTTACTACGTTTTGTACAAACTTGTGAGATTTACACTGTTGTTTCTTACAATATTTGATGAAATGTGCATCGGGCAGTCATTCCAATAAACTTCATTAAGACAAAACCATTGTCATCCAATTTTTCTGCAGTGTAAACAAAACATTTCAAACATATTCTGACACATTTAGACTGAAAAGAGCAGTGGACTGTTATGAATCAGGAAATCTAATAACTGAAAAATTCTTGTATACAATTGTATTGCTGGCAATCTAAAATGGTTGTTCAATTCATAGACGGGTTTCTCCAGAAGAATACTTTCTCTTTCCACTTTCAAGTCTCCTTCGTTCACTCAAACCCCAGAAATAACACCTGACAGACAGGCATAAACCTAACAGCAGTGGCTTGGCACTGGCCCCAAATATTTGTGCAAGCATATTTATAGTTTCGCAAATAAATATGTATATCACATGACCTCTACTCTAGGCTAAATTCAACGCTTAAACGTCTTCAATATAAATGGCTTATAAATCAGTAAATGCATCTCAATCAAATCATTCACTCGCTGGGGAAAACAAACAGGTGAAGTGAATCGAAGTAAAAATTCTGTCAATGAACACAGTTTGTTTTTTGTGTTCACAAACCAGCAGAATTGTTAAATATTGTTGATGTAAAAAATAATTAGGTGCCATATATGTAACTGGAAATAGTAACTACACTGTTGCCCATCTACACAAACTTCTCTCACAGGGTTTTAAAGAACAAACAAAACCACACAAACCAAACCTAAGAAGACAAACCTTAGGGCCTTATTCTTGAAACAAGCAGAACTAATTTATCTGTGAATCGTTCATTCTTTTATAAACCGCCCCACTGAAGTGACTGTTTATTTAAGAATGGTTTTACATGATTAACTCAAATTCATTCTTTAAAAAAAAAAGGCTCATTGATTTAATGGAAAAAACAGTATGGAAATTACAGTGCAAAAAAAGATAATTATAGAAAGCCTCCATTCTACCATTTATAAATCCTGAAGTCACCCTTTTGCAAAACATGATGATATGTCACAAATAAAATAACACCAAATTTAGCTTTTTTTTTCTTTTTAAAACCGCAGTGTCACATTCAGTCCAGTGCCACATGCATAAACGCCTCTTGCAACCCTGCAGATTTGGACTTCCTCATCTTCTCGATTGCCCTGTGCATGTCTTCCTGCCTGATTGGGCGGATGAAGTCTTCATCTGGACTGTCATGGGATGAAGGACAATTAATAAAGAACTGGCGTGGATCAGTTTCACAATGATTCAAATCTAAATTGTTTATGCTAGACATTATATAAATGTGACCGAGCCCAAAACTTTAGATAAAGTTTTTTTAAAAAGCCTGATATGTTTTGTGCTGAATCTGAAGCCCTTTGTTAAGAGTTTACCTTTCTTGGCGCACAAATTCACGCACACAAAGCAGAGCAGAGTCTCGGCACATCTCTCTGAGGTCACTTCCTGAGAACCCATCAGTCTGTTTTGCAATTTCACCAAAGTCCACCGCAGACTCCACCTTCAGAAAACGGAAAAATTATCCTTTTAGCACTTGCAACTTTCATCAGCCATACAGTTCAGTTAATAAAATACTTACATTCTCATTGTCCAGGATCAGTTTTAATATGTCTTTCCTTTGCGTGGCATTCTAAATAAACACATGACAAATGATCATTTATAAAAAAGCACTACGGAGTTTAATGATTCATCAGTAAAATTAAAGATTTCATTTAAACTTTATAAAGACATTTGGAGGGGACTTACAGGCTGATTGATGTGGAATCTTGTGGGCATCCTCCGGAGTATAGCAGAATCAAGATCTTGTGGCCGATTGGTGGCTCCCATTATAATGACCTTTGTGCAGAAATCAATCATAACACATCAAAAAAGAAGACTAATTTGCATCTTGGGTCAATGACCAAACCATTAATCACTAAAAAAAAGATTTATTGTACCTGGCAGTTGTAGTCAGTATCCAGTCCGTCCCATAAGCTCATGAACTGAGCCTTCATCATGGCGGTAGCCTCATGATCTGAACTTGAACGACTCCTCAAAAAGGAATCTAAGACAAAGATGAACACAAGTTACTTCAAACGAAGGCTTTCCCTACTTTTAACCTCAGGTTATCGTGTGTTCCACACTGGTAATTTATAAGTGGGGTTACTTAGCACCGCTTTTTACCTGGAAGAAATGAAACCACAGTCATGGAAACACAGAACGATGTAAACACTTCAGAGTTTGAGATGTCACATAGATTAGTGTAAAGAAGATACCTATCTTTTTTCTTTCCTTCTTATACTTATGTCTGAAATGTCTATTCTGAAAAACTTGATAGTACTGTAAGCAATATATATTATGAGAATTCGCAATGCTGGAGTCACAATGTAAACATGTAGCGTGCTGCATTCGTCTGATCAATGACACTGACACCACAAATATGCTAATAAGAACATTAACCTGGGGTTTAGGAATCTACAGTGTGAATTGTCATCGTATGACTTCCCAGGATTAACACCAGGTAAATTATGTGTTGTGTGAAACTAGAATGGCCGAGGTTAACTAGTTCAGGTGTGAAAAGCCCTAATGACAAATATAGAACCTTATTGCTTATTATATGAGTTTTAAGGAGTAAAATGAAATGATCAAGGTTCAAAAGTAGATTTTCAATGATCCATAAGCATGCAATGAAGCTAAACAGATCTAACTTTAAAAGCAAAACGTAAAATTAATAACTACTGGTGTATCAATATAAAGGGGTGTATGAGGGACACATATAAATCAAAATATGCATTTACCGATCTCATCGATGAAGATAATAGAAGGTTGTAACTTGATGGCCAGAGAAAACACGGCTGCAGCTAGTTTCTGGGATTCTCCATACCATTTGTCAGTGAGAGTCGAAGGCTGCAGGTTAATGAAGCGGAATCCAGCCTCTTTGGCGGTAGCTTTAGCTATAAGAGTTTTCCCACAGCCTGGAGGCCCATACAGCAGCACACCTGAGATGATGACAAGCAAACAACGTCAGAATGAAGAGTGCAGTTCAGTTATAAACACTTTAAAGAAACATTTCCATCCCAGGGCCTACCTTTGGGTGGCTGAAGAAGCCTGGATCCTTCAAACAGATGTCTCTTCTGGATCGGAAGTATAACGGTGTCTTTCAATTCAGTTATGACTTCATCCAGACCTGCAATGTCATGCCATGTAATCTGTGGATACATAAATTATTTGTATAACTTGCATAAGCTCTTAAAATATACAAATAGACTAACGGAGACAATTAAGGACTGGTAAATAAAGTCATAGACTGTCACACTGTGATATAATTCCTCACCTGCATAGTCAATGGATCCACAAGATGAGCTGCAATGCTCATTTCATATTCAGATAGCTTCACATTCTGCACGCCAATCTTCCGCATGAGTTTCTCTGCCTGTGAGGTGGCAATAAAACTTAACATTACATTGCAGCCATTGGTGAAGCTACGATTTGCCAAAAGTTCGACTTAAAAAGGCTTCTTAACTTGTATTATATTAAACAAACCTGTGGCAAACAATGGAACAAATTACAATACAATGACATTACAATATTCAGTTTACATGAAAGGGGATAGGACTATATAGGAGAAAGAAGTAAATAAAAAGCTACATAATCCAGTAAACTACTTAAATTAAAAGACATACCTGTTTTTGCGCCTCAAGTTTCTGTTTTCTTGTTGGATCAATAGCATCCACCATCCACTTTATTGTAAAATAGGTGACGGCACCAAATATTGTGAGGCGAAAGAGTAAACCTATGACTTCGTTCCGGCCCAAAGGGCGAGTGATGTTGTCTGTTGGAATCTCTTTCAAAACCATCTTCTTAAATTCACCTGCAAAATAAAAAGAATAAACTCTGTGTGGTTCTAAGGAGCCGTTAACTTGACTTTTTACTTGAATATTGAGTTTGAGTCTGAAAGTGTAAATAACGCTCTGTAAAAACGTTATTTGTATATATACAATTGTATGATGTAGTGTGTTGGTAATCAAAATTCTACACACTTTACCCCACTCGAACACTTGGTCCAAATACAGGAAATACGTCATGTAATGTAGACAAGTGGTCAAGTGCAAAGAGGCAAGTATGGGGCAAGTATTGGGACAGGCCCCATGCGAGGGCAACATAACACATTTATTGTTATTAACATAACAATCACTCCGTGTTCGCTCCATGGCAAAATTTGCGCCTGATTACGTCTCCACTGTTCATTCAAAACCATTTCCGTATGTTTTGAAATATTACGAAGTGCTGTACAGAACATGTATTAGATTAAATAATAATAATGACACAGTTCCACCGATTTCCGACACGTGGAGTAAGCAAATCTGTCAATTCGCTTTTATTATGGCGATGAGTCAGCGCAATTTAGTTTCATTTTCATAAATTTTTACTAAAGAGTTATTGGAGCTTTCCTGTGACCTTCCTGGGAAAAACTAAACAGATCACATACCTGAACCGACTTTATTCCTGGGTCTTGAAAATATTGTTTTAAAATATTGGCTTCCTTTTAATCCAACGATTCATTTACTTCCAGCGATTAGACTTTTTTAACACATTTTATTCCTCCTCTTTTCTTCTTCTGCTGCTGCTGCTTCGTCTTCTTCTTCTATGGTTTATTAGCGGTTGGAAAATGGCGCATTACCACCACCAACTGGATATGAGTGCGAAGCGCGTTGAGCTGTTAATCCCAGATAGTTTATCAAACAACTGATGGTAGAAAGTCCACAACTTTAATAATGCCAGAGCTACTTCAATTTAGCAGTTTTATGCATTCAGTTGGATAATGTTCTCTTCATGGTATAGGGACCAAGTATTCACAGAAAGTCTTACATTTTGTATCTACTGGATGGCAACAAGCACTGCATGAAAAGAGTTGTATTCGGATCAGTAGACTCCTGTACACCAGCAAATTGTAGGTGAAATTACAGTCATATTGCACATATCTGTATCCAATTATGTACTATTTGTGTTAGTCATGGCGAAGTGAAGCGTTCTGAACCAGTGAATCTTTAAACGGGAAAAGATTCTACTCGAAGCTTTTTAAAACGGTCCATGCTGTGGCCATCTTGTGGTCTTAAAAATGAACAACACCTTCCAAAGTGCTGTGATTCATTACAGCTGCTGGTTTCACATCTGTTTCTACTACTGATTTCTTGTTTTAATTTATTGTATAAAAATAATGGCTATTGTCAAAGTCATTAATTTGTGTCGGTGTACGGCCACTAAAATAATTCAAATAAATCAAACATAAACTCATGAATTAAATCTGTGATCTGTCAATGTTAACTCTACCTCAGTCCTTAAACTGTTATTTCATGGGCAAAGTTCATTTGACTATAATATATAAATTAGGATAAAAAGAAAATAATGCTAACACATTATAATGTGTTATTGTGTAAAGGAAATTGCGCTGTGGTCCGCTTCGTTTGAAGCGGATACTGAAGCAGTCACGTGGGTTTCAGGTGAATGAAGCTTCGGACGTCATAGATCACGGGCTTTTGGCAAAACGAATCAAGCTCCGATACAGCGCTTCGATGTTAGATGTTTCGTTTTTTTTATAAAAGCTTCGAAGCCTCGGCGTCGAACGTCACATCACTAATTTGTGTACCAAATGCAGGACTTCTCCAATTATTTAATCCACCAACTCACCACAAATAATTTTTAACCAATAATTATTTTTTTCTAAAACATAAAAAAGGAGGGCTTTGAGTGTGTAACTGCTATTTGTTGAACTCATTCTCTCATGATACAGGTACATCTAAAACAATTAGAATATCACGAAAAAGGTCAATATTTTTTGTCACTTATTTCAGAAAGTGAAACCTATATATTATATAGATGCATTACACATAGAGTGAAATATTTCAAGCCTTTATTTCTTGATATTTTGATGATTATGGCTAACAGATAATTAAAACCCAAAATTCAGTGTTTCAGAAATTTTTATATTACATAACATCAATAAAAAAAATGATATTTTAAACAAAATTCAGGCTTCTGAAAATTGTTTTCATTTCTATGCACTCAATACTTGGTTGGGCCTCATTTTGCATGAATTGCAAAAATTGTGAAACAAATTGTGCCAACACCAGCAGATGACATGGCAGCCCAAATCATCACTGACTGTGGAAACTTCACACTGGACTTCAAGCAACAGGGATTCTGTGCCTATCCAGTCTTCCTCCAGACTCTGAGACCTTAATTTCCAAATTAATTTTAAATCTGAAAAGAGGAATTTTGACCACTGACCACAACAATCCAGTTATTTTTCTCCTTAGCCCAGGTAAGATGCTTCTGACAATGTTTCTGTTTCAAGTGGCTTGGTAGCCCTTTTCCTGAAGATGTCTGAGCGTGGTGACTCTTGGTACACTGACTCCAGCTTCAGTTCACTCCTTGTGAAGCTCTCCCAAGTGTTTGAATCGACTTTGCTTGACAGTATTCTCAAGCTTGCGGTCATCCCTGTTGCTGGTGCACATTTTCCTACCCAATTCTTCCTTCCAGTCAACTTTACATTTAATATGCTTTGATACAGCACTCCTTGAACTGCCACCCCTTTCAGTAATGACCCTCTGGGACTTACCCTCTTTGTGGAGGGTGTCAATGATCGTCTTCTGGACCATTGCCAAGTCAGCAGTGTTCCCCATTATTGTGGTTTCAAAGAACAAGAGAAACCCGGAATTTATACTGTATGGATGGTCATTTATTGAAACTCAAATGTAAATATTTTAATATTTTGAGATACTGATTTTTGACTTTCATTAGCTGTAAGCTCTAATCATCAAAATTAGTGTTTTACTTTACATGTAATGAATCTAAAATATATGAAAGTTTCACTTTTTGAAATAAGTTACAAGAAAAAATACTTTTTCACCATATTCAAATTTGTTTAGATGTATCTATTTATCCATTATATCAGGGTTCCTCAAATCTTTCACTGGAGGTCCAATCTGCTGCAGAGTTTAGCTCCAACCCTGATCAAACTCACCTACCTGTGATTTTCTAATGATCTTGAAGACACTGATTAGCATGCTCAGGTGCGCTTGATTAGGGTTAAACTAAACTAAAGATTTGAGGATGCCAGTATATATCATGGGTCACCAAACTTGATCCTGGAGGGCCAGTGTCCTGTAGAGTTTAGCTCCAACTTGCCTCAACACACCTGCCTGGAAGTTTCAAGTATACCTATGAGCTTGAATAGCTGGTTCAGGTGTGTTTAATTACGGTTGGAGCTAAACTCTGCAGGACACCGGCCCTCCAGGACCGTGTCTGGTGACCCCTGCATTATATTATATTTCCAGAACTATTCTTTTTTTTCAGCAGTGATAAATCACAAAAAATCATTGATAATTCAATTTTGACAATTTCCAAACTGCTGAAATTACATTTACATTTATGCATTTAGCAGACGCTTTTATCCAAAGTGACTTACAGTGCATTCAGGCTATACATTTTATCAGTATGTGTGTTCCCTGGGAATTGAACCCACAACCTTTTGCAGTTCTTACGCAATTAGTGATGTCCAATTTGCGAACGAATTGTTCGATTTAACCGGTCGAACCAGTTCACCAAATCGGACTGAATCGTTTGAAACGGTTCGCGTCTCCAGTAAGCACTAATACACAAATTACTTAAGCTATTCACTTTTTAACGTGCCTGATACTCCCTCTATCTCGAAATAAACCAGTATCTCGGAGTTATTAATTTACTCAAACAGTACACTGAGTGAACTGCTGTGAAGAGAGAACTGATGATGAACACGAGCAGAGCAGCATGTGTGCCGAACGAACACGTCCACTGCTAGAGCAGTTCTCGTTCTAGAGCCAAGAACCGTTTGGAGCGGTTTTCGGATCACCAGTACACTGAACCGAGAACCGTTTCTTTCGGACACGTCCGATTTGAGAACCGATGATCTTTCAAGCAGACGAAAAGCATGTTATCCAAGTATTTTGTTAAATATCAGAAAGTGTGATAATATCAAACTTTTTTTTTTTTATATGAATGTATCTGTGTACTTTGTTCAGTTGAAGATTCTGTTAGGTTATAGGCCAAAAGGGTTTGTCAGGGATGTTGGTCCATAATTAAGACTAATATGAATAAGGGATGATTTATGTGCTGTGCTGTAATTATAGTTAATGATGACACATTCACAAAATGAGTTTGTATGAAATAAACCTGATGATGAGCACGAGCAGAGCAGCTCATACACTGAACGCGCCTGCAGTGTGCCGGTTAGAGAGGTTCTCGGATCACCAGTACACTGAACCAAGAACTGTTTCTTTCAGACACGTCCGATTTGAGAACTGGTGAGCTGATGATACCGTGCCTGCGTGATTCAGCAAACAGTGATTGCCTTCTATGACTGACACAGCACGTCTGAACCAAACTAGTTCTTTTGGACAACTGATTCTGTGCTATGCTATGGTGTGGACCTGAAAGAGGGCGAAATGTACATTTATTTAATAACAAATCAATCGCAATGGATTATGTATACTAAGTGGATTATGGTTTCTGCCTAATTTATTCACTTACGACTTAAATCCTCGCATGCACATCAATGCCTGTACGTATTTGGGTGCTTGCAAAACTTAATTGTGAACTTTAAAGATCATGATTATGATGTTTTAACTGAGTGAAGTTATGATTACTGACTTTATATATTTGAATGTGTATTTTCATCCCAACCCGAGACGATAGATTACATCATTACATCATCGCGAATGAAGTCATTACGTTAGGGCGTAAAAGAACCTATGAACCGGTTCATTGAAACGAACTGTCCGATAGAACCGGTTCGCGGAAAAGAACCGGACTTCCCATCATTAAACACAATGCTCTACCACTGAGCCACAGGAACATAAAAACAAAGTAAATTTAATAGCATACCTGTTTTTGTGCCTCAGCTTTCTGTATTCTTGTTGGATCAATAGCATCAACCATCCACTTTATTGTAAAAAAGGTGACTGCACCAAATGCTGTTATAGGCTTATGATCAAACTTATGACCTCATTTCGGTTTAATGGTCGAATAATATTTTCAGCAGGAATCTCTTTCAGGTCCATCTTCTCATAGTCATCTGCAAAATAAATAAAAATAAACAAATACATAAATTACCCATATTAGAAATTTCTTCCACACTAAAATATTTACTGATTAGCTTGTTGCCTATTTGCGCAGCTGCTGTTTATTTTCACTGAGCTCTCAGATCTTAATTATCATAATTAAATGAAGAACCAGCACAGTTGGCTTTCATTTTCACTGAAAAGTTGATATTACTGAACTGAGATGTGCTTATTCATGTTAATCCTGAAAGCTGTTAACTTCCTCCATTAAATTTCAAGTGAAATCAGCAGAAAATAAATAAATTGCCTCTTGTTAATATTTTTTTTTATAAATTGACAAATTTGGTCAGTTATTAGGATTACAGAACATGAAAAGTAGCATAAAAACATGAAAACTGAAGATAAGTAAAGTAATGAGATATATCTTATTTAAATATGTGAGCAGATCATCAATGTGCTCAGTGCTGACAAATTCACGCTCCCCCTTTCACTGGGATCATAAGTGAAATATAAGTTATACAGCTCACATGGTGAAATTGTGTGGTCTTTCTTACTGTCAAATAACAACTCATTTTACATTTAATTTGAGTAGCAGAGGGACAGCTCCTATCTGACTGATTGCCTCCTCGAGTACTATACAGTGGCATATTTTAACTCGATTAACAAATAGATAAACAAGCACCTGACAAATGCTTTTGTAGCCCCATAACCTGCACTGTACCACAGATGAGCAATTGCTTTATTTTATATAAATTAGTTTTCATAAACTACATTGGGCTAAACTCTGTAGGAAGGTGCCTCTCCAGGAGAAGGATTAGACACCCCTTCTATAAATGGACTACACTCTTAAAAATGAAGGTTCTTAATTGGCATCAATGGTTCCTCAAAGAATCTTTATAATCCATGGATTCTGTTCATTCCACAAAAGGGTTCTTTACAGTGGAATAAGGTTCTTTAGATTATTAAAATGTTCATTACACTAAGAAAAAATTGTTCTTTTAAGAACTGTTCACCAAAAGATTCTTTGGGGAATCAAAATTGGTTCTTCTATGGCATCGCTGTGAAACCCCCCTTTTGGACCCTTTCTTTTTAAGAGTGTACACACACCCTGACTGAGGCTGCATTTATTTTTAATGGCTATTTTACTGACCTGAGAAAAGTTGCTCCTAAATAATATAAGCATGTTCATTTCCCACATGAGGTGATCAAATTCGTTTAGCAGTGCTGTTTACCAGTGAAGGACAGTAAATGAAAAAAACACAACACACACACTGTAGCAAAGCTTACTACATTTAAATTACAACTGGTTGAGGCGGCCAAATATGGACAAGATTCTGGTCAGAGAATCAGGAAAGCAGGAGAAGTCTTCAGATTGAGACATTTATTTTACTTCCAATATGCATCTACATATGCTTCTGGTATGAAATGAGATGTTGGTCTACAAAGAAACAAGGGAAATAATGACAAATTACTAACTATTAACAGATTTATAAATTGCCATTAACATCAACTGACATAATATAATATCATAGTACCAATTGTATTTATCAGAGAATATGCATATATAACTCATATATTTAACAGAAATGTCTGTACTCAAAGTGACAATATGGTCAACACTAACACAATAACGAGCTGAATAATACCCGCTTGTATATGTAGTTACATAAGTAAACACGTATGTGACAGCTACTGACATAATAATGATGACTCAGCAGAATCATCGCGGCAAATCGCGGCTGCAAATAACCGATCAAACGGAACACCGCGAACAGTAAATATTTTAGAAATAGCATGCATAACATATAATAATTGCATACAATATTGTTCAGGCTTACTTGCATTATATGAACACATTACAGAAAACATAGCAGCAGCATAAACAAAGACAGACAGCTGTCTTCACAGGCAAGTAACACGAATAATCGTCCCTCTAGGAAACATTAAATTAACTTTAGTTCCTAAATAGGCTTTTTGACACACACACACACACACACACACACACACACACACACACACACACACACACAAACAGGAAAACCTACTTTGAATATAGGCCTGCCTGCCTACAAACTGGGAATTTTTCCATGATGCAGGAGGAATTGACATTAATGAATATATAGACTCTGTGATCTAATATTAATAAAGCACACAGTATGTTAGCACTTATGTATCTGTCAATAATAATAAAAAAAGTTATTTCTCAATAACGCTAAAAAACGGTATATTTTAGGTTGGTTTAGCCAACGCGCAATGTAGAGAAAAAAGCTGAACTCATTTACAATGACATTTGCTGATTGGTCTTAAAGGTAGTAGGACTGAAGGCCTTGTTATATTTATCAGAACTTAGGCTGAAGACAGGTTATATATACATTTTTGTAGGGCTTTTATTTTGGAATCCAGCATGTGACATTGATCTCTGAAAACAGGGAGTTTGCTTTCAAAATGTATCTGTCGTTTATTTTGAAATTCAATATCAGACAGTTATTTTGAAATGCAACATTCAATAGTCCTATTTATCTAGTCAGATTGTCTTAGGAAATACATGCTTTATTACGTTATTACACATTTTGCAGGCATTGTTTATCTTCTTTTAGTATTTTAAAATAGGCCTAAAAAAATGTATTTTACTGATTGATTGATTGATTCAAAGTGGATGCTGAACTAGGGGTGTAACGATTCATCGATATGGATCGATATATCGATGTATGATGATACAATGCATCGATGCCACGTGTAAAATATCGATATCTGTAGTATAAAAAGGCACCTTTATTTTGGAACTGTCCACATTTTCACATAATGTCCATCTATGTATTACCACCAGCGCCTGCATTCTTGTTCAATCTCACATGTCAGGACTCGATATAAGGACTGCCCGAACTCACAAGGCCAGCATAAAAGATGCTCGGGACAGTCGCAAGCTGTGTGAGAAGTTTCCCGCGCACACATCTGAAGCGCCGCGCACAGATAGACGCGTCAACTCTGCGCGAATACTGAATTGAGCTCTCTTCCGCTTTTTTGAGCATGGATGAATAAATACAGACAAAACCAGTGGTGGTCAGTAACGAAGTACAACTACTTCATTACTGTACTTAAGTACATTTTTCAAGTATCTGTACTTTACTGGAGTAGTTTTATTTTGAGTAACTTTTACTTTTACTTCACTACATTCCAAAGCATAAGATCGTACTTTTTACTTCACTACATTTCATAAAACATATCGTTACTCCTTATAATACATCACGTGCTCCGAGACGCAGAAGCGGTGTCTGATTCATGAACGAACTGATTCTTTTCAATGAACCTGTTAAATCGGTTGGCAAATCGCAACAAACGATTCATTCACGAATTGGAATGATCCGATTGCAGCTGTTCTCGAGTCGAAAGCTCACTGATTCAAATGATCCGTTTAGGCGAGTCTCCAGTGAACTGAACTCACAAGTAAAGAACCGGAGATCTCGTGGTAGCGCTACTGATGCTGTGAAAAGTAAGTTACTAATGTCGAAGTTTAGGATTAATTATTGTAACTGAAAATAATATTTAGGTCAAAACTGTCAGTTGTTTGTGAACTAAATCTGCTGTAAAGGGTGATCTATTTAAGCCCACTGAAATGCTTGAATGCAGACAGATCAACATCAGTGTCTCTAACGTTATGTTTTAGGTCAAAAACAAAACATTAAAATAACACTGATTAAATAAAATAACTCATGCACGTTCATATTCCCGCTGCTGTAACGTTAGCAGTTTTATTAAAATGCTACGCATTTAGACCTATGTGACGTCTGTTTTATATTGTTTATCAACAGTATACATTTTATATTGTTTAGATCAACTAGCCGAGTAGACAGATATGAATGTTTATTCATAACCATACTGAAAATAAGTAAATATTGTTAGCTGATGCTAACTGTCTAGCTAACAAGCTTGCTGGTGCTAAGTTGAGGAAATGTTTAGATATAAAAGTCCAAATATCTTTTTATTCAGCCACCTAGATAGATTCATCTGAGGGAAAAAGAAAGGATGTGATGTTCAGAACATAGTAACTACAGTAATTATCAGAGTGGGAAGTGATGCCCTGGGGCATTTGGCCAGGGTGTTTTACACCACAGACAAAGTTTGAGAAGAAAAAAAATCTAAAGTTCTAAAACACTTTTTTCTTTCTGGTGAAAATAAGGTGGTGAAATCTGTTTTCTCTCAGGTACATGGCAGTGTAAGCTTCACAGCGAACATCACTACATCACTCTCATCAACGTAGTCCATATCAACAAAATATATATCTTGACTCTATATAGTGGTTATTTTGTGAAAAACCCAGGTATTTTGGGCAGTAGGATTATAAAAATATGTGCTAATATAAAATTAAATAAAGTAGTCTATATAAAATTGCAAAATAAATCTGTCTGTTAGTACTTTTTTACTTAAGTACATAAAAAATTGAGTACTTTTGTACTTTCACTCGAGTAAAATTGAAAAAGCAGTACTTTTACTTTTACTGGAGTAATATTTTATTATACGTATCTGTACTTTTACTCAAGTACTTGATCTGTGTACTTTGTCCACCACTGGACAAAACTACATCGAAATGCATGTTTTGGGTAATATCCTTGTAAACAGTCGCTAAGCATAGCATATGTCTTAATGTAAACAGTGGAGAAAAAAGGCATGTGTATGAGTATATTAAATCTGTGCTTTCATTCTTAAAGTGAAAGAAAACTAATAATAAATCTAATGCTGTCAAAGAAAAATACAAGTGCTCATTGCTCCTGACTAAATAACCTTTGTAACGTCAAAAAGTATTAATTTACAGGCTATTTAATTTATACAGTGAAGACTATGCAGTTATTTTACATTTGATTATTAAATTTCTGTAGCGTACCTGAAAATGTATTTTAGACTGAGCTGAAAAACCTGAAAAGCATTGTTTATTGAACTTGTGTCTTTCTTCTATTGTATTTATTTTCTGCTATTGCTTGTAATTTGGTTATCTGTAGAATATTTTTAGCAATAAATAGCAGCATTTTTAGATTTATGTTCAAGTTATATATTTTTGGTTGCATTTGCGAGTTAATAAAAATGTAGATGGTTGTTTAAAATAGGTATATAATATGATAATATCGATATATCGATTGACACTCCTGTATCGAATCGAATCGTATAATTTTTTGAGGTATCGGCAAATATCGTATTGCTGGGTATGAGAATCGATATCGAATCGTGACGAACCATCCGATTTAAACCCCTATGCTGAACTTCTTACCAGCAAAGTAGTTTTTAAAAAGCAGATTCCCTTTAATCAATAGCTTTATTTAGATTTATTTGGAAACAGGCTCGTTTAAGATGGCTGTGGAGAGAGTTAATAAATAGTTTAGTGCCCTACACTTCAGTAGTCGTATTCAGCTTTCACTAGTCACTAGTAATTGAATGGTGTCAAGCAATAGATGGCAGGAGAAAATAACTGATGAAAGTAGAATACGTCTTTTCACAGTCGGGAGGTTTGAATTTTCTATTGTTAACTACGGTATTGAGAAGATCCCTGTTACTCTCTCTAATTTCTACAAACAAGCACTTTTAGCATGGTCTATGATTTTCAAACACAATTTTTCTCTAACTATAGTTCCTTCATTTGGAATAATAAGAATATCTGTTATAAACATAAGTCCCTATTTTTTTAGAACTGGTTTAAGAATGGTATCAATCGGGTTAGTCAGTTATTTCATCAGAATGGTTACTTGGTTACTTATCAAGAATTTATTTCTCACTATAATTTTCCTGTTACTCCAAAACAGTCTGCCACTGTATTTGGTGCTATCCCGAATGTTATTTAAGGTTTACAACAGTGCTTTGACAAGTTCTGAATCTGGAATGCCTCTCCCAGACCCAGTTGACACGTAGGTGGGATATGTTTTGAATCTACTTTGAAAAATAACAGAGATATTCGCTTTCTTTTTCTTAATGATTGTGTTTCCACTCCCCAAGCTGTTTCAAAGTGGAATAGATCAGTGGAAAATATTTTGTGGAAAAAGGTTTGGACGCTTCCTAACAAGTATTTATTGGTAAATAAGGTTAAAGAGATTTATTTTCTTGCGAGCTTGTTCATCAGTACTATCCAAAGAGCGTTCAGTGCACTGGCATCCTCGTGCAGCTTAACCTTTATTGTCTCAAAATTCAATTTAAGCATAGATGTGAACTGTACTTTTTGTGACTGGCAACCAGAGACTGTCCTGTATCTTTTTTGCCATTATGTTCATACAAGAAAACTTTGGCAAGACATTTGCCAGTTCATTGTACATTTTATACACAATGACTTTGAGATTTTCTTTAAAGATGTTTTGTTTGGAGTTTTCACTTTTGAGAAGCAATATGGAAATATTTACTTCCTCTGTAATTTAATTCGGTGCCTTGCTCAAGGGAACCTAAGTCATGGTGAGGTATTGAGGGTGAAGGTACATTCACTCCCCACCTACAACTCCTGCCGGACTCGAACTCACAACATTTGGATTACGAGTCTGACTCTCTGTTCCTGTGTGGCTCAGTGGTAGAGCATTGCGTCAGCAGTGCAAAAGGTTGTGGGTTCGATTCCCAGGGAACACATATACTAATGAAAATGTATAACCTGAATGCAATTGTAAGTCGCTTTGGATAAAAGCGTCTGCTAAATGCATAAATGTAAATGTAACCATTAGGCCACAACTTCCCCTACTATGCATAGCTGGATTCAGTCTCGTTTTTAACGGATCAACATGTCAAATATTTAGATGTGCGTAAATTGTGATTTAGTGCCCATTTATGCACAACTGGTGCAACCGGCCCAAAATGAATAGAACTTCAAGTCGGGTGCACTACTTTTTTCTAGGAAGAGTTGTCAATAGCCTAAGTGAAGGCTATATTAGGATGTCCACTGTGATGATTAAGATGATTGATAGGAAAATGTCGGTTTACGATGTCAAGATGCACATAGGCTACCTGTGCGAAAAAGGTCTCCATTTGTTTAACAGAAAGACAGTCTGAAATATTTACAAACGTAGACTGAAGATAGTATTCAACGCATTCTCAACAATACCATAACAATACAACAACTAAACTGAAAATTAAATAAACTGAAAATAATAAAAGGGCTCCGTGGTTTATTCAACCGCAAATGGAATAAGCATAAAAAATAACAAACCATAAAGGTGTACTGGCTTAGTTCCAGATATAAAACAAAGATATCTAACATACTAATAAATCATAATAACGTGTAAATTAGGCATAAATTGGGTCATATACAAAGGACCAAACGTATTAAAATACACCAAAATCCGATAATAAATTTGGTAGAGTTGTTGTTGTTGATAAGAGAAGGACAAAACTGCCCCATCTCTTCAAAAATGAGAAAAAAAGGTATAATCTTGACATATATTGTGAGATGTATTACATCCACGGATAAAAGCTAAATAATTACTAAATAATAAAACTCTTAAAATGTATCCATTTTATTTAATTTAATTGATTGTTTTTATATGATCCTAAGACTCATAGAACAAAATGTGGGAAAACTTGCTTTTATACACTGTTGCTACTTAACATTTCTCTCAAACTTCTCTAGAATCTTTTCAAAAACACTTAAAAGGGGTTGTACTCGAAAAACATGAGAATGGAGAATGTGTCATTGTAATATCCACGAACTTTCTTTCTAGATTATTCTGACAGATGGCGCTGTACAATAAAGATTTGCCATCTGAAACGCAGCTGGAACCTTCCACATCCTTTCTTGGGGGCTAAATGCACATTTGAGCAAATGCTACTGAACACGCCTATAACATTGCTACATGGAAAAGTACATTTGCATAATCGCTGGCGCAATTCATTTTCTATCACTATTTTATAATTACCAAATGGTGCTTGTGCCTTTATGCAGTAACTTACTTTTCTGCTTGCGTAAGCATTTCAGCAATTTCCTGCCTTCTTTTGCAGCAGGGTAGTCGAGGCATTGGTGAGGGGGGTAACTACGCGCGCATTCTGATATTTTCACCCGTATAGGCTACTGTAGTTTTTCAAAAAAATAGACATTCCATGTTTTTTGTTCAGTTATCATGTGTCAAACCAATAAATAATTATTTTTTAAAAAAAAAAGGAAACGAGAATGCTGGTGTGTAATACCAACATACTGACTTGAAATCTGATATAAAATGTTGGGAACTTCCCTTATTTCTGTGCACACGTGACCCTGGAAAAAAGTAGTTCGTCGTCTGTATTCTTCCGCTTGCTGCACCTACAAAAAATAAACTTGTTAATGTATTTTATAATTTAATGTCATGACAGTTAAATATTTTTTCCTAATAATGTGTGTATCTACATACTGAAACACAGAAAAACTATTGGTAAATTCATAAAATACTGCATTCATGGAACTATTTGGCACGGCGTATAAATATTTTAGCCGAACGTCACCTTTTTTCAATGGGAAGCCATGATGGATGTTTGAGAGTTTAACAGAGGAGAAGTGAAGGAAAAGGACCGGACTTGATAAAGCTCCTACTCGACATTTAAATATCGACATTTTAATTTCTTGGTGGAGGCTGTCACCTTTCACTTCATGTGTTGGAACCTGGGCATCGCGGATTGTTGCAATGTTCGATGGCTTTTATTTTTTTTAAGGATGGGTAGACGAGCTAGCGCGCTAGCCGTTAAAGCTAGCGGCTAGACGGAGCGCGAGCGGGGATTTGACAACCGCTCTTGAAGTGGAAGCTCACGGAGAGAACCCTCTCTCCGCTTTTCCGTTCAATCACGGCGGCTACGGTGAGAACAGAGACTTGTCGTACACTAGAAATTCTGACGTTTGAGACGTGGGACGTCGCTTATCTTTTCACACGGGGCTCGTCTGAGCTGAGGAGGGCATTTTGGAAGCCGGGCCTGTGGTGGTTTGGAGCGAGGCCCTTGATGAGAGATCCACAGCAGACTCCTTTTTAGCTAGCAGGGGGACTGCGAAACGAGCAGAGCATTAAGTTGACTGATCGTCCGAAGGCAACAATACTCTCACTCACACTAAAAACCTTAAAGACTCCTGTCACAGCCATGGCTGCGATCATAAAGGAATTTGTCAGTCGAAACAAATATAGATACCAGGAAGATGGATTCGACTTGGACTTGACCTGTATCCTCTTTGATAAATCAAATGTCCCTGATTTGTTTATTGTGTAGAAACCAGTGTCTGCTGTGAAGGTAATGGCTTGCATCTTGTTCTAAATCGAGAAATCTCTGACGCTTGATTGGAGGATGCAGACGCATGGAGAGCGTTTGTTTATTTTAAAATGTTTTATTTTATTTAGTTTTTTTTTTTTGTTGGTATAAACTATCGGCACTGGCACCGAGTCGTCGACTGGAGTTTGACATGATCTAGATTGATACGTTTCTGGATCAAGTCGAAGCCAGCGCCGTTTAGATTGATGTCAGTTCTCGATTTAACCACATTAACGAACAGACAGAAAATGAACAGACTGCACGCGCACTCATTTCATCTGTACAGTTGTTCTGGGCTAGTTGCATGTGCAAACTACAATATAAGCGACGGCAGTTAGATTGTAAAATGTCATTTTCCCTGTTTATGTAATCTGATCTATCGATTGGTTGCTAATCTGTAATCCAGCACATAAAACGCGTTCATTTAAACTCAAGGTTTATCGCACGAAAACTGCAGTTTGGGCTTTTAAAACAAGATGCGTCGCGTAGACTAGAGGACTCGCTGGCTTATATAATGCGATGGATTAGATGAAATGCACAAGCAGTGTCACACAAAGAGCCATTGCGTCAGCTGCTCGCAGAAAATAGATCTCGGGTTCAATTTGGTGTAGTTTTGATTGAGCAAAAATGAGTCAGTTCACACGCTCGCGTACACAAGGAAATGTTTTAATATGTGAAGTATGCCTTTTTCGTAAATCGCAGGAAGAGATCTGTGCAGTCCTCTTAAAGAAGACTCTCTGTTGAGCTGCATTTTAGAGACGTCACTGATGCCTGCTCACTGTTATGTGCCATATGTCAATGTCATTTGCGTTTTGTAAAGGCACAGGTATTTTATGAATGTACAGTGTCGGTTTCGTGATGACTTTGATCAGATTACATCCTTCCAGATGAAGTGCAACGCATAAGTGGTTTTTATTTCTCGTTTTATTTCAGCAGGATTCAGTGATATTTAACATTAACACCAAACCTGACGTTTAGCCGTAGTCCTGTTAACCTCACTGTCCCATTCGTTGTCCTGTAGCATTAAAAAAGACAGGTGTACCAAACACTAAGAAACAGAACTGGAAGGAGAGTTAGAGGGCAGGATACAATCATTGAAGATGTGCAGTTATTTATCTGTATAGCGCTATAACCTTGACAATAGGAATCTGGTAGGCCTTGGTGCATGTTTTATCAAGAATTTTGTAGTGTGAAGTGTATTTACACTAAACAAGGATGCTGTTTTGCTTTAGAACTAGTGTATTACATGAGTAGCATGTGAAAGAATTGTTTGCATGGACGTTGATTTGCCCCTGTCTGCTTAGATGGTGTGTGGGTTCACTATATTGCATTGCATCATGCACACAGTGGTTGATGTGAAATGTAGAACTCCTTGTTCTTACAGAAGTTTTGAAAGCCTAAATATGGAGAATGATTTCATTCTTTCAGTCCATTTTTATGTTACTGACTCAACACTGTACGGCAATGATAGGTGACAATACAAACTCTTCATTTGATGAAATACATCATGTATTCATAATGAAATGTTTACTAAATTTAAGATGTAATTTTTTTTCTTTAACTTCTATGAAGTTTGCCAAGATTAGACAAAAATTTGCCTAAAGCATTTCTGGATAGAGGAACTGGCTTTACTATCTGCACAGCTATTGCTCTGTACTAGCTAATAGCTAATGTACACCGTGCTCAACAAATAAGGTGGGTTTTTTTAGGATTTAGATTTTATTTGATTAATTTATTTCCAGTACATTTTCAGTTTTCATTAAAAGTTTGTAAATCATTGTATGTCTGCAAGACAAAAAAAACACCAATGTGCAAGTAATGTCCGTGATAAACTTACCTGATTGTACAAGTGACAGTTCTGCTCGAAACTGTCAAACAATGACAGTTTTTATTGTCAAACCTTCAATTACATTTGTCCAGTGAGTATGAATGAGGCATGGTCATGGTGATTTAAATGTAGATAATATTGTGCGCATATCTTAGAAAGCTAGATATGTGGTATGCATTTTTCTATATATTTTGTTCTTGGCAAAGAACATGCATGGGGAGCTTTTTAAAAGAAAGCAATGCATTTTTGTTTTTGATTTAAATATCAGCCTTGAATTTGACCAGACCACAATGATCTATGTTTACTAAATGCTGGCAAATTTGGCATCTCTTAGCTTCCTTAACTTTTTTACTGTTTTATGACCTTCTTTTTAGACATAATTTAAACTCTTTATGATTGTCATGTGAAAACACATGAGCTCATATGCATACAGCTGTCAAAATGTATTTTATTTTTTTCTTAGCTGAAATGTCAAGTTTGCTTGTTAAGGAGTGAGAACCACATGTAACACCATCCGAGAACACAAGACGTTGCTTACCGTCATCTAGTCCAGACTTTTCTCTTTTTCTTTCTCTTTTTTTTTGTGGCGCATTATGTCAGAGGCTATCATTGTATGCAACTATGGTTGATTTTTTTTCTCCTTTTGAGATTGTAATCAAGGCTCTGTGTAACTCGTTTGTATACAAATCGGAGTGATCTTGATACATTTAACATTTCATATTTTGTTGAATTTCCAGAGTTAAATTGTGGAAGTAGATTTAAACAATTGTGAGTCTCTTTTTTGATAAATTTTAATAGAATTGCTTTGCCACCAGTTCATCTGCTATATCAGGGTCTGATTAGGTCATCTTTGATAATAAAGGTCTGAAAGTGTATGTCAGGCTGAAAAGTGATGCACTCGTTATGGAAAGGTGAGGAAGGAAAGTGATTCCAGGCTGGGCTGAGACACAGTGTGATTTATTTAGTGCCCCTGTGTGGCCCTCTGGGTTAGAGGTCTATGCATTGGTCTCTTACAGCAAGAGCCATCTGTTCTATATTAACCAGAATGCCGTTATCTGAGCTCTCATTGCACAACTAAAAAGTAAAGCGGTTTACACTACATTGCACTACTTTAGTGGAAATGCGAAAGTTCTCAACTAAAACCAGGGCTTGGTTTTGGTTATTTTTTCCTGGTCCTTGTGTCGTCATTTAACTGCTCTGTATTGTTCACCAACGTTGTCTCTCTGTTTTGGATATGTGTTTAACTGGTTGATATAATTGTATCAATCTAAGACAAGTGGCCAGTGGACTTTATAAATGGGTTCATAATTAATCAGATGATTGTTGTTTTATTTTCCTCCTGTCCATATCAGTTTTCCTAGAAAGAGTCTAAATTTCCTTAACTCTGCTGTCTAGATATTTATCCTAACATTATAGCAATGGGCTTTCCTGCTGAAAGACTTGAGGGTGTCTACAGAAACAACATAGATGATGTAGTCCGGTAGGTATTAGCTTTTTATATTTTTGGGAAATTTTGTCAGTATAACATTTATGTCTTTAAGTCTCTTATAACATGTGCAACCCATGTTGTAGCAAAGCAAGAAAAGCTGCTGTGATGGTTACAGCCATAGGCCTGTCACACAGTGTATTCCAAACCTCTGAAATTGAACCACTGCTTTATCAGTTTACAGCGTGGTAGTCACCTTCGGTGACATTTTATAAAATGTGTAACTAATGTGTCATTCATATGCCATTCCATAGTCATACGACCAAATACATTCGTGATTTGAATCGCTTGAATGTAAATCTTAGCCTTGATTGTGAAGAAAATATTAAAAAATAATCTATTTAAGTTCCACTAACAATTCAGTCTATTAGACTTTTTTTTTTTATAGTCATCCATAGTTCCTTTGTGACGTTGGGTTTTATGCACTGATAATTGCATAGATTTACATGCACATTCAAACTAATTCACAACACATGCCTATACTGTAAGGTTGAAACGATTAGTTGACATTATTGACAAGCATCTGATCATAATCATGTGGAGGTTTGCACCAGCTCTGCAGTTCCGCACTTCAGTAAAGTCCAGTTACGTCATGTTAATTTACATGGCACTTTAAACAATAGATTGCTTTTAAACCAAGCAGCTTTGTAGAATTTAACACGATAAAACTGTCAGTCACAGTGTCTCTTTCAGTTAGAATTAAGACTACCACTTGTCTTTTAAATTAAAACATATTTATTTTATTTTAAAATGTTTAATCTAGCAAAAGACTGCTGTGATTGTTGTACACTATATAAGGTGTTTTAAGAGAGATTATGTTCTGAATAAAAGAGTTTACAAAAGAAGTCAGAATGTTGAATCCGATATCAGACAGTTCCTTTTTCATACCAGGGCTCACAAAATCGCTAGCCCGACATCCCAGTCAGGCTACCAAAATGTATCACTGCCCTGCCCTACAGGCTACCTTAAATACAGGGCTTCTGCAGGTCCTTAAAACTCTGAATTTAGTTGTATAAAATTTAAGGCCATAAAAAGGTTTAAATGCGTTAAATGGTATAAGAAAAGTCTTAATTACAATTTCAACGGGTCTTGCATTTGGTGACGGAAAGACAAGAATCGCGATACAGCTGGATTAAACTTTAATAGGCAATTTAAAAAAATGGAATAAATATGAGTACTGCACATTTCAAAGTCGAAACGCGGCGCAGATGTTTCTACAGGTGTCTCTGAATTGAACCGTCTGTCAAAAAAGTGTCCTTGGCATTTTCATTTCTTCTTGCCTATAATGCCTGTTAAAGCAGTGTATATGAGCGCAGCGCTGCTTTGCGTACAGCTGTTAACATACCGGAAAATCAGCTATTTGCTCCAAATGCGCCACCTCGTGGCAGAGAGTGAATTTGCATTTACAGTGTGCCTGTCTTATGTTCAGATCAATGCTAATATCAACCCATTTTTTATGCAACAAACAGTTGTAAATAGGGATGTTAATTTCTATTATTTTTCCCAACCGACGCTCGTTAATCGATTATTAACCGTTAAACGACAAGATTATTTTAAATTAGAAGTGATTAGAACCGAATAAAATTTGAAAGAATAAGTGTCTGTGACCCGTTAAAAATACAAACATTTGTTTTCCGGGGATTAATTTTACTTGCACAAAAAGCAGCAAGTATTGTTAGATGGATAAAGCACATCAAATGTGGTAAATAGAAGAATAAATGAGTTTAGTTCTTGCATGTCAGGCAAGCATATTTGAGCTTCTGCAAGAACCAGTGAGGTTGGTTCTCACCCATCGAGCAGTTACTTTTGTGCTTCCATTTACCATATTCAAAACGGAGTGTCTATTTACACTGTGCAAATAGCCCACCTTGTTGGCAGAGGCTATTTACACTAACTTTGCCCACCAATGTGTGATTGGGCTTGTCAACACTACAAAAGACAACTGTCAAATGTCAGCTCCAGTAACGTAAATGGTAATGCGCGTACCGTTGTCTTTTTGATGCGAATGACCCGGGTTCGAACCTGCCTTTTGCCGAACTTGTTTTTCAAATCTCTTATCACATAGGAAAGGCATTTCATTTCAATAAAAATTAAGGAAATAATCAAAAAGTTGAAAATAAATATCGGTTAGGGTAGGTGTAGGGAGGGTGTTTATTGTCCCAATAAGGTGACATCCATTTAATAATTTGAATTCAAATTAATTTACACTGAATTGCGTACATTTACATTACTGCATACTGTTTTATAATGTACTGTAATACTAAGGTGCAGATAATTGCCACTATTTGCAAGTAGTATAAAAAGCAGAAAATCCTGCTATTTTAACAGTGCAAATATAATCTATAGCTATTTGCACCTGGTGTAAATAGTGTATTGTTAAAAAAAGACTGCTATTTTCACTTGGTGTTAATAGAATTCATTGTTGTTTGCATTCATCGCTAAGAAAATATGCTATTTTCACTTAGTGTAAATGGCATCTAATTGCTTTTTGCACTTAGTGTAAATAGCCTCTATCGCTATTTACACTTTGCAAATAGTCACTGCTATTCAATATGTTTTATGTATGTGCGTTGAACAGTGTTTCTATGTGAATGTAAGCTTGGATTAAACTTATCAATTATGGTGCATAACGTTATAATTTCTTTATGAACCTCTTCATCAAACATTTGGTGGAGTGATTTTCAATGGAGTGACCGAAATCTCTCCAGGGGTTTGACTTTATAACTTTGTTTTAAAACTGAACAAAAATCTTAGGATTTTAACTTTTTTGTGAACTCTTCCTTTAACCAAAACTAACCGTGATTGTCTGTGAAAATAATTGTTGTCCTCTTTCTGCAGATTCCTGGACTCAAAGCATAAAAATCATTACAAGATATATAATCTGTAAGTGTTTCAAACAACTTCAGTTCTGTAAAATGCTTTTACTGCTAGAACGTTTCCTTCCGTTTGCTGTTAAAAGCAGAAAAGCTGCAATGGTGTTCAATTGAACTTAAAAGAAAAACTTTTTGATCGTTGTGAGCGGAGGACATTGTCAGTGCACATAGGTCTGTTATTTAGCTGTGAATGTTCTGTTGGTTTTGACATTGATGCAAAGTTCTTAGCAGATATTTTACATTGAACTTCTGTACTTATCAGTTTCTTTGTGTTTAGATGTGTGGAAAGAAATTATGATACTACCAAATTTAACTGCAGAGGTATGATACTTTGCATAAATCTTCCATTTACATATGGTTTTGTAAATATGATTTCAGTTTTTGTGGAGTAATGAAGGTCTTGAACGTTTTGTTTCTCTTGCAGTGGCACAGTATCCGTTTGAGGATCACAATCCTCCTCAGCTAGAACTCATTAAACCTTTCTGTGAAGATCTGGATAAGTGGCTCAGTGAAAATGACAATCATGTGGCTGCCATTCACTGCAAAGCTGGAAAGGGACGTACGGGTGTCATGATATGTGCGTACTTGTTACACCGGGGCAAATTCAAAAACGCACAAGAGGCTCTGGACTTCTATGGTGAAGTTAGAACCAGAGACAAGAAGGTGATGTATATATTTTTGCTTTGTGTTTTCTTTCAAGTTGTGAATTTTAAGTTTTTGTTTAGAGATGTTAATCACAAGGTTCAGTTTTAAAAGTCCACACTGATATAGGCAGGTATGTTACTATCATGATAGTAATATTATAGTTAAATGTGTTTCGAACCTGTCAAGCCCTGGTAGATACAAATCTACAAAACCTACAAGCCCCCCCCGATTATTCTTCTGTGGAGGGAGTGCACAAGTGCCCATCCACTTTTTCAGTGGCCTTTGTCCCATAAGTATTTTTCCCATTCATTTTTCCTTTAGAGAATATATTTAAAAAATGTATTTGCTAAAGAGTTGTATGCCATGAATCAAACCAACCAGCTATGATGTGAATCAACCTTACACACATAGATTTGAATATCGAACAAAAAGGCAAAGGTACAAGACTGTACTTTATTGAGGGAAATAACTACAATCCTATGAAGCATTGCAAATGACCGAAGCAGAAATATACAATTATTGATTTAAAAGATGGTGATTTACAGAAAACATATTTGACATTTTATTGCAAAATTTGTATAAAATGTAAACATTTGTAAATGTTATACATTTATATTTATTTGTATAAAAATGTATATATTTGTATACAAAAATATTGAATCCGTTTGAGAGCTTAGGGAGACTGACTATTATGTCTTACACAGTGCTTTATGTGTGGCTGGGTGCTATGTAGCCCTTGGGCACGGTTTGCTTGTTTCGATTATCTGATTGGTTGAGATTACTTGGCAGTATCATGGGTCATGTAGTTTGTTTAAACCAGAAATTCTGTTAAATGATAACAAAAAATATTTAGAATAATGTAGGCTGATGGTTAATTAATTACCAATTAACAACCTTTTAGATGACTTTTAAAGGTTTGTAAGTAATTGTTAAAAATAAATTCCCCTTTGGAGTAAAGGGGTGGGATGTTTACTTCTGGAACCCAACTGCTGCACCCTTTTACGGAACTATGATGCAAATGTGTTGTGTTGTTGAGGCCAAGGAGGAGACATTTGCATTAACACTGCAGGTTTGCCGTTTCTCAGGGAGTGACTATTCCTAGTCAGAGGCGATATGTGTACTACTATAGCTACCTTCTGAAGAACAAGCTGGAGTACAAACCGGTGGCCTTGCTGTTTCACAAGATGGTGTTTGAGACCGTGCCTATGTTCAGTGGAGGGACCTGCAGTAAGTGAGATCTTTCCTTTTCTTTTTTTGTTCTTTCTGACACTTGTTTATACTTTGTACTGTCATCTGTTTCGGTGCTATTCAATCTAATGTGCTCCGATGAGACACATTGGTGTTCACACCTGGTATTACATTTACAAGTATGAATTTAGCAGAAGCTTTTATCCAAAGCGACTTACAGTGCAGTCAGGCTATACCTTTTTTTTTAATCAGTATATGTGTTCCCTGGGAATTGAACCCACAACCTTTTTACGCTGCTAACGCAATGCTCTACCACTGAGCCACAGGAACACTATTACTTGTATCTTGCATGTGTATTCTGTGACGAGTATGGACTTTTCCAACTTGTGATTGGGCATTATTTTCTTTTAGAGTTACGTGTAACCGGTAATGTTTAAAACTTAATTTTAAGTTGGTGGATAGGTGAGTTGGAGGCCCTTGAAAACATTAGTATTTACCATACAAATGCAACGTGGGCACATGCATTTCTAACTTCTGTCAGTTTCACATAGGATGTGACAGTCACAAAGGTCTGGGTCTGTTTCAGTAAGATGCACATAGTAAATCACACCCAAGTTAAACTATCTCTATTCTATTGCCCAGCTCTAAACCTCTTAATTTGGACAATTGGGCATTAAGGCATTACTAACATTAACATCACAAATTTCTGTAGTGTTTCTGTGAAAGATTTTGTCCTCTATTTATATGTGAATTTTAGCACCAGGCATTAATACCAGGTGTACACAGAGTCTTTGTAACTGGAAATCAAGTCTCTCACCTACCCCCCTCACACTTCTTCATCGTAACTGTGCTGAGAGACTGCTTTCACACGCAGTGTTCACGACTGCTTGCGGCTTTCCTTTTTGCTTCAACTGCTGTAAATTCTTTCCTACAAATTCAAACTCCTGCCGTTTTCTATGCACCTAGACGTTTAACCTTTATCCAGATCGACCTAATGTACTTCCAGGAGTTTTATATGTGCTTTAGCCACTTAGTCTTGATGTCTTCAAAGAAAAGTGGCTGGAATGTGTAAAGATTTTCCAAGCCTATTCTTTACCTGGAGTGCGAGTTTGTCCAGTGGTGCTGTAGCATCCATGTCTCTCTGTCTCTGACTGTACCTCCTCCGGGCCCTATTCTGAACACACTCTTGGTGACACTGACCAAGCCTGCTCTACGCGGTCCACAGCTTCTGGACTGGATCAGTCATAATGCTTTAGACAACCTGCTGTGTGAAATCTGAACTTTATCCTCCATTATATTTTATTTTTGTACTTGTATGATTGTAACGTCTGTTATGGGAGTTTTATATATATATATATTATATAAAATATATTATATATATATATTTTTAAGAGTGTACCTCATCGCCGAAGGGCTTCCCAGGGGTGTTGCACTTAGGGTTGTAACGATATACCGGTATGGCGATATACCATGATATAAACACGTATGATTATCATACCGTGTACATTTGCTTATCTACGGTATTGGGATAAAATAAAAGACACAGAATCTCACCTGCGCCTAGGCAACAACTTCCCACTTAACTATTCTCTTGCTCCACCCACTTTTACAACGGAGACAACATCAGAGGCCGAGGCCTTTATCTCTAATCTCTATCCCACGTCAAAATATAAATTAAAATTGGCAGTATGGGAATAATGTTACTTTGAATATAGAAAAGACGAATGCTTATTTGTCCTCGAGGATAGACACAGTTTGCAAAAACTGTGGTCACAAAGCGGCTGCAAAAAGAGGAAACCCATTGAACATGTTTACCTAGATTTCAGAACACCATCCCTCATCCCATTCATAACTTAAGTTTAAAGCCTTATGATTTCCGTGATGCGGAGTGAATCCCAGAATCCAGTCATTATGACAATGAATTTTCAATGCAGATGTCACATAAATGCGATTTTATAGATTGATTAAAAATCCAAAACAGAGCTGTCAAATCACTACATGGTCTGGTGTCTGTGATTTATTAAAGCGCAAAAACACTGCTATATAAATATATCTGTTTGTTTTTCGTGTCTCTGTGAATGAGCGGCGTTGTCGTGTACTACATACATGTATGCGCGCTGGCGCTGCTCAAAGTGTTTAACAGCGCCTGCTGTCTCACTATCTGAAGACGTGAACATAAACACTGAGAGCCTCACTGACACCTGAGAGAACAATTAATAATCCTTTCATTTTATTTGAGAACCATTGTCAAGTAAACTGACACGCAAAGCTCTTCACTACGACTCGTTCAAATAAAAGTCCACTTCTTAACTCAAAAAAATTGACAGAAATTACGACTGTACTATAATGTAGCCTACTTCTAAAATAATAATACTAATTTATAGAAACATTTAAGAAATCTAATTTCCCCTGTAATTTTATTTAGTAAATATCTGTTGTGTAGCCCTTAACAAAATCATAAAAGGATAAAAGTTATGTTAATTTAATTACATTTTAAAACCGTAATTAAATTGTTAAAGCTTTATGCATTAATTTCACTACCACCATTTTTGATAGTATATTTGTATTATATCATAAAAGTATAGAATCCAGAAAAATTGTCAATACAGAATTTATGAATTAGTAATGATGAATTGAAGTTGTTAAACTAATATATAATTAATGATTAAATTTACTTGATTGTTTTTTATTAATGAAATTTGAAAAAACACATGCTTCGAAACATTTGTTCAACCAAAAAAATGCCTCTTTTAATTGTTTGATACCGTGATATTTTCTGAGACTATCATACCGTGAAAATCTCATACCGTTACAACTATAGATTCCTCCAGAGTCTTTGATGGCCATTTAATATTTTAGTTCAGCCCAGTCTAGCTCTGTGTGTTGCAGGAGTGTGTGTGTTGTGTTTTTAGCTCTGTTTAAACGTTTCTTCCCCTCATAGTGCCCTCTCTTGCTCTTGCTCTGGCCAGGCCACTGGACAGTCTTTAATCTCCTTCTTTTTCTCCAAGGGGATTCTGCTGTAAAAAGCAAGAGTGACCAGATTCCGCATGGGTTCAGAAAAGCCAATTGGCATTGGGGTAACATCAGCTTTTTCTAAAATGTTTCTCATTTTCAGTTCTGTTAGCCTAGCCAGTGTTGCTCTGTAAAATGTGTTTGCCATGAACAAGTAAAAGCCCCTAGCGCCACTTTTGGGTGGACGTTTGTAATGACTCATTTGAGGGAGATGGGAAGCGTGGTCCAGGGTCAGGCTTTCTCAGAATAGGGCCCTTAGTGTGCCACTGTTATTTTGTCTCTTCTGTTTCAATATTTCTGCTGTTTCTATCCTGTTGTTTTCCTCTATGCTTTTCTTCTGTTTTATGTTAACAGATATGCATAAGCTCACATTTTGTTTGGCGCACAAGGCTGGTAGAGCAATTACACATTGTTTTATTTTGCAGATCCTCAGTTTGTGGTGCACCAGCTGAAGGTGAAAATCCACACCTCTAACCCAGCGCACACAAGGAGAGAAGAGAAGTACATGTACTTTGATTTTCCGCAGCCACTGCCTGTGTGTGGAGACATCAAGGTGGAGTTCTTCCACAAGCAGAACAAGATGATGAAAAAGGTACGTGTCAGTTCCCAGATGGCCCATAGTACTCTTACAAATCAGTATTGCTTTACTTTATTGCTGCATAGTAGTAAATGTAATGTTGTAATATTAGTTAATAGTGAGGATTAAGATACATTTTTACTTCAGTATTTCATGCAGGTTTTTTTAGGGATGGAATTTTGTGGTAAGAGTCAGCCGTATGTCCTAAATCTGACCACAGTATGAATAATTTATATCATGATATCAGTATAGATCACAATATAGTGCTTATTATGCTTGAAATTCAACCTAAATTTTGTTTTACTAAATGGAATATAATGGCATGTATTATGCTTTATAAAAATATATCTTAATTATTTAGATGATTTAGTGATTAATGTGCTCTAAATGCTACAAATGGAGGGAAATTAAAATTAAGTAAAAATCTGTTACTTGATCTCAATTTATTACAATTACTTTTATTTTGAACTTGAAACAAAAGATAAGATTATTCATGACAAATGAGTAAGTCTGGCATCAGCATCAAAATGGCTTCTACCAGGGTTGGGCGGTATGAAAAAAATCTTAATCACAGTAATGATATATCATTATGTAGTTATTTTGTCTGGACATCGAGTTAAATGTATTATATATTACATAACCATATGGTAATTTTTTATTTTCAATTATATATTGATTTAAATACTTTAATGAAAGGGATGGGTGTAAACCACAGGCTGTATCTGAGATTATTAATTATGTTTTTAAATCTCTTGTCAGAACAGATACTAAAAGGAAAAACTCTAAACTGCTCCATGTGGATTATAAGGCTATTATAAACATTTACATTAATTTATTCTAAAGCCGCTTTGAATTAACGTGTATTGTGAAAATTATATACAAATAAAAACTTGTTCTAAATGAAGCTTTATTTTATAAAATGATTTGTTTTGTTAACCAGGATAAGATGTTTCACTTCTGGGTGAACACCTTCTTCATCCCTGGACCAGAGGAAAGCTCGGAGAAGGTTGAAAATGGAGGTTTAGTGAAGGAACTTGATGGGATCCAAACCGCAGAACGAGGAGAGAATGACAAGGATTATCTAATCATGACTTTAACCAAGAACAACTTGGATAAAGCCAATAAGGATAAAGCCAACAGATACTTCTCTCCAAACTTCAAGGTGTGTTAAGCACTTTTGCTCATCGCCTTCCAATTGCTGTTCATTAAGGTGTTAAACTGGTGGTAGGCTCATCCAAAGTTGTAATGTTCCAAGCTACAAATGTTTAAATGGCTAAATTGTGCTTTGTTCCCCTATTAGGTGAAGCTGTACTTCACAAAACCAGTGGAGGAACCATCCAACTCGGAGGCCAGCACTTCTACATCTGTAACACCGGATGTTAGCGATAATGAACCGGACCATTACCGGTATTCAGACACAACAGACTCGGACCCTGAAAATGAACAGTATGATGAAGAACAGATTACTAAAGTTTGAAATATTTTTATGGGAAGAAAAAAGAAACCATACGTAATAGAGTTGTATAAAGGAGAAAACTTGAATAAGAACTGAAAGCAAGTACTTTTTTTCCACCCCTTTTTTTTTTTTTTTTTTTGAAGCAGAATTAGGACATGTCACACAAATTCCACCAGTTGTAGGGACAAAAATGCTGACCAATTTTTCTTTTGTTCATTCACTCTGCTCCATGAAGTATCAACACTGATGTTCCATGGAAAACAGCATCAGTAGCTATTATGTAAATACATGTTCATGCCGTAACACGAGAAAGGAAACCCAGTCAGGATGGGAGATCGTTTATGGGAGAAATTCAGTGGAGTTGGAAATTCGCTGCTCCATCAACCTGTTGAAACCTAGGCCAGTGCTTTAATCAACATTCATGCCCCCATGTCTGTCCTTCTCTAGTCTCCTACCTACTGTGAAACGCTTCTCATGCTGCTGGAAGGCCACCACGTGTCAGTCGGGCTCTGCTGTGCAGTGGAAACTGCTTCTCTTGCCATTTTTTAGTCTGCTTTCGTCATTATTACTACTACTAGAATGGAGGTGGTAATGATTCTACTAAACTACACGACACCTTGGCAGAAAACACAACGTATAGCTCCACCATGTATTATTATTTCTTTTTTTTTTAATGCAAATATACATACAACACAACAGGGAAACCAGTGTTGCAATAATGTTGATGAAGGTGTGCATGTTATTGGAATCAGTTTCCATGTTGTCGAATAAATAGTATACAATGTTTTTCTAAAAAAAAAGGTTTCTAAAGTCATTTACAGTTTGATTGTTTTTGGGAAGAAGAAAACCACTCTTTCTTCTGCAGATGGGATATTAATCTATAAACAGACATTTTGTAACACTTCATTGATATAATTTAAAAGTTTCCCTTCAAAAATTGGCACTTGTTTAAATCAGCTCTCACAGAAAGCTTTTGTTTTCTGTTTCACTTAAAGGGTCACGCTTTGAGCTCAAGGTAGCGTCAGTCCTAAAATTTCTCTTCAGTATGTTGTGGGATACGCATCAATCTCTCTGGCCACGGTTCACTACAGCGATCTCTGGTCAGAACGGGTTTGATGGTGTACAGCATCTCTGGTAATGCATGTCAACACGGAGAAGCCCTTTCTGAATGTATCAACCTTGGATGCAAGTTTTGATTAGATTTCAACAGCGTTTAACAGTGTTTTTTTTCCAACAGTGTTTTTCTTTCTTCCTGGCTGTGTCAGACATCAGATTTTTGGCTCCCTATAACATGTTTGTAGCCTTATCGTGCATGATCTAATGAAATCTGGATCATTTATCTAGCAATGGTGCTTGCTAACGTAAACTCTCAATGTATAGTACAGTCATTTTGAAGTAAAGAACCTTATGGTGCAAGCATTCAAATGCACTACGGTGCGTTAGTTTCTAACAATTTGATGTCTCTCACGAGCTAGTTCTGTATTTTTTGTTGTATTAAACGGGCCTCGTTCCCTTTGGAATGAGCATAGTGCAGCTATGGATTTTACACAGTCGTGTGCTTGCTTCAGAAATATTAAAGCCCTATATATGAGAATATTTAAATGTATAATTTTCTTTTAAGCATGCCAAATCTTTTTTAACATCTGGCTGATGTGGCCAGACCAAATAAAAAAGACTTTCTCAGTCTCTTGGGCAAGAATCTTCACTAAGGGTAGTGAGTAAGCTGCCTTTCTCGTACTGTTAATGTTCAGGCTTCACTCTTCTGCACACCGTACATCTCGCCTTCGTTTAGAGAAAGAATACGTTTCCCTGACACGAGGAAGAGACCGGGCCTTCCTTTGAGATTGTACACTAACCAATCCAGGAATAAAAGCAAGCCTATCAAGGATTCTCATTTTGTTTACATTTTATCACATCACTGAAAACCTGCCAAAATTAAGCTTAATCATTTTTGTGTTATGATTTTCATTGTGCTCAGAGGAGGAGGCAGGGCCCACGGGAGGTATTCTTTGCCTTACTTGAAGTTGACAATGCTTACTCGTCTACAGCTTTGATACCTACCATTCTGCCCAAGCACTGACTTATTTAAAGCTACTATAATAGAGCAACATATTGTACTAGACATTTGCACTGTTACAGGTCTTTGCAGGGTTTCAGTCAGCGGTCCACAGTATTGTTTTAGTTATATTTTGTCCTTTTTGTTTTCTGGAAATGCTTTACAGCAATCAAAAGCAGTAGAGTAGAGGTGAACTGAAAAGATGTTAATATTGTCTGTGCATCCCAATAGAATCAAATGTGTTTTTATTGACTGATTTTTTTTCTTTTTTTAAAGAAAGCATAAAATAGAAAAAAAAATGAATAAAGCGACTATTTATGAAAGTATTCGTTGACATTTTGGCAATGACCCTCTGCAGGTATTTCCCAGAGTCCCTCTACATGTATGTTGATGTGTTTAAAATGTTTAGCGTGTGATGACTGAAGAGTATCACATGATGGACTTGAATTTAAAGCGATAGTTCACCTAAATATACTCAGGAATAGGTCTTTCAAACCTGTGTGATCAAAATGAAGATATTTTGAAAGTTTGAGATGTTTTTGTCCACAATGAAAGTCCGTTGGGTTCCAACATTCAGTTTATTATATGGATAAATACAGGTTTGGAACAACACACTGTTCAAATTGAGAATATTTGACAAGAAAATACTATTTCAGTCTTTATACTTGATTTCAAATTTAATTATGCCATTTCTTAGTAGTAATTTATTATATTCACTAGCAATTTCACCACCAGATTTTTTTAGTGCATGAAGGATGAGTAAATGACGAATGTTCATTTTTAGGTGAACTATCCTTTTAAGCCTCAGATCGTCTCTGCAAGGAGACACATCCCTTGACAATTTAGCCACAGTACCTTTATACGCAGCCCCTCAGACATCTTGTACGTGGCACGGGTGTGTGGAGCTCACAGGCAGCATGAAAAATTAATTTCCAGCTTTAATGAAAAACAAAACGTCTTCAAAGGTGCCAGTGTATATGTTTCACGTCACACTTTCTTAGCTGATTTGTGCAATATGTTATGATGCCTGTGGTTGCCACAAAGTGCCTCTCGTTTACAGTTAAAGAAAAAGTACTTGCTTTAAAAACTGTCGTAAGACATCGTGTCATGCATGCGGACGGTTGGATGGGTAGATGGGGTGGTACTGTGCACTAAATCGTCCAGCTAGACTTGCAGCAGGGGGCCCTTTGGACTTCGGCCATGTTCCATTAGAAATCATTCTTCTCCCAGAGGGTTTTTACGTTCACGTAATGTAAACGCAGTATATTTTCAGTCTCTTAAGAAAACAGCCTTACTCCGTTTCAGCCTGTTCAGATACTATTGTGCTGTGCAACAGTTGCTCTGTGTAATGCTTATGCACTGAGAATACACAAACCAACCATGTATGAAATACTGTACAGGTAATCATGTTGCTCATACAAATCACATGTTTGTTTGTAATTGTATGTGTAAACTGCCCTTTATCTTAGTGTTATAAACTCCACATAAATCCAATAAAGTCTCATTCTTGTCAGTTTGTTGTTTTTGACAGCATTCGATATTTGTCGATCTGAATTCGTAGTTGCGTGGCATTGGGAGTTTGTTTACTTTCTAGCATTTGTTGATTACCAAAAAAAAAATGGACTCCCTTATTCTCAAGGTTATGAGAAGCAAAAATCAAGGTTTTGCAGAACTTAGTGTATTCTTAATTTTTCTTCCAAATTATTGTAAGTTTTAAAACTTAATTGCATTTCACAAGTTTAGTAAGTGATTCTTTCACACTAAAATAATGTTATATTGCATAAACAGTGTTTATTTGTACACTTACAAGTTGGCCCCATTCATTTCCATTGAAACCTAGATTGAGTTAATTTGCAAAAACATAACTCCAATAATAACTCAGTTTGTACAATGAAAAAAAATTGTTACAAACTAATTAATCACAATCAAACTGCAGTTGAGTTATTTACACTAGGTAAAAAAAATGACTAAATTATACAGCTAACATAATAAAAAACCATTTGTTTTTGCAAATAAATCTTTTTTGTGGTCATCAAGAAATGTTTAACAATAGCTGTCTATTGAGTATTTAAATTTGAATATTTCTTCAAGGAGCTCTACATTGAGGCTACAATGTTCATATTCATAACCACAAATCATCAGTTTTCACTCCAGTACATGTATACTTGTTACTGAAATGAAATGATTATCTCACTCGTATGAAAATTCTATTGGGTAATCTAGTCTTGCGTTTTCTGGCCAAATGCATTAGTGTGAGACTGATTTACTTGAGTAGGCCTCATGGTTTTTGTTTCCAGCTGCCCATTACAGCTCTAGTTCTGGCTGAACTCATGACTTCAGTCTCATGCTGAAGGTGCTTTTCATGTCAGCTGAGAAAAAATTCAGGAAAACTGTTCTGTTTTTTTCCCTCTCTTTAACTTCTCTAAAACTGCTCTTGGGGACTATTTAGATTTTCTCAACAGAACGAAGAAATATTTATAACCTTCTGTAAATAAACTGCCGTATGAGATACATCTTTGTGCCCAGAAAATAAACTTTGATTTTAAATATATCTCTATTAGGTTTAAAAAGAGATCCAAGTTAAAACCTCAAGCCGCACACTTTGTGTCTGGAGCCTGACTGGAGATCTGTAAATGTTAATGACCTCTGGTTTACCCTTCTACCCTGTTATCTATAAATAAAGGCCTCGCTGTCGGACCTCCAGGAGCCGCAGAGACGCTGCTTACATAACCTGCGTGCATGAATCTCACTAATTTCCAAGAGAAATTGGTTTAATGTACAGACTCATGAGCTTGTCGTCTTAACTGCTGATCTTTGATCGCGCCGTTTCTCCTGTTTGCAATAAATGTGGCGTGACAAACTCTTTTAAGAAGAAATCATTCCAATTTAGCATGTTATTATTCAAGGTCAAGGTTTGTTTTCATCAGTTAATATTTTCTCTTCTTTAGGCTGAGATGTTATGCTATTTTAAAAACAATTTAATAGAGAATGCCCTTTAAATTTCACTAATGAGAATTTTTCACTCTTTTGGAACACGTCTAAAATAATCTGCTACTCCGAGATATACATCACATTATTACTGTACAGTAACTTTATTTATCTTACCCTATTAGCACATTTTATCTGGTTTAATACTACTACTACTATTAATAATAATAATTTGATAAAAAATACAATGCACTGCTTTTTAAAACTCTTCCATTCTGAATACAACAGAACACTGCAAGTGTTTTCTTGATCAGTATTTTTGTTTTGTTTGCCAATAAAATATCTAAACCATTAAACAAGTTTATTTTTTTTTGCATAAAATATTTGAATTTGCATAATATACATGCTTTTAGAGTATTTAGCTGGTTGAACTTGTCCTACCCCAATAACAAAATGCTTTTGTCTTGTTTTAAGCATAATAATAATATTAATAATAATAATAAAAGTACTCTTACTACTACTAATAATACAAATTATCATAATAATAATAATCTTAATTCAAGATCCGTTCTCAGATTGTATTCATTTATTTATTTATTTATTTATTTTAAAAATATTGCTATGCTTATTATTAATAATACAAACCAATAAAATAAGTTCAATGACATTTTATAATTTGACCTCATGAGGTGGGACAGGACATTTTTACTCTATAAGAGGGGACAAACAGTACTATTCATTTTAATTCATTTTAATTTAATAATTAAATTACATATTGTGGTCTAACATATCAAATAATTATCATAACAAAGTAGCATTTGTGCTTTTAATGCTTTAAAAAAAGTAATGGGATACAATTTGTGGCCATGTTGTGTAATACATAGTCCGCTTTGTCCTGTGGCTGATGGGGGGAGACGGCAGTGACCCAGGACACACTCAGCTCAGGTCAGAATTCAAAAGGAGAAGTAAATGTTTCAACACCGCCTCCCCTTTCCACATTCACAGTGTGACCATGTCATGATGGCCATTATCTGCCATGCTTGACAATCTCGTGAGGAATCTCACTGTTACGCTTTCACTTTTATTTCTCTCTTCCTCAGACACATATCTGCATTGTTTTGTGTTTGTACACATACAGTACATTCATGTCATTTGATGCTCCCATGGAGGTGTCAGGACCCTTGAAAACAAAAAATGGCATGAACATTAGGAATTTTATAAGCGGCGGTTACTTAAGTCATATTTATAAACATGTTAAACAGGCAGGCCTGATGGTAGGGCTGGTTCTGCGGTATGTTTTCCACCCGCGGCCCTGATCATCAGATGTAACAGATGGATTTGAAGTCCTGTTTTTCTTTTCAGTGAAGTTGACTGAAGCTCAGGGCTGTGCCACAGTTACCTAACAACACCAGCAGCATGGTAACTCCCCAAGAGGAGCATGACATAACCGCCTCCTACATGCTCAGCTACAGAAAGGGAAAAACGCAGCTCTATGGGAACTGGGGAAAGTCTGCTTAAATAGAAAGTGTAAAAAATCATGCCCTTTCTTGGAGTTAAGGAACATGGTAAAAAAAAATGTCCACATTAGATTTGCAAGACAGCTGCAAATAAAAGAATTAAACAGATTTGACTGTTTCCAGCCTGTCACAAGCGTCTCATTTTGAGACGTGCTGTCGGACAGTCTTGCATAAGCCATATTTACTTCAGTGTCTTCCAGCATGAAGACCAGCGTCAGACGGTGTTTGTACGTACAGCATGCTGCGGCCGGTCAGGTCTCACATATAAAACTGTGACATACCAATACACAGCCCTCCCATTCAGAATACTCCAGAACACAGCCTTTTTATTCTTTGATCAGTATTTTTGTCTTTTTCCAATACATTTTTTTTTTTTTATTAAGCAAGAACATTTCCCCCTAAAGTATTTGTATTTTGCACAATATACTTGTTTTCAGAAAAATATTTTATACTACGGTCATTTGTCTCACTCCGCTGTTTTTGTTTTAAGCATAATAATAATAATATTAATAATAATTATTATTGTTAGTAGTAGCATAATAACAACAACACTAATAATTATCATCACCTTCTTTATCATAATCATCATTGTCATAATCATCATCATCATCATAATTTAAGATACAGTATCTCACAAAAGTGAGTACACCCCTCACATTCGGCAATCAATTTAGTATATCTTTTCAAGGGACAATACTATAGAAATGAAACTTGGATATATTTTAGAGTAGTCAATGTGCAACTTGTATAGCAGTAAAGATTTACTGTCCTCTAAAAATAACTCATCATACAGCCATTATTGTCAAAAAAGATGGCAACAAAACTGATTTGTGTATCTTGTTTTAGAGCAGTTAAAATTTGTTTTTTTGAGTACAATTCTCTCATACTGACCACTGGATGTCCAATTCTCTCATACTGACCACTGGATGTCCAACATGGCACCTCATGGCAAAGAACTCTCTGAGGATTTGAGAATTAGAATTGCAGCTCTCCAAGATGGCCTAAGACAGTGGTTCTCAAACTTTTTACACCAAGTACAACCTCCGAAAATATTTGGCTTTCCAAGTACCACCATTATGACCAACATTAAAATGCAGTATAAATGGCTGCCCACTGCTCCGGTGTGTGTGTGTGTGTGTGTGTGTGTGTGTGTGTGTGTGTGTTCACTGCTGTGTGTGTGCACTTTGGATGGGTTAAATGCAGAGCACAAATTCTGAGTATGTCATGTCACTTTCACTTTTAGTAGCACTATACACAGTTTTTACAAAAAAAAATGTAAAAAAAAAAACGAGTCAGTTTTAATCCTTAGAAGGATATTTATTATTGTCAGCCTCTTAAAATATAGTAAATACACAGTTTGAACATGAACACTGCACCGTGCTTACTTCCACGTAAATAAAAAACGTAATTATTAAATTAAAATATATTGTACCTAAAAGTGAAATAAAAACTGTACTTAAAGATTAAATGAAAATGTATCATACTTACTTAACATTTAAGTACAGTAACTTGGTTTTTATTTAACTTTAAGTAGCTACAATACATTTTCATTTAATCTTTAAGCACAGTACAGTTTTTATTTCACTTTTAAATAAAAAAGTACTTGATAAAAAAACACAGGCTGTATATGTGTAACCCCCCCCGGGTCCACACCATCCTAACTCGTTCTTGCTTTGAACGGGTCTCGAACTCGGGATTCCGACGCGGGAGGCGGGCACTCTAACAGAGACGCCAAAGCTAGAGCGCCTCTTTTTGAGGTCAGGGGAGTGAGGTTTTACACACAGCCCTTACTGGCATACATCCGTTACATATGTAGCTGCAAGTAACAACAATCAGGCCACGTTTCCACCAAAGCCAGCTGAAAACACCCAGGTGTGAGTGCTTGAGAGGGCAGCGTATTTTCGGTTGCTATGATATGGAATATCCGCTGAAGTAATATGGCAGACGCATCACGAATGAAATGTTTCTCCAAGCATTATTTTTCATAACAATATTATTGTACTCCGGCAATTCCATCTGGTAAAGACATAAATACTCAGAGACAAGCAATATTAACTTCTCCATTGCTGTTAAGTCGTAGTACAAGCAGGGTGTGACGTATTAGTCCCGCCCCTCCTCCACTGTGATTGGTTAGTTGACTAAAAAGTGACAGTGATGAGTGCTAACATTCTTAAATTCTCGGTGCCAAGAAAAAAACGCCCGAGTGCTCAGCATGAAAAAGACGCTCCCATTTAAAACAATTAAAAAAAAATCGCTTTGGTGGACACGCGGCTTGATTTATATTTAATTCTGAGATTCCTCTGCGTACCACTAGAGGAATCTCACGTACCACTAGTGGTACGCGTACCACACTTTGAGAACCACTGGCCTAAGATATAAGAAGTTCGGTAACAGCCTGATAACTGAGTTACAGTACAGTGGCCAGGGTCATACAGAGGTTTTCAAAGACGGGTTTCACTCGGAACAGGCCTCGCAAGGGTCAATCAAAGAAGTTGAGTCCTTGTGCTGCGCGTCAGGTGCAGAAGCTGGCTTCAAAAAACAGACGTATGAGTCCTGCCAGCATTGCTTTAGAGGTTGCAGAAGTGGACGGTCAGCTTGTCAGTGCTCAGACCATAAGCCACACACTGCAACAAGTCGGTTTGCATGGCCGTTGTCCCAGAAGGAAGCCTCTTCTGAAGCTGGCTCACAAAAAAGCCTGCAAACAGTTTGCTGAAGACAACCTAGCCAAGAGCATGAATTACTGGAACCATGTCCTGTATTCTGATGAGTCTAAGGTAAACTTCTTTGATTCAGATGGTGCCCAGCATGTGTGGTGACGCCCAGGTGAGGAGTACCAAGAATATTGTACCTTGCCTACAGTCAAGCATGGTGGTGGTAGCATCATGGTCTGGGGCTGCATGACTACTGCTGGTACTGGGGAGCTGCGTTTTATTGAGGGAAACACGGATTCCAACATATACTGTGACATTCTGAAGCAGAAGATGATGCCCTCCCTTCAGAAACTGTTTTCCAACATAACAACCCCAAACACACCGCCGAGATGACAACTGCCTTGCTGCTGAAGGTGACGGTGATGGAGTGGCCAAGTATGTCTCCAGACTTGAACCCTATTGAGCATATGTGGGGCATCCTCAAGCAGAAGGTGGAGAAGCTCCGTGTGTCTAACATTCAGCTGCTCCATGATGTCATTATGGAGGGGTGGAAGAGGATGCCAGCAACAACCTCTGCAGCTCTGGTGAATTCCATGCCCAGGAGGATTAAGGCAGGGCTAGATAATAATGGTGCCCCTACTAAATATTAACACTTTGGACATAGTTTTGACATGTTCACTTAGGGTGTACTCATTTTGTTGACAGTTATTTGGAAAATAATGTTATATGTTGAGTTATATTTAGAGGACCGTACATTTGTACTTCTATACAAGCTGCACATTGACTACTCTAAAATATATCCAAGTTTCATTTGTGCAGTATTGTCCCTTGAGAAATTATACAAAAATATTTGCTGAAATGTGAGGGTTGTACTTATGTGAGGGAGTAATTATCATCTTAATTCAAGATATATTACATGTAGTGCTGTCAAATGAACAATCGTGATTAATCACATAAAATTAAAAGTTTTTGTTTACACAATTTATGTGTGTCTACTGTGTATATTTATTTTGTATATATAAAGACACACACATACAGTATATATTGAAAATATTTACGTTTATATTTATTTTAGTATAATTTATAATGTATAAAAATATATTTAATATATAAATCTAATATATAAATGCATGTGTTTGTATTTATATATACATAATAAATATACACAGTGCACACACATTTAATATTTAAAAAACTTTTCTTTTGGATTTGATTAATCGCGATTAATCATTAATCATCATTACAGGATTTTTCTTTTACAAAATACTGCTGATTATTATTAGTTACATTATTAATAATAATACTAATTCAAGATATATTCTCTGAAAAAATGACGTGACATACGACCAAGTATGGTGACCCATACTCGGAATTTGTGCTCTGCATTTAAATATAAAAGTTATTTAATATTTACAGGTGGATCTAAAAAATTATTTCAAAAAGTGAAACTTTCATATATTCTAGATTCATTACATAAAGTAAAACATTTCAAAAGCTTTTTATTTGTTTTAGTTTTGATGATTAGAGCTTACAGCTCATGGAATTCAAAATATTTACATTTGAATATTTCAATAAATTACCATCCCTGCATCCCCTTGTTCTTTGAAACCACACTAATGGGGAACACTGCTGACTTGGCAAGGGTCCAGAAGACAATCATTGACACCCTTCACAAAGAGGGTAAGTCACAGAGGGTCATTACTGAAAGGGGTGGCAGTTCAAGGAGTGCTGTATCAAAGCATATTAAATGCAAAGTTGACTGGAAGGAAGAATTGGGTAGGAAGATGTGCACAAGCAACAGGGATGACGAGCTTGAGAATACTGTCAAGTAAAGCCGATTCAAACACTTGGGAGAGCTTCACAAGGAGTGAAAAGAAGCTGGAGTCAGTGCATCAAGAGTCACCACGCTCAGAGATCTTCAGGAAAAGGGCTACAAAGCCACTTCTGAAACAGAAGCATCGTCAAAAGCATCTTACCTGGGCTAAGGAGAAAAATAACTGGACTGTTGCTCAGTGGTCCAAAGTCCTCTTTTCAGATAAAAGTAAATTTTGCATTTCATTTGTAAATCAAGGTCCCAGAGTCTGGAGAAAGAGTGGAGAGGAACAGAATCCATGTTGCTTGAAGTCCAGTTTGAAGTTTCCGAAGTCAGTGATGTTTTGGGCTGCCATGTCATCTGTTGGTGTTGGTCCATTGTGTTTTGTCAAGTCCAAAGTCAATGAATCCGTCTACCAGGAGATTTTGGAGCACTTTATGCTTCCATCTGCTGACACGCTTTATGGAGATGCTGATTTCCTTTTTCCAGTAGGACTTTAGCACCTGCCCACACTGCCAAAACCACTTCCAAGTGGTTTGCTGACTATGATATTACTGTGCTTGATTGGCCAGCCAACATGCCTGACCTGAACCCCATATGGAATCTATGGGATATTTTCAAGAGAAAGATGAGAAACAGTCGATCCAACAATCCAGACGAGCTGAAGGCTCAATAGTGCCTCAGCAGAGCCACAGGCTGATCGCTTCCATGCAACACCTCACTGATGCTGGAATGTGTGCTAAAGGAGCCCCGGCCAAGCATTGATTGCATAAATTAAGATACTTTAAAGAACTTGAACTGTTCTGTTGTGCAAATGCTTTTTTTTATTGACCTAAAGAAATATTCTAATATTGTGAGATACTGGATTTTTGACTTTCATGAGCTGTAAGCTCTAATGATCAAAATTAGGACAAACAAACAAAAACACATTTGGAATGTTTTACTTTACATGTAATGAATAAATTAGTGGTGGGCCGTTATCGGCGTTAACGTGCTGCGTTAACGTGAGACTCTTATCGGCGATAAAAAAAATATCGCCGTTAATCTATTCTCAAAGTTGGGTTGGGAGCTGGGTCTATACTACGCAAGCTATGATGACGTTCACCCTGATATTTTAGCGGATGTATACCTAGCCGAATTGCACTGTAGGGGGCGAGCGAGTCTTGAACTAGAGGCTCGCAGTCCGTGATGGACAGATTGTTAACGGCTGGTCTGTGTGGTAATACAATCGGGCACGACATCCAAACGCTCACCTATCATTCATCAACCTCAAATATGGCTTTTCATCTGAAAGATGTATGTAGTAACAACTTTACTTGGCGCTCAATATGATGTTAACCTAGAGAAATGTGCGCTATTGAAGTGTTTGTGTGGAAGCGCGTTTGCTGCAAGGCAGGCTCCGGTGCGTTCACTTGCTCTTAAAATCTCCGTCATTTTTGGTCATACAGATAAAAGTAGCCTAATACATCTTTCGAATCTGTAAAGACTCTATGTTTATTTGTGTGCACTCAGAATAACAACGAAACGTTGCGCTTTTAAGCAAACAGGATGCGCTTTAGGTCTCATGTGAACTTGAGCGAGAAACTTGAAACTTCGAATATATCTAAAAATACAGTACATAGAAAAATATATCTATAGAGAGTGAAATGTCCAAAAATAAAAATAGAAGGCGTGTGTGTTAGCATGGATGATTTACATGAAATTTAATCTGTGCAACACTGTTCATAATAAGATGGCTTTCAGTTCAATATAATAACAAAAAGCGACATTTTGGGTTTTATTCAACTAATAAGGTGGGCACGCTGTGATCTGTACTATATATTTTACTGTAATTGACAGTTATCGGCAAAAAAAAAAAAAAACAACAACGGGAGTGGGAGGGAATGGGAGTCATTCTTCCGGGAGTGGAGCAGGATTTTCCTCCAGTTTTTTGGGATTGGGACGGGAAGAGATTAAAGTTTGTGATGCATTTTGGAAACAGGAGATGAGCCCCTGGTCTAATGCGCCACCTGGCTTGAGAAACCCGTTCTCAAAGACTTACTTTTAGACATTATTTGGGTAGCACACATATTCTGAATGCCTTCGGCAGAATTCAAATGAGCCATTTTAATCTAGATTAATCTAGATTAATTCCAAAATTAATCTAGATTAAAAAAATTAATCTATGCCCACCTCTAGAATAAATACATGAAAGTTTCACTTTTTGAAATAAGTAAAAAATAAAAGAATAATTCACGATATTCTATTTTTTTTAGATGCACCTGTTTTACTCTAAAACACTAATTTTTGTGACATTTTTTACACTCTAAAAAATACTGGGTTAAATAAAACCCAGTGCTTGGTAAAATATGGACAAACCCAGCAATTGGGTTGTTTTCAATCAATAGGGGCAGTAACCCAACCGCTGGGTCAAAACAACCCAATTGCTGGGTTTTATGTAACCCAGCATTTTGTTTTAGAGCCTATCTATCTATCTATCTATCTATCTATCTATCTATCTATCTATCTATCTATCTATCTATCTATCTATCTATCTATCTATCTATCTATCTATCTAATATATCTATCTACATACTAATTAATATTATTCTATTATTATAATAGAAGTTATTATAGTTTACAAATTCTAATATTTGAATTGAAAAAAAGTAAATATATCTTGTTTTAAGGATGTTTAGATATTTGATTGGAAAATCCTTCTTTGTTTTTTTTGGTGAACCACACATTCATCTATGACATATGATGCCTTGTGGAGGACTCGAACAAGAGGGCAATAAAAGATATGATCTGGCTTCTCATCCACTGCTCTGGAAACAGGCATGAGACAGAGAAGCCAGGTATGGCCACTGGCCTGAGCATAATGGAGTGTGTCTTGGCCGGCTGGATGGCTGAAATGGAGGGTCTGCTGACAGACAGACAGGTGGGCCTTGTTCCTCTCCGTCTCCAGCCAAGACATTGCACAGTCATCAGCACTTCCACTGCCAAAATGACTGAGCTCAGAAAGACCTCTCAGTCTGTCTGGCACCTCTGTCATTACAAAGAGTCATGAACAATAAGAAGTAATCTCAGTTTTATCTATGGCTAGTCTAAATAGTTGCATGCGTAAACAAACACTCACATGCAGATAATTGTGATGTATACCAGTGCAAGACAGCAATAATAGTGACTAAACCAGAGTGAGCCTGAAGTCAAGCAAAGCTCCTGAATGCAACTCATCAGATGGTAAATGAGGAGCTTACTCATCTCTAACAGAGGGTAAGTGTGATTCACCACAGGTCAGTCAGTTCATATGAATTGGAGAACAGGAGTAATCATAAGACCTTTTGGTTTTGCTTATTTATTCAGAAAATGTGTCTAAAATGTAAAATTTAGCCTCAAATTACATATAATCTCAATAGTGTTCAAAAGTTTGGAATCATCAACGTATAGATAAATAGTTACATAGATAGAGATTTAGAGAGTAATTAAGTCTTTTATTAATCAGGGATGTATTAAATTGATCACTTTTACACTGTGTACACTTTCAAAAAGTGTACTTAAGAAACTTCAAACATAATTTAAGTTCATTACATTTTAAACAGTAGTGTACGTACAGTATAGCGAATTAAGGAAGATCATTGACATAAAAAATGTTATAATGTTTTTGTATTTTTCTTTCGTAGCAATTCATTTCAAAGGATATATAGAGCTTAATGTGCTAATATAGAGTTGGATTGTGCTTAAGAATAATATATTGTTCTTGAAAATTCAAAGAAAAGTTGAGATGTTGGATGAATCCCATGAAACCAGTGTACAACATGTCCAGTTATTAATAGAGGAGGAAATAGGAAATGATAAGTGTATACCACATACTTTTTTCTTCATTTTGAGCATTTTCTTATGGATCATTAATATGTCAGGGAATATAATCTCCACTGACTGATTTTTAGCAAGTTTAGTGTTCACAATATATCTTGGCTGCTCCTTTGCCACCACTGTTGGTCTGACTTGGTGACACTTGCCCTCAAATATTATTGTAGCCATCTGTAATGAATCAAGTTCTTCCCTTTCAAGAGTGCTGAGTACAAACTGAACATAATGTTCAGACTCTATTGTTTTGGCTTAATCTATCAAATAAACAGCTAGTCTGGGGTTATTGACAAAAATAAAAGTCATTGTTTGCTGAAGGCTAAGGTTGTGTGTGGTCTCAAAGTTGACGAAAAGCATTTTCTTTTGTATTTCATTAAATTGTTTGATTGTTACATCTGTTATATAATTACATTTATAACAGCAGTGCTTTGCTTTGGACTTCTCAATTCATGCAGCAAAAGCCATAGATCAAATTTCCTCATCTGCACTCTTAAAAGTGATCTCTGTCTAAGAGGTTTGAGGCTGTCCTTGAAATATTTTAGAAGTTAATTAAATCTCTTTGCCATCTCTTTGTTCTCTTTTACAGTTTAGTCATTTTTAAATAGAGAATCATGATATGAATGTCCTTACTAATAGCAACCAATACCTCTCAAGGTGTCTGTCTGAGGTCAGACTTTATTTAAGGTCCAATTCTCGCTATTAACACAACTTTTGCCTCAATAAACTCCTAATTTGCTGCTTATTAATGGTTAGTAAGGTATTTGTTAAGTTTAGGTATTTAGCAGGATTAGTGATGTAGAATATGGTCATGAAGCTTCATATGAGCTTTATAAATACCAATAAACAGCCAATATGTTAATTATAGACATGCTAATAAGCAACTAGTTAATAGTGAGAATTGGTCCCTATACTAACCCTCATGCCATTTTGAACCTGAATGACGTTCACTCATTTGTGGAATTTTTAATAATGCGCTGGTTGCTCTTTTCCATGCAAATGAAGCAATTACAAAGAAAGTTTCCAGAAATGACACAAAATCACAAAAGTGGTCCATATGACTTGTTCAAGTCATCTGATGCCATTTAATAGCTATGATAGAAACAGGCTGAGAGTTGTCATAATTCATTTTAATGTTTCCCTCTAACAGCAATGGATCATTGAGTCAGTAGTTGAACTTGTGAACTGGATCAAACAGATTCCCAAACAAATCATTCATACCAGGCGTGCGTCCAAAATAACATACTTTCTAAAGGTACGTTTTCCATGGTATCAACGTGTGTATTAGCGTGACTTGGCATCAGTTGTGTTGCAAAACTGCCACTTACAAATCCTCTCTCATGGCCTCTCGGAACTGTTAAATCTAAATTCATCTTTCTGAATTGCTATAATATTGTAATTCGGGGATGCTGTTACAGTCTGGTGACTGCAGTGTACATCATTCGTTTTTAAAAGCTTAGCTTAAAGGCGTGCTATAAAGTAACTATTCTCAAAAATGGTTGTTGAGATAGTATACTTGGCCTAGCCACTCATTGGACATAAAGACCAGGCTACAATATTGTAACATCTGCTATGGGAGTGGATTCTTCTGAAGCCCAATCTGGGAGAAGGTCCCTGCGGTCTCCAGAGCCTTGCTGGGAGAGATAGATGTCCTGGGCCAGCCTGTTTAGGGCTCACCCTGTGCCCTGAACGTAATGACCCTGTGGAGGTGAGGGGACATGCTACAATCAATTTTTCCCCGTTAAGAAGCCAGAAGAGAGCAGACACAGAGTCGAAGCTTCCCCTGGGGTGCCCTACCGAAGCCTTTCAAATTCCCCACAAGACTGCACTACGGACAACATGAACTGAGGATGTATAAAAACATTTCTTCTTTCTCTTTTTATGAAGGAATGACCTTGCAGAAGCATTTGATCAAAAACTCTGTATATGGATGGGAAAAAAAAGAAAGGGAAGATGAAAAAGAGACAAAGGATCCATATTTAAATACGAAGTTCACTGAACCCTCAATGAGTCAGTTGTTTTCTCTTCCTCGCCCCAAAGTCTTCAGAAATTCACTTCTTCCCACTGCTTGGGTGCTTCATCTATATTTACTCAAGCTACTTTAGATTTTTCAGGTCCTGTTGCCTTATAAAAGTTTAGTCACTTCCTTCGATTTTAAAAGAGCCGTAAACAAATAGCAACACTTCTGCCACATGGGTTTACTGAATAACTTATTGATTAGATAAAAAAAGGCATAAAAGTAAACTTTCTCTCATATTGTACATGCAGTAGTACACATACCGCTCATGGTGAATTTAGCAGTACTTTAGTTAAAAGGTACAATTAAAATGTATTTTGTATAGCACTCTTCACACCTTTTTTCAAAACAGCTTTGCAGAAAATCATGATGTTAATGTTTATAATAATAATAATAATTAATTAATACTTTAATATCTTAATGTATTATTGTCATTTAGCAGATGTGCTATATAGTATATATTGATTTACATATACAGTACTGTATGCATATATATATATATTATATAGTTTATATTATATATTATATAGTTTGCATTTTGTGGTTATTTAAATTGCCAAACAACAACTGATGTGGGCTAGAGCCTGTAGCTTGGGCTGTAGAGCATTAACCTGGACAGAAATCACACACAGAAGGCTGCCGTGCCGCCTTGCATCGATAGTGCTACACACCACCTCTGGTTCCCACAATCAGTTAAAACAGTTGAAGAGGTCACTTTCTCTCATATAACCCGCCCCCTTGCTCGTTGCACAGCTGTCTTTCGTTTGGATTAAGCCAAGAATAAAGCAGGAAGTGGAAATTAAACAAGGGCAGAGGGGGAAAAAACAACACTGATCATGTAAGTTATCAAGGATGGAGAAACCTGTATCCAACAACCCAAGGAGTGGGTGGGACATCAAAGTTTTCATCTATTAAAATTATAATAAAAAAAACAAAAAACAGAAGTGATCTTTCATTACACTGCTGTTTTCAGTCACTTTGAGGCTTGAGTTTTGTGTCCAGTCAAAGGGATTTATTGTAGACTTTTAGAGAGAATATACTTTTTTACAGTTTGACAAATTTTTCTATTAATGTCCAATAATGAATTTACATGAAGAGAATTGTATTTTATGCAACAAACCAAAACGTCATTTCCACCACATCTCAAGTTTGTTCTCACTAATTTCATAGCTAGGATTGTTTGTATCCTAAAGACAAAAAAATGGTAATCACTTTTTTTGACAAATATATCTTAATTGGAGAAATGCACAATACAAATATACTGTTTACAAGTAACATATACCTTGATTTGCACATGTGATTTATGATGCACTTAGGATATTTTACGGTGGGCCAAGGACATTTGAAAATTGGTCGAAAAGCAATTCTGTCATTTTCTGTTTTTCTCCTAAACTGTATTTGTTTTATTAAGTAAGCATTCATTTTTAATTATACATTGACGTATTGTATTTAATGCGATCTAACAAAAAAGACAGTGAAATGTTAGCCTGCTTTCCCATTTTCCCATTTTCCCATGCTGCTGCTTGACATACAAATGGGAAAACATTTTGTACCACTTAAGTAAATCCGTGATTGTATGTAGATTCCAATAATTCAGACAGAATCTCTTCGCTTTCATCCTGCCTCCAGAAGTAATGAAAGAGGTCATGTCTGACGCACAGACTTCTGGAAATTACTGCAAAAAAAAACCTTAATGTTAAAAGACCTCATAAATCAAAACTGAAGGATGTTTACATCTAAACATGGATCTTTTGCTGAGCTCAGCTGTTGGATTGGCTAGTTGTATTAGATGCAAAAAAGGAGGCATAATCGGAAACATTAACTATTTTGATAATCCTACATTCACTAGTTTGACCTAATAACGTAAATTCAGTGTGTTCTTCTTATTCTGCTCATTTGCTCTGTTTGCTTTGGCCCGGCAATCGCTGAAGGAAAAGGATCTTTTCCCCCACAAATCCGAAGGAGGCCTGTATACTTGTGTGCTCTCCGCTCAGACCAACGAGATGTTGTCCAACACTGCTTCTCTTGTTCTGCCTGTCTCTGTGTTACTAGAGGTCATGGGATGAGTCACACATGAAGGCCATGCATAGAAGCAACGCAGGAGACCTTTACAGCCTCTGCAGGTGGATAAATACCACAAAAAAAGTCACGATGGAAAGACGTGTGTGTTTGTGTTGTAGTCTGCTTCAGACCATAAAGCACCATCAGAAACCGGAGGGTTCAACTGTTACAGACGGTAATGGGCCAGAACTTGTGCTGTTTATCTTCAAACTCCTAAATAGTGATGATATTGTAAATAACCTTTTCCTACAATGCTCTTTAGAGGGGCCGTATGAGATTTCAAACACTTTCTATTACAAATAATTTTAACCATGTGTGAATATCTGCTAAAACAGTTTGTTACCAAATGGTTAAAATTATGATTAATCAACCTGTTAATAAACAAACAAACAAATCTTTTTGTGAAAAGCATGTTTGTGCAATCCTTGTGTAAATTCCACTTGGTTTGATATTTTATAAATAGGTGGCCAAATGGATAGAGAGTCGGACTTGTAACTTGAAGGTCGTGGGTTCGAGTCTCAGGTCCGGCAGTCATTGTAGGTGGGGGGAATGAATGTACAGCGCTCTCTTACCCTCAAAACCCCGACTGAGGTGCCCTTGAGCAAGGCACCGAACCCCCAACTGCTCCCTGAGTGCCGCTGCTCACTGCTCCGGGTGTGTGTTCACGGTGTGTGTGTGTTCACTGCTGTGTGTGTGCACTTGGATGGGTTAAATACAGAGCACTAATTCTGAGTATGGGTCACTATTCTTGGCCACACTTCACTTCATTTCACTAAATAAATAAATAATACACAAATTACAGTTAAATATGTCATATACATATTTTAGCGCTGTTTTACAATACTATTTATAAAAAATGAATTTCTCAATATAATTCTATTTGTAAAATGTAAAATAATAAAACGTATTAATTGAGTTAACATCGATAAAATAATTATCACAAATAGACACACATGGATGAATAACTGGCCAAAAAACGTTTTCTAAACTCTGAAACTTTATTTTTAGATAATACACTTTAAAACATGTTCTTTCCACTCGTAAACATTAGAATAAACAGTTTTTTGTCTAGATGAGCAGTACATCCACCCAGAACTGAAGTAGTTTCAGATTAACATAGCCGGATCTGTGCATGACTCTGTGCCCTTAAAATCAGGACGAACTGAAAGAACTCGGGTCCCGGCTGAACTCCAGCACTCCCCTGACAATTCATACAACCTCCCCGATCCATGTGTGTTTCGAAGTTCACTGCAAGTGCACCAAAAATAGAAAGAAACAGCATGTAGGTCTCATGTGCGTGTTTGGAAAGAGCATCAACCATATGAAAACAGGTCAAACAGGATTTTTTTTAATGGTGTTTTTCATACAAAGGCTGTTCATAATTTAAAGGATGCTATCATGCTAGTATACATACACGTTCCTTTGCCTTACTTTGCATCTCTGGTGTCCACATGTTTAGAATAGAATTAACCAAAACAATAACAGCATATGGGTTTGAAACAACATGGGAAAATTAAATGACAGCAACTATTTCTTCAATATATTTAGAGGATAACAACTACTAAACATTGCAGACTTTTATTCCCAAAGATTCTAAAACCTATTTCGGTCTCTTTTTTTGTAAGAAACATGAGAGTGGCTCTGAAGGTCAAGTGTGCAGGGGGTGGAGGGTGGTGGCAGGGGTTAATGAGGACGTCAGAGGGGGTCTAACGCACATACATGAGCATGTGAAAGGGTTAAAGAGGGTTTTTGTCAGGGAGAGCAAACAAAATGGCCAGTAGAACAATACCACGGATTTAGTTCGGATAACCCACATTAACAACCAGCGAGATGGAACCTTTTAGCCCCAAAACAAAATAATAAGTATCTTTACAACCAGCCTATTAACTACCATCTGTTGGGCCGCTGACCAGACCCTCTGGCTGCAGAGAGCGTGCTGTTTAGTGTGGGAGGGGGAGGAAAGAAAAAGATTAAAAGAAAGAGTCAATCTGTTTCACAAAAGCCATTTATTTATAATGTCATTTATTTTTTGAAACCGTAAAAGCTTACCAATAATGGAACCACAAAACAGATGGCAATGGCAGTATGAAAACAGTGTTCCATAAGAGTTACATTAATTTAAACAATCTTTCCACAAAGTAATTTATCTTATTAGCCTAATATTGTTAATCAGATCCATTAAGCGACATGTAAATATTTTAATTCATGACCATAGCAAAAATCCCTTATTAACCATCAAATATGTTCTGATTTTTCTTCTTTTTGTTATTGTGGACAGACATGCTACTTGGCACATAAACATAACCATTTGCATTTTGCAACGGCTGTAAACGTGTTATCCAATCATATGTCAAACTATTTATTTCATAGTGCTGCATTCACCTTACACTATGCACTAAAAATATATTATGTTTTTGGGATGAGAAAGTACGCTGAAGATCTATCAGTCGCAGTCTTTCGTGCAGCGAGCTCTGCTGATGCTTTTGAATAATGATGAATGTAATAATGTGCAGATAATGCAAGCCAAACATCTTTTGACATTTTTACAATCCAGAACTTTATTAAATGTGTGTTTACAATGCGTTTCAGATTAAATATAACATGGAAAGCAGCAAATAAATCATTTTGATGTAGTTCAAATTTGATTCACATTATCATTTCAAGTAAAAATATTGTATTACACATTTAAAATGACAACACATGGTGCTTAGAGGTCTTTATTGATTTCTGGTTTGGCTGCATCACATCTGTCAGATCAATACAACAGTCCCCATCTGACCTCTACCACATTTGACCGATACAACAAATGGCAAAATAAGAATTGTATATATTTAATCCACGAGGCTGATAGCGCTGCTTAGAGATTATTTTCTTGAAAGAAAGTTTTTAGCACATGCATTTACTTTAGCATTACACACACAGTATAAAATCAGCAGATGCACATCACCCATTGAAGATTAAAATGATTATTAATTATGTTCCTGGAGCAACTGATCATTCACTTAATGAATCAAGTAAAGTTTAATGTTTCTCTCCCTCTTTGGTTTTTTACAAAATTAGCCATTAGGCCCAATATATCAACACCATTATTATCAACCCATTTTAGATTTCTGTTCTATTTTGCAAATGAACACTGCTAATAATAATAATAATAATAATATCTTTAAAAATACTAAGAATTTAATTACATTGTTAAATATAATCTTTAACAAATATATATATATATATATATTACAAAATATTTAAATATATCTAAATATTTAATTTAATAATAGTACATATATTTACTGCCATTAGTGCTCCATAATATGAAAATAATTGGACAAAAAACAACACTTTTTCAGTCCTTTTTAAATGAATGCTCTCAACTATCATTCTCTTTTCTATATAATATGAATCAGGACATGCTAATTCCAATATCAGACACATTGCTTAGGATACAAATTAGGATACCGCTTTAGTCGCCATTTAGAATAGCCTAGTAATAAGTAACAAAACAGTACATGTACGTAAGCATATTTTGATGAGTTTTTGCGTGTATCTGATTATGATGGTCTGTACGGTTTATCCCTGCAGAGGCAATGGGCCAGATATGTGTTAACCCACTTTTCCAGACGCCCTGTGGCTGTTCTCCCCCATGTTGCCATCAGTCACAGCTCAATGGCCAGTCCTATCCGCTGTCTTTAATTCTCACACATGAACACACTCGCTCTCAGGTGCGAAAGCCCGTGAGAAGAGCAGGGGCAGAGGTGGGAAAGCCTCCACTCTTTAAGGATGACAAACATCTGTGTAAGCCATCAAAACAGCCGCTGAGCTTCTCCTTCTCAGTCTCCAAACTCAGCAACTCCTCCACCCCCACCGCCGCTTGAACCGCTGTTTGTTTAACGCCCCCAAAGACTTCCATCCAGGCCTCGATGCGGGACAAGAGCAAATGAGAGATTCATCATCGCAGGAAGTCGGGACTGATCAAAGCGTTACACGGTTCTTCTAAGTACGACCACTGCCTGGGTCGCAAGGTCCTCCGAACCGCCCCTCTTGCATGAGCTGAGAAAGTCGAGATTGCAGTTTGTCTAAAGGATAATTACTTTGCCGGTCATTAATGCCGCTTCTCGGAGAGGGAGATTGTTTTAGTATTAATGTCCGTGGGGGATGTGGAATCAGAAACGTAGCTGGGCTTTGGCACTCTGATCAGAGGGTCTGGTGTGTGGAGTGAGAAGAGTCTCTTTGATTCTCTCCTGAGTTTTACAGTCCAGCGACCACATTATTATTCCTGAGTTGTTAGCTAATGATATTTCCAGTCAAGTTGAAGCCATGTCCCATCTCATGAAACTTAAGACCACTTCTTCTTGCCTTTTCCCAAAAAAGGCAGCAGGACGCCAGTAGTCTATCTCCCAGGTCCATCATTACACCAGAGAGGAAGGATTCTACCGAGACAATATACAAAAGCGGGACGCGTCTGCTAATGACGCTAGTCAAGCCACCTTTATCTCTGAAGCGCTTTATACAATATAGATTGCGTCAAAGCATCATAAACAGGAAATAGCAGAAGCAATTATGGAAACTCAGCTATGGGGGCAGTTCAGATTCTGCGGTAAAGTTGCCGCAGTGAAATACAGCTGGGCCAGAGTAAAATACTGATAAATTGTTGAGATGCCAGATTTGCAAATTAATCACTCTTTTGATCTAATCAGTCTGAATAAAAGGTAAACGGACTTTAAATTTGACGATTGCATTATCGACACACTATTTTCCTGTGTAATGCTTTGACACAATCTGTATTGTATAAAGTGCTATAAAGGTGACTTGACTTGAAATGGGTTTTCACTCACACAAAGAATCTTCTGTAGGGGGTTTTCACACAACAAAATCTATTCATTCGCAGAAAACAAAAGTGCTGGATGAGGTGGATATTTACCTACAATCTATTGCATGAAGCAAAAATGAATTTCTTTATTTGTCAACAATGAAGCAGCTCTTTATTGCACATACAGCTTGCACATTAGTTAAAGCCAATTTATATAAATATATATGGCAGTAAAGTTTTTTTGATTCAATACAAAAAACTGAATCATGAGACTCATTTCTTCATAAATCAGATTACACTTGAAACTTGCAACTCATTTTGTACTTCATGCACTTTAATAACTTTAGTACTGAAGTCCAACTAAAGACATACTGAAGTATATTTGATAGTGCTAATGTGAAAATATTGCAAGTACACTTCAGGTACACTTGAGATATCTTGCATTTAAATACAGATATCATTCAAAGATCATACAATCCTCATCAATAGTGACATAGCACATGTACTCTTAATATTAATAAATATGCATTATGCATTAAGTGGTACTCCTAAAACAGTTTAATTATAATTTTTTATATCAGTAAGTCAGTAAATATGTTAAAATGTCAGTAAATACATTAACAAATTTGACATACTTAGTATGACATAAATGTATTTTAAATATATCTCTTTTTACTAGGGAATGTGTGGACCTACAACAAGAAGCATACGTGAATATGTGAATGTAGCCCCTGAAGTACCATGTGCATGGATTCTGTCCCACTCAATCAAAGGCAAAGGCGGGGAAGGGGTGTACAAACGTAGAGCGCATATTCCCCAGACTGCAGTGGAGCCACGCAGTGGGAAGTGGATGAAAGTAAACACGGCATGTGGAGGGAAAAAATATCCTGAAATCTCTTTCTCTAAAAAAATGATGTCTGACGAAATTTGGGTGACCTCCTGGCCTTTCCCACAGCCATAAAAGCCCCAGAGTCTGCAGGCCACAGCCTGCCACTGCAGCGGGTAAACCACGATACAGTCCCTCGCTCTGTCTCTCTCCCTCCCATGCTGTTGCATTCTTTCCTTTTCTTACCCCCACTCTCCTTACATGTCCCAATTACTTTACTTCCATGAAGATAATGTGTTTTTCTTAACAGCAAGGGGTCAGAACAAATCCCTAACAGAATATTGGAGGAGTCTCTAAACCGTGCTGCTTTGCTGAATGTGTAAGTAAACGTGTGAGTTCTGTAATAGAATGACAAATTATTATAGTAACTGTGATAATCTAGGTCCTAATATTGCCATCCGTTTCACCCAATTTGACAATTTTCAGTTCTGTTTAACAAATGTAACCAGGTTTAAGCCAATTCTGTAGATTTTTCCCTCTATAATTTGTGCAGAAAAAAACTCCCGCTTGGCCGACATATAACCCAAAAAGCAGCTACTGTAGAGGTGCACTGTGAAATCCCCTTGGTTCAATATCCAAAAAGTCAAAGAAACCAAAAGAAAGTCCATGACCAAAAATCCCTGATGAGTTGTCCATTAGTTGACTAATCCAAAACATCCGTATCTATGACAACATTACTGTTGAAAAGGGAAAGAAAGCAAACAGAGTTTGAGCAAAAGGCTGTTTATCCAAATGTGCCTGTTTTGATTTGGTGAATGAAATCTAGTTTGAAACACATGTGCCAAGTTATTGTAATCTTTGCAGTTTCATGTGATTTTTTTATTTTTTTATACCATTTAAAAAAAAGTTTACAGATTACAAAGGTTGTTGTGTGGTGTGGTAAAAATATAATGAAATATTAACTTATGATTTATGCCCCCATTGTATTAAAGATGTAGTTCACCCTAAAATGAACATTTAGTCAACATTTACTCACCCCCCAGTTGTTCTAAACATGTATGAATTTTTTTTTTCTGTTGAACACAAAATATATTTTAAAAAATGTGGCTCCAAGTATTTTTTTTTCCATGCTATGGAAGTCACTGGCTACAAGAAAATATTTGGTTATCAACATATTTCAAAATATATTCTTCTATGTTCAACAGTAAAAACAAAATTCATACAATTTCGGAACAAATGACAACAGAATTTTAATTTGACATATGTCATTGACCCACTTAATATCTCCTATTATTGCATTATCTAAATGGAAACGTGAGATGGATAGAGAGAGGAAGTTCTGGGTTTGTTATGTCACACTTGAATAATCCTTTGCATTTATGTCACTACTTGTGCTGGAATAAGATATACATTTTGAGTAAAGATTAGTAAAGTTTACAGTGCCCACAAGTTGATTACCAAAACAAAACAAAACCAATTCTCTATAGCCTCCAACAGTGAATGTTCGGTACACATAATTAAATGTACTTGAATGATGATTTTAATTTTCAGACTAGGGTTTAATATTCTACATCAGGATTCTACTCGGGTTCAAATAAGTTCAGACAGTGTTAGAAAACTTTAGAAGAACAGAAGTGATTGAATTCTTCTCCATAGACTCCGTCTGACTGTTTAATATACTCAAAGCTGTCTGAAATGCAATATACATGCTCCATTCTATTGAAAGCAATATACCTTTGAACATCTAAATGAATAATACACTGCATATGAGGCCAGGCTGAGAATATTGAATGCTTCTGTGGCATTGAGGAGAGGAAAATGATGGGAAATGTATGTGACCAGTCAAAACAAAGCAATAGACGTGTCCTCACATCTGATTGGCTGTGCCTCCCAGGCTCTCGCTCCCTTCCCCCACTCAGTCTCAGCCCCAAAATGAGCAGAAGTGTTAGCGCCAGCTCTCCCAGATTTCTGCCCTCTTTTCTGCAGTCTAAAGTCCAAAGCTGTAACAGATTTACAACTAGGGGAGGGCTATCGTGTATAATACAGAGCGCCTGTCTAATCTGAGCTGAAAAGGCTTTAGCCAAGCGTTAGATTGTCCTGCTCATAGGTTTGGCCAAATAACACACTCTTCCCTTCTACACACAGGCTTTTTATAAAGCTGATTAATCAGAGAAAGACTGTAAAATGTCTAGCGCTGAGCAGATAGCACTTAGACCACATTGGTAGGCCAACCTCTTTTTACTTTCAGGAAGTTAAAGTGGGTCCTGACCAGGGTCTGAAATTCATGTGGGTGACAAAAATGCTCCAGTGGTGAACAGATCAGTTTTTAATCTATCATTTAATATTTAATATATATATATTTCTGAATGTCCAATAAAGGTAAAATGCCTCTAAATTCTGTATAATTTCTATATATATATATAAAAAGCAAATAAATAGTAAATAAATAACATACTTCCTTTACTCCTTGATAAGCATGTCAGTCTGTGTGTGTGCATATATATTCATATATATATATATATATATACACATATGTATAGAGAATTATTAATTTATAATTATTATTATTAAAATACCTTGAGTTGCATCACATTCCATTTTATAATCATTCATCATGTATAATATCATGACAGTTTTTTTCACCCTGCCACTTTTACTTTATTTTAGAGATTCAAAAATTGTTAGTAATAACAAAACAAACTTTAACAAACTTGAGTTAAATGTAAAACAAACATATAATCTTAGACTATCAGGCAAAACAGAACAACTTTAATGAGTAAAACTGTCTAGCTGCAGTCAGTAAGTGAGCCATGTGGCATTTCAGGCTCACAGACATTAATTTGTGTGTGTGTGTGTGTGTGTGTGTGTGACTTGACTCCACTCCCCTGAGAGTGTGAGTGTGCACACTTCCCCTAGAAGTTAAGGGTTAGGGTGTGCCCCTGCCGCAGTTCATGTACAACCAGTCCTCTCGGTACTCTTCTCCTTTTACGAGAGGTTAGCCAATTTAACATACATTTAACCTGTCATTGAGTTCATACCAGACACATGTCTTGCATAACTTCTTGCATAACATCTGAGTCCAATTCATATGCACGAATACTCATTAAGTGCATACCATGCATGTACCCTCCAACACAACCTCCAGCGCAACCTATTTTAACTTCAAAACCCTTTTAAAGGTTTCATACAAACCGCAGATTCAGCATCTGCCCAAAGGTAGCAGTGTACGCTCCTGATCTGCACACGTAGAGGAGATCTTTACAAACGTTCCTGTACAGCTTGGGCTGTACGTCAGCACTGAACAGAGGGCTTTGAGTCATCACTTCCTGTGGGGCAGTGGTCAGTGCCTGTCCATCCCCAACATGCTGGAGCTCCGAGCCCATCTGTTGTCCGTGCTCTCTGATCTGAGAATGTTTATATGATGACAACACAACCAGACCTTTGATGCTACAGTAAAATGTTTACCATTTACTCAAATATGCATTTGTGGACTTGATGCCAAAACAGATGGATTTGCAGGTGATATAAAGAAGCACGAACAAGGGAAAAACAAGAACCTAGAGAAACATTGTATGCTTCCAGATATGATTAAATTACCAATTTTCTCTTAGATGTTTCTCCTAAAATGTCTAGGGTACAAAATGAACACTCTTCAGCTACTAAATAACAGTAAAAACTGGCTTTAGCATGAATTATTTCAGCAGGTCGTCCGATAATTTTATTGCAACATAATATAGATTATATAAAGATTTTTTTCTCTCCATGTGGCAATACATACATATATGAAATGTTCCTTATGTTAAGGCACCAAATGTAAAATATGTGCGCAACAAAATATAAGATTCAATTTAAATGCAAAAAATATACATTTGGGAAAAATATAAATAAAATAATTGTTGTAAGAGTATGGAGCAATTGCATCACTCTTCCTGCTGCTAAAACAATTGAGATATTAAAGATATCTCATTTGTGATATTTCCATTCTATAGGGATGCACATTTCCCTGACAAGGCCTACTTTGTGGTGTGGCACCATTTCACAAGCTACAGATGGCGCGGATCCTGCTAGCGTTGCACAAAGCATAAGGGTTGTTAATGACTCTCTGCACTCTCAAAACAATTCCCGAGAAGAGCCCAGGCAGGAGGCTTGCACTAGTTGGACGGGTTGTGCTCAAGTCACCTTGATGTCTAGCTTTCCGAGCCAGACTTTGGGCAGGACAGTGGACAGAAATGACAGTTTAACGTGTAGCTGTTAATACCAGATTGACAGCTGGCATGCTGCAGCGCTATCAGTACTGAGAAGTTGCAAAGCTACTAACTTAACCGCATTTTTTAGAAGTGTGACAGCAGCCTAGCTTTTAAAATTAGTAGTTTTTTTCTTTTTGGACAAACAGGATCATAAAATGCTATTACAACAATTTTACAAAAACTTTATATGCTAATATTTATTTTAAATGCTGCTCTTCATCACTACATTTGAACATTTAAGCACACATGTGTGTAGTATGAATGAAATCCTGACATACTACATTTTTCATGTTGCGTCGCTTCACTGCCATTCATAACTCCTTTCCCGTGGCCTAATGGGATATTAAAGGTATAATTCACGCAAAAATGAAAATTCTGTCATTAATTACTCACCCTCCAATGTATGCTGTTCTGTGTCAGCACCACTGTATGCGGATACGCTGTTTATGGTTTGATATAAACGTAAACAACGTATCCGAATACATACGTTGCATACATTGTTTATGTATGATACTCTCCAAAATGGCACTATAGGGTGATGTGGAGGGGACGAATTGTTGAATAAAGTCGTTATATTTGTTTTTTTGCGCACAAAAATATTCTCGTAGCTTCGTAAAATTACTGGTGATCCACTGATGTCACATGGATTATTTAAAGATCTCCTTTCTATGTTTCTGAGCCTTGATCGCGTTTATTACATTGCTGTCTATGGGAGGGTTAGAGAGCACTCAGAATGCATAAAAAAATATCTTAATTCAAGTTACGAAAATGAACAAAGGTCTCACAGGTTTGGAACGATATGAGGGTGAGTAATAAATAACAGAATTGTCATTTTTGAGTGAACTATCCCGGTAAAGTGTCCAGATGTGCACTTGAGAATCACAGTAGAAATAATAGGATTTTTTACATACTTACTATATTGTAAGAATGCAAGACACAGGGTCTGCTTGCAAGATAAATAAATGAATAAATAAATACTTACATACTATGATAGCAAAGGATAGCTTTGATATTGCAAAAATAGCAACAATCTAGTAAGCAACATTTTATTATTAGCTTATAGTGAATCTAACTACTGTAGCATTGAAAATGTGTTGTTTTAAGTACCGTAACTGGGCATAGTGGTTTGCTAGGCTAATTAGAGTCGCCTGTGTCTGTGGATTGATTGCAACCTCAACGCTACGCATGTCTCTATCTACATTTTTGCAAAACTCCTAAAAAAAACTTACCTATACTGTACATTTTAGTTTACTGCAATTTCCAGTTGAAATTCACACAAACCATGGTTACAGGTCTGACTGTCGATTATTAAAGACTTATTTTCGCATGGTTCCTTGTACAATACAATGTTACAAAACAGCGCATGACATAAATACATTTTGATGATTGAGACACATAACTAGGCCCATAAGTCGCTCGGTATCTTACATGGGACAGCTTTGGTACGAGACCTGTGAAACATGGTCAAAGAGCTCAAAGACTTGGACAAGCAAGCAAAAAATGGCATGGTTGCTTCAGCAACTGTGTTTTTATCTCATGTTTGCTTTTGTTAATGCTATCAGTTAGATTTAGGGTAGGGTTTAGTCAGTGTGGGTGGTACTTTACAACAACCAACATAATAAAATGTTACCAGATTCATGTTTTGGAAAAACGAACACGCACAATGAAAGTGTCACAAACAGTGCAATAAGCAAGGAAATATAGCTTTGCAGAAATGTCGCCACAGGCACGTATTTCCAATGGGCCTGGGCTGGTTGCTTGAAGGCTGGAATACATAACGTGACTGTTCTGAGCAGATTAAAAACACTAGGCATCATACACTTGCCGACTTTGTAAATGGTTACAGAGAAAAATTGGACATCGAACACTAAACGATTGACTTTCAAGTCTGTGCCCATCATACACTATGCGATTTCCCTCAAAATCAGTCAATTCTGACTGACCAAAATCTGCAGACTGCTGCTGACTTTGGCTACTAGAGATGACTCCTTCAGACTCTAAATTGAGGCAAAAATCAGTACCAAAGTCATGTAGTGTATTCCAGCCTTTTGCTAAGGGTAGTTCGCTGCCATGTGAGTGAAGCCGTCCCTCCCAGATCAATAGAGAGCTTTTGGGTATATTGACTGCTGAGAAAGTCATGCTGTTGGGCCTGTGAGGAGAAGCAGGAGAGCGAGAAGAGGAGCCAGTGACGTCAGCGACCATTACCCATAGCACCACCCCTCTAATTAAACAAGCCTGAGCTCCCTAGAGATGTGAGAGAGGGAGAGGAGTCTAAACATCCCAATCTCCTGTCTGCTTCTCACACACACACACACACACACACACACACACACACACACACACACACACACACACACACACACACACACACACACACACACACACACACACACACACACACACACACACACACACACACACACACACACACACACACACACACACACACACACACACACACACACACACACAGGATCCTCATATCCCTAAACCCAGGCACTATCTCCTTTCATTTCCTCCCAGAAAACATATAACCAAATATGAAGGGGGAAAAATCTTATTAGTGATGCCCTTGAATCCAGCTACAAATGTCTTTCCATTCTCAATGTGAGTGAGGGCCTAAGCACTTATGATTTGATGCCAGCGCTTTTCATCCGGCTCTGGGGGGGTCTACCTAAAGAGGACACACATGACCACCATTCATCTGCCTCAGAGTGGGGGATGGGATTGTGTATGATGCCGAGGAGGATTGTATGTGTGTCTGTGTCAATTGGGTAGGTATTAGCCTACCTCTTATCTCGTCAAGCTCTGGTGCCATCTGCCAGTGACTAAGCAAAAATGCAAATCAGATACCCAGAATGCACAGCAGCCACGCTCCATCGGAAAATAGCCTATAAAAATAGGTCAGTGGAGCTATGATCCTCGTGTCTGCGGCTTTACGGCGTGCGCGGTTAGAAAGGGGGGACTGATGAACAGTCAGGGGGGAAGAGAAAGAGTCTGGAGGGACCTTCGTGAGCATGCGAAATGTCACCAGGGATGAACACAGAGGATGAAAGAAAAAGGGAACAAGAAAATGTCAGACAGGGATGAAAGTAAGAAGCGTAAGGAGTCAGGGGAACATTTGAAACGAGCCTTGGCAGCAAAACAAAGGCTTTGCCTGACTGTATAGCACGAGAGTGGCACGACATTCGCCAGCTCATAATTACCCCGACGCCTGTCCATCAGCCTTTTAGGACAGACATCCTCAACCCAAATCAAATCACTAACAATTTCAACCCTGCAGTGGGGTGTTCAACCATATCCCATTCTTTTTATCGACTGCTAAAAAAAGATCAAAGACCCCTAGACGGTAATGTGCGTATTAATGAAAGCGAGTTGGCTGATGCAACATTGTGGCAAGGCTTTTGCAACCCAGGCAGCTGAGCTCTATTCCTTGCAGGATGACTTGTATGAATAATATATCCATTAGAGTAAAGCCTTGCTCTTTCTCTCTGCCGCTCTCTGTTTCTTTCTAGCAGATCAGACCAGCACAGCTAAAGGAAGAGGAAGACATACAGGCTTTTATTAATTTATAATAAAGCGGAAAGGATGAGCTTTATCGGTGTAACCTTAGCTTTTTAATTCCGTTAAATCAAAGCAAGCTGGAGACTTGCCTTTCCAACATGTTGCTCTTGATAACTTTTTTCCTTAAAGTATTGACGCACTACAAATAAATAACATTCAGAAAATATACTCATATATACAGTAGGTCTGAAAAGTCAAAGTGAAAATGGAGCCTATTTTCTTACTTCAATAGTATAGAGACGCACAGAATCAGCTTCATATCTGTCAATGCAGTGAATTTGTATAAAAAAGAAGACCTTTTTGAAAACAGAGAAAGCATGCTAAGCGACTGGATGCATGATAAATGCAAAGTGTAGACGGGTCTTACCCATCCATCTTGAAATGGTTTGTTTGACGCTTTATTGATGATATAGTGCGCTGTATGTCAGGAGGGGAGTAATATAATCCTGGTAAGGTCACAGAGGCTAATATTAGTAGTGAGAAGAGCAGTTTGAAGTGGGGGAGTAACTGATAAAGAAAGAGAGAAAGGGAAAGGTCAAGAAAGAGAATAAGGCAGGCCCAGCTGTGCAGTGGGCCCCGGGCCCACCCGGCTGTAATTACGGCGGGATTACGAGCGACTATCTCTCCAGACTGCCTGCCAAACATTTTGTTACAGATTATGGCCCAGATGCAGCAGCACTAAGCTGCACAAGTCGGTCAATGGCTGCTCTCGCTCATCTAAGCAGAATTACTGCACACAGAGCAGTAGGGGGTGGCAGCCGAGCTGGGCCAAATTTCCCCACTCCTGCGCTCAAAAACCAATTGCAAAATGGGTCTGATTTGCACAAATTATCTATTAGCTCTTCTCAGGCTATGCAATTAAAAACCCAGAGCAAACACACACTTACACAAGGGTGGTTGATGCATGACATATTTTAATAAACATCAAAATTGTAGGTTAGAATTTTCATGAATGTAAGTAAATCCATTTAATCCAAAAAAATTTACTTTAAATTTTACAACCACTAATTTGTCCCATAATTGTGAATTCCTATCTACACATTTCAACTTTATTTCTAACAGGCACATTTTTGTCCAACAAAAATACTTTTATAGCTCCCCTAGTAAAAAAGTAACAATTATTTCATACTAAGTATAGTTCAAATATTGTTTTTTGACATATCGCTCAAGAATGACTGAAATTATATTTGGAGTACTACATGTGCGCAATGCACATTCCTTAATATTGAGCCTAAAATGTGTTCTAATGCCATTATTGAGGATTGTATTATCTTTTAATAATATCACTCTTTAAATGCAATATATTTAAAGTGTACCTTGCAATAGTTCCACTTTAGCACAATCATAATATATCTTAGTGTATCTTTAGTTGGACTTCAGCACTACTTCTGCACAATTAAAGTGCATGAAGTACAAAATGAGTTGTTCTAATTCAGCAAACTCTTTAAGTATACCAGTTTAGTATGCTAAAAGTACAAGTGCATTATTTGTAAATGTATGTAAATGTTTATAATATCTCACAATCATTACTTTATTTCTCACAATTATTTAAAACTGACTTTTACTCTGTTACTGAGAAACTGTTTATTTTATGTGTTATACCTATTAGTTTTCTAATTTTAATAACTTTTTTTGCCTTCACTAGTTAATTTTACATGATCTTGCAATTTGACAAACAAACATTTAATTAAACTGCAACATTAGTAATATATATACTGCAATAATAGTCTTATATAGTCTTTCTATGTTAATGTTAGTAAAATAATTGTCATATTTTATTGTAATTATTAGAAAATAATTAAAATAATTAAAATGTAAAAATAAAAACTCAAATACAATGATTAAATAATAATAATTAATGAAAATTATTATAATTAAGAATTGTAATGATAAAAGCACAATACCATAATAGTTTGGAGTATAGCATGTCACGTCACAGAATGTCAAATAACCACACGAGAGACAATTTTAAGCATGTTTTCATTACTTTATTAATCGGAGACGATCACAGGAGAAGGTTGACAGTACCTGAATGCATTCATAATATATGCTACACATCCAAAAACCGTAGTTCAAGACATTGTATGAAAGTCAGTATGAGGCATCTGCCTCAGTCACAACTGAACTTGTGCAGAGCTCTGTGGTCCTCTAATCCTCAGCATCAAGCACAGACGGTATAATTGGTTTTTGTAACAAAATGTATGTCTGCAGACACAGGCGAGACAGTTCTACTGTGCTTTGTGCAGTACATCCATCTTCCTGTGTGGAGGGGCTTAAATCTAATTCAATGTGCCCTCCTCCATAGCAAAACCCCAAAATAAAGGTATACTTTTCCCAACCCCCTTTCAGAGAGAAGACTTCAGAACCTCAAAGACCTTCAGGGCAGACTCGATGCAGCCGTCGAAATTGGAGCTGGGTGAAGCTGTCCCCCCCACACACCAGCAGAGGCTGGGAGTGCAGTGTCATCTGCCCTGGGCAATCAGCCACCGATCTGGTCACCTAATTAGAGAACAACAAAATTGAGTGACTGGGCGTCCAATAACTGATGCAACCTCATTTTTATTCTGATATCGAACAGAGCTGTTTACCCTTAGATTCATTAAAAAAAGAAGAAAAAGGGCCTGTTCTCTCTTTGAGCAGGGATGAATGTCATTTCATGCCACTTGTTATTTCTTTATATATATCTCATATTTTAAAGCAATGAACTAAGCATCTTACTCTATAAATAATTGTAGTTGAAAGTAGTGAAATCAATGATTATATACCAGTGATATCTGGGTGGTGACTGTGAGGGTGGAGTTAGATGTGATTCTTTGAATAATCTCAGGAGATCTTAGATAGCAACGGTTGGATTGCAAGATGGTGTGGAGTCAGTTGGTGTGCATGACAGTACTAAAACACAGCACACTTCTGAATGCAGCCTAACAGACCTGTTTGACAACTGAATGTGGCCCATGGAAAATGTTAAACTAATTATAGCAAATAATAGAATATAATATAAAAAAGTCTTTAGATGGACAAAGTCTTCATTTATTGGTGGTTTACTCAATATCAGGAAAACAAAACTGTGGCTTTAGGACTCTTTTTCAACAACAGTGGAATATATTGTGGCAATACTATTTTGCCTAAAGTGCAAACAGAGTTTTACTCATCTATAAGGCACAAAAGGAGAGGATGGATGACAGACTGTCCATCCAGATGCAATTTGTCAGCACAGCTCACCAAAGACTTTAAGAATTTAATGAGATGCAGGACTTACAGGCCTAATATATTTGTACTATTCTGGAGCAGAGAGAAAGGCGTTAATAATGCTTCTGTTCATAATTCAAGAGTATTGGGTCTTTATTATAAATGATAATATTTGTATTTGTGTTAAAAGCCAGTTCTGCTGTTTTACATTCATTAAAATGCAGATCACTGGCAGTCGAATTCAGTTGTAATTTTGCATGTTTCTTTATTAAGATCTATATTATATCAGTATTTGAACCAACACAAAATGACAGCACTAGACTATCAGTATTTATAGTTCTAGGTGCATGACACCCCTGCTTGTTCTGTAGCTTTGTTTCTTCATAAGCAAGATTCTCACAAGAGATAGGGGGAGGGAAAGGGCTGTTAATATATTTGGTTAAATATAGAGCTTTTAATAGCAGTGGAGGCGCCTTCATTGGGTCAACCAGAGTCAAGAATAGACTTCGGATGACAGAATTTGGATGATATTCGCTGTCTCTGTGGGTTGTGGGTTTTAAAGGGCACATGGTATGTGTGACCTGTGTGTAACCCAGCTTATAACTAGAAAAGCAAAGTTTGCTAAAGCCCTGGTTTAAAGTAAAATAAATAAATAAAAAATTTAAAAAGTTTTGAAAAAGATTTTAGAAAGTTAAGTATTTAGTAATAGTTGGGCATTTTGGAAAGTTAGTTTTTTAAAGTTGTGCATCTGAAAGTTTTTGAAAGTTAAGCATTTGAAAGTTCGTTTTTAAAGTTAAGCACTAGAAAGTTAGTTTGTGGCTGCTCCGTATATGTTGTATGTGCTGTAACTCTGTAGCTGTTTAATTATTAATATTTACAGTGGACAGACATGTTGCACTGGGTCTGGGTTGCTCTTCTTTATAAACTGCCTCTGTAGCTCATTAAACTGATGTATGTATTGTACAGTCAGCAGTCAGTGATACAGGTCCTCACTGTAAATCTGACCCACGTTTGCAGATAACTCGAAAAGAGCCACAGCTAGAACAGTGTCTCTGTACAATGTTTAAATGTAGAAATGCAGCATGTAAATTATTACTGAGAGTAAACACATTCCCTGCACGGCCCATTACAAAGGCTTCAGCCGGCCCCAATCCTCCGCCAGATAAACATCGAGGTGCAACGCACTAGAGCCAAGGAAATAGTGTCCATTTCCTGGGCTTTCATTAGGCATCTTACAGACCGAGCGGCTATCATCATTCTGTCCAAACACCCCCACCACCTTTATTTTAGAGGTACGCTGAAGTAAGTGTGATGGGGTCGAGGACTCAAATGCAGAAATTTAGGGTTTTTAATAATAAAGTAAAACAAATGAACAACAAAAACCACCCCGAAGGGGAAAAACAAGCAGGCAGGCAGAAGACTGGAGCACAGTCAAACATGAAACTCACATGACGTACGACAACAGATCAGCACAGGACTGCAGACAAAAGGAGACTATATAGGGAGACAAACGAGGGTAACGAGGGAGACACAGCTGGAGGCACTGAAACAATGATTAAGTAACAAGATGGGAGGGGACAGACAATCGACATGGGAGCATATGGCACCAACAAACAACAAGCCATGTGCTCAACACACAGAGACATCTGGTGGCCAGCCTGGGCACACCAGCAGGACCGTGACATAACCCCCCCTTTAAGGAGCGGATCCCAGACGCTCCACACACACTAAACAGAAAAATGTCTAGGAGGGAGGTGGGCCAGGCCCGTGGAGTGGAAGAGGGCCTGGAGCAATGGGCACACAGGGGTGCCAGGGTGGGGCTGGCCCTGGAGAGGGCTCTGTGGGTTCCCAGACCAGAGCGGGGTCCAGGACTGGAGTGGACTGCATAGGCTCCCAGACCGGAGCGGGCTCTGGAGCGGAGTCTGTGTGCTCCCGTACCGGAGCGGGCTCTGGAGCGGAGTCTGTGTGCTCCCGGACCGGTGCGGGCTCTGGAGCGGAGTCTGTGTGCTCCCGGAACGGAGCGGGCTCTGGAGCGGACTGCGTGGGCTACCGGAATGGAGCGGGCTCTGGAGCGGACTCTGTCGGCTCCCGGAACGGAGCGGGCTCTGGAGCGGACTCTGTCAGCTCCCGGAACGGAGCGGGCTCTGGAGCGGACTCTGGAGCGGACTCTGGAGCGGACTCTGGAGCGGACTCTGTCGGGAGCGGACTCTGAGCGGACTCTGTCGGCTCCCGGGAACAGAGCGGGCTCTGGAGCGGACTCCATCCTGAAGGTTGAGCCGCTTAAACTCAGAGCCAGATTGATGTACCCCTCCAGTGAATCCTCGGGGTGCCCATAAGGCATCCGGGATTTGAAGGGCTCGGCTAGGTCTACCCAAAAAAACACCATGAGGCAGGCCTCCTCCGTAGCCGACTGGCGAGCCACTCCCACAAAGTCCCTGGCGTAAACCTCAATGGTCTGGTCTCCCTGGTGGACGTTGAGAATTTTACGCCCTGGACCCATGGTTGCCGGTTGCCTGGTTAACCTCCTTAAATCTGCTTTACTCTACGTTCCTCTGGTGTACATTTAGACATTAAAGATCCAGTGAGTCAGAACTTTGGGGCATCAAACTGCAGGGCTTGGCTGCGGCAAACTCCTAACGGGATAGTTCACCCCTAAATGAAAGGTCTGTCATAAAGGCTTGGAAATCCATTAAGGTGTAAATATTGACAACATTTTCTTTTTTTAGAGAACTCTCTCTTTAAGCAATCAATTAATAACTAGCCTACTCATGTAAGAGAATTAAAGGGTATTTCCCAAGTTAAAGAGTTGTAGAACCAACGCTTTTCACAGCCATTGAGTTATGAAATAGTCATGCCCCAAAAACGGGTCACACATCTGCTCAAAATGCTAAATGCCAATGTATGGTAAAGGTATAATCATCCATTTACAATAGGAATATAAATCAGCTTATCGGTTTTAAAAGGCAGAAGAAAAGGTTTGGCTTTTGATATTTTGTGATGGTGGTATTAAAGATTATGTATCCAATAAACACTAATATTTTGGCACAAATTCCCCCATAACGTGGTAGAAGCTGAGGCCTTCGCCCTCATGAATAAAACTATGAGACGTACAGGAAAATAAAATCCAGACTACATTGACTACGTGCTACATGTGATATGTATGGTTGCAACTTGATTAAACTAAAATGTATTCGGTTTATTCCTTTCAGATACTTTTGCCACGGTGAATTCATATTACTATTTGTTATTTTAATGATAATTTTTTAAACAATAATTATTTTAATACTATTGATTCTAAACAATATCTTTGGATGTAATGGTTGTTTTTTTACTTATTGTATGTTTTATTAATCACACTAAATCAACATTTAACTGACAGCCCTAAATCCTACACATTTAAAAAATGATATTAATGTTACCCCTAGACCACACCAAATGTTAATGACTGAGGTTGTGTGTGCATTATCCACCATGCCTTTTAATTATGAATTGAAGTTATGTATTATTAAGCATGAATGATAAAAAAGGAATGCACATGTTCTGTGCTCCAACAATATAGTGTCTGTAAAACAAAAAGCAGTCTGCATTGACAGTAGATTGAAAGTCATGACTCATGAAGAGTCTTTCCAGCCATTAGAGTCCAGAGTAGTCAATGACTTTGACATGTGGTGAGTGCGAGTGTGTGTTGCCGGTTTATGCTCAGCAATCTGTGATGTGGCAAATGACTGTAAGACCGACTCCTGCTCCATGCCCTCTGTGTGTTTGACCGGGAACAGGCACGTGCACAGTGTGTGTGTGTGTGTGTGTGTGTGCATGTGTGAGTAAGTGTTGTGTTCCTGCCTTTGCAGTCTAAACGGGCCTTGGCCCACTCTCTGGCCCTCAGCGAGCTCAGCGCTCCCACACAGATGTTCTATGTCCTCTGACCTCAAACTGAGGCCCAGTGCTGTGTGTCACAGAGGAGCTGAGAGTGTGGGGGCTTCGAAAGAGCACGTCTGTGTGTGTGTGTGTGTGTGTGTGTGTGTGTGTGAGAGAGAATGCAACTGTGCGAGAAAGGGCGCAGTCCCACACAGTGTGTGAATGCATAAAGTATTACTGTATGATTGTGTGTGTGTGAGAGCCAAGTGAGTGGGGGGAGAGTATGGATTTCTATGTGTGTGAATCTACCAAGCCTACTAAACTAGTTTTTTCTTAATTTGTATTTTGTCTGTTTTCTAGAAAAAATATGTTTTATTCCTTATTTATTAGAGAAGCAAAACTAGACAAGATAATAAACAGGTAATTCATCTTTAAGTTTATTACTTGTTTTAAGCAGAAGTCTAATATAACTGGATGAAGCTTATGCTGAACTAAATATTTGTCAAAGAATAAAACCGGTCTTAATATTTGAAAACAAGTCTTAATATGTTATGCAGCTTTTCTTCTGGAGTACATTTTATTTAGTTTAGATGTTTTTTGCTTGGAAAAAGGACAAAATACTTAAAACAAATATTTTTTTGCAGAGTAGAAGACTCTCTTCAATCAGTAGGAGCGATTTGAAGACTCTATCAGCCTGACTTTATTAAAAATGAATGTCTTCTGTTGTATAGAAGGGAGGATTCTATTAGTAGCACTTGCCTGAATAAGCCAAAACATCTCTGTTTCACTCGTGTATATATATATATATATATTTATATTTATTCACAAAGACTACAGTGGACCCTTTCAAAGACAATTCAAAATGTAGCAGATAATAAAATAACTAAAAGAAATGAGATGAAATATAAATCAAAATAATGAACTATATATGAATAATAAAAGGACTGACCCAGGATGGGATGGAATGGGGGATGATGATACTGACTAATACTGTTTTTTATTATGGAACTGCTTTCAGTGCCCCAGTTTCAGAATCTATAAATCTCTCTCTCAAGATATCTAAAGTTAAAGTTCAAAGTTAACTCTGTTTCAGGCCAAGTAATTCTGAAGCAATTTTGAAAAAGAGCATAGATTGTCTATTCATTTCTTTCATACAAATCTCCAAACTTTGATATGGTAGTGTACATATGAGTTTCTTAGTCAAATTCTCACACACAGACTAATTTCGTCTCACCTGGGAGTATCTCCACTTCTGACACTTGATGGTGTCAGGTTGAGGTAGCTCTGGCATCACCTTTTCCAGCTCTTGCAGGATGATGGGCTGTACCGCATCCTTCTCCTCCTCCAGGTGCTGGATGCCAAAGGGCACACTAGTGTGCACCACCACAGAAAGTCCGCAGTTCTTCGAAGCTGCCAAAGATAAACACAGTTTATCAAGCTCACATGTGGCTGCCTATGAAGTCATTCACAAACATACACAGATCCCACATTGTGTGCTACAGTGAGAGAAAGACAGAGAAACGTTTAAAGGAGAAAATTTCAAACGGAGGAAGAAATGAGGGTCAGATAACAGCACAGACAGCAGAAAATACCATACATATTTTTTTATAACTTGGAAAAAAATGATCTTATGATGTTTTAAAGAGACATTTACTTACCATCATGTCATTCCAAATATAAAAAAGAAGATACTTGGAAGACTATTTTTCCAATGGGGACTAAACAACATTGGATCCCATGGACAAAAAACACTGAGAGACTTCTCAAAATATCTTCTTTTGTGTCCATACAGGTTTGGATTTTGTAACCAATAATTTGTGTGAATTATCCCTTTAACAAATCAAGCTAGCTCTTTCATATTCACTGTGAATGTGACATGAACAGCTTTATTTGTTGGCCATAGGTTAGCGTGAGTAGTGTTAAGTTTAGTATCCAGCTTTCTCTTCTTCAGACGATGGTTTCTCAGTGATATCATCTATGGGCACACCAAAGCCCATGATCTAATGCTTTACGGGCCAAGCCCATTGCCAGAGACACGACCCGTGACTGAGACCAGGCCTGATATATTAGCCTTGCACATAGTGTAGTCATTTCTCTAATGACACTGTTATAAAACACATATTTAATATGATTGGAGGAAATCATGCTTTATTGGGCTCCATAAACATAGGGGTTGTGTTTAAGAAGCTGGAGTGATTTGGCCCAATGACTCCAAGTAGGATGAAGATGCTGAAAGCCATCATTGATCAACACTTGAGGAACGAGGGCTAGGTCTGAATAAGACCACAGAGACTGGCTAAAACTTAATATTAAAGTCTCTGGCAGATTCACAGGGTAACACATTGAATTTATGGACCACCTGTGGGGAGGGGTCTTATACTTCAGTAAGATCTATTTTGTTTAGCAAAGTTTTATGGACCAACAGAGAATGATGAGCCATTTAAATCATGACCACTGGCATAAATGTTGGAATAAATGTGGGAAGTCAGGCAAATCACATTCACATGTAATTCTCATGCCTGGCCTTTAAATAATATTGGACTAAATAAACAGAGTATTACTGAAAGCATAGTTGTGGATAAAATGCCTCAAGGAATAATAAATGAAGATAATTTTTTGACTAACAGCGTCTACACTTCACTCAACGGTGGGTTTAAGTTTTTGTTTTTGTTTCAGGAGACCAGATAACCGGAGCAAAACTTTGTGGCAACATTTCCAACAGATGGACAAGCAGTTATTAAAACAAAGTGGTTGCATGTTGTATTTGCAAAATGATTAACCTTATGAATATGCAATATATAACCCAGTTTACAAACGTACTGTGTGAAATCTTGAAACCTGACTACCCAGGATAATATACAGTACAAGAGAATTTGAGCTAAAATTAAGAATTACTCTGGGTTCACATTTTCAAGTGTGAAAAGCCTTTACAAAAAGCTGGTTAAGTCAATACCAGCACAGGTAACAGACTGTGTCAATAGAGGAGGTACATGTGAGAAATCAAGTGCCTCTATTGGATGAATGATAGAAGAAAATGGATAGATATAAATCCTTGTCCAAAATATAAGGTCATGAAATTATATATCTGCATGTACACTTCAAAAGTCTGGGGACGGTAAGATGTTTCAATGTCTTTGAATGAAAGTTATGCTCACCAAGGCTGCATTTATTTGATCAGAATTACAGTAAAACAGTAACACAATATTCTATTTTAATATACACTGAGCAAAATTATAAATGCAACACTTTTATTTTTGCCCCCATTTTCATGAGCTGAACTCAAAGATCTAAGACTTTTTCTATGTGCACAAAAGGCCTATTTCTCTCAAATATTGTTCACAAATCTGTCTAAATCGGTGTTAGTGAGCCCTTCTCTTTTCCTGAGAAAATATAACCACCTCATAAAGATTCTGATTAGACAGCATGATTATTGCACAGGTGTGCCTTAGGCTGGACACAATAAAAGGCCACTCTAAAATGTTTACTGTATTGGGGGAACCAGTCAGTATCAGAACATTTTTCCACACGCAGTGCAACACATCTCCTTCGCATGGAGTTGATCAGGTTGTTGATTGTGGCCTGCGGAATGTTGGTCCACTTCTCTTCAATGGCTGTGCGAAGTTGTTGGATATTGGCAGGAACTGGAACACGCTGTCGTATACGCCGGTCCAGAGCATCCCAAACATGCTCAATGGGTGACATGTCTGGTGAGTATGCTGGCCATGCAAGAACTGGGATGTTTTCAGCTCCCAGGAATTGTGTACAGATCCTTGCAACATGGGGCTGTGCATTATCATGCTGCAACATGAGGTGATGGTTGTGGATGAATGACACAACAATGGGCCCCAGGATCTTGTCACGGTATCTCTGTGCATTCAAAAGGCCATCAATAAAATGCACCTGTGTTTGTGGTCCATAACATACGCCTGCCCATACCATAACCCCACAGCCACCATGGGCCACTTGATCCACAATGTTGACATCAGTAAACTGCTCACCCACACGGCGCCATACATGCTGTCTACCATCTGCCTGTACAGTGAAAACAGGGATTTATCCGTGAAGAGAATCTCTCTCCAAAGTGCCAGATGCCATCCAATGTGAGCATTTGCCCACTCAAGTCGGTTACGATGACGAACTGCAGTCAGGTCAAGACCCCGATGAGGACGACGAGCATGCAGATGAGCTTCCCTGAGACAGTTTCTGACAGTTTGTGCAGAAATTCAATTCACGGGCAACAGCTCTGGTGGACATTCCTACAGTAAGCATGCAAATTGTATGCTCCCTCAAAACTTGTGACAGATGTGGCTTTGTGCTGTGTGATAAAACTGCACATTTTAGAGTGGCCTTTTATTGTGGCCAGCCTAAGGCACACCTGTGCAATAATCATGCTGTCTAATCAGCATCTTGATATGCCACACTCTTTTGAGGATGGATGGATTATCTTGGCAAAAGAGAAGTGCTCAATAACACAGATTTAGACAGATTTGTGAACAATATTTGAGAGAAATAGGCCTTTTGTGTACATAGAAAAAGTCTTAGATCTTTGAGTTCAGCTCATAAAAATGGGGCAAAAACAAGTGTTGTGTTTATAATTTTGTTCAGTGTATTTTAACATTTATTTTTTTCGTGGTGACAAATCTACATTTTCAGCAGCAATTATTAAAGTTTTTTGTGTCTCATGATCCTTCATAAATATTTCTAATATGCTGATTTGTTTCTCAAGAAACAGCTTTTACTTGAAATATATATATTTTTTAACAATGTATAAGTCCTTCACTTTAGATACATTTAGTGAATGCTTGCTCAAAAAAAAAAAACTTATTAAAAAATATTTATTAATTAGGTTTTTAATTACATCTAAATGGCTTCACGGAATTTGTTTATATTAAATACAACTATGTAATCATGCACAATAAGAACACACTGTTTGAGGATGCAGGAAAGGGTTTCAGATATTAGCAGCTAAGCTGCCATGTTTTAAGTGAGGGAAAGAGGAAGTCATTTTTTCAGTGTGTTCACTTGCTTATGTAAGAGTTTACAAGCGAAGACTGCTCCACATAACTTTCACGTTTCACTTTAAATCGAACAAATTTATCAATGGAAGTCTTAACTTCACAATTATGGAGTGTTGCTTCTGTAAAAAGAGCTTAGTACCTGAAGTGATAAGAGCTGAAATTATTGTTCTAACCAGTCAAGGTTGACTTTGGCTGAATAGAATGAATATCAGTACTGAGCTGAAACACAGGGACACGCTCATTTTCCGTTTGCAGAGCAGTCAGACAATATACGTGTCTGGCACACCGCCAGGCAGAGAGGAGGAGGGGGAGGGGGAGGGAGGGAGGGAGAGAGAGAGGGAGAGAGAGGGAGAGAGGGAGAGAGACATTCCTTAAAAAAAAAAAAAAAAAAAAAAAAAGAGTTTGAGTGTTTATTTCTAAGTGTGCATGTGCCAGAATGTGACCGTGCACAAGAGAGAAAGAGGTCATGGAGCGTGGGTAGAGGGTTGGCACTGTGCCCGCTGGTTGAGTCACTTATTTCTTGGTGGGTGAAGAGCTTGCCACAAAGTTCACAGGGTAAATAGGAAACACTTTTTTTTTGCCTGACAGAAAATAAAATGCATTACATATGAATTAAAAGTCAGTAATTCGTTTCTCATCAAAAAAACGTTCCGTCCATATGGATTGAATGGTACTTTTGATAAATATGTTCATTAAAACAGTTCATGAGATGAACACTCCACAATCAGTAGACTAATAAAAACTAACTTGGTAATCCCTTTATCATGTCCAACTAAACAAACAGGGTGTCTACAGATATGAACAAATTCAATTTAAGACTTTTTAAGACCTTTTTAATACCACCTTATGTAAAATTTAAGACCAAACCCGTGAAGGAAATACACATTCTATTGCATAAGTTAATATAATATTTATTATGTTTTTGAATTTAGAAAAGAAAATATCATCGCTGTCAAAAATGCTATTTATTATTACGATATACAGAGAACTTTTCATATATGCAGACAATATCCCATACAAAATATCCCCTCAAAAGCTCCGCATCAGCAATATTTTTGGTGGTGTAAACGAAGCAATATTTTCATCAGTTTTTATTCAGCTTTTACATATTTAAATCTACATGTTTTTCATATTTAACCCAGGTTTTTAATTTATTCGACCTGCATTCTGCTACCGCAATTCTCTCTGATGACATAGTAACTACAGCGGGAAAAAAATTAAAATCTTCTGTCTGTCCAATGATTGTAAACAGTCACTGGGTCCTTCAGACTGGTGAAACTTTTGCGGTAATGAGGCCGAAGATATTTGTGACCCTGGACCACAAAACCAGTCTTAAGTCACTGGGGTATATTTGTAGCAATAGCCAAAAATACATTGCATGGGTAAAAATTATAGATTTTTCTTATATGCAAAAAATCATTAGGATATTATGTAAAGATCATGTACCATGAAGATATTTAGTACATTTCTTACCGTAAATATATCAAAACTTCTTTTTTGATTAGTAATATGTATTGCTAAGAACTTAATTTGAACAATTTTAAAGGCGATGTTCTCAATATTTTGATTTTTTGTATAAATCAAAATGTAGAAAAATTGACACTTAAAGACTGGTTCCCTTTCAAGGGAACGAACGTTGGATCACAGTTTTAGACGCTAGGGGAATGCTTTGCGTGATAAGTCTTGAAGCACATGTGAAATCAATCTAAGGTGCAATTGGGACGTCAGAGCGGGTGACGTCATGAACCAGGAAGCTATAAAGCCTGCCCAAACGAAGCGGTCACTAGATTTTTTTGTGTCTTCACAAGCGCTCTGTGTGAAATTGTCTGTCCTATTTGGTGTTGTCTGTCATTACTTTAATACAAAGAGAACAGCTATAGCGAGCAAGCAACAACAAGCATTTAGAATGTGCTTTATTCCCTGCCCGCGTTATCTAAACGGGTGGGGATACACACATTCTTTGTATTGCCTGTTTGAGAGAGAAGCACGCACAGTCAGCGCTCGAGAGCGCTGGCTGTGAGCACTGTTCTTTCACAAAGAGGATGCCCAGGCTCGCATTCCCCGGGGCTCTCGGCAGCAGCGGAGGCTACAGTCCTGGGGTTTGCAAATGGATCTGTAAGTGGGGTTAGGGACGAGCAAAGCCTTATACCTTCACCTGATAGGTCCAATGCCTCTTATCAGGGTTGGGAAGGACGCGCTGCGGTTTCTTCCACCCCGATTGAGGCACAGACATGTCAACTATCTGATTCTGAGGGATTAGATGTTGCTAGTGTCAATGCAACAGATACTGAGGATTCGCCACCTCAGTCTTGAGCTTGTTGAGGTTGTAACAAGAGCGGACGACTGGCCAGCAGAGAAGGAGGACATTCGTTCTAAAAAAACAAACAAAAAAAACGGACGAACGCTTCTTGCCTTCTCATGCACAACCTCAACTCCGGGGACTGACGTTTTTTTTTCTGATCTCCACACCGACGTGTCGAGATCGTAGGAGAAACCGGTTCCCTACCCTATAGAGTTTATAGTACACAAACATCTCATTATTCCTCTATAATAAATAAATAAGTCCCCAGTTTTGCCCATTAAGCCAGTGAGAACTATATCAGCACTGGTGGGAAAGGAAGCGGCTGGTCAGGCAGCAGCGTGTTTATACACAATGTATCTGCTGCAAGCCTACCAGGCTGAATTGTTATGAGATCACGATGAGGGCAGAGGTTGTGGTCCGAACGCAGTTTGCGAACTGCGTCGGGCCACAGATTTGTCTCTCAGGGCTATGGCAGCCCTCCGATGCTCCGAGGAGGGTTTCAGAACGGTCAGTTCAGATGCTTCCTGTCGGTTTGCCAGTTCAGGACGTTGTTCTGACTACACAACTAGACAGAGTGTGGCTTATCGTGCTTCCCGACCTAAGAATGGGGACACGAGAAGCAAGCTCAACTGCAGCCTTCGAAGTGTAAAACGAATCTGAGGACCGTTATTTTTTCTAAGAAGGCTGCAGGAAAGAAGACCTGACGCCTGAGGGCTCAGGCCAATGAGGACTCAACCCTCATTTTTATGGGGGTGTTTTCCACCGAGGAGGTCCCCCAGCAGGTTCTGGTAATGAAGCAAGAAGTGAAAGCTCTGTTAGAGAAAAGGGCCATAGAATATGTACCTCACTCCAACAGGGAAACCGGGTTTTACAGCCAGGTTTTACATAGTTCCAAAGAAGGATGGGGGGTTGGGTCCCATTTTATATCTTCGAGTTCTGAACAACTCCGTCATGCAGCTCAAGTTCAAGATGTTAACTTTGAGACAAATCATGCCACAGATCAGATCCGAGGACTGGTTTGTCACGATAGATCTCAAGAACGCATACTTCACATATCCATCATTCCGTGTCACAGGAAGTTAATGAGGTACGCTTTTGGGGGCAAAGCATACCAGTATCAGGTTCTTCCATTCGGCCTAGCGTTATCACCCCGCACATTCACGAAATGCATAGATTCAGCACTGGTGCCTCTTCGTCTTCAGGGTATTCGCATTATGAACTACATTGACGATTGGCTGATTCTAGCTCAGTTGCATCAGTTGGCAGTTCGGCATTGAGATATCGTTCTTGCCCACATGAAAGAGTTGGGGTTACGGCTAAACGCCAAAAAGAGTGTGCTTTCTCCACTACAGAGGACTACATTCCTTGGCGTGGTATGGGACTCAACGTCGATGCAGGCGCGCCTGTCACCAGCACATATAGAGTCCATCCTGTCAGCTGTCAAAAGATTAAGGCTAGGCCAGTCACTCACTGTCAAACAGTTTCAGAGACTGTTAGGTCTTATGGCAGCAACATCCAACGTGATACCTTTTGGACTGTTGTACATGAGACTCCTGCAGTGGTGGCTCAGGACCAAAGGGTTTTCCCCAAAGGGCAATGCCTTTCGCATGATCAAGGTCACGCCGCGATGCTTTCGCGCCTTGGTAATGTGGAAGAAACCTTGGTTCCTGTCCCAGAGTCCCATGATGGGAGCTTCATGTCATCGCAAGATGCTAACAACAGATGCTCTCTCACGGGCTGGGGAGCGATCTTAGAGGGATGCTCGAGTCAGGGTCTGTGGAAGGACTATCATCTCTCATGGCACATCAACCATCTGGAGATGTTGGCTGTATTTCTTGCTCTCAAGAATTTCTTAGCAGATCTCACGGGCCACCATGTGCTTGTCCACTCAGACAACACATCGGTGGTCTCCTACATAAATCACCAGGGGGGTTTGCGGTCACGTCCACTTTGCAAACTGGCGTGCCAAATCCTCCTGTAGTCCCAAGGGAAGTTGTTGTCTCTTTGAGCAGCTTACATCCCGGGGGCCATAATATAGGAGCAGACATCCTGTCGAGACAGGGGCTGAGGCCCAGGGAATGGAGGGTCCATCCCGAGGTGGTGGAGCTGATATGGAGGGAGTTCGGCCAGGCACAAGTGGATCTGTTTGCTTCTCGAGAGAGGTCTCACTGTCCACTCTGGTTCTCGCTCCCGCATCCAGCTCCTCTCGGACTGGACGCGATGGTGCAGACGTGGCCGAGGCTTCATCTGTATGCATTTCCCCTGATTGCTCTGCTCCCGGGAGTCCTGGAGAGAGTTCGCCGGGACCAGGTTCTACTACTTCTCATTGCCCCGCAGTGGCCAGGCAGAGTATGGCTTTCAGATTTAAGATCCGTTCTTGATGGGCCTCCTCTGGAGCTCCCTACCAGGAGGGACCTTCTATCCCAAGCAGGGGATCGATATTTCACCCTCAACCAGAATTGTGGAAACTGTGGGCTTGGCCTCTGAGGGGGCCCAGCTCATAGACTCAGGTCTCTCAACCGAGGTTGTTGAGACCATTCTCCACTCCAGAGCTCCCTCCACGAGGAAACTTTATGCCTTGAAGTGGAAAGTTTTCACTTCATGGTGTAGTGACCATCAGCTGGACCCAGTTAACTGCCCAGTCGGTACAGTGCTGGAGTTCCTGCAAGATCGGTTCACTGCAGGGCAAGCTCCGTCCACTTTAAAGGTTTATGTGGCGGCCATAAGTGCTTTCCCCAATAACATTCCACCCAAAGGAATGTGGTAAGACCCCCTGATATCTTGTTTCCTCCGTGGTACTTTAAGGGTGAGGTGCTGCAAGCCTTCTGTCCTCCTCCTTTCAGAATGCAAACCAGAAAAATCACAATTTGCTTTGCCCAGTGCAGGCATTAGATGCTTACGTCCACAGAGCTGCCGTGTGGCGCTAAATTAACAGTTGTTTGTTGCTCTACAAGAGGTTTGTGATGCGGCAGGCTGGTCCTCACCGCACATTCTTTAGACTTTATTCTTTGGACCTGGACTCTACCCCAGGTTCCAAAGTGCTTTCGTTCTAGTGCTGCTCGTTAGATTTCACACAGGACAGGCACTCCTAGTTATGTTGTATTAACGGTCCCCTAACGTCTAAAACTGTGATGCAACGTTCGTTCCCTTGAAAGGGAACATTCGGTTATGACTGTAACCTCGGTTCCCTAAAGAGGGAATGAACGTTGCGTCCCCGGCCATATCTCCTTCGTGCCTGTAGGCGACTTGCTCAGACTTTAAGCTAGTGACGGCTTCAATTGGGCAGGCTTTATAGCTTCTTGGTTCATGACGTCACCCGCTCTGATGTCCCAATTACACCGTGGATTGATTTCACATGTGCTTCAAGATTTCCCCTAGCGTCTAAAACTGTGACGCAACGTACGTTCCCTCTTCAGGGAACCGAGGTTACAGTCGTAACCGAACATTTTGTGGTCCAGGGTCACATTTAAGACCCACTGAATCTGAATAAGACATTAAGACTTTTAAAGGCCTTTTTTAAGAAAAACCCGCGGTCACCCTGACAAAAAAATCCCATCTACAAATTACTGAAGTGTAATTTTTTCATATGTTAGAAGATTCTTCAACTCAACCATACAATTCCCTCACACTTAAATACTGTAATTTCAACCCTTTATGATATTTTATAAATGAAGACATGTTGTGGGATAAAGTTATTTTCCGTCAATCATACTGAATATGCTTCAAATTATGAATGGAATGAGTACATGAAATGACAAATGTTCTATGTTCATAATTATAACTTAAACATCCTTTCAAAAATTTATCTTCTCTGAATAGTCCTTCTTTGATATTTTGCTAAGAAAGTTTCAGACTTCATATGTAATCAAATTCATATAAATTATTAACCAGTTCTGTTTTTGGGAAACCATCATCCAGCCCAGATCTAGCTCATTCCACATTTACTGAATGGCACAAATGGGTTTTCGCCAGACGTTCAGGAACACAGTAATAGCTTATCATTAGCAGCCTGACAAAAAGTTTTCAAAGAGAGCTTGGGGTGCTCTGTGAGATCAGACTCAGACCTACTTTACTGGAACTACAAGCAAAACACATTACAGAAATGAAAATGAAGATTAAAGCATGGCTGCATGAAGGCTGAGGAGGCTGGAAGGAGCATGTCGCCCTAAAAGAACGGCGCAGCAGAATGCAAAATTTAACAGCTCCCCTAATTATGATGTTGCCCTCGGAAACACTGGAGTGGATGAAAGGTGACAGGTGCAGAGGCTGTTTTCACAAGACTATTTCGACCGGGCTCCTGCAGATATACGGTCATGAACTGACAGGCTCGGTGAGGAAAAACAAACACAATCACATGCAAATTCTTCAACAGCAAAAGCTTTCTTTAGTTGCACACACACTAAAATCATATGTGCACACATCTAGAATACATATGAGCTATGTTTCCAAAATCTAGTGAATTTCCTCACAGTCTGCTGTTTACACAGACAACCTGCTAAAAGGGTTTGCACACTGGATGAGAACCCCATTGTGTTGTGGGTGGCTAGACCAACTCACAGATATTGCCCACTCCAAGGTGGCAGTCCAAACAGTGAATCTAATCACCAAAAAGGCAAAAGTTGGCACTGAAGAATTGGGGGTTTGGTGTTCGAAAAAAAAAAGCAAACATAAAAAGAAAGGGCAAGATAAACCGTTGGTGAAAAATGCACAAAACAATCTTACAGGGTAGGGTGAAGTCATTATGCACATTAACAATGTTGTGGGACAAATATAATGTAATTTAATGGAAAAATGTGTACGTGGCGCTCTGTGATGTGGCATGATTTAAAAAAGCTTTCTTAGTCATAGCTGGGCGCTGTGGACAGACTCAGAGCGGTGCAATGTATTCGAAAACAAAACAAACCACAATAAATAAGGCACAAACAGTGATATCCTTTTAAGTCATTTCCCGACACACTGTGTAAACATTCACAGTTTAGGGTGAAAAGAAATGTGAACCCTTGGATGACCTACCTAGTTTATTTTATGCAGAAATTCAGATTAATTACATACTTTTTTCTGTACCTCTAGCACCTACAAATATTTAGACTGAACTATTTTCAAGTTATATTCATATTTTTTTCAATAGTTCAATATTTAGCACAGGACAATAACTATTGTCAATATTTTCAGTGCTGAATAAATACAACCAGCAATTCCTTGGACTCCATCTATCATCCAAAAGAAAAAAACAATCATCACAGTGCGTTCTGAAAGCATCTCTTTTGTAAACGGTAAAAGTGATACTGCTTTAGCCAGAACAAGGTACCTTAGTAGGCATATTTGAGCCATCTAATGTTAGGTACAGTCTTTGGAACAGAATAATTGACTCTTTTGAATAAGTAAGGTTAATTTAATCTGGATAACAAGTAATCATAGTGGAAAATTCACAAAAAGTGCTTCAGAGACTTATCCGAGAATTACAGCGTAGCAGTGACAAAGTACAAACAGCACTTCGGATTCAGCGCAGTCGAAATCCTAAGCTCAAACATTTTATACTGTTTTACGTTCATCTTTCCGCTCCACATGCAAATTAAGTTTTAAATGTAAATTGTGGATAACAATGAAAGTGATGCCTTCCGTTCCCACATCTTTGGTAGACTTCCAGGTGGAAACAACTAAATGTTAAGGTGATAAGATTAAACAAAATCCCTATCAGTTGTTTCATGTACTCTTTTGGTCAGCAGATGGTTCTGGATGGCCTACTGCCGTTCCAACGCCATAAGTGACGAATTATCACTCCGGAGATACTATTTAAATATTATTTAAACAGAAATAACTATCTCTATGATAATTAAGCTCTTTGTAGGGAAATTTGTATAGTTTAATACACAATTTGGAGTGGAAGCTGAGTCGAGGCAGACAATTTCTTACAATATCAAGACTTCGCTTTTTGATTAGTAATATACATTGCTAAGAACTTCATTTGGACAACTTTAAAAGCAAATTTCTCAATATGATTTATTTGCACCCTCAGATTCCAGATTTTCAAATAGTTGTCTCTTGACCAAATATTGTCCTATCCTAACAAACCATACATCAATGGAAAGCTTATTTTTTAGCTTTCAGATGTATATAAATCTCAAATGTAAAAAAATTGACCCTTATGACTTTGTGGTCTAGGGTCACATATGAGCATTTAGCATAATTTTAAGACACAACCCTTTTCTGACACCTCAAGGCAGACACACTCAAAGAAACTGCTTTTTCAAAGAAAAGACAGAAAAGGACATGACAGGAACAGAGTGGAAAGGAAGAGAAGGGTATTAGAAATGTCAAAAAATAGAAACGCAGTGACATTGTCTAAAGTGTATCATTTCTGTCTGTGTCTGAAACCGATTATGACCACGACCACATGTAAAAGTCAATCGGTACCAGTTTAGATTTGAAAAACATTGCAATTATAAACAAATCAAATTTGTGTGCAGTGTGAAAAAAGATCCTGATACATGAAACAGAGAAAGAAACAGAAAAGGCAGAGAAACAGAACGAAACATGTCAGAGCAGGAGTTGTAGATGAGAGGAGGCAAATATGAAGGCACTGACCTAAATTGCGCTTTTTATCATCTATGGCGATGAAGCGAATGCAGGGATTATTGGAGACGTACTTGGCCGCCCAAGGGACGTCGATTCGTGTGTCGGCTTTGTAGAAGAGTCCAAGTGCGTAGCGGGAAGAGTAGCTGACAGCCTCCAGCATCCTCCTCTGATTCTCCCCCATCACTGCACAGAGACACACAAACACAGAAGCACAGGATGAAGCCTCTGGGCCTTGGTTAGTTCGTCTCTCTAGACAGCCGCCAGCACTGCTGCTTGTGAATAACAGGCCTGTAGCATTCACATCGCACAGATCAAATGAGAGAAACACTGTGCCGTCAACTCAAAGAGCTTCTGCAGCACCAGGTCTGATAACACACCTAGGTTAGTGTGACAGGAGCACGGAGATAGATTGATGCGTAGGGCTATAAAACACAACTAACAAGTCCCTTCTGTAGATGAGATGAGCCGGGCAGAGGTTAAAATGGACAGTGAGTGACACTTTAATGAGAACGCGGTGGATGGACTCGCTTCAGCATGTGGTGCTCTTTTTTAGAAAAATGCTGTCCTTGTTTCCTGTCTGGAACATCTGTTATTTATTGGAAACAAGCAGTCATACTAAGGCCTGCTTTAGTTATTTAGGGCCCACAGGTACTGAGTGTAGTGCAGGTCAAAGGTCAGCCCTTGTGGAATCAAATGCATATTTCTAATCAAAGACATCCCTGTTTCCAGTAAGGAAGAAAGCGCTTTCACGGACAACCGTCAGAGAGCTGATCAACATTAGTCTATCGGAGCAGTATCCCCCCTGAAGCAACAAACAGATGTTTGGTGAAAAGTGATGAACAGAATGCTAACTCATCATTTTCCCTTCACACATGTGTGATTCAGTTCCAAAGGGCAGTGTCAGTGTCAACAAGCTCGGCCCCCTTCCGTGGCCACAGTAAATCTGTATACTGTTTAAAGACCTTATGAAATCAGTTGGCGAGGGCAGTTTACTTTCCTGTTTTAATGCAATTCCTAATGAAATGGGAAGTTTAGGTGGGACATATTGAATGGCTTGCACTTTGTAAATAAAAAACGAAAATCCAAAAGCCTTTAGCATAGATTGGATTCAAACAGTAAATAAATTAACAATTCTGAATTTGATCAGTTTATCAATTCCAGTTCCATTAACAATTTAGTGCTTTAAAGAAATAAATATTTTGAGAAAAATGACTAATTACTTTTCAGGATTTTTTTTAAATGACTTAATTGTCTTGCTTTTGGCATAAATGTAGTCCTAGAACTTGGCATAAATATACATTAAACTGCAAAAAATATCACAAAAAGTCTAGATATTTATTTTATTAATAGTTATTAAAATTAATATTAAAATTGATACAAAGCTAACAACATATTACTTATTAATTTATATGGGGAAAAAACTTAAAAGTTTAACTTATTTTAACTATAGCACCACTTTTTTTAGAAGCTTTAGCACGTCATGTGTGAGATACTTTAAATAATGTGAGACACAAGCGCAATGGTCCAACACGCCTTCTAGCACGTATTTACATATGAAAATACTTGCTTGCTTGCTTTCTGGTTGTGTGGCTCGGTGAATGACAGTGATGCCACACAAATCCCCATAACATCGTCAACCTCTGCTGTAATTTTGTTGTCACAAGAAACGCTCCACCAACTGTTAGTTCGATTAGGAAGCAACCAACTGACACTGATAGAATACGACAATAGAGGTGAAACGGTCACATGACTGTCCCCGGACATGTCCCTTTTATCACTGTCTGTGTCATCGCAGAACATCTGGGGGAGATTAGGAGCATGTAAATGTGCCCCTTGGTACAGAAACAATCTGCTGCGGCATCTGAGTGTGGAAAGCCCAAGGATAATGCAAACCCTGTCAGCTGAATCCATAAAGAGGCTTTCTTTTTTTTTTCTCATGGTAATGGAATCTGGTTACAGAACACACCATTGTTAATCGGCATAAAAGATCTTGATGCGGGAAGGGTTGCCGAATAAAGATACTAGAACGCTTTTTACCACATTGACCCATTTAAGTTGTCAGAAATCACTTCCACTAGAGCTGGACAATGAGTGCAGATGCACATTAATGAATCATACTTTTTCAAAAAGCTATGACTTCCATTTCAAGTAAAACGAAACCACCTATTTAGGGGTCTCAATGACTTTAGCTTAGCCACAACTATTGAGATGTTTTTAAAGCTGTGTTTTCAAAAAAGAAAAGTACAGGCTATGTATTTTCTGGCTGCTACAAGATAAGTAAAGTTCTGAGTCATGGTGTAAAGTGGATACTACCCTACATTACCCCCCACCCTCTTCCTGCCCGCTCAGGATGGCAGCACAATTACCTCTGACAGGTTTGTACTGTGGGTCTTCTAGATTTCAGCTCAATCATATGTTCAGAGCTCACAAACCAGCTGAACTGAGAGAAAGATCAAAGCAAAGAATAATCAAACTGCTGTCTTCTCTGGTTAAAATCATGCTATTGTAGACAGTATTTATTTTTTTCATTACAAATGATATCAACGTAACTATTACAATGAATAGTAAAAAAAAATTTAACTATGCTATAATGTATTTATTTCATACTAAGCGTACTTCAAATCCATTAACATATTTAATGACATATTGCTTAAGGCTTACTGATATAAAATTATAATTAAACATTATTTGGAGTATTTCTTTATTGCACAACACCCATTTCTTAGTATTATTCTGTAAATATGTTTTAATATCACTATTAATAAGGATTGTATGATCTTTGTATAATATCGGTCCTTAAATGCAAGGTATTTAAAGAGTACCTGAAGTATACTTTAAGTATTTCCACTTTAGCACAATCAAATATACTTAAGTATATCTTTAGTTGGACCTCTACTTCCACACAATTAAAGTACATTAAGCACAACATTATTTTTCCAGTTTAGCAGACTTTAAAAATAACAGTTTAATATACCAAAAGCATAATTGCAGGGTATTTTGATTAAGCACATAAATATGTAAATGCATTCATAGTATACTTAACACAAAATATATGTATTTAAAAAACATTTTAGTATGTTTTTTTCACTAGGGCGTACATTTCCATATTTCTTTATATCTAGTATGACCCCTTTTTGCTTTATTGACTGACGGTCATTCACACGGTCAGTGTAAAAAAAAAAAACTCCCTTAAATTTGATTACCATCCAAGAAATACAATCTATATCCATACTATTTCAGCCAATTTTGCCTATTTAATTGTTCATGCTTATTGCTTCTATTTTTCAATTTATATTACCTTTGCTGTAATCTAACATTCACAGTTATTCTTGAAAACTGAAAACAATTATAATGCTGTAAAATTAACTTGTAGCATTTAAAACAATTTTTTTGTTTAGAGTTTCTGTTTTAAATGTAGTAATTGTTTTAATTATTATTTTATATTTAAAAGACATTTGCGACAACAACAATTTTTGTACACTCATTATGAGAAAAAATTGGGAGAAATAACTATATTTGAAACGTTTTTGAGCAGTGCACTTCAAGCAAAGTCATTTAAGCAATAGTACAAAATAATTCCTAGAGGTCTTTTAGTGTGTGGCTTTCCTTTAATCAAGCCTCATTCTTTGAAATTGTTCCTACAAAGTAGGCAAGAGTTTGCTTTAGCTAGACTTGAAATGACAAGTTGTATCATACATCCACCTGTACAAATGATGGTCACCTGGTAGAATATTTACCCCCTTTTCCTCTACCAGCTGTCCCCAGCGTATGGAGAGACAATGTATGCTTTTTTACTTAAGTAATAAATTATTCACGGAAATGTGCAGTTTTAAGTTGTACACTTCTTTATCCAAGATGGAAATCCTTTGTCCGCTCACTCTGATGGTTTGCTTGCTTAACGATAAGTAATGGCACTAATGTGCAATGAGAGTACTAGTGAGTACTTCAGTAAAAATGTCCTCTTAGTTTAGACCAGAGGGATTTGATTTCATTATACACATATGTGATCTTTAGCCTCCTTCCCTGACACATCCTCCGGTCGAAAGACTAACAAATCCACATGAGCAGAAATCTACCCAAACAGTCAAGCTTTTTCAATATCCTGAAGAAAAAAAAACAATTTACAGTGCTCTGTAAGAGAGCCCTGAATAGCCTCAACATGAGACATACCTTACACGACATACCACGCACCTGATGTCCTCTTCCTCTTTAGACACTTGTCACCACTTTAGAGTCTGCTTTACATCTGTCTGGAGTTTATAAATCTCCAATCTGTGTAAGCAGGGAAAAGCGGAGGGGCTTCTGACAGCTATGCTGTATGTGCAGGATCAACCTCACACAGGCTACATTCACAAAATCAGTGTTTGGTAACTGTATTTACTGACAGATGTGATTCTGAAACGGCCCTTTTCATACAACAGCTATCAGGAGCAAGTCAAATACCACACATATGAAAATATTAACCAAAGTTAAGCTGCATTTACAGTACATTTCTGTGTTACTGTGTAACTACAGTAGTCAACATCTGAAATGCATCAAAAAAAGTTTATCAGATTTATCCAAAGACAAGAACGTATTTTGGTTTTAGGTTTTTGATCCATTTCAAATTTTAGGGGAGGTCGTGGTCTAATTGTTAGCAAGTCGAACTCGTAATCCAAAGGTTGCGAGTTCGAGTCTCGGGCCGGCAGGAATTGTAGATGGGGGGGAGTGAATGTACAGTGCTATCTCCACCCTCAATACTATGACTGAGGTACCCTTGAGCAAGGCATCGAACCCCCAACTGCTCCCCGGGCGCCGCAGCACAAATGACTGCCCACTGCTCCGGGTGTGTGTTCACAGTGTGTGTGTGCACTTTGGATGGGTTAAATGCAGAGCACAAATGGGTCACACAATACTTGGTCGTATGTCACGTCACTTTAATGTACTTTCATGTTTTCTTTAATGTTATTTTCCATTTTAGTATTTTTGAAGATCTAGCATTAGATGAAGGCAAATTCAATCTAAATGTAAAATACTTTGATTTAACTTGAACATTGAACAATACAATATCAGACTTTACATGTAAAAAAGTGATGGTGCTGATAACCCATATGGTACCGATGTATTGTGCACATTAAAGTAAATATAAAATATGGTGACTTCCATAAAACAAAAAAATTGTATCAAAACATTATCAAATAAATGAGTCCAATAGAGTTATATTTGCCAAATCTGAATTAACCAAAATCATTTTCCAATGGTAATCTAATTATTAAATTGTAGTTTGTAGCATTTGTGTAATATACTAACCGTGATCTGTTCACACAAAGTTCTGAAAATGTAAAGAGAAAGTTCATCAAAAATGTGACTGAAAGCCATACAAATAAGCAAATGATTATGATAAAATTGAGGATGATCCATTTTCAGAACTCACAACCAAATTTTGAGAGCAAGTTTGGTTAGTCTGTACTTTTAGGTTAACTACCACTTTAAGAAAGTGAACATACCATATTTTTCTGCTATGTGAACACAGTGGTAGGATAAAAAAAAGATTTTAAAACAAATCTCTTATACCAATCAATTTGCATTTGACACAGTATATAACATTTCAATATGAAATGTATTCCTGTGATGCGAATTAGAATTTTCAGCAGCAATTACTCCAGTTGTCAGTGTCACATGATTCGTCAGAAATGAAATGTTGAAAAAAAATTGTAGTGTTCAACATTTTTTTTTTCAGGATTTTTTTTATACATAGAAAGTTCAAAAGAGCAGCATTTATTTAAAATGTATAATTTATATAACCATGCAAAAGCCTTTACTGAATCAATTGTTTATTCAGTCTTTGTTTAATAAAAGCATTAATTTCTTAATAACTTATCAACAGTAGTTTAGATAAATGAAAAATGAAAATAGGGTAATTCTAACCACATCCTGCTTTTAAATTTCCATCACACATATGCAGCACATTTGAAAGCAGACTAAGAGACAAAAGTCTTTTTCTAGTTTCTCCTAGTAAATACCAAAGCATCATAAGCTGCCTGTAAGTTAGCCGTCACCTGACTGTGAGCGTTTTGCTCGTCTAACCTGAAAAAGCAAACTGTCTGCTGCTCTACGGCAGGAACCCAAGGCTAGTCATTGACACGTTTGGCTGTGAGAGTGACTACATTAGTATCTGTGAGCGTGTGCGTGTAGCTCTGGGACTAGAAGGTTAACATTTTCCAGTTGGCCGCTCGGGGGCATGTGTTGAACCCCCTGGTTCTTTGATGTGTGAGTGGGTGAAACGTTAATGAAACAGCTTGTTGATAGAGCGATTCTTAATCAATACAATGAGTCTTACAATATGTGTCTGCAAAGTGACTGAATTTACATACTTCATCTAAGTCACTGACCAACTATTAACTCAAAAAGGCAACATATTATGTCGGGAACATGTTAAGACATCTAACATCTCAGTTAATTATACATGAATAAGAAGATAGCAAAAGGGTGGTAGTTTTTATCTCTTATCCAACAGAAAAAAAAACTTGCAAATAAAATGCAAGTTGTGTGCACAGTACCAAAGGTCTGGTGGTCGCATGCTAAAGCATGAGATATGAGGCTTCCTTATGAAGCTTCCTCTCATAAACACATGCAAGTGTGTGTAAATGTGTGTTAGAGTGTGTGTGCGTTCACATAAGGGGGTGGAGTATTACTGAGCTACGGGGTGATTAGAAAAGTAAGGACCCAAGGGAACCTGTAGGAGTGAATCTGGATCAAGCCCAGGTAGTTATGCACATCTGCATTACATCAACACACATACACACACAAAATGGATCTCAAATTACTCATGCACAATAATGCTGTGGTTTCCAGAGACGAGTATCTGAATTTGAATGGGTGTTCAACCTTACCCACATCTAAATGCTTATGTTCAGTGTATACATGACAATCCTCTTGTCTCTCAGAATGAATGCAGAACGTTGACGGTGATGAGAATATTCAGAAACATAATATAAATATACACAATTGCATTTCTATTGGCACATATATAGGCTCTGTTCCAAAACCTAGTGAGCTTTCTATGGATGAAGCATTATAAAGCATTTAAGGCATGCTACCAATTCAAGGATTGTGCCAAAATGTAGGCAGCATGATAATCCTGCCTTCAAAGATACCTTGTTTTTGCCAAATTATAAAGTAGCGCCGAAGGTAAATCACAAAATGCTCACTAAAGAAAAATCCAAGATGGTGGACTGTGTAAGATGATCATAACTGTAAAATCAAAACATAATACATATAAGTGTTTATTATTAATACTCAATTAACATTGAAATTAAATAAAATATAAATACTACATTAGTACAAAGTTTCAAATCAGTCACTCATGAGATTCCGTTCAAAATGCTCCCCTGGATGTGCTGCCTATGTAGGCAGTAGACCGCAAGATAGCTCACTAAACTTTTGAAGAGAGGCATTGTTTATTCCTACATATATCAGGAAGCCTCTAATTTTGTAACAAGTAAATGTGCCATTTTCAAATGAGTTTGTGTGGATATAATTAGCAATAACAAAACAATGAGGCATATGAAAAGTGCTATTTGCATGTAAACAATCTGGGTTGTGATTTCATGCAGAGCTGCATGTTATTTGCTTGGCTGGTTACACATCATAAATGCTGCTTGGCTTGAAAATATAAATCCAGAGTTATTTTGCAACAACTTCTCTGGTTCGCAGGCAATCAATGAGGGGTAAAAGGGAGAAGGTGATGAATTACGATACAAGGGAATTTTCTCACAAAACAAAGTGCATATTCTGGCTAATAATGTGTCATTTCGAAGCACACAAAGTCAGCTGGGACAGTTCCAGCAGTGGTTGTGGAATACGTGGGAAAATTCCCTTAAGAAATGGGTCTTGGGGAACAATTTTTTTCCCTTATCAATGATTTACCTAATTGGAGACATCAGTGTTAGGGTGTCAGGGGATGTGATTTAAACCCTTTTAGGAGATATGATTGTCCCATGGTCAAGTAAAGTTTGGTCTCTTTGGTGTTCAGCGCTGAAGAAGCGATTAAAAAAGGGACCATTGTGAAAAATAAGGGTCAACTATGAAGTGGAGTCTAAAATAAAAATGATATCGTTATTAAAAGAGTACTCCACCTAAAATGAAAATCCTCTCATGATTTACTCTCCCTCATGCCACCCCAGATGTATATGACTTTGTTCCTTCTGTGGAACACAAACTGACATTTAGGGTAAGCATACCTATTAAGTAAGGGGTGACCATACGTGCCATTTTTCTGGGACACATCCTGACCAGGATTTCTATATTGGCCTAAAATATCTAGGATTTGGCTTTGTTTTGCGTGTGCAGACCGATCAGTGTATGACATTGGTTCCTTATGTTTTCAAAACGCTCTTGAGGTACTTTGAATCAAACCAATATAGAAATCCTTGCCAGGACACGCCCAGGAAAAATGGCACGTGTGGTCATCCTAATTAGGCTCACATAGCACACTACCATTTTTGAGCTCAGTTTAAAAAATAAATAAAACACTGAACACTGAGATATGGGTATTCATGTGTTCATACTGCCTGGTAGTGATAAAAGTTGTCTGAAAACTTTCACCAGAAGGGTTACTTCTTAAATGTACATTTTTTGGTTTCACTATTTACTGCAAAATTAAGAGATTACCGTTTAGACTTTTGCATATTATAACCTGGAACTTGATGTGGGAATTAATTACAGTTAGATCCAAAACATTCAAAGTTTTAGCACATAGCGCAGATTCTACAGAACATATTTAGCTGACTAGCTGTATAAGATTGTATGCTACGCTAATATATTACTTCACAGGCATTACTGGCTTGTACTTTTACATCCATAATATTATAAATTTACATTTTATTGCTGGTCTGTGGTTTTACACTGCTGTATTATTTTTTAAGATTTCATATTTTAAGGTGAGCTTAAAGGGAACACTACTATGAAAACCACATAGCTTCAGTGTAACATCAATAAGAAAAAGTATCATTTCATAGATATTATCAATAATAGTTGTTTATGTTAAGCTCCGTGTTATCCCTATTTAAGCTCTTCTACAATGAACGTCTGTGTAAATAATTCATAAACAGACTTTAAATATAAAATGATTGTCTGGATGGAATCATAGTCAGAAGCTAAAAATAATCTGTCGGTGACGGGATTTTCTATTAAATCAGTCAACTCAAATCTGCAGACTGGCTCTGACCTTTGGCAACTAATGTCAACTTCTCCAGATTATAAATATGTGGAAAATCAGAGCAAAGATTGTGTAGTGTATTTCAAGCTTAAGAGAATATAAATAAGTTGACATCCATTTAGTTGACATAAGAGGCAATCCACTTGGGTTGTATGGATTACAGTCATGTTCACTTTTGAAGCATCAATTTTGGAGGTCTCATACACTGGCATTATATGGACTCGTAGAGCAAGATTATTTTTCTAAAAATCTTAATTTGTGTTCATTTGAAGATAGAAATTTACAGTATACATCTGGGAAATCATGAGAATGAGTAAATGATGAGAGAATTTACATTTTTGAGCGGAAAATCATTTTAACTTACCCTCATGTTGTTCCAAACCTGTATGAGTTTCTTTTTGTGTCATTATATTACCTTAATTTAATAGGATTCAGTAGAAACAGCATTCACAAAATGGCAATGCTCGTTTTTTTCTTTGAGAATAAGCAGCAACATGGATTGTATACGGATTTGGCAGTATGATAAATGTCATACTGGGTTGATTCAAGCTTAAATACTGAATGAAACGCCACATCCAGCATGCAGAGAAATTCAAAACAAGTTTATTTTTGAATTTGGGTGGTCATTTTTTCACATTGGCATTGTTTGATTGTTTGAGGCAACATTGTTTTAAGCGCACCAACTCCCAAGCATTCATCATTGTTCCCTAGAAGGGCTGGCCTTTGCTGCTACCCTCTGGGACGCCACACAGCAGCACAGCATACTGGAAGGCTACACAGAGTGCACAAGAGAGCTGAATCATTTCTCAATTTATGATCTCTCAGCCCTTTAAAGGTTGATTTAATATTTGCCTGAGAGGTTCTGGAAAACTTCCCGACAAATAAAAAGGAAGAGAGAGAAAAAAAAATCTAACCAAACAAAAAAAGGGAGTCAAATGTTGTTTAGCTAACCTTTAATGCACTTATTGGTGAACTGTGTCCAACAATAAGAAGTATTTATTAGTCTGGGTGAAGTGGAGGGGGACTGACACATTCAGATTCAAAGGGGCTTTGCACACGAGCGAGAGGTCCATCATTAACAGTAGCTCCTAATGAACCACGTTTCAACACATATTTGCTCCAATGACATGTGATTGGGATGATGTACAGCACCACAGTTGGGTGGGAAAAGGCCTGAATTGCTTTTCCAACTGCTCACGAGAGCCGTCGAGTCACTTGAAAAATAAAGCCGATGAGACGTACTCTCGGTGCCAAGGCAAGCTGAAGTTAGCGCTGCCAAACCACCTGGATGCGAAAGCACTTTATCTCATGCATGCAATTAAAGAAGTGAAGGCCAGCAGCATTACAGATGCCTCCAAGTTGTCTGAAAACATTTAGTATCCAAACACTGATAAATCACTACTCTTATTTGCCATGTGACTTCATTAAAGGTGACTCATAAAAAGGACTCTATGTAGGCTGGATTTACTTAAACGCTAATCCTGTGGATGAGGTTTTGCCCTTCAAGTCTTAGCCTGAAAAGCAAACCAACTTCAAATGATGGCACATTTGGTTTTGAATGCGCCAAAGTCTTTAACACATGCTCAGTCTTTTCATATGTCTGCCAAATATGATTAAATGTGTAAAAGAACAAAATGTATGCTGCAATTCATCTGCAACAAGATGTTCCTGAGAATGTTCTCCATGTATTAAAGAAGCTTATAGACACATTAGAGATAATGGCCCTCACTATAGCACATATCCAGGTTTTCTCCTACAGCACTGGCCCAGAACACTGAGGATTCTGTTGGCCAACTACAGATCATCCATAAACCGCAGGCTTTGGCCGATGCTATAAATGAAAACTTCTCAGCACTTTATATCCGGACTTTGAGCCCTGGCCGCTAGAGAGGATGTGCCTCCACAGCTGCAGGCCACTTTAAAGCAGCACAGGTTTTCAGGGATGTTTATGAATGTTTTTTTTTTGCTGGAGGGACTTTTTTCGGTTTCCCTGCAAACAGGGCAATAATGGACACTTTTGTGTAGCCAGGTAAACTAAGACGAAACCGCTCTGATGTCAGCTGAAATATCTGCTAGATAAACAAGGCAATTGCCAGCATGCCCGAGCGGTTTGTTTCATAGATAGCTCAAGTGTAATTTGGGACCAAACAGAGACATTTAGGGCAGCTACCTGAGAGCTTCGGCGTTGACGTCAAGCCACAGGGTATTTTAAGCAGTGGGTCAAAGGTGGCCTGTTTCTTTTACAGAATATTTTGCCCCAACATGGCGAGCTGAAATCCATGTTACAGCGTAAAAGTCTGTTTTTAACTAATGGATGATGCTAAAAGCCTTCATCATAAATGTGTATAGTGTGTCTGGCGCTGCAGTGGACCTTCAGTGACGTGGAATAGGAAATCAATACGTCCCATTTCTAACTCCAGACTCATTCAGAGCAAATAAAAGCGTCGCAATCAATTTGGTTATCTAAATTATAGTAAATTACTTCAGGAGTAATTCAGGAGTAAATAAACTCAGCTTTCTGGATGTAATGCAACATTTTAAAACTATCTAAAATCCTTTCCATGCTCATTGGAAAAAAACGTGCCAGTGGTGACGTGACATAAAATTATATTACGTTGCTTCTTGTATGTTGCATGACATTTTCAAAGTGAAATGTCAGAGAAGTGGCACTAAAGGTGTGTTCAATTTTATCAGAAACAAATGAATGTGAATATGGCAACTTTTATGAAAAGTTGTTTGTTGTATGTATTGCGTCATTTCGAAAATGTGAAAAGTGCTCTATAATCGGGTTTGAAAATAACATATCACCTAAACCTAACCAACAGTGCTTTTTTTTTAGCATGACTCATATTTCACAAGACTCATACCAGAGCTCTCCAAACTGCACGTGTAATGCAGTACCAGGTGAGCTACAGAGCAAGTTTACTATATATAGCCAGCAGCCATATCACCCTGCAGCCCAGGACGGGTTGCCCACTGAAACGAAGCAGGGTTGAGCCTGGTCAGTACCTGGATGGGAGACCTCCTGAGAAAACTAGGTTGCTGCTGGTAGAGGTGTTAGTGAGGCAAGCAGGGGGTGCTCACCCTGTGGTTTGTGTGGGTCCTAACGCCCCAGTATAGTGGCGGGGACACTATACTGGCAAAAAAAGCACCGTCCTTCGGATGAGACGTTAAACCGAGGTCCTGACTCTCTGTGGTCATTAAAAATCCCATGGCACTTCTCATAAAGAGTAAGGGTGTAACACCCCGGTGCCCTGGCCAAATTCTCACCACTGGCCCTTGTCAATCATGGCCTTCTAATAATCCCCATCCACTTGATTGGCGCAATCTCTCCCTCCTCTCCACCTGTAGTTTGTGTGTGGTGAGCGCACTGGCGCCATTGTTCTGTAGCAGCCATCGCATCATCCAAGTGGATGCTGCACACTGGTGGTTGAGGAGAGACCCCCCCACATGATTGTAAAGCGCTTTGGGTGGACAGCAATACACAATAAAGCGCTATATAAATGCATCATTCATTCATGTCAAAAGCACAATAACATTTGAAGCTGGTTATGTGATGCAAACATTAAAATATATTATTTTAATTTACATTAATTTACACATCATGCACTATGGTAGTGTGTTGAGGTCATATTAAATCAATAAGCTGCCCTATAATCCCTATAATAAGCCGCCCTATAAATAACTGAAAGGAGTAAAAGTTGTTGCAAAAACTTTAGTGAATGGCATGTTTTTCCAATGAGCCTGGGTTGCTAAAATCAAGGAAGGGTCTATAACAGATCCGAGCCTTCTTTAAAAATAACAAAAAGTTGTTTGACAAAATGGCAGTTGACAACAGTTGCTAAGGCAGGATTGGTCAGCAAGTAACATTTTAAGGTGGGTCTTAGAGAAGAGTATACAAACTGTTTTTATAAAAACATTATAAGAATGTGGTACTATGAGCTTCCTCAAATGTATGACTAATCAGTGTAAAACACACATTCTTCCTATATTTAAACGGAAAACAATAACACTTTAGAATCTTACAGGACAGGCTCTATTTTATAAGGGCAGACAGTTCTTTATTTGTGCAGAATAGCTGAAGTTAAATTGGGAGTGCATGATGAAACAGACGAAGCAGAGAAATTACATGCAAATGTGCAAGAGCCGCCATTATTCATAAAAGATCATTTCAGTTTTAAGATGGCTTGGCAAGGGAACTGATATTAGGAGCACGACTTAGCCAGAGCCTTTCCCGGCCTTGTCAAAAGAAGCTCTTTCTCTGCATCACAAATTCCTCTTAATTTAGAGAGCAATTCACTGCTCATTCATCTTCTGTTCTAATCCAAATACAGATCATGGCACTACCCAAAAATGGCATTCGCTTCTTGGCACACCAGGGGTGAGATTATCTCAAGCCTCTGAAGTCACAGTGAGCTTCTTCAGGCAGCGGAGGATTTTACACTCACAACTCTGAGGTTTGGGCTCAATTTCTCACATGCTTGACTATGGTATCTTCTTTTCTGGGTGTGACTCTAATTTTAGCTTTGTGCACCTTGCATCTTCCTCTTTTTATGCAGAGTTTCCTGAATGAGGTTTGTATGAAAACACATTGAAACGCATGCAAAAAAAAGCCTGTTTCTGCAACAAATGTGTATGAAGTATGTTATTATTGACATCCTTAAACAAGTTTTGTTCTCTACAGTTGGAGATTCACTTGAAAACAAATTAATTAAAAAGGGCAAATAAGTCAATAATTAATCTTTGACAAAAATATTTTATCTGATCTGTGCACATTATTATTGTTTTATCATGTGCCCTCGTAATCTTTAATCAAAATAACTTCCTCTCCATCTTGCAACGACATCTCTTCTCTTCTCTGACGATGTGTGTCTCAGACAACCTGTCACTCACTTAAAATAGCAAATAGCAATAGCAAAATGCAAAGATCCAATCAATTTCCGATGGACCAAATTAAATCCCGCCCTATATTTTTTCTTGTTTGAGAAGCAGTTTCACTCAAATTTACGTCAAAATAAGGAAAGAAAATACAATAACAACTTCTGTTTCATGTCATCTTTAAAATTATTTAATTAAAGGGACAGTTTACTCAAAAGTGTTAACTCTGAATGCAAATGCCATTCTAAACCTGTATGACCTACTTTATTATGTGGAATATTAAAGAATGCATTTTAAAGAAAGTTGGTACATGCACGTACGCACGCACGCACAGACGCACGCACGCAAACTAATTTATACTTAAACTAATTTATTGTTAAAAAAGTATAAATCACTTTTCAAATTTACAAATATATAGAGATGTGGAATCATTCATACAAATTCATGTTTACAATGTTAATTAATCCATATAATAGTAAAACAAATTTGCATTGGCCAGCATTTACTGTTTAAAAAAAAAGGACCAATGAATTTATGACTGAATTTCAAGACATGCACTGTTGACGCATGATGGCCACCACGCTAACATAAAAGTAAACGCAAATAAAAATCCACTTAAATATATATTTTACATTTACAGATGCAGTATTTATTGCATTTATTTCACACAAGTAATAAAATATTATAAAATTGAAAATGATAAAAAAATGTTTTTAAAATGTCAATTGATGTCCTTTACCTAAAAATTGTCTAATCATTTTTTTTATACACTGATAAATTATTTAATTGTTTTATTTTTAAGTGGCACTCCTATTCTGGCATATTAATCTAAATTAACTAATTGTTCATCAATGGTAAATACATTTTCCTTACCACTATCCACAATTATTTTCATTCAAAATGGACATGATGTCAAATCAGTCTGACTCGGGTGTCAAAGGGCTGACAAAGGGTGACTCGCAGAACAAAGGTACCGCACCAACTGTCAACAACAAACCAAGTGTTACTTTGATGGGGTTAAGCGACCCAATTATAAAGAGAGAGAGTGACGAGAAAAAAAAAAAAAAACAACGCTATCCCTCTATTGTTTGGTCTTCTGAGTGCCTTTTGAGAGAGCTGTGGAGAGAGAAGGACTAAGTATCCATTTAGCGCACAACACCCATACAGTGTAGGGGAAATAAGCGTGCCTTTCTGTCAGGAGTCAGAACAAGGGATTACATCACTCCAGACTTGAAAGCAGCAGACCCAGACAGCCACTCGATGAGAGACAAAAAGAGAATCTCTAACCAAGAGGAGGATGATGTAACTTGATACATTTATTGTATTCTGAGTATGGGAGGAGCTCAAGGTAATTGCTAGCCAAACGAAAAGCTTGGATATTTATGTTTGGTGGCGGGGAACAAAAGAGGCACCGTTTTAAGTTTAACGATGCATCCTGTCATGCCTTTTATCATATCTGCTGATTAACAACCGCTCTTTAAAGGCAACTAGAAAAAAGGGAAATAATCAGCATGCTACCTATCTCACACAGCCAGACCCCAAATCAAATAATGCAGCCAGGGAGACTGATAACCACATGAGAGAGAGGGAGAGACTGCCAAAAATAGAGCTTTAATTTAATTAGAAATGAAGAATCATGTTTCTCAACATCAGCAGAGTTTCAAGGCTGTCAGGGGATCTAGGCCGTGGAAAAGATCTGCACGAGTGTAACTGCCGGCCACACAGAGGTTAGCTGCAAAAATGCCCTATTTCAGCACAATGACGTAATCACTTATGTAGGCACAAAGGCTTGCTAAGTTCGGTGCACCCTGACAGACCTGCACACGGGCCAGACAGGAAGTAAAAGCACACAATAGGAAAGGGTGTGGGCACACATCGCTCATTTAGAGTAACAGAACGGGTAATTGAGTCAATGACTCCTATATGCAGACATCAATATTTCCTTTGTCATCCTTAAATATCAAGATGCAGTTTGCATAAATGCATTTAGAAGTGGCCTATAAACTGTCATTGAGTGAATCAGGAGTTATGATTCACAGCTTTAATCTCATATAAAGAGGTCATTCAGCACTTGGAAGGGGAACTTAAACTTTGGAGGGAGTGTGACTGTAAAACTTAAGAGCTGATTGGATTCAGGAAGACAATATATAACAATTGATCAATCAATCAATAAAATAAAAATGTCTAAAAAGAAATATGCCCCACTTTCACAGCAGAGAATGAGCACACGGACCAACACTGCTATAGTTCAAAAGTTAATATTTTATCATGTTTCTGAAAGAAGTCTCGTGCTGAACAATTTATTTGATGAAAAATACAGTAAAAACAGTAATATTGGGATATTTTAATGTTTTAAAATATATATATTTTTACTTTGATGGTAAATTTTCAGCAGCCATTACTCCAGCTTTCAGTGTCATGATCCTTCATAAGTCATTGTAATTAGCTGATTTGGTGAAACGTTACTTATTATTTAACATTCTGAAAACAGTGCTGCTTAATATATTTTTTTATATTTTGTTTGTCAGGATTCTTTAATGAATGGAAAGTTATAAAGAACAGCATTTATTTGAAATAGATTTAAGGTTAATCTTTCTCAACCTTAAATGTCTCCAGTCACACCCTGAATAAAAGTATTATTTCTTTCAAAAAGAAATCCTACTGACCCCAAACTTTTGAATAGTAGTGTATATAATGAACAATAATACGGTTTGGGAAGCATTTACTCAGCGTTTAACACTGGAGAAAGAGCAGAAAATCTTAACCGTTTTTGTAGGCAATGGGTCAACTTCCTCTTTAGGGTCTTCTCTGTCTTTAACCACAAAAGCAGAAATGGTTCTGCATAGGCTTAAGCAAGCCTGCCAAAGTGGAAGTGAATGCTGATCAGATTCTAATTTTGAAATGTACTTATTCAGCCTCTTACTGCGTCGCTGGAGAACAGACCCAACCACCTGTCATAGATTACATCCTCTGATGCACAGGAAGAGCCAGACCCAGTGTTTTATGTTCAAAAATACACTCCTTCGTTTGTGTAAGTACATGTGCAGGGTTAGCATGTGTGTGTATTCGTGTGGCATGTTTCCTAAGCTAGAAAACGTCCCTAATGTTATTGTGGAGTTACTATGGAGGGAATCAGAGGTCTGAGAGCACTCAAACATGTTATGTCACTCCAATTCAAAGGGACTGTGCCAGCGCTTGCAAAAGCTGCATTCCACTCTCTCATGTTGATTTCTGGCAGCTGGTGGAGCATGTCAGTGACAGCAGACAGCTAGAATTAAAGAAGAAAGTGCTGCAGAATATGATGAAAAACATCCAAACATTAAGGAGGGTAATTACTGGCCAAGAAGCGAGCCGAATCTGTCAGGAAGTCGGCTGCAACTGAACGCATCAGAGTTGGCAAAGCACTTCTGGCCCAAACGTATGTTCCATAACCCCAGTCAAACCGCTAACCCGAAATGTTCAGCAATATATTAGAGGAAACAAATCAGAGTCAAGTCCAGGGAGGGCTCCGATCCACATCAGGCACGCCACAGCCCAGCAGCACGCATAGAGTTCATTCATCTTTTGCAAATGATACACGCTCATTCCTCCTCATTTCCCCAGCACATGGAAAGCCACTGGGAAAACCAAAAGCCCATTGAATGTAAGGACATGATGGTCACTGCATTCAGCTTAAAATAAATATGGCTGTTCTGGATTCCATCGGTTTCTATGGCTACTCTGCTAATACTGAATAACCACACACAAACTATGAGCGGATGTAACAGCCATATAAAGAACTGTTCAAGATCAACCCCTTATAATCCGATCAAAATGTATGCAAAATAAAAGTGTCATATTTGCATTTTACCACAAAACATAAAAAAAAACCTTGCTAATAGCAAAGAATACACAAAATGAATGTGGAATATGAATCATTTTCATGTGAATCACTATGCCAGAATTATCTACTTCATCAAAAATACAACTTACAATAATAACCTGCAATAAATATTTTTGCAAGTCTATGATATAAAATAAAGCCGTTGTCATTTTATATAATATAGTCATTAAAATGTAATTTATTACCTGCAGATATTTTTTTTAAACTGTTCTTGTTTTTATCTGACAAAGAGGGCAATGATAACCAAATGTTGGCACGAACAATGAAAGTATTCAAAATAAAAGTAAAACATGTTCTCTTAATTTAGTGTTAGAGTTGCTTATAGCATTCATTTAACCTCTAAACAGCACTAAAACAATTCCAACCAATTTGCTTTAGCATTCAGAATTATTTTCACACACATTAGACCTAAAGACTTAAAAATTGAGGTCAATAGACACTTCTGTGGAATCATGCTGTGATGAAGCATGAAGAGTAAGGCATAAATTTTTTGAGCATGCAGCTCCAATCTGTGAAAATTATTTCCAGATTGCATCTCTGCAAGTGCCAGTGGTTCATACCTGCCTGCTGCCCCCAACTGTCCAGCAACCGCCACTACAAATAGGACCACTAACACAGTGACATCATGGCAAACAGGACAATGAAAACAAAATGAACACGTTTTATCAGTGTTGGTTGGTCCCATCACCTCAGAGAACATAAAGCTTTTTTCTCAACCTTTCAAGTCATTTTACTATAGCTTAAAAGTTTGAGGGTTGGTAAGATTATTAAAAATGTTTTTTTTAATGATGTCTCTTATGCTCACAAAAGCTGCATTTATTTGATCAAAAATACAGTAAAACAGTAATATTGTGAAATATTATTACAATACAATAAACTGTTTTCTAGTTTAATACATTTTAAATGGAAATGTATTCCTGTTGTGCTACTTAATATTTTAGTGGAAACCATGATAACAACAAAAAAACCTTGAAACAATTGTTAACTTCTTTAAATAAATAAAATAAGCCTTACTAGCCCAACATTTTGAATGATTTTTGATCTGGCCAATGCTGTAGTTTACAAATTACACATATTTAAACATTTTGTCCATGCAGGATAATCAGCTCTTGTCATAAATCAATCTCAACGGCACTATAACTACATCTAAAATTATGAAGAAACCATATATACAAAGTAGACCTCTGCTAGATGACTCATTTACTTAAAATTCTGAATACAAAAAACAAAGAATATAGATTCAGCTATGTCACAAAAGGTTAAAAAATTTCTAACCGAATATGATAACATGCTCTAGGAAAACAAAGATGTATGCAGAAGAGAGAAAAAAAAGAGTCACAAATGAAAAACTGAAAGATTAGAAGGGTTTGAGGAATTTCAAGAAATGGCAGTAATATGTCTCCCAGGACTGGAGTAGTGTTTTTCTGAACACATGGGTTTTCTCACAGTAAAACCAGTCGTGACACAAAACAGAATAACATTCAAAAGAGTCCAAAAAGCCATGTCTTGTTGAAGTGGCTTTAAAATAACTATGATTTGACAGAGAAACAGTTAAAGGAGAACCTACACAGACTTCAGCCTGCCAAACAAAAAAATTCTCACCTCCAACACTGAATGGGAATTTAAGAAGACAACTGGCAAACAATTTGTGTGTGAATAAAAAATAAAAAAATCACATCTTATGGCCCTCTTCTTGAATTCGGTTATGTGCAACTGCACTGTGGCATTAATCACATGGCCTCCATCTCCATCCAGACCACTTCAGATTCATTTTTCAGCTGCTCCAGCACAGCCGTTTCATAGCGTATCAACGCCGTAGAGACCCATCCGCCTCTGCCCTACTTCTGCTGCTCTGTGCGTGACACCACAACCATTTAGAGCGCCGTTTTTTCACTAGCGACTCCTCCACCATTTTCAGCTGTCTCATTCCATTTTTCATTCATCCATTAATTTGCCATGCAGCTCTTTTTCTGAGCCTGTGACTGTCTCCTTACACCCTGCATTATTCACAGTTTCTCAGAAGCTCCAACACCCAGAAGGCCCAGATCGGACTCTTCCATTTCCATATTTCTACTTAAGGACTTGTGTTTTACCATTTCAAACACGTCATACCGAGAATACCAATTTGGACCTTGATGCTAACCTGCAGCCGTGAGGCAGCTGGAAACAGTTTAAGATGAAGATATGGGGTCTCTGAAGCCCACCGTCTCAGGGAAAGTCTGAATGGATGTAAAAGAGAGGTGGACGTGTGCATTTGAAAGCAGATCTGAGATTATTGAACACGCAATCTGGCTATTGTTCAACCCACCTGTTATTTTAAAACAACTGTGCACAACTTTGGTGTTGGATTTGACTCTACTGGTCTCCATGCAATTTGCAAAAAATCTAAACTATGTAAAACAATAAGGATGTGTGCAAAAACAGAAATAACTAAACCCTTCTCAAACCCTTTTGAAGGTAAAATGTTTGGGGCTGCAACAATCTAGTAATCGAGATCCAAACTAACAAAAAACAATATCTATAAATCAACTATAAAGAAACAGTGAATTTTGCTTTGATAATTCAGACGTGTCTTTGATATTGAGTAGTTTTAGTCATAAAATTAATAGGTTTCCATGTATCTCACACTTTAGTGCTTTACAAACAAAAATAAATGTTCACATTTTTGGACACTTTTTCAAAATGTTGATTTTTGGCAAATTGCATGAAAACCATTGATGGGGTCAATGGGGTGAACAGATGGTTCAAACATTTTTAGGCATTTAGGATATGAAGACACATCCAAACCACCATAGGAGATGACCTTTGACCTTAAAAAAATTGATTGTGTGTCTGTGTGTGTGTGTTTTAATTAAAGAAAAAGCCAATTCAAATGGCTGACAAAAATGTTAAAGCATTAAAGGCATCTTCTACATTTCTCTTTCCTTCCAGGAGATTTAGGTAGGTAAAAAATCAGCTTGCGCCAGTGCAAAACTTAATTTGGTGTTAAAAAACTACTGGCAGGATTACTAAAGATATGCAGTGAGAAATTTGCGCTGAAAAGGCACGAACACCGTTATTTTTGCGACTCACCTTATTGAATATGCATTTGTAGGAGTTTCTCTTTTCGATTGGTAAATTTATGGGAGGAAAGTATTTAAATGAATCACGCAATGTGACTTGCGTGATTTCATTTAACTGGTATTCGTGGCATTTTTTTTATTTGTGCCACTCTTGGTAGGTTGCGCTGGTCATTATGGAAAGGAGAGGTTGCGTCTATTTTATCCAATGTGAGTATTGTCAGTAAATCACATGCAGAATTTCCCATCCGCACTTTTATGGAAGTGCGCTCTAACGCTAATTTGCTGTTTAGTAAATCTGGTCTTTAATCTCAGAAACAGATTTATTATGAATCTATTTTCTGTCATTTAGTTTCTATAACTAAAAATACATCTGTCCACTGCAGTTAACACCATGCATTAAAGGGAATAGTTCTTTATTAGGAATGTCAATTCAGCTCTATAGTATTTTATTATATAAAATATTAAAATGTGATTTCATGAGGATACTTGTAACGGAAACAATAGCAGATAGCAAAACAAAAAGTAATATTTCAATTGTAAGGCCAACATGTGTGTGTACAGTATATGTGTTTGCGGCAGTGTGGTAATGTACTCACAAGATCCCACATCTCCTTGCAGCTGAAGTATCTGGGGTACTGGCATGGTTAAAACCACTATGTCAAACCGCTCTGGCGTTCCCCCTTTGCGACACACTTCCCAGCCGGTGTCTTTCCGGTGAATGTGAGTGACGTGTCGGTCGTAGAGCACCTCTGCTCCTGCTTGAGTGCGGAGGAGCACATTTGGCAATGTTGCACATAGCAAAACAAGTAAAAGGAGACAAAAAGGAAAAACAGGGAAAGAAAGAATTCCAAAGAAAGTCAGACAGAAAGAAAAGTCAGATTATGTATCATTGAGAAGTCGAGATTTGGTTTATAGCACATGCAAATAGTTCTACATGATCTCTCATCTGATACAAGATCAATGGTGAAAAGAAACCCAATCCCAGAGCTACATGGAAAATAAGCCTATATCTTTTGTGAATTAACACATCGTTTACAACAAAAGACATACGGTGACAGAACAATGTTGACAGCAGTATATGATACCAATATTAGGGCAATGGTGATAAATAGAGTGCAAATACACATAATTCACTTTTCCCTTACTGTTTTAATAACTGTGTTGTTTCTCAATGTTGCTGCACACATTAAAGCACTTCCATCTGACTGCTGCTTTTTGTTCTTCGTTCCAGCACATGCACACTATCAAAACATCCCGAACTGTTTTTAGATTACTGACTAAGAGTCGTGATCTCTGAGTTCATAAATCAGCTTGCATGATCTGATCAAATTCTTCTGCGCTCTCTCTAGTAAATCAGACATATTGCTAGAAAGGTAACATGTAGAAAGAACAACAGCTGGATGACTCGGGTCTTTTGCTGACCCAAAAATAATTTTCGGGCAGCACATTTCTGGCATTAAACAGCTGATGAAAAACAGCTGCTTTATGAACAGCGATAAAATCGGTTATTAAATCCGTCTTGCTTCTCTGATTGTGTAAATATATAAAACGCATTTCTGTGTGAAATTGCCCTGATGGAAAATGCTGCACCGAATGTTATTTTTGCTATTTTAATACATGTTTTAAATAAAATATAGACATTTTGTTATAGCAAATTGCCTGGCATTTTTGATGGAAAACAGTTTGCATGGCTTAAAAGTCTACTATGCTCACCAAAGCTGCATTTATTTGATTAAAATACAGTAAATCCAGTAATGTTGTCAAATATTGTTACAATTTAAATTAACTGTTTTCTATTTTAATATACTGTCATTTAATGCATTCTTGCTGAATAAGTATTAATTTGATAAATAAAAAAATAACTTGGTGACCCCCAAAGTTTTGAATAGTAGTGAAAATCAGTATGACTTGAAGCAAAACCAGAAGAAGAAATCAGCAGAGGTAGTTAAACACAAATGATCTACCTGACTCTTTGAGATAGTGTTTGACGATGGAGGAAACTCCATGGGGCGTCACATAGTTCACGATTTCTTCTTCCTTTAGCATCATGTCTTCAACAGGAGCAATGAGAGGTTTTAAAATGTCTTGTGCTAAGAGTTCTTCATAAAAACTAAAAATACAAAAAAAGCATTCGTCACTACAAGATCCAAATATTTATTTTCACGTAATTAAAGTGAAAAACCTTTAAACGTTTAAACGCATAAAATGAGACCAACACTATAGCAGATCAGATATAGTTCAGAGAAGAGTAGTAGTATATGTATTTAATGTGATGTGCATCATAGACTAGTTCAGAGAAGAAGCCTACCTGCTGTGAATACGAGCGTAGTACGGTGTGGCACTTATATATTGAGCACCAAGATCAACTGTGCATGAAGGATCATTTGGACTTCTGCTTGTGGACATTCTCCCACCTATAACATAAATGCAAAATGTCTTCACCTATTCAAAATATCACCAGGTCAAATGGATGACATGAAATGATGCTTTTAAATATTATAGATAAATTAAACATCTGAATGAAAATCTACATTGATTTAGCATCAATGTAAATACATAAAATATCAGTAATTACACTACTATTGCACAACCTTTCAAACATTATTGTACAGTAAATATTGTAAAATATAATATACATATTGTAAATAAGTCAGATATGATATATTCGAAGCATCATAACATTATGTTTTTTTTTCTTTGAATTTTTTTGGGAAGCGGTGAAAGACATGAAAGCATATTTGTAGTTGAGTTTTTGAACATTTTAATCATTGTAAGAGATGTTACCAATATAATTAACTATCCAAGAACATACTGACTTGCCTTTGCAAAAAAGCTGAAAGGCTAAAATTCGGACACATTAATTCAGAACACTCTACTTCGTGGTCTTATTTCTACATCTCATTATCCCTTGTAAAACACGTATAAAGGCCCTCATAGAGACCCACAGTGCAGTTCAGCACTGATCTATAGAAGTCTTTTAAGTGAGCTTTAAAAAACAAATTCTCATCAGAGCAACTCACTCTGTCTATGATAAACTTAATTTCTCATATATAGCCTATATTGTGTAAATAATATGAAAACCCGCAATTCACTGCAATAAAATGCTTATGGACATTTTTTTGTAGGTTTATATATTGGGGATTTTATTTTCATTTTTTTCAAAATACAGGCCAAATATTCATATCATTCATTCATATTGATTTAAAAACTACTAGAATGTTCCAAAACCTTAACGGTGTTCTTACTTGAAACAAGAATGTTTGATCTTCTGTTTAAAATATTTGATGTTCTCTATGCATGTTGATCAACGTTTAAATAAATGCCTAAATTAAATCTGTTCCTCATTTAAAGTCATGTGTCTCTTTAGAAGACTTGAATTAAGCTGCTGAATATGAAAAACTTTCAAATTGTATTTTTTAAAAAGTTTTGATGAAATTGACTTTGAATGGTTGAACAGAATCCTCTCAGGTTTCATTAGAAGTATATTTATTTCGAATGACATGAGGGTGAGTATTTTTGTGTGTGTGTGTGTGTGTGTGTGTGTACACACCTTGCATGGTCATTGTCAGTAAGCAATGGTCTGTCTTGTTGTGTGATTATTTATATTCCAACCACTGTATTAGATTTGAGCAATATTGAGTAAAAATAGCATTGTTTAATTATTTAAAAACAAGTTGTAATTTGGCTAGAATGGCTCAGCGTTAATTATTTTTTTAATAACATCTAACCATCTACATTCTAATCGATATGGGCCTGTCCTGTCAATCGAAGGACAAAGTAACGTTACATGACTTACCTCCAGGTTGTTTATCGTGCATTGAAAAACAATGACTTGCTCGGTCTGCTCTTTCAGGCGAAGAGTCAATAAGGAATTTGACGCCGAAAACTTTCAATAATAAAAAAGTCACCTCGTATCATATTTTCTTATTGTCTGCTCACCTTTCTCCTTTATTGATCAGCAGGTCACCAGTTTAGCTGGGTTTTGACTTGTGTTTAACCTTAATGAATGACAGTTTGTTGCACAAACCACCAATTCAATTATTTAAACGCGCGAGACACCCACCACTCAATAAAGTGTTCCACATCAGTAACGTTACATAAAATACACATTATGTCAGTGTAAACAGAAGACGCTAACCTGCTCCCCGGGATTTGTCCCACACGACTATATTTACTTTGCTGGGCAGCTCCCTCCGCAGCAGACAGGCACATAAACTGCCTGTAAGTCCAGCACCAACTATTAGAACTCGAGACATTTTTAGAAAAGGTATATAAAAACTGCTTATGTAAAATAGCAAAGCGATCTAGCTCGTTTGAAGATCACACGCGATTTAGCACCCTGTCCCTTTAAGAATTATAAAAGGCTGAAATGTTTGAGTTGGCCAACCAAAACATTCCCTTCGTTTTTTATTTTTGACTGATGGGTATGCACAACATAATAATAATAATAATATAAAGTTATTTGCAAGTTTTACAGGTACATTGAGGACAGAGTACGAACTCAAATGTATTCATGAGTTATTCGTTGCATTTGCAGCTATTTAAAATATGTATTATTGTAGCCTACAATTGTCTCAGTGACCACTGCAGTGCACAAGTTATATATTTTCAGTCTCATCTAAATGTTTTATTTTTTTAAGTTACCTATTTACGACGTCAGTTTGACAAATATTAGAATAATAATGGAGAACGTATTCACGAACAAAGCAGCTATTACATAAATGAATGCACTTCTTGGGGGGCAGTTTGATTAAAGGAGTTCAAGAACATCAGGTCATGATGTCACTGTCAGCTGATGTTAAAGCGTTTCATCGCTAACAGTGTTTGTGTGTGTGAGTGTGTGTGTGTGTTTGTGTTGTCGACCGAGGCTCCACACTTGTATTTACGCTGCTATGGAGGTCTCAACAGAATTTGGGTGAGTTTCACTTAATGAGCTTTTTTTCGTTATTCAGTACTTATGACCATTTAATAAACACACTCCATCAGATCAGTCTCGAGCAGCTTAAAACGACCCTGTTTATTAATGAGCTGCAAGGAATTACGTTGAGGCGACTCAATGAATTAGCAATACACGAATTTACTGTACGATGAAGTGTGTTTAACGTTATACGTTTTGTTTGCACCGACTCACTTTCGTGCGTTTGTAATTATGTCAAAAAAACATTCAGATGCGCTACATGAACTGCTTTCGTTTTGTGAAAACAAAAGGTTTTACATTGAAACCTTGCTTTACACATGTAATAGGCTACCTTATACCATATTTTTTCGTGACAAATATTTACATTTTTAAAAAAGTAAGCATTTTCCAAACATATTTTTGTATTTGGTTCCTGCTCTCATGTAGTAAAGTACAGTAGTGATGTTCAGCAGTGTTTGTTTTGGCAACTTGTTTTGTCTGAACAAACAAACATTTAGCTACATAAACCTTGAATTTTCATGTCATGTATCCTTACTTGTTGAGCAACACTAAACAATCTATTGCTACTGAAGATTAGCATAGCTTTTTAACACTGGTTTAGTTTGGTGTGTCTTGGGAGACCCTCCCTTACAAAAATGTACTGGTTGTATTGTAGTAAAAGTGTGTTAACCATGTTTTTTGGCGTATTGAATGCCATTTGTATAACCACTGTTTTACTACAAATACCATGGTTAAACTATGGTTAGGGTAGCAAAACCATGGTTAGTTTGTGGTTACCCACAGAATCATGTTTTTGTTTTTTTTTGTGTGGTGAAGACATGGTTCATTTTCATGAGGGTTGTATGTTAATTCACTTTTTGTGAATGTTTGACAGAAAGATGTCATGGCTGGTTTTGTCTCTGGTACTGCTAACATTTGGGCTCATTCAGTGCTGGCTGCCTGTTGAGGACAAGACAGGACTGGACCCTGAAGTAAATATGAACATAGTAAGTAGCCAGTAGCTAAAAATAACATGTAATGAGCTGCAATGAGTGTTCTTCATTACTATCCAGCATCGCAATGACATCCTATGAAGTCAACAATTCAGCAGTTCACTATATTACAAATCACTGAATCTTTGTGAATATAGTGTGAATATAGAGTAAATATAGTGTGAATATATGTATATATATATATATATATATATAGCTTGTGCTCAAAGTAGAAAAAAGACATACATTTTATTCAAAAACCCAAGCTAAGAAAAAAATAATGCAATTTGGTGCAGATGTTGTTATTTATATGGCCAAAAATAAGATACAATTCTCATAGCTTGTTATGTAAATCAATGAGATTTTTATAACAGCATAACAGACATACATAAATGCACTATGTAGACAAAAATATCTATGTTTCTAGATTTAACTGCTTTAGGTGACCTTTGAATGTCATGTCTTATCAAGTGAACTTTGCACTACATTTGTAATATTACTTCCAGTTCTCAGTTTTGTCACATGCTCTATAGAGAAGTGGATCCATTAGTTGACCATCTCTATAAGAAAATTAAATTTGCACGTTGTCCTCCCATGATTCAATGTGGCTCTTGGAAGCTGAATGCAGAACACATCATCATGTTATCACTAGTATCACTAGTGAATATTCCCATAGTGGAAACAAATATACTAAAATGTATTTGAAATACATTTACATATTTACCTTTATGTACTTGATAAAAATACCCTGTAGTTGTACTTCTGGTATACTTAAAGTCTGCTAAATTGGAAAAAGTAATTGTGTGCTTAATGCCAAATACAAATATTCTTATTATAAGTATTTGATTGTGCTAAAGTGGAACTAATAAAAGTATACTTCAGGTACACTTTAAATACCTTACATTTATAAATGGTGATATTAAAACACATTTTAGGCTTAATATTAAGAAAAGTTAAGAAACATTTAGTGCAATGTGCAATAAAGAAATCATTTTATATAAGTCTTAAGTGATATGTCAATAAATATGTTAATGGTTTAAAGTACATCATCCTCATCATCATACTAAGTATGGAATAAATGTGTTTTAAGTGAATTGTGGCATTTTTTTATATATGATATATATATATATATTTTTTACTAGGGTTAGATCTTGGTTCATAAGCGTTTTCAAATAATATTATTTCAGTATGTGAAGTGGGGAAGAGAAACATAATTCACCAGTTCAGCTATTTTTATTTTTCATAATTGACATTAGAAAGCTTTATGTAACATATTTTCCCACGGACTCTGAAAGGAAAGTGACATTTGTGCACTTTCATGTGTGGTTAGATACGAAACAAGATTTCTTGGTTTAAATAATGATATCTCATAATCATTGTTTGACTATTTGCACAGGTCAAGTAACCATTTGCAGAAACGCTGATAAGACAGTGATTTGTTGGTTTTAATACAATAACTGTTTTTTATACACTGCGTTTCACCTACTTGCTTTCACAAGGAGACTATTGAGCCTTCAAAATTTGTCACTTCAAATCAAATCAAATCAAATCAAATCACTTTTATTGTCACATCACCACAGCACAAGTGCCTTGGTGAGTGAAATTCTTATGAGTGTGCTCCAGACAGTGCAGAAAAACAACAGACAATTTACCTATGGACAGACAGTGCAAAAAAAACAACAGACAATTTACATATGGACAGACAGTGCAAAAAAAACAACAGACAATTTACATATGGGCAGACAGTGCAAAAAACTGCACTGGAGCATTTACAGTGCTCCAGACAGTGCAATAAAACAACAACAGCAATTTACATATGGACAGACAGTGCAAAAAAGCAACAGCAATTTACATATGGACAGTACATATTTACAGACTGTAAGACAATGTGCAAAATACACATACATATACTCAGTACACATAGTGTACTATAAAGACATACTTAATTATCAACGACACATTATACACCGTATGGGCACATCTGCATTATGTACAGTATCTATACATAATGTAGTCTATGCATAGTAATAATGTGAGGTGCAACAGATTATAAATTAACAGTAGATTGGTTGGTTGAGCAGCAGATAGATGTGCAAAGGTGCAACAGATTATGCATATGCAGTGTCGTGGATGTGCATTGTATGGTGTCCAGTGATAGCAGATAGGTTGTGATTAGTGCAGTGTGTGTAGTCCAGTTGAACGGTGTTAAAGTGCAGTGCATGGCATGTTGTGTGAGTGGGAGTGTGATGTAGGTGAGTTATTTGTGACTGTTTATTAGCCTGATAGCCTGAGGGAAAAAGCTGTCCCTCAGTCGGCTAGTGCGGGATCGGATGCTGCGGAAACGTCGCCCTGAGGGCAGCAGAGAGAGCAGTCTGTGGGACGGGTGGCTGGAGTCTTTGATAATCCTCCGGGCTTTCCTTGTACACCGCCTGGTGTAGATATCTTGGAGGGAGGAAGCTCACCTCCAACAATGTGGCGGGCAGTTAGCACGACCATTTGCAGAAACCCTGCGGTTGCCAGCGGTGCTGTTTCAAACCAGGCGGTGATACAGCGCGTTCAGGATGCTCTCCACAGTGCAGGTGTAGAAGGACCTGAGGATTCTGGGGCTCGTTCCAAACTTCCTCAGCCGTCTCAGGAAGAAGAGACGCTGATGTAGGGCTGGGCGATAAAACGATAACGATATGTATCGCGATAGACACGTGAGCGATATCAATAAAAAATGTGTTCGATAAAACGTTTTTTATTCTTCGTCGGAAGAAAACAGCGGTTGCGAAGCAAGTTTGGTTGCATTAACAAAGGCACTCGCTCTCTGGTAACCTAGCAACGTAGGGAGTGACACGCTAACAGCCAATCATGTAACAGTATCATGTTTGGTTGCGCCATATCGTTGTCTCGTGCTGGTCTGCTGGATTCCTTTTCATAAGCAGAAAATGAGTGCCGCAGCGAGCAAGGAAATTGTAAATAAAAGAGGAAAAGTCAGCTCGCCTGTATGGCAGTTTTTTGGATATTATAAGTCTGACCGTAGTCAGACCAATGTCGTCTGCAAATTATGCAAGACCGTCGTCCCCGCCAAGATTGGTAATACCACGAACTTGATGTACCACCTTAGCCGCGCTCACCCTTTGGAGCACAGCCGTATTCAACCAACAACATCTGTAGCTGCAACACCGCACAAGCAGCAGACCACCATGGAGAGGTACTGCATCAGTGCCTTATGACACAGAATCTAAACGGTACAAAGATATAACGGAGGCAGTGGCATATCATATAGCCAAAGACATGCTTCTAGATAATTAAGTTTTCATTGTGACTTTAGACTTATGTTTACATTTTAATTATTTGAGTTTTCCATGGTTGTTGACATTTCTGTCTTAACAACTGAGGGGATTATGATCAGAGAAAGGTTAAGCTTAAAATAAAAATGTTTAAATGTAATATATTTTTCTCCTGGTCCTTATTTTAAATGGGTCATAAAAAATATCAATAATTATCGATATCGACCGATATGAAACACTGATATCGTGATACAGTTTTCAGCCATATCGCCCAGCCCTACGCTGATGTGCCTTCTTCAGCACTGCATCTGTGTGAGCAGACCATGTGAGATCCTCAGTGATGTGAACGCCGAGGAACTTAAAGCTGCTCACCCGCTCCACAGGTGTCTTGTCGATGGTGATGGGTGTGTGTTCTCTGCTCTGTCTCCTGTAATCCACCACCAGCTCCTTGGTCTTGTCGATGTTGAGTGAGAGGTGGTTCTCCTGACACCATTTAGTCAGGGTACTCACCTCCTCTCTGTAGGCCATCTCATCGTTGTCGGTGATCAGGCCTATCACCGCTGTGTCATCAGCAAATTTGACGATGACATTGGAGCTGTGTGTAGCTGTACAGTCGTGTGTGTACAGGGAGTACAGGAGTGGGCTGAGGCGCAACCCTGCGGTGCACCAGTGTTGAGGATCAGGGGATGATGTGTTGTTGCCCATTCTGACCACCTGACTTCTGCCTGTCAGGAAGTCCAGGATCCAGCTGCACAGAGATCTGTTCAGTCCTAGAGTCTGGAGCTTCGCAACCAGTGTGGCAGGCACTATAGTGTTAAATGCTGAACTATAATCCACGAACAGCATCCTCACGTAGGTGTTTTTATTTTCCAGGTGGGAAAGAGCAGTGTGCAGGGTGAAGGCAATAGCATCGTCTGTGGAACGGTTACTGCGGTATGCAAATTGTAGTGGGTCCAGTGAAGCAGGCAGCACAGAGCAGATGTAGTCTCTGACCAGCTTCTCAAAACACTTGCTGAAGATGGGGTCAGAGCAACGGGCCTCAGTCATTCAAGCATGTGATTTTGTTTTTCTTTGGTATGGGCACAATGATGGATTTTTGAAGCATGAGGGAACCACAGACAGAGAGAGGGACAGATTGAAAATATCTGTAAAACCCGGCTAGCTGGAAAGCGCATGCTTTGAGCACACGGCCTGGTATCCCATCTGGGCCTACGGCTTTACGGATGTTCACCCGTTAACTTGGGCTTAAACTTAAACGAATAGTTTACCCAAAAACAGCAAATTCTGTTGATATTTTTTCCATATGATCTTGATAGGAGAATTTAAATACTCTACACAGTTCTTTTCCATACAACAACAGTTTGTAGTGGCAATGTCTGTCTAGATCCATAGGCAAAAAAAGACAATCCATATGACTTGTACACCATATTCCATATTTTCTGAAGCCATACAATAATCATTTTGTTTTCCGAAGAAAACATAAAAATGTGCAGGATGGTTAAAAGAAATTACAGAATTTTAACAGATATTTGGATTGTGATGTATATCTCAGTGAAAAGGAAAATTAGAAAAGGAAAAATATTGGTTCTATCCATTAGTTGTTGATTGAAATGGATGGAGGCAGACCTGAATGTGAGCTTGCAAGCAATTGAAAGTAATTGGAAGGGTTTAAGTGGACTGAATGGCTGGAGAAGTCCATTATACATCATCAGAGAGAAGATTTACTGGGGAAAAAAAACAACATAAAAAAAGAAAACCAAGTGCTGTGTGTAATTTTTAAAGTGTGTAAATACCTATTAAGTGTTACTATGCTGGACTGCTAAAAAGTACATGAATTAATTAATTAATAATGTAGAAAGGAGCTTTTTGTCCTTATTTTCAGTAGTTGGTCACATTCTGCATTTCATCAGACTTTCCTTTTGCATTTTCACTCCGCAGAAGTGCACAAAATATTTTTTGTTTCCAGCATACACTATTTCTGCATGAAAAGAGGACGAATACTAGAGGAAGACAGAGAGAGAGAGAAGCACATCCCCCAGTGCTTACTCTCCCCATAATGTGTGTTGAGCCAGCAGTGGGTTTATCCTTAAGTGGCCTAAAGTAGAATGAGCAGACAGAAGACCCAGGGGAGTGGGAAATTGCAGAGCCTTTAATTATGCATGGGGAGATTGCATGGCAGGCCTGGAACCAACAAGCTCACACAGTTTCTTTGAAGTCTCTGATTATAATTTATCTCATATCTGGAGGAGGAGGAGGAGCAGTGTGACACCATACAGCTGAAATAATTGTGCTCTTGAAAAGACAAATGACTAAACTTTTGACTAAAGAATTTAAGCTGAACTGGTGTTTTCTATTTTCATTACATTTAAAAATACTGCCACGTTGATGACATTTATTGTAGACCTTAGCAAAGAAGAAATGTAGCTATTCTTTAATTAGGCCTTATATTTCTTCTTCAAATGGATGACATTATACTGCTTTCATCAGACTAGAATAATGTTTGTGCTATTTTTAAGTGTTGTATTGTCTAAAGAGAAAAGGAATATGTTTGCTGTCCTGTTTAATTCATTTATCTTACATGGAGGTGTGTTTCTATTGATTTTGTGATGCTTCTCGTGGACTTTGCCCATTGCTCACCGTTGTTTTTGTCTCTTGTAGAGTGAGATCATCAGACATTGGGGCTACCCAGCTGAAGAATTTGAAGTGGTCACTGAGGATGAGTACATTCTGAGCATCAACCGAATCCCACATGGGGTCAAAAACAAGGATGGACAAGGTAAAGGTTTGAGCTGGTGTGCCAAAAGATTTGAATGAGCCCATTCATGCTTCTGTTTGGCTTAGTTTTAGTGTGAATTATTAAAGATGAGAGCTTTTTGTCCTCACTAAAAGTGGCCGTCTGAATGAGAAATGTCTGTAAGATGAACTCTGAATTCTCACATTCACTGGTTCACTTGTGAAGCCATTATTTATTTATTTAGTCATTTAGCAGATGCTTTTATCCAAAGCGACATACAAATGAGGACATTATAGAAGCAATCAAAACTAACAAAAGAGCAACAACATGCAAGTGCTATTACAAGTCCTGGTTACCCTAACGCAGTACACGTAGGAAGGATTTTTATTTTTTAGAAAACGAGTATATAGAATATAGAAAAAAGAAACCTAGTGTTAGTTTTACAAGAAAAGCTAGCAGTTAGAGAATAAATATGCAATTAATAGAGGGTCAAATGTTTGTGTTTTGTTTTTTTAATAAAAAGAAGACAGATTAGATAAAATCAATTTAGAATAGAGAGTGCTAAAGTTAGAGGGTCAAATAAAGATGGAAGAGATGTGTTTTTAGCCATTTCTTGAAGATGGGTAAGGATTCAGCTGCTCGGATTGAGTTGGGCAGGTCATTCCACCAGATGGGAACAGTTAATGAAAAAGTCAGTGAAAGCCTCTTTGAGATGGTACAGTAATGCGTAGTTCACTTGCAGAATGCAAGTTTCTAGAGGGCATATAAGTCTGAAGTAATGCATTTGGGTAAATGGGTGCAGAGCCAGAGGTGGTTCTGTAGGCAAACATTAATGCCTTGAATTTAATGCGAGCAGCTATTGGTAGCCAGTGCAAATTGATGAACAGAGGTGTGATGTGCGTTCTTTTCGGCTCATTAAAGATTAATTGGCTGGAAGACCTGCCAAGAGAGCATTGCAATAGTCAAGTCTGGACAGAACAAGAGCCTGAACAAGGATTTGTGTTGCATGTTCCGAGAGAAACGGCCTGATCTTCTTAATATTATATAATGCAAATCTACAGGACCGGGCAGTTTTCGTAATGTGGTCTGTGAAATTCAGCTTATCATCAATCACAACTCCAAGGTTTCTGGCTGTTTTTGAAGTTATGTTTGATGAGCCTAATTGGAAGGTGAAATTATGAAAACATTATAAAACATACACTGTCATATTCACTACAATAAAGGCTACTACTACTGTCACATGAACACACTGGGTGAGACGTTCACATTTGAACCATAACATCTGAACATCCCGTGGTTTTTAATAGTCACGTAGCAATTTAAAGAGGGGAGAGAAGTGGCTTTAGATGAGTCAGTCTCGTATGGAGGAGGAACTCGTGTAACACGCTCGTATAACGCAACCCACACATGATGTCTTATTAGGGTTTTCTTCTCATGAATATCAAGATCTCATGACCTCTTGTGATGGTGTGAGGTTAGAAGATCCTGTTTCATAAATTAATTAGGTTAGTGTTTTTTTCTTGTTTTATACTTGGGAGAGATATGATTTTAAAATAGTTAAGAATCTGATGGAATATAAATTCTAGCGTATAGAGCAGAAGTCTCAAAATGGCCCCACAAATGTTCATAGATATTTGGAGCATGTATATATGTGTATATATTTGCTTGTGTATTCACTTAGAGTAAATCTTAAAAATTATATATATATATACATATATATGTACAGTATATACACACACACACACACAAAAATCACAAGTTAATGTTATCTTATCTTTAACCAAATTGAATCTTAAAATGAATATCCATTTTTCATATTTTACTTTAAAATGTTGTAATGCTTAATTTATGTGTGGAATGTAATATATTTGTTAAGCGTATTTATATTGTATTAATTTAGAAAAAATAGTATAAAACTAAATATCTGCCATTGATCAATTTTTGTATGTATCAGCAATTATTATAGTAGGTGTCTATTGAATAAATCAATACCAGCTATGACATTATCAGCTGAAAAACTAAGGAATCTCTATGATGATAAATCAGGCTGAAATCGGTTCAGTTCAGATGAGTGTTATTGTGTGTTAATGGTCTCGGCCCTGTACAATAGTGCTTCTGGAATCAGTATTCAGTTTGAGATTTAGCGCTCCCCATATTTCATTAATGAGCAGAGAGATCTCTAAAGCTCATGCTCTCACACTAATCTCGCCAGGGACGCCACTGGAGCGGAAAACCAATTCAACAGCCATACATCAGCTTCCACTCTCCCTCGCTGTGCTAACACAATGTCTCATGCTTTTCTAAATGAGAATACATTTCCCCGACACAAATCCCTCTGCTGGAGGATTTGAGGGCCTTTGAGAAACTTTGGCCTTGTGCATCTTTGCTTTTCACTCATTGTATTAGATTAAGAGCGTTGTTGGCTGCATTCTTGTGTTTGACCTTCATAATAAAATTGGCTTATGCAAATGAACGTGTGGAAATCTGTTCGGTACATTTATAACCGTATTTAATCAGGAAGACTGGGAATTTTGAAGACCACATTAACAAGACAAACCCTGTGAGCCGTGTTTGTTTTATGGCGATCTTAAATATGTGTGTGCAGAAAGCTGGTAAACGTTAATAATAAATTCATAAATATGATAAATAAGTAAAGAGCTGTTTGTTTTTAGTGGATGGCTGGTGCTGAGTGGTGTGACGTTGGGTGTGATAAGCACTGAAACTCTGAGGTGGCACACGGGATATGCAACTCATTTCCTGCTGTCCCAGTTCTCCAAGTCACACGAGACTCTGTGCTGCTTGGCACGGAAGAACACCAAGGAATGTCAATACTTTTTAGCACCAAAATACACGTTCGTTCTTTTCTCCAGATCTACTGATCTCTTACTAATCTACTAAAAACACTTTAAAAAGGCAATCCGTACACACAGTGCCTTTAATACAACCCTTCTGTAACAATTTTGGAGTTAAAATAAAAAATGGCAGGGCGATCTTGTAAAAATTAAAACTATTAAGTTTATTTATTATTTTATTTGTGTTGATTTTATTGTTTAAATTATTAGATACAATTTAGATTTTCAACTAAATTGCTTCACTCATAATTAATATTAGGAAAACCTTGTCTGCAAAATCAAGTCTTGTGGTGCAACAAACAATTAGAAAGGAAAAAATATAGAAAACAAAAAGAGACACACACCTGCAGACCTCCATGACAGCGTATTAGTCTCTTAAAATATCAGATAACTTGAGTTTTATGAGAAGGCAGGATTAACGCTAATAATTTAATAATAAACGATATTTACATTTAAAAATATATTCAAAATGAAAATAATATCTAAGATGTGTACACTCACATGTATTCAAGGTGTAAGAAAAAAAATGATTTTTTTATTGGATGACTTGAGTCATTTAAATTAAACTTTTCATGAAAATTGTATTACATTTCTCATAATCAATAAGAACAGATTCATATATGAGGTCCGAAGCAGTGATTACCTTTGAACTTCATGTCCCATAAAACCAATCTGACTCATTGTGCAACTGCTCTCTTGGGATTATTCTGCAGTTATGTATGTAAAGTCTCAGCTCTACACCACTTCCGGGGTGGCTGGTATGGCTGGTATGAAGTCAAACAATGCTATCAGCTCAAGGTCTGTCTGTGCTACTCAGAGGACTAGCTTACATCCTGTTTCGACAGATATTCACGATAAAGGTCCCAAAAAAGAAAGGATGGCATTATCATTTTAAAACTAATGCACATACTCCCTCTGCTGGCCAAACATGTAATCTCTAAAGATATATATGAGTATATTTGATTCAATTTACATCCATTGAAGTGACCTGTTTTGGTCTCTTAATTCATATTTCAGAAGCCAAGCCTGTAGTGTTCCTCCAACATGGTCTTCTTGCTGCTGGAAGTAATTGGGTGACAAACCTGCCCAACACCAGCCTGGGCTTCCTGTTAGCCGATGCTGGATTTGATGTGTGGATAGGCAACAGCCGTGGGAACACCTGGTCCAGAAAACATGTCAGGCTTGATCCTAAACAGAAAGAATACTGGCAGTTCAGGTACAAGAACAACATTTTTATGAAAGCGTTTAGCATGTGGTTTACACTTTCTCATCAAACACCAACCGTTTTTAGGACATTTAAGTTTGAAAATCATTTTTGTACATACACTACAATCCACAAGTCTCTTATACTCATCAAAGCAATTTATTTGATCAAAAATCCAGTACAACAGTAATATTGTTAAAATGCAATAACAATGTAAAATAACTGTTTTCTTTTTAAATATATTTATAAATGCAATTTATTCCTGTGATCAAAACTTAATTTTTCGTATCACTCCTCTGGTATTCAGTGTCACACGATCCTTCAGAAATCATTCTAATATACTGATTTGGCACTCTAAAATAATGTCTTATCAATTTAGAAAAAGTTTGTGCTGCTCAATATTTTTGTGTAAACTGTGATACATTTTTCAGGGTTATTTAAGTTAAAAAGAGCAGTTTTCTTAGAATATAAATATATTTCTTGTAAATCTTCCTTGTATTTATTCAAGCATTCATTTCCTCTTTTCAGCTGATACTTGTGTGCAGAGCTTGAAACATAGTCATACTTAAAAAAAAAAATTAAAGCCTTGCAAGCTTTGGTATTTCCTTCGGAAAATGCAGATCTAGTTCTTATTTTTTGGAATTCTCTGTTGGGTTAATAATATATCAGCCAGAATACTGAACTAAAAAACTGAACTCAGTTTTATTCTTTCTGTGTTTGTGTGTGTGTGTGTGTGTGTGTGTGTGTGTGTGTGTTTGAGCCAGTCATGATGAACTGGCTAAGAAGGATCTTCCTGCAGTGATAAACTTCATTACAAAGACCACTGGCCAGGAGCAAATCTTTTACGTGGGCCATTCCCAGGGAACCACTATAGGTATCACATATTCTCTAAGCATTTTAGAGTGATTCAATATTCTGATCTGCTATTCATCAAATCACTGGTCTACAAAAAATGCTCAGAGATGTGTTGTGCATAATGCATCTTCTCACACTGACAGTAGACAAATGCATTATCATACATGTTATCGTGTGGGAATAGCTCACAGCGGCTACAGTACTTCACCCTTTTTGCTATGCATGATGCGATTCCAAGCCTGATATATTTTTATATTTATATTTCATTTTATATATTATTTTATATTATATATTTATTTCTTCTTGAAATGTTGATGCACAACTTCCTATTTTTGCTTCTTAGCGTTCATCGCTTTCTCCACAATGCCGGAGCTGGCCAGCAAAATCAAGATGTTCTTTGCTCTGGCTCCTGTCGCTACAGTGGGGTTGACCAAAAGCCCCATGAGCAAATTGTCTGATATTCCAGAGTGTCTCATTTGGGTGAGCATTTTGTTTATAACACTATACTATAGCTCTGTTCCAGAAATTAGAAAACAACCATATTGCTTACCTAGGCAGCTGCCATCTAAGGATCTGTCTTTTACATTTACATAAAAATCAAGATGTTCTTTGCTCTGGCTTCTGTCGCTACAGTGGGGTTGACCAAAAGCCCCATGAGCAAATTGTCTGATATTCCAGATTGTCTCATTTGGGTGAGCATTTTGTTTATAACACTATACTATAGCTCTGTTCCAGAAATTAGAAAACAACTATATTGCCTATCTAGGCAGCTGCCATCTAAGTATCTGTCTTTTACATTTACATTTATGCATTTAGCAGATGTTTTTATCCAAAGCGACTTACAGTGCATTCAGGCTATACATTTTTTGTCAGTATGTGTGTTCCCTGGGAATCGAACCCACAACCTTTGCACTGCTAACGCAATGCTCTAACCACTGAGCCACAGGAACACATTTAAAAGAAAGGATTTGGAACGCTCAACATGATAAGTAGTAATACTCTCAATTAATTTGTATAGTTTGGCACTACAATTTTGCTAAGCCCACAGCATGAAGAAATAAACTAAAAATCCAATAACAAATATTGGATAAAATAGTTTATTATAAATACAATTTTTTTTATTATATATGTACTACATATATTCTTTTGCTCTTGTGATGCCTTAAAATCTAACCTCTGGCAGTTCACTAGGTTTTGGAACAGATCATATAACTCATATTTATAGTGTTTTTACACATTCAAAATTAATCAGTAGTCAATAAAAAAGTGTTTTCCTTACAAATGAAGGTCATGGAAGTGAGTTTATGTTTTTAAGGTTATTTACACCATGGTGATAATGTTTTAGAATATGTATTTTATAAATTTTTTTACATTTGTAGGATCTCTTCGGAAAAAAGGACTTCTTTCCTCAGAATGAGTTGATTAAGTTGTTTGCCACTGAGTTCTGCAGCAGAAAGCATCTGAGTGTGCTGTGCGGGAACATCTTCTTTCTTCTCTGTGGTTTTGATGAGAAGAACCTGAACATGGTATAGCACTTTGCACTTTGTTAGATCATGCTTTTTAATGTCAGTGATTTTGAGAATGTTCCTTCATCTCTCTTTCAGAGCAGAACACCTGTATACACGACACACTGCCCAGCAGGAACCTCAGTCCAAAACATGGTTCATTGGGCTCAGGTAAAAAAAAAAACTTAGTTTCTATATGTCTATGTGCTTTACGAAATGTCCCTCTCCACCTGCAATACATTTTAAAACATCCCCACATTTATTTCCTCAAAATGAGTGAAAGCACAACAACCAGAAGTTGCAACAGTTCCTTAATCTGTCTCAGAGTAAAATATCAATGTGAAGTGAGAGAGCAGAGAAGCGTTGAGGTGTTTCAACAGGGTCTTTTTGGACCTGCTCGACCACATTTCCTTGCATGTGTTCTCAAATGCACTCAAATATATATATATATATACACAGACACACACACACACACACACACACAAACACACACAGATACATCTAAACAAATTAGAATATCTAAAAAAGGTCAATATTTTTTGTCCCTCATTTCAGAAAGTGAAACCCATATATTATATAGATTCATTACACATAGAGTGAAATATTTCAAAGCCTTTATTTCTTGACATTTTGATGATTATGGCTAACAGATAATGAAAATCCTAAATTCAGTGTCTCAGAAAATTAGAATATTATATAAAAGAAGAATATTTTAAACAAATGTCAGGCTTCTGAAAAGTATGTTCATTTCTATGCACTCAATACATGGTTGGGCCTCCTTTTGCATGAATTACTGCATCAATGCGGCGTGGCATGGAGGCAATCAGCCTGTGGCACTGCTCCGGTGTAATGGAAGCCCAGATTGCTTTGATAGCGGCCTTCAGGTCATCTGCATTATTGGGTCTGGTGTCTCTAATCTTCCTCTTGACAATACCCCATAGATTCTCTATGGCAGGGATCCTCAAATTTGGACCATTCCTGCAGAGTTTAGCTCTAACCCTAATCAAACACAGCTGAGCATGCTAATCAGTGTCTTCAAGATCATTAGAAAATCTCAGGTAGGTAAGTTTGATCAGGGTTGGAGCTAAACTCTGCAGCAGATTGGACCTCCAGAGAAAGATTTGAGGAACCCTGCTCTATGGGGTTCATGTCAGGCGAGTTTGCTGACCAATCAAGGACAGTAACACCATGGTCATTGAACCAGCTTTTGGTACCTTTGGCAGTGTGGGTAGGAGCCAAGTCCTGCTGGAAAATGAAATCAGCATCTCCATAAAGCTTGTCAGCAGAGGGAACCATGAAGTGCTCTAAAATATCCTCTTTTGAAGTTGACTGTGGACTTCAGAAAACACAGTGGACCAACTCCAGCAGATGACATGGCAGCCCAAATCATCACTGACTGTGAAAACCTAACACTGGACTTCAAGAAACATGGATTCTGTTCCTCTCCACTCTTCCTCCAGACTCTGGGACCTTGATTTACAAATGAAATGCAAAATGTACTTTCATCTGAAAAGAGGACTTTGGACCACTGAGCAACAGTCCAGTTCTTTTTCTCCTTATCCCAGGTAAGATGCTTCTGACAATGTTTCTGTTTCAGAAGTGGCTTGGTAGCCCTTTTCCTGAAGATGTCTGAGCGTGGTGACTCTTGATACACTGACTCCAGCTCCAGTTCACTCCTTGTGAAGCTCTCCCAAGTGTTTGAATCAGCTTTGCTTGACAGTATTCTCAAGCTTGCGGTCATTCCTGTTGCTTGTGCACATTTTCCTACCCAATTTCTTCCTTCCAGTCAACTTTGCATTTAATATGCTTTGATACAGCACTCCTTGAACAGCCACCCCTTTCAGTAATGACCCTCTGTGACTTACCCTCTTTGTGGAGGGTGTCAATGATCGTCTTCTGGACCATTGCCAAGTCAGCAGTGTTCCCCATTATTGTGGTTTCAAAGAACAAGAGATACCCAGAATTTTTTACTTTCATTAGCTGTAAGCTCTAATCATCAAAATTAAAACCGCAAAACGTTTGAAGTGTTTTTACTTTACATGTAATGAATCTAAAATATATGAAAGTTTCACTTTTTGAAATAAGTTACAAGAAAAACTTTTCCACCATATTCTATTTTTTTTAAATGCACCTGTGTGTATATATATATATATATATATATATATAGTACATTTATATTATCATTACCACTGTTTGGAAACTTTAAAGTGGATGGACAGGACTCCATTTTGAACACAACCTTTGTAGATATGGCAAAACGCTGATTAATTAAGACCGTAGTTCTACATAGCAACAATTACTTGTAAAGATAATTAAATGCAGGCTACACCTTACTCTGTATGTCTTAGGGCTGGTTCACACTGCCCCACCAAAGACTAACAAACGGCAACAAACTCAGACAATGTAAAGATGTCTGTTGGATTTATGTTAAGAAACAACTACCAATGTTCACTTCACACTGATCCTTCAAACACCAACATGGTCCAATTAAAGCCACACAAAGACTGCTCTTTGATACAAAAGGAACTATCAAACATCTGAACATTCTACTTTATACTTTTACCTGTTTTTAAATACATTTCTTGTATTCTTTATACAGGCTGTGAAATCCAGTAAGCTTATGGCATATGATTATGGAAAAGCTGGAAATATGGCACATTATAACCAGGTAACATTGAAGACTTAACTATTTCTGGGGACCCAAAAATGAAAACTCTGATATCATTTACACACCCTCCTGTATATACAGTGCTCAGCGTAAATGAGTACACCCCCTTTGAAAAGTAACATTTTAAACAATATCTCAATGAACACAAAAACATTTTCCAAAATGTTGACAAGACTAAGTTTTAGATAACATCTGTTTAACTTATAACATGAAAGTAAGGTTAATAATATAACTTAGAGAAAAAAAAATTCAGTTGTTTTACTCAAATAAGGGTGATGCAAAAATGAGTACACCCCACTGAAAGTCTCTGGAGCAAAGCAAAATTTTAGACTACAAATGTCTAATTTAACAAGAATTCAAACACAGGTGAGTCTAATTATTCATTACACAGGTGACAGTTGACTATAAAAGGGTGTTACTTAAAGAAAACCCCTTCCCATTTCATGCTGTCAGCAATGGCACCACATGGAAGAGAAATGTCACAAGACCTGAGAAAGAAAATCATTTCTTTACACAAGAAAGGTGAAGGCTACAAGAAGATCAGCAAAACTTTACTTATCAGTCAGAATACTGTACCAAAAGTGGTACAAACATTTAAAAAAGATGGAACTGCAACCATCTCACAGAGACGTCCAGGTCGTCCACGAAAGTTAACACCTCGTCAGGAGCGTCTTCTGATGAGAAGGGTAGAAGTAAATCGACATGCAAGTTCACTTGAAGTTATCTAAAGAAGTAGAAAGTCAAACTGGGGTGACTATTTCCCATGACACAATACGGCGTACACTACAGAGGATTGGCATGCATGGGTGCCGTCCACGAAAGAAGCCTCTCCTAAAGCCCAGGCACAAAAAAGCCCGCCTAGATTTTGCCAGGGCCCATGCTGACAAAGATGAAGACTACTGGGACTCTATACTCTGGAGTGATGAGACCAAGATAAATGTTTTTGGAACTGATGGCTTCAAAACTGTATGGCGTCGCAAAGGTGAGGAATACAAAGAAAAATGCATGGTGCCTACAGTGAAACATGGTGGTGGCAGTGTCCTTATATGGGGCTGCATGAGTGCTGCCGGTGTCGGGGAGCTGCATTTCATTGATGGCATCATGAATTCACAAATGTACTGCTCTATACTGAAAGAGAAGATGCTACCATCACTACGTGCCCTTGGTTGTCGTGCACTTTTCCAACATGACAATGATCCTAAACACACATCTAAGGCCACTGTTGGATTTCTGAAGAAGAACAGGGTGAAAGTGATTCAGTGGCCAAGTATGTCTCCTGATCTGAACCCAATCGAACACCTATGGGGAATTCTGAAGAGACAAGTTGAGCATCACTCTCCATCCAGCATCCAATCTCTAAAAGAGGTCATTCTTGAAGAATGGAAAAAGATAGATCTGGCAAAATGTCGCCAACTTGTTCATTCCATGCCTAGAAGACTTGGTGCTGTCATTGTATGGAGGCCATACAAAGTAGTAGTTTTTGTTATGGGGTGTACTCATTTTTGCATCACCCTAATTTGAGTAAAACTGAAAAATGTGTAATCTAAGTTATATTATTAACCTTACTTTCATGTTATAAGTTAAACAGATGTTATCTAAAACGTAGTCTTGTCAACATTTTGGAAAATGTTTTTGTGTTCATTGAGATTTTGTTTAAACATTGTTTAAAATGTTACTTTTCAAAAGGGGTGTACTCATTTACGCTGAGCAGTGTATACATTTCTTTCTTTCTTCTGCTAAACACAAAACAGGACTAATCCTAACCAACAGCCTCCTGCTGACTTCCAAAACCGAAATTGTTTAGTTAGCAACATTCTTCGAAATACTGTATCCTCTTTTGTGTTCCACAGAAGAGATAAAGTTGTACAGGTTTGGAAACAATGACTAAATGACGACATAATTTCTCTTTAAGCTAGTTTCACCACTAAGTATACTAACTTGCCTATCCAGGGTATTTTTTAAATACTGTAGACTCTCGTGAGGATGAATGTGTCATGTTTGCGGTCACTCAGAGTCAGTAGTGGAACTGAACAGTACTTGAAGTGTTAAAGTTTCTTCCTGCTTCTCCATTATCAGTCGACCCCTCCCCTGTACAACGTGCGGGACATGACGGTACCCACAGCCTTGTGGTCTGGTGGGCAAGACACTCTGGCAGATCCTCAGGACATGGCTCTACTGCTAACACAGATACCCAAATTGGTGTACCACCGTGACATTAAACACTGGGAGCACCTGGACTTCATCTGGGGTTTGGATGCCCCACAAGAGATGTACAACAAAATGATCGAAATGATGAGGGAGAATGTGTGAAGAGACATTTTGATCGAGCAGCACATTTTATCAGCAGTTTTTAAACATTCCTTGACTAATACTTTTTTACCTCTTTGTTTGTTCTTTCTGTAAGCAGATGAACACATTTTTTTGAGGTGCTGGTAACTGAATCAGCAATTTGCGATTATAAAGTTGATATTACAAACTGAATTAAGCCTTCGAGCCATTACCCCGATACAGAGTTTTACACTCATGATCAGGGGTTGCCTTTTAAAGGACATGTACTTGTTTACTTTAGCTTTTACTAACCACTACACTCTCAATCTTACTATACTGTAGCATTTCATGACCTGTCTTATGGCCTTGTCATGTAACCGACTGAATTTGAAAAACATGACAGGAAATAAACATACATCGATGCAGAAAATGTGTATACAAAAAGTAATTTTGCTTAATGGGAGGTTTTACTTATAAACCAAGTATTTGACACAATCCAAATCCATTTTAAATCTTAGTGATAAAAATTATCAATACACAATATAAGAAAATCAACAACACAAATATGAGTAATCAAATGAAAAACTAAATCAAATATGCTTTAATACATCTTTCATCTGAGAAATGCATTTCTTATAACATTAAGTGTAACAATGTGCATTTTAAAGTGTAAAAAATTGTGAAGATTGGTTACAACCCAATCTTAAACTCAGCTGGTGAATTGTAAAGGACCCCACTGCTGCTGCACAGGAAACAAGTCTCTTCTCTCATGTCCTCTATTAATACTCACATTGATTTTGTTAACATTGTAACAATTTTGTGGAATTGTAGTCTTTTTGCAATATCTAGTGGGTTTTCATGATTCTGTAAAGAAAACAGAAGCACCTTGTCAAACTATTAAAAGAGTCATACAATGTGTTTAACAGAGAAAAGAGAAAACAAAATGCATGCTCGTTTCACCTCACAGATCAACACCAGTTTCAAATCCTGTCAGTCTCAACAAATGTAATTTATCTAAAACACTAATACTTTCGGTTACATTTAACATTCACTTACCAAGTTCTCAGTTGACATTAAGATAATGGTTTGCTGCTAAATATAGTACAACACCTCTATGTCGCCTGTCACTACTTTGTTCATTTTCACCTTATCTACTGTTTAAAGTTTTTAAAGTTACTTTAATAAAGAAGACAGTTAGAGTACGGTTCCCTATATAGAAGTTCATGCTGAAATACTTGCTATAAATAATTAACTTACTTTGTTCTGTATTGAAACATCTGCATTTTTCTCCAGTAACAATGGGATGATCCTTTGACTTTTTCTTTGGCATGCATAGTGAAGTCCAGTGTTCCCCTTCTGAAAAAAGCAAAGCTGCACAAATTATACCATGAACATCCTTTTTAGCATGATAATTATCTCTTTATTACCTAATTTCCCACTGAGAAAACAAAACATGTGATCTACTTACATAGTCTACAGCATTTACTTCCACCTTAGTGGCCAACAGAAGATCCATCAATTTCACATTTTTTCTTTGCTTCTCTACCTTTGAGAGATCAAATTAGCAATGCTTTAATATTGTCTAATTAAACATTTTGATCAGTCATAAATTACAGAATACTTTTAAAACACCATAAAACACTGTACACTAATCTCAGGGAAATTCCTGATCTCAAACAATAGGTTAAGATTAATTATCAATTTCAATTATTTTTTTCAGACAGTAACTATTCTCTTCCAGAAATGTCATGACTGAGGGATAACCTACCATAATAAGATAACCAATCAACAAGATTGGCATTAATATGGTAATCATCAAGTAGTCCAGGAAGGAAAATGTTCTTCTCGTGGCATAGTGCAAACAAGTCCTTTCTTTCTAAAGGAAGAACATACACATAGATGTTTAAACAAGCAAGCTAACCGCACAAAATAAACAATCATTAATAAAACGTACCACAGGGCGAGTCAGAAAACAAACATGCATTAAAATGAATCATTGTGCATTAGACTCACTCATAATAACAACTTCAGCAGCATTACAATAACCAGGATTCAAAAATGACTATTTTATAAGCGAGAAGGTCTTTTCACTCATGCAATACCTTATTTCTAATAGCCACATTTGCATTGTAATCTAGAAGGTATTTGACAGTCCTGAGGTGTCCCCGTCTACAGGCGGCTATGATCGGTGTGTCTCCGGTTCCTTCATCTCGAACATTTATATTTTTTGGATCTTCTGAGATCAGTTTATGCAACTTATGGATGTCATCGTCATAAGCTGCCTGGCACATTGGCTATGGAAAGAAAGTAGCACAAAATATGATTAGAAATAAGCGCATGAAACTATTATCCTATATCTAATGCATTAAATAAGAGTAAAACAACTAAAGGAGGCAAGTGATTTTGGCTTGATATCAGATAAGGTGATGAGCAAAACAGGTCTGGTTACATCCCAAGCACGTTGACACAAGCACACCCTTTAAAAGTAAAAAATGACAGCTAAAACCCCAAATGTAACGTTTTTATTTACATAAAGGTATTTAAGTAGTACTGTATTTTTCCTTTTCGTGCATCAGTATACTGTATTAGGCTATGTCTTTTAAGGTCTGAAGAGCTGTAATGAAAAAGCCATACAAAATTAAGAAATAAATTATGATTCTCTGGGACAATGTGAAACAATGTGTCCTGTAGTGTCTGTGAACGTGTGTTAAACTCTGAGAAGAGGACAGTTATTTGGTACTGGCACGTCACAAACGTTAAAATAAGCATACTCCTTTTTTTGGTCAGTTGAAAAACAATATGTTGACACAAAATTGAGGTATGAAGAACACAACTCCTTAAATAGTTAGAGAATAAATTTAGCATAACACGATCAGTGGATTATCATAATCATCATCAGTTACATGAGCCAAATCAGTTGTTTCCTAATGAAAGGAAGATCAAGACGATCATTTCAAATGAGTTACTCACCTCTGAGTAAAAGATCCCCATTTGGCTTCCTCTGTCACTGAAGGGTAGCGAAATTAAACGTGTAAATCCTTAATGCGGACTCTGAGGTTATAAAACTAACAGCCCTTTGCTAATTTGTTTGCTTTCTACCTTGCGAGCTGTGTGACACAGCGGGTGTGGTTATGTAACAATGACGCATACGTCATGACGCAATCAGTGCCGTTCAGGTGTGTAGCAATGGATTCCCGTCCATTAACACACACTCTCATTTCCCGTCAACAGAAGATAGATATCCTGACTAACATGCCAGTTTAAACAGGTAAAATGAAAACAGTTTCTTAAGCAAGAGGAAATAAGAAAAACTAACGAATAAATAAATAAATGACAACTGGCCTTGGCACATCAATCAATCAATCAATCAATCAATCAATCTATCTATCTATCTATCTATCTATCTATCTATCTATCTATCTATCTATCTATCTATCTATCTATCTATCTATCTATCTATCTATCTAAGTTGACAAATATAGCCTACTTTTAATAACTTTTCTGTTATTACACATCAAGATCATAACATCCATTCTAGCTTCTTTGAGAACCACAATTAACCAGTCAAAGAGATCTGATTTTTATAGCGAGATCTGGCACTGCCTGTAAATTATTTTTTTTGAAGTTGAGCAAGTATTTATGTTTTTTTTCCAGTTAGAAGTTGTGACTAGCTACTGTATGTGAATACTGAGGGATGTGTAAGAAACCAACACATTCGTATCTGGTATAATGACTGTACATCCGCTTGTCTTTAGCCCTCCACACTTTATTAGAGAATAATGTCTCTGACTCTTTAAAATTAGAATTTTAAAATTGTGATAGTAGAATTTATATATTTAATTAAATCATTTTTTACTGAAAAATTTTGTAATTAATTTACAGGTAAAATATGTGACCCTGGACCACAAAACCAGTCATAAGTAGTACGGGTATATATCGAACAATACATTGTATGGGTCAGAGTTATAATTTATCTTTTATGCCAAAAATCATTAGGATATTAAGTAAAAACCATTTTCAATGCAGATATTTTGTAAATTTCCTACTGTAAATATATCAAAACTTATTTTTTGATTAGTAACATAGTAGTAAGAACTTAATTTGGACAACTTTAAAGGTGATTTCTCAATTTTTTGATTTTTTTTGCACCCTCAAATTTCAGAATTTAAAATAGTTTTATCTCAAATATCCCAAATACTGTCCTATCCTAACAAACCACACACCAATTGAAGGATTCAGCTTTCAGATGATGTAAAAATCTCAATTTTAAAAAAAGACCCTTATGACTGGTGTTGTGGTCCATAAGCCTATTTTCTTTCTCAATTACAGCACTCTTTTGCACTAATGGGTGCCTAAGAAGAACTTAACCTCGACAAAATTAAGCAAAGCGCCCATAAATTATTGTAATATGCAGGAAAAACATTACTATTTTATAAATAATCCCCTCCATATTTATAAGAAATTTTCCAAGAAAAAAAAATCTCACATAATTGGCGGACATTGCAGCACTGCTTGTTATGATTTACAGAATCATACTTTTACTCAACTTTTGCAAAAACGGGCTTTGGTTTAGACGTAGCCTGTGTCTAATATTTTAAAAGATTTTCTTTGTTTTATAGATATAATCAGTAGTCCTGCTAGGCAGATGTAATTTGGCAATTCGGAGGAGTGCCCCATCTGGTGGATAAAAATATACAAACAATCTAGTTATTTCTGTGGCGTGACAATTTCACAAAAAATACAAACAATTCGAGAAGAACGTGTTACAGTATCTGTAGAATGTGAATTATGGACTCTGTAACTGGTCAATGCTTGAGAATAATGTAATGTCTGAGAGTGTCTATCTGTTTATACAAGTAAAAGCTTGTAAATGTTATGATATATACCATAACGTCCTAGACGTCCAGTCATTCCCTGCCCCTTTAGCTGTCAGTCACACTGGTTGCGGCTCAAATCTAGTGAACTATACAGGGTTTGGGCATCAGAGAAGAATCCGGATGCTGACTAGATAGCCTGCTGGTGAGGTTTTGAAACACAGCCAGCAAAAGCACCGCTGCTAGAGCAGCATTTATTTGACTCGCAGCGCACCGGGCGAACCATCTGACATTGCAGGGTTATTCGCTCTGATAGACAGCAATCAGCCATTTTAGCCTTGCGTGCAAAACCATGCCAAAAGAACAAAGCTTCCACGAGGCACAAAGGCAAAAGACCGAGAGTTTTAGACAATAATAGAAACCCTGCTCTTTTATTTACGCGAGTTGTCTGTTTTCGAACTGAATTCTAGCATGTGCCACATGTGACGAATGTAGGAATGTGGAGCATGGGATCCCAGCAGCTCTTCACCTACAGGTGAGGATTCTATTGCATTTATACATTACATTTCCGTGATCTTAATTTAGAACCGTGATTATTGTTTTTTTTTATTATATTTTATACTATTTATGCTTATATCGAAATTGTTGCAATCTTGTCAGGTGGGAAATGTATCACTGACCTAATCATTGTGAATGGTTTACTGATAAAGTAATATTATTTTTATGATTATGATGATCATATCTGTACTGTATGCTTGACGTCTTATATTGATTGTTTATTGGAGGAGCTCCAATTTTGAGCACTTTAGATGTTCATCATGTAAAATACATTTGCATCATAAGTATAGTGACAGAGAAAAATAGAAGTTACAAGTCATGAATCAGAGGAGATTGGAAAGTATAAAAAAGTTACTTTAGTGTAATATTACTTATGCCTATATTGTACTCACTGTTAAAATAATGTATGTAATTACAAATGCATATACATATTAGAGCCTGAATCTTGTGCTGAGCAGGAATGAGTTCTTCATAAACTTTTACATCATACATCTCAGGAATATTTAAACAATTGCTAGCTACATAGTAGAAACAGACATTATGTTGTTTGTTATGTCATTGTTTGAGACACAGTCGTAGAGATTGTATTTTTACATAGAACTAACATGTTTGCAGATGTATACTGTGGTTTGATTTACCTGGCTCTTAAAATATGTTGAAGATCTTCTCATCCTCCTTGAAAACACTTGTGTTTTTACTGTATAAACCCTCTTTAAACTTCAGCAGAACACCATAATAAATTAATGTTTGGGAGGGCTATTATTTCAGTCTATAAAAAATACCATTATTTTTATTTTCCTAAAAAAATATTTAGGTATTTTTTGGATTTTATTCAACCATTTATGACGCTTAAAGTCCTTTTACTATTGAGACATGTGAATCCAGACAGCTGCTTGAGTCATTATGTAATACTTAATCATTACCTGAACATTAATATACACCTCATATATTATATGCATATAATCTCTGCTGCTTATTATATAATCAAATGCAAATTGACATTATGGAAGGCCCAAATGATCAGAGATTCCTCCGTGTTAAATCCATCACATCTCCTTTACACTGCTCTCTTATTTTAACAGTGCATCTACGTTAAGTTGTCATGGCATCGTTAATCAGAACATTTTCTTCTATGGTGATGATACTTTTTCCATTTGTTAATTTGTAATTTGCTGTACTCAGCTTTCAAAGAGTAAAAGAGAACGAAACAGTCCAATATGTACCCAGCTTTGTGCAAAATTAAAAAGCTCACCAAGGATTTATTTCACAGCTGAAGATATCCATGAGTCACCATATTTTTCTGCATGGTAACAAGCTGTCATAGCAACTGTAGCACAGATTCTGGAACGAATAACCGTGTTATTTGGACCGAGATGGTGAATTATATTCACTAATCCCCATGGAAATGCACAGGCCACTGTAACCGTGTTAATAGATTAGGAAGAATACGCTAGAAATTCTACAGCATAGAGTTGTAGCCAAAGCTAGTGTTGAGGAACTGAAAAAAAAGACTATATCGACCCAGCGGCCTCTCAATAGCACTGCTGTAATGCCAGATATAATGTTTCTTGCTCCTCAGCTCGGAATCATCTTGGGAGATGACAGATGGATGCATAGGGAGGATTGAAGCCTGCTAGCCAACGTTGTAAACTCACCATGGACCAGGGCTTCAGTTTCAGCACACTGGTGAGTGGTGTTGGGGGAGGAGGAGGAGGGTGGTGGGGGACAGCTGATATTACTCGGAGGTGGGTCACAGGGACAGAATGGCTTCCTCTGACTCACTGCCATTAGTATTCCCATTGCAGCTGCTCCGTCATTCAGATCCCTCCATCCTGGAGTGGGCGAGATGGAAGGAACGGATGCAGCCCCTTCAGACTTCGCTTCCCCTCTTCGTGAATGCGTGATCAAACATAGGCTTCTTATTCTTGCCACCCAGAATCCTATTCTCCAACAATAGCGCAGACTTTTAAAGTGGCTCCACACCAACATTTGCAGATTTTTGTGCCCATACAGTGCAAAAGTCAAGCAAGCTGTCATGTCCAACAAGTGTAACAGCTCGGCAGTCCCTCGTTGGAGTCCATCAATGTTCTGCTGCATGTTGATAAGACGCCCACTCTTTTCAGTGACCCTAAAACAGAGGCTCTGTTTAGTCATTAGAATGAGAGCTGGAAGCGAACTCAGCATGGGTGCTGCTGGGTGTTCCGGTTTGCTCAAGCTGGGTGATGAACAGAGCTTATGTTGTGTTTCTTGGAGGCCTGTGATGTCTTTGGGACCAAATGTTCTGTGCCACTGGCGTATGGGGACCGATCCTTGTTCAGTTTGCCTATCTAGAGAAATTTTGTTTGGTGGAGCTAGAATGTAGAAATCTAGAAAAATGTCAGCACACAAAATAGGCTAAATAAGGAAAAAAGGATTTAGAATAGAGGGCTAAATTGTCCAAAATAACATCGCTGTATGTCTTTATCAGCAATAGTATTTCGTAGCTGATAAAACTCACTGCTCTGTATTCTCATGTTTTTTGTTGTTCTCTCCATTTGCAGAAGAAGTTAGCAGCCGACCCAGATCACACTGACGTTACTCTGCCAGCGGTCGAACGTGTGCGGGCCCTCAGCAAAATGGGCTATAACATTGAAATAAATGAAGACATCGCCCCGAGACGCTACTTCCGCTCTGGCATAGAGATGGAGCGTATGGCAGCTGTTTATCTAGAGGAGGGCAGTCTGGAGAATGCCTTTGTCCTCTACAACAAGTTCATCACGTATGTTTTATTATTTATTTTATTTAATATCACTACTGGTCCTACAGTCTTTAGGATCACTGGGATGCTGGAGACTATCCCAGCATCTTGGCCCATATTTGTTTTGTCTTCAGACCTGTCATAAAATGTCTATTTTCTAATCCATCAGTCCTCAACTTTAAATTTCTTATGTCACTCTTGTGCAGTTTATTTGTTGAGAAACTCCCCAGTCACAGGGACTATCAGCAGTGCAACGTCCCTGAGAAGCAAGTGATAATGAAGGTAAGCCCCTGGCATGTTACTCATAGAAACTGATGGAGCCCTGTGGCGCTCAGCCCACTGTAAATCTGATTAGCATCATGCTCAATTACTTTGGCTAGAATACTTGTCAGGCTCCCAGCTGCTCACATGGTGGGTTTGCCTTGTGTGGGCACATGTTCTGCTTTCATTTCAGCATAGTGACATGAAACTGACTTCAGTCGAAAGGTTCTTCCTAGTCACCTGATGTATCAATCATTGTTTAAGAGAAATAGTCTGATTAAAACAGTATTTATTTATTTGGTAACACTTTATTTTAAGGTGGTCTTGTTACATCTGTTACATGTACTTACTATTAGTATAACAATAAATTATATATAATTACATGCAAGTGACCCTAGAAGCCAAACCCTAATCCTAACCATAACCATATGTTAGTACATGTAGTAAATTAATATTTCTCAGTACTTAAATATATAATTACACTGTAACAAGGACATCTTAAAATGAAGTATAAACATTATTTTTTTATTATGGATGTTTCAAAGCATTCAATGTGCCTTGTTTTATGGCAATGTATTTCAAAAAATGAAAAAGTTAGGATGTGACATATCAAAGATTGTGTCCTTTTTCTCAAACTAATAGTCTGAGTTATATGTCGGTCATTATTTGCTTGTTGCTTCTTCTAGTTAATGGCAAGTAGTATTGCTATATAAGAATTCCTATTTTACAGATTTATACTGAACCAATATCTGCTGTGCAACACGAGTCATCTATTTTGTGCTAGTTTTTGGAGGTAAAAATAGTCTACATTTTTCTGAATATCAGTTAAAAGTTTCATCCACTGGCATATACTTTAAAACAGACAGTGGCTAAAAGCCACAAAACTCACATTTCTATTTCATGGGTTCTTTAACCTAATGATCTAAATGTCTGCTGATGGTCCCTGAATGCTTAAAAAGATGAGTAATTGGTTTAAGTATCTCTATTCCGAGCTTTAAAAAAAATCTTTATGTCCCTGAACGCTTTAGCGCATATTGATCTGGTACTCATTGTCTGTAACACAACCCCTAATGTTTGTCCCATTTTCTGTTCATTATGTTCAGAAATTGCAGGAAGTGGCCTTTCCACGAAAGGACCAATTGAAGAGACTTCTCCATGAGAAATACAGCAAAGAACACAGTGAATATCTGAAGAGTCAGGTAAATTCGACAGAGTACTTCTCATTCACTGCTGATCAAATGACCTGTTAATCAAATTTCAGATTAATTTCATTATTGCAGACATTAGTCATGATGTGTGAATATTTTTGCAGGCTCAAGCCATGGCTGTTGACATGTGTAGTGAACGACTGCAACAGATGTCTATGTTGGAGGAGGAACGGCAACGTGTAGCGCAGCTCAGGAAGATGCAAATCGAGTCCGAGCAGTTCCGCTACTTTGAGGACCAACTGCATAGACAAGAGCTGGCCAGTCGCAGGGATGAGGCTGTCTCCAAAGTGCCTGAACAAACCGATGGGTCCTGCTTATCCCAGCCCCCGAGAAACCATGTGCGCCTTGACCCCAATCGTAACAAACCAGCGGCCCCTGTCCCCAAACCTGCAGCCAACTTAGCAGCTGTGCAAAGTGAGTGACCTCATCTAGCTCATATTTGTGTTTTTTATTTTTTATTATTGTTAAACTGCCCATTGCTATTATCTTATATATCTTATATAATCAAATATTGTTAATCTATTTACACTGCCATTTAAAAGTTGTGGGTACCTTTTTTTATTTATCTTATGCTCACCAAGGCTGCATTTATTTGATCAAAATACATTAAAAACAGTAATATTATTGAAATTTGAAATGACTGGTTGTATTTAAAAATGTAATTTATTCCTGTGATTGCAAACCATTACTTTCAGTCTTGACTCTAGATTATAATAGGCTGAAAATGTTGAACACAGCTGCTTAATACTGTTGTGGAAACTATGATAAAAAAATTCAGGATTCTTTAATGTATAGAAAATATTTAAAAAAATTCACAATAAAAATGTAGTTAAAATGTAAGTTGTTTGTTGAGTTTTACTGCATATGTCTTTATATATACATTTATATTTAGTCATTTAGCACATGCTTTTATGAGGATTAAAAAGACTTACAAATCTTTACTGTCATCTTTGATCAATTTAATGCACCATGGCTGAATAAAAAGCTTAATTTTGATCGATAGTGTATTTATTAGGTTAGTAAGGAGGATAATGTACCTTCAGACAGTTGTTATCACAAAATAAATCACTTCAGAATGCTATAAAGAAAGCTTTTGATGATCCTGAAGGGGTTTATTTTGCATTAGTACCTGTCTCTACATGATCTTTTACTTGTGTTATCTGCAGTACTATAGTATGTTCTTGTGTGTTTCTAGATCAGCGTGTCGAAGGCCTTAGGCGGGTTTTAATCCCACGAGACCTGACTTACAGGTTCCTTCTGCTGGCTGACAGTAACACTGGGAGAGGAATTGAGACGTGTGGAGTTCTCTGTGGAAAACTGGTAAGGCCTCAGCTCGAGCATACCTCCTCTTTGTGGGTGGAGATTTATTTTGTTCATGAATTTGCTGATTTTTCCTGATTCTTTCCTGGAGTGAGTGTAAATATGGTTTGGGAAGTGTTAAAGGCTAGTTCTAATCTGCCTTTCTCCTTCACTGTAAAACTAGGAGCTTCGGTGTTGCACAATCATTGTAAATATTAGGTGTGGATGTGGACTTCCTCATACTTTCACCACAAGTGAGACTATTCATGAGCATTACTCAGAATTTCAGTATCATATTCACCAACCACCTGCAATCCATCTGAATCTTGCAGAAATTGTACAAAGAGGGAAAACGCGCAACCTTAGACAAATCAGAGATGAAAAACGCTGGGAGGAAGGCAATTTCATCACTTGATTTAACTGTCTGTCCCATTTTTCCAGGGGAGCCCTATTTTAACATTCAACATTTCTAATGATGTTAAGTTTTTAATAATTTCAACAACAGCAGAAAATCTAAAATAACGACATTAACATTGATGGCTGGATTTTAAATTTGAAAAATAACATGTTATCTAGTTTTGACAAAAATGGATTATAAAATGATAAACCTCTCATTTCAGACTTAAAACCATTTTAAAGAAATGCTGAATGATAATAGGTATTTGATCTGCTCTGTAAATAATTCTTGATTCTTTATTATCCAAATTGTTTTGAGTTTTTGAATGCACATTAGCTTATTTTCCCTCAACCAGTAAAAGTTTACTACAGTTTCAATTCACATAATTTCCCTCTGTAAAACCTTCCACTGCCTTCCTTCATATATTCACACAAAGCAAAACTCTGCATGCTGCACCTGAATGAGACCGCTGCTGACTTTGTTAATGTTGGACAGCTATTCGTTTTTCAAATACTTGAATAATAATTAAAATATTAAATGTAAATTTAACCGTTGGGTATTTTTCTTCAAACTGTATCTGTTTCATCCCAATTACTTACCCTCCATCTAGAGTGAGTTTGGTGACTCCTTGTAAATCTTTAGCGACCCCTAGCTGTTGCTCAGCTCCCAAATAGAATGAATTGGTCTTTTTGTTTGATTTGTGTCAGATGATGCATGGTGTGATTGTGGGACGCTGTGACCTCCTGATATGCTGTGCGTTAATAGACAAACTAAAATCTGTTTTGTTGTTCCACAGACACACAATGAGTTTGTGCTGACCCATGTGATCGTCCCCAAGCAGTCCGCTGGCCCTGACTACTGTGACATGGAGAACGTGGAAGAGCTGTTCAGCTATCAGGACCATCATAACCTTCTGACCCTGGGCTGGATCCATGTGGGTGTCTCTCATTTTCAGGCTGTCACGTATTTTCTAAAATTAGAGCTGTGCACCTCTTTTTCTCACACCTTTGGCAGGTGAAAATCTTGCTGGTGACTAATTTTTTAGACCCACACAGAATCTGAGCCTGCAGAAAGTGCCACATATTTTCACAGATTTTGAGCAGCCATTGTTCACATCCTATTCCCCTTGTGTTTTCAATTTTTTGAAAAATGATCTAATCCATAATATTATCCAAACTGTGAGTTTTGTGATCCGTTGAACCCCTACCCCTAAAATGCGAAAACATTATGCCTGGTCATTTTTAACGAAACATTTTAAGTAGGCTAGTGGTGTATATACACTACCGTTCAATTTTTTGGGGTCAGTTATACGTATATACTGTATATATATATATATATATATATATTAGAGGTGGGCATAGATTAATTTTTTTAATCTAGATTAATCTAGATTAATTTTGGAATTAATCTAGATTAATCTAGATTAAAATGGCTCATTTGAATTCTGCCGAAGGCATTCAGAATATGTGTGCTACCCAAATAATGACTAAAAGTAAGTCTTTCAGAAGGGGTTTCTCAAGCCAGGTGGCGCATTAGACCAGGGGCTCATCTCCTGTTTCCAAAATGCATCACAAACTTTAATCTCTTCTTTAATCCCACGAAAAAACTGGAGGAAAATCCCGTTCCACTCCCGGAAGAATGACTCCCATTCCCTCCCACTCCCGTGTTGTTGTTTTTTTTTTTTTTTTGCCGATAACTGTCAATTACAGTAAAAATATAGTACAGATCACAGCGTGCCCACCTTATTAGTTGAATAAAAACCCAAAATGTCGTTTTTTGTTATTATATTGAACTGAAAGCCATCTTATTATGCACAGCGTTGCACAGATTACATTTCATGTAAATCATCCATGCTAACACACACGTCTTCTATTTTTTTTTTGACATTTCACTCTCTATAGATATATTTTTCTATGTACTGTATTTTTAGATATATTCGAGTTTCAAGTTTCTCGCTCAAGTTCACATGAGACCTAAAGCGCATCCTGTTTGCTTAAAAGCGCAACGTTTCGTTGTTATTCTGAGTGCACACAAATAAGCGTAGAGTCTTTACAGATTCGAAAGATGTATTAGGCTACTTTTATCTGTATGACCAAAATGACGGAGATTTTAAGATCAAGTGAGCGCACCGAGCCTGTCCTGCAGCAAACGCAGCTTCCACACAAACACTTCAATAGCGCACATTTCTCTAGGTTAACATCATATTGAGCGGCCATGTAAAGTTGCTACATACATCTTTCAGATGAAAAGCCATATTTGAGGTTGATGAATGAGCGTTTGGATCAGGGGGCGCTAGGGTGGGCTAAGGGGCTGAAACATTCTGAAATGTTTTCAGAAAAGCCCGAATGTTTTATGATCATGCCCTGTACGCATCATCATCACTGAGTTTTCATGCATTAAAATGATGAACCGCAGTTTACTCCCGTCAGGAACCGCCCACAGAAGCTCGTACTTCTGACTGACATATACACTTGATAATAAACTTCATATAAACTGGCCAATCATCGATATGAAGTAATAGCAGATCTTGGATCTTTGGGCTTAGCCCGGATATCCACTCACCCTAGAATCGCCTCTGGTTTGGATGTCCTGCTCGATTGTATTACCACACAGACCAGCCGTTAACAATCTGTCCATCACGGACTGCGAGCCTCTAGTTCGAAGACTCGTTCTTGCCCCCTACAGTGCAATTCGGCTAGGTATACATCCGCTAAAATATCAGGGTGAAAGTCATCATAGCTTGCGTAGTATAGACCCAGCTCCCAACCCAACTTTGAGAATAGATTAACGGCGATATTTTTTATCGCCGATAAGAGTCTCATTAACGCAGCACGTTAACGCCGATGTGAACCCACCACTAATATATATATATATATATATATATACAGTGGGGCAAAAAAGTATTTAGTCAGCCACCAATTGTGCAAGTTCTCCCACTTAAAAAGATGAGAGAGGCCTGTAATTTTCATCATAGGTATACCTCAACTATGAGAGACAAAATAAGAAAAAAAATCCAGAAAATCACATTGTAGGATTTTTAAAGATTTTATTTGCAAATTATGGTGGAAAATAAGTATTTGGTCACCTAGAAACAAGCAAGATTGCTGGCTCTCACAGACCTGTAACTTCTTCTTTAAGAGGCTCCTCTGTCCTCCACTCGTTACCTGTATTAATGGCATCTGTTTGAACTCGTTATCAGAATAAAAGACACCTGTCCACAACCTCAAACAGTCACACTCCAAACTCCACTATGGCCAAGACCAAAGAGCTGTCAAAGTCACCAGAAACAAAATTGTAGACCTGCACCAGGCTGGGAAGACTGAATCTGAAATAGGTAAGCAGCTTGGTGTGAAGAAATCAACTGTGGGAGCAATTATTAGAAAATGGAAGACATACAAGACCACTGATAATCTCCCTCGATCTGGGGCTCCACGCAAGATCTCACCCTATGGGGTCAAAATGATCACAAGAACTGTGAGCAAAAATCCCAGAACCACACGGGGGGACCTAGTGAATGACCAGCAGAGAGCAGGGACCAAAGTAACAAAGGCTACCATCAGTAACACACTGCGCCGCCAGGGACTCAAATCCTGCAGTGCCAGACGTGTCCCCCTGCTTAAGCCTGTACATGTCCAGGCCCATCTGAAATTTGCTAGAGAGCATTTGGATGATCCAGAAGAGGATTGGGAGAATGTCATGAAACCAAAATATAACTTTTGGTAAAAACTCAACTTGTCGTGTTTGGAGGAGAAAGAATGCTGAGTTGCATCCAAAGAGCATCATACGTACTGTGAAGCATGGGGTGGAAACATCATGCTTTGGGGCAAAGGGACCAGTACGACTGATCTGTGTAAAGGAAAGAATGAATGGGGCCATGTATCGTGAGATTTTGAGTGAAAACCTCCTTCCATCAGCAAGGGCATTGAAGATGAAACATGGCTGGGTCTTTCAGCATGACAATGATCCCAAACACACCGCCCGGCAACGCGAAGGAGTGGCTTCGTAAGAAGCATTTCAAGGTCCTGGAGTGGCCTAGCCAGTCTCCAGATCTCAACCCCATAGAAAATCTTTGGAGGGAGTTGAACGTACATGTTGCCCAGCGACAGCCCCAAAACATCACTGCTCTAGAGGAGATCTGCATGGAGGAATGGGCCAAAATACCAGCAACAGTGTGTGAAAACCTTGTGAAGACTTACAGAAAACGTTTGACCTCTGTCATTGCCAACAAAGGGTATATAACAAAGTATTGAGATTAAATTTTGTTATTGACCAAATACTTATTTTCCACCATAATTTGCAAATAAATTCTTAAAAAATCCTACAATGTGATTTTCTGGATTTTTTTTCTTATTTTGTCTCTCATAGTTGGGGTATACCTATGATGAAAATTACAGGCCTCTCATCTTTTTAAATGGAAGAACTTGCACAATTGGTGGCTGACTAATACTTTTTTGCCCCACTGTATGTATATATATATATATATATATATATATATATATATTTTATTCAGTAAAGATGTAAGAAATGTATAATGTTACAAAACATTTCTGTTTAAAAAATATTGTTTATTTGAACTGATATGAATAAAAAAAAATTATTTGGCTCCAAATCAGCACGTTATAATGATTTCTAAAGGATCATGTGACACTGAAGACAGGAGCAATGGCTGCTTAACACTGAGCTATGTCACAACAGGAAAAATAAACATATACAAATAGAAAATGGTAAAGTGGCAGACCATGTACTTAAAAACTGATTCTGTGCCCAACTGTATTAATTTATTATTTGAATAATCAAATATGATGGGGCATCAGTCTAAGGATCACCATGGAAACTCACTGAACTTTTATTCTTAGTCTCCAGGTCAACTGGTGATCATTTTTCACGGTCAATTATTTAATGGCTGCATAAGAACAAAGACTACCTAATGATTTTAATTTGAATATTATTTTTTTTATGTTTCTGGCTCATAGACACACCCGACACAGACGGCGTTCCTCTCCAGCGTGGATCTGCACACACACAGCTCTTATCAGCTCATGCTACCTGAGGCCATCGCTATTGTTTGTGCACCTAAACACAATGAGTGAGTATAACGCTTACAAATCTCCCACACCCTCAATTGTGTTCACACAACCTAAAGGCTTTTTAATCGGTAGCCTCTAAAGTGCTACATCAAATTAATGCAGATTAAGTTATTTTGTAACAGTAGATGTTTGATGGTTTACCAATTGTTTATCATTTAAACATAATGAATAATAAATAATCAAATAAATAAACTTTCCATTGATGTATTGATTGTTATGATAGGAGAATATTTGGCCGAGATACAACTATTTAAAATCTGGAATCTGAGGGTGCAAAAAAATCTAAATATTGAGAAAATCACCTATAAATCTTTCCAAACGAAGTCCTTAGCAATGCATATTACTAATAACAATTAAGTTTTTATATATTTACGGTAGTAAATGTACAAAATATCTTCATGGAACATGACTTTTACTTAATATCCTAATGATTTTTGGCATAAAAGAAAAGTGGATAATTTTGACCAAACAGTGTATTGTTGACTATTGCTACAAATATACACCAGCGACTTAAGACTGGTTTTGTGGTCCAGGGTCACATATGTCCAAATTGATAGATTTTTTTATAATGGATAAATTTTTTAAATATAAAAAATAACTATTTAACTATCATTGAGATCATTTAATATGTGTATCACTTCGCTTCTTCAGCACGGGAGTGTTTCGACTCACCAGTGCTGGAATGGGAGAAGTGGCTGGATGCAGATTGAAAGGTTTTCACCCCCACTCTAAAGACCCTCCTCTGTTCACTGTAAGAACTGCTGTGAATATGAAAATCAACAGCTATATGTGCCATCTGTTTCAAATGTTGTATCAAATATTGATATCACACTAGAAACACCTTTAGAGAAGTGAAACATCGTTTTTTTCTATTTGCAGATTTGCAAGCACGTTGTGGTGAAGGACTCGAAAACGACAGTTCTGGACCTCAGGTGACAGAGGAAGAAAGGAAACATTTCAGTATCGGCAAACCATTGAGAATATTTATATCTTTCTTTACTTGAAGGCTTTTTTGTATTTATTTATTTTACAAAAAGGTACTGTGAAACATAATCTCCCTCAGCTACACAGTTTGCTGTGAGCGGGTTTAGTGAAGTTATTGAGATGTTCCAATGGTCTTTTGTGTTTTTTTAGGTCATCATGCGCTTTTTGTTCGTGGCCAGGTGTTTTTCAAAAATGTTGTGCTGTTTTGTCCTGAAGGGGGCGTCCTTTATCAAGACATACTGTTGTATGAGGCTGCTACAATGTGAATTGATTTCAGAACATTTTGAAAGGAAGTTGTTTGTTTGTGTGATTTGCCTTTTGATATCATTTGCAGTTCTCATTCTAACACAATATACACTGAAGAAGTGAAATTTATTTTTAAACCGAACTGAATTTTCTAGTTTTGTGTATGCTGCCAGTACAAAGATAAAATTGATTGCTACGAGAGTCATTTATTGGCCTTACTACGAATTACTATCATTTTTGTGGTTGGATGGTTAATAACTATACTTTGTATATACAGTTAGTTCAGATAATTTCAGGCTAAAGGAGTAACAGGCTAACTTCAGCCTAATGACGCAATAGGAAGTTGGCCAGTGAGCTGTTTTGATGTCCAACTTCAGCATTTTTTTCCAATGTGGATCTAATTACAAGGGAAGTGACTCTTACAAAGTATAAACAAGACTGGGATCTCTTTAGACCACACTAAAGTTCCCATAACAGAATAAGCAAAGAAACCTAAGAGACATTACCAGAGGGCCTTGAATGCACTGATCTCAGGGTTACATTCCCTCATTTTAACATCTCAATTTTTGTCTCCACTGTTTTAATGGTTTGAGAAATAAACTTTTTGTCACCAGCGGAGGATGAAACTCAATGTATGATAAATTGTGAACCGATTCGTACAGTTCAGAGTGTTGACTATAACTTGTGTTTCTTGTACAATGTGGCATTGGGTTGTTTCTTCAGTGTGTGGCTGTGTGCCAGTGGCTCCACTGAGATGTGCTGTGATGTTGTGGCTCTTTGTGCTCAATAGAGTACAATGAGGCTTGTGTGTCTGTACAAGCCCCATTTCTTCCTCAGCTTATTTCTTAATAAAAGCAAAACAGCATCTGCTTTTAAACAGCATGACAGTGTTTTTTTAATAATCTGTAACTGATTTAGAGTGGGAATCTTCATCACCTTCCCAAGCTAACGAATGCATATAGTATGATGAAATGAGAAGAAAACATTTAGCATGATTCATTACAGGTTAATGATTGCTCATACATGCGTCATTATGTGCATTTGATTGTTGATGATTCATTCTCCTTTATTTTTCGTCAAAAATGGGAACAGTTTAATTCAAAGTTTCATTAAAATAAAAACATCTTCCCATTTTAAAGGATTATCATTTTGATGACACTATTAATATATACAAAGAATAATAGTTTCCTTTAACAGAAATTGCACTCAAAAGCACATTAAATATTATAGAGATATACTAGATCTATCTTTTAAAATTGTATTCATTTCCATAAATTTTCAGGCCTGAAATTCACAATTTAAAATATTCCAGGTTTTCCATGATCATAGAAACCCTGTCTATACGTAAGTTTTAACTAAAGTGACTGCGAGTATATATAATTATTTCTACTTATTAAAATTATTAATTTAAAAATATATCATTTATATTTGGAAAATATTACTCCTGAGCTGTGTAATTTGCTGCAGAAACAAAAGAAGTGAAACACAGGTTGTTATTGCAGAGTTTTATTCCTTCATGGAGTTATCATATGATATCCATACAGACTGCCTGAAAGCCGGCATGCAGTTGTGTTACCTCGTAGCGTTTGAACACAAAAGGGAGAATGAGCCCTGTTCTTCAATGCCCTCTCCTCATCTCTGGATTCTCACTACCTCAAGGAATCTCCCAAATATTTCTTATTGGCAGCACAATCAAGCTTTTTAACCCATTGAGAACAACATTATATTGTCATTGCATAATCAAATCAAAAAATTAAACAGATGTGGGCAGTGCAAAGACAAAACAATAGAGGGAAGTAAAGGGTACGTTCACAGTTTACAGGCTATGAAGCAATTGCAGAATTAGGGGAACAGGAGGGAGTTGGCGGTGTCTTTTAGAAGCACTTGCGATGCACGATGGATGGCCCGGCCTCGTCATACTCCTGCTTGCTTATCCACATCTGCTGGAAGGTGGAGAGGGAGGCCAGGATGGAGCCGCCAATCCATACTGAGTACTTGCGCTCAGGTGGGGCGATGATCTGACAAGGTAGAAGCGGTGGAATTTTAGCATTGTTGATTTAGTTAATCGTTTGAACTAGTTTGTACTTTATTTTCTGTTTTCATTTTAACTTAGGTGGAGCTTTAGTAATTTGTAATTAGTAATTTGTTTTTTATGTCTATGTAATTGTCATTCATTTTTATTTCGGTTTTAGCTATTTTAGGACTTCAACTTAAACTGAGTTTCTTTGGTAACTAGCTTAAATAAGTTTTTTCCTATATTTTATTTCAGTTAATGTTTTTAAACCAGTTTTTATTGTTGAATTTGTTTCATAACTTATTAATATAATATTAACTCTTTCATTTAACCGAATTAAATCAATAATGAACTGAATTGAGCTGAATAACAACATTGTGACCTTCTGTAAAGCTGCTTATGGCTGAAAAGAGCTTGTTTCATAATTAATACAGATACTGATTTGAACTGAATAGTGTCTTTTTTAGAGCTGCTTTGCAGCAGAATGTCTCATATTTAAAAAGGTATTTTCCTGTTTAATACTGTAAAGCTGCTCTGAAACAATATTCATTGTATAAAGCGCTATATTAAGGGTGACTTGACTTGACTTTTAGTTTAGTTAACAATAACCCTGGTTAGATGAGAAACTGCGATAGTACTTATTAATGATCCAATCAGATATACATAATCTGCCTGTGCTGACCTTGATTTTCATGGTGCTGGGGGCCAAAGCAGTGATCTCCTTCTGCATCCTGTCTGCAATGCCAGGGTACATGGTGGTACCACCAGACAGCACGTTGTTGGCATACAGGTCCTTACGGATGTCAATGTCGCATTTCATGATGCTGTTGTAAGTGGTTTCATGGATGCCAGCAGATTCCATTCCTAACAATAAGTGCAAATCAATGCATTTATACCATAGCGCTCTGAATCCATCATTTGAAAAGAGAAGTGAAGAAAGAGAAATGAGATATCACCGATGAAGGATGGCTGGAAGAGTGTCTCAGGGCAGCGGAACCTTTCATTGCCAATGGTGATGACCTGTCCATCGGGAAGCTCATAGCTCTTCTCCAGGGAGGAGGAAGATGCTGCAGTGGCCATCTCATTCTCAAAGTCCAGCGCCACATAGCACAACTTCTCTTTGATGTCTCGGACAATTTCTCTTTCAGCTATGCAAGGCAAATTTAGAACAAATATTAAGCTTTTTTCCCTATCCCATTGTCAGTTGTTTTTTTGTTTTAGCCATAAATCTTCAAAACAAAAAAAATAATATATTAAATATCATTATGCTGGTTCTCTATATGTCCAAACTCACCAGTGGTGACGAATGAGTAGCCTCGTTCAGTTAGGATCTTCATGAGGTAGTCAGTGAGATCACGGCCGGCCAAGTCCAAACGCATAATGGCATGCGGAAGAGCGTAGCCCTCATAAATGGGCACGTTGTGGGTGACACCATCACCAGAGTCAAGGACGATGCCTGTTCAACAAGAATAAAGTGCTTGGTAATACACAGCAGCATAAGTCACATGTGAGCTGTGACCTCCCTGCTGAAAAAAAAAACAATAGAACCCTGCCCAAAACACAATAGAAAATGCAATGGATTTAATGGTTTTAATGGGAATTGTATTGGTTTTAATGGAAACTATAATGGTGTCTACTGATGTGTGATGGATTATATTGGTGGGATGTTAAATCCTATTGGAAAAATGTCCAAAACACACTACAAAAAGGAATTTTGTAATGGTTTCACTGGAAAAAGCTAATGGTTCATTATGGTATTTTAATGGAAACCATTGGAATTTCTGTGATGGTTTCTATTGGGCTTCTATTTTTTTTAGCAGGGCTGTTTGACAGATGAACTGACCTGTTGTACGTCCAGAAGCATAGAGGGACAGCACCGCTTGGATAGCTACATACATGGCTGGAACATTGAAGGTCTCAAACATGATCTGCAAAGTGAGACCAGCACTGTGTTTATTAACAGAGCCAACAATCAACGAAGTGATTTTGGTTTTACTGAACAGTAGGTCAAAAATATTGATTTTCTGATTAATCTTCTCTTTAACAATGCTAATAGATTGACTCTTAAAATCTGTAGATCAAGTACTCTGTGTATACTGTGTAAATGTTTATTTTTAATAAATTGTCAAAACAAGCATACAACGTAACCAGTCTAAAGTGAATTACAAACAAATTAGCTGTTATTTTTAGGTCATCTAAAACACCACAACTAGTGTAGCTGGGTGCTGTATGAATTCTGTTGATGATCAGTTTGAATAGATAAGTTGCCAGTTTGAATTCTGTTGATGATCAGTTTGAATAGATAAATTGCCAGTATGAATTCTGTTGATGATCAGTTTGAATAGATAAGTTGCCAGTATGAATTCTGTTGATGATCAGTTTAAATAGATAAGTTGCCAGTTTGAACTAATCTGAACACATCATGGCAACTGCTCTCTGGTAATTCTTAAATTTGTTTAATTAATGCTATTACCCAAGGATGCATTAAATTAATCAAAAGTGAAAGTAAAGACATTTCTAATGATACAAAAGATTACCTTTAAAAATAAATGTTGTTCCTTTGAACTTTTTAGTCATCAAAGGATCATGAAAAAATATATAATCTGTTTTCAACAGTTAATAATAAGAAGAAATGATTCTTGAGCACCAAGTCAACATATTACAAGGATTTTTGAAGAATCATGTGACATTAAATTGAATTTTGTGCCCTTGGCATTTGCTAAGTATTTTTTTTAAATTCATTATAAATTAAATAAGGTCAATAAGGTCTGTGGTTGACATTACTTGACTTTCATATTGTATTCTACTACCTAAATTACAAGTGGTATATATAAAACATGCATTTTGAAGCCATAGTGGGGAATTTTCTTCAACTACCAAAGCCACAGTGGGTTTTTATTTTTGTACAGAAAATAACAGCAGTTATATAATTACTTACATTAAACGTTTGCGGTTTCACAGTGTGTAATTTATGTTGTGCAAAATAATGTTAATCACAACTCCACAGTTTATTTTATGTTCTTTCTGTATAACACTGATAAAGGCTTTTGTTCTAAAATACAGCACACAAGTGAATTCACCGTTTGTCTGGTGATACTACTGTAGGCGTACCTGATAACATCTCAAGACCCTGAAGGTTTAAAGGAGGTTTGGTGGAGTTAAAGCAAATGCTTGCCTGTTTTATATACTACTGATCAGCTTTCTCAATTGACCTTTAATTCAGCTCAAACCTGGGTCATCTTTTCCCTGTTGGCTTTGGGGTTGAGAGGGGCTTCTGTCAGCAGAGTGGGGTGCTCCTCTGGAGCTACACGGAGCTCATTGTAGAAAGAGTGATGCCAGATCTGGTGAACATAAACAATGGATGAACAAATGAATGAACAAACCATGAAATGCACTACTAGTAGATGGGCAAATTAATCACTTTGTGTTTTTGTGTAGAGAGTGCAAGCTGATCTCATAATTACAGTTTAACAACAGATCACAATCAGGAGGTACCATGTGGGCTGAGACAGATAGTTGATAATAACAACTATTGCGTACATGTGTTGAATGATAAATAACATGTGGCATGAAATGCGAGACGTCATCACAGTGTGAGTCATTAGTGGGAATAGCTGTTTAAACGGAATTATTTGGAAAAATGCTTTTGATGGATGTAGGTGTAGAGAATGTATGTGTCGAGACAAGAGGTGATGTAGTTGTATCTGATGCAATCTCAAGACCTTGATGGCCGTTTTAGCAAATGCTGCCTATTTTATGTAATATGGAAATGTAGTACAGCATTATGGAAAGATCACAGAGGATAATTTAAGCATGAAGTACAATAAGGCATGTTCATGGAAAGATAAGAGATATTTTTAGTAAACTGTTTACAGTCACTCCTTATTTGCACTCATATTGTTTTGGTGTGGTGTCTGTTGGCTTGATGATAGGATCTGCTTACTTTTTCCATGTCGTCCCAGTTTGTGATTATGCCGTGCTCGATAGGGTACTTGAGGGTCAGGATTCCCCTTTTGCTTTGCGCCTCATCGCCAACATAACTATCTTTCTGCCCCATTCCCACCATCACTCCCTAAGGAAAATGTAAAACTGGTCATACAGATGTCTCACATAATAAACAACTCTCAGAAAAGTGATAGTAAGTTCTAGTTAATTCTATCTTTATAATCTTGTACAATGCAGACAATCTGGGCTGTAGTCCAACTTTCCACAAAGTATTTGGAAGCAGATCAAGACAAATACGTAAAATGCGCAGGGCATAAGATAAATGTTAGTTGTGACCCACTTCAACTGTAAGTGCACATTAAGCTATAGCTAACCTCGAATACAAACTAAAATACCTTTTACGTTGTTGTTTCCTTTCAAATGTATTCATTGATGTAGCCTGTGAGTGATTGCAGTGATTTTCGCCCACTAGTGGTGTGTTGAAGGACACTCACCTGGTGTCTGGGACGACCCACTATGGAGGGGAACACCGCTCTGGGAGCATCATCCCCGGCGAAGCCTGCCTTGCACAGTCCTGATCCATTGTCACACACAAGGGCAGTGCTTTCCTCGTCGTCACACATTTTAAACTCAGATTTCCTTCCTTACTCCTACAGGAGACAATCACTACAAGAAAGTTCATTATTAATGCTATATTGTATACATACTTATGAGCAATTTGTCTTGAAGTGTAATAGCTAATGTCAAGCATGAGAGATGTTTAGCTACAGTATTGGGAAAAAATGGATCCAAGAAGGAAGCTAAATCCCCTTTTAGAGACATTTTGGATCTGTCCCAAATTGGAAAAATTATTCCTAAATGAAATAAACACGTTATGGCAACATTTTAAAAGTTTTCTTTTAGGGTAGGCATAGTCAATAGTCATTATAATTAGCTTAATATAAAAACAAAAGTCAATGGTATGTATATGTCGTTGAAAAGAAGAGTGTATGTGTGTGTAGGTGGGAATTTGTGTGCACACCCACTGAACCGCTGTACATTCACTCCCCCCACCAACAATTTCTGCCGGCCCGAGACTCGAACTCGTTTGGATTACATGTCCAACTATCTAACCATTAGGCCACGACTTCCCCTTACTGCCCCTGCATCCCTTACTGAGAGCACCATGGGAAAACTTCCTAATTTGGAAATGATGGGGAAGCATGTCTCTCTTTGGTCTCTCCCTCCCTCTGTCTCTGCCTGTCTACAGTACTTTATGAAAAAAGAGAGTGAGGAGAATAGGGGATGGGTCAGTGGTCCAGAAGAACCATATTTAGTCATAAACCTCACACATCAAATGGGCTTCCACACTTGTCCTAAATTCTAAGCCTTCACTGTCAACTCAGAGCCATTAACAATCAGCATCATCATACAATCACATTACAGATGCTAAAATAAAGATGACTTTGACATATATGTGCATATTAGTTCCTATTAAACATAAACAGTAATATCCTTTGATTTATGAATCTGCAAAAAGAAAATTATTACACTGTGCTAATCCTTGGAAACACTTCTCAATACACAATAATATTTACTTAAATTAAGATGAATCTATTCAAACAAAACACTCAACAAACTATAAAAGCAGGTCACACCGGTGCAGAAATCATTTCTTTAAACAACATTGTTTAAAGTTCAAGTGCTTAAAGCTTGATGAAACCTCATTTGAGTCTATCAGCATCAGGTAACTCTTGCAAAGCACAAAGCCGGATGGACAGAAAGAGATAGAGACCAAGAGACAAAAAGAGAGAGGATGTGAGTGGTGTGAGGCGAGATGAATGACACTTACCCTGACAGTGCTGGGCCGGGGGGGGATTTAGCCACTTGGTGATGGTGTACCTCTCACTGGCTTGTGGTGTACTTATGTAGTTCACATCCCTGCTCACCGCACCCTCCCACATCCCAAACAAGGAGCCTGGGCTGCACTCAGATCAGTAGCCTCACTCCACTAAAGCCTTATAGGGATGACTGGGAGAAAACACTCCAATCCGGGCGGCCTCCTGCCTCATCACTCAGGGCATTCCAATGGCACTTTTCCTTTTTTTTCTCCTTCTAAATTTTGGGGACCTCACCATGCAGGAACATAAACACAGAGCTGGGCCCAACTCTACTACAGACACATATCACAGCTCGCACCTGAAACAGAGAATGAACAGCTGAGTGAATTTAGGTCACCTCATTACGGGGTTAGGTCATACACTACAAGCACTTGCGAGTGGGAATGTTCAAAGTAAAGTAGTAAAAATACCACAAAAAGTGGTAACCTCTTTAGGTTACTTCTTTCTGTTGAGCAGTCTGGGGTCAGAAAGATTTGGTAAAGTTTTTGAAAGAACTCTCTATATTTAATATATTTTAAAATTTGATTTATTCATGTGATGGCAAAGCTACAATTTCTTGATATTATCAATGTTGAAAACAGTTGCTGTTTAGTATTTTTGTGGAAACCGTGATACACTTTTTTCAGGATTGTTTGATTAATAGAATAAAAATGGAAATCTTTTGTAACATAATTGTTATTATTTTGCATCATTACTGAATAAAGGTATTATTTGGGATATCTAGATGTAAAAAAGGTAGCATGAATGTGTGTGGCACCAACTCACAAGCTTCAACTGTGACAACAGGCCTTCTAAAAAGATTTTTGTGGGGTTGTTTAAACTACAAAAACCCATTTTGAGGAATAGAAAACAGGAAGAACATATTGCCATAAACTAAACATGACAATCAGTGCTAATAGTGCCAAAGATGTCTAATGACAGAAGAAGAACTCACTGAAAATGCATGAATGCAATATTGTTGAAGAATGATAGCAGTTCTTTAAAATGTTCAGCCTGAGAAGTCCTTTTTGGACCTACAGTATTTGTTTGACCAATAGACTAAAAAGAAAAGAGGTGTAGAAATAAATGTAAACTCAGAAACTGCTATTAATTCCAAAAAAATGACACGTAACACATTGAATTAAACATGAAATTCTGATCTGATCTTCCAATAATCTTAGTTATAAGAATACATTGAGTTATTAAAGTTTTTAAAATCTTTTATACAGTGTACTGAACCCTATATTAAGGTGACAAAAAATAGGATAAACAAAAGATAAGATCTAGTTACAGAAGGAAGTAGACCAACAAAGGTATTTAAGCCGACGAGGTGAAGTACGACATCTTGAATAATCAACCAACCAGTTGCCTTGCCTGTTGACTCCCGAAATGCTAAAACACACCCATTAAGCTCTATATCACTAGAACTTCAAGGGAGTTTCATTTCTGAGACATGAATTACAACAACAGTTTCAGTTATTTCATTTCTTTCCAAGTTTCTAGTATCTGCCCTTTGATCACGTGACATTCTAGCTCAAGCATACAATGGAAAAACTCCATGGAATGCTTCTGATTAAATAACAGTCGGCAAATGTATTCAACTTGAATGGAAAGTTCACACGGATGCATAGAAAACAATTAATTGACAGCTTAGAGAAAGGAAAGCAGCCTGTGATGCAACACGCACCCAACTAGTCGCACCAGTTCACTTTAGGCAGGTTTGGCCTGTGTTTTTTCTTTTTGGATACATTCCTGGGAAGAGCTCAGTTCTGGATTATTCTCAAGTAAACAAATTCGCAGAATGCGTCTGTCTCAGTTCAGGCAATTTTGTGCTCCGTTTTCCTCATTCAAGGAAAGTGCTCGCTTTTCCCTTCCCCTTCAGCAGTACGCGCAGCCTTGTCGCACCAAAAAAGGAACTGTTCTGTAAATAAGAAAGTCTTGGCAGTCCACTGCTCTTAGAGGCATGTAAGGGAAGAAATGACCCCTCTGAAGGTGTGGTTCGGGAAATCACACAAAACACGGTCAGCTGCAGAGAAATACAGTGTATGTTGTACACAATTGTCTCTGTTCTTCTGTATGGAGGAAGACCCCTTGGATGGGGAAAGGCCAGAGGAAGAAAAATGTTTGCACACCCTGTAAAAAGCGATTTGTAGATATCCTTAATGAGACTTTGTAGCTTCATTGCCATGTTTAGATGTACTTCCAACTCCCATCCCACTGCCTTGTGTTCTGTTTTGGAAGTACAGTAAGATTCAAACTCAAAGTATAAGCAATAGTATGTAAAAATGAAAAAGACAATCTTTTTAAAAAACTTTTTGTTTTGGACATTTTCATCATACAACTTTACCAACACTGTCTAAATAATTATAACAGCTGTACATTTAATATCACATACTTATATAGACTGGGCCAATTATGTTTCTTAAATGCTTAAAATTTTGTTTTTTCCCTGTTAATCAGTAAGTCAACCACACCTTCTTGTTACAAACTGAACCAACATTTCAAGCCAAGGCTGTAATTAAATGCATTAAAGGGACAATTAATCCAAAAATTAACTTCATCCTTATGTTTTTCCAAAGCTGTATGACTTACTGTCTTAGGTAGTGCATATTTTGAAGAATGACTCTTTTTTATCATGTTAATAAAATGAAATTCAGTGAAGTCTAGTGTTGTTTTGGATGTCTTTGACTTTGTATAGAAAATAAAACGCTTGAAAAATTCTTTAACATTTTTAATTTAATGTTATAAAGACAAAATAAAGTAATAAAGATTTGGAACTACATGAGAGTTAATTAAACTAACATACTTTTTGTTTGTTTTTGGGTTATACTTTTTATACATTTAATGAACTAAACTAAATTATTATCAGTAGCAACATGTAGAAGAGTTTGCTACTGGGTGGTGGACAAAACCTCTGCTCGTTTGGAATGTGCTTTGACCGAAAATGGCAAAGCAGCTGTGCTCTTAATGGAGTCCAGCCTGTGTCTTATTGGACACCTAGCATCAACACGCATCTCCTCGCAAGCAGCTCTGGAATGTCTTATGATAGCTGCATGTGTGCAATCTCACAATCCTCATAAACTACCAAATATTGATGTCCACTCACTGCATCCATTCCTGTTTTGCCCCCTTGTGGCAAATATTTTTAGACATCTTTTTGTGTGACTTTTTTTTCGTGCATAAGAAAAATGATTGCTTATACTTTATCCTATAAACATATGAATGCGAAACTAGTCAAACGAGGCTAGTTGTAACACCTAACTCTAGTGAATATTTCAGAATTTTGAATATTTTATGCACATACTTTAAACTATTAGCTAAAATAATTTCAAGCATTCACTGAACACACATCAATCTCATTTGACTATAAAGGGGCATGGTGTCACACATGAGGTAAAATATCATAAGAAAATCTGCCACTGCATAAAAATATCAAATTAGTATTTTAGCCAGAATACTGTAACAATTTGCATACGTTTATAGCGTTTAAAATGTGGCAACTTGCCCTGGCCAGACATCAAGAAAGAGAAAAAACAGCCTTATTCTTCATAGTTTAATAGGTAGTTTGTTACACAAAAACTAGCAAACTATATGGAAGTTTACGTTTTGAAAATAAAATCCTCAGATACATATTTTATTTTATTTTGTGTTGCACAGTTGCTGAGATAAAGCCTACTATCTCCGGTCTCCCCTATTTATTTAACAAATCATTGCCACAATTCAATAATAAAAAACGCACTTTATTTTAGCGCCGATGTTTGTCTGACTTACACATGGCGTGTTGTTTTTGAGTATTTCATCACGCTGTGAATACAAAGCGTGCGCGTCACGGACTTTCCCTTCAGGTTAAACAGTGATGAAAGGCGAGGTTATTACTACCCTGACATGAAAGAACAGTTTCGCTTTATCACGTGAATCATCACGCTGCACCTAAACAAAGATCCTCACGGGGCGCTCCGTGTGACACTCTGAAGGAGGACCGATGTAACGTGGTTTGGGATTTCCAGATCTTTGTAAATCTGATAGCCTACATATGTATTTATACTGTACATTTATTCTGAATGTATAGAATGCACACTATTTTAAATATAAAAATAAATAAAACAATTTGAAGGAAATCAGTCATACAACTGAAATGCATGCTTCTGAGAAATGATTTTGAGTCTAGGCTATAATCTAATATACCTAATCATAATGAAATGTGGTTCTTCCACCCCCCTACTTTGAATAGGCCTATTTACGTACCAAGCAAAGTCATATTTTTTTATTCCAAACCATAATTTTTTTACGTTTAATCTGTAACATTTATGAATATTTTACAAACTTGCCATTTGTAATAATATTTTGACCTAGATAAGCCAATGTGGTTTAAACCAGCAGGAAATGCATGAATGTGGTTGTGACGTGTTTAAAGACTCCACAAATTACACGTGAAAAATAGGCCAGAACAAGTCCTTACAAGAAATCCAACATAACAGAATACACACAGCCTACACAATTTTACACCAGTACCAGAAAAAACAACAACAACAACAACAAAAAACGCATTTATTATGATTGAGGGCAAGTCATATTATTTTAACTTAAGCCTCTTTAAACATTGAAAATGAACTGAGCTCTTACGTCACACATAGGAAGGAAATTATTAGAGACAGCGGAAGACATTAGTGTATTCATACGTATTCTGTGGTTTTTATGTACATCTGCTTGATGTTCCTATCTTACATTGTGGTTTTCTTCATGGGGAAAAAGTATTGAAGGGAATTTCAATCTATTTAAATGTAGGCGAAAAACCATTACGATGTTGCCGAAACTTTGTCCAGATGCACTTTTAATAATGTTTTAAGCTAGAGGTAAAACATTGTTCATTAAAACAAATAGAGAAATTTTTAGATAGCTCTACAGATTTGTTTTATTTTTATTTACAACCCTAATTCCCAAAAAGTTTGGACATTTTGTAAAATGCAAAAATCAAGAATCAGTGATTTGTTAACTCTCTTTCAAATTTATTTAATTGTCAAATGTACAAAGAAAATATGACCAATATTTTCAATATAAACAAATTGCAATGTTTAATCATTTAAAAATTGAGGATACTAATTGTTAAATTTTACATTGATACAAGACAGCTCATGAGTCTGTAGCCATTATTGTCTGATTCTCCTTTTCATGATGGGCCGTGTATTTTCAATAAGAGGCAGATCTGCTGGCCGGTCATTCACATCCACATGTGTCTACAAAACCACACTGTAGTAGCACACCGTATGAGACATGGCATTGTCTTGATCTAATAATGATGGACTTCCTAGGAAAGATGTCATCTTGATAGCAGTAGGTGTCTCTGTACAATCCCAGTATATGCCTCAATGTCAATGATAGCATCGCACATATACCAGTCATACCATGCACCCCCATACCATTACAGACGTTTGCGTTTGCATCTGTCGTTGATGAACGTCTGGATGGTCCCTTTGGTCTTTGGGACTGCGAATTTGATTTTTGTTGTCGAAATACATTTTTTCCAAGAACAAGCTGAAATGTGAACTCTTTTGAACACAGCACAAATTTCCACTGTCTTTTTTACTATCTGAGATGAGCTCTGGTCCAGAGAACCCACGACATCACTGCATTGAATTGATATATAGCTTTTTCCTAGAGTAACAGAGATTTAAGTTGCATTTATTGATGCAGTGGCAGACTGTGTTATGTCAGCAGTATTCTGAAAGTACTCCCGAGCCCATGTGGCTATATTAACATGGCAGTTTCTTATGCAATGCCATCAGAGGTCATGCACATTCACCTAAAGTGTCTTGCCTTGCCCTACATACTGAGATTTCTCTGGATTCCCTGAATCTTTTCGTAATATTATATGGTAGCTGGTGAAAAACCCAATTTCTTTGTGATTTTACATTGAGAAATGTGATTTTTGATTTGTTTGACAATTATCCCATGAACAGTGGCTTTGCTGGCAAAGACTGAGATGCTCATTTTAAACCCACACATGGTCCCCTCACCTATTACCAATTCACCTGTGTATTGTGGACTGTTTCAAAACAGTTTAACTTGGATATTCAATAATCTTTTCACATTTATTTTGCCTTCGTACCAACTTTTTTGGAATGTGTTGCAGCCATCAAAATCTAAATTTCTTTATATTACAAAATCCAAAATATTGGAAATATTTCCATTGTACTTATGTCAGTTAAATGAAGGTTAAAGAGAATAAACAAATAACAGATTCATTTTTATAGCATTTTACAAAATGTCCCAATTTTTTGGGAACTGAAGTTGTATTTATTATTTATTTATTTATTCCACAACGGAACCACTTTATGAATTGATAAACACGTGCAGTTGTTTTTGCATATCTAACTGGGAAAGGGCATTTAACTAGATATGAACTGATATTATCATTCTTGCCAAATAAGCAGATAATTGCATGTTATGGCCGATGATCGGCAGATATTAAAATGTAGCACTTTTAAAATGTTATTAAATAAAGATATTCACCTTATTTAAATGCTATAGTTCTTCACAACATTATACTGTACACACAAATATTACAAAAATATTAAGTTTATGTATATTATATTATTGTTAAAATAACTCTATTCCTATTAAAGAGAAAAGCACAATTGAGCATCAAATGTCATGGTATCGACAGAAACCAGTAAATTAAAACATTCTATAATATCAGACAAAAATAAATAAATAATACAAAAATTTAAACAAGTCGCCTTATGCAGGGTATCAAACTATTGTGATAATCCTTGGATCTTTCAGAATTGATAACTTATTGTTAACAGTATAACTTACGGTTTCTGCTCCTCAAAAATACATTTTATTTGACACTTCACTGTAACACATTTGTTTGTCATGCTGCCATAAGTCTCTTTCCTCTGTACTGTCCTCTCCATGCCAGATCAGATTAGATTCCTATGGGCTCATATCAACTTTCAGTAAATTGCATAGAGAGAGCATTGAACTGATGCAAGTAAGCAGTGTGAATCAGTATGTGTGAAAAGCTTGATATCGCCTATTGACGCCAGAATGCAAGTCTCAAGAAGAGCAAGTTAGGACAAGGCTGCTTTGATTTATATCAGTATTATGCTCTATCAATCAGGTGCAGATCACTCTGCTGAGGCGACCCTTGAGAAAGGGAGCAAGCTGAAGAAATACAGCTTTCTGCATGTCTATTCATTTCTCTTTATTATTATAAAATGTGTTACCACAATTCTAGAACTGAAATTCACAATGTGTAGCAAATACAGATAACACAGTACTCACTGTAAAAAAACCACAAAAACATATTTTCCAGTTTGTGAAAAGTCTCATACTATAATGCATTTTTTTCTAACTACATAAAAACCCATGTCAGACCAACATAATTCCCTAATATGTTGTCCCAACTAGTCAAACACAGTTGTATGAACAAAGAGAGGTTTGTGAGTTCCCAGCATGCATTGCAGCATGAATAAATTATACGGTTAAAGAATCATTGCTATTTGCTGACTTCATTTAAAAAATGTTGTTGTTGTTTTGTTATTATTATTAGTTATATTTTGTGTTGTGATGTCAGGAGCTAAGATTTGTTGATTGTTACTGATTGTCACTTGTCATTGTCATTTAGGTTTGTGTGTCAAGTGTTGAGGCCTACAGTATGTTCATTTAAAACTACCTCGTGGTTATCTGTGGATGATTGTTTCTTCACAAACAAAAGTAGTATAGTTCACATAACATATTAAGTGTCATATAAGACTATATGCATGGCTATTCAAATGAAACACTTATTTGTAAAGAATAGTTGGACAAGGAATCAGTTGTTGTCCTGACAAATTTACTGAGTTATTTTGCATTTAGTGAACAAACTAATTCAAATTGGCAAAACCAAGTAGTGTTACTTAGTAGGCTAATTATTAAGATAATGTCTGAGAGAACGTAAAACAAATGTTTGTAGAGCGCTGGGAATTAATATTTTAGTTTGAACAATGAATGCCAAACAAGTGTTTTAGAGACAAAATCAATAACAAAAGACATATATAAAAGGTGCAGATAAAGTGAGTGTTGGTCAAAAACAAGCAAATGTTTAGATCCATATAAAGAGTCTGACTAGCAACATTTAGTTAAACTATTAATCAAACGATTTACACTCATGTTATCTCTCTCTTCCTCTCCCAGTTTCTTCATGTGACCACATTTTACCTTCAGCTGAAATAGAACTTGGCTATTTAAAACATGTTGACTAATTTCTATGGGTTCTATTTGAATTTGTAACAGGCTGCTTATCAGGGACAGATTCAGTTCCTCAAGGTTCAAGTTCTGTCTGCAACCAATGTTTAATCCTAATTCATTTGACACAAGCTGTACATGAGTAATATAAAGTTTGTGATAGTATAAAAAAAATGGGGAAATTATTAATAATGATAAATAAATTAATAATAAGAGTTTTATAGTGACAACTATATTTTGAGGATATTAAAATAAGGATTTTTGCATACAGCTGTTGGTGAGTGGTTAGAGATGTAGATAAATTCAACATAACCAGACAGAAAGTTAGTGAGCTGGTGGAGAGCGTATGGTTGGAGTAGCAGTGGGTTAATAATGGTTAGCAGACATTGTTTAGTCCATATCTTCTATGGAAATCAGCCATCTAACATAGTATTGGAAAGTTTGATTCAAGACTCAAAGCGTTTAAGTTTCCATATCTAGAATTGCTGTACAGTAAAATCTAGATTCTTAGTTCGGTTTGCTGCCTCCACCCTAATAAATACCCTTAAGTAATGGAATTTTCTAAACTGATAATTAGAAGCTTGACAAATAAGTTGTTTGTTTAAATTACTAATACCTTTCACAACCATGCAGAATATGATTCAACTAGTTCTGGTTTTACACAGTTCAAGTTGCCCTAAAGTCTGACTGAAAAAAGCCGAAGTAAAGCTTTTAATGTACGTCTTTGGACTGGGTGATGTTTCATGAACTCTATCTTAGCCTTCATTCACATTTTGTACTAAAATAAAAGCCTCTTTGAGTCGCTTTGACATGATTGATGCTTTGACATGTCTCAATTTCACACTACTGAAGTTTATAAGGTTTATCGATTATTTTTGTTGGATCAAACCTCATTCTAAGTATTACATGTTTCCCCCCTGCAGGTATTTAGGTTGAGTGTCTACACAAAAACCTAGATATTCAAGGCTTGGTATGCATGCACTGACAATTGTGACAGGTCACATAACCAGTTACAGGGGATTATCCAGACCGATATCACGGCAATTCGTACATATTTTACGAGGTGGCTAATTCATACGAATTCATACGACCTCACTTGTATAAATTCATACGTTTTTTGCCAAATCATACGTATTTTACGTGTTGCACAATTTGTATGAATTTGTACAAATGACCTTGCTCCTAAACCTACCCGTCACTGCGGTTCAGACAAATCGTACAAAATCGTACGAGTGAGGTCGTATGAATTAACCACCTTGTAAAATTTGTACGAACTGGTTGTGAGATAGCGTTGATGGGCTTTAATCAATACACATGTCAATCTTGTACAAATGTCAGTCAGGAAGTAGTGAAGGCCTGGGGGTACAGGGTGGTATAGAGTGCCCCTTCCCCAATGTCAGAAATGTCTAATTACAGACTGAGCACTGATGGATAATTGGCCCCCGAGGCACTTTCATGTCATGATCTGACCCAGTAGTGATTTTTCTACTTGGAGTGAGGTTACAGTAAGCATCACACCTCAATACATTATACAGTAATTATTCTCTATGAGAGTAAAATTGACCAAAAATAATGCATCTATAATTAAACTGGGTGTAATCTTTTGGAGTCACCAACGATATATTTATAGATTCCATTGTGGTATGGAACCTTAAGGCGGTTCCACCTCAAACACTCATTGCTTTTCATTTTCATTTGTGGCTTTGTAGTCATTAGGTTCCTCAATTTGAATGATCTTCTTTTAAAGGAGCTCCTCATATGGTGAACAAACAGGTTTATGATTTATTACTTTATAGATGTAAAAGTGTTTATTTTTTTATCCCAGATTAAGTGATCTCTATAACAAGATCTTCATAGACTATAACAGACTACATAAAAAAACACACTAAACACACTACCTATATCAGTACCAATGCAATATTTTGTTAATTAAGATGATATTTATGGTGAAGTTTTATGGTTGAAGTAGTTTTCAATGTGGGGGGCAAAACATATAATGCAATACAATGATGATTAAGAGATGTACAAATAAAAATGACTCAAAAGTTTGTTGACATCATATTTGATGCTTATGTTTTAATGACTAATCTTACAAATAATTATAGGTAAACCTCAGTTGTTTCAGTTCAGTAAATGTCTTGATATATTATTAACAATTAAAAAAGTTATTATTTCACTTCAGATTTCACAGCAAAAATATATGTGTCACTGGTGCCTGTAGTTTAGATCCAAGAGTTTAGATACAAGATGAGTGATGTGAAATGAATGGGAAATACACAGACTCTACATTTACATTTAATCATTGAGCAGATGCTTTTATCCAAAGCCACTAACAAAATGAGGACAATAGAAGCAATCGAACCAACAAAAGAGCAATGTTTTGTATGTGCTGTGACAAGTCCCATTTGTAGCATGTTTTTTTCCTTAATAATAAATAATAGAAATAAATAAGTAGATAGAATATAAAAAAGAGAGAGAGCTAGAGTTGGAGGGTCAAGTTATTAGTATTTGTTATAATAAATAAGTATATAGAATAGAAAAAATACAGAATGTGTCACGAACTGGCGTCAGAGGTTGCACGGAAGAGGCAGGAAACATGGAACGAGGAGACGAAGAACTTCTTTCAAACATTTAATTATACAGAACACGGCGATAACAGAGATCGCTGGAGACAGGTACACACACTCACTGACGTTGACATTAACAATAACCCACAGGAAACATGGGGCAGAACAGACTATATGAAGGGAGACATAACTGGAAACACCTGGGACGAAATCAAGATACAAACAGAGACTAATTAACTAATGATGACAGGAAACTAGGACAGGGAAACCAAATTTGGGCAGGAAAACAAAAGGCAGAGGGAGACAGACTGTGACAGAATGCAAGTATTAGTGGGTTAAAGTATTTTATATATATATAAATAAAAAGAAAACAAGTAGATGTGGAATATAAATAAAATAGTGTTAGAAGGTTAAGTTTTTTTAAATAAATAAAATAAATGTAGATAGAATTGAAATACAATAGAGAGTGCTAGTGTTCGAGAGAAACGTTTTTATAATAAATAAAAAGAAAACAAGTAGATAGATTAGAAATAGAATAGAGAGTGCTAGTGTAAGAGGGTCAAGTGTAGATGGAAGAGTTGTCTTGAAGATGGCTAAAGACTGTTCTGATTGAGTTGGGCAGGTCATTCAACCAGCAGGGAACAGTTAAAGTAAAACTCAGTGAAAGTGATTTTGTGCCTCTTTGGGATGACACTATAATGTACCATTCACTTACAGAACGTATACGCTTCTAGAGGACACACAAGTCTGAAGTAGTGAACTAAAGTAAAGCGGTGCAGAGTTGTTTTGTAGGCAAACATAAATGCTATGTATTTTATGCTAATGGTTATTGGTAGCCAGTGCAAACTGTTCCTGATGAACAGAGGTGTGACGTGCTCTTTTCAGCTAGTTAAAACTACTCTTGCTATCGCGCTTTAATGAACACTAGGAAAATACGGTACATTCACATAAGCGTAGATGCTAATGAAGAATTCTGAACTGAGGAAAAAGAAGGCTTAAATACACTGAGAGAGGCAATGAAAGAAACAGGGAACAGGTGAGAATCTAATTGTAAACCCTGGTAACAAATTAACGAGAACTCAGGCAAAGACAGAGACAGAGACAAACATGACCTAGACACTTAACAGAACATGACAATGAAATTATGAAACTAAACAAGACATGATCGTGTTTAATACTGTAAAGCTGCTTTGACATGTATTGTTAAAAGCAATATATAAATAAACCAAAAAAAATTGATTGTGACAACGTATACCATGACCTGAATGTTTAGAATTAAACTAAACAGTCGTTACCGGCTAAAACAGTATGACTATCAGTCTATCAGACCAGAAGACATGTAGTAGTTTTTCAGCAAAGTTTTGGTCACATTGATATTTTAGAGGCCTCAAATATCAAATATGATACACCAGGTCTCTAACCCTGCCCCTGAAGAGATGCCGTCCTTCAGAGTTCAGCTCCAAACCAAACCGAACACACCTGAACCAGCGAATCAAGGTGTTCACTGTTACTTGATAATTATTGGAAGGAACTAAAGTAAATTGACATGAAATTATTTTCAGAGAAATGGAACGCAAGGCTAAAGTAGTTCTAGGCAAGTCTTCACTGCATCCCTTGACAAATAATTTCAGTTATTTCAGAGCATTTTAAGTATATGTATGCAGAATATAATTACATCACCAAAAGAATATGAAAGAAAAGGGAAACAACAAAAGAGAGGAAAAAGGAGACAGTATCTCTTTCCTAATAATAATTATAAACAATCACAATTATATACAATATAGCAAACAAATACAATGGATTAACCATTTTGTATGGTGCATTCACATAACATCTCTCTCTGGTTCACTCTGTCTAATAACTGAATTTCTTGAACATAAAAGAAAATTTTGTTCAGTCACTGAGAGATAACGATTATTTGTCTCACAACTTCATGATATGAAGTCATTTGTTATTGTCTTTTTGAATGCAACTTCCCCAAAAAGTGCCTCCCCTTATTTAAAATGCAGTTGGTTTCAAGGAAAAATGTATGAGGCAATTTCAGACACAGCCATTGAAGTAACCTCATCCCTCATCCCTCATCCCCCACCCCCGTTGTTCTCTGAGAAATACTTTATGGCGTTAAGCTGTAAATCTTTGACGCATAAATGTTGCCATACAAAAGGAACCCAAAAGCTTTACAACGTTCATCTGCTGCATGGATTTCATTAAGGACTTAGCATGGCTCATATCCTGTCTTGACATGTATTTTTTAGGCCCATACTTACCAAAGAATCATGGAAACATGGTGTGAACGTCCTCACTAAGCATGAAAAATGCACACAATGGGCTCAGATAAATGTGTGAATATCTTTCACACATTTATCAGTCTGCCATAATCCAGTTTCATCAGAGGTGTAATTTGAACACTACTTTATCTAGTTGATCTGCATGTGCATGTTTAAGGCATGCTGTCTGTTTTGATATGGCTTAACAAATCCTTTCTGCAATACTGAAAGGTCAAATATTTCTCAAGAAATTTTCCTGTGGAAAGTGTTTTTCATGATACAGATTTTGAGTGACAATGAAACAAGTTTAAATATTTTAAAGTTGATGCCTTTTTCATCTGTATGAGTCAGTAATTAAACTGTAAAATGCCTGTAGAAACTTGATTTGCAGCACCTGATATGCATACCGATAAATCCAATGAAATATCCTTGGGCTTGGAAATGAGTATAGGACTTTTTTTTTTTGTGTGTCCTCTGGGGCCCTTTTGGTTACGATGAAGTCTTTTGGCAAATTCATGTATTTGTACAGAAGCATGATCATTGCTCACGTCACAAGTTCCTCATTTCGCAATAAGAAACTGATGTCAGCACAGGCAGGAGATGATAATTGTCTCCAAACTTGTACTTTCCCTGGAGGACTAAACCTGGTTTAGTCTATCCATTTTTTTTACATTATCATTTTACATTGAATGTCAGCCACTTCAAGTTATTTTATCTGTACAAAGACCGCCTACATGCTGCATGATATTTTAAACTTGTATTTGCTAATAGAAAATGAATCAGATCTCTCACACATTTACAGGAAACAGCTTACATCTGTTTTGAAATATATGGTCAGTAGCACATTGGTGTATACTGTATAACTCATTAAATGCCTGAGGCCAGTTGGTCCTGACTCTGGAAACCCCCTTGCACATGGATAATACACACGCATTAATCATTTCTGTTGATTATTACTTGTCTGAGGACAAATACCCCATTTTTGTAGAAAAATAAAAGTACAATTGAAAACTGCTGTTATAATTCTGTCTTTATTTTCCTCAAGCATTTTACTCTATTCCATTATTTTAATACAAATTTTGGATTAGTAATATGAAGTTTGCAATATGTTATTCAGTTAATGTTTATTCCATACATTTAATGTGATACGTGTTACCATAAGGCCATTTGTATTTGGGTGAGTAACCCAGTACTTTTTTGTTATTATTGGCTATCAATGATGGAGGCTTTAATCAAAAAAGTTTTGCAATGATGGAGGCTTAATCTGATGAACTTTAGTCCTTCCATTACGCTATTAAAAGCACATTCTACAGCAAGACAGATTGCGACAGCCCAAAGACATTAGCAAATTAACATTAAATCATTAAATGACACAGTATACAGGTCCACCAAAATGCCATAATGCTTGCATTTTTAATAGCAATAATTTACATGGTGGATATCACAATGCTGCCTACTGTATAACCCATTAAATGCTTGAGGCGTTGGCCTTGACTCTGGAAACCCACTTGCGCATGGAATTTTACTTGTCTGAGGACAAATACCCCATTTTATTGTAAAATTGAAACTTTTATAATTCTGTCTTTATTTTCTTCAAGTATTTACTATATACCAGTATTTAATACACAATTTCTGGCTTTGTGTTTTTGTCAGATAATATACCACTGTTTAGTTGAGCACCAGTATTTTTCCCCTGAGGTCTATAAGATATGTTTCATGCCCACAACAAAATCCCAATATACTCAAGAATTCTCAGAATACTCTGACATTTAATTGGTACAGTTCACATAAACAGTTATAGGGGACTATATCCATTACCCATTGATCACTATCATGCAGTGGAAAATGTGAGAGATGTTTGCTCTTTCACCATCACTGTACACATTAAATACATGGGCCTGGTTTCACAGACAGGGCTTAGACTAAGCCAGGATTAGGCTATATATCAATTAAGATATTTAAGTAATTTTTTATAAAAGTGCCTTAGAAAAAAACATTGCTGGTCTTAATCTTGAGACCAGAAAAGGCACTGATATATTTTAAGATCAGTCAGTGCAAGTTGCTTTCAGTTGAAACAGCTCTGACTTACATTTTATTCTGGGACTAGGCTCAAGCCTTGTCTGTAAAACTGGGGTGTGTTGTTACATTTTAAGCCTGGCCTATAATAACACATGTAGTTTTATATGAATGTATTTACATCATAAGGATTATTACATTGCAAAGTCTTTATTTGAAATAAAATATTTTAATTTAGAAGGGACAGAAGACATTTAGCTGAATTTGACCTTCTTATCACTGCTTCTTAGATTTACTTAGGTTAAACCCAATTTTGCAGACCTGACTGATCTCGGTTAGCATCAACATTGCTTGTACATGCACTTGGTAATATAATGCAGTCTTAAAATGTTGAAATGTCCAAATCTACAAAGTTTTTATAATGTGTCTCTTTGTGTTCTCAGATTGGAACCGTAGGAGCCAGATCTCATTTTACAAAACTGAAATTGTAGACTGTACAGGAAGTTGCACAATACGTCGTTTTGATTCAGTATCCTCACAGGCAAAATCGAAATTCAACCTTTTGTTCTCTGAGTATTATGCAAGCTTCATGATTATGGAGGATGTGTGTAGTAACATTTTTTCTTCAAGAGGGAAATACATTTTAGCATACTCTCACTTTTGCTGTTTCTTCTTGTTCTTTTTCCTCTTTCACTTTTGTGGTTAAGAATAGCTGTCCTTGTCTGTCTGACTTTAGAAATTTCTCCTGTAGATCAGTGATTGTTTGTGCTTGAAAACATCAAGGTTTTCACACGCTTTTCAGGTCATTGGCAAATCAGTTTTACAATTTCATATTCTCTGATATGACACGATTCATCAGAACTGATTGTATCTCTTTTTTTGCAAAAAGGTTTGGGGTTTGTCTGCTAAAAAGGATGTGTGACCTCACGTCGGAGTCCCCCATACTCCTGGAAATCACACATATACAGACAGCAGACATGGTATACAAGCACTGATATCTTTTATTTTACAATGCTAACATTGTTTTTTGTTGTTGTTGTTTTGTTAACAGGTATTAATAATTTATTGCAGAAAATACAATTTCAAACCATGCATTCTATTTTAAATATTTAGTTTTTAATGTTTAATGTTTTAATGTAAATTTTTTATGTTGTTGTATATTGAAATGTAGACATGAACTACACCTTGACCGTGATTGTTAGTGATTTAAACTGAAAAAAAGAATATCAAAAGTTATATTATTATATACAGTATGGTAAAATGATATCTTTAAAAAGTATAATATAACTGTATATAAATATTTGTTACCACTAAAGAGTATGCATTTGTATTATTCTCAAGAAGGCAATACGTTGTCAGAAAAATATTTTAAAACATATTTTAAGTAATAAATATTAATTCAATTATAATTAACAAGGAAAAGGACATTCATAGAATCATCACATCACATTTATTTAGAATGAATTTTTTTTAATTTTGTTATCATGTATGTAAATTATAGTGTTTTCTGGTGAAATACACATTCAGTTAATGTTTATTACATTCATTTTGTGTGATACGTGTTACCATAATGGAGTAACCCTGTACTTTTTGTTATTATTGGCCAGCAATGACCAATATAAGGAGGCCTTAATCTGATGAACTTTAGTCCTTCCATTGTGTTATTAATAGCAAATTTTACAGCAAAACAGATAGTAACAGCTCAAATATGTTAGCATATGAAAATAAAATAATTTCATTACATATACAGGTCCACCAAAATGCCATAATTTTTGTATTTTTATAGCAAAGTTCTGGCAGCCACTGTTGTGATTTGTGTGTGATTAAACAAAAATATGTACAATTGTATTTGAGATCTGTTAAAGAATGCTGAGCGCAGCATTATATTAATTTAGTGATGATAATTGACAGCTGCGCCTTTAAATCTGTTATTTCCTCTTAAATGTACAGTTAGTGACAGTCATTTAAGCATACAATGGCTTCTTCCCACACATGAAACTCAAACTAAGGAGTATATTAAGGTAGCCAGCTTTTTAAGATCACTGCACAAACCGCTTGAAGTGGTAAGGGCAGAAAAGCTAAGGGAAGATAAACAGGTTCCACAAGGATGATTGGAAATTCTACTGATTATCACTGGTGTAAGAATTTGACAGCTTATGTATAAGCAGTCATATACACACAAAAATAAATCAATATAAATGTATAAAGTGAGAGAACGTTATAGTGGTCTTCACAGAAGTAAAGTACATTCTACAATAATAACGTCTATGTGGCAACAGAAAAGGTACTTTGATACTTTAGAAATTAGTCTATGAATATCTGGGTTAAGTGTGCAAAGGTCTCCAAATACTGTTTAGGGCCATCCACAGTAGATTTGATCAAATAATAAATATGAACTCAATCTCCAGAAGTAAAGAATAAAAACATGCATGGATTTCAATTAGCGATTGACATGAATTATAGCAATTCTGGGAATTCTCACATGACTTGGGAAATTCTCCATTGTGTTTTTCAGGATGTCTGTTGTAATAACACACACACACACACACACACACACACACACACACACACACACACACACACACACACACACACACACACACTCTCTCTCTCTCTCTCTCTCTCTCTCTCTCTCTCTAGAGACATGAGCTACTGGAACTGTGAGTTAATAATACCAAATTGACAACTCAGTCACTGATGATTATTATTTTACATGGTTTTGGTTTAGCGTTTTAAGATCTTTTCCTAACTGGGACATTTTTTGTATTAAAATTAAAATCTGAATCTGATAATTTCTCCTTTTTATTTATTATTTTCCCTGTTAATAGAAACAGTTCCAGGGCCACAATTGCTAGACCTGAACCCATAACATAGTCGTATTTCATTATTTGTAAAGCATGATTTAAAAAGATTGCCGTGCATGTAATTTTCACTGTTATTTGGCATGGTTTCTTAATGTATCTGCACATACTGTATACAATTCATTAACTTTTTCATTAATAAGATAAATAATGTAACCATGTATAATTTCAGTGTCTTACGTTAGTCATTATTTGTTGGTTAAATGTTGGTGTTCCTGTGGCTCAGTAGTTAGAGCATTGCGTTAGCAGCGCAAAGATTGTGGGTTTGATTCCCAGGGAACACATGTACTGACAAAAATAATATAACCTGAATGCACTGTAAGTCGCTTTGGATGAGAGCGTCTGCTAAATGCATAAATGTAAATACATGAATTATTGAATATTATTTTTATGCAATGAATTATTGAATATTATTTTTATGCATATTGAGAATGAATTAATTTGATGTGTCATTAATATTGGGTTATTTTAATATATATTTTAGCTAACTTTCCCAAATCAATTTAGCCATTCTTTATTCTGATAATTTTTTAAACATAAGTCATGATATGTAGTTACATCATTTTCTTTTCACTATTCTTAATATGCAAAATGAAAGCACAAACACAGAATTATTATTTACTTCATTGCTTTATTGCCGTTAGATTTGTTCTTCACATTTCAGTTTAAAACATTCAGTATCAAAACAGGCTTATAAATAAATAAAGAATATTAGGTTAAGGTTAACAAATATACTTCACACAGTCCTTAAACATAGAATACTTAAATAAATAAATGAGTATATTAATTTAACACACATTAAAAGCAACCTTTTATTAAAAAGTTTTAGTGTCAAAGGTATTCATTCATAGAATGGTAATGCACTTTTACAAAAAGACTGATGAAATCAGTTCATGTAGTTTGTTCCATTTGCTCAGTTCATTCAGAGTGCAGTGTCCCAAAGAGCTTGTCCCAGTGAGTGAAGTAAGCAGCATAGTTGGACTTGAACTTCTGATGGTGGACATCATGGTGAGGAGCTCCTCCATACAGTCCAAAAGGCACCAGTCTGTGTGTCGCCCATGGCAGGTCATAGCCACAGTGGTCCTCAACAGACAGCCACATGTTCAGCACATGGAAAAGCATCTCTGTCATAGGATGAACCCCAGTAACATAGGATTCACAGCAGCAAAGAAACCCACGACAGAGTCTCCCAAGCCCTGAGTACTCAGTGGCCAGAGCGAAGGTGGGCGTGTATTTGTGATGCACCTTATGGAAAGTGCGGTGAGCCAAGGTACTTTGTGATGCAGCAGATGCCATACAAAGTACTGGAAGTCAAAGAGAAGCAGGCAGGCAACAAGGTCCCAGATGACTCGAGCCCAGGTGCCATGGCTGAGTAGCTGACAGGTCTCCAGTACCAGTGCAGGACACTCAGTGGGAAGATGAACATGGCATGGTTGTAGAGCGAGAGCCGAGGCAGCTCAAATCATCGTCAAGACACGCTGGTTTTCTGTTGAATCTTGTATCTCCTTATCAGTGCTACCCTAGGTGATAGGGCATCCAGTACGACAAAAGGCAGACAGAAGCTTAGGTAGACGGTAATTGAGAAGAGAACTGGGAAATATGGAGACCTCAGCACAGCCTCGTACTGCAGAATGCTGTGCCAGATGTATTGTAGTCCAGACATTGTCATTTCTTTTCAGCAGTTCTGTTTCTGAATGGCAGCACATGTTCATCAAAGTGCCTTATATAGAATACAGCCTCCACTTTCCACTTGCATGCGCTACAACTCTCCTAAAATGGTTCTTCCTGTTGGAATTTCCAGTACATTTTGCCACCGTGTGAGATCTCAGAGAAAGTATTTTGAGAGAGTTTTGTCTTTTTAATCAGATAGGTAACTATATAAATCCATAAATATAAAAATCCCAAGAGGCAAATAGAGACAAAAATTGTTTGTTAGCCTATAAAAATACTATAATACAAACGATGATGAAAAGACGATGATGTGTTGAATCACAGTGCAGAGAGAATAACTAAACAAACGGTAAGATCCAGAAGCTGTAAACGAACTTACCATTAGGAGATGGCACTGTTTTTCTGTTTAGATAGCAGCTCAAACAGTTAATCTCGCCTGGTCCCACTTGATATTGATATTCCGATTTTTTTAAACCTGATAAAATATCTATTAATCCAACTAAATATGACAGTTAATATTAAATTTCCGTATGTCACTTTCGACTTCTGTAAGAGTATCTCCAGGAACAGCAATGAGACTTAAGTTATTCCAGTTTTATTAGGTGAACACCGCCGTCTGCTGTTTTTAGGAGGTAAGTTCTGCTGCGACATCCGAGTTAGCAAGATTTTTTTATTTGTTTGAAACGCTCTGATTATACACGTATTATACATTATACCTCCTCCTTCTCTATATAGCTATATATTATAATATTTATCATAATTTTCACATTTTTATTGGACTTGCTTGGACTTGCTTGCTTGGAACTTGGAATATAGACCTACATTTGTTTCAACTAATTAATTTTCAAAATACCCCACATCATTAGGTACATATCAAACTTCAAGCTTCAGGCATTAAATAACTTTTATTATTTTCAGTTTTTATTTTTCAGATTTAGACACTTTTTTTTCTCAACCACATAACTGACAAAATGGGATTTGTTTAAAAGGTATTTTACACAGAACTTGATATAAAGCAAACATACACCCACTGGTCATGTGTCCCATTTCTTGAACATAAAGGACAATTTTGTTCAGTTACTGAGAGATAACGATTATTTGTCTCACAACTTCATGATTTGAAGTAATTTGTTATTGTCTTTTTGAATGCAACTTCCCCAAAAAGTGCCTCCCCTAATTTAAAATGTTAACCCCATCCCTCATCCCCTACCCCCGCTGTTCTCTGAGAAATACTTTATGGTGTTAAGCTGTAAATCTGTGATGCATAAATGTTGCCATACCCAAGGAACCCAAAAGCTTTACAACGTTCATCTGCTGCATGGATTTAATTAAGGACTTGGCATGGCTCATATCTTGTCTAGAAAATACATATCTTTTTTAGGCCCATACTTACCAAAGAATCATGGAAATATGGTGTGAAAGTGCTCACTAAGCATGGGAAATGCACACAATGGGCTCAGATATATGTGTGAATATCTTAGGATCAGTCTGCCATAATCCAGTTTCATCAGAGGTGTAATTTGAACACTACTTTATCTAGTTGATCTGCATGTGCATGTTTAAGGCATGCTGTCTGTTTTGATATGGTTTAACAGATCCTTTCTTCAATACTGAAAGGTCAAATATTTCCTGTGGAAAGTGTTTTTCATGATACTGATTTTGAGTGACAATGAAACAAGTTTAAACAGTTTACAGTTGATGCCTTTTTCATCTGTATGAGTCAGTAATTAAACTGTAAAATGCCTGTAGAAACTTGATTTGCAGCACCTGATATGCATACCGATAAATCAAATTAAATATCCTTGGGCCTAGAAATGAGTATAGGACATTTTTTAGAGTGTTCTCTGGGGCTCTTTTGGCAGATTTATGTATTTGTACAGAAGCATGATCATTGCTCACGTCACAAGTTCCTCATTTCATAATAAGACACTGATGTCAGCACAGGCAGGTGATGATAATTGTCTCCAAACTTGTACTTTCCCTGGAGGACTAAACCTTTAGTCTATTCGTTTTTTTTTAACATGACCATTTTACCTTGAATGTCAGCCACTTCAAGTTATTTTATCTGTACGAAGACCGCCTATTATGCTGCATGATATTTTAAACTTGTATTTGTTAATAGAAAATGAATCAGATCTCTCACACATTTACAGGAAACAGCTTACATCTGTTTTGAAATATATGGTCATAAGCACATTGGTGTATACTGTATAACTCATTAAATGCCTGAGGCCAGTTGGTCCTGACTCTGGAAACCCCCTTACACACTGATAATACGCACGCATGAATTATTTCTGTTGATCATTACTTGTCTTAGGACAAATACTCAATTTTTGTAAAAAAAAATAATAAATTAAAATTATACACTGCTGTTATAATTCTGTCTTTATTTTCCTCAAGCATTTTACTGTATACCAGTATTTTAATACACATTTTGGGTTAGTAATTTGAAGTTTGTAACAAAGTTTTGCAATGATGGAGGCTTAATCTGATGAACTTTAGTCCTATTTTTACGCTATTAAAACCACATTCTACAGCAAAAGAGATTGCAACAGCTCAAAGACATTAGCAAATTAACATTAAATCATTAAATGACACAGTATACCAATATCCACCAAATGTGGGTCCACCAAAATGCCATAATGCTTGTACTTTTTATAGCAATAATTTATATGGTGGACATCACAATGGTGCCTACTGTATAACCCATTAAATGCTTGAGGCGTTGGCCTTGACTCTGGAAACCCCCTTGCGCATGGACATTACATAAATACATTTTCTGTAGAATTTTACTTGTTTGAGGACAAATACCCAATTTCTATTGTAAAATGAAACTGTTATAACTGTAAAATTAAACTGTTATAATTCTGTTTTTATTTTCTTCAAGTATTTACTATATACCAGTATTTAATACACAATTTCTGGGTTTGTGTTTTTGTCAGATCATATACCACTGTTTAGTTGAGCACCAGTATTTTTCCCCTGAGGTCTATAAGATATGTTTCGTGCCCACAACAAAACCCCAATATACTTGTCAGACTTTGTCTTCCTCTGCCTTCGTCTCCTCACCCATATTTGATCCGTCCTGTTCCCCATTATTAGTTGATTAGTCTTCGTCTGTATCTTGATTATGTCCCAGGTGTTTCCAGTCATGTCTCCCTATATCTAGTCTGTTCTGCCCCATGTTACTTGTGGATTATTGTTAATGTCATGTGTCTAAGTCGTAGATGTCCTTACCTGTGTTCCTGTCTCTCCTCCGTTTGTCTCTCATTAAATACCTCGTTTGTCAGAATCCTCGTCTCCTCGTTCCTGGATCCCCGTGTACCGTGACAGAATAATCCACCGCAAACGACGATGGAATTCGCCGCCGGCGTTCTCGCCCTTATCCGGCGGGATCTCTCATTTGTGGAGTTCGCCGGGGAATTCTGCGGGCTCGCTTCGGTGACGGAGCTCCACGACGCGGCAATCCTCCATCTATTTCGGCTCGGGGCAAAGTACCAGCGCCCTATGGATCTCCCAGACACTACAGGATTGTGTTGGAGAGAGGGGATCTACCGGTGTCTGGGAAGTTACCGGTCCCAGTCGAAACCAGCCCACGAGTGTCTCCGCTGGCCCGCCGAGCTCTTCTTCGTCTTCGCTGGTTCTGCCAAGCTCTTCTTCGCTGGTCCGCCCAGCTCGTCTTCGTCTCTGCTGGTTCCCCGGCGCCGCGCGAGCCCGCGCTTCCAGCGCGCGCGAGCCAGCGCTTCCAGCGCCGCCGAGCCAGCGCTTCCAGCGCCGCCGAGCCAGCGCTTCCAGCGCCGCGCCGAGATCAGTGGCTGCTCCCGACAGCGCCCTCCGGTGCCTGCTCCGAGACTCGCCCTCCAGTGCCTGCTCGAGGCTCGCCCTCCAGTGCCTGCACCTCGCCAGCGCCCTCCAGTGCCTGCACCTCGCCAGCGCCCTCAGTGCCTGCACCTCGCCAGCGCCCTCCAGTGCCTGCTCGAGGCTCGCCCTCCAGTGCCTGCACCTCGCCAGTGCCCTCCAGTGCCGCACCTCGCCAGTGCCCTCCAGTGCCCGCACCTGCGCCAGTACCCTCCGGTCTCCTCGTAAGTGCGCTTCAATTTCCCGCTGGTTCCGTCCAGCTTTTCCGAGCACCCGAGTCAGCGGCACCCGGCGCCCACGCTGGCCCACGCTGGTCCCGTCCAGCTCTCCAGAGCCCCTGCTGGCCCGTCCAGCTCTCCATTGCCTCCGCTGGTCCGTCCAGCTCACCTTGGCCCACGCTGGTTCCGTCCAGCTCACCTGGGCCTCCGCTGGTCCCGTCCCAGCTCACCATTGCCTCCGCTGGTCCCGTCCAGCTCACCTTGGCCCACGCTGGTTCCATCCAGCTCTCCAGGGCCTCCGCTGGTCCCGTCCAGCTCACCATTGCCTCCGCTGGTCCCGTCCAGCTCACCTTGGCCCACGCTGGTCCCGTCCAGCTCACCTGGGCCTCCGCTGGTCCCGTCCAGCTCACCATTGCCTCCGCTGGTCCCGTCCAGCTCACCTTGGCCCACGCTGGTCCCGTCCAGCTCACCTGGGCCTCCGCTGGTCCCGTCCAGCTCACTTTTCCCTCCGCTGGCCCTGTCCAGCTCGCCTTCCACGGCTCCTGAGCGCCCCCCTGGGATGGGGAGCTTCCCCAAGAAAATTTTGGGGGGGGGCTACCCTCCATGGCCACCCGAGCACCCCGCTCCTCCATGGCCGCCCGAGCACCCCGCTCCGCCATGGCCTCCTCAGTTCCCGGACCCTCCGTGGCCGCCTGATCCGCCATGGCCGCCAGAATCCCCGGATCCGCCATGGCCGCCTGATCCGCCGTGGCCGCCTGAGTCCCCGGATCCGCCGTGGGTCCCGGAACGGGCACCGCCCTGGAGGTCACCTGTCCGGTCTCCAGGTCCTTGAGGCCTCCAGAGTGCCCACCCCCCCTCCCCTTTCGATGTCGTACGGCGCGGGACGCGCCTATTGGAAAGGGGTAATGTCAGACTTTGTCTTCCTCTGCCTTCGTCTCCTCACCCATATTTGATCCGTCCTGTTCCCCATTATTAGTTGATTAGTCTTCGTCTGTATCTTGATTATGTCCCAGGTGTTTCCAGTCATGTCTCCCTATATCTAGTCTGTTCTGCCCCATGTTACTTGTGGATTATTGTTAATGTCATGTGTCTAAGTCGTAGATGTCCTTACCTGTGTTCCTGTCTCTCCTCCGTTTGTCTCTCATTAAATACCTCGTTTGTCAGAATCCTCGTCTCCTCGTTCCTGGATCCCCGTGTACCGTGACAATACTCAAGAATTCTCAGAATACTCTGACATTTAATTTTCACATAATCAGTTATAGGGGACTATATCCATTACCCATTGATCACTATCATGCAGTGGAAAATGTGAGAGATGTTTGCTCTTTCAGCATTACTGTACACATTAAATCAGGGGTCCCTAACCTTTATCAAGTAAAATACATGGGCCTGGTTTCACAGACAGGGCTTAGACTAAGCCAGGATTAGGCTATATATCAATTAAGACATTTAAGTAATTTTTTTAAAAAAGTGCCTTAGAAAAAAACATTGCTGGTCTTAATCTTGAGACCAAAAAAGGCACTGATATATCACTGATATATTTTAAGATCAGTCAGTGCAAGTTGCTTTCAGTTGAAACAGCTCTGACTTACATTTTATTCTGGGACTAGGCTCAAGCCTTGTCTGTTAAACTGGGGTGTGTTGTTACAGTTTAAGCCTGGTCTATAATAACACATGTAGTTTTATATTAATGTATTTACATCGTAAGGATGATTACATTGCAAAGTCATTATTTGAAATAAAATATTTTAATTTATAAGGGACAGAAGATGTTTAGCTGAATTTTATCCTTTTATCATTGCTTCTTAGATTTACTTAGGTTAAACCTAATATTGCAGATCCTCTGTCTGACTGATCTCGGTTAGCATCAACATTGCTTGTACATGCACTTGGTAATATAATGCAGTCTTAAACTGTCTAAATGTCCAAATCTACAAAGTTTTTATAATGCGTCTCTTTGTGTTCTCAGATTGGAACCGTAGGAGCCAGATCTCATTTTACAAAACTGAAATTGTAGACTGTACAGGAAGTTGCACAATACGTCGTTTTGATTCAGTATCCCCAAGGCAAAATCGAAATCCAACCTTTTGCTCTTTGAGTATTATGCAAGCTTCATGATTAAGGAGGATGTGTGTAGTTACATTTTTTCTTTAAGAGGGAAATACATTTTAGCATACTCTCACTTTTGCTGTTTCTTGTTCTTTTTCCTCTTTCACTTTTGTGGTTAAGAATAGCTGTCCTTGTCTGTCTGACTTTTGAAATTTCTCCTGTAGATCAGTGATTGTTTGTGCTTAAAAACATCAAGGTTTTCACACGCTTTTCAGGTCAATGGCAAATCAGTTTTACAGTTTCTATGTATATGACACGATTCATCAGAACTGATTTTATCTCTTTTTTGCAAAACGTTTTGGGGTTTGTCTGCTAAAAAGGATGTGTGACCTCACGTCGGAGTCCCCCATACTCCTGGAAACCACACATATACAGACAGCATACATGGTATACAAGCACTGATATCTTTTCTTTTACAATGCTAACATTGTTTTGTTGTTGTTGTTGTTTTTTTTAACACGTATTCATAATTTATTGCAGAAAATACCATTTCAAACCATGCATTCTATTTTAAATATTGTATTGATTTTTGAATGTTGTTGTATATTGAAATGTAGCCATGAACTACACCTGGACCGTGATTGTTAGTGATTTAAACTGAAAAAAAGAATATCAAAAGTTATATTATCATATACAGTATGGTAAAATTATATCTTAAAAAAGTATAATTTAACTGTAAAATATTTGTTACCACAAAAGAGTATGCATTTGTATTATTCTCAAGAAGGAAATACATTGTCAGTAAAATATTTTAAAACATATTTTAAGTAAAAAGTATGAATTCCCTTATAATTAACAAGGAAAAGGACATTCCTAGAATCATCACATCACATTTATTTAGAATTAATTTTTATTTTAATTTTGTTATCATTTGTGTAAATTGTAGTGTTTTCTGTTGTAATACACATTCAGTTAATGTTTATTGCATTCATTTTGTGTGATACGTGTTACCATAATGGAGTAACCCTGTACTTTTTTGTTATTATTGGCCAGCAATGACCAATATAAGGAGGCCTTAATCTGATGAACTTTAGTCCTTCCATTGTGTTATTAATAGCACATTTTACAGCAAAACAGATTGTAACAGCTCAAATATGATAGCATATTAAAATAAAATTATTTCAATACATATACAGGACCACCAAAATGCCATAATTCTTGTATTTTTATAGCAAAGTTCTGGCAGCCACTGTTGTGATTTTTGTGTGATAAACAAACATATGTACAATTGTATTTGAGATTTGTTAAAGAATGCTGAGCGCAGCATTATATTAATTTAGTGATGATAATTGACAGCTGCATATTTAAATCTGTTATTTCCTCTTAAATGTACAGTTAGTGACTGTCATTTAAGCATACAATGGCTTCTTCCCACACATGAAACTCAAACTAAGGAGTATATTAAGGTAGCCAGCTTTTTAAGATTACTGCACAAACCGCTTGAAGTGGTAAGGGCAGAAAAGCATCAATGAAGATAAACAGGTTCCACAAGGATGATTGGAAATTCTACTGATTATCACTGGTGTAAGAATTTGACAGCTTATGTATAAGCAGTCATATACACACAAAAATAAATCAATATAAATGTATAAAGTGAGAGAACGTTATAGTGGTCTTCACAGAAGTAAAGTACATTCCACAATAATAACATCTATGTGGCCCCAGAAAAGGTACTTGGATACTTTAGACATTAGTCTATGAATATCTGGGTTAAGTGTACAAAGGTCTCCAAATACTGTTTAGGGCCATCCACAGTAGATTTGATCAAATAATAAATATGAACTCAATCTCCAGAAGTAAAGAATAAAAACATGCATGGATTTCAATTAGCGATTGACAGGAATTATAGCAATTCTGGGAATTCTCACATGACTTGGGAAATTCTCCATTGTGTTTTTCAGGATGTCTGTTGTAATAACACACACACACACACACACACACACACACACACACACACACACACACACACACACACACACACACACACACACACACACACACACACACACACACACACACACACACACTCTCTCTCTCTCTCTCTCTCTCTCTCTCTCTCTCTCTCTCTCTCTCTCTCTAGAGGCATAAGCTACTGGAACTGTGAGTTAATAATACCAAATTGACAACTCAGTCACTGATGATTATTATTTTACATGGTTTTGGTTTAGCGTTTTAAGACCTTTTCCTAACTGGGACATTTTTTGTATTAAAATTAAAATCTGAATCTGATAATTTCTCCTTTTTATTTATTATTTTCCCTGTTACAGTAATAGAAACAGTTCCAGGGCCACAATTGCTAGACCTGAACCCATAACATAGTCGTATTTCATTATTTGTAAAGCATGATTTAAAAAGATTGCCGTGCATGTCATTTTCACTGTTATTTGACATGGTTTCTTAATGTATCTGCACATACAGTATACAATTCATTAACTTTTTCATTAATAAGATAAATAATGTAACCATGTATAATTTCAGTGTCTTACGTTAGTCATTATTTGTTGATTAAATGTTGGTGTTCCTGTGGTTCAGTGGTTAGAGCATTGCGTTAGCAGCGCAAAGGTTGTGGGTTTGATTCCCAAGGAACACATGTACTGACAAAAAACTGTATAACCTGAATGCACTGTAAGTCGCTTTGGATAAGAGCGTCTGCTAAATGCATAAATGTGAATTATTGAATATTATTTTTATGCATATTGAGAATGAATTAATTGTATGTGTCATTAATATTGGGTTATTTTAATATATATTTTAGCTAACTTCCCCAAATCAATTTAGCCATTCTTTATTCTGATAATTTTTTTAACATAAGTCATGATATGTAGTTACATCATTTTCTTTTCACTATTCTTAATATGCAAAATGAAAGCACAAACATAGAATTATTATTTACTTCATTGCTTTATTGCCGTTAGATTTGTTCTTCACATTTCAGTTTAAAACATTCAGTATCAAAACAGGCTTATAAATAAATAAAGAATATTAGGTTAAGGTTAACAAATATACTTCACACAGTCCTTAAACATAGAATACTTAAATAAATAAATGAGTATATTAATTTAACACACATTAAAAAGCAACCTTTTTATTAAAAAAGTTTTAGTGTCAAAGGTATTCATTCATAGAATGGTAATGCACTTTTTACAAAAAAGACTGATGAAATCAGTTCATGTAGTTTGTTCCATTTGCTCAGTTCATTCAGAGTGCAGTGTCCCAAAGAGCTTGTCCCAGTGAGTGAAGTACGGAGCATAGTTGGACTTGAACTTCTGATGGTGGACATCATGGTGAGGAGCTCCTCCATACAGTCCAAAAGGCACCAGTCTGTGTGTCGCCCATGGCAGGTCATAGCCACAGTGGTCCTCAACAGACAGCCACATGTTCAGCACATGGAAAAGCATCTCTGTCATAGGATGAACCCCCAGTAACATAGGATTCACAGCAGCAAAGAAACCCAACGACAGAGTCTCCCAAGCCCCTGAGTACTCAGTGGCCAGAGCGAAGGTGGACGTGTATTTGTGATGCACCTTATGGAAAGTGCGGTAGAGCCAAGGTACTTTGTGATGCAGCAGATGCCATACAAAGTACTGGAAGTCAAAGAGAAGCAGGCAGGCAACAAGGTCCCAGATGACTCGCAGGAGCCCAGGTGCCATGGCTGAGTAGCTGACAGGTCTCCAGTACCAGTGCAGGACACTCAGTGGGAAGATGAACATGGCATGGTTGTAGAGCGAGAGCGCGAGGCAGCTCCAAATCATCGTCCAAGACACGCTGGTTTTCTGTTGAATCTTGTATCTCCTTATCAGTGCTACCCTAGGTGATAGGGCATCCAGTACGACAAAAGGCAGACAGAAGCTTAGGTAGACGGTAATTGAGAAGAGAACTGGGAAATATGGAGACCTCAGCACAGCCTCGTACTGCAGAATGCTGTGCCAGATGTATTGTAGTCCAGACATTGTCATTTCTTTTCAGCAGTTCTGTTTCTGAATGGCAGTACATGTTCATCAAAGTGCCTTATATAGAATACAGCCTCCGCCCACTTTCCACTTGCATGCGCTACAACTCTCCTAAAATGGTTCTTCCTGTTGGAATTTCCAGTACATTTTGCCACCGTGTGAGATCTCAGAGAAAGTATTTTGAGAGAGTTTTGTCTTTTTAATCAGATAGGTAACTATATAAATCCATAAATATAAAAATCCCGCAAGAGGCAAATAGAGACAAAAAATTGTTTGTTAGCCTATAAAAATACTATAATACAAACGATGATGAAAAGACGATGATGTGTTGAATCACAGTGCAGAGAGAATAACTAAACAAACGGTAAGATCCAGAAGCTGTAAACGAACTTACCATTAGGAGATGGCACTGTTTTTCTGTTTAGATAGCAGCTCAAACAGTTAATCTCGCCTGGTCCCACTTGATATTGATATTCCGATTTTTTTAAACCTGATAAAATATCTATTAATCCAACAAAATATGACAGTTAATATTAAATTTCCGTATGTCACTTTCGACTTCTGTAAGAGTATCTCCAGGAACAGCAATGAGAGTTATTCCAGTTTTATTAGGTAAACACCGCCATCTGCTGTTTTTAGGAGGTAAGTTCTGTTAGGTAAGTTCGGTTACATCCGAGTTAGCAAGATTTTTTTATTTGTTTGAAACGCTCTGATTATACACGTATTATACATTATACCCCCTCCTTCTCTATATAGCTATATATTATAATATTTATAATAATTTTCACATTTTTATTGGACAACTTGGAATATAGGCCTACATTTTTTTCAACTAATTAATTTTCAAAATACCCCACATCATTAGGTACTTATCAAACTTCAAGCTTTAGGCATTAAATAACTTTTATTATTTTCAGTTTTCATTTTTCAGATTTAGACACTTTTTTTTCTCAACCACATAACGGACAAAATGGGATTTGTTTAAAAGGTATTTTACACAGAACTTGATATAAAACAAACATACACCCACTGGTCATGTGTCCCATTTCTTGAACATAAAGGAAAATTTTGTTCAGTTACTGAGAGATAACGATTATTTGTCTCACAACTTCATGATTTGAAGTAATTTGTTATTGTCTTTTTGAATGCAACTTCCCCAAAAAGTGCCTCCCCTAATTTAAAATGTTAACCCCATCCCTCATCCCCTACCCCCGCTGTTCTCTGAGAAATACTTTATGGTGTTAAGCTGTAAATTTGTGACGCATAAATGTTGCCATACCCAAGGAACCCAAAAGCTTTACAACATTCATCTGCTGCATGGATTTAATTAAGGACTTGGCATGGCTCATATATTGTCTAGAAAAGACATATCTTTTTTAGGCCCATACTTACCAAAGAATCATGGAAATATGGTGTGAAAGTGCTCACTAAGCATGGAAAATACACACAATGGGCTCAGATATATGTGTGAATATCTTAGGATCAGTCTGCCATAATCCAGTTTCATCAGAGGTGTAATTTGAACACTACTTTATCTAGTTGATCTGCATGTGCATGTTTAAGGCATGCTGTCTGTTTTGATATGGTTTAACAGATCCTTTCTTCAATACTGAAAGGTCAAATATTTCCTGTGGAAAGTGTTTTTCATGATACAGATTTTGAGTGACAATGAAACAAGTTTAAACAGTTTACAGTTGATGCCTTTTTCATCTGTATGAGTCAGTAATTCAACTGTAAAATGCCTGTAGAAACTTGATTTGCAGCACCTGATATGCATACCGATAAATCAAATTAAATATCCTTGGGCCTAGAAATGAGTATAGGACATTTTTTAGAGTGTTCTCTGGGGCTCTTTTGTTACGATTAAGTCTTTTGGCAGATTCATGTATTTGTACAGAAGCATGATCATTGCTCACGTCACAAGTTCCTCATTTCATAATAAGAAACTGATGTCAGCACAGGCAGGAGATGATAATTGTCTCCAAACTTGTACTTTCCCTGGAGGACTAAACCTTTAGTCTATTCGTTTTTTTTAACATGACCATTTGACCTTGAATGTCAGCCACTTCAAGTTATTTTATCTGTACAAAGACCGCCTACATGCTGCATGATATTTCAAACTTGTATTTGTTAATAGAAAATGAATCAGATCTCTTACACATTTACAGGAAACAGCTTACATCTGTTTTGAAATATATGGTCATAAGCACATTGGTGTATACTGTATAACTCATTAAATGCCTGAGGCCAGTTGGTCCTGACTCTGGAAACCCCCTTACACGTTGAGAATCGTTGAGTTTTGATAATACGCACGCATTAATTATTTCTGTTGATCATTACTTGTCTTAGGACAAATACCCCATTTTTGTAAAAAAAATTAATATTAAAATTATACACTGCTGTTATAATTCTGTCTTTATTTTCCTCAAGCATTTTACTGTATACCAGTATTTTAATACACATTTTGCGTTAGTAATTTGAAGTTTGTAACAAAGTTTTGAAATGATGGAGGCTTAATCTGATGAACTTTAGTCCTTCCGTTACGCTATTAAAAGCACATGCTACAGCAAAACAGATTGCAACAGCTCAAAGACATTAGCAAATTAACATTAAATCATTAAATGACACAGTATACAGGTCCACCAAAATGCCATAATGCTTTTACTTTTTATAGCAATAATTTATATGGTGGACATCACAATGCTGCCTACTGTATAACCCATTAAATGCTTGAGGCGTTGGCCTTGACTCTGGAAACCCCCTTGCGCATGGACATTACATAAATACATTTTCTGTAGAATTTTTCTTGTTTGAGGACAAATACCCCATTTTATTGTAAAATTTAAACTGTTATATTTGTCTTTATTTTCTTCAAGTATTTACTATATACCAGTATTTAATACACAATTTCTGGGTGTGTGTTTTTGTCAGATCATATACCACTGTTTAGTTGAGCACCAGTATTTTTCCCCTGAGGTCTATAAGATATGTTTCCTGCCCACAACAAAACCCCAATATACTCAAGAATTCTCAGAATACTCTGACATTTAATTGGTACAGTTCACATAATCAGTTATAGGGGGCTATATCCATTACCCATTGATCACTATCATGCAGTGGAATGTGTGAGAGAAGTTTGCTCTTTCAGCATCACTGTACACATTAAATCAGGGGTCCCTAACCTTTATCAAGTAAAATACATGAGCCTGGTTTCACAGACAGGGCTTAGACTAAGCCAGGATTAGGCCATTTATCAATTAAGACATTTAAGTAATTTTTTTTATAAAAGTGCCTTAGAAAAAAACATTGCTGGTCTTAATCTTGAGACCAAAAAAGGCACTGATATATCACTGATATATTTTAAGATCAGTCAGTGCAAGTTGCTTTCAGTTGAAACAGCTCTGACTTACATTTTATTCTGGGACTAGGCTCAAGCCTTGTCTGTTAAACTGGGGTGTGTTGTTACAGTTTAAGCCTGGTCTATAATAACACATGTAGTTTTATATTAATGTATTTACATCGTAAGGATGATTACATTGCAAAGTCATTATTTGAAATAAAATATTTTAATTTATAAGGGACAGAAGATGTTTAGCTGAATTTTACCCTCTTATCATTGCTTCTTAGATTTACTTAGGTTAAACCTAATATTGCAGACCCTCCTGTCTGACTGATCTCGGTTAGCATCAACATTGCTTGTACATGCACTTGGTAATATAATGCAGTCTTAAAATGTCTAAATGTCCAAATCTACAAAGTTTTTATAATGCGTCTCTTTGTGTTCTCAGATTGGAACCGTAGGAGCCAGATCTCATTTTACAAAACTGAAATTGTAGACTGTACAGGAATTTGCACAATACGTCGTTTTGATTCAGTATCCCCAAGGCAAAATCGAAATCCAACCTTTTGCTCTTTGAGTATTATGCAAGCTTCATGATTAAGGAGGATGTGTGTAGTTACATTTTTTCTTTAAGAGGGAAATACATTTTAGCATACTCTCACTTTTGCTGTTTCTTGTTCTTTTTCCTCTTTCACTTTTGTGGTTAAGAATAGCTGTCCTTGTCTGTCTGACTTTTGAAATTTCTCCTGTAGATCAGTGACTGTTTGTGCTCGAAAACATCAAGGTTTTCACACGCTTTTCAGGTCATTGGCAAATCAGTTTTACAGTTTCTATGTATATGACACGATTCATCAGAACTGATTTTATCTCTTTTTTTGCAAAAAGGTTTGGGGTTTGTCTGCTAAAAAGGATGTGTGACCTCACGTCGGAGTCCCCCATACTCCTGGAAACCACACATATACAGACAGCATACATGGTATACAAGCACTGATATCTTTTCTTTTACAATGCTAACATTGTTTTGTTGTTGTTGTTGTTGTTTTTAACACGTATTCATAATTTATTGCAGAAAATACCATTTGAAACCATGCATTCTATTTTAAATATTGTATTGATTTTTGAATGTTGTTGTATATTGAAATGTAGACATGAACTACACCTGGACCATGATTGTTAGTGATTTAAACTGAAAAAAAGAATATCAAAAGTTATATTATCATATACAGTATGGTAAAATTATATCTTAAAAAAGTATAATTTAACTGTAAAATATTTGTTACCACAAAAGAGTATGCATTTGTATTATTCTCAAGAAGGAAATACATTGTCAGTAAAATATTTTAAAACATATTTTAAGTAAAAAGTATGAATTCCCTTATAATTAACAAGGAAAAGGACATTCCTAGAATCATCACATCACATTTATTTAGAATTAATTTTTATTTTAATTTTGTTATCATTTGTGTAAATTGTAGTGTTTTCTGTTGTAATACACATTCAGTTAATGTTTATTGTATTAATTTAGTGATGATAATTGACAGCTGCACCTTTAAATCTGTTATTTCCTCTTAAATGTACAGTTAGTGACTGTCATTTAAGCATACAATGGCTTCTTCCCACACATGAAACTCAAACTAAGGAGTATATTAAGGTAGCCAGCTTTTTCAGATTACTGCACAAACCGCTTGAAGTGGTAAGGGCAGAAAAGTATGTTTGAAGATAAAGAAGTTCCACAAGGATGATTGGAAATCCTGCTGATTTTCATTGGTGTAAAAATTTGACAGCTTATGTATAAGCAGTCATATACAGAGAAAGTGTGAGAACGTTATAGTGGTCTTCGCGGAAGTAAAGTACATTCCACAATAATAACGTCTATGTGGCCCCAGAAAAGGTACTTGGATACTTTAGACATTAGTCTATGACTATCTGGGTTAAGTGTGCAAAGGTCTCCAAATACTGTTTAGGGCCATCCACAGTAGATTTGATCAAATAATAAATATGAACTCAATCTCCAGAAGCAAAGAATAAGAACATGCATGGATTTAAATTAGCGATTGACAGGAATTATAGCAATTCTGGGAATTCTCACATGACTTGGGAAATTCTCCATTGTGTTTTTCAGGATGTCTGTTGTAATAACACATACACACACACACACACACACACACACACTCTCTCTCTCTCTCTCTCTCTCTCTAGAGGCATGAGCTACTGGAACTGTGAGTTAATAATACCAAAATGACAAGTCAGGTCAGTCACTGATGATTATTATTTTAGAAGGTTTTGGTTTAGCATTTTAAGATATTTTCCTAACTGGGACATTTTTTTGTATTAAAATTTAAATCTGAATCTGATAATTTCTCCTTTTTATTTATTATTTTCCCTGTTAATAGAAACAGTTACAGGGCCACAATTACTAGACCTGAGCCAATAACATAGTCATATTTCATTATTTGTAATGCATGATTTAAAAAGATTGCCGTGCATGTCATTTTCACTGTTATTTGACATGGTTTCATAAAGTATCTGCTCATACTGTATGCAATTCATTAACTTTTTCATTAATAAGACATAATGTAACCATGTATAATTTCAGTGTCTTACGTTAGTCATTATTTGTTGGTTAAATACTTGAATTATTGAATATAATTTTAATACATATTGAGAAAGAAATTAATTGTATGTGTCAGTAATATTGGGTAATTTTAACATATTTTTTAGCTAACTTCCCCAAATCAATTTGGCCATACTTTATTCTGAGATTTGTTTTAACATAAGTCATGATATGTAGTTACATCATTTTCTTTTCACTATTCTTAATATGCAAAATGAAAACACAAACATAGAATTATTATTTACTTCATTGCTTTATTGCCGTTAGATTTGTTCTTCACATTTCAGTTTAAAACATTCAGTATCAAAACAGGCTTATAAATAAATAAAAAATATTAGGTTAAGGTTAACAAATATACTTCACACAGTCCTTAAACATAGCATACTTAAATAAATAAATGAGTATATTAATTTAACACACATTAATTATAAAGCAACCTTTTTTAAAAAAAAGTTTTAGTGTCAAAGGTATTCATTCATAGAATGTAATGCACTTTTTACAAAAAAAAAGACTGATGAAATCAGTTCATGTAGTTTGTTCCATTTGCTCAGTTCATTCAGAGTGCAGTGTCCCAAAGAGCTTGTCCCAGTGAGTGAAGTACGGAGCATAGTTGGACTTGAACTTCTGATGGTGGACATCATGGTGAGGAGCTCCTCCATACAGTCCAAAAGGCACCAGTCTGTGTGTCGCCCATGGCAGGTCATAGCCACAGTGGTCCTCAACAGACAGCCACATGTTCAGCACATGGAAAAGCATCTCTGTCATAGGATGAACCCCTAGTAACATAGGATTCACAGCAGCAAAGAAACCCAACGACAGAGTCTCCCAAGCCCCTGAGTACTCAGTGGCCAGAGCGAAGGTGGACGTGTATTTGTGATGCACCTTATGGAAAGTGCGGTGAGCCAAGGTACTTTGTGATGCAGCAGATGCCATACAAAGTACTGGAAGTCAAAGAGAAGCAGGCAGGCAACAAGGTCCCAGATGACTCAGGAGCCCAGGTGCCATGGCTGAGTAGCTGACAGGTCTCCAGTACCAGTGCAGGACACTCAGTGGGAAGATGAACATGGCATGGTTGTAGAGCGAGAGCGCGAGGCAGCTCCAAATCATCGTCCAAGACACGCTGGTTTTCTGTTGAATCTTGTATCTCCTTATCAGTGCTACCCTAGGTGATAGGGCATCCAGTACGACAAAAGGCAGGCAGAAGCTTAGGTAGACGGTAATTGAGAAGAGAACTGGGAAATATGGAGACCTCAGCACAGCCTCGTACTGCAGAATGCTGTGCCAGATGTATTGTAGTCCAAACATCGTCATTTCTTTTCAATTCTGTTTCTGAATGGCAGCACATGTGCATCAAAGTGCCTTATAAAGAATACAGCCCCCGCCCACTTTCCACTTGCATGCGCTACAACTCTCCTAAAATGGTTCTTCCTGTTGGAATTTCCAGTAGCCTACATTTTGCCACCGTGTGAGATCTCAGAGAGAGTATTTTTAGAGAGTTTTGTCATTTTAATCAGATAGGTAACTATATAAATCCATAAATATAAAAATCCAGGAGGCAAATACAGACAGAAATGTTTTTGTTAGCCTATAAAAAATACTATAATACAAACGATGATGGAATGACGATGATGTGTTGAATCACAGTGCAGAGAGAATAACTAAACAAACGGTAAGATCCAGAACCTGTAAACGAACTTACCATTAGGAGATGGCACTGTTTTTCTGTTTAGATAGCAGCTCAAGCAGTTAATCTCGCCCAGTCCCACTTGATATTGATATTCCAAATTCCGATTTTTTTTAACCTGATAAAATATCTATTGATCCTACAACATATGACAGTTAATATTCAATTTCCGTATGTCACTTTCGACTTCTGTAAGAGTATCTCCAGGAACAGCAATGAGACTTAAGTTATTCCAGTTTTATTAGGTAAACACCGCCATCTGCTGTTTTTAAGAGGTAAGTTCTGCTGCGACATCCGAGTTAGCAAGATTTTTTTATTAGTTTGAAACGTTCTGATTATACACGTATTATACATTATACCCTCCTCTATATATAGCTATATATTATAATATGATCATAATTTTCACTATATCTTGGAATATAGGCCTACATTTTTTTAAATTAATTCATTTTCAAAAGAGCCCACATCATTAAGCACATATCAAACTTCTTCAAGCTTCAGGCATTAAATGCCTTTTATTATTTTCAGTTTTTGTTTTTCAGATTTAGACACCTTTTTTTCTCAACCACATAACTGATAAAATTGCTTTGCTGCTCGAGAAACATTTTCATCATTTTCTAATTATAAATTTTTAAATTGGGGGTATACAAATTAATACTTTTATTCAGCAAGGATGCTTAAAATTGATCAAAAGTGATAAACTCCTTTATAAAGTTACAAAAGATTTATATTTCAGATAAATGTTGAACTGTCTATTCATCAAAGAGACCTGAAACATTCTACAACACTGTTTTCAACAACAATAATAATAAATGTTTTTTGAGCAGCAAATTAGAATATCAGAATTCTTTCTGATACAAAAAAATCAGCTTTGAAATCACAGTAGTAAATTTATTTTTTAAATATATTTAAATAGAAAGAAGTTATTTAAATAAAAATGATATAAATACAAATAGGCCTATTTAATAATATGACTGCTTTTGCTGTATTTTGGATCAAATAAATGCAGGCTTGGTGAGCAGAATAGTATTCTTTAAAAACATAAAAAAATCTGTTCAAAACGTTTGACTAGTAGTTTAGTATACTTAATCGCAGGCTTGTTAATTATTCCTGAATAATTCTCATTCCAGGCTGAACTCAAAAGCTGGCAGTCCTGTTTGAAGTGTTGACGTTTTAATTTTCCTGAACAACATTCACAAAATTCACTGTAGCCTGTAAGTTAATGTTAGATCTTTTGCTCCAACCACTGGTTAATGAGGTGATAGAAGTAAGAGATATAAGTTTTAATATACTAACATTAGAAGTTACGGTAGGAATGTATTGCTAACGTGAGGTAATGTGAAGTAATCAGCAATTGTAGGATTTATTTATGCTTTTATGGAGTTATACTCTGATTTTCTGTCATGGTCTATGGACCCCCTGAATAAAACTCTAGCTCCGCCACTGGCAGGGGGTGCTCACCCTGTGATTTGTGTAGTTCCTAATGCCCAAGTATAGTGGCGGGGACACTATACTGGCAAAAAGCACAGTCTTTCGGATAAGATGTTAAACCGAGGTCCTGACTCTCTGTGCATGGTCATTAAAAATCCCATGGCACTTCTCATAAAGAGTAGGGGTGTAACCCTGGTGTCCTGGCCAAATTCCCACCACTGGCCCTTGTCAATCATGGCCTCCTAATAATCCCCATCCACTTGATTGGCTCTATCTCTCGCTCCTCTCCACCTGTCCTGTGGCAGCCGTCGCATAATCCAAGTGAATGCTGCACACGGGTGGTGGTGGTTGAGGAGAGATTCCCCCCACACACACACACACACGATCGTAAAGCGCTTTGGGTGTACAACAATACACAATAAAGCGCTATATAAATGCATCATTAATTAATTCATGTATGATGCTTGAAAAAGTGGACATATTATAAAAAATTATATTCATAACAAAAATATGAGTTGCCATGATTTTGTTAAGTACTGTATATTTACTGAAATCATGACTATTTTATTATTCTTTATTTTATTTTAAATTAAACTAATTAATAAATTAAGTTAATAACTTAACCATTTTTGTTAATGTTTTTCCCAAGAAAGGAACACAAACAAATGCTTACATTATTTGCAAAAAATAAAATCATAATAACTATGCACATTTCATTAATACATTTCTAAGTACAAAATCGGTGAAGTGCCTCAGGGACATGACAAAATGCTTGGTTTAAGACGTTATTATATGCTAAAAATTATTACAAATTAATCAATAAATATATATATATATATATACACACACACATTTTTATATAAAATATAAAACATATGTATATACTGCCGTTCAAATGTTAGGCCTATACAATAAGAAACAAACAAATAAATACGTAAATAGAGCATTTGCAGGGGCAATATTTATTTATAAATGCTCTATTTACTTATTTGTTTGTTTTTGTATAACTTTTGAACGGCAGTATATATGTAACTAGTATATTGCATACAGTATGGGTTTATGACAAACAAAAATCAAAAGTAATTTGAATTTAGAACAACACGTCTGCTTTCAGCGCATCACGAAAGCGAAACCTATCTCTGCCTTTTTAGTTTCGTTTTCGTGACATCGAATCTTTCAATACGCAGACCGAAGGGAAAGAACGCATTCTGAAATATAAGATGAGGTAGGAGTGACTAGAACCTAATGTAAATAACTAATTTAACCAAACGTGCAGTTTAAATGTAGCCTATTGACTCCGCATGCGCTGACTAATCTGAAGCAAACGTGTCTAAAACACGCCTAAATCTCCCTGTAGTCAATAGGTCATTTGTATGTTCCTCAGTTATGTATATCTCGTAGCAGTCATATTACTTTTTCATAACATATCTATCTAAACATTCAATCTAAATCTGTTTCAACATAATTTATTTTCCTCATGTCTCTAGCAACAAAGACATGGAAGCTAAGCTCAGGCAGCTGGAGTGTCTTTTTACATGGGGAGTAGAAAAATCAGACATAAGGGATTTGAACAGCTTACCAGACAAACTCCACGATAGGATCAGATTTGGTCCACAAAAGTATCATGCTACATATTTTAACCTTCTGGCTTTTATCAGCCACCTGGAGGGTAAAATTGAGAGTGCACTGGATTACCTTCAAAAGGCTGAATTGGCATTAAGGGAAGACAGGAAAAAGAAAGTCGAGTTCCTTGTGACGTTCTCCAGTTTTGCATGGGTACACTATCACTTGCAGAGGCTTAATGATGTGGAAGATTACTTGAACAAGATAAAAAGTATATGCGAAGACAAACCAGGTTCATCAGATTACTCCTGCAGCTTACCTGTAGTACATGGTGAGAAAGGCTGGAGCTTTCTGAGACTTGGAGGAACGTTCTATGAGCAAGCAAAATAGAGTTTCTCTAAGGCTCTTGAGGCAGAACCAGACAACATGTTTTTTAATGTAGGCTATGCAATAGTGCTTTACAGGATAGATGGCATGAACAAAGCAGAAAACGCTGGAACAGTCACCGAACAGCTAAGAAAGGCTCTCAGCTTGGACCCCACAAACACTGAGATCATGGTACTTTTGGCTCTGAAACTCCAGAGGTCAAGGAGACAGGAAGCCCAGAACCTTATAAAAGAGGCCCTCAGGTTGTCTGCTGACGTCCCACAAGTCACCAGATATGTGGCTAAATATTTCAGAGCAGAGGGCTCCATTAAAGAATCACTGTTTGTCCTCACTAGGGCAGTGGAGCAGGCCCCAAACTCTTCCTTCCTGCACCACCAAATCGGCCTTTGTCATAAACAGCTGCTTATTCAGATGTTGGAGGAGAGGAGGCCCGGTAGACGCGTTCCTGCTGCTCAGAAATCTGCTAAGGTGGCTGAATGTATCCAGCACTTCTCAAAGTCTGTAGAGCTGAAGCCTAGCAATATTTATGCCAAAGTAAATTTAGCAGAGGCCTATGGGGAGAACCGGGAACTTGAACAGGCCGAGAAGATTTTCCGTAACCTGTTAGAAGACAAGGCTCTCAGTGAGTCTGATAAGCAGCACTGCTACACATCCTATGGTGCATTCCTGCTCTACAAGAAAAAGGTTAAAGACCAAGCCGTCAATCAGTTCAAGTCAGCATACATGATTCCTATCGACAGCTATGAAAGAAAACAAGCTGGCAAGAAGCTCAGACTAATCGCAGAGAGGAATCTCAAGACCAGGCAGAAAGTCTGTGAAGCATTCGAGATTTTGGCTTTTATATCCTCTGAAGACAAGCAGGAGACTCAAGCAAAGGAGTATCTGCGAAGAGCCCATCAGCACTGCTCACATACTGATGAGCTGTCAAAAAACTTTGCTAAGGGACTGAAATTGTAACTTTCTTGTACATACTTTTATCAAAAAACTTGTGCACTTATTCGTTCAAATTCATGCTTTTATCAGATGTTTTATCTAAAGAGACAAATGAAGAACACAATTCATAAAATCTAACCATATTTGTAGTACACAATGTTGTGTATAACCTAGAACAGTAAAAAAAGAGGAAATAAAATGCAGAAAAGTAAATATATATGTATTGTCAGTGGCTGTATAAGAGCTCTGCAGCTTTTGATTGAATTGCCTGCTTGTGTTTATTTGGTGTTGTACAAGCATCTTATACATTTATGAAGGCAATTATTGTTTATTAAATATTACTTTTCAATAAATATTTATATAAATAATAGGAGTATTTAATAGTATTTAATGTAAATGTTTTTAAAATTGAGAAACATTCTGTGTTAGTGATGGTGATTTTAACTTTAGTGCAGGTGACATTGTTACACCATTAGATGTGACAAGACTGTCTTTATGAGCGAGTCATTATATACAGTATATATATATATTATGTACAGTTGTATTGTCATTGTCTCTTAGCTAAAAGTGACAGTAAAACAAAGACATACATGTGCTTTACACAGCCTTCATTTAACTACCAAATATTACTCTTCATTGTATGCAGCCTTAAGCTCTCTTTCCCTCTCTCTTCAGCCAAGGTTTCAGTTTTCATTCTGAGTTTGACACTCCCATCTCTAGGAGGGGTCAATAAAGCCTTCACCCTTCCTCATCAAGTAGATTCTGGAACATTGAAGTCACAGACGTCCTAGATAAGGTAAGTGCATGCCTACAATTACAAAGTTTTTGCAGTTGGTCTATGGTGGTTTTAGCAAAACTATATTAATATTTAAGCTTGGATATTTAATATTTTCAAGAGGCAAAAAAAATACATTTCAAATTGTAAAATTACATTTTTAATAAATTTACTCAAAATATATTTTGGCCAGAATACATACATTTAAATAAAACATATATTAAAATGACCAAAAATACATGGATGCTTTTGAAAACTTTTTTTCTCTCCAGGTTATAGCCTAACCTATTGTTAGTGTAATCTGTTAACAACGCATATCATAAATCCGCATTTTTAGATAAGTAAATGGGTGTCACGTCATGAAATGTTTTCAATACGACGAATATTAACGTGATCACAATTTAATAAAAACATTGTAAGTTAGTCCTATTAATTCCTAATGATTTCATTTTCCCGGTGATTTAAACAACGAGTAAATTAAACAGAGAAAGCGAACAAAGAACATTATCAACGGAGCTTTTTGAAACTGAGTAAAACCATTGCGTCACAAAATGATTCACTGTTTCGAAGCGCTCCAATCGGATCGCGTATCGCGAATCATTTGATTCAGAACGGGACTTCAAAAAAGCCCTTTAATTTTTGACATTTATTTGTCACCTTCAGGCCACCTTTTGAGATCGCTCGGCCTTCATTATCATTGTTATGCCGACTATACGCAGATTTATATACATTCAAATAAATTAACCATATAAATTAATTAAACTATTTAACAACATTACATTATACTATATAACCAATACTAAAATGTTCAGAAAAACATCCCTGTCATTGCACAATGCTCTGTTTTTGGAATTAACATTTTATGTGTTTTATAATAATTTTACAACTTTTAATGTATGCAATACAAATCCATTAAACAACAACACCATTTGATTTGAAGGTATCTAATCTAACCAACTGTAAAAAAAGATCTAAATATTATAACCTATAATGCACAAGGCTTGTTTTTTTACGATTATGCCTTTATTGTTTGTATATACAGTACTGAAACCTTTTGTTTATATATGTTTTATTTACTTTACTTATATCATTAAACTCTGACACACAGTTTCGGATAAAGGTATCAAACCTGTAAAATATTCAGAATATTATTCCCTATATTGCACAAGGCTTGTTTTTATGATTATGCCTATACAGTACTGAAACCTTATTTTTGGTATGTTTTATATACTCTACCTACTTAAATTAATTAAACTCTGACACCGTTTGAGATAAAGGTATCAAACCAACTGTAAACATTTATAAATATTATTTTACATAATGCACAATGCTTGTTTATTTCAAATTATGGCTTTATTGTTTTTATATATGGCACCGAATCCGTATTTTTGATATCTTTAACATACTGTTCATTAAACTCTGATACCGTTTGAGATAAAGGTCTCAAACAAACTGTGAAAATCTCTTCTATTACCCTTTTCTAATTAATTTTGGGTTGACTGTAAAATTGATAACAAAATAAAGAAAGAAAAAGAAAAAAGAAACAAAGCCCTTAATTTAGAACCTCGTGATATTTTGCTTTGTTTTCAAAACAATATTTCTCTGATAAACAAAAAGTACATTATTCATATGCTAATTATCCTAGCAAATTTTTATATTGATAAATAAAATCGAAATAAGCCATCATATATTACCTTTTGTAACACTGAACTTAAAATATACGTTGAAAACCATTCTAATATGAGATCAGAAAATAAGAAGCTTATAAAAACAATACAAATATTAAAGCTTTTCATATTTATGTAACTGCCCTAATGTTATACAGCCATTTTTTACTGGTATTTTTATTTTAATGTATTATATTTAAATTTGTTATATATATTGTTATATTCAGATCTTTAATTTTAATGGCAGATAAAAGAACATATTGATTGCCACTGAAGTAAAAGTACTGTACCTATACATGGGAGTGTGATACAAATGCTCATTTTAGAAGAAATTAGCAAATACATTTTCAGTGTATATAAATACATTAAAGGGAATATCCTGGAAAAAACAAGACTTGTGCATTACATGAAATAATATTTATATTGTTACAGTTAGTTTGATACCTTTATCTCAAATGGTGTTGTTGTTTAATGGATTTGTATTATTGCATACATTAAAAGTTGTACAATTATTATAAAACACATAAAAGCTAAGAGTCTTTTGCAATAACAGGGATGTTTCTCTGGACATTTTAGTATTGGTTTCATGGTATATAATGTAATGTAGATAAATTGTTTAATTAATTTCTATGGTTAATTTGTATTGTATATTTTTTTATTAAGCCTTGTGCAACGTAAAGGGTATAAATGTATGTCTATCTGAGTTAGTTACGGCTCAAAACATGACAGGCGTTAAGAGTTTCATTCAGGGCCGGCTCTAGGCATGGGCAGGGGTGGGCTAAGCCCACACAAATGACTGCCTTGCCCACCCAATCAAAATTAGACAAAGATTGCGTTATATAAACCGAATGTCTAATGAATGTCAAACGTAAAACTAACTTTACCTCCGTCATCTACCTGACATTAGACATTCGGTTTCATTTCAACTATAATCTATATATTATGAGCATGCATTTTTTTCTGGAGTTGTCTGAATGTTTTGTCAAAGCATTTGACTTTCTGCAACATGTACAAAATTCAGAAATATTTTTTAAACTGCATCTAGACTTAGTCATATTACTCCAGTGTTAGAATCTTTGCACTGGCTCCCTGCATTGCATTGTCCCAAAAGCATCTGCCAACTGTCAAGGTCAGGTTACCAGACTTCTGAATGTTTGGTGTGTTTCATAAATCACGTTATAATAGTAGACATCACTTTATAATGGCTTGTGGAGTTTTCTCGTGACAGATTATATATACAGATGTGTATGTAATTTAGGATAGGCAAGTGTCAGAAAAAAGCCTATAATAATGTACGTATTTGAATTTTGGCTATTCTACAAAGCAGGCTACTGTAAATAAACTTACAATGAATCAAACAAAATACACATTATTTAGCAGTAGCATTAGACATCTTAATCTTAACAGAGGAATATTTGTTGTACAATGAATTTCGCGTATGCAATAAATCATATACTTGACCGCAGCGATACTGTTGTTTAAATCAATATCGTTTAGAGTGGACTTTTTGATGCATTGTGCTTGTGTCACAGAATTGTGCATCCATACACTTCTAATGTACATTATGCACTGTCAGTCAAACTTGAGGTTGTCAAAGTCATCTAAGATCTATGGGTGCGACATGCACATGCGACAATGTCTCAGGTTTATGTCACAGGTTTATGTCACAGGTTTGGCATGTGCCTTAAACATATTTTATAAACTAGAAAACCCTTTTTCATGCTGTGAATGGCACCACATGGAAGAGACATGTGCCAAGACCAGGTTTGGCATGTAAAGCTACAAGAAGATCAGCAAAGCTTTACTTATCAGTCAGAATACTGTAGCATGTGCCAAACATTTAATGGAACTGTCAACCATCTCAGATGTCATGTCACGTAATGTTAAAACCTCTCTCATTCATCGATGACTATGGTGGTTAATCAGCATTAGTTCACTGCATTATTTGGGAGAAAGCCAGGTTTAGAGTGGACTTTAAAATGATGATGCATTACATGGCCTGGCACCTCATTACCTCACAGAATTGTTGCATCCATACACTCCTAGTCGTAGATTGCGCTCCTGTCAGTCAAACTTGTTGGTTGTTCCTCAAACACGTCTAAGATCTATGGGTGACGAGGCTTTATCTTTCTATGCCCCTATCCTTTGGAATTCTTTGCCTCTTGAACTTAGGGAACTTCAGAATTATGATGGTTTTAAAGTTCAACTTAAGACATATTTTTATAAACTTGCATTTGCTTATTGAAGTTGTTTTGCTTTTTATTGTATTTGATTCTGAAGAGACAAGTTGAGCATCACTAATCCTGCATTTAAAGGCGGTCATTCTTGAAAATAAAGTGTATTATTATTATTATTATTATTCAAAGAGCTTTTACTGTCATTAATCATGGACATTCAGAAGTACTTCATAGTAGTTTTGTTGTCAAATCATTTTATCACCTGGGATAAAAATAATTCAGTTATAGAGGCAGGGCAGGGATGCATAGACCACAGATGAAATACCCCACCCACCACAAATGGTTTTGTGTTCATTATATATTATAATTGAGAATGACTTTTACTGTATTTTGAGAATGACTTTTACCACTTTTACCAGATATGGATCCGGACAGAACTCTGAGAACAAAACTTCACCAGCTGGAATGCCACTTCACCTGGGCTCTGATAAAAGATGATATAGATCTAAATGATCTTCTCAATAGACTGGATGAACAGATTAAGTTGGACCTCATAAAGAAAGAAAGACTTGCCCGAACTTACAGTGCTCAAGCATATGTTCAGTTCCTTCTGGGGTTTCACAAAAAGGCACATGACAACCTCATGACATCTGTGGAGCTACATGGAATGCCATGGGGATGAATTTCACAAGGCACTCATTGTCACTTATGGAAACCTTGCCTGGTTAAGCTATCACATGAAGAACTACACAGAATGTGAAAGCTATCTGAAGAAGCTTCATGAGATAAATGAAACCTTTCCAACTGAGTTTTCATCTGTTCCAGAGGTGCTTGGGGAGAAGGGATGGACTTTTCTTAAATTCTCACACAAATATTGCGATAGAGCCAAACAATGTTTCAAGAAGGCTTTAGATCTGGAACCTGAGGAAGGTGAATGGAATGCTGGTTATGCCATTGCTCTTTATCGCACAGAATACGAGAGTTTAAATACTTACGAGGATTCGACAACAATAAAGCAACTAAGAAGGGCCATTGACACGAATCCAGATGATGACGTTCTCAAAGTCCTCTTAAGCATGCGACTGATTGTTTACAAGAGGGTCGGAGAGGCTGAAAGCTTGGTCGAGAAGGCTTTAGAAAGATCTCCAGATCACCCACATGTCATGCGATATGTAGCAAAATTCTTCAGGAAACAAGGAAGTGTGGACAGGTCAATTGTTCTTTTGAAGCGAGCGCTTGAACGGTCACCCAATTCAAGTTTCGTACACCATCAGTTAGCTCTTAGTTATAAGCTGAAAAAGATCCAAGTGCTGCAGGAGGGAAATCACCATGCAAAAGGGTCAAGAGTTCAACAGATTCGCGATCAATGCATCTATCATTTAGAAAAGGCCACCAGCTTGACAGCCTCCTTCATTTCTGCAATGAGTGATCTAGCGCTGCTGTACGGAGAAAACCACGACATGTCACGGGCTGAGGAGCTGTTTCAGGTCACATTCAAAGCAGCCGAAGAGAAAAACGACAATCTACATGTGGTACATTTTTATTATGCCATATTCCAGCTGTACAGCCACAGATGTGAGCAGTTAGCAATCAAACACTTCATGGAATGTCTGAGGATGAGCCTGGATTCGATTGAAGGGAAGAAAAGTTCCTACAATTTAAAGAAGATCGCTGACAGACGGATTAAGAGAAACTCGCTGGAAGGGGAGGCATATGGGATACTAGGGTTCCTTCATAAGATAAAAGGGGAGAAACATCAAGCCATTGAGTGCTATGAGAAAGCTTTGAGTTATGAAGACAATGATGAGTTCCTCAGTAACCTTAGTGCACTCAGGCTGTCCTTACAGTAAAGTCATCACATATTATGTGCTTACACTATCAGATGCACATTATGCAATACGCATTTGGGTGTACAACATGTACTGACACTTTATGTTTATTTATTCTATAACTGTTTAATGGAGATTAAGATAAAAATGATTAGAAAAGATCTAATATATTGCATCTTTATGTTTATGTTCTAAGATTATTGGCTAAAAATATTTTACAGTATTTCTAAACTGTCATTACCCAAAAGGGACACATTACACTAAGAGCTTAAAAGTTGAAAAAAAAAAATAATAATTGTATAATGCATATTTGGTTTTATGTTTTTCTTTATTTTCAGATCCCTATGTGAATAAAATGATTGCAAGTAATTTTATGCTACACGTTCCCTCCATGAAATAAAAATATATCAGGTACTGGTAAAATAAAACATTTACATTTTAACCTATGATCCTGCCCACACCTCAATCATTAGACAGCAATACAATGTAAATGACAGCCTGACACAAGGACATTCAATTGAGTCCTTAACTTGTCAGCTGCAGAGTGTCACATGTGTGTATTTGATTACATTGTGAGGTGTGGACTGAGTGGATCACATTTCATTCTGGCACAAAGTCTGCACTGTATTAAAAGTAAATCTCTCTACATAGTTGTTAATGGAGACATACAGCATTTAAACTCATGGTGATTTTTCCTTACAACACAATTTCTGCAGGTCCTTAATGAAAAGGCTATGCCATAAGTCTATTGCATTTACCATTGTTCTTTATAATATTTAAGTATTTTAGCATCACGGTGACACGTTTTGCAGCTCTTCAAGTAAATGAGTTTGTGTTTTGTTTTTAATTCCTTGTTTTATTATTATTTGCAATGTCTATTTCACTTCCTTTTATGTAAAGCACTTTGAATTGCCACTGTGTATGAAATGTGCTATATAAATAAACTTGCCTTATTGCCTTGCCTTACACAAAATGCATATAAAATAAACTGTTATAGAACCAAGATAATATGACTTAAGTCTAAGTGGACCACAACAAAATTGTTCTAAATGTCTTATTTTGTGTTCAGTAGAAGATATAAACTCATACAGGTCTGGAACAGCTTGTGGGTGAGAAAATGATGACAGCATTTTCCATTTTGGGTGAACTGTCCCTTTAAACTGTTTACTCAGTGCAGCTGAAGACAAACCAATAAATAACTGACCCAGCTGGATTACGTGGGATATGAGAAAATAAGTTAAAAAAAGCTAATTAATCTTGAGCACAACTGTGATTAGGTCCAAAGGCAGGCTTACAAATATATAACTTTTTGGTATGCCACATGTCTTTATTCACTAAGTGCTTGCTGAGAAGGCCTGGGTCGTTATGTTGCCATGAAACTTTTATAGATGAGTGGAATGCAGGATTTGACAGCAACCTGAACAAGCAAAGTACAATTACTACATATGTAATCTATTTTAGGATGTCACGAGTAGCTCCTAGAAAGCATGATGTTTCTGGATTTGATATGCCTTTTGTGCATCTCGGAAAGCGAAACTGGCAAGCAACTGAACGGGCATGACGCATCTATCAGGAAATGAAAGTTAAAAAGGATATAGGCTACTGGGCTGAAACATCGCTATCCCATACTTTTCCACAAGCCTGAAAGGATGTCAGAGATGAGGTGAGCGCCTTTTCTAAATATGAACTAAAGATGTCTGTCTTGATTATCTGAAACTAAATGACAAACGGTAGCCTAATGATAACAATAGCAGGGAAGTTTTGTTATCTGGCCGGAAGACCGCAGAAGAGCAGAAATCTGCTCATGGTCGGGTTTCAATTAAGTTTTAACTTTGTAGAGTACCCTCCTGAGGCGACAGAAAAGTTGTCTCCGTGCAACAATAGGGTTTACAACAAAAAAAACGTATACAAATATATAATAAAAATAATAAAGTATAATTTCATGTCACGTTTACGATATGGTAATGAACGTTAAATAAAAGACTGGTATCATTTGAATCAGAAGGCTCTCTTGCTCCATTTGATATAACAACCACAAAAGCTTTTTTTTATGAAATGTTCATGTCTGATCAGGAATAACTCGTTACCAGCAACTATGACGCTGCAGCTCTCTCCTGATTTCTGTTGAAACCTTTGGAAGATGCATGCCGATAGATAGATAGATAGATAGATAGATAGTAGGGCTGAAACTATTAGTCGACATTATCGACAACGTTGACAATAAAAAATTGTCTACAAATATTTATGTTGTCGAGTAGTCGTTTGATCTCATATGACCGTCCTAATGGAAGAGCCTGCAATACTGCGTGTTGACCAGCGTAGCGCTGTAGCACGAGACAGTAATCCTGATGCAGTTCGAGAAAAGAAAAGACACGGCGTTTTCTCCTCAACAACAAACAAAACAACAGTTTAAACAACAAAAACTGACAGCGCTGAGAAAGTGATGTTTGCATGAGCTCTTAAGTTCGGTACTTAAGTAAAGCAGTCACATCACGTTTATTTATATAGTACTTTATGCTATAGATTGCCTTAAATCAAAAAAAGCATCTTATCACTTACCTTTATTTTGTTTCTTTTTCATATGACTTACAAAATTAGATGTTAGTTATTTTTTATATATCTAATTAAATGGAGATTAAGAGAGTTTCTCTGTCATCTAATTTTGTGTGCCAAATATATCTATTTATATCAAATGAATTGGTAACGCTTTTACAGTAAGGTGTTATAATGTATCACCTAACATGAATAAACAATACATTTATTACACGATTAATCTTTGTTAATGTTATTTAATAAATACAGTCGTTCATTGTTAGTTCATATTAATTCACAGGTCATTAACTAATGTAAACAAATACAACTTATGATTTTAATAATGCATTAGTAAATGCTGAAATTAACATTAACCAAGTTTTATAAATGCTGTATAAGTATTGTTTATTATTAGATCAAGTCAACTAATGTAGTCAACTAATGTTAGCGAATGAAATTTTATTTTAAAGTTTTAGCAATTTATTGTGTAATAATTGTATTTAATTACATATGTGTTCCAGGAGCACAAAAGCAGTCTTAAGTCGCTGGGGTATATTTGTAGCAATAACCAAGAATACATTGCATGGTTTAAAATTATCAATATTTATTTTATTCAAAATATCATTAGGATATTAAGTAAAGATCATGTTCCATTGAAGCTTAGTTTGATTAATATGCATTGCTAAGAACTTCATTTGGACAACTTTAAAAGTGATTTTCTCAATATTTAGATTTTTTTTAGCATCTTCAGATTCCAGATCTTCAAATAGTTGTATCTCAGCCAATGTTAACTGATGGACTGGAGGGGTGTGGATTACTGTGATGTTTTTATCATCCTAACAAACCATTCATAAATGGAAAGCTTTTTATTCAGCTTTCAGGTGTATTGATTTTCAAAAGCTGAAGTGATTACATTTATTTATTTAAATCATGACAAAACAGGAGCATTTTAAGTATTTATTGAAACAACATAAATGTTTTCAAGCATAAAACAAAATAAGTGGGCTGTTTAGTCAAAAATATAACATTTAAGCTATCTTATCAAACTTTTCACCAAACAAGTAATGCCCACACAAAGGAAATGTTTAAAATCCATTTGAATGTTAAATATAATTAATAATAATAATAATAATACAAAACTACTGATAATTTGAAACAGTGGATCATTTTTATGCAAAAAAAAAAAGTTTTCCTTACGTTTAACAGCACATTCTATATAAACTTTAAGAGGTTTGAACTGGCCCAAGACTTTGCAGACATCATCTTCAGATACAATCAAAACGTCCAATGGGTTCAAAGACAATGTTCCCTATTCCTCCTTAACAGCAAAGATGGTGTTAGAAGCCCCTGGTGGCTGGCTGCAATACATGTCATAAACCCCGCCCTCTCCATGTAAACGAATGGGACTTCAGTCAAAAAAAAAAAAAAAATGACACTTCCAATACAATTTTCGGAAATGTGGTTTTGGTAATTTAAGGTAGTTGTTATCACGCTGATATATGTTCAATTGTGTGATAAGTTTTTGCTATAAAAACTGGGCGTGTCGTTATGGTTGATTGGGTCTGCGGGAGTTTGGGCAGGAGTTTGATACTGCGACTCCACCTCACGACACTACAGCGCAGACTCGGGCTCCAAACGAATCTCTACTGTGCAGACTCGGGCTCCTCTAAAGCACTTTGAATTATATAATGTACACATATATAAATGTGTGTGTGCGTGTAATTAATTACTGTGGAAAGCTATCACTACATATAAACATCCAGACTGATGATTTTGTCTGTGGTGGTGGTATTTATATTATTATTTAATAAACAATATTTAATATACAGTATTTTTGTTGTATATTATTTAAAACTAAATATTTAAGTGAGCGGGTGTTCACATGGGTGCTGCTTAAGTATAATATGAAGACATTCTGTTAAAAGGCAAAATCGGTTATTTTTATTCTTTCAACCAATTAATAATTCTTTTTTTGTTTAGTTCAATCCAGGACAGTTTAAAATCGAAACTGGATCAGCTGGAGTGTCACTTCACTTGGGACATCAAAAAAGAGGATCTAGTCTTGATAGATATTCTCAATAGGCTTGAGGAACAGGTCAAGATGCGTCTAGGGAGGGAGCAAGGAGTTGCACGAACTCACTGCTCTTTAGGATATGTGAAATTTCTTCTTGGGCGTAAAGAAGAGGTCCTTACTCACCTGATACAATCTGAGACACTCATTAAAGAAAACCTTGGTCTCAACTCTGACAAGACTCTCATTGTCACCTATGGGAATTTTGCCTGGATAAACTACCATATGAAGAACTACACAGAGAGTGAAAGTTACCTGATGAAACTTCAAAAGATAAATGAAACATTTTCAGCTGAGCCTTCCTCTCTTCCAGAGGTGCTTGGTGAGAAGGGGTGGGCCTATCTTAAATTCTCTCACAAATATTATTACAAAGCGGCAGAGGTTCTTCAGAAGGCTGTGGAACTGGATCCAGAAAATAGCGAGTGGAACGCTGGTTATGCAAAAGCTTTGTTTCGCACTGAAGCTGGTTCATTATGCACTGTGGATTCACCTGCAATCAAGCAGCTGAGACAGACCATGGACATCGACCCAGATGATGATGCCTCTAGAGTTCTTCTGGGAGTTAAACTTTTGCTATGTTCCAAAGAGTTGATGAGTGAGTCTGAGAAACTGATCGAGACAGCTCTGAAGGGCTCTCCAGAACATCCACATGTCATACGATATGTTGGGAAATACTTCAGGAATCAAGGATTTGTAGACAGGTCAATTGCACTGCTAAAGAAAGCACTTGAAACATCACCAAATTCAGGTTTCATACACCATCAGTTGGCAATGAGCTACAAGACCAAGAAAATTAATTTACAGAAAGAAAAACGAGGAGTAAATAAGCCAGAGATAAATAATGCACGAAATCAGTGCATTTACTATTTAGAAAAGGCAACTTCTCTAAAAGATTCCTTTATCCTTGCCATGTGCGAGCTTGCACTTCAATATGGAGAGAAACGTGATCTACCCAAGGCAGAGAAACTGTTTGACAGAACATTTAAAACAGCTAGAGAGAAAAATGATAGTGTGCATGTAGTACATTATTTCTATGCAGAGTTCCAGCAGTATAGTAACAGATGTGAGGACTTAGCAATCACCCACTACAAGCACTGTTTGGAAATGAGTCCACATACTTGTGAGGGGGATAGAAGCGCAAAGAAACTGAAGAACATTGCCCAGAGATATATCAACGATAACCCAGATGATTGGAAGGGCAATGAAATACTGGGATTCATTTATCAAATGAAAGGGGAAATGTTTGGGGACACAAAGAGCTATGCAGCCACTTCAGGCAATGACGAGGATGATGAGTCCCTCAGTAATCTTTGTGAGATTAATTGTAAAATATAAACTTTTTACTAGAATGCAAAATCAATGGTTAATGGAAAAACAATGGGCCTTATTTGTGTATTTATGTGCAAAGAAAACATGCACAAACATTTTGTTACTCTTGTTCTAATGTTAATGAATCTAGGTGGTTCCAAATGAGAGTGAGTCTGTCTCTGCAGCTGATTTGCATAATCATGCCCAAACTATGTGCAAATAAGGCATTTCCATGTAGCTTTTCCCACATATTCTTGCTTTTCACTCTTTCTCACACACACTGAGTGCATGTTGGGGGGTCTTTGAGTATGGCATTCTCAAAACCAGTTGAAGACAAACTTTTTTTAATTAGTTTAATATTGTAGGCTATTGGGCCTAAATGTCATGCATTCAGAATGCATTTTTGCACATAATTCATTAATTCTGAAAATGCTCGAAACTAGTGTGGATAGTGAACAAGGCTTAATGTGAAACAAGACTTATTGTTATCTTTTAATTGTTACCTTTTACATGACAGATCTTTTTTATTTATTCAGTCATAATTATAGTATATTGTACTTTCACCTGTTGTAATGCAGTCTTTCAGAATAGTATAATGTATTCAGATCTATTAAAAAAAATAGCCTCGTTGAACATAAATCTGGGTGTAGAGAATAATTATTTTAATAAAAACAGCTATAAAAACAAAAAAATAATGCAGCCCTGTTAATCTTCATTCATATAGATTTTGTAGTGGTGTTTTCTTTCATTCATATTAATTTTGCTGGCGTACTTCATTTTTAGGAAACTGTATGTCAGGTGTTATATCTTCTGATTATAATTTACTCATCTTTTCTCTGTATTTCAGTTTCCTTGCCTCTTAACAAGTTGCTTCTTGATAAAGTCATTATGTTGTTTCATTTTAAGTTTGTTATTGAAGTTATTATCTTTATTGCATAATAGACTCTGGATATTTAATCCCTTATTAGTTATACAAAACAAATTTTCATGAAAGCATGAGATTTAAAGAGCTGAAGATACAGAGAAATGCATGTGTCCGTTGAATCAGATAATGTTATTGACAAAAAATATTGTTCATATACTTATCCTACTACAGGGGCTTTGTTTAAAATACCGGGTATTGTTGAACAGTGGTTTATACATGGATGATATTGCAGTTTGATATTGATATTGTACTTTGTTTTCTTTTTAGAAGTGACACATTTTTGTCCCTCTGTTAGCTTTTGGGTGTTTTTCTGTTTTCTTACCTTTTGATAAGTTGACAAGTTCTTATGATGGTAATTATTCATGATGGTTGATTTGAATGTCACTAAATGTATTTATTGTTTTGCAATTTATCTTATTATATGTTCCACAGAATAAAAAAATAATACATATTGGGAACAAAATGATAGAATTTCATTCGGATGAACTGTAACTTTAAGTGCAATAGTTGCATTACTTTTAAACGTGTATTACTTGGACAAATTAACAAATAAATAAATCATATAAAAACAAACTGCTTTCTGTGCACTGGATGTTAAGAATATTGATAAAGGCCGGTGTTTATTCTTTTATCAGTAACTATTATGTAAATCACAGTTCATAATCTTGAAATGTGAAAATATATGATTTTTTTTCCTATAAATAATATATATATATTTACAATGGTTGTATGAAGTCTGTTTTTAAAACGGTTTTCATGTTTTTAAAACCTATGAAACTAATTACTGTTTAGCAGCTAATAGTTTAGTAATTCACTATTACTAAACATTTAGTTGAGAATGTCAACATTGAATTCTAAAGGTTTTAGGCATTAGTCCCATGTGTTAGTAGCATACATCAGAATTTTGTAAACTCTAGAAATAATTTGTTATCGGAAGAATCATTGATGTACTGCTTAGATGTATCAAACTTGTGATCATAACAAAATACATAACTTAATAAAAATGTCAGACCGTGACATGTACCATTTATATCTGAATTAAACAGTTCAGACCATCAAGATATTATCTAGGGATCAGCACTGCCCTCTACTGAACTAAATAACATTCTTAGCTTCACTAAGAATGACTTTCATTTGAAATTGTATAGAGGAAAACTCAGTGACTGCTTACACATTATTATGAAATTTGAGAGATGGAGAAAATACATAAAAAAACCTTGGTGTGTGTGCATTTGAAGTTTTCTAATGTAGATGAGAACAGAAAGTCAATAAGAGGCACATGAGCATTTTTATACACAAACAATACCTCTGTCAATTAAACATTATTACTGATTATATATACTAACAAAATTTGATTAAACAAAGAACTAGGCAAATAAAAACAAAATACAAATTGTTATCCCAATGCTATGAAGTGGCTGGTATAATTATCATCAAGTCTTTTTCTTTAGAAGTATAATAGTCTACTTCACATATTTTGCCTTCACGTGACACCAATGTTGGGTCTTTGCTCAGACTGTTCTTTTGGTTTCTCTGACAACGGCGAATGACAGCGACTGAGAACAGCAGGAGAGAACTGGAGATCAGGGCAAACCCACTCAGAAAGAATGTCGCCGTGTAAGTCCCTGTGGTGTCTACCAACCAACCTATGAAACAACAACAAGAAAAGAGAGTTCAGAGGTTTTTTAAAGCAACCTTTATCCTTCTAAGAAAACAACTTTTAATGTGGTGAAATGGGAACAGTTCGGCTGGTTAATGCGTCTCTGTACGTTAATAGTTAACCAATTATTGGACTATTTTGAAAGAACCTGTCATTGCAAAGTGAAAATTGTGCTTAATGGTTTTCTTTAAAAAACATTCCAGGTCATCTTTAACATAATTATTACGTACTGCATCTAGGACGTGTTATTGATTACCACAGAAAATAAAAACTCACTCAATGTTTAATATTATAATAGAACTTCGAACTGACCAAAATCAAATAATTTATCAAATCTTACCGCCAATGGGTGGGCTGACCAGATAGGGAATAGCGTGGAGAAAGAACACAACTCCAAGAGCTGAGGACAGGTATGTTGTCCCTACAACATCTGATGTTACAACAGGAATGAGGGCTACATAGGCACCATCAAAGTACCCATAGAGCACAGAGAAGGGCACCAGCGAGACAAATGTGCGCAAGAGAGGGATAAAAAGACAGCATAGTCCCTCCATTCCCACAGCAAACATGTAGCATATTTTCCTGTACTTCTTCAAACACCTGGGAGAGATACAGAAAGTGTTAGTCAGCATGATCAGCAAACCAACAATCTGTCTGTTTTTCTAAAACCTGGGCATTTTTTGTATCTTTTTGACCTCTATTAATCATTCATCAGACAAAAAGCCATGACATGTACACTCTTGTAAATTGTGACTAAGCTGGGTCAATGAAAAATTAAGAAAAATACACTTTTTTTAAATCTAAAAACATGTTCTTGTTTTAGAAAACCTTTTACATCATTTAAAAAGGCTTAAATTTAATGACTCTAAATGTGTAAAATTATAATTACACCTTGAATATGAGTGAGTATTCAAATTTGAATAATTACTATTTATTGTTATTATTTATCTGTCATTAATATTATTTTCTTCAATTTTTTGTTTTGTCGTTTTAGTGAATTTTTGAAACCAGGACAGTTAATAAAATAATATAAAATTAATTTCAATACAGAAATGAAAAATATGCTCATCAGTGAATAGGTTAATTCATGTTAACTAATGCTAAGCTAATTGCATGCGTATTAAGATTTGAAAAGTCTCAATGTCATTGACCCAGTGTTTTATTAAAAAAAACAAAATATGATGATTAAATCTTAAGTTAAAGAAGAAACAAACAACATGTGGCTAAGTCAATAAATGACCCATTCCTGTTTTTGACTGTTATGCAATACCCACACAGCACAACCTTGTTGAAAAAAACAGCATATGTTGGTTAGGTATGTTTTAAAGCATGGCTGCTGGTTTGAGCTGGTTTAAGCTAGTCCTAAGATGGTTTAAACTGGTCCGGAACTGGTTTAAGCTGGATCTTAGCTGGTCATGTGCTGGTCATAAGAAACTAGCTCCTGCTCAGTTCCAGCTTAGGAGTTTAAACCATCTTATGTCAAGCCAAGAACCCACTTAAACCAGCTAAGGACCAGCTTAAACCTGCTAAAACCAGCTCAGGACCAGTTTAAACCAGCTTATGACCAGCTAAGGACCAGCTTAAACCAGCAGTCATGCTTCAGAACATACCTAACCAACATATGCTGGATTTTTTAACAGGGAAAACAACATACCTCATGTCAGTGAGCCAGCCAAATGTGATGTTGCCAACGATGTCAATGACCCCTAGTATGGACATCAGGAAGGCAGCATGCTGATGACCAACACCTACATCCAGCGCGTATGGTACAAGGTACACAAATGGCAGACTGCACCCGCTGGCTAGCAGCAGGAAGGAGCCTGCCAGCACCAGGAAGTCAGGCATGAGCAAAAAGTGGTATTCCTGCATGGACTGAAGACACCGTTGTTTAGAGTCCACTTCTAATTTGTCATCCACAGCCTTCCCCGTAGGAACGATGTGCGGCTTAACACCATACTCGCACTCTGAGTCTACTGGAAGAGGACAGGCCTCCTCTTCTTTTAGAATGATAGGCCGTAACAGAGCTCCACATACACACAGGTTAGACACAAAGCCCCCTAAAATAAGGAGGGCCCCTCGCCACGAGTAGTGTTCAATTAGCAGCTGCACTACTGGGGCCAGGATGAAGGTCCCGATGCCACTGCCAGACATGGCAATGCCATACGCCAAAGCCTTTCTCTCACAGAAATAAATACCGACCATGGCAATAGCTGGAGTGTAGCAAAGGGAGAAGCCAAACCCTAAAAAAACAATATAAAGTATAGAATAGGAAATATAGAAATATAGAAAGTATAGAATATGGGTCTGTAGGTCAGTGTTTTATTCTTACCAGTTAACACTCCCAGGGTAAGGTAAAGATATTCCAGACTGGTTGCGAAGGAGCTGAGGACTAAACCAATGGAGGCCAGGAATCCTCCTAGTATTACAGCTACACGGCATGACAACCGATTCCCGATCAGGCTTCCGAGTGGAGCTGCAAAAGCAACATGTGAATAAACATATTGTGCAAATCATATTGGACAATTTTATAGAAAATAAACACATTTTAAATAATATTTACTGTAAGATTGTCACGGAGGAGGATACACGAACATGTAGATGAGGAGTAAACTCAAATAATAGTCTTTAATGTAACGTTAGACAAACAAGGCTGGGCAGGACAAGGCAAAGCTGACACAGACAGGAACACCAGGGAGTAATGAGTAGATCAGATGACACGAAACTGAACAGGCAGGAACTTAAATACACAGGTTAATGAAGCAAACCCAGCTGGAACAGACTTAACTAATGATTCACATTAAACAAGGACAGGGAACAAACCATATATGGACACAATAGGCGGGAACATATGACACACACAGACAGAGGACTGACAAAGATGGGTTTCCATCCATGTCCACTACTATACATTCAATTTGGGACCAATTTCTTTATAGACATTGATATTTGTATAGATTAGAAGGTGGAATAGATTTAACAAACGTGACAGTAAAACGTTGACATAGTTACAAAATATTTATTTTTTAATTAAATGCTGTTCAAAATTGATAAGAAATGTTTCTTGAGCACCAAAACCAGCATATTCTGAAGGATAATGTTACTCTAAATACTGAAATAATGGCTAACGAAAATTCAGCTTTGCCATTATAGGAATAACATTTGAAAATATATTTAAAAACATAAAATAGTTATTTTACATTTTAATAGTATTTCACAATATTAATTGTGTTATAATTGTTACAATAGTTATAATAATTGTGTATTTAATATCATTTGTGTATTTCTGAGAAAGTTTCTTATAAAAATGCCGGATGGAAACAAGAAGATATGTATGTGGATTTTTTGTTCAATAAGAGGGCATAAACTTCAACAAAAACACATTTCTGGAATAAATTTAAATTCACATCAAAAATGTCAAGTGTCATGCTTCCAACCACTAAGCAAACATAATTTCATCAGGTTCTTTTGTCTGTTTGAAATGGCCACTAATTTAATACATTACACATTTTGCAAAATTATATTAAACAACATTCGTTACAATAAATATATATATATATTTTATTTAATTAAACAGTCATCAGTTTCATCAGAAGTGGCCATTTTTTTATGTTGAGCACGGGATGGAAATGCTTCATTTGGTAATCATCTTAATATTGTAATAGTTGTAATATTGGGAATATTCCACTAATTAGCCGCTATGTGCCTCTACAACTATGTGCCTCTACAAACTCCTGCATGGCCCATATCAAACATATCAGCCTTGTTATAAAATGTAACATATCAGCCAAACACGATATTAGAAAGCTTTAAATAATAACAACAGCTTTTCGTACTTCTTATTTTTTTTTACTAGTCAGCCATCTAAAGACAGCCCTTCCTTAATAATGTAAGTCTTAAGATTGCTGTACTATCAACAGCAGACAGCACTGGGTGTAAGGAAAGCAAACAGGTCTGTTTTTGGGTCAAGCTTGCGACACTGATGTGTCCTCTCAAGATGTTCGCTGTGTGTTGCTGACTTCAAGAGAATGTTTTCAGCCTCCCACAGGCTGCAGGTCTTTTTTAGTGTCTTATGTAACGGTATAGTCTCAGATTAACCAACTCTGTGACCAATTAAGAAAAGAGAATTTGTAACTGCCGGAATCCCTACTTCAGACCGGGCCAATAATGATAACTGTGATACACTATTGTACACAATGACTTTAGTGTCCAAAATAATCATTACATACCACACAGCATGGTTGTGCAATCTACTAATGAATGGATCCATGCCGTCCCAGAGTAATCTCTTGCAAAGTACATCTGAAACTCAACGAAGAATAAGGAGATGCATCTGGAAAAGAGAAAAAGACAACTCTGATCAGACAAAACACACAACACAAGTTTGTGGTCTTTGAAGGACCATATTGTGACCTAACAACATTAAAGTCCAGTGCCATTCACAGTCAGTAAAACGAACAGCCGAGCGGATCGTGGGTGCCTGGATATGAAGTGCTGAGACGAGGTAATGAGGCACAAGCCTCCGCAGTGCCTGTTCTGCACCTGAACAAACAAAACTAGATCACCATGCAGTTCAGTCGGTTCAGAGCACAGAGTGGGTATGACAGCCCGAAACTCTCACGTCTTTCGCCACTAAGGCTGACGTGTCTGGCCATCAGCCATCAAAGAAGGAGATGTCCTTCAGTCAACTGTTCCAGACAGTAAAAAAAACAGTCAGCAAAGCCAAGATACACACACATAAATAGATAAATAACACACGTGTGGATGATAAGAGCTTTCAAACGGGTTAAAGGCAAAGAAGAGAATATCCATAAGATAAAAAAGAGGCTAAAAAGGCATTTTTTTTATCCGAAGACCACCGGCTGCCCTTTAAGCTCTAAAAGAGTTTCATCATCTGGTACATCTCTAGTTGATTATTACCACTTATCTCAACAGGACTTAATAAATGGTCAGAAGAGTCCTTGTTTAAGAGGCGAGAGGTCACAAACTCTTTTGTTTCCACCAGCCAGCTTGCAATTTCATCTTACCAACATCATTAATGGATTTGCAGACCTGTTCTTCAGGTTCTCGCATTTCACACCTTTCCATGTCAGTCATGTACTTGAACATTACAATTGAACAAAAACATAATTATAAAACGTAGTCAGTTCAGCACGTTCCTTGCCTGAGGGGTAGAGACAAAATACTGCTGAAAAGAACAGCTTGTTCAAAGCAGTATAAAAGGAAAGAATCTCAACATATTACAGAAAAAACATCGCAAGTGGGTTAACATAACCAAATAAGTAAAAACACCCAAGAGTTGCAGGCCTTTTGATGAAAAAAAACAACAACTCTGTGTTATCTATGTTCATGTGTGAAGGCCTGAAAGTTGTTTACAAGTCTGTCAAATGTAACCTGATCTCAAAGGCTGCCTCAGAAATATCAGATAGCGCTTGTCACTTTGTGAACCAGTGACTTATTCTAGGTAATTCTCAGCGTGGAATGAACTAAATATAGTTGTGTCTCGTGCACTGTACTGTACTAAACAAAAGTATGTACTATTTAACAGGTTAAACCCATTTGAGAAACAAACCATGACAATATTTGGTACTGAATATTGTATGGTTTAATTATAGCTGAAAACCCACCTCGCTAAAGTTAGCTTAACATTGTTCTAGTTCTACACAGGTATGAACAACAGCATATGCCTTCCAAAACGCTTACCTTGTAACAGCTCTCGTGCAAACAGTTACCACAAAGCAGCCAGCCACAATCATCCATCCCCATCCTCCATCAGGAGGAAGGACCCCTCCTTTCTTCTTTTCCTGAGTCATGGAGTCTGTACTTCCTACCGCTTTTATTTCCCACAAACTCCAAAACTCCCGGTCCCAAACACACGTTGCACCTCTCTGCCGCCACACTAACACTTGTCATAGAATTCCTTCTGCAGATGTGAGGCCTGGTCAGTGACTCTGCTGAGCGCAAGATGACACAGACAACAAAACAAGCAGGAATAAGTAACAAGCTCAGCTAAAATGATTAACAGGCACAAAGGGTGATGACATGTTATGTAAGTACTCAGAAAATGTGACATCTTCCAGGGTTTAGGGCTCCTTTTTGTTCCTACAAATGATTCACAGTGAAAAGTGAAATGACGCATGAATGCATTCATGGGAAGTGTTTATGAGAGAGCCCACAATTAAGCTGACGGGTTGCCAAATTAACCTGAGACCTTGCAGAATGCCTTCCTGACTCCTCTTTCCCAATTAAAAAGCTGGTTATTTCCCCTAAATATCATCCAGTTTTCGAAGTCATAAAGAGCTACAGTAAAAACATTAAAATGTGGCCATGTACAGTACACAATGTACACTGTCAGGATAAGATGATGCCAGTTTTTCCCCCTCTTATTATGCAACTGAACTTGTACTGTAGCCTATAGTTTATGACTCTTCCTAATTATCAAATAGGTTACCTTAGAGAGTTTTTAGAAGATTAAAAATAATAGCAAATGATTACATTTGGCATAGTTAAAACACAATATTGTTATTGTTATTAGAGATGTATTCTTTGTCTTTAAAAGAACGCGTCAAATCGCAAGAAAATGAATAAGTCCTTCTAATAATTAAAGTAAAAACACTGAGAACGTTTCATGTCGTGTTGTTTTTCTTTTAACAATATAAATTCACCAGTGCACGTCATTCGCTTGATGAAACCAGATGTTTGAAAAAAGACTAAAAGTGCTACAAAATAAAGGCACGTACCATTTTATAAAACGACCGCAAACACGGTCCAAACTTCCCCCATTCAACTCCTGTGCAATCGCATGAGCCGGTCCAGACGTTTGAAACTCTTCTGCACATTCGTTTAATTGAGTTGGTGCTCGATGTTCATCAACTTCCTGCGGCTTCCAGCGGACTCTGCAGCGGTCGGACTCGGAACATCAAGACCAGGGTACATTGACATGTTTAGACGTGCGAGCAGTGAACCTATTTACCTTTGACTCCACTCCCCCTACACGTGAAAAGAAAATTATGCAAGTTGCCTATGCATGGCAGGGCATAAGTGTGAATTTCCCTCTTTAGCTTGCAAAACTGGCTGATTGGGAGTTGCCCTAGTTTCAGTTGCTGTCGAAGAACAACGCCACGGTTTACAAACGTGCTCAGCATACAGCAATTTATCATTTCATAAGTACTATCTCTCAGGCCAACCTGTTTTTCACTTCTGATAAATACATTTAGAATTCTGTAACTATTCAATAGCCGTGTAGAACGATCTGTCAACCTAGTAAAATAAAGATTAGCTTATTGGCCACTTTTTCAAGAAAATACCACTTGTCTTTTTTCAAAATTTCAAATTTAATTAAATGTGTTTCTTGGCGTGCTGTCGAACGATTAAACGCATCCAAAATACAAGTTTTTGTTTACATAATATGTGTGTGTACTCTCTATATTTATATATATATATATATATATATATACATACACAGGCACGTGCACACATAGACATAAAAGGGGGCTTGAGCACCTGCCCTTTTTTTCCTCGAGTAAAGTGCCCTTTTTTCTGGGGAGTTTTTATTTTATTATATTTTTTTTATGAATATATGTGTGCGTGTGTGTTTCTGTTTGTGCACAGCTTTCCCTGTTAAACAAATAAAAAAATCTAAATATCAGGTCGGGTCAGGAAATGAGACTGTCGAGTTCCGATGCCTTTCTCCCCTCCGTGTCTCGGCGCAGGCGCGCGCAGCACAGCAGTGTAGCACACACAGATCGGCACATGCACATCACAGACACGCAGAGAACCGCAGAAGTGAAGCCCTCCCTCCTTCTCCAGTTGTGTTTGTCTTGGTGTGGAGGTGAGTGGTGATAAACAAAAGACTAAGCTACCTGTGCCTCGAATTTACAGCTAATTATCCAAAAGACAAACAGCAAATATAATTCATTTGTCTTCCTAACATCCATGAATCATGAGAGCGCTACCATGTAAGTTAGCTGAAGTTTAGCTGAGGTAATAGGAAGTCTAGTAGGTTAGACAAGTGTGTCACTGCATGATTCAGTTTATTAAAATGCATTTAGATTAAGAATGATCACAAAATTCAAGATATGGGGGGCAGAAATGTATATATTGGTATAATTTCATATAGTTAATCAGTATCACGCGAATACTGACTTTTTTATCCACCAAAAAGCAACATGATTACAAATGCGATATTGATTTCATACAGCAGTTCAATAAATAAGAATTTAATATTAACACACTTACGTTTTAGACACAATATTGAGTGTTTTTTTCTCTATTTCGCTAACAAATATAATTTCAATTTGCGTCTCTGAGCAACAACTGTTTTGTTCCTGATTGAATCAATCTTTAAATGATTCGGTTCAGTCGCAATGACTCACTTATTAACAGTGACTTGCTGCCACCTACTGGCAGTTTTCATTTCACATTTAAAGTAACTTTTCATTTTTTTTTTTTATAATTTCAAATATCAGTATTCAAAGTTTTATGTTTAAAATATAAAAACCGTATTAATGCATTTGTAACTGCAGGTTAAATGCATTCGTGTCCTGCATTAGACGGTGTGTAAATGCATCTAAATGCCACTTCTAATGCAGCTTCTGTGTTTTCTCTGCAGTGCAAAGATTAATTTAGTCAATACTGATTTAATTTGCTTGGTAACATCTTAGATGACTTATTCTAATTGACTGATTCAATTGAAGAATTTTACTGAAAATATGATACACACTCATGCAGGGCTTTATAAAGGTAAAAATGCCCATGAAAGGTAAAAAATCTATTTAAACTTATTGGAAAAGATTCATTTCTATCACTGCTGTGCACTGATCACCACAGAATATGCAGAATATCAAAAACTTTAGGAGTCAGCTGTCCACGGTAGTCCTTAAGATATCAGCACAATAACACAATCAGCAAAATATTGTCTATCGTTATCGATAAAATCCCAGAAATTATTGATATATTTTTTGTCAATATCGCACATCCCTAATATATTTAACATTTTGTTTAGAAAAAAAAAATGAGATGTGCTCTTTTTTCCACTTGAGCCCCTGACCCTCAAAATGTCTGCACGTCTCTGCACATACAGTATATATATTGAAAATATTTACGTTTATATTTATATTCATATAATTTATAATATATATATAAATATATAAACAACATATTTTTATGAAATATCTACATGCATGTGTGTATTTCTATATACATTATAAATATGCACAGCACACATACATATATGATGTAAACAAAAACCTACGAACATTTTTTTTGTCAGTGAAATATGAAACAGCTGAATTACCTGGATGACCAATCTGAAATAGTGTTAATTAAAAAATGAAAAATTCTATCATCAAACTTTTTACTTTTCAAACCCAGACTTTCATTAATCTTCCAAATTGGATATATATTGTTGTATTAAACCTGATAGATTTTTGTCAAAATTATGATTCAAACAGTCCATAAAGACATTGTAGAAGTTAAAATAAATACAAATCGGTTTGTTTTTGTGTCACAAACGTTTCTGCTTCTGCAAAAACCATAGCTGTTCTCACGTGCCAAGTTCATATTTTTTATCAAATTGCACATTTTGTTATTCAATTCTATAGAGATCTGGGGTTTGTAACTAATAAACTAGCATAATTTTCTAATTTCTTATCCTGAATAAACAGTAGGTTCTACCGTTTTTTTTTTTTGCTCTTGAAATTGCAATTTGTTTCCAATAACAGTTGAATAGTTGCACATCAAAACTTGGACAGTAAGAAAGTAATAAAAATATTAAATGAAAAAATACTAGTATACAAGTATGAATTGATACAAGTGGATATAATAATGTAATGATAGATGCAACGTCTCTCTCGTCATGTGTGTGTATATGTAGTAAACCGGTCTAAGTGTTGATTTTTGTATGAAAATAAAAAAAATGCAATGATAACAGTAGCCACAACCTAAAACAATTTCCATAATACGTTTATTAGATATTTACAAATAGTTTATTGACAAATGAAGTTAGCTTTTCACATGGTAGCTCAAAATCAATATAAAAACTTAGTGACATTTTTCAGCCAGTAATATGATTTCTTCATTCCCTACTTATGCCTCATAAGTAAATCAAGGATTTGATGACCAACATCAAATGTTATATCATAAGAAATACACTTAAAATGTGTGTAGTGATACAGTTTGAGATTCATATGATTGCCTGAACACTGAATAAACGTAAGTAAAAATTATTTTCAGTATGGAAATACACATATTCACTCAGATCACATACATTAGACAAGTTTGTCAGGAAATTGAGGTCATTAATGAGGAGTATTAACAAGGAATATTAACATCTAATTATCTAAAATGAGATGATTTATAAAGACACAATTTAGCTCTAGAAAATGCTTATAATGGCGCTTTAGCATTGGTAATTTAGAACATGCTTCATGAGAACTGGGCAACAATCATGTACAGTTTGGGATAGACAGAATACATTTATGAAAGGAGAGAAAGGTTTCATACAATTTAACATATAGCGCAATTAAATGAACATGCGTTGACATACTATCCAAGCGTTATGCTGTTTTGCAAGAACAAAACCTGATAGAAAGGCAATTCGACTACATTAGATAGAGTGATCCATCCAGGTCCAAGAAAATAACACACCTGTTCAGAAACCGCTTACATGCTTTGCATTGGCTCAGTTAAAATACAATGTACCGACACATGCATTCAGTCTGCTGTGGCATATAGGTAAAGCAATAGCCCCTCAAAGAAAACATCTGAAATATACTGTTAAGGATTAATGTATACGGTGACATCTGGATTTAGCTTTAGCAAAAATACAGAGATAAAGCCTTGTCTCTATTAGTAAAAGGCACCCCGTAACACTCGGGAGCTACTTTTGTGGCTCAGAGAGATGTTGAGGTGCCATTGAGCATAATCCAGACATCCGAAGACAAAATGGCACCCACTGCATAAGGCAATTCTAAGGACTGAGCAGAGGAAATAAAGCATGAATCAACAGACAGAAGGAACAGATGTAGAGGCAGTGTGCTTAATGTGCTGTTACAGATCTTACCAGCAGCTACAAGACACTTTAATGCCAGCACAAGTCTGTTGTCAAGCATGTAGTAGGTTCAGCACACTCACAATAAGTGATTATTTTTGACACAAAAGACATGCAACCCTCTAAAAGAAATTGCATTATGATAATATTCCTCATATTACCTACTTTTAAGAGTTTTGGTCTTGCTTGCATTCATGATTATCAACACAATGTCTCTGTGCCATTAAAAATAAAGGATTAAATTGACTTTTTAGTTAATATTTACAGTGTTGAGGCAAAATTTGAAAATGAAATTGGTACAAATGTAATTGCGGTCATGCTGTGTGGCTCAAAGGGAGGGAAAGGCAATACATTTTATCTTAGAAGTGCTTGTGTTTCTGATCTTACATATTTAAACCGATTATAGTGACTTGGAATTTCTGATTCCAGCTTTAGGAGCACATGTTTAACATATATCTGGTTTTGAACAACAACCGGGAGCAACCGTTCACAGTCAGACCCAGCTGTCCAGTTAATACAGAGAGTTAAAAGGTGTTTAGGCATAATGTTAGAGATTCTCATGTTGATACATGAGGAAAAAGGCAAAATATTTTCAGTAATAGATGATGTTTAAGCAGAAAATGTTTAAAAGGATGAAGGCATTTGTGAGGTTTGACTAAATATATGTCTTGATTAGCTGTCTCAAAGGAAATATAAGACATTACTGCATAATGGCATGAATATGACAAGAGATGGTTTGCGCAAAATAAATAAAAACAAAACAAAACATTGCACACTACAGTGTATATATACACAGGTTAAACCGTTAGCACATTCAGATCAGAGAAATCTCAGCATTTGGGACTGCAAAACCGAATATAAATCATTATCAGGCTAAGAAAGGACTTACTGTACTGAATGTAGTGAACTATGAGAATTCTCCATTTGATGAAGATACTGTTTTCCAGTCAATATAGACACGTTGGTCCCAACACAATCAGTGTCAGCTCAGGTGCATATGTTCTCTGTTCATTACACAGACCAGTTAAAAGGAGGTAAAGATATCTTAGAAACAGGTACTCATGTCAACAATCCACTAATCATACAAGGTCCAATGTAGTTTATCTACAAGTCTACCTGACAACATTTAACTAATTCTGTAAAAGTGTTCAAATATAAGCTTTATCTAATTGAAAAGTACTGAAATTCAATTAGTATTTGATGTATTATTGTAAAAAAAATACAAAATAAATTCAGAATTATGAATTTGGACTCACGCTTTAGTGTCCAAAAAGACTAAGTTTAGTATTATTAATGTAATACAGATATTATCAATGCTCATATGTGACTAGAACTGGGAGAGCAAAGTCTCGCATAAATGGAGTACTCTTTACGGACTGCTCATCTATTCGTAAACATAAATCTGATTTGTGGTTCAAAGCATGATTTGTTCAGAGGGGATTGGGGAAGACTGTTTTATACAGCAGGCCTAATACACATAATATTCACCTCCAAACCCTTTTCATATGTTACAATTGTTTTCATAAAGCTCACAAACAGGGGGTAGAGGGAGTACACAAGCATTCGTGTCCTAAATCATCTTCCAATCAAATCATCAATACACTGCAATGGCAAAGCTGTGCTGGGATTATGGCAACGGTGACAAGGAACGAGGTTAGCACGAGGTGCAGCTTATCACCACTGAAAACAGTGCACTTTTACATCACAACCTCATGATCACCTGCTCCTGTCACGAGCATAGAAGGGCCAGCATGTAAATGATTTGAAGGGAAATGGAAAATCGTCACATTATTAAATGGCTTTTCCGTATCAGGGGATGTGGCTTTCCTGAAATCTTACAGCAGCTTCTGGATTAAAGTTCGGGGTTTCCTCAGTCTCTCAGGAGTCTTCAGTCATCTTCAGTAGCTCTAGGAAGGCACCAACAGCTCCAAAATAACCCTGCAGTAAAAAAGCAGAGCATTTCAATAAATATATTTAAATGATAAATATCAATTTTTTGAGGCTCAATCTGTGACTGATATTATGCACTACTGTTCAAATGTTTTGTATTATTATTAAAATAATTGTATTAAATTAATACACATACATATTTATCTCTGTGTGTGTGTGTTTATATAGAAAAGAGTAATTTTAAACTTTAATAACATTTCACAATATTACCGTTTTTATGTATTTTTGATCAAATAAATGCAGCCTTGGGGAGCACAAAAGAAACCTTTAAAACATTACAAATATATCTTACCAACCCCAAACCTTTGAATGAATATACAATCTCTTAAGAGATGTGCACAACTTTTATTAATCTTGAATAATTTTTATTTACATACTACCATTAAATTCATATTTTCTAATAAATAAGTTGACAACAGAAATAAACATTATCCATTGACAGGTCTGAGGGTAGATTTTGGAACTGACACAAGGGGCGCTAAAAGTCCTGTTAATCTGCAAAGTGGTCATGCAGTGACAGCCACTGACCATCACAGAGTAGTCATGTACAGTATAAACAGTACTTGCCCCTTGTTTACTTTTAAAATATTTCTCTTTTATTATAGACCCACAAATAACTAGCATATAGTGCAGGAGGCCAATCCATCTGTTGTATTTTGTTTTTTAAATAAATCTTCATGCAACAGGTGCTCATTTTCATCTTTCTCCCTAATATTTACATCCTCACACCACACTCTTTTCTGGTACCATCGAGATTTTTGAATGTAAGTTAACTGAAAGCCATAAAAATAAAATTTTGATTTTATTGGCTGTTTAAAAGCACCTAATTGTAATTGTGTTAATATTTCCACCATTTAGAAAAATGTGCATAAAAACATTAATGATATGGGTGTGGGTATGTCAATAATTTTAAAATATACTTGCTTGGCTGATATATTGATTAACCACTATAAAGATGGTCATGGTGTAAATCCAAAATAGACAAACATAATAAATGCAACTGATTGCAGCATTGGCAAGGAATTACAAGTGATTAAAAAAGGAAAAAGACTTACTTCGTGTTCTAAGAAAAGGGCTTTCAGTTGTCCGTTAGACCAGAAGTCCATGGCATAGGCTAGCAGCTTAGTTGATACTGTGTTCATCCGAAGGAAATTCCCAACAAAAACCACTTTATCGATATTCTGAAGAAAATAGAAAAAAAACAGACGGTTAGAATAAAGCGTAATATTGCTCTATTTTAATTCTGAAGAAGAGAAATTAGGAAATATCTACATTCCACTTGTTCTTGACTTTTACGCCAGATTATTTTAGGAAAGAAATCATAAAAAAAGCATGTATCCATCTTGTGGCTGTTCCGTGTGCTGTGATAGCCCTGTACAATGCTGCTTGATCTCCATGCCACAAGACAACACTGTAAAGAAGCTCAGAGCACACAGAGTTCAAGGTCATCTTTAGCACCACAGACTAGGTCTTTATATTGTTTATTTCACAGGGTAATGGGCTCTGAATTTAATTTGTGTATTCTAAACAGAAATCTATTATTATAAATGGAAATATGAACAGAAACCGCAAAAACAGTTCTTAAACTGAAAAGATGAGCTTTTGCATTAAGAGAAAAAAAATTCAAACCTCGTTCACTGCACACATGCGGGCGATGGAACCAATGTTGTTTGTGATGGTGACAAGAGTGGCCTTGGCCAGGTCCTCTTTACTTATACTGTCAAGTTTCTCCTTGCTCATCATTTGACCAAAACTAACAAATTAAAGGAAAAAAAAAAACACTTGAAGATCTTCTTAACATCATAATTTTTACATAGAAAACGACAGCAAATCTATCTATACCTGGATGCAACGGCAGAACCCTGGAGACCGAAGCGTTCGTAATCGCCTCCATAGATGTCCTTCACTAGTTTGTCCACATTTGTGCTGTCCCCTTTAGCTGCCATCTCTAAGGCCTCCTCAAATGTCTCACAGCCAGTCAGCAAACAACACAGGCCTAGAAACGTACCACCTCCTAAACTGAATCACAACCAATGAGGCAAATTAATGGCAGGGTATTTAATTTTTTTGCATTACTTTAGGTAGATTACAGATCTTGTTTCTGCAACCTATTTAGCAATTTTCATTACAAAATACATTAAAAATAAGGAATTTATCATATTTACTTTACAGTTACAATACTATAGAACTTTATGCGCCTTGTCGCCATCTGTGGTTCAAACATACAATTGCAAGTTAGAATAGAATGTTTTTTTTGTCAGTTGCACTTTGGTAAGGACATCATGCATGACCTGAAAGAAGGTCCTGTTACTTAATTCATGGCCACATTTTATTAATGTTTTCCTTAGTTTAAGTTAAATTGTGGCCACACTGTATTAATTAGTTCACTCATTGTAATTAAGTATAAACAAATATGCCAAATTTAATTAAAAGCCCCCATGTCATGTGCAGGACTCCATACTTTGGCAATTCTCTGCTGTGTGAATAAATCATCAGGTTTAAGCTATATCTGTAGTTTTATGATAACATATCTGATAAATGTGTCATCTGAACAGTAAGAAGCATATCTGCCACTGTAGTAGCCAGATCTTATTTTCTTTACTTTTGTAAGTGATGTATACAAGCAAGGACGAAAGGCATACACCTGAAATTAACCTGCTTGCTTAACTACAAGAATAAACATGATGGCTGAATTCACCTGGTGCCTGTGACTCGCTTGTAATCATCCTTGGAGTAGACAGCCAGGATGCTAACCCCCGAGCCAATGTTTACCAGCAACATAGGGAAGGGGTTCTCCAAGATAAATGGCCTCTTGACGCAGTTTTCAGGGTTGGAGGGATTTTGAAAAAAATAACACTCGCGATGGCCATTGAACCCAACTGAGTCAACGTACAGCAGACCTTGAATAAGACAGTCCAGTTCATCCAGCTTCTGCAGCTCCAAATCAGCCACCTGCAAGAAGAAGCAAATACACAATAATAAATGTAATAGGCATAGCTAATATAGTTAGCCATTCACTGTCCTGATAGCAGTAACAGGATAAGTGGCAGTAAGATAAGACATTACAGTATGTCAGCAAAACACAAGCCTGCTACGGATCAACATATATTTTTTTATAGTCAATCAAATTTCATAAATTCCATTATGTCATCATCATTCACATACCGTTCTGAAGTCGTCCTCAAATTTGTATGCGCCCCCACCCGTGGCGCACAGTGTGGTGTGCAGACTGGAGAAGTTCTTGTCTCTGCCCATTTGGATGAAGCGGTGCATGTCTTGTGTGGGGAAACGAATGAAGTGCAGGTTGCCTTTCCGGCCACACATGGTGAGGTTCTTCAACTCCAGGTGAACATCACGGATACCCGTGTTTCCATAGGCCACGTTGGAGGTCAGATATCGGCGAATGCTCTTCAGGCTCTCCACTTCCTCTTGTTCTTCTTCAGCAGTTATGTCCTTGGGCTCAAAGTAAACCAGCTTTACCAGGGTGCCTCCGATATCCATTCCAAACCATGGAAAAGCTGGAAAAAAAAGCTAAAGTCTTAGAAAGGGAAATGTTTATGTCTTTCTTGACAAGCATTACCTGCATATTACTGTGTGGTACTAATGAATGTGAGAGAAATAGATGTGGACAAAATTATAATGTACAATGTAATAATTAAATCATTAAAATATAATACTTTTTTGGTGTTTTTTTTGTATTTTAGTGCAATAAGTATTTTAATGACTAATGACTGAATATGAATGCTATGGTAGTGGGGTGGGGGGATAGTATTTTTGTCTATAAACACTGCAGCTTGTGGGCCCTTTTGTTGCCATGGTAACGGTGATTGCAAAGAGATTGCCTGGCGATTCTGAGAAACATCCTGTCTTCAAAATAAAAGTTACACATACATACGGTTCACACCTATCTAACGTACAATATAATCTCTAGGTAAAAATCATTTAAATCTTACTGATACAACCTCTATAGTAGTGAATCAGTGAAATATCTTTGCAGCGTTTGGGAGAAAACGGTTTCTTATGTCATTGATTAGTTAAGTGAGTGATGATAATATAGCTGGCAGACGTACATGTAGGTAAAAGGTGTCTGTAGTACTTCTTGTTTCAGAGTGCAAAGTACTCCAAACCACCAGGAACCCAGTGACTTTACAGCAGTTAATGGACAAAAAGTAAGGTTATGGCAGTTTACAGCCAACAACCCAGAATGTAGTAAAGCAATGGAATATACATTTAAGACAGATTTATATTAATATTCAACACAATTTTCAGTATTTAAAATCAACAATGCATAACTATAAACACTTCATCGGATGCTGGAGAGTGCAATTGCTGTTACTTCAACTACTTGATTGTCAGTAGACAAAAAAGATGCAGAATAATTAATACCAACAAAACGGAATTACTTTGTGTATGTCGTGTATTGCTTTTATTAATTAAATAATATTACGCAGGACCTTACCTGATTTCTTCACAATTAATTTCATACTTTGCAGTTGAGACAGAAAGGGTATTGAAGACAGCAATATATGAAGCATGCAGTGATCTAATCAATATATATATCCTTCAAATGCTGCTGTCGGGAGAATAAACGTCCTCATGTCACTTGGCAGGTGTAAATAGTACATGTTGTGTTAATTACACAATTACTGTAGTGTAAAGTCTACCAGTTCGATTCCCCCACCCCTTTATGTTATCCTTTCCTCTCATTGGATGAAATCGCATGTCTTTCATATCTGGCGTGTTTTGGTCACACCCTCATTTCCTCATCTGGCCAATGAAATCCGCACAATGAACATCACATTGATTTCACAACACTAAATAACCCGGTCTTTCAAAACAATTAAACTTCTTAATACAGCCACGTTTGAAATGTGTTTACTTTTTAAATAGGTCTTATTTATTTTTTAATTGCGAACAATAGTCAAATAAAACAAAAAAGAAAACAAAAAATGGTTCACTTCCGGGAGTTCATGACACTAAAAATCTCATTTTTCACGTTCTTGTTACAAATATGAATACGAACGCTATGTGAAAAAAGACTCTTCGCTATAAACACTGACCAAAACGTTTGTATAAAAAAGGGAAATTGCAATGTACAGTGATAACCGTCATTTATAATGACGAGCGAAAAACGGATGTCTAAAAAAATGTCTGTCAATATTTCATTGTACAAAAAAAAAAAAAAAAAAGTAATGCGTTGAAATCGTTTCTTTAGCGACTTAAATTATGGACCTTTTAAAATGAATATTTCATTTAAAATATCTAACTTATTTACAGTATGTTCTGATAATTGTCATTGTTCAATTTAAGTTACAATTGAATACATTAATTAAATACTGAAACTCGACTTACGCGGTCTGTTCTTCTTTCCCGAATCCACGCGTCTTCGGAGCCTGCAGCGCTTCGCAGGCGAACCATTGTTGTGTACATCTTGATGAAGATGGTGGAAATTTTCAAAACCATTATGGCCACCGCTACTGTCACTAGCACCCAGACCACCTCCGTTAGATGAAATACACTCCCCGTTATCGGACTGTAGGGTGTGAAATCCGTTTACTGAACCGTTCGTGTAGTGCGTCGTTCCGTTTTGATCGGATGTTTCAGCATTTTCCATTATTTTACGCAGCAAATAAAAACGCTCGGAAGACAGACAGATGCGTAAAGCTCGACGTTTCGAAGGCCCTTCAAAATTCACAATTGTTTAATCAGAGTTCTACATAAATGCTGAAGTGTTATAAATAGATGAAGACAAAAGACAGGTCTTCAACATCTTATTTGAGGTCACTGTTGGTCATTTCTTCTGTACAGGCTGTATGGCTGTTTCCGAGTCAAACAGCCGGTATATGCGACGTCACTGAGGAAAGAGGCTCCACTCCCTCTTGCTGAAACGTCATGTTTTAGAGCCACCTACTTAGATATGGAATAAGCTACTTGGACTTACTATTACCGTTTCCTACAGGTATTTAAAAACTGACACAGTTTTCGCGTTACCTACGTTTATTTAGGCTGAATAATATGTATGCCACCTGGTAAAAAAAAGTCTTATTCAAATGCAACTTTAAACTATATTATCTCACTTGCATCGCACATGGTTTTTGGCATAATACCCGTTTGACAAAAAGAGTGAATTCATAAGGAATGAATGAATACACTTTGTCTGTATTGTTAAACCAGTTATTAAATAAAACTGTAGATACAATATAATGTACGCTTAATAGCCGAGGAAAAAAACAAACATACAATGGCAGAGAATGTAGGCTAAAAATAGTTTGCCCTATTCAGTTTTTGAATTGATTTCATATACAGAGCAAGATTCGTTGTCTTCTACAGCAATGTGACAACTGTTAGCCTATTTCTAATGTGTGGGTGGGAAAATTGTTCAAGAGCTAACAAAAGCAAGCTTTACATGGACATTGACGTTCTTATATTGGCTCACAACAAACTGAACTATTTACTTAATATTGTATTATTCTCCACAATTCGAACATAAGAAAGAGTTTATGATCAAGTTTATGATCAATAGAAGCATGTAAACAATATTTCAACTGGCGTCACCCTACCTTTTAGGTATTTTCAACTATTGTCTCAAATTAATTCTAAGTAATAGGACTACTACTATGTCATTTTTTGTGATTACTAACCACATAAGTTATTCATGCTGCAATGTATGCTGGGACCTCAATATTGTTCAATGGGAATTTTTTGACTTGGGATGACATGTGGGGAATTCTGTTGGCCTATCATTTGCATTTCTTAGTATTTAGTACAGTATTCAGTGCAGATGCAGATGTATACTGAATGGATGTGGTCATCTAAATTAAATCTTGGGTTACTAATTCCAGTATACGTATATTCTGCAGTTAATTACAGTAAATATGCGTACTGAGGATGCAATTTAGGGTAATTTACAGTTAAGACCCAAGGACCAGGTGTGTTGAATGAAGATCAGGAGTCAAAGATGCGATCAATTAAAGAAAAAAATACTAAAGAAAATAGTTTGCATGATAGCTCTCATAGGCCGCTCTGCGTACATTTTTGCGTTCAAGACACCAGTAATTATACTCTAACAGAGGTCACTAATTACTTCAATACGTAGGTAAGAAAGATTATGGTTGGTCGAAACATAGATAAACTAAGAAAATCTCCACACATGGATGTAAAACTCGAAGCATATGTTCTAGTGATTATTTTGGTGACAAGTGATCAGAGGTAAGACACAATAGGTCTCTTCAGAGACGTATATCGAATACCCTGGACATCAGGGTGAAGGCAAATGACGGTTTCCTCTTAGGGCTCCCTCTGCATCTAGCCGCAATGATAGACATTCACACATACGCAGAGAACACTTATCTATACTTCAAGGTTGCTGGGCTCCGCCCTGAATCTTATCAAATTTAACTAAACACACACAATGAGAGCAGCTTCTTAGAGAGTAAAAAGGCAGACTAATGTCATATTCAGCTTATTTTCGAACATGCATAAATATAACTGATTAATAATTATTCAAGAAGAAACAAATATATATTTTTATACAGGTCACGTTGACTCCAGGATTCCACTCGTTCAGCAAAGACCCGAGAGAAGAACAACTCAACTTTGTAATTACCCAAAGCCTTAACATAATTTTTAAATTTTATGGGACATTCTGTTTGTTTTGTCCTGTTAAAAATAATGTAAACACATCTCTAACCCTACAAGGCCTGTACTGTCTTATATTTAGTACACAATTGTTAAGGCCTCTAAATGATTAACTTTTCTGAAAAACCCGTTGAACACAGTCTTCTACATGCCTTCTGTCAGTTCTTGCCTTCTGGTGGTTATACATTTTTTTTTTAGAAGGTAAAAGGTAGTTTTAGTGTAATTATAATCATTTATTTTTCAAAGTAAACATAAGAATAACTTGTATATTGTTAGTTATATTTCAAGATGTACATTTACTGGACTGACTATTGAAGAAACTTCTACAAATCCATGACTTAATAATTCCTCCTTACGATCAAACTGAAAGAAACATAGGTGGATATTTACATACAAAATTATTTTACATATAAGTTTTATTGTTTTAAATCTGACAATTTTGGAAGAGACATATTATATTATATATATTATATCCTAGGTGTAAACATCTCCGAGGACCTAACTTGGACTACACACATTCAAACACAAGTGAATAAAGCCAGGCAAAGACTGTACCATCTACGACAGCTGAGGAAATTCAGGGTCTCACCAGCAATCCTGTAAACTTTCTATTCAGGGGCCATAGAAAGTGTATTGACTCAGTGCATCTCAGTGTGGTATGGAAAAGTCTCCAGTCAGGACTACAAAGCCCTGCAGAGAGTCGTGCGCTTAGCTGAGCGAATCTCAGGGTCTGCTCTCCCCTCTCTGCAGGATATCTACCTCAAACGCTGCAAAATCAGAGCCGCTAAAATCATCATCGCCGTGAAGGAGAATCCGTTCATCTTTCTGGTGGATTATTCTGTCACGTTGCTGCACGGGGATCCAGGAAGGAGGAGACGAGGATATAAACAAACAAGGGTTTTTAATTCAGAACAGACGGAGGAGACACAGGAACACAGGTCAGGACATCTATACACCAGCGTAGACATAAACAATAATCCACAGGAAACATGGGGCAGAACAGACTATATATAGGGAGACATAACTGGAAACACCTGGGATGTAATCAAGACACAGACGGAGACTAATTAACTAATGATGGGGAACAGGACGGACCAAATATGGGCACATAACACAAGGGTAAGGAAACACAAGGCAGAGGGAGACAAAGTCTGACAACAGTATACTGTCCTGCACATTTTTTTATATTTTATTCTTTATTTTATAATATTGTATTGAATTTTTTTCAAACATATTTATGTATATTTTCTTTGTGTTTGTATTCCATAATAATTTACATTTATGCATTTAGCAGACGCTTTTATCCAAAGCTTCAGGCTATACATTTTTTTTGTCAGTATGTGTATTCCCTGGGAATTGAACCCACAACCTGTTGCGCTGCTAATGTAATGTTCCACCTCTGAGCCACAGGAACACTTGAATAATTGCACTGTCCATGGAGCGGACCTGACTTACATTTCACTGCTGATTATATATTCACTATATAATTGTGTACGTGAAAAATACAAATCTTGAAAAATCTTGAATTAAATAAAAAGCTAAATAAAGCAAAATATAGGCACCAGCATGAAAAGTAAACATTTAACATTTTGATTGGCATTGCCTCAAGAGGACGCTATAAGCGCAACAGAAGTTTATCTTCAGTCAGTTGCAATCATACAGTGACCAGCCATGATATTATTTAAATATAATAAATATAACATCCCATAAATGCTCAGTTGGACTGAGATCTGAGGAATTTTGTGGCCCAGGCACACTGTCATGTTACACAAACCATTTTAGGTTAAGGTGCATTATCCTGCTGAAAGAGGCCAGTGCCATCAGGGATCACCATATTTTATTCACAAAAGAACATAGAGCACATAAATATTTAAACTGAGAAATTTTACACTTTCATCCACTAAATTAGCTGATTTCAAATTTGATGCCTGCAACAGGTCTAAAAAACAAAACAAAAAAGTTGGCACGGGAGCAAAAATGAGCTGAAAAAGCAAGACCTTTTTTAAAGATTCAGCTAGGAGAACATCTAGCAACTAATTAAGTTAATTGACATCAGGTCTGTAACATGATTAGCTATAAAAGGGATGTCTTATTGAGCCAGAGTCTTTGAGAAGTAAGGATCTCTCCAATCTGTGAAAGAGTGCGTAAAAAGATTGTGGAATACTTTAAAAACAGTTTTTTAATGTATTTGCAAAGGCTTTGCAAATCTCATCATCCAAAGAGCATAACATCATCAAAAGATTCAGAGAAACTGGAGAAATCTCTGTGCGTAATGGACAAGCCGAAAACCTTTGTTGGATGCCCTCAGACGACACTGCATCACTCATCGGCATGATTCTGTCATTGACATTACTAAATGGGCCCAGGAGTACTTCCAGAAACCCCTGTCGGTAAACACAATTCACCATATGCAGATGCCAACCAAAGCTATATCATACAAAAAGGAAGCCATTTGTGAACATGGTCCAGAAGCACCGTCGTGTCCTGTGGACCAAGGCTCATTTAAAATGGACTGTTTCAAAGTGGAAAAGTGTTCTATGGTCAGATGAGGATCTGGCACCTGCCCACACTGTCAAAAGTACCAAAAGTTGGTTAAATGACCATGGTGTTGGTGTGCTTGACTGGCCAGCAAACTCACCAGACCTAAACCCCGTAGAGAATCTATTGGGTATTGTCAAGAGGAAAATGAGAAACAAGAAACCAAAAAAATGCAGATGAGCTGAAGGCCACTGACAAAGAAACCTTGGCTTCCATACCACCTCAGCAGTGCCACAAACTGATCACCTCCATGCCACACCGAATTGAGGCAGTAATTAAAGCAAAAGGAGCCCCTACCAAGTATTGAGTACATATACAGTAAATGAACATACTTTCCAGAAGGCCAACAATTCAAAAAAAATAAAATAAAAATTATTGGTCTTATGAAGTATTCTAATTTGTTGAGATAGTGAATTGGTGGGTTTTTGTTAAATGTGAGCCAAAATCATCACAATTAAAATAACCAAAGACTTAAACTACTTCAGTCTGTGTGCACTGAATTTATTTAATACACGAGTTTCACAAGTTTAGTTGAATTACAGACATTAATGAACTTTTCCACGGCATTTATCGAGATGCACCTTTAAATAGAAAGAAGGTTCAGCACTGGACTTAAATAGGGCTAAACATTTAAATAAAAAATACATAGCTGTAAGCAACAATTATGTGGTCAAGCATGTTAGTAACATCATAGACATTACATTAAGCATGATCCAAAGAATAAAACAACTACAGAACAAGCATATTATACTAGTTGTTTCAAAACATCTACTATAGTTCTGTCAAGCCATATTCCCAAGGTCACATGTTAAATCTGGTCTTTATAAGCCAAATCATTTTTATGATACTACATCACTTCAAGCTTGACATTGTTGCCGTCAACTTTACTAGCATGTTGCATGAAAAAAAAACGTAACTATTAATTTAAAATGTCAGACTGGGAAAACGATTGACCTTGGGAAGACTGGCATCATTGTATTTCATATGACAAAAGTAGTTTAAATATTTAATGTTTTTTTTCAACCGCTTGGTGTTGCTTTTTGAAACTGCTAATACTTCCATGACAATTCTTTGATGCATTACAGGTGAGAGCATCAAAGTGTTGAATATTAACTGTTTTGTTTATCTTTTTTACTTTATTTCTCATAAGTTATCTAGTGACTAGCAGATATAATTACTGTGGAATCTGTGGGCTTATCCCTTTGCAGTCCAGGTAGCGGTGGCAAATTTATCTAAGAGATTAGGAACATATTCTTGTAATGTATCAAAATCATTTATTTATTTTTGTTGCATATATATCTGGTATTCACCTTGATCTATGTTCTTGGCACACAAATTTGACAAATATGGTGTTATAGAATGTGTGACAAAATTGTTTTCTCTCCTTAGCTGTGACTTGTCCTTGTGGAGATTTTAATGCTGAACATTCGAAGGATGAATGTTGTAGGGTGGGGAGAAAAATGGGGTCCATCTGCTTCCATAACAAGACCTGACCTTGACTCTCACAGTCATATTTATTCTGCTGTATAAATGCAGGTACCATTGTATGTACTATAATTTGGATTCTGAAATAATCCCAATCCCTTGGGTGTTTTCACTATTCACAGGGAGGTAGAAGTCCCCAGTTTTGATCAGCAGGAGGAGATTTCTGAGGCTGCCTTTATCAGAATCAGAATGAGCTTTATTGCCAGGTATGTTTATTTATTTATTAATTTATTTATTTAGTCATTTAGCAGATGCTTTTATCCAAAGCGATTTACAAATGAGGACATTATAGAAGCAATCAAAACCAACAAAACGGCAAAATCATTGCAAGTGCTATTACAAGTCTTGGTTAGCCTAACGCAGTACACGAAGGAAGGTTTTTTTTTTTAAGAAAACGAGTATATAGAATATAGAAAAAAAGAAACCTAGTGTTAGTTTCACAAGAAAAGCTATAGAGGGTCAATTGTGTGTGTGTTTTTGAAATAAACAGAAGACAGATTAGATAAAATAAAATTAGAATAGAGAGTGCTAGAGTTAGAGGGTCAAATAAAGAGGGAAGAGATTTTTATCCATTTCTTGAAGATGGGTAAGGATTCCGCTGCACGGATTGAGTTAGGCAGGCAAGCTGTTTTTGGGGAGATGGCATGTTCTTTTTTTAGAGCCTTAAACCAGCAGATTATTTATTTTGTATTTTTTTGGGACATTCAGTTATTTTCATCAGGATTTTCATTTTGCTACCTACACCAAAGCAGAAAAGGACTGAGTCAACAGACTGTTGAGTATCAACAGTATTAAATATATTATTTATTATTATTTTGAGTATTTTAAAGGTTTAGTTTTGAAATGTTGTTGTATGCATTTGTAATTTTTATTTAATTTCTAAATTTTCTTAAATGTGTCAGGGGTGGTAAGGAAGAGGAATCAATTGCAGGGGTAAATAATTTATTAAGTTTCAAACAAAACAGGAACTCAGGAACTAGACACTTTCTCTGAGGGTAACCAGGAGAAATTCGTAATTCAGAGTGAGTGGCAGAGAGCAACAGTCCAAGAGCAACGAGACAGACGAGCTCTCCAATGAACTCTAGGGCACAGGGGATGGCAACAGTGAGAGAGGGAGTGTGAGAGGTTCCAGGGGGATGAAGGCAGTAGCCTGACTGACCTAACAGAACTCTCCTGAGGCTGGTGGACGAGACTGATATAGCTGAACAGCCAGATGGATAGAACTGTAAGACAGGGAAGCAGGTAGAGCTGAGCAGTCAGTGATGGGAGGGAGGAGGCAGGCAGTAGGGAGTCCAGCGGCCAGAGGGGGGGAACAAGAAAACTAAACTAAAAGGCAGGAGCTCAAAAAACAAGGACTAGATAGCACAGAACTAAATGCAAAAGAAAAATCCTGATATCAAAAGTATAAAAATAAATGCAGATAACCTAAAGCAAGACTAGGCTTAACAACAGAAGCAACAGGATACCACTCAACAAGGACAAGAGCCAGGTTAACTCAGCATAGCAGAGATTCGATCTGGCACAGGACAGAAAACAAGAGGGGAATATAAAGGGTGACTAATGAGCTAAAACAGGTGTTAATCCTAACAAGATAATAAGGTAACAAGAGGGGCGGGGTAACAATAGAGCACATGACAAACACATACCAACTGACAGCCATGTGCTCAGACAGACTGGGACACGACATAAACAAACCCAGATCAGACCAGCGCCTTGACAAAATGTGTATATATAGTATTTATAGAGTTTTAACTTATAGTTTTAGTTACTTTTTCTTATTTGCAAGTCGCTTTGGATAAAAGTGTCTGCTAAATGACTAAAAGTAAATTAAGGAAAGTAAAGTATCATCTCTATTATTACCCGTTGTTTGCATGGACTAAGGGCCGTACGTTGTGCTGTGGGCAATGAGCCTACTCATGAACTTTCACTATTTTGAAGATGTTAAATAGGTAATGATATACATACTGTAACACGTTTAAGATGTATATTCTCATCTAAATATTAGAAATGTACACGTTCTGCTGTTGTTTTTGGAGTTTTTACACCATTTGGTTCTCCAGAAGCCATCAAAGCCTTCCTGTTCTAAAGACTTTGACTTTCCCAAACTTTCAATCAAAGACAGTCAGAAGATGCGAGAGTTCAGTGACTTGCTTCTTGAAATACTGCATTTACATTTATTCATTTAGCAGACGCTTTTATCCAAAGCGACTTACAATTGAGGAATACAATAAGCGATACATTATAAAGAGGCAAACAGTCACAGGAAGTGCTTGTAATACAACATTTCAGGCATTGTTCAGATCAAAAACTAGCTAGACAGGGAGAGATTAAGGAAAGAGACCGAATGTATTTTTTTTTTATGAAGAAGAAGAAGCAGAAGTCAAGTGAAGACGGAAGAACTGAGTTTTCAGGTGTCGCTTGAAAATTGTCAGGGACTCAGCATTCCGGGTTGGGGTGGGAATTTCATTCCACCAGCCAGGAACGGTGAATGAAAACGTTCTGGAAAGTGATTTTGTGCCTCTCTGTGATGGCACCACGAGGCGTCGCTCACTCGCAGATCTCAGACTTCTGTAGGGGTTGTAGATTGTCATCAGTGAGTGGAAGTAGGAGGGTGCTGAGCCTTTATTCTTTCAGAGCTCCTCCGTTGGACTCGAGACCGGCAAGTGGCGCAGGTGTCGCTCATTATCATTAAACTTCACTGGCCTTGCTCCCCTCCCACGGCTCTCGCCCCTGCCCCACTCGCCTTAATAATCATTGATAAAAAAAGTCTCCATATTTTCCTTGTCTAAAAACGTAAAAGTTAACGGGTCTCTGGAATCTTGCAAATTTCTTTATGAGATTTTGTGGTATGTCCCTATAAGAGGTCATGAAAAATGCACAAAAGATGTAACCGAACTAGTACAAAGTAATAAATATAATAAAAAAGATAGTAAATAGAAAAACATAATCTCAAACCACATTTACAACACCTAATCTAAAACGTAATCAAACTGTCCAGGAAAAATACTGAAAACGATAATGTCACCCATTTTAAACTTAAGTAATAAAATGTAAAAGACATGCACAAAACCAACATTTATAAGATAAACACATAATATGTAAATTTACTTTTTACTACATTACAGACTCACAATCTCCATGATTTATTTTTATATTTTATGCCCCTCACTTCTGGCCTCAGACAAGTGTCCTGGCTCTTGTGTCCTGAAATGTGTGGTGCTGCAGCTGGATACTATCCTTTTTTTTCAATAGTGTTTCAAGACCCTGTTTTTTATTATTAAATTGGCAGTGGGTGAAATCACACAGACCAAAACAAAAACAGATTTTCTGACACAGAAAACCCATTTCAAAGAGGATTAACTGGATGTAAACTTGTTTAATAAATATTTGCAAACATATTATTCTATTTTTATGCTTTATTACAGTGAAACAGTAAAATTGCATACAGTATATTTTCAGAATTACCCTAATTGAACTGGTTCTGGAACCCGGCCTGCCCAATATTAATTTGTAACGGCAGGTAGATTGTGAACAACGTGTAAAACGTTAGCAAGACAGAAGTAAGGAATTATTTTTGACCCAGGGTGAACTAATTAAAGAAAGAAAAGCCCATTTGGTCGTTGATATCAGACCACTAGGTGCCGCGAGTGACCAAATCAGTAGCCTATTAAGAGGCTCATTCACTCACTTGAAAAGAAAAGTTTGATTATGTGGACCAAAGTATATTTGTAATAGTTGTAGTTATAAAGATATATTTTTATTTTTATTTTGGCAGCTTGACTCTCATCTAGTGCATTTTGGAGATGTCCATCTTTGGCTACTCACCTCCTTCAGGAAGCCAATGAATCTGTTTAAAAGTAGGTGGGCTTCAGGAGACAAATTAACTAACAAGAAAATGCTGTTTTTGTGGGCATTAGAGATGGCATTATGAGAGGAATTGTGGATTCAAAAAAATATCCAGGCATATTCAAATATTTAAAAATGTTTATTAATATTTATGTTTATTAATATGTTTTTCATATGCCATTGAGTAAAATTGAGAAGGATTAATAACTTTTAAATTATTGATTTTATAAATAGCACAGATTAAAATTCAACATTTAAATGCCAATAGTCTTTTTCATTATACAGGGTTGTAATTCTCTTTATTTCAGCCTTTCCAAATTAATAAAGTCAAAAGTAAATAGAGCCATAGAGTCTAGAGAAACTGTGGAGGCAATAATGCCCATCACAACCACAATACTGTCCCTTCTTGGCATCAACCTCACTAATCAATCACATACTTTGTTTTCAATGATCTACCAGGCAATTTAATTTGAAAGATTAATGTGTTCTCATTGTGTATAGTATAGGTATATATAGTATATTATCACAATACTACATAATCTACTGTTAAAATGTATCTGTGAGTTTGACATTACATGACAAATTATGAATCTACAATACCTACTTACATAGATAAACCTATTTAAACTTGTCCTTGACGTATCTCCTGTCACTCTCCTTATCCTCCCACTTACTCTCCAGCCTCTTCCCATGTTTCCTTCCCCCCTCCTTGCTCTCTATCCACCCATCTCTCTCTTTCTCTTACCTGTTCTCTCTGTCCCTCGCTGTCCAAGGTTTTTTTATTTATTTTACTTTTCTTGAATAATACATGTCCTTACCTCTTTATTTCTCTCCTGCAGGGTTTTTGGGACCGCTATTCTCCCTCGTCATGTGAGCTGAGGTCATTCTGTAGAGGAAGAAGAAACTATCACGAGTTAATGATGACTGGAAGCCAAAAACTGTTCCTGTGCCTCAGTGTTCTTCCAATTTAAGTCTTATTCACAAAAACTATAGCTTTCTCTGCAAATCTAAATTATTATCTGAAATTATCCTGCATTAACACATCTCATACAATGCTACACACAAGGTCACAGGATATTTTTTTTTACCCCCCAAAAAAGTATTCATCTTATTATAACCACAATACTTTCTACACAATTTTATGAGTTTTAAGAATATTTAAATTAAAAAGTATCAAATGAATGCAATACAATTGTATTTTATTTATGGTCGTATTAAACCTTTTCACTTTTAGTGGTTTAAATATTTTATAGTTTGTACTATAGTGTGTGGATACTGGGCTGCTATTGTCAAATAATTAGTCATTGTAATTTTATGGTAGGCCATGAGATGGTAGCAAAGACTTTTTTAAGCAAAGTGTCAGAAAATTTTATTTGCTCTTTTAGATACACTTGCCCACAATTCTTACGTAGATGGAAGAAGTTGAATGTATTGTTATTCTTAGCCTATAGGCTACTCTCTTGTTCTCTTACACAGATGATAATGTCCTGTTTGACATCCCATTACCACAGTCTGTCAAAATACTGCAAACCCATTTTTTTAAAGAGTCGCGCCCATAAACATCTGACGTCATTACGCACAGTCTAGACGCCAATAAAATAAATGCCGTGAAGAGCGCGCGGTTCGTCCTGTGAGCGTTATCTTGGCAACTTGAATGGCTCTTCGCTTGTAGATGGGATGTTATTTATTTTTATCACAGATTGAGCCATAAAATCAGTACAACATATGTGTGTAGTTATTACATATCACGTATTTAACTGGAGCTTGGATATCTGATGGATAATGAGAGCAATATCTTTCCAGAACCAAGGACAGCTCTCAACAGCCAGTATGATTTCGACGCTGACGAAGGATCGCGTGCAGGGACTCATGACTAGTTTGACATCTGAAGTGATGGACGTGCGTCTTCTTAACAATTTGCACGACACCACTACAACTTTGCCGACGCCAAGTTTCATAGATAACGAGACCAGCTGCGGAGAGCCGATTTTGAGTTACGGACATGTTGAGAAAGTGCTCATCGGAGGGGTTCTGACCTTGCTTACCTTTTTAACAGTTTGCGGGAATTTGTTGGTGGTCATATCAGTGTGTTTTGTGAAGAAACTGAAGCAACCTTCTAATTACTTAATCGTTTCTCTGGCCATTGCAGACCTGTCGGTTGCGGTGGTCGTAATGCCGTTTGTCAGCATCACTGATCTCATAGGAGGACAGTGGATCTTTGGTCGTGTTTTCTGTAATGTTTTTATTGCCATGGACGTGATGTGCTGCACCGCTTCAATAATGACACTATGTGTCATAAGCATAGACAGGTAGGTCTCCCAGATATAGGTGCTGTAATTAAAAATAGATGCAGGCATAATTTAGTTAAACTGATCAATGGTAGATGACTGTATACTTTAAGTGTTTAATTTAGTCTGTATATTATACAGGACCGGGGTAAGTTGTCAAATTTTTTACTCTATATAAAATTTCTCAGCGTGATTTATTTTTGAAAATCAGTTTCTGTATAGACTCATATTTTAGCTTGACTACAAATAAGCTACTGAACATTTTCACCATCAAAATACTTTTTGTGGGTCATACCTGTACGTTTCACAATAGAACACGCCATAAACGGCCTAATTAAAACACATTTTCTGGAAAAATGTAAACACTAAAATAATCATGAAATGCAAAGAAATGATAAAACCAGGGAAAAAAGTTTTTTTTATAGAAAAAATGTAATTAATCAGATCATTAGTCAAACCATATATGCATATATATATATATATATATATATAGAGAGAGAGAGAGAGAGAGAGTAAATTTAAATGACAGCATACACTAAAAAAATCTAAATTAACATCACTCAATTTAAACACATGAAGTTATTTTCAAGCCCTAATTGTATGGGTTAAATCAGGTAGATATATATATATATATATTCAATATAAATCTCAATTAAAGGTTATCACTTTCTACAGTGTATGTAACATTTTTGAAAAACACAATTCATAAGAACCATGTAGTTCAAATATCCCTTTTTATACAGGCACATCTAAAAAAATTAGAATATGGTGAAAAAGTTCATTTTTTCTTGTAACTTATTTCAAAAAGTGAAACTTTCATATATTTTAGATTCATTACATGTAAAGTAAAACACAAATTTTGATGATTAGTGCTTAGAGCTAATGAGAGTCAAAAATCAGTATCTCAAAATATTAGAATGTTTACATTTGAGTTTCAATAAATGACCATCCATACAGTATAAATTCTGGGTATCTCTTGTTCTTTGAAACCACAATAATGGGGAAAACTGCTGACTTGGCAATGGTCCAGAAGACAATCATTGACACCCTCCACAAAGAGGGTACGTCACAGAGGGTCATTACTGAAAGGGGTGGCTGTTTAAGGAGTGCTGTATCAAAGCATATTAAATGCAAAGTTGATTGGAAGGAAGAAATTGGGTAGGAAGATGTGCACAAGCAACAGGGATGACCACAAGCTTGAGAATACTGTCAAGCAAAGTCGATTCAAACACTTGGGAGAGCTTCACAAGGAGTGAACTGAAGCTGGAGTCAGTGCATCAAGAGTTACCACACCCAGACATCTTCAGGAAAAGGGCTACAAAGCAACTTCTGAAACAGAAACATTGTCAGAAGCATCTTACCTGGGCTATTTTACCTGGAGAAAACTCCAGGGTACCTCTCCACCTAAGAGTGGAGAGGCACAGAATTGCCTTGCTTGAAGTCCAGTGTGAAGATTCTACAGTCAGTGATGATTTGGGGTGCCATGTCATCTGCTGGTGCTGGTCCACTGTGTTTTCTGAAGTCTAAAGTCAACACAGCCATCTAACAGAAAATTTTAGAGCACTTCATGCTTCCTTCTGCTGTCAAGCTTTATAGAGATGCTGATTTCATTTTCCAGCAGGACTTGGCACCAGCCCACACTGCCAAAGGTCCCAAAAGCTGGTTCAATGACCATGGTGTAACTGTGCTTGATTGGCCAGCAAACTCGCCTGACCTGAACCCCATAGAGTATCTATGGGGTATTGTCAAGAGGAATATGAGAGACACCAGACTCAACAATGCAGATGACCTGAAGGCCGCTATCAAAGCAACCTGGGCTTCCATTACACCGGAGCAGTGCCACAGGCTGATTGCCTCAATGCCACGCTGCATTGATGCAGTAATTCATGCAAAAGGAGGCACAACCACGTATTGAGTGCATAGAAATGAACATACTTTTCAGAAGCCTGACATTTCTGTTTAAAATATATTTTTTATTGATCTTATGTAATATTCTAATTTTCCGAGACACAGAATTTTGGGTTTTCATTATTTGTAAGCTATAATCATCAAAATTTCAAGAAATAAAGGCTTGTAATATTTCAATCTATGTGTAATGAACCTATATAATATATGGGTTTCACTTTCTGAAATTAGTGACAAAAATATTGACCTTTTTCATGATATTCAATTTTTTTAGATGTACCTGTATATATTCAACTATTGTCTGCATGTATTTGCAACAAGCAACAAAACTTGTTTAACTAAAAACCTTACTGTGCTATTTACATATTTTATAGCTATTTATTCATTATGACAACTAGCCCTGGTCTCTTTTCAAGGAGATATTTCAAGCTTAGATTGTACTATTCCAAAGAGGGACAAAGAAAGTCACCACCAATGCATTTATGCTTTTTTTCACAGTGATGCACTTTAACAGTCTCCTTTTCCCCCCTTCTTTCATTTTTTCCATCCTCCGCTCCATTTTCTCAGGTACCTGGGTATCACTAAGCCATTGACGTATCCCGTGAGACAGAGTGGAAAGTGCATGGCCAAAATAGTGCTGTCTGTATGGCTTCTCTCTGCCTCCATCACCCTACCCCCACTGTTTGGATGGGCTCAGAATGTCAACGATGACAATGTGTGTCTGATCAGCCAGGACCTGGGCTACACTATCTACTCCACTGCCGTGGCCTTCTACATTCCCATGTCCGTCATGCTCATTATGTACTACCGGATATACAGAGTGGCAAAGGTGAGTGCTGCCAAACACACAATTGCTGGTTTTCCCAAAGCCGAAGACGAGGAAAGCGTGAACTGCGTGACTGCAGTCCTAAAGCTGCAGAGGGAGGTGGAGGAGTGTGTGAGCTTTTCTCGCCTTCTCAAAAATGACCGTAAAAACATCTCCATCTTTAAAAGAGAGCAGAAGGCAGCGGCCACCCTCGGGATTGTTCTGGGGGCTTTCGCCGTATGCTGGCTGCCCTTCTTCTTGCTTTCTACGGCACGACCATTCATCTGCGGGGTGCAGTGTAGCTGCATGCCTTTGTGGGTGGAGAGGACACTGCTTTGGCTGGGCTATGCTAACTCGCTCATCAACCCCTTAATTTATGCATTCTTCAACAAAGACCTCAGGACCACGTACCATAACCTCATCCGCTGCCGCTATCGCAACATCAACCGCAAGCTATCGGCAGCCAGCATGCACGAGGCTTTGAAACTAGCTGAGAGACCTGAACTGGTGCTGTAGGCTGTCTGTACCCTTCATGTATCTCTAGGGACTGATGCAGTCACACAGAGGCTGAGAGACATTTTTGATTAATTCCTTATTGCTATCACAGAGGAGCTTTTCTCTCATTTCAATTAAGTCAAATTGCAATGACTTCAATTAAGGAAAATTAGAACGGTTGTAAAGCTTCATGAAATGTTTTATAAAATGCTTTATAAATTAGATCTTATTGGTGTAAAATGTGCTTGATGAAGGAACAAAATAATAATCAAAATCAAAGTACGATGAATACACAGTATAATGTTCGTATTTCATAAAGTATTATTTAGTGTTTATTCCTTAGCAATGCATATTACAAGTTAAAAACTAAGTTTTTATATTTTTCCTATAAGAAATGTAAAAATATATTCATGGAACATGATCTTTACTTTATATCCTAATGATTTATGGCATAAAAGAAAAATCTATAATTTTGACCCTTACAATGTATTGTTGGGTATTACTACAAATATCCCTATGCTACCTATGACTGGTTTTGGGGTCCAGGGTCACATACAGTATAAGTAATACTTCTTAATAACCACAAACCTGTGGTGGCATGAAATAAATATTTTATTTGGACATAGATTACTTAAAAAGTATAGTTTACCCATAAACCTAAATTCTGTCACCATTTACTCACCCTCATGTCATTCCAAACCTGTGTGACTTTCCTCAGTAAGTCCTAAAAGTCATATTGGATCCTATTGACTTACATCATACACAAATATTTAAAGTTGACAGGTTTTGAACAACAAGAGGGTGAGAAATAGAACACTAGAATAAAGTATACAGTGTATTAGGAATCATAAAGATGTTTTGAAAACTCCACTTTGCTGCAGTCCCGTCCCTTCTGCCCTCCAAATCACCATCAGTGATTGCCACTAATAATGTGACAGCAAGCTGAGTGTCACACCAATAGTAATATTATTAGAAGCAAGGCATTTATTGTTTTCTAGCTGTGAGAAAGACAGGGGTGAGCTGGTGCCTTTAATTTCTGTCAGCATGCTTCGCCAACAGATGGTAAACAATACATCAACATGTACTTAGCGGCCCTGCGGACTTGACGTTCTTCGATATTAAACGTCAATATGCATATGAAGTTACAATTAATATTATAAGAAAAAGCACTGAACATGATTGATGAGTAAAGATTAAAATAGGTTGTTAAAATTCATGTGGGAACAAAAATAGTAGATTCGGGCCAACTCTGAGAAAACATAGCAGACTGCTCTAATTGTAAGCCAGTTAAGCTATTATATAATAAAAACAAGACGATGAAGTACTATTCAAATTAAATACAATATTATAATTAATTTTAGAAATACTTTTTAAAATAAAATTTTAAGAAACTATTACAAAATATAAACAAATATAACAAAAACAAAACAAAAATATACAAAGGTAAATGCATAGTATAAAACCAAAGGAACACCAATGTTAACATTGCATTTCATGGGCAATAAGCAATAAATATATAATCAAATCTATAATGTGATATAAAAATATAATAGGTGAAAAAGTAGATTCACTTTAAGTGAGCGTGAGTTGACAGCATACATCTAAAATAAAGAAATAAACATGGACAAATAAATAGTTAACGTTGACAGATAAAAAAAAAAAAACTTGAATATTGACCAATACTCAATATTGTCCTTATGCATTCCTACCTAATAATAATAATAATAATATGCCTGAAAGAGAAAAGATGGAAGTGTGTCATTAAGATGCTGAGGGCAACAAACAAACTGCTGAGGTCAATTAATTAGGATTAATAAAAAAAAGGACAAAAAAACGTTTGTTTGTGCGTTGTATGTGGACACGTGGACTATTATACATGAATCCACATTATGCTTTTATTATTGGCCTGATACTCATTGTATAAGTATTTGAAAGAAATGCTTTGAATGCATCCATGGTGAGGACACATATTGTCCTTTGTTCTATACAGAACGGGAAATGAATGGGGATGTCATCAGCGGAAAGTGTCAAGCATCTAAGACTAAAAGCAAAGGATGTTAGGAGTTGCAAAATCAAAGAAAAACAAGAACGCTTTTCCAAGTGTTTCAGAGAATCTATACTGGTCAAGATGTTTTGTTCTCATGTAATACCTGAACTGAACATGAACGACTGTTCTGTAAATTGTACCTCTTTCTGAATGCTGTGACACGCTGCCCTGCTGAGTCTTTCAGTCTTGTTTTTCCATCTACAGTGGCACAGCATGAGGGCTGGTTCCTGTCCATTTTCCAGGGGGGTATTTGGAATCAATGTTCCTGCAAATATATTCAGATTTAAGGCTTCAATGTGATATGCAATAGTGGTGTACTTTATTCACGGAGGACATCTGTCAGTTTAATATTGTAAATTACGAGATTAGAGACTCTAGTCCTGTAGTTTAATTCTAGACATGTATAGTGCCATTTTAAAATGTCAACTTTAACACTAGCAGTGATCACTATTATATGAGCTTTGATATGATAATATATGATGCCTTTGTTATTCATGTTCTCCATGCAGTCTGGAAAAAATAATCTGAATATCTGAACAATAACAATGTTTGCAATGTCTTGATATTTGTCTAACATTTAGGTTAGGGCTTGTTCTATTTTTAATGTGATGTTTAAGATTAAGAAAAGTTAATAAAAGTTCAGTTAATTCAAATTGTAACTGACAGTGTTGGAACCTTGTTGTATTATTTACATAATGAATTACAATGGATATTCTTTTTCATCTATTTACCTTGCATACATTTAACCATTTATAGTATATAATTATTTGCACAATGTCCTGAGTGTCATGGCAAGAGCCTGACAAAAACAGGGGAGGGAAGATTTCAAGGTGAATCTATTGCCACCAGTTTCAGAAGCACCGGCACACATATCAGTTCAATCAGAGAGACACGTCCGTCAACCTACACCATTTACAAAGGATGAAAGAGTGATGTTTATCAGCCTGGTACCGATCTTCCGTGTGGCTATCAAGCTCTGGAAGCTACAGTATTCATGAATTACATCCTACTGATCAAACAGAGATCTTCCATACAAAAACACTACATCCATACCATTTGCTTCATTTTGGTGTGTTTTATCCAACCTGGTCTCATAAAATACGTACCTCTGTGCACTTTCTGTGCAACAACGTTTTATGTACCTTACTGCGCATTTCGCCGCATTTTCAAAGATAAATGTCCACCGAGTGGCACTAAAACACAGGTTAAATACGTGAATACTGGCACATTTTTATTACGTAGATATAGATACATATTGCTGTGGTTTTATTATGTTGCTACAGAAACGTATCGCGGCAGTTCAGAATTCAATATCTGTCCCTAAAAGTTAATGCTCTATCGTGTTGGAAATATGCCCTACACCAAACCCAACCCTAAACCTACCCGATAGTGTTAACAAATGCAAAACTGATAAAAAAAAACGTATTTGTTGATGCAACCTTGCCATTTCAACTTCCTTATATGCAGATTTGAACTGCTTTGTCAAACCGTGATTACACAGGATTTGAACTGGAGCTCCTTGCCTCCTGAGTAGCCTACTTCTCCGTACTCCGTGAGCTATCGAACAAACTTACTGTCCATGAAAACCCATAGATACGAAGCTAGATATGTGTGATGCTAACGTTCAAAAGCATCAGTTTTCAAATCTCTCAGCTTTTTAATATTGTTTTAAAGTCGTAACATGACATTCTTCAAGTTATTGTGCGAAAATTACGCTTTATTAATCAAAACTCTGTATTCCACCTGGTATAAATATGTGCAATCTAAACTTAAAAAGGAAAGTATGACCCTGTCAGTGTTCGGACACCCTGTCTGCTGTTCTTCAGTACACCGCAGGCCCCCGAGCAGATTCCACACAATGAGCCACTCCATGTGTAGCCTACATGATTTCCGCCCCTACCACTGAAACAAAGAAGTCTCAAGACTAATAAATCACACAGTCCTGAAGGACAGTCCAAACATGCTGAAAGCGAGAGGAGGTGATATTATTAGCTCGACATCATCGGGGCTTTGGCACACAAATGGAAAGTACAGGCTAACAAGAAATTCTCATTAAGGACCCTGTGCATCCTACTTTGGCCATTTAAAAAAATCTGAATGTTATGGTGCCTGACATTGAGGCTTTATTCCCAGGAGTCAAGAAGTCTCCTTCCTTGATGAGAAGCTGTAATTTACCAGCTGTCCTGGCGGTTAAAGTATTGCCCTTTGATACAATCAGACTACATCATTAACAGAACTTCACAATCGGTCAGGAATAACACCTCTGAGATTTCCGAGACAGCAGGTACCATTACTAACAAGAAGTCAGGGAATAATGGATGACAGCAATTAAGAACAGGTATAATGGAGAGAGTGAGAACAACCTTTATAAATGCTGATTGATTTGTTTAACTGTTTTATGCCATTAATTCACTGGCCACTGTGGAATGTATACGATTGTCACAGGAGCTGGATAGGAGCTTGGAAATAAAGATGTGATGCTTAATTGCATCTGGAAATGACTTTGAACAGAGAGACCATCAGTATTCTGTCCATGCTTTCTACTGATATTATAATTTTTTTTTTTTTTTAAATAGCAAGGCAGACATGATTTTATTTAAATAAACAAAAAAGATGTCATTGATGAACACTGCATAAACCACTGTGTGCTCATAAATTAATTGATTTAAAATATTCAGAGAGGTCCAAAAAGAAAGGTGAAAATCAGGGATTTAAGTGTTTATTCAAATTGTTAATTAAAAAAAGTTAAAAAGTTTAGGTTTACCAGCTATACTTTCACAATGCAGATGGATGGCAAATAACTTTGCCACTTGACTGGTTAAGTTGGTAAAGAGGTTGATTAATTTGTAGTTATTTGAAGCTCAGCTTTTGCCAGCATCACAGCAGGACAGCTCCTGTTGTCCTGTGCTAATGTGGAGAGGCTGGCTGCCATTGCGATAATCTCACTCTCCAGTGAACCTGGAGACACAACTACTCTATCACACAGTTTCATATTGAGATGGTGAGTAAACATCTCTCATTTAACATGACTGACATGTCATTAGTTATTCATATTTATATGGAGCAACAAATGCAGTTAATCTCTTTTTTTCACCATTTGGTATGGTAAATTCTTTATAATAAAATCCCTTTATTAATAAACAATGTGCATGCGTTGATTTCAAAGATAAAATACATATGCTCTAAATTTATGAAATACATTCAGAATTCAAATAACTGCAAATGTGATGGATTTACTTAAATATTGAGGACTGGGTGACAATTTCAGGATTTAGTCGTCATACTCTGACAAGTAACTGGAGAACTTGCATTTCACTCTGGTCAATAAGAAACTTGCAGCGTGCACCCTTCTGCCGACATACTGTTATTCACCAGGGCAACATTTTCAAGGACCCTTCATCAGGCAGCAAGGGACCAAGGGTTTGTACAGAATATCAGGTGTCAGATTTATTGTCTAAATTGGAAATCCTCAGAGGATTTATTCACATCATGTTTTTCAATAAAGTCTGAGAGTACCATAAATCCAATGACACGGTTGTCTTTGTCTTTACAAGGTTACATTTAATTTGTGTATTCTTTCACAGTAAGCTCCCCTGATGTCAAAATCAGGATCTTCTTAGTCGCAATCTGCAACATATTTATTCTGGTTTCAAGCTAGATTTAATTTCCATTTTATACCTACCACCACTATCCTGACCGATGTTTGGGTCACCCAATCCACTCTCTGAATTTTTACCTCTGAATGGGATGGACGTCACTGTAAGAAGCACTGTCGTGTACTGCGATGCTTAAAAAATTATTCATAGATGCTTATGTAAGTCAATCTCTCAACAGCTAAGGCAAATGCCACGTTATTGCAGCACTGTGGCACTCCAAGAAATAAACTAGGCAATGCCAGAGATGCATTTTTTAACATCACTTCATTCATATATGTGCTGTGATTTGTAACAAGCTTTGCTTCATGAGAGGCTTTATTGCAGATTGGTAATTGATTGATTTAGATGAGTAATTAAGAGAAGAAAATAGGTTAATAGCGGTTCGCTGATTGTGCTGGGGCAAAATTAATGTGAAACTGTTTCTATTAAAATCAATTACCCTGAAGTGCTGAGAGACCCATTTCAAATGGCCATTGGTTGAACGAAAAAATTATTTTATTTTTTCGGAATATAAAAATCCCTGGTGCCTGCTGTCTCAGCTGTTTAACACAGATTATGTGCTGACATTTGAGGTTGCAAAAGTAAAAATAATTGTCAAAAACAAAATGTAATAATGTTCATACACAAGAACAGTGTGGCATACAGCCACAGACTAATTCCATTTCAGCATTCCCCATTAGAACATATTCCCTATTAGGTCTTCTTATTGAACTGTACCTTTTTGGTGCCATTCCATGCAAAAAGACTTTGATATGCATGTTAGCTAACAAGAACAAAAAGTGCCATATCAGCACACATAAAGAAACGTATGTGGGCCATCAAAAAAAAGTATGCACAAACAAATATAACATATAAATAAAAAATAGTGTACAGAACAGGCCCATGGTGCTTCAACGGTCTTCTTTAAAAATGTGACATTCCAGGGATGGTTTATAATAATCAAGGATGAAATGCATTCATGTGCTAAAACAGCCCCCTGCCACATTAATCCCAGAGTTAGTGCTTCTTCTGTAGGTCTGAATCAGGGTATTAGATTTGGAGCAGCCAATATACACTTATGAGACAAAGTTTGAGTCCCACTGTGCTCATCCATGCCCTTGTAAATCACAACAGTAAGATCACCCTCACCACAATAATTGCACCATCTTAAAAGCCTTTCTGCCACCATCAAACAAGTCACTTCTCACTACTCTACAAACAAAAAGGAACGTTTCATTTAAAAAACATTTAAGGATTTTTTAAATAAAGTACACACACTAGAAGACTGTAGTCATACCTGTGGCCAAGTACAAGCTGTTAAAGTCACAATGAAATTAAAGTATTTTCTTCCGTACTGTGATATATGTACCAGGTTAGTAGGAGGACTTGGTTCCATCTATAGCGTGTTGCAAGCGGAAATGGAGCCAGATGCAGTTCCAGTAATGACATTTTATTTAAAAATGACAAGGTACAAAAATGTTTAATAAATAAACATTCACAGATGAATTATTCACAATAAGATCTGCAACATGAATTTAGAAAATAGATGCTGAAATAGATATTCTGACTTTAAGCTGCAGTCGCATTAGTGAAATTTCTGCAAAAATTCAAGGACACAAAAAGTCCATTGTAGTATGTCAATAGTGTCGCAATGTTTGAAACACCGCTCACACAGAAGTCTAAGCAGCTTTCTATTGGTCAATGCAACAAAAATGTGCAGGGACATCTTTCACCCTCACATGAAATTCATGAAAGCATGGATTATTAATATGACTGGATTTTGACAGAAATTTTTCTGAAAGTGATTACAGCAATATCGTTCTTCCCTATCATTATCATTATAGTTGTGGTGTAAACCTCCCTATTCTCATACAATTAGAACTTATCATTAAAACTTAATGGTTCTAGTTATCATCATTTGTGTGAATGGGCCTCAAAGGGATCAAAATGAAAATTACCCCACGATTTAATCACGCTCAAGCCATCCTAGGTGTATTAACTTTGTTCTTTCAGACGAATACAATCTGAGTTATATTAAACAATGTCCTGGCTCTTCCAAGCTTTATAATGGCAGTGAATAGTAGTCAAGATTTTGAAGCAAAAATTAAACATAAATCCATCATAAAAAGTTTTCAACATGGCTCTTGGGGTATAAAGGTCTTCTAAAGTGAATCGATGTACTTGAGCAAGAATAATATCACAATCAGACTTGCTTGTTTGGTATTGCAGTTGCTTAAACAAGAAGAGATACTACTGGACATCCAATATGCAACTGCAATTAAAAAGCAGTTTGCCACAGGAATGGTGAGATGCTTGTTTTGCTGAGGGATCTTGTGGTAATTGATAAGTGGAGTTACTGGGCTGGTGCAGTGACCCTGCTTATAAGAGAGGAATGAAGCTCAATACGGCACTCCTGAAAACTCTCAGAAGGCTGCTGGAAGGAGTATGGGATTTTCACTCTGAAACAAATGAAGCAGAAAACGAAAGCTGACATGCTTGCACCAATTTCAATATTTAATGCCACTTTTCATAAGTCATTTCGCCTGCTGCTGTCTCTAAAATCGGGCATCCTGACAGTGTTTACATTAGGGCACCAATGCGCCTCATACATGAAAGTACTGAGTCCACTATACTGTTTAACACGATTCCTGTAAAATTAGCCTAAAACGCCTAAAAAAGGCATACCCAAAGTAAATTGCATGCTGTTCTTGGGCCATTTGGATTATATGCATGGTGTTGGTCTCCTTTGAAAGGTGACACTCTGAGGTTTGTTTCTCAACAGTCAGTTGTAAGTCTTACTGATATTGAGTAATAGCACTTTGAATACACTAAAAAAAGAAAAAAAGAATTCCGCCTGCATTTTTTTGGTAAATAGAAGCCTGCAGATGACTATAGCTGGGAGGTATGAGCTGGAAAATACATTGGGATCACAGAATGAAGCCTTACCAAGCCAAATCTCGCATTTGATAAACAATATATTAGAAAATTTGTGTTTTACACGTTTATCTAATTTTATGTCTAGACGCTTCCAAAAAAATTACACTTGGGAGACTCCAAATGACCCTTTGTAACCAATGACACATACAATGCTGTAATTCTTGAATGCTTTAATGTACAGTCATCATTTTGGGCTCTAATGAAAGGTTACACTTAGAGCTATTCAATTTCTCATCCAGATTCACTGTCAATAATTGCTGACACATAGTAACTGAAGCATAAACACATTATAGTGACATTTATTTATAGAATCCAAAATGTGTACACTTTATAATTTATAATCTAAATACATTTTTTTTCCTATATTTCTATTTCTGTACATAGTACATTATTTAATTTGTGGGTTTTTTCTTATATTGGTGTTATATTGCATCCCTACTGTGTTATTCCTATGTATGTCTGTACTATCATGCATGTCTGCATTATGTCAACAAAAAGTGGTCTGATAAAGACAATGATTGTACAGGCTGTGTTTATTGTATCTTTAAATGGTTTACATAGTTGAAATCACAAGAATCTCAGCTTTCCATGGATATATGACATGTTCAACGTTTTATTTTTTAGTTTTTGTGTCTGACGACTTTACCCTGTCACAACTAGGCGTCCCGTATGCTGGACTCTTAAAGGGTTAATCCTGCAAGACTTAAGGATGTAGATGAGCTTTTAGTCCTAATAGTCAATGAATGTTTTCCCCTAATATATATCACCCACAGACAATCAAAGACATAACACAATACCCAGTGTTACCTGAAATCAAAATGACATCTATCTTTGATAGAAATCCCCAACAGTTACAAGGAAATTCACACTGACTTTATTTCATTTAAATTAAATACAATTAGGTCAGACTAGATTGAAATGAGCCAGCGGCTACCAAATGTATCCCTCAACCTTCAAACGACCATATTAGCACACGGCACCACGCAGCGTTGCCCCTTCTCTGTTCAGTAATACAGACAAAGTGTGGTCAAAAACATAAGCACATTCCCTTAATGGACCACTTGCTGCCTAGAGAGTGAGCAGATGAACTGCGATGACACAGTGAAGATGTCAATCAATTCATCTCACTGTGGCAGGGGCAAAGACCAAAGCAAAGCCTGACCAATTAAAATCCACTTCTTGTGTGTGACGGTGTTAAACTTAATACAACAGCATTGTAATGACATTTACACACACTAAAACTCATGTTGCACTGTAACTAAATGAAAGTTGCTATGAAATGAAAATTCATCCCGTCTGTTTTCTAAATGCATGTCATATATCTTATTATGAACAATTCGTCCATGCATGTTTTCGTAATAAGGTGACTGGAGACATTTCCTAGTTCAGTGGTCAAAATTTTAAAGAAATATTTTACTATTTACAAACAAACAATTTTGTTTTTGCATGTTTTCATTTTTTTTTTTATTGTGGGTTCCATAATCTATTATTATTATCAATAATTATCATGATGTTTGTGGATTAAACTGACCCTAAATGGCTTTAAAACAAATAATAAATATATCATAAATGATATAGAAAACAAAATCGTATTATTCAGTTTCACATGGAGTAAATACAACTTATTTTATGTGAAACCTCTACTGTTTATTAGTACTACTCTAAGTCTTAATTGTGTTCTAGACTCATTTCAGGCACAATTTGTCTTAAATGCTTGATTATTTATTCACATCAGTGTATACTTTGATGATAGTACTGATGATAATTGCTCTGCTCTCACCCAGGTTAAGTTTTTCATAAAGTAGCAGTGTGCGACCAATTAATCAGTGGCCTGAAGCCTCCTTTACTTGTGAAAATAATCACTGTACGATTCCTGCAGTAACCAGAAGATTGTGTTTGTCAGACTTTTTGCAGGGTATTGTTGTCATGCTATAAAATAGAGGTATTCCAGGAGATGGGACACCAAAAACTGCGACTTTCCCTAGAAAATGGCAACAGGGGACATTTATTAAATGTCTTATCGAGTGAATTAAGGACAGCATACTTTTACAACCCAGTTCCACAAATGAACTTGCAAATGCAAGCAACCATGGCCGCTATGATGATGACATGCAAACACACCCACAAAAAAGGTTTGTTTTCAATGTCAAATTTATTTCACCTTCCAAAGAGAAGAGTGTATTAGTGCAGGTGTGAGCCGTGTTTGTGAAGAGATCAAGAGGTGCAGGTAAAATGTATTACTCACTCTTCTCTGATGACAGCCACCCTCCTTTACTGACAGAGGAAATAAATGACTATCATACAATAAGTTGACCCCAAACATTCATCTGGAACATTCTCTTCATCCCTTTCACCTTGATTGTTTGGAACTGTTTTCCTCACCAGCGGCTTTTTTAAGGATATAATTATGGGAAATCCAACATCAAGAGACAGCAATGCTTTGAGCATATTGAGATTATATTTATAAGCATAAGAAATGCAACCCAAATGATATACAGGGATGCAAACACATCATGGGTGAAAAAGACACGCAACTTTCCAGTTGCGCAGTAAAAATTCCCTTTTTATTCATGTATAAGATGTATAAATGTGCCAAAAACCTTGTGAAAAACAAAGTTTTGAGTTTTGAGATGACAATTACATGAAATTAGCATTATATCCAGTAGATGACAGCAGAAGATCACTCAATAGCTTATTTGCCATTTCCACTCCCTAGATTTCAGGTCTTGATTTTCAATTTATTATAAAATGGTGATTATAACACATTTTAGTATTGTAATGAAGTAGTATAGTAAGTATAATAAAATAATAATGCATTACATATTTTGAAGTATTTTTAGATTTATTTTAAAAACTAAAATATTTTAAACATTGCCTTAAAAAGGACACATCAAAAAGAGTGTTTTAACAGTAGAATAGGGATGCGTGGTATACCGGTACTGTAAAATTACCGGTATTTTTTATATTTCAAACGGTACGATATCCAGGGGCACGGGAAGGTGTTTTATGTAGGTGCTGGGTGGGGTAGTCAATTTCTGCATATAAATATTATGCCAAATAGAAACAGAAAATCTTGCTATAGCCTACGCACTTTCATGAGATCGTGTTAGACAACAATTAGCTATTTTACAAATGGGAATAGGCTACAATGAATTCATAACAATGTTTTACATTCAAGCTTAAAAACCCTTAAAATGTATAGTGAAAAGTTATTTTAAAAGCATCTGGAATGCAATAAAGTAATTTTAAAGCTGTTTTTAAAGCATTTGCTGCATGGATCACATAGGCCTATCAGTCAGACAAAATTGCATTGCAGCAAATCCTTTAAATTTCAAGGACAAAGATTTAGGCCTACACACTTTTTTTTAATTATTGAATACAATTATAAAATAAAACGCAAATTATAATCGGGCCTGTTTTAGGCTTTCCCTTATTTTTATATTTTAGATGGTGAGGTGACAGGGAAAAATGACTCGCCATCTCCTCATTGGATGCGCAGAGAGAAATATATGCATCTTAACGGATTACATAGGCTAATGAAGAGTTTTTGCTTTGCTTTGAATTATTTCGTTTTAAAGTAGTATTTAAAGCATTCTATAGATATATTTATCATATCTCTGAGCCAGTTTCGAGTTGCTGAGTTTCGGTTCATCATTGAAGCGCTCTTGTTCAAAACCGGCAGAAAGTGCATTCTCTGTTTTCCTATTTTATAAAAGCACAATGTTGATATTGTGAATGCACACAAATAAAAGTAGACCCTTTACAGTTCCAAATGATATATTACTCTTACCTTTATGAGAAAATAATCACACGGCGTATTTTAAGTTGTTTTTACTGTAAGAAAAAAATCCAAGTGACCACGCTGGAGCCTCCATGTCCTGTAAAGCTCGCTTCAGCTTCCACTCTCCACAAACTGTTGGATATTGCACATTTATATAGGTTAAACATTTAAACTAACACTGTGATATGCTTGAACTGTTTATAGGCCTATCTATCGATTTTATTTTAGTCGTGATGATTTGATAAGGCTAAATTAATCAAACATAGGCGATCAACTCTGATGCTGGCCGCTTGGTCCTTGCTTAAAAGAAGAAAAAAAAACTTTTAACGAACAAAAAATGCTCCCAAGGTTTTTCTAAATTAACTTTATGAAGAAAAAAAAACGAAACATAAGTCTAATCACTTTTCCATTACATACAAAACAACTATTTTAATAGGTAGCTATAAGCTGTTTTGGGAGAAGGGAAAGACTCATATCGCTGAGAACAAAAAAAAAATTTTTTTTTTTTCTTCCAGTACATCCATGATCCGCTTTTAAGCCACAACCTACAGATCCCACAACACAAACATAACATTCACAAACATAAAAGCAAGCATTGGCAGTGCTGCATGCGTGATTTGGCAGGATGTGCGCAAGGCACGCATCAAATAGCCCTGCATCAGTTTAATAACTTTGATAACTTTAATTCTTACAACTGTTAAATTAATGGGCAAATGGTAAATATGTCAAAGATCACATAGAAATAGATAGCAAAATAGCCAATGTAAACTAAATGTTATAAACATCGGAGCAACCATAGAAATGTTTAAATTAATCTTTATTATAACAAATTTAGCCTATATATTTTTTTTATTCACAACAGTTTACAGTTGCCCACAGTTGTTCCCGCGCCCCTGTCGATATCATAATTTTGCATAATCCGGTATTTCATACGCTGCTGTTCCGAAATTCACCTGTAGGCGGCAGTGCTTCTCATACCTGCTGAACAACAATGGATCCAAACTGATTAAATGTGAGCCAGAACAAGTGAACAAAACACAATGGATCAAACTGATTAAACTATTAACGCGTTATGTCTAACAAATTGAAGTAAACAGAGGAGACAAGACATCTAATCTGGCTAAGCATTTGTCACTTGCTCATCCTGATCTTTTCCGAGAACTATCGTTAGAGATCGACAGGTTAGTAAGTGCATCATACATTCATTATAGACCCCTTCACGGTATACGTCACAGAAGTTCGCAGTGCGCATGTCGGGGTCAGAACGTTCATTCCATCCCATTGTGTTAACCAGAGAATTTCTCGTCAAGACAAAACTTAGGGCTGTGACGGTGGCAGATTTTTACCACCGCGGTGGTAATGGACCAACTACTACAGGTGGCGCGGTGTTGTGATATATATATATATATATAATTCTGAAACGCAAAAATAAATAAATGAGGCTCAATCATCTATTAACAAACATACGTGTTTATTTTAGCACTTACGTCAGTCAACACTCAGCCTGCAAAACACTAAAATAAATATCAAATAAATAATACAGTTAAATAGGAAAGTAGCCTTAAATGAGAAAGTTAAATACACCCGGTGTGTGACGTCACGTGCACTACCGCCGGTGACGCGGTTGTCATGGCCACCATCACAGCCCTAGACAAAATGCCTACTTGTTGCGTCGTGGACTGTGAAAATCGCACCAGTTCTGGAGTCAAGTTTTTCAGGATTCCTGCAGGATCTCATCCGTTTCAAAAATAGACGACATCTGTGACTGCAAGCTATTAAACGGGCAGACTGGGACAATACTACGATCAAAGAGGCTCGTGTTGGTAGCGCTTGCATGAACAGTTTTCTGTACGTTAAGCTATGCAAGTTAATAGTGTTGTAAATGTCATGGACCTGTGTCATGCTACAGACGTAGCCAGCTGCTAGCTAGCGCCAACATTGTGCCAACAACGGTAGAGTTAAGCCATGATAAGTAAACAAATGTTTTCTGTAAACTGTTGACTGATTTAATAGTTAGGTGAAGTTTGATATCTGGCATAAATTGTGACCTGTGGCATGCTACAGACTTAGCAGATCGCAGACTAGCTTTACATTAGCGTTTTCACTATGACAACAGTAGATCGTGTTGTAATCGATGTGTGCAATTATTTTTTGTAGGAGAGGCATAACTTGACTCCAGTAGTCCTGAATTTGTGCCCTCCTTGTTTGTGTACACAAAACAAAGCCAGACACCTAAGACAAAAATGGAAAGGTACAAATAATAATAAAAAAGTATCTTATCTATCTATAAGGCTTGTCTGTTTCTCCTTGACACAATATGCCGGTCTATTAGCCGCGCCATTTTCTGACCCCAAGCTGCGCGCGCACCCAACATAGGCTTTCGATGTTTACAAACATTGAAGGGGTCTATTGTAAGTTTTATTCACAACTTTTTTGCGTATTTTAAAGGCTTTCCGCTTAAATGTTTCATTCAACGGTGGTTAGACGTGCACTTTTTCTGTGCCTGTACACCTGAACCAAGTTATCTTTTGAGCCAATACTGTCAAAACACACAAGGTTTATGTATAGACTCAGTTGGTTATGTCTAAAATTAAAGTAAACAGCCGAGACAAACGGATGCGCGCCTGTGTATTTGATACGTGCATGTCTTAAAGGGACAGTACTAAACATGCAGCCGACTGTAATTAAAGGGATAGTTCACCCTAAAACAGAAGCAGTGGCATGTGCCAAGAAAGAAACAAACTCAGGTCTCGAGTGAGTACATGATGGTATAATATAAAACACTATGACAGAATCGACATAATTATTATTATTTAATGCTAACACAAAACACAAAGAGAAAAAATTACTTGCTTCTTTTGACAGAAAAAATAATACAGCTGCTTTAATAGGAATCAATCTATAAAGTGTTTTATTTTATATTTGTTCATTCAATTTCTTGAATGCTCTGTTAAATATGCCTATTGTACCTGAAAATAAAATGTTGTATTTGTATATTAAGTGTATTTTTAATGTGTATATTTGTTCTTATTTTTAATAACAAAGATAAAATAATGACAAAGATTTGTATCTTTCCCCACTTTGGTCTAAATATCCACAATACCTTTTTATATTTTGTAACCTTGAAAGGATTTGTCTTTGTAACAGTGAAATTATTTTGGCTGCTCTGCTCAGACACAATAGTAAAATCAACATGACAAAGAATTGTGAAATTGTGATATTTCTAAAAGAAATAGTGATGTGGTATTTTTGTCATATCGCCCACCCCTACTTTGACTGTTAGAATAACACTTTAAATAAACATTTGTTATAATTCATTAACAGCATTAACATTATTATAGCACTTATAAATGTAGGTCAATAATTATTTATAAATGTAGGCTACTAATATGTTTAGTATGTTAACATTATGCATTAAACACATACCTAACATCAACCAAGATTAATAAATACTATATATATATAGGGCTGTGACGGTATTGGATTTTTCCTTACCGCTGTGAAGCAGCAACAAATATCGCGGTTTGGCGGTTAATCGCACGACCCCCCCATAAAAAAAAATTTGACGTGGTCGCACTTGTGCAAGTCTGCGTCTGCACGCTGCAGAGCCACAGCACATTGTAGCAGGAGTCAGATTTCACTGATCACCTGAAGAGATGCAATTTTAGCGCGAGCGCTTTGTGGGTAGAGCCTATACACTCACTGCATCAGCAGAGCGCGAAGGTGCACGCAGCCGGACTAAGCTCAACACACTGGAGGATTTGGTTTTCAAACTAAAGTAAAAGACTGCTTCTTAAACCAGAGAAGGTGACACAAATAATACTGATGAAAAAGAACAGGTTGAATGTTAAACACTTTCGTTACCATATAGCTATAAACTAGATTAATCAATAAATGCTGATGAACTTTTATCATAATGTTGTATCAAAAAGATAAAGTTGCGACCAGTGGGAAGAATGAGTAGAGCCCTGAATGACTTGATCAAGAACGCGTGCAGCTTGAAAATGAACATGGAAATGAATAATAATAAAGTCGTCGTCTTTATTCTTTAAAACAGCAAATTAAATTAACAATAATAACAAAATAATATTAATCTCTATAACTTTGTTTTTTTTCAATATCTTCTGAGTTTAATAGGAATTATGGAACAGTCTTTGTCATCGTTTGTAACCCATTCTTTGTACAAATTATTAAAAGAATAACAACCTGAGCAAGCTGCAGAAACAACAAGCGAGCTTAACATGCCCCGTGCTTTGTTCTGGTAATCTGTGCTAATCTTCGATTCATATTTCTTTAGACATTGTTTTTCGGGTAAGACTCCGTGGATATAAACGCACTTGTTCCAACACAACTTGTTGAAAACTGTGTTTGTTGAAACATATAGGTTGTAACAGCAAATTAGGATGTAATTCATATTATTTGACGATTCGTTAGGCTACATTTATAATAACAACATTTTTAAAGTGCAAAATAAAATATGTTTTTTCTTCTTCCTGACCCGACCGTTCCCGCGAAATATATCTCGTTTCCAGAATGTCACAATGACATTTCCTCTACTGAAAGAGAGAGAGATAACAAATACAAATGTAGTCTGCACAAAAATTATTTTATTGTAGGCTATTTATTTTATTCGTCTAGTCCAGAATCAAATTAGTTTTACATTTTGTTGTCAACGTAATAATAAGTGTCGCAGAGAGAAAAAAAATATAATACTGTAGGCCAGTTTGTACAAAAATGTAAAATAGCATGTTTGTTATTTTTATTCTTCTTGTCAAAATACTAAATTTGTTTAACCTTTTGCTGTCAACACGGAAAAGTGTCGCAGAAAAAAAAGACATCTGTCATTTAAATTTATATGTTGCAAAATTAAATCTCTTTTTCATGAAACCAAACAATTTAACTTCCCTGAGAAGAATGTTTGGAGTCAGACTTGCCTGAGGTGGGTTTCTTCGCAGTAAACTGACCATTTTGCAGTGGAAGTTGAAGAATCCACACTGTGCTTCATCTTTATTCTGCTCTGTCACTCATGTACAGGGCTCTGGGCAAAACCCTGCCGTGCCGCGCCCACTTCACTCAAATACGATTTTAAAGATGCAAGTGAAAGATTTGATAATTTGTTTATTGACACAAGTACATTAAAATAAAAGCAAGCACGGGCATGTTTTGATTATAATTTTTTCCCCTACTGCAATGTAAAATAAATAATAAATAGCCACTAAAGCGGCAAAAACAGTGTGCACAGATATTTGCAGTCAGGGCTTAATCTGAACAAACTCGGTCCGGATCAGCACCTCCGAACTCCGATCATCTCATCTGGCGGATCCTCTTCCTCCAGTCAAATACGTTTGTGTCAGGGTTATTGTAGTTTTGCATTTTTAAATTCGTTTTTATTGTAATATTGCTTTCAATTTTCGCTAAAAATGTAAGTTTCGTTTTTATTTTTTAATAATTTGGTTAATTTTAGTGTAGTTTTTATTTAGTGGAGTTTTCTACCCTATACAGGTTAGTTTCGGTTTTAATTTGAGTTGTAGTAATTAAAGTTTAGCAGAACTTATTAAAAATTAACAGAACACTTCCAGAGCACAGACCAAAGACATTTTAATTTAAACGTATTGACGCAAACCACTAGCGACACTAAATTAAAGCATGCTGAGATTAGAAAATTATTAATTTTATTATTTTATATAGTCGCTATTGGTTTCGTTTTGTTTGAGCTTGTCATTGTTTTTTATTCTTCTTTCTTTCTTTCTTGTCTTCGTGCCTTTATTTTTGTCAAATACAGTTCTTAATACAACATATTTCACCGTTTAAACATGTATACAACTTTTCTTATTTTTAAATTCGTTTAACAAGCATTTTAGAAGTAAAAATAAAACTTTCATAGTCGCAAAAAAACCCTGATGTGGCTCGTTTAGGTGACTTGGTTTGCTTTGCATAAAATAAAATAAAATAGTTTACTGTTTTATAGATTACATGAAACAAACCTATATTTGACAAAAAAAAGTAAGTGGCACTGAGAACTAATTTCACCCGAAGAGAAGGCAAAATATCTGCGTGCACTCGATGCAAACGCAGACTCTGCGACTGTCATATAGGATATGGGTTACAAAAAACTACCCAAACATTACAAAAAAATGTTTAATAAAATAACCATGATTTTTAGAGTATATGCACACAATAAAAGCAACTGATGCAAGCTGGTAATCACTTAAGTGGGTCAACGGAGTGATTGCGCGAATGATCCCTTACCTCTCCATCCTCTGATGCCGGATCGGTCACCCAGCTTTATTACACCAATTAAACACTGCATATGATAAACGCTAAATATTGAGTATTCCACTTGGCTAAAACACAGCAAAACACGGTTTTGGGTGTACGTAAGCCTATTTAATAGATATTACACTTGTTATCTCCACCGCGCTTTCTCTCTCACACACATACATTAGGCTATAATCTTACCTTTTAGAAGCGCGTGTCTGGCTTTAAAACTCATCAGACAGCACCAGCAGCAAAAGGAATTCATGTCTGGATAGTTTTATTCGATTTGATGACATTTATGAATGAACATTATAATGTTTTGCATGTAGAGTAGCCTATTGATGACGCTCAGTTTGGGGGCGGCGCGGGAGCGGCATTACTATGAAGCAAAGTGATAACGAATGCCCAAAAGATAAACTACTAATATCTGTCCCTTTGCCCCCCTGACCGTGTTGCTGCCGAGGCGACTGCATTGTTCGCCTATATGCACATGCAGATCGCCTGTTCTGTCAGGGTGGCGTTATGCACATGCTGCGTACTGTGCGCAATAAAACACATGACGCAGAAGCACTGCGTGCAGCGCGTGAGCGGTAAGAGGGAGTAAAAACACACAGATATGCTGTTCTGAAAGGATGTCGGGAACGGGATATTGTTAGACCGCCCACTCCCGTTCAAATTACACCAGAGTTACCGACCGTTACCGTGTTTTATTCCCGCATTGCAAGACATTTGGTCGGATCCCGCGAAAAACAGTGCGGTGATGACGGTGATGACCTCAACACCGCGGTCGCATCTCATTACCGCGGTGAAGCGGTAATGCGGTTATCGTCACAGCCCTATATATATATATATATATATGATGATCAATCACTTTTAATTTTTTTCAGTTCACTTAATTTTTGAGTCTGGTTATTTGTCACTTATGGTATTGATTTAGTATCTATACCGACGTATTACATTCTGGTATCGTACCGAAGCCAAAATTATGGTATCGAGCCATCCCTACTGTAGAAGCTGCTCAATATATTGAGCCAACACAGACTCGATTATATTAGGTAGATCTGCAAGCATCTAGAACTCTGTAAACTTACGAAAAAAATGAGTTCAGAGGGGATTCTTCCGATTAACCTACAGAAAACACCTCTGACTGGCCATTGTTTTCAACAGAGGTGCCTGCGATTGGCTACAATACTCAACGCAGCAAAAACAGCTAAACAAACTTGTGTTTTTGTAATTTGAAACCATAGCGTGCATGCAAAAACACACAGGAGCTTTTAAAAGTGGTTGACTACAAGCGGGTACAGATATGAATTGGTACTAGCGGTACTGTAAAAACACCCCCATTTCCCCACCACCAAAAACACTTTCTCACTGGATCTACACAAATCTCGTAGGTGACCTATTTTGATCTCAAAAAGGTGAATTTTCACCAAAAGGTGAGGAGTTTGCATCAATGGATATATGCTTTTAAGCATGTTTTAATAAACATAATTTTGTTTGTCAAATTTTGTCATATAATCACAGGAAATCAAAAGCTGAATTAAAAAAATTCAACAATTTTTAATATGGTTTTTATTTATAAAATATTTACAAACTTTGCTATGTTAATGAAACAAACATGAACACTTCAACCAACTCCAGATATTAAACAAACAAAATTTATGAAATACATGACAAACTATATTTATATGGAGAAAACCCCCCTGAAATTATACTTGGCCATCAAATTTGGATCATCTCTTGGCAGTTCTTGTTCTGAGTTTTCTCTTCATTATGAGATGATCGCTCTCTTTATCATCATCACTGCCTCCAATGATCTGCAAAATTATTTAATGAATTTAATACACATACACCTGACAGCATTGCTGCATGGATTTTTAGCCCTGAAAAAATACATTTTAAACTGTACCTCCTTACCACAACAAACAAACACACACACCTCAACATTTTCCCCCAAAGTGTGATGTTACCAGGGTAATGTTAGTGTTTTACTTAAGTACAAAACTTTTCAGTAAGTATTGTTTATACACATTTTTAGTAGCATCTAGTGCCTAAGTGTACAGATTACTCAAACAACAGATACCAATCATATATAATGACTGCTTAACTTACTCTGCATTTTAAGGTGGGATTGAAAAAAAAGTATAATTTTTTTTTCTAACACTGAAAATAAAACAATCTTTAAAGCAGATTGACTATCAACCTTGTCTTTTTGAGGCTTAAAATGTTATATAGTTGTCATTATATTATCTCTAACATATGACATATTTTTCATTAATTTATTCATACATGCTTATGATTCACTCTTATGTGACTAATGCGCAGGAAACCCTACTTACAGGATGAGAGGGTATGTCCATCGGGGAGGAAACCTGAGTCTTAAAGAGCTTTCGTTTGGATTTCTTGGGTTTGTTGTTTTCAGAAGGATTTGGCGGTTCGGGGGATTTAACATTCACCATGTTCATGATCTTTTTGGCTGAGGAGGGAATTAAAAGTTAGGTCATGCTGAGATACGGTATGAAATACTTTTGGCAGAGAGCTCTAATCGATGCCATTGACTGAGTGTAAAATTAAGAGGCAGAGCTGACCTTTGCTCCCAAAGAAGGTTGGAGAGCTCTGAATAAAGTCACCAATCTTCTGCAGGGCTCCGTCTTTTTTACCTTTCAGGCTGGCAGGAGAGTCTTTCTGTTTCAATTGACTCACCTTTTTCCCTTGCACCGTAGGAGTCTGGTAAGGTGCAAAAATACAATATTTAACTAGCTCAGTGTATTATCGAATAAACATTACAGAGAAAGACATGAGATGTCACAGGTGTATTAATGGACAGGAAGTCACCTCAACAGATTGCATGTTTTCCTTGTTCACCTTCAGCCGTCGGTTTTTTCGATTTTCTGACTCCACAGAGTTCTAGAATAACAAACACATATAACACAAGTTATATGATTATGTGTTGCATTTTATGTGCGATGACCAAGTTGCTAGCACACATGATTAATGTTTTTCATTGTTCATTTTTTAAATGTCTCCCAATTTGACAAGAATTTCTAAAAATAGGTCAGAACCTTCAGAGTTTACTGCAACTAACTGTAGCTGCAATACATGTTTTGAATTAATCATGTTTATTTAAATCAATTTATAGGTCTAACTAACTAATTAAACTAAATCTAAATAATTCAAAATGTGTATAGACTATAGAAATGTCTATGACATTTCCAGATGTGAAAACTCACACTTTTGAAATTCCCTGACTATGGGAACCTGGATTATTTATTATTTGTTTAGAAATCACAACAAAGTGTTTAGATATAGTGTCTGTATACCGCCATCTCTGGGCTCTTTCTCTTTCTGGCTGTACGTCTGAGTTTTACAGTCACAGACTCTGCTTCTCCTGGTATCCTGACATTCATTCGGTCAGGTTTAAGTGGTGTAAAGCTGATTTCTAGCTCAGGTTTGGGGAAGCGCTTTTCTCGGAGACTCTTCGTGGACAGGATGGAGGAGTCTAGTACTGCTACCTGCTTTGAGTGATAACCAACACATATTATATTATCCACAGTAACCAATTATCATACAGACCAGAGCTATTCCCCTCTTTGTATTGCTTTAACGTTTCTTATAAGCTCAAAGCATTTTGCATTAATATCACTCTACTGACCTCTTGTGTTGGACTAAAAGTGTCGCCTTTATTCTCTGTCTTCAGGATTGATGACTGTTTGGAACTGTCAACTTTCTGGATATCAGATTTCACAATAATATCCTGCTTCTCAGCCAGCTGCTGCTTTAATATTTCCTGTAATCAGTATGCAGGGAAGTGAAAAACATTGTTACTGACGTAAAGCATTTTAAAATGCTTTAATTTTCATTAAAATAGCATTCCTCTCATTCACAATGGCCTAAGAATTATATTTCTTAACTACTGATAGGCTATTACACTGGTCAGGATGATCAATGAGGCAATATCAGGTCATTTAAAAATGATTAGGCTTCGGCCAATAACATTCCTCAACTTGCCAAATAAAAACGGTCATTCCACTAAGTCAGTTCTAAAAATACAAAATCAGAGTAGTGCAAATTGACAATTTTTGACGGATTTTGAGAAAAATACTGTGTAAAAAAACGCAATTAATTAATGATTGCAAGATTATTTAGGAGGTTAGCACATTCTACTTTTCTGCAATGGTATTAATGTCCTGCTGTAGTCATGTTATTCCTCCTGTTGGCAGGTCACTTGGACCACAAAAATTATATTAACTCAGAAACCTGCTGCGTAATAAATTACTACTCAGCGCTAAATCCTGCCCTCAAGCCTGTGAAAAAGGAAATAATGAGGCAGGGAGAGAGAGTTGGAAAGACTGATCCTATTACCAGCTGCAGCCTGTCCTGTTGGTCACATTCTAGTCGCCTTGCTACCTGAGCCATTTTCCCTACGGCTGTTCCATTCAGCACCTTTTCCTGCTTATCATCCGCCTGCTCCTCATTAGGCTGCTGAAACATCAAAATAAATTATTTTCCACTGCTGGAAAGACCCAGTTAAGGAAAAGTCGGAGGGATCAAACAGTTCCAGGTCCTTACATTTGTGTTTTCTGCAGGTCTGCAACCTCTCCGTTCTTCCTGCTGAGCTTTATCTGAGACACCAACACTTGGTTTCTGATACTTCTCCTGCAGTTTTGCAAGATCTGAGAAGAACAGAAATTACATTTATGCGTTAAGCAGACGCTTTTATCCAAAGCTATAAATTCAGGCTATACATTTTTCATCAGTATGTGTGTTCCCTGGGAATTGAACCCACCTTTTGCGCTGCTAATGCAATGCTCTAACACTGAGCCACAGACACACAGGAGATGTCTGAGGTTAGCTTCAGTTTAGGGGTGGGTGATATGGCAAAAATATCATATCACGTTTTATTTTTTATATCACGATTCTTTGTCATGTTGGTTTTACTATTTTTCAGTGCAGCCAAAATAATTTCCCTATTATAAAGACAAAGCCTTTCAAAGTAACAAATATAAAATTAATGGTGGATATTTAGGCCAAAGTGGGCGAAGATCATATTTTTTTTCTTCATTATTTTATATTTGTTATTAAACAATAAAAACAAAGACACACATTACAAATACACATAATATACAAATAAAACAAACAGTGCTTTATTTCAAGTACAATAGGCATATTTAGCAGAGCATTCAAGAAATTGAATGAACAAATATAAAGATAAAACACTATATAGATTGATTTCTATTAAAGCAACTGTAATTTTTTTGTCAAGAGTAGGGAGTCATTTTTTTCTCTCTTTGTGTTTTGTTGTTTTAACATTAAGAATAATAATTCTGTCATGTCTGTCGATTCTGTCAGTCTTTTATATATTCCATAATTTACTCAAAGTTAGTTTTAAACTTGAATACATTTCTTTCTTCTGCTGAACATAAATGCTATTTTGAAGAAGGTGGGAAACCAAAAAGTTGCTGGTCCACAGTGACTTGCATATTATTATTATTTTTTATAATACAGGTTTTGGACAACATGTGAGTGAGTAAATATAATGACAGAAATTACATTTTAGGGTGAACTCTCCCTTTAATGACAGTCAGCTGCATGTTTAGTACTGTCCCTTTAAGAGCTGCACGCATCTAAAATCCAGGCACGCATCCATTTGTCTCGGCTGTTTACTTTAATTTTAGACATAACCAACTGAGTCTAAATCTAAACCTCGTGTGTTTTGACAGTATTAGCTCAAAATATAACTTAGTTGATAAATCAGGTGCAGTTAGACAGGCATTTTAGTGCACGCGCTTCAGGTGTGCGGGCTCAAAAAAAGTGCACATCAGACCAGTGTGCGAATGAAAAGCTTAACTGGCAAAGCTGTAAAACACATGAGAATTATGTACTTTTGTGACTGCGAATAAGTGCAGTGTCCCGTGAGAATAACTCTACCGCTGAGTTAACACTGATGTGAATGTATGTGGCGTTGTATATTGAGGCGGAGGCACCAGAAATGTATCTGATAGAATGTGAGCTGTAGCACGATACGATATTTCTTCCTAAGCAGATCGTGGAGACATTTTTATCGACCACGATCAAAAATCGGCATATCACACACCCCTACTTCAGTTATAGGTAAACTGAACAGTGTGACCAAAACAGCATTACCATGGTACCAGAATTTTGGTAGATGACACCAATACCAGTGAAATTTTAGTCTTCAGTATCATATAACACTTCAGAAATAATTCTAATATGCTGATTTGTTGCTCAAGAAACATTTCTTATTATCAATGTTGACAAATGTGTCACACGTTAATATTTTTGAGGATATTAAATTCTGGTAATTTTTTCTTGTAAAGAAAAGAATAGGATTTATTTGAAAAGGAAAAAAAAATGTAACATTATAAATGTATTTACTGTAACTTTTGCTCAATCTAATGCATCCTTGCGGAAAATAAGTATTACTTTCATCCAAATAAATAAATACAAATATAAAATAGTAGTTTATATTTTAACAAAAAATGTCAAGTACTTTAAATAATTGAGTAAGTAAAGAACAAAAAAACTAAATTAAAATAAGTGTTTTTTTCATACTTCTGTTTGATTAGTATTAAATTTAGTGATATAATTACAGAAAATAAATAGAATGTGTTCATGTAAGTTAATACATGTAATACATAAAACAATTAAAATGGAAGATTAAAAAGTAGATAATATATTTTAATTAATATTAACACATTCGATTAATATGACAAATAATAGATTACTGTTGAAACTGAAAAAAGACTGGCATCTTTTCATTCTTGTATCTACTTGGTATTGAAGTAACTTTACGTTTTGAATTCCCTAAACTGAATCTTGCTGACTTCTCACAGTATGTTGTCTAGCAGAGATCTATACGAATTACAATTAGAATAGACTCAGCCACCTTCAGTTATGGATTCAATCTTATTCAGTCTGGCCTCCAGCAATTCCTCCTCATCTGTCTGTGTGCAGTCTTCATTTAAGTTCACACACGTCGTCTCAGTCATCTTCTGCTCTGCCAAAAGATCTGCAAACAAATTAAATCTTATAGAGGACAAAACGTAAGCCGATTTTGTGAGTGAAAAAAAGTGCTTAAATGAAAAGACATATAGGTTACCCTGACAGGTTGTTTGGAAAGTCTGAATGCTTTCTTCTTCTATGGCATGGTTAGACTTCACCTGTGAGTGAAAAGATGTGGAATAATCCAGCATTTAAGATAACATCACAAACTGAACAAAGCTGAGAGAAAGAGCAGCACTCACAGTCTGCGGTGGCTCAATAGATTGCTCTGTACAGCTCAAAGTGTGTCCAGCCTGATCCCTCATCTCATTTGCTTCACATAGCTTCTGCTGAAACATTTTCTTTTCTTCACTTAAGATCAAAATCTGAAGGAATAAAAAAGTATTATATATATATATATATATATATATATATATATATATATATAAAAACAGTTTATATCACTTTTACCACACTAACAAAAGACAAAAGCAGTGATTTTTCCAACCTGTTTCTCTAACAGTTCTTTCTGAATTTTAGCCTCAGATAATTGATCTCTGACATCTGATCGCTCTCGCTCCACCTGCTGCAAATCACAACTCATGGTCTTGATTTTATTAAGTCCATCGTTGACAATTTCTCTCAACCTATAAAAAGACCAAAAGATCAATCAGACCAGCTGATGTTCATCAAATCATTTGTCACAGTTCCATGCTTAAGCAACTATAAATAAATAGTTAAAAATAATGAGCAGTAAAATCTAGTGCATACAAAAAGACACTGACTCAGCAGAAATGAGGATGTACTCCTCAATTTATCAAAAAGTTTGGATGAGAAATGAGAACTTACTTCGAAATCTCTTGGGCTTTAATCTCTAGTTTTGCATCTTTATGAGCCAGATCTTTCTCCATCGCATTTATTCTCCTCTCGGCCTCATCTCTTGCCTTAGTGATCTCATTCTCTACAATCGTTCTTATTATGTTCAGAACTTCCTCATGCTGGTTCAGCTTGCTCAGCATTTGAATGAGTTTGTCCTGCAGAGTTTTCCAGCAATCATCTCTGGAGTCTTGCTCTTGTTCTTCTATCCTCCCCTGCTGATGTTTCAGAGCAGTCAGGTCTTCCAGGAGCTCAGAGTTGCTTTTTATTTGGGCCACAACAAACTTTTGAGCTTCATAACGGCTCAGTAGGCTCTGGTACTCTTGTGCCTGGGCATCACTCTCATATTTAAGCTGACTGTAGAGCTCCTCTAGCTGGCACAGGTTTGCTCTGGTCTGGCTGACCTCCTGCTCCAGGTCACTGATCTGTCGGCTCTTCTCATGAGATAACTCCACCATCTTCTCACATTCAGCCTCCTTTTTTACATGAGAGAGCTGACAAATACTGAGTTCCTGACGCAAATGATCTGCCTCTGTCATTGAGGATTCAATAGTTTTGGACTGACTGCAAACATCAGCTTGATGTTGCTTAATCAAAGCTTTGGCTGCATCAAGTTCTTCTGAAAGCACATTGGCAATCTTTGTCTGAGTGTTCAATTTTATCTCCAGAGTTTTGAGCTTTGAGCTCATCTCATTGGCAGCCTGCTGAAGTGCATGTAGCTCATTGGCAAGAGTCTTGTTCTCATTTGTGACTTTGTAGACCTCTGCTCTCTCCATCACCACAGTGGCTTCATGTGCATGATTAAGCTCTGCCAGTCTATCAGAGAGATCACACACTTTTTTCTCAAGTGAACTACGCTCAAGTTTAAGTTCATTCAGTTGCTCCTCTTTCATTTTCAGTTCTTGCAAAAGCTGCTGAGTTTCCTGACTTGTAATTTCGTCCCCTCTAGGTTCACCATCTTCTTTCAGCATACACTTACAGTCGTTTCTGAAATTTAGGATTTCTTCTTTGATATTGTTAATTAAGGACCTCTGTTCATTGGAATGAAAGAAAATAACATGAGCCATTACAGTCCAAATGTATGAGTACCAGCTCATAAATCTATTTACTTTCTCTAGTACACCAAAGTAGAATAGAAGAATTTTCAAAAAGCTTCTTTGAATATAGTGGTAGTTTATAATGACCATGTCTGTCAAACTAAAAGAAAAGAAAAGACAAAAACACAATACAAAGTACACAGGACTACTATTGAATTATCAGTGATTAACAGATTTTTGACTTTCTCAGACAACCTATTGTGTTAAGACTAAAATAAGCCTACTATGAGCTACTTTTGTGGTGTTTATAATGTCTTTTTTGGATTTTGATGCACTGGTCACTATAAACTCTAGTTGGTTATAAAGAGATGTGGCAAGATAATTAAATTCACCTTTTGTGTTCACAGAAAAAAAATAACAACAGCATACAGATTGAAAATTAAATAAGTGAAAGACAGAATGTTAATTTTCAGTCAGTCATACTTGCAGACCACCACCCTTAATAAGAGATTATTCTGTAAGGATAAACCCTAACTGAACTGGAATCGGTCAACATGCATTACCATTCAAATATCTGGAATCAGTATGATATTTTACTTAAGATTTTTTTTATTAATCAAAAATGCATTAAATTGACTAAAAGTGACAGTAAAGACAGTAAAGTCTTAAAAAAGTAAAGTGACAGTAAAGACATCTGTGTCACAAAACATTATTGAAATAAACAATATTATTGAGAAATTCTATTTATTAAATAATCTTGAAAAAAATTATGATTTTCACAAAAATATTAAGCAGCACAACTGTTGTCATTAATAATATTTTTGAGCAAAAAAATCAGCATATTACAATGATTTCTGAAGTATCAGGTTGACACTGGATATCTGGAATAAATAATGGCTGCTGAAAATTCAGCTAAGTAATCATAAGAGTAAAATACTTTTTATAATACAATAAAAAAGAGAATAGTTATTTAAAATTGTAGTCAAATTTCATATCACTGTTTTATTTTATTTTGATCGTGTAAAAAAAAATCCTTGGTGAGCATGAGAAACTACTTTTGAATTAGGGATGTTCATTTCGGTTATTTTTCCTACCCGACGCTCGTTAACCGATTATTAACAGACAAGATTATTTTAAATTAGAACTGAATTAAATGAGAAAGAATAAATGTCTGTGACCCGTTAAAAATACTAACATTTGTTTTCTAGGGATTCATTTTACATGCGCAAAAAGCAGCAAACAACAGAACATGAGGATTCACACATATAGCAAATTTACACTGTTATACATACGCACTACTTTACATTGTAGCAAAGTGTCATTTCTTCAGTGTTCTCACATGAAAATTATAATAAAATATTTACAAATATGTGAGGGGTGTACTCACTTCTGTATGTATGGAACGGTTCAACTTTTTAACGGTTCGGTTTGTATCACGGTTTTAGAGTCACTGTTTCGGTATGTTTAGGGAAAAAACTATACTGTCAAATAAAAATAAAGAAAATAAGAATAATCTAACTACAAGCAACAGCACAAATAAATGCAATATAGAAAAGATACAAATAAAATAAACTGATTTTTTTAGGTAGGTCTAGCATTAGTTTTAGGTACAGAAATTGAATAAAGTAATCAAATGTAAAACAGTATTGCATATTTGACTATAAATTAAACATTAATCTTTATTAAAGTTACAGAAGCGATTCAAATCAAGAGCAGTGAATGATTTATTTGTTGTTTCTGTTTGATTAATATTAAGTGCTGTCACTTTAAGAAAATTCACTGATACAGTACGTCCATGGCTATGTCTGCTTTAGGATATTTACCAAGATGGGCATTTTGACAATTTTTGAGTGAATTTGTCCATTCGAACACAATACTTCAGAGAGAGTTCAATATTTGCACGCGTTCTGATGAGCGCATGCACAAATCTTCTCACTGCGCGTGCGCGAGCTTCCGTCCTCTGGCTCTTAAATGTTTAAACTGGCAAAGCTTACATGAGTTTAATTTAAACAGATATCAACGTGTGCTGTTCAGGTCTCAACTGTGCGTGTGCGCCATCAGCACCCAGGTGATGACGGAATGAAGACTCATATTCCAGCATAAGGCATTTGCATTGAATAAGAGTGAATGGTTTGTCCATTTTTTTTTTTTTTTTGCTGTTGTTGTAATGTACTGGGAAGCCAGAATGCGCATCCATCAACAGAAACATACATTAGCCATATACATTTTCAGTGTTACAATATTGCAGATGCGTTTTCAGATTTAAGTTGAACCGCGGTCCTAGTGCATGCCGAACCGTATGTTTTTATTTTTTATGAACCGTTCTATCCCTAGTATATATATATATATATATATATATATATATATATATATATATACATATACATACACACACACACAAAGGTATATCTAAAAAAAAAATGATATTGTGAAAAAAGTTTATTTTTCTTAAAATTAAAAGTGAAAATTTCATATATTTTAGATTTTGAAATATTAGAATATTTACATTTGAGTTTCAAAAATGACCATCCATACAGTATAAATTCCGGGCATCTCTTGTTCTTTGAAACCACAATAATAGGGAAGACTACTGACTTGGCAGTGGTCCAGAAGACAATAATTGACACCTTCCACAAAGAGGGTCATTACTGTAAGGTGTGGGGCTCTTCACAGAGTGCTATATCAAAGCATATTAAATGTAAAGTTGACTAGAAGGAAGAAATTGGATAGGAAAAGGTGCAAAAGCAACAGGGATGACCGCAAGCTTGAGAATACTGTCAAGCAAAGCTGATTCAAACACTTGGGAGAGCTTCACAAGTAGTGAACTGAAGCTGGAGTGAGTGCATCAAGAGCCACCACGTTCAGACATCTTCATCAAAAGGGCTACCGAGCCACTTCTGAAAGAGGAACATCGTCAGAAGCATCTTACCTGGGCTAAGGAGAAAAAGAACTGGACTGTTGCTCAGTGGTCCAAAGTCCTCTTTTCAGATGAACGTAAATTTTGCATTTAATTTGGAAATTAAGGTCCTAGAGTCTGGAGGAAGAGTGGGGAGGCACAGAATCCATGTCGCTTGAAGTCCAGTGTGAAGTTTTCACAGTCAGTGATGATTTGGGCTGCCATGTCATCTGCTGGTGTTGGTCCACTGTGTTTTCTGAAGTCCAGTCAATGCAGCCATCTACCCGAAAATTTTAGAGCACTTCATGCTTCCTTCTGCTGACAAACTTTATAGAGATGCTGATTTCATTTTTAAGCAGGACTTGGCACCTGCCCACACTGCCAAGGGTACCAAAAGCTGGTTCAATGACCATGGTATTACTGTGCTTGATTGGCCAGCAAACTCGCCTGACCTGAACCCCGTAGATAATCTTTGGAGTATTGTCAAGAGGAAGATGAGAGACACCAGACCCAATAATGCAGATGACCTGAAGGCCGCTATCAAAGCAACCATTACGCCTGAGCAGTGCCACAGGCTGATTGCCTCTATGCCATGCTGCATTGATGCAGTAATTCATGCAAAAGGAGGCCTAACCATGTATTGAGTGCATAGAAATTAACATACTTTTCAGAAGCCTGACATTTATTTTTTAAATATCCTTTTGATATTGATCTTATATTCTAATTTTCGGAGACACTGAATTTTGGGTTTCCATTATTTGTAAGCCATAATCATCAAAATTTCAAGAAACAAAGGCTTGAAATATTTCACTCTATGTGTAATGAATCTATATAATATATGGGGTTCACTTCCTGAAATGAGAGACAAAAAATATTGACCTTTTTCATAATATTCTAACATTTTTTAGATGCACCTGTATACCTGTATAGATGCACCTGTACCTGTTTTAGAAGACACTTATCCCACGAGACGAGGGACTTTTTTTTAAATCCTCAATTATAAAATATATAGGGAAAAATAGTCTTTTATTCAACTGAAAAACACAAAATGCAAAAAATGTAGGTGCATTTTGAAATCAACTTATACTTTATGAAATTACATTTCTTTTTTATAAATGAAATGAAGAAGGCTAATAAACAACATGTAAACTAGAGCTGAACGATTATGGATAAATTGAGAATCAGAGTTTTATTTTTTATAAATTGGAGATCACTATTCTCTCACAAAATAACGTAATTTACTAGTGGTTCTGACAAAATGTTAATTGCTTAAGTCTTTTAAAAATATATATATATTCATTTGAATAAAATAAACATAAAAAATATAAATGAAGGAGTCAGTGTCTCACTTCATAAAGACTTGTCACTGTTGGAATCTCCTGAAAGAATGATTCAATGGCAGATACATTTTTTAAACGGGTTTTTGCCACCTCCTGGTGGAAGATGATAAGCGTTACAATACAAGTGTTAAGATACTTTTGTTTTGATCGCTACTGTAGACAATAAGTGTTTATACCCAAACTATAAACTTTTATCTCAGTAATTCTGTTATTTAAATGTCTGTAACACAGAAATAATTATGTGTGGTTGAAAAGACTGTTTGTATTACTTTTTCTGGATCAGCAGCAGCATGAATGCAGATTTGAATGTCTTTAACACCTGTTTCACATCGCGAGAGTCAGTGGAGCTTGAGCAGTGCATGTTGTCGCGGCCCATACCAGTGAATGACAGCATTCACATCAGAAGCGTGATGATAATTGAAGACCCTCTGATTGATCAAAATGGGCAGCTACAAAACGTGCTTCTCACGATCCACTGACACTCGCGATGTGAAACAGTCTTAATAGACATAGCTTAATCGTTGTCATTCAGGAATAAGATCGTGTGGGTGTTTGAATCAGGATCACAAGCGCAATTTTTAACAAATAATTGAACAGCTCTAATGTAAAAATTGCAAAATATTTTGACGTACTCGCGAGACACAACGGATCTCGTCACATCCCTAATAGATTTTATATATATACACTATATTGCCAAAAGTATTGGGCCACCCCCTTCTAATGAAAGGTTTGACTACTTTAGTAATTTCCATGAGTACAAATCTTAATGTTTAAGCATATAATGATATTCTAGGGAATTGTGTGCTTCTAATTTTATAGCAAAAGTTTGGACAGGAGCCTTTTCTATTCTAACATGACAGTGCCTCTGTATAAGGCAAGGATCAAAGAGAAATGATGATTGAGTCAGTGTGGAAGAACTTGACTGGTCTGCAGAAAGCCAAGTCCTAATCCCAGCTGAACACCTATGGTGTGACTTTAAATGCAGACCTTGAGCCAAAAATTCATCACAAAACACCAATGACTATCCTATTTTTTTAGGCTTATTTTACAATAACAACGATTTTTTTATTGTGAATGTACACAAATAAAAGCAAACCTTTTACAATTCTTATTATCTTTATGACTAAAAGGAGTAGTTACTTCCACTGTTAAAAGAAAAAAAAACTAAAAAACAATCAGTCAAACATATGGAGAAAAACACACTGCTCAGTTTAAATATGTAGTAAAATCTGTGCCGTTAAGCATTATCATCACCGTACCGCCGTGAAGTTATGCAAAGCGAAGTTATGCATTTAAGGTTTTATATGGATATTGGAACGCAAGTGAAGTAGGCCTACATAAAAGCTAAATAATATTTTGGCATTCAAATACATCGCGAATATGGAAAAATTTGATTGTGTGTTGAACGAGACACAACATTGGTTTTGTTTTAAACTAAATTAATTTGTTTTGGTTTGTCGTTTATAGGCTTTAGCTTCTTACATTTTTAATTCTTGTTTTTTTCTAAATAGCCTACTGTTAATTGAAAGGATTTGTTGTGGAGTGAGGGGAACTAAATAGCCTAGCTACGTTTACAGTGTTTATTATAATGTTTGTAATTTGCGTCGGCGTATTTCTGAATGAAATAATATAGACTAATGTATTTTCTCTCTCCAAAAACATTGTTTTTTTTAATACACATAGCTTATTTTAACCATGCAGCAAGCCTTTTAAAATATTTTTATAAATTACTGGAAAAAAAAATAGTGACTTTAAACCATTTAATTGGTTGTATTAATCAGTCAAAATTCTTATCGGTCGGTTAACGGTTAAAATGAACACCCCAATTTGAACAGTAGTGTATTATAAACTTACATCTTTAGTAGCTACCTCCACGTTTTGGTCCAAAGCAGCCTGTAATTTAGAGACCATGTCATCTTTCTCCTGGCAGATTGACATAAGTTCCTGACATCTCAGTTTCTGGTTTTCATAATTCTAAAAAAGACAAACAGACAAACAAACATCAACACAACAAAATCCAAGTAGTCTATTGACAATAACCTTAGACATTTAAAAGAAAACTTTAGTTCAAATTACTCTATTTGCTTGGAGAAGCTGGTCATTTGATTCCTGCATTTGAACACTCATTGCTTCAAACTCTGAAATGAAAAAATATAATTAGACTTATGTCATAAAACACAGAGCTTCCCCCTTCATGGTAACTGAGCACACCTTTAGTTTTAAGACAGAGATGTTGTTGGCTTTTGAAAAGCTCCTCTCTCATCTCCTCCAGCTGTTTCCTCAGATGATTAATTGTTCTGGGTGATTCAGGGACATTTGTCAAGCAATTCTGTACTGCCTCTGCATCTCCTTTTATCTTAGATAGATCATTTCGCATTGACTCGATCATGCTGTCCAAAAGCTCAATCTTTGCCTCCTAGAATAATGCGAAGAAAAAAAAACAAAATTTCCAGGGGCCTTTCAATGTCAATTGTGTGACATGATACAGATATGGTAGAATTCACTATTATTCCCTTTTATCTATAAAATGCATCAAAATTTATATAGATCAGTCTATCTAAAGTTATAAAATCACAATGAAGCTAAAATTTAGTAACCGAACCAAATTTCTTTTTCAAAAGACAGCAGATATAACAGATTTATTCACATTCGACCGATATTGATTTTTATAACCGATACCGATTATTTGTACGTTTATGTACCCAATAACCGATATGCAGAACCGATATTTATTTACTGTTATAAAGTAAATAAATAACAGATTGAAGTAAGTCCATTCTTCGCTTTGGCTTTTCCTCCTTTTAGTCATCTTAAAAACAACAAAAAATTGTTAAATTAAAATTATGTAAAATTTAAAATTACAACAATAAAAACATTTTATTTATAAAAGCATCATCAGCAACACTGATATTAACAATAAGCAAAAGAATGTCTAATGTTTTCAAATGGAGAAAATGAAGGACAGAAGTCATATCAACTTCATTTTAAACTACAGTTTTAGGTTTATAACTGTTTAATAGGCTAAAGAGTGGAGGATAATTCACTGAATAATATTCTCTGGAATATTGAAATAAGCTATACCAAACAAAACATCGTATTTTATTGCATTTCTTAACTGGCACATTTTATCAGAATTATTAAAATGTTTTTTTTGTCATTCTAAACTATGAAAACTGCTGACAGCGCGGTTTATCTATGCATTTACACAGAACTTTACTCAAACTACGATCGCTTGTTGAGAAAATAAATAATTAATTTCGATAGAGATGTTTACTGGCGGAATAATGGTTCTATAGTAAATGTTAATATAGTTTAGCATGTTTCAAACAAGTGAATCTTGTTAAAAGTTACATGCAGTGGCCGTGCTGGAGCATTTCCTGAGCATCAACCGCTGAGTGAACAGTGCCCACTGCTCCAAGTGTGTGTGCACTTGGATGGGCCAAATACAGAGAACACATTTCACTGCTAGTTATACTCTGTATAATTGTGTGTGACAAATTAAAAATATATATATATCTTTTTTTTTTTAAACCGATTATGGTAAAATGCTTAAATATCGGGAAAAATATCAGTAAACCAATATATCGGTCGATCTCTAGATTTAACAGTGGACATAAATAACACTTGATTTTGCCCTCTTTTTCTCATTAGAGGAAGCCCTCTGCAATTACCTTTGCAGCATTCTTATCACTGCTAACAGCGGCCATTTCACCCATAGTTCTGTTGACCAGATTCTTCAGTATCTCAAGCCTCCTTTCCCCTCTTTCTTCAACTATTTCTTTCTCTCTTTGAAGACGTTCACTGAAACATTGAAAAAAAAACTACAACATTAATGCATCTTCAATAAGTAGAAGATAAATTCAATAGAAATAAACTGCAAACACTGACTACTGTGTTGTGTGCACTGTTATAGTGTCAGATTCACTAAAATTAGAGATGTTCCAATACACTTTTTCCCTTCCCGATACCTAGGCTCAGGGTATCGGCCGATACAGAGTACTGATCCGATACCTGGGTATGTATCTGGTTATACAGCTTTATGTACAACTAGCCCAGTATGAATTGATACAATTATTATATGGTGTGCTTCACCATACATAGAGTCTGGCAATTAAACAAAAAAATGTTTGGAACAATATAATATAACAATATAAACAATATAATGTTTGGAAAATGGCACAGCTTTTTAAATATCTAAAAGTACACTCTTAACATTAGTGTCAGTCAAGCATTATAAATATATTATGATAAGCAAGTAATATTTAATGATAGAACTTTAGTAGTTAGAATTAAAACTTGGTAACCATGTATGAATGCACATTAGTCATTTTAACTGAACTTAGGCTGGTGGTGGTGCTTTTTTGGTCATTCAGTGTTTCTGTAAAAAATTGGGAAACAACTATCAATAATACTGATAAGATAATAATCATACTATGAATTCTACTAAGAACAATATAAAACGCACAAATGATTAACGAATTGCTGGATTCATGAATATTAATCACATTATCTGCATTCGCTCGAACGGATTTGCTGAAATCAAAACAGGGACGATAATAGGTGAGGGCCAGCCAATGAGATTGCCGTTTGCGCATTAACTCCGCCTACTACCGGAGAACCCGGCAGTTCTTCAAAGCTGAAGAATTCCAAACGAACTCCGTTATTTTGACAGGAAAATACTCTTCACTTTGGCTCTCAACGGAGGCGGTCGCTTTCTCTCCCCGTCCTCACCCTTATCTTCCCTGCTTTGCTCCCTTGTCTCGTGAGAGACTCTCTTTGCACTGCTCTCCAAACTGAAATATTATGGATTAACTGGTCTCTTAATGCAATTGACACTATCGAAACTTGGGTTTCGGGGAACCTGACTGCCCTGACGGAACGTTCGCGGCTATCTACGATGGCGCGTGGGAGAGGTGGCGAATCGTGTGTCTTGCGGCTCTTTCCTTGGAGGACATTGATATCTACCTATTCGGAACCATGATAACAGGTACTTTGCTGATTGGATTAGGCTTTGCCCTGGGTTATCGAAGAATTCAGAAACGGAACAGCTGTCCAAAGCCCCACAAGGCTGCCCGTATGATTGAAGCTGTGGGAAGAGCGGTCAGCATTGAGACTGAGACTATAATCGCAATATGGATTCTACCAAGGAGAAGTTCACGGCTTTACAAAGGGAAATTGATTAAAATGGAGACCAAAATGGACAGAGAGTAGCCTGCAAAATTGGAATGTTTACTCGCCCCAAAGACAAAACAATCTTATCTTTTCTGGCTCCCCTACAGTGGCCTTGGCAAGGCTGTTGCTGGAATCTACCCGGAGAGCAATGCAGTGAGGCAGCTCTTGCGTTCCTCCCCACCCTACAGACATTACAGACATTGCCCCCGACCATTCGCCTCTGTTCGCTTCGATCCGCTGGCCTGGTCAAGAGGGTCTGACCAGCACCGGATCAGTGGCTGCGGGATCAGATGGCTGCTTGCTGGGCCGGATTCACTTCCCCTGTGGCTATGTCGTGTATGTGCTTTTGTGTTGCTGAGGTATTTTTCCTGTTCTCACACTGTACTCCCCAAGGAGCATTGTCTGGGGGTTATTTTTTTCTCCTAATTTTCCTCATGTAAATGCTGTATTTTTCTTCAATTCTACTTGCATTTCACTACTGATTATACTTGTATGATTGTGTATGTGACGAATAATAAAGAACCTTGAAATACAACAAAGAATATCGTTTACATACCATAGAGAACTGACACGCTACATGTCAGACTCTCTCGCTCCCTCTCTCTCTGTCTCTCTGCGTGTGAGGAAAAAAGCAAAGCGACGGCGAGTCGTGTGCCTCACACTAGAGCTTACAGTACATCAAATACAGGTGCGCTCCATATCCATTTAGATTAACTGAATAATAGCACAGATCCCTTGACGGAGAATGAAACTCTGATGCGGTCAGAGTTGATTAAATTATCTGTGCTAAACTTATACACAGCCTCCAACTCACACACTGGCGAGTAAAATCTCAGCCAATTAGCCAGTGGCTAATATTAGACCTCATTTAGTCGCCCAGGGTGAAGATTTAGTTGCATATGCGAGTGATTTACTGGCAATGTGCCAGCATGTTTGTATTTCTTCTTCGCTGCTCTAAATAGTGGTTGTTCGTGGCAACACAGCACAACTTCCTTTGCATTCTGTGCAGCGAAGAAGAGTTGATTTCCGATTTGCAGCATTAAGCAAAGCTAGCGGGCATAACTATAGGTCTTGTGTAAGAACATGGTATCGGATCGGAACATGGGTTCAAGTACCCCGATACCGATGCCATAATTTTTTTAGGAATTTCCGAAACTAGTATCGGAATTGGAACAACCCAAACTAAAATAATTAAAAGTGTCAAAATTTGTGTTAAGCACAGTTTTTTTTGGTGACAAAAACTGCCCCCATACAAGTTGTATGAATTAATGTATTGCTAGACTTACTTGTAGTCTTTTTCCATGTTAGAAAACAGCTCCATAAACTCTGCAGTGACTTCCTCACGAATACGAGATTCAATAGTTAATTTTTCAGACTCTTCTTTGGACAGCTTCTCTTGGAGCTCTTCAATTTTCAACTGAAGCTATGTCAAATGTATCAGATAGATTAAATATATTAGAATATCATATAGTCTAAAATAACACTGAAAACTAAAACACAATTATTGAAACTGAAAAAACACCTTGAATACTAAATGACAATTATTGAAACTGAAAAAACACCTTGAATAGTAAAACACAATTGTTGAAACTGAAAAAACACTTTGAATACCTCACACAGCTCTTGACTTTCTGTAGCCTCTAGGACAGTGTTGTCCTCCATGCTCTCACCGTCACTCTCCTCACCATCATACATTTCTTCATCATCTTCATCCTCCTGCACGTCCTCTAGGCTCATCTCCCAGCCCATGAGCGAGCTTCTCCTGGTCCAATCCTTCTTGTCAGCGTTATTGATTATCATGGACACATCTCTGGCAGATCTCTTGAGTGAAATGCTAGGAGCTGGTTTAGGGTTGTGGACCACCACCTATAAGAGGAAAAGGTAAAACAACAAAATTAATAAATAGCAAAGGGAATAAAAATGCCTGATAATTTAACATAAATTAATGGTTCCTGCAAACCTTTTGAGCCACTGCTGAGAACTTGAGGACATTCAGGGTTTCATCATATACTGATGCACACTGGTTTATGTTGATGATCATGCAGGCTTTTCCACGGCCACAGAAAAAACCCTGCAAATAATGTGTGAGTTTGCTCTCTCTGAAGGGGATGTGCTGATGAAACCTGTGCAAAAAGACCTATTAGTTGCATTTTAAGTCCCAATTTCAAAGGGAAATTCAAAGGACTAATGAAACAGATGACAAATGCATCTAATGCAGCAAGCAAATTAGTTGTTTAAAAAGTGGACATTTTCTCACTTGTTTTGTGTTTGGTTGAGCCTCAGAGCACTGATGCATTTCCCTAGTGTTAATAAGGAAGTGTTGATGTTTCCAGCTTCTTTTAAGCGGTCTCCTCGGTTCTGAGTCTTTGCACAGCGCTCAGATCCAGCCAAATCGCATAATGACAACCTTTAAAAATAAGCAAATTAATGAATAAATCAACAATTCCATGTTCCATAACAATTCCATAAAGCATGATAGTATTGAGGTCACCTACTCGCTTATTGTCTGAACTCGAGGAACACCCACATCTTCAATATGCAAGATCCGAATGGAAAATATACTGTGGCTATGGAGAAAATGTGTGTTCAGAACATTCAAATTTCAAAACATAATACAATTATCAAGTTAAATATTAACACTACAGTGATTTTAAATGAAGCACCTTCTGCTAGAGAAATTGTTAAGCTTGGTGGATGAAAAACTTTGATTTTTCCTTCCAATTTTCACAACTTTTAATGCTTCCTCTGCACTGTTAACTTGAACCCATTTCAGATCTGGAGGGGGGAAAAAACGTATAAATAATCAAAGATGTTTTTATTATAAAAAGTATATGCTGATCATTCATAAAATATTTTAAATGTAAACATTTATTCACTTATTATTATTTTCAAGCCAGAAAACAGTTGGTTACCTTTGACAAAAGCATTGCCTTTAACATCTTGGGATAGCCGCAAAACATTCCTTCTGTGAGAGCCATTTGGAACAACATCAAGCAGATCATGGATGTTTTCATTGTAGATTTCACAAAAGGAGACCCACACAGAGAATTTAACAGAAGAGGTCTCATCCAAACAGACACTGTCCCCATTTGTGTCACTAGAGGTGGAGCCTGGAGAAAAAAAAAAATCAATGTTTGTAAAGTGTTTATGTTCATATTCGCTGACAGAATGCTCAAAAACGATTTCAAACGCAGAGTAAAAGACATAAAACATTCAATAATACTTGCTTTCAAATGACGAACAGCTGGAGCTGGACATGCTAGACAGGGTTTTCTGGGGGTCAATCTGATTAACACAAAGAAACAGTCAAGATGTGAGTATTAGTAATTTACTTTTCTGAGGTAAAAAACAATATACAATAAAAAATATATATATATAAAATTATTTACATCTTTACATCGGCGAAGAAGGTTTCTCTTATTTGTAGCTTCCTCATCTTGCTGCTCTTTGGTGAGTCTTATAAAGTCGACACATCTGTGAGGCTTGATGTTATTTTGAGAATAATTTCTGCCTTCTATGCTGTTAAAGATCACATTTAATGACCTGGGCAGAATTCCACAATCTGAATCAGGGCCTACAATATAAAATAGACAGCTATTCATACAGTGCAATATATAATTTTGTGAAAATGAAGCGACGTGTTAAAGTCATGGGGGTTCGGTGCCTTGCTCATGGGTCTCACCTCAGTAGTCTTATTGAAGGTGGAAGAGAGCGCTTGTTATTCACTCCCCCAGCTACAATCCCTATCAGACCTGAGACTCGAACCCGCAACCTTCGGGTTACAAGTCTGACTCTCTAACCATTAGGCCATGACTGCCCCACAAACAAACATCTCATACAAAATTCTTACCAAAAAAAGTAAACGTCTTCCCAGCATTAGTAACTCCATACGTAAAGATCAAGGAATTCCCTCCTTCCAAGACTTCTTTCACAAGGCTTTTGGTTGTTCCATAAAATATATCTCTTTGTGTCGTTTCAGGACCGTACACCTAAAACACGAATTCAGCAATCATATTACAGCAGAAACACACTCGATAACATCACTGAATACTGTTTGCAATAAATGACAATGCCAGAGGTGACTGTGGCTGTCCTCATACCTGTGAAAACTGAAAGCGTTGTGCCAGCTGTGTCCCGAATCTCTCACTGTGTCTGGCTGTCAGAGATACTCTAGGTGCCTTCAGAATCACAGTATCTGGAGGCTCAATTGAGATGCACTCCTGTTTGTAGAGAATAGAGATTTCAGTCATAACAAATGTGACCCTGGACCACAAAAGCAGTCTTAAATCATTTGTAGCAATAGCCAAAAATACATTGTATCGGGCAAAATCATAGATTTTTCTTTTATGCAAAAGAGTATTAGGACATTAAGTAAAGATCATGTTCCATGAAGATATTTGGTAAATTTCCTACTGTAAATATATAAAAACTTAATTTCTGATTAGTAATATGCATTGCTAAGAACTTAATTTGCCGATTTTCTCAATATTTTCTTTTTTTTTGCATCTTCAGATTCCAGATTTTTTAATAGTTGTATCTCGGCCAAATATCGTCCTATCCTAACACACCATAACATCAATGGTCAGCTTTCAGATGTTGTATAAATCTCAATTTCGAAAAATTGACCCTTATGATTTTTTTTGACTGGTCATTAAAATTCTAGTTCACCCCGAAATGAAAATGTACCATTCACTTTTCATTCTTATGTTGTTTCAAACCCATATCCACACAATAAAAGTAAACACATATTGGTTATGACAGACTTTTTCAAAATGTGCATACAAATGTATCAAATATGTCAGAATTTAGCTGGCACCTGTGATTCTCCTTCTGTTCTCTCTGCAGTAGTGAATGGGCGGACACGGAGATAGACCTGCAGATGGTCTTTTTCCAGCAATACTGAGTCCTGTTGAAAACAGAAATATGAAACATGAAATACTATTTTACAGTCTAAATTCGAGGGCTTTAAAACATTAAATATGTTTGATAATAATAAATAACGTTACCCTTGATAATTTGGAAAACTCGACGAAAAGATCTTTCCTGAGGTCCTCAGCCGTTATAGAGCCAACTCTCCCAGGCTTGAGATTTAAACACGATTCCATCATCTTGACGAAGCCTATCAATATGTTTGACGTTTAGCTAAAAATGTTATCATATGAATAATAAAATGTGAGTGGCAAACGTTACAATCAAAACTGAAACAACAATGACACATCGACTAACGTTATTGAACGTATCAAATGAGTTAACGTTAAGTTACGCTACTGGCCGAATTATTTTTACAATAAAATTAAAGTAAGAATGTACAAGTATACACTGTGTTTTCATTCACGCCAATTTCACTTACTTTTCGCTTTATTGTTATATGTGTAACTTTCTTCCCTTTACATCGACGATAACATGCTTCTTTCCTGCCGTTGCAGTTCTCTCTGTTCAAATCAGACCAATCGGAGAGTTCGCTACGACGTAGCTTCCACCCCCAAAGCGGAAGTAAAATGTACTGTAGTTCTAGTTGACTGACATGACAAGCGAGGCCAACGCAAAAATGGCATATGCAGACTACATGATCCATAAAGCCCAATCAGTTAATGTGGTCCATGCTTCTGGTTCACGCTTTAACGTGAAATGTGTTTGTGCATGTGGTTCTCAGTACATTCGTTGAAATGGTTTAGATTTATGTGATAAGAAGTAAACTTTATATAGATTTGCGTTTGTAAAAACAGCGGAAGAAATGTCTGTGTTTATGGATCTAAACATCATCAGCAGTAATGATAAAAACAGACTCAAAAGCATCATAGAGACAGCAGCTCACCGTAAGTTGCAGTAATAACGTTAGTAGTTATATTTGCTGAAATTAGATTAACTATCTACTTTAGTAAGTATTAATAAGATGTTCATTAATAATACATTTTGATTGTGAAGGCTTAACCCATTCCTTGACAAACAAGTTAACATTATTGGAAATCCAGTAATTCTGTTTTGGCTGTGGTCTTCTAACTGGTCTAAGATGGTAATTAGTTAGCTTATTAGTTGGCTGTTTGTTTGTGTGAGCTGGGAAATGATCTTACACTAGCAACAAAACAACTATCAGTTGGCCATACCAGTTGTACTAGCTCATGACCAACTTTGATCAACTCGAAGCAGGGTAAACAAATGCATAGATCTGATGTACTATTGAGAAACAATGAATTCAGTTATAAACTTTAACTGTTTATATTTCAGTTGGCTACTCAACAGTCGCAATAAACTATGTGGTTGAACCACAACAGAAAAAACAGGTATGATATAAAATAGTTAGACTAACCTGTAAACTTTTAAACGTTCATTTGGTAATGCTCTTCTTGTCTTGTATTACAGGAAATTCCTAAGCCACAGAGTGTGTCAGACATATTTGATACATTTCCAATAGTACAGGTAAATTACTTTAGCATGTTTCTAGAGAATACTTACCTATGATGGATACAGTTAATGAACATTGTGTGTTTTTTTCATAGGGCAAATCTTCTCCCATCAAAGTCCTGAATCGATTGACCATCATAGCCTCTGATGCATCTCATTTTGTAAGTTGCACGTTTATAATGAAGAAGCTCTTAAGAAATGTGCTAATGTTTTATTTATACAGTGACATTTGTATGTTATTTTTCTTCAGAGACCAACCAATGAATACAAAAGCTTCGACCTTGTGGCAGTGCACCCCAAGACAGAAAAACTATTTCATGTAAGGGGAATTGCCTTTCTGAATTAGCTTACATTTCCATTTAGTTTTATTTATTTTCTTTACATTTCTGATGAAAACCAACATTTGTGATATTAAAGTTTCTGTATATTTTCCTTTGTCTGTGTCAGGCAGCCTGCATGACTTTTGATGTGGACATTATCTGCATTGCAGTGGCTGAAAAACAGTCCTTCCATTTTAAAAGGGCTCCAGTGAATGGGGTGAGTTATAGTATTTTATATTCATACCTAATAGGATACCAGGCGATTTTAAGCAGCACTGCAGCATTTATAGAACTCAGTAATAAAATAAGTACAATTACAGTTGTGTATATGTGGTCCTGTATATTCCACACCAAAATGAAAATTAATGTCCTTGCAAAATGTTGAGCTGCATGGACCACTTTAATGATACTATCATGGTGTTTTGCATTCTTTCCAAAACTTGACAGTCTTTCACTTTCTTTATTATATGTTTAAAATTTCACCTTTTAATACGGGCTTGAAACAACATGATGGTTAATTAATAATAGCAATTTAGGGGTGAACTATCCCTTTAAATAATGTATCATCAATGTTATATTGTTGGTCACTTCAGGCTATTGACAGGGGGATTTTCTTTGAGACCTGTTATGCGGTAGCCATCAGAGACACCACTATGAGGCGATACACCATTGCCAATGCCCTCAGCCTCATGGAAGTCTGTAAAGGAAAAGTATGTTGTCCCATTTTACACATAAACACCTTTAAAATGTGTCAAGCTAGTTCTGAAATTACTTTTTTTTTCTCACAGAATATCATAGTGTCCAGTGGAGCAGAAAAGGTAAAAAGTATTTTGTAAATGTATATAATTTCAGTGTTACTGTATTGAATAGTCAGTATGACATTGTTGTCTTTTGTTCTTTTCCTTAGCCTCTTGAGTTGAGGGGCCCATATGACATTGCCAATTTGTATCCTTTTAATTTGTTTATGAATAAATCATATGAATATGCCATGGTACTTCTAAAAGGCAGTGTATCTGTATTGATATGTTCCTTCATTGAGATTTCAGAGGGCTTGTGTTTAGCCTGTCTGAGGGAGATGCCAAAGCTGCTGTTTCTACTAACTGTCGATCTGTCTTGCTTCATGGAGGTAAATGACTGGAAAATCGCTCAACTATTTCCCATTTCTCCAGTACAGGCTTAATTCTATGCCATGAGGTCTTGTTTTTTTGTTAGATAGCTAGTTGACTTGCTGAGTATGCATTTATACCCTGGGCATTTCAGTTTGTCTCTTTGATATTGTAAAGTGTTATGTGAATGTTCATTGGCAATTTTCATGATTCTTTATAACAGAGACGAGAGCCACTGCATCTGGTGTTGTTTACACCATGAAGAAACCTAAAACTCCCCAGAAGCAAGAAGAAGAATCTCCAGTATCTAAAAAGGCCAAAACTGAAATAGCATAGCCAGTGTATTTTTTTTTTATTATTGAAGATTAATATTCCTTGAATCCCTTTTTCTCAAAATCTTGCAATCCACTTTAAATTGAAAGATCATATAGATATTTTTAAATTACATTTATTTAGCTGAGCTTTAAAAGAATTGCAAACAAAATTTACAGAAATTAAACTAGTACAAATTGCTCCTTTCACATTCAGTACATTCTGTCATAAAACACGATTTTTAATACCAAAAATGTCAATCAATCATGCTCCGACTGAATCTAATCTTAGCAGTAGAGCTATTTCAGGCCATGCATTTCCATGTGAAGAGGAAGCTCTATGTTCCATTAAGTTTCTCGTTCCTTTCTGCCTTATCTGTGGTTAAATAAAAAGTTAAAGTACTGTGCTTCAATTTCCAAAACTCTCGTAAATCTTTCACATAACTTTTCCATTTGAAAACTGCATAATGTCATGCAGGGCTCAATAATATGCCCTCCTTCGATATCAGATTCTAATATGCAGGCTACTTTTTTCCATCCTTAAAGTTGTCAAAGATTGTTTTAGCTCCATTCTGCCACTCGCAAACACTGTCCATTGGTGACTTTCCCTCCTGGAGAAGACAATGAAATGGTGAAGCAATATTGATCCTAAGCCTTTACAAAAACGTCTTAGCCCTCTAAAATATTTTTTAGTAGCCGTTTCCACACTAGCAAAAGTAATACGCTTACAAAAGTACCAGAAGATGACACTGTGCACAGCTTAAATAAGCATCCTAGTTAAATTTAGTGAGAATTAATTTAACTTGTATGTAGGAAATCAGTATTTATTAGTATCTGATAACATCCTAATACATGAGCACAGGGACAGCATATTCACTCGTTTCCCCCTCAGCGGCTCCTCTCCATCGTCTGGCCCTTGGAATCGTCCTAACCCCCCACCAAGCCCCCCTCCCCCTTAACAGTATAAGTATATAGGCTAAGCATTACATGTAAGAACACTTACACAATTCTTGAGTTTTAAGTCCCCTCCATGCAACAGAAGTTGGATGAGCTTGACATGATTCAGTCTGACTGCATCATGCAGTGGTGTGTCACCCTCCTAATGCAGAAAGACATTTAAAGTGACCATTGTGTTATTTACTTTATTTAATGACTGTGATGCCAAATTTCTTACTATGTCTTTTGCATTGACGTCTGCGCCACAGTGTATAAGATGTTCAGCACATTCATGGTGTCCTGTCCTGACCGCTACATGAAGGGGGGTGCTGCGAAGCTGAGGACGTCAAGTTTGACCGATAGAGACAGCATGTCAGACCACACCAGCTATATTATTAAAACAGATTTGCTGTCAAATAACTGCTTTTACCTTGTCTCTGGAATCCAGTTTTGCGCCATGGTTAAGTAGTGCTTCAAGCACAGGCAAACTGCCACCACGACAAGCCCAGTGAACTTCAGTTGCTTGAAGCTAATTAAACACACCCAAAATAATAAGATGATCCATTCATATTATGCAAATTAGAAGAATAGAATCGATCTTCACAGAATAGATGTATTCCAGAGAAATGCATTCTGCTCATTTTTCTATTATTTTAAAATACATTAAAAGTAAAATTAACTCAATGTTAACAATGTCACCTCTTCCATAAAAACTAAGCAGTATAGTGTGATTTTTTTTTTTTTTTTAAATCTTTTAGTTAAAACATAAACACAAAACAAAATCGTGGTGCCACCAACATGTGATACTTCCATGAAATGTAAAGATCAGTAAGGTTCCAAATTTATATTTATGAATTAATTCATTATTTGTTGAAATACTTTTCTTTAAATGTATTTTTAAACTTTATGAAAAATAATAATGTGATTTAAAAAAGTATACATTCACATGTATTCAAGGATTAAGGTAAATGTTACTACTTTTTGCTTGATGGTTACACTAGTTGTATTTTTAGTCATTCCATTTAAACTTTTCTTGAAAATGGTATAAAAGAGTATTTCTGTATTATAAATTGACACATGAATTTGAAGCTTAGGTTTAAAATATTTTCTTTGTCTTGATCTTGCACACTCGAGTATTATTTGTATTCATAGACTAACTAAATGCACAAATATACTTAAGTATTATGTAAAAATTATTCAATACCTTGTCCTTATTTTCAATTGAAGCACCAGCCTCCAGCAGGGTTTGCACAATCTCCACATTTCCTTGTGAGCAAGCTCTGTGCAAAGCAGTTCGGTTGAACTAGTAAAATAATCATATATGACATTATTATTATTAACAAAATAATTATATATATATATATAAATGTTTCATTCACCAGATGTCGGTAACAACCCAAGTAATCCATGAATACAAAGAAAACAAAACCAATATAAGTTCAGAAATTAAGTTGTGTGTTATAAAATAGAATGACACGGGAAAAAGTAAAATATTATTGAACACATGAAGAAAGGGAGGTGCAAAAAGGCACGGAAAGGCAAGACAGCTGAAATCTATAAGTAATAAGAAAGCAATCCCACGCCTTGTCAGTGGAAATTAATATTAGCTGGTTCAGTCCAAACACCTATGTACCAGGATGATGAAGATGAAATATGGTACATTTCAGCAAGACAATGATCCCAAACACAGTTGGTTTCAGAGAAAGAAAATAAAGCTGCTAGAATGGCCCAGCCAATCACCTGACTTGATTCCAATATAAAATAAGTACTAAAGATAAGAGTTCATAAAAGAAGCCCACAGAACCTTTAAGATTTGAAGACTTTGTGGAAGAATGAGCCAAAATCCCATCTGAGCAATTTATGCAACTAGTTTCTCCATAAAGGAGGCGTCTTGAAGCTGTCATTACCAACAAAGGCTTTTGTACAAAGTATTAAATACATTTCAGTAGTTCAATACCTTTTCCCTGTGATTCCATTTTATTACACACAACTTAATTTCCGAACTTGTTTGTTTTGTTTAATCTCCATCCTTCAGATATAAGTGATGTCAGGTGCCTTTTATTCAATATGGTGTGTAAACACTTACATTATCACAGGCGTTTGGGTCTGCACCTCTGGCGAGGTAACTTTTGATCATTGGCAATTTGTTATCCAGCGCTGCCTTCAGAAAGTCATCCTCATCAACAAAATCATTCTGTGAGATAATGAGATGATTACTTTAGGGATTGAAATCTCATTAATAATGATTGCTTTGAAATATGCTTACCACTATCTCTTGTTTAGGCTGTGTTTTGTAGACTGATGTACTTGTTTTTATCTTCTGACTTTCTATAATCTTCTGGAGGTCATTAGTGCTGTTGCCAGTCTGCAAAAGTATTCAAATGTGCTAAAGAAAATGCACTTCTAATAACATGCTTCATGAGGTATACAAATGAATGCCTAAGAAACCTATATCTTACATTAAAACCATTTAAAATGACTTCACTGTCACACTGAAGGTTGTAAGCTTTCAGATGTTCAACCGAGCTTTTGCATTCTTCAGAAGGCTGCTGTGCCAAAATGTCATCCTGCTCTTTGTTTTCTCTTGTGATGTCTGTAACCTAAAATAACAAAATTAGAACACATATATTTTGTAGACCAAAGAAATAACCACTCAAAGGGATAGTTTACATAAAAATCATATTCATCTTCATGTCAAACCTGTATGACTGACTTTCTCTTGTGGTGCACTAAAGAACAAATTCATTGAATGATCTTTGAAAAAAAAAATCTATATTTCCCAAAATATTTTTTTGTGTTCCACCGTAGAAAGGCCTTTGCTGGTTTGGAATGACGAGATTTTTGGGCGAACAATCTCTTTTAAAAGACTAGTGGCCATTTTAAAACCGCAAAAGTTTTGTATAAATAGCCAAAAGAGGTTTTATATCTATATACAATCTATTCACATTTATTTAGTAATTTAAGTAGTTTGAAGAGGATCTTCTTCTTTAATATTTCAAATAATATAATAAGTAGGTCTGCTATTATCTGTTTTTAAAGGTAACAGGAGCCCAGGACCTAAAAATCCAAGATGCACAAAATAAACTGAAATCTTGAGACAAAAGCATCAAATGAAACTATTTAAAAGGCATAATGGATATCACTAAAACCTAACTGCTTTTTAAATAGACATATAAGCCCTTACCAGCTCATCATCTTGTAGGATTCCCATGACTTTCCTTGACAATTCCTTGTGCCAAAATTAAGGCATCCAAGCCAAGCATCACTTATATGCTGGCGACAGTTGGAGATCCCACTACTGTTGTTCAGCTGACTCCTCCCACCTCTGAGGTGTCCCAGGTCACTATGATGTCAGATGCATTTCGAAGGGGGCTGAGGGTGAAAAAAGTTTTTTTTTTAAGAAGTCAGATGCCTTTGGGAACATTTGAAGGAATGGAAATTAAACCTGGGGGAACTTGATGTGCCGCCATAGAGTCCCCTCTCTATCCAAGAATGACTTACAGCTGACCACGAAGCCCAAGACACAGAGCACCACTCCACATTACACACAAAGATGACAGGAAATGTTTCTGAAGTGTTATGGAGAATTATAACATCATAATCAGCTTTGACTGTCTCATATATTAAGGGAGTTGTCTTCATTTATGAGGCTATTTTCTTCTTAGGTTTCATCACTTGCATTACTTCTGTTACGAGAGCATGTAAACTTGTCGCACCCTGTGACTATTTTTAATTGAGCTGCCCATGAATCACTTACAGTAATGAGTCACATGGGTGGTTGTCTTGCATGACAGCTGCTATTTTACTAGTTTTCCACATCTCTAGGGTCTTTAAAACTATACAATGATGCAGTAAAGATGTGAAGAATTTATCTATTAAAATTAATATTGGTAGCATTGTATCATGTCTAATTGAGTGTCCTTTTCAAGGCTTTCTTAAGCACTGTGGGAGGCTACAGCATCTTTTAACAAGCAGAATGTTACACTGGTGTTAGCTAGAGAGATATTTCCCTCCATAATATCTACTATTTGTTTGCAGCATTAGCACCAAAGATGGAAAAAATATTGCCAATGGAGTCTAACATGCAACGTAAGGGTGTCTTTTTTCATTCATTAATTGAAACTTCAGAAGGCACTAATTTCATTAAGTCAAGACAATGCAAGAAGTTGCATATAGTGGCTCACAAAAATAGAAGTTAAAGAACATTTTCTCATTAACATGATTCTAATTAAATAACTATCAAGAAATCAACTGGATGGATGTATACAATTAAAATGTTTGTGTGATGGCTTTCAATCTGGGGGCATCAGTAAGGTTCTACAAAAAATCTGAAAATAAAAAAATATATAATGACCATGTTAGGGCTGTAAAACTGCTATGGAATTTTGGATTTTGCAATCCATATAAACGTAACATGATGTTTTGCCAAAAAAGATGGTTAATAATTTAGTAATCCTGTGAATATATTTATAAAAATACATAATGGAGACATTAATCAAAATCATTTCATAAATGAACCAAATGTAAGTTTTTGAATTTGCAAGCAAAAGTCGATGAATTGTGAACCTCCTGCATCATTAGGGCTTGAATCCAAGCATCAGCCTCCAATTCGGTCAGTTATGATTAATGGAAAAATTATTTAAACAGTTTAATCATAATAAGTGCATTGCATCTCTCAGAAAAGGTAAAATACATGTATATGGGAATTATTCCAGTGATATAATAATAAGGCTTTCTGTATTGTGTAATATCTTGTTAATGTATTTAGACCATAGGTCAGTAAGATATATGATATGTGAAGCTTCCATGTTGTGTTTTTATCTGTCCTCTTAAGAGTGTTATGTAAAATGCTTGTAAAAGATGATCTGTAACTAAACACATTGCCGGAATATCTATCAACCAGAGCGTGTAACAGCCTCTACCTGCTCTTTTTAGACCTCAGGTCTGACAGTCACATGCAATGCTGTAAAGTAAACTGTTTTTATCAGTAAAGAGACCTCTTGAACTTATCTAAAGTCTTAAAAATAAAAGTGCTTCACCATGTCATAGAAGAACCTTTTTGTCTAAATGGTTCCATAAAGAACCTTTAACATCTGAAGAACCTGTCTGTTTCACAAAAGGTTCTTTGTGGTGAAAGAATGTTCTCCAGATTATACAAATGTAAGGAAGGAATGGTTCTTTAAAGAACCTTTGACTGAATGGTTCTTTATGGAACCAAAAATGGTTCTTTTATGGCATCGCTTGAATAAGCTTTATTTTTAAGAGTGTATGGCTTAATCATTTTTAATCAGTATTTTTTGTCTGCAATAATATACAGACATGAAATATGTAAACATGTTTTAAAAAGAAACCATTTTTTTGCAGTGTTGAGTGCAATCTGAAGGTGTGCATCACGTTCATGCTTTGAGTTTCAGTCAGGTGGTACTTTGACTGATTTATCTACTAAATGGCATGTGCGTTTTGAACTTGTCACCACGCAGCTCTGGTACAGCATACCGTGAGCAATATTAATATACAATATGAAATATTAACCTTGTGCTGACACATTTTTATGCACTAGGGCAACATCAAAGATGTGCAAGGTAAGTTTTCAAACCTTTCATCACATTGAGTGATAATATCATATGGAAATATTAGTGTTGATGCATGAAAGCTTGGCAGTCATATTACAGAAAAAAATTATAATTGAGCATTGGAATAATTGGCAGTGCAATTCAAAGTGTTCTACTCCTCTTAAAACACTTTTCATATTCTTGCTAGTAGTATAATTGGTCTAATAACAATGTATAACAGTTAACATAATATTTTTATGGCTAAGGCTAATTTTATAGATAACATTTTATCCTAAATACAGCTAAATATTATTTCACTCATTTTGCGTAGTTGTCAATATATTCATTTGTTTGGTTTTATAAATTGCAGTTTTATGAGTGCTTTAAAATAAGAAACACCAATGTTTCAGGAGTTTATAACATGCTTATTTGATAACTCTTTATTTCCTATATGGGTTTATGTAAATACTTTATTTTTAAGATTAACAGTTTTTATTTTTAAAGGCATTGTTAGATTCCAGTGTTTCCTGTCATGGCTATGCAAAGATTTGATTTCAAAAACAGTATAATAGCTATCAAACTAGTTCTTGTTATGATTTTAAATTTGCATTTAACCTTAGAAATTCTGTGTCAGAATGATCTCAAAGTAAGTCTGATTCTGTGGTGGCTGTGCTTCAAAGGGGACATCGGATTATAATTTTCCACAAGTTAGTTTGATTTAGGGTCTTTTTGAAATGGCCTCAGTGGTCGTATAAAACAACACCCTTTTTACCTTGTCAAAAACAGCTCCATTCACAGTGACTCGTTTCGGTGCACACCTCTTTACATGATAATGAGTTCTCCTCACCCCGCCCCTCTCTTCCGTGGAAGAGCAAAGGTGATTAGCAAATAATCATTACAAAAATATATATATATTGTAAAGTGTGAGACTTACTACTTCTGGAAAAGCATCTGGATCATGAACAATGGGTACTGATCCATCCTTGAGTTTTAACTTTTTAACAAAACCTGCCTTGAATTGTCCCTCATCAAAGCAAAGGAGTAAAATGATTTGCGCAGACATAAACTAATTTAGGTGTATTCGTTGTCGCATTACCATCAAAATCAAAGGCTAATCCACTACGTCCTCAGTGGCTCTGATGTTTGGAGAAAATTAGGACTCTTATATTCTCTTACATCTAACAACAAAACACCTGCATTGCTTACAAGACATTGTTGTTGCTACAGCTGCTCAAGCATGGAGAAAATGACAGACTTCCTACAACTGGAAACAGTGCAGAAATATGCTAATACGGGACAGTACGTCAGTGGTCGTGGGAGGGGCCTGAGCAATATGACATCATATAGTTTTGATAACTGTTTAGGTCTTTGGGGGATTAAAAAAAAGGAGTTAATGGATTTTTAATCATTGAGTGATAAAGGGCAGTTGTGTCTACGGACTACCAAGACACATTTATATGCAAATGAAGATATTTTGCCTCAATCTTGATTCAAGTGATGAAGGATTTTGAAAGTCTGACAGTATTCAGTGTTGAGCACTACTGTAAGGTTAACATAACCCTGCCTGGTTTACATGTTTAAAAATGATTACCAGTTGAAAACACTGAAATTTCAAAAAGTTATCAAAAGTTATCAGTTACATTACTTTAATAAAGTAGTTGAAAAAAGTAAGGTAACTTGTAATCTGTAACCTATTACCTTTTCAGAGTAACCTTCCCAACACAAGTAACACGTATGTACATATTCATGCTATCTGATGGATGTAATTGTATTTTCACAGTGTGATCAGTGTGACTGATGTGAGATGATGAGTGAGCAGAAAGAAAGTGGGACTGGGATGTGTGGAATGCCTCCTAATGAGCTGAGACACTGAGAGGGATTCAGAACCCAAAACATCTGAACCTTCTCCACAGAGTGCCAACAAGTAGTTAGTTAGGAAGGAGAGTAGAACAAATGCTATTTTTTATTTAATGCTTGTTAATCTACCTGAATATTTTCATAATTTCTAACTGTTTAGATCCTGAGATTTGATTATAGTTAATATATACAGTATCTCACAGAAGTGAGTACAACCCTCACATTTTTGTAAATATTTTATTATATCTTTTCATGTGACAACACTGAAGAATTTTTTTTACAATGTAAAGCAGTTCACATAAAATTCTTACAAGCTGGTTAATAAATGTTGATAATTTTGTACTGATAACCTCGTACTGTATCGCGTCCCTTGTCAGTGTCGGGCGCTTGCTTGGCCATTTATTGTGATTAACAGGAAAGTGTGTTCAGCTGAATTGGAGTAGTATTTTGTTAGATGGGTATAAAAAACTTAGTTTATCGCGGCAGCCGTTGTGTGAAGACCGAAGAGTGTTAAGACCATCGACTCTACCGTGCGACCGGGCAGGGACACTGCCAAAAGATACAAGTATTGCTTTTTATTTATCTTATTTCTTACTGCTTGTTTCACTTCTGTTTTAGTTTTTATAACCAATTCTTACTATGTGTAAGTAAGTTGTTGCTTGTTAGCATGTGTGTTTGGCAGTGTTCTTTTTTTTTTAGAATTACTGATACACTACTGCCGTTTGATTTGTTATCTATTTTAATTTTAGATAAATTATGTATGAATTTAATATGTCTTTTATAGGTATTTTCTTTAGTTTTAGTTGTAATAAATAGTATAAATATATATATATATATATATATATATATATATATATATATATGGGTGTTTGGCTTAGTGTCATATTAGAATCATTTTTATACTCATACTTTTTTTTTATATATTTTGACTTGTTTTTAGCTTTATTTTTTGTTTTCATTTAAATCTTTAGTTTTGAAATGTTGTTGTGTGCATTTGTCACTTTAAAAAGTAAAAAGTAAATTTTGTGCAGAAACAATCTGCTTTATTAAATATACTGAATATACAAATATATATATGTAAATATATCTTTATACCATTAATCTATATATTTTCTAACAAAGAGGTTGGGGGGGTCGTGGAGCTTTTGCTATGTTTTGGGGGGGCCTTACCCCTCTGAAGTTTGGGAAGCTCTGCTCTACATAAAGATGGCTTAAGCTATAAGAAGATTGCCAAGACCCTGAAACTGAGCTGCAGCACAATGGCCAAGACCATACTGTGGTTTAACAGGACAGGTTCCACTCAGAACAGTCCTCGCCATGGTCGACCAAAGAAGTTGAGTACACTTGCTCAGCGTTATATCCAGAGGTTGTGTTTGGGAAATAGACGTATGAGTGCTGCCAGCATTGCTGCAGAAGTTGAAGGGGTGGGGGGTCAGCCTGTCAGTGCTCAGACCGTACGCCACACACTGCATCAGATTGTCTGCATGGCTGTTGTCCCAGAAGGAAGCTTCTTCTAAAGATGATGCACAAGAAAGCCAGCAAACTGTTTGCAGAAGACAAGCAGAGTGAGGACATGGATTACTGGAACCGTTATGTGGTCTGAGGAGACCACACACCTCCAAGAGTAAAGGTAATCTGTGGGGCATCCTCAAACAGTGGAGGAGAGCAAGGTCTCTAACCAGCTCCAAGATGTCATCATGGAGGAGTGGAAGAGGACTCCAGTGGCAACCTGTGAAGCTCTTGTGAACTCCATGCCAAAGAGGGTTAAGGCAGTGCTGGAAAATAATGGTGGCCACATTAAATATTAACACTTTTGGCCCAATTTGGACATTTTCACTTAGGGGTGTACTCAATTTTGTGGCCAGCAGTTTAGACATTAATGGCTGTGTGTTGAGTTATTTTGAGTGGACAGCATATTTACACTGTTATACAAGTTCTACATTACATTCTAGCAAAGTGTCATTACTTCAGTGTTGTCACATGAAAATATATAATAAAATATTTACAAAATGTGAGGGGTGTACTCACTTCAGTGAGATACTGTATTATATTTAATATACAGGTACATCTAAAAAAAATTAATATCATGAAAAAGGTCAATATTTTTTGTCACTCATTTCAGAAAGTGAACCCCATATATTATATAGATTCATTACACATAGAGTTAAATATTTCAAGCCTTTATTTCTTGACATTTTGATGATTATGGCTTACAGATAATGAAAACCCAAAATTCAGAGTCTCAGAAAATTATAATGTTACATAAGATCATTAAAAAAAGGATATTTTAAACAAAAATGTCAGGCTTCTGAAAAGTATGTTCATTTCTATGCACTCAAAACTTGGTTGGGCCTCCTTTTGCATGAATTACTGCATCAATGCGGTGTAGCATGGAGCCAATCAGCCTGTGGCACTGCTCAAGTGTAATGGAAGCCCAGGTTGCTTTGATAGCGGCCTTCAGGTCATCTGCATTGTTGGGTCTGGTGTCTCCCATCTTCCTCTTGACAATTCTCTATGGGGTTCAGGTCAAGTGAGTTTAATGGCAAATCAAGCACAGTAACACCATGGTCATTGAACCAGCTTTTAGTACCTTTGGCAGTGTGGCAGGTGCCAAGTCCTGCTGGAAAATGAAATCAGCATCTCCATAAAGCTTGTCATCAGAAGGAAGCATGAAGTGCTCTAAAATTTCCTGGTAGATGGCTGCATTGACTGTGGACTTCAGAAAACACAGTGGATCAACATCAGCAGATGATATGGCAGCCCAAATCATCACTGACTGTGGAAATTTCACACTGGACTTCAAGCAACATGGATTCTGGATTTAAATAAGTTACAAAAGGTGAAACTTTTTCACCATATTCTATTTTTTTTTTTAGATGTACCTGTGTATTTAACATTCATTTGCATGAAATTGAAAATTCATCACTACAGGTATTTTATAAGTACTGTACATTGTGTAAATCCTGCAATTTTTTTTAAATGAACCAGTAATTCTTAATGTATTTTACATGTAATTGTAAAATTGTGTTAATTTATTTGAAGGCATTTGATTCATCGTCACATTTGTACTACGGTGTTTTAGTGCTTCGTTAAAAATAAAACAAATCTAAGATTACGAGATTAAAGTCGAAATATTTCGAGAATAAAGTCGAAATTTCGAGAAAAAATTAGAATTACTACGAGAATAAAGTCAAAATTCTACGAGAATAAATGTGAAATATTTCGAGAATAAAGTAGAAATATTACGAGAATAAAGTAGAAATTTTGTAAAGTCCTATTACCCAATTAAACTGAGGGAATCACTTTACTAAAATTATTTGAGTAGTCTCAACACATTAGGGTTTACACAGAGTACAACCTACCTCAGAAAAGACAACAATAAATCTTATTTTAACAAATTTGAGTCCACTTTAACCTGTAGAAAGTTTTATTGCTGTTTAATTAAATAGGCTACATGTGAGGAATGAAAGTTTGTGGAGTAGGTGGTGGAATTTTCACAATAATTTAAATTGATTCACATAAAGTGAAAGTGACCCATACTTGGAATTCGTGCTCTGCATTTAACCCATCCAAAGTGCACACATACAGCAGTGAACACACACACACACACACACACACACCATGAACACCCCCCATAAATATAATTATTTCTGAAGGATCATATGACTCTGAAAACTGGAGTAACAACTGATGAAAATTCTGATTCGCATCACTGAATGCAATTATATTTTAAAATAAATAAATACAATATTAAAATGTACATTTCTATAACCTCTGACACTGAAACCTCTGAAAACTCCTCACATGACTGCTACCGACATTTGAACAACGAAACAAATGCACATTGACGGATCTTCTGTTCTGCAAAATGGAAACAAATGTAGCCTATATTTTTCCAAGCGTAAATATTGTACAAAATATGAATATTAATTGTCTAGAACAGGTCGCACGCCTATATGCACAGAGCTAACGCGGTATGGCGGGTGTTCATTTCATACTTTGTGACAGCTTATTTAATGTATAAATTATACATTGTATTTAAAGTATAAGGTAGGCTACATGAACAACAAACTAATGGCATAGGTATCGTGTTCTGTAATCGAATGTGGCCTATACCTGTGGAACGTAGACAGCACACGCGCTGTTCATCTAATAAAATATCATCATATAGCTCTAACGTTATAGCAAATAAGACCTTGCAGATTTTCTTTCAATTGACTGTAATTCCAAAACCACGTCTTCTTCGCTCATGATGTTATCTGAGTGAGAACCGTCAGCGCGTGCGACAGGGAACTGAACAAATCATTCAAACTGATTCGCGAACCGATTCACTGGTTTGCCAGCTGGTTTGATCAAGCTTTTGAACAGAATCGACTCAAAAGAAAGAATTATTGTTCTTTGTGCATCACTTGACCAGAGAAACGTTGACGGCGCATTTGGTATAAACTGAAGCAGTTTTAATTTGCATTGCATTAAGATAAAGTAACGAGAGGGCGTCGCCCACAGTAACAAAGTAAAAGTACCGTTTTTTTCTCTAAAAATGTACTTGAGTAAGAGTAAAAGTACCAATCTTTAAATATACTCTAAACGTATTAGTTACCCAAAAAAATGTACTCAAGTAAATGTAACAAAGTAAATGTAACACGTTACTACCCACCTCTGGCCACGACTTCCATAAAGACAGCCAGCTTTCACGCCACATTAAAGAGCTTGAAAAACATATAATTGTAAGACACATAGTTTGTGTTTAGATATAAAACTGATTTTTAAATCTGAGCCTTTGTTTTAAATTAAAAGCACTAAAAGCACAAAGCTTATTGCTATTGGGTCGCCGGCACACTACAAATAACGAATGCAATGCAAGACATGAAATATTATTTCCAAGCATTCTGTTCCCGCTAGTATGACACATGGTGTGATTTCTGCTAATAATCGCACATATATTTGAAGTCTATTAAAAAAACGACTTGAATGAGTTTTTGAATGAGTAACATTGTAAATAATATACAATAGTCTAGAAATCACAGATTTGGAACAGAGGTGGAAAGAGTACAAAAATATTGTACTCAAGTAAAAGTACCATTACATTACTGAAATTTTACTTAAGTACAAGTAAAAGTACCAGTCTAAAAATCTACTCAAGTAAAAGTAAAAAGTAGCTCATTTAAAATTTACTCTGAGTAAAAAGTACTTAGTTACATTTTAACAATGGGAGGGAGGGAAAAATGGGATCGACCAAAGGTGTCAAACTCAGTTCCTGGAGGGCCACAGCCCTACACAGTGTAGATATAACCCTAATTAAACACATCTGATACAGCTAATCTAACCATTTAGGCTTATTTGAAAACTACATGGTGTGTGTGCTGGAGCAGGGTTGGAAGTAAACTCTGCAGAGCTGCGGCCCTCCAGGAACTGAGTTTGACACCCCTGGGATAGGCCTATAAATCTCAAACTAGGTGTTTTTAATTAAAGGAATCGGTTAATTAGAATAATAAGACATTTGGGCTGTTACCAGGTAAATTAAATCAGTATCAACAAAATGCATCTTTGCAATGCAGAGGAAACGCAGAAGCTTCATCTGAAGTGGCATAGATGTATTTACACACTGACATGAATGCATTTAGCCTGCAGTTACAAATGCAGAAATAATGTTTTGATAAATAAGACATAAAATGTGACCCTGAACCAGAAAACCAATTTCCTAAATTGCGATTTATACATCATCTGAAAGCTGAATAAATCATATTTCCATTGATGTATTGTTTGTTATGATCGGACAATATTTTTAAATATGGAATCTGAGGGTGCAAAAAATCCAAATATTGAGAAAATCTCCTTTAAAGTTGTTCAAATTAAGCTCTTAGTTTTGATATATTTACAGTAGGAAATTTACTAAATACATTAATGGAACATGATCTTTACTTAATATGCTAATGATTTTGGCATAAAATAAAATGTATAATTTTAACCCATACAATATATTGTTGGCTATTGCTACAAATATACCCCAGTGACTTAAGACTGGTTTTGTGCTCCATGCCAGGGTCACAAATGTTAAATAGTCATTTGAAATTAAAAATAAATAAATCAAAAGATACTTTAAATGTTAAATTCGAACCACCAGTAGGTGTCAGCAAGTCACTCATAAGAGAGTCATTGTGATTGAACAGAATCATTTAAACGGTTAATTCAAGGAATGAAACACCGTCATTGCTCAGAGTCAGAGACGCAAAACTGTGTATGGAATTATTTTTGTTGTCGAAATAGAGCAAAAACAGGCAATGTGTCTAAAACGTAAGTCTCTTAATTAACTTGTTTTTTTAACTGTGTAAAAAGCAAAACTACAGGCCTATGTAATCATGGTGATTTTTTGAGAAAAACGGCATTCTTCATGTGATGTTGACTTACTATATTAAATTATATAAATATATACATTTTCTGCTTCTATATCTTCAATTTTGTGATCATTCTAAACGCATTTTAACAGACTGAATCACGCAGTGAAAGAAAGCAGTCCAGATGCAGGATTAGTCTAATCTAACGTTACTAGATTTCACAGCACACTGTTTAGAGCAGCGGTTCTCAATTCCAGTCCACACCGCTTTGCACATTTCGTATGTTACTCTTATCACTTCAGACGTTTGTTCTATTCGAACGTGCCCTGCGAAGTGGACATCACACGATATTCCTCCATGATTCCAGTTCCGAACGTATTCCATTCATAGTGCATTGAAGTGTGCGAGACGTGAATTTAAATTGTATATATTTACAGACGTATATGATGTCACACTCGTCCGTGCGTAAAGATGTTGCGCAACGCAAATCCATGAATGAATGTTCTGAAAGTAAACTTCAGCGGCTTTCCCCTGCTCAGGAGTAGGGAGCAATGGACACTGTGTAGGAGCATGTCAATCGGAACACAGTTCATTCATGGAGCGCACTTCTAACGAGCTGATTATCTGAATCAGGTGTGTTAACTAAGAGAGACATGAAAAATATGTAGAGCGGTGGGGCGCGAGGACTGGAATTGAGAACCGCTGGTTTAGAGTGATTTGTTTGGTTTTGGCAAAATACTGATAATGTCAAATCGCACATCGTTAAAACAACAATTACTATATTTTCGCATGACGATATTGCACACCCTGCAGCACTGTCTTTTTGGCTCATTTGTGCAAAACCTTTGCTAAACCGTAAAAGCTTAATTTTAACCACCAATGCAACGATGCAAGTATTTACCTTATCTCCACATGCTTAAGGGTGATGTCGATATATTTATAAGCTGCTAGTTCGGTCTCCCGAGGCAAACACAACTAACACTGCATAATAGAGCATGAATATGGCCAGGGTTCACTTCATTTCCTCCGAGTCCAACTTCAGCAGAGTACGAGGTCTGGTTTTCAGCTGGGTCTGCACCATTAACGCCTGTCTTGTTCGTCCTGCATCTTTCTTGTGATTTTAGCGCCAGTTTCTTCTTCTGCCCATTATTTGCTGCAGTTGTTTCCACGGAGCGATTTTTTTTTACTCAGTAACGAATGAGTTTTAAAATGTAGCGAAGTACAATACTTCGCACAAAATATACTTAAGTAAAAGTAAAATTACAGATTAAAAATATTACTTAAAAAAGTACAAGTACACAAAAAAGCTACTCAATTACAGTAACGCGAGTAAATGTAATTCGTTACTTTCCACCTCTGATTTGGAATGACAAACTTATTTTGCTATTGGCCTTTATGGACAACCTGCTGTTGGAGGGTTTCAGTCACGTTAGAATGGCTCACCATCAAATAAGTAAAAACTGCACTTTTACTCCTGTTAGGAGAACTTCAAATAGCACTAAGCAGTGACCTCAAAATTTAGGAAATTGTAAGTTGTTCTATAAATTTGATCTCCACTGTTTAATAAACACTTTTATTTTACATTTTATGTTGAAAAATATTAAATTTTAACCCCATTTATTATAATTAGTATTAAATTGAAAAATAATGTTTCTAGTATATCAGCATACCACTTGGGGCCTTCTGTGCAAATTGAGCTAATCAAGGGTCTAATTTTATCTAAATAAAAACTTACATTTTTACTTCACAAATCTAAAAACATTGATGTGTCTACAGACACCAACATTTTACCATGATATAGGTTTCCAGAGGCACAAAATTAGATAATTTAACCAAATCTCACAAATGTTGATATTCAGATGAAATTGCAAAATAAAAAATTGCATAGCCATCCATTAAAAAATGTTGACGTGATTGTGTGTGGTTAAAGCTGCAGTCCGTAAATTTTACCTCTTTGTCACCATCTCTGTTTGAAAACCTGGATTTGCAGTTACTTTCGGAATTATCTTCAGTGAGTGGGATTACACTCTGGCATGGTTTCTGCCTGGATGAATCTAATGTTTTAAGGTGAATGTGTTGCTGTTAGTCAACCGGTGTGTCAACCGGTGCGCACTGGTGTGGATGTTTACTGTACTTCGCATTCACAGATTCTAGCCTATGACCCAAATAAGAATTTTCACCGTATATTGTTATCTGAACAAGTATAAGTCTACCATGTTTGTTCTGACCAACTGAGGAAAGAATAATTCTAATAAATCACGCTACCAACGGTAATTAAATCTAGTTATCGGCTAGCTCATATCACATCAAACCATGCGAATTAGTATTATTGTTATACTTTTTTCTCAAATTATTAATGTTAACAACATCAGCATTGCGTGACTTTGAGTAGGTTTATAGTGTGTATTAACATGTAGATTTCAATTTCTGTACAATCTAATCTAATTGTCATGCCATTCAAATTTTATATTAAGAAATTCTTCTAACCCAAAAAGCAAACTATGCTCCCTTCAAACTGGTTGTCTTTAAAATACTAAATCTTGTGTAATCCCAGGCTATCTGTAATCAGAAGCATGTTTAAAACATTTAATTCACATGTGTTTCATAAACACAATCCTTTCTGGATTACAATCCGCCATCAAATTGATACATTTAATTATTATAAACGATCTGCAGGATCCTTACATGCGATATAGCCAAGTAGCCGGGACAACTTTATGTTTACAGACGTGATGTAATGACGCAGGCCATGCTCGAATTTCCCGCGAAATCCTACCCGTACCACTCAAATTAGAAAACATTATTATAAGCTAACCGTTGTGAATCGGGCTAAAGGCGATAGTTTTGAACACTGGCTGGTTATGTACGTTCTCAAATATTGATTTTGGATTAATTTTTAACCAAAAAGTTACGGACTGCAGCTTTAAGAGAAAAAAAAATAGTTTTCTTGCCCCAGGCTGAATCTTACCTCGTCTTACCCTATTTCCATTTTTTTTCATAGAGATTTTCATATTTTATTTTGTACTAGCATTAAAATTGTTATTTAAAACATCAACCTCATTATTCCAAACATATGTTTGTTTATTTGTATGGGTTTGTTTTACATAACACCTGACCGCACCTGACAAACTGATTAGGCTAGTCATTTGTGGGAAGATGTTTCTGGATATATATATGTATATATATATATATATTTTTAGGTTGGCTGAGGAGGTTAATGTCACATTATCACTCATGCCACTTCTTATTAATGTAAGCCTGTCTGACATGAACTGCAAGTCACAGGTTAACGGCAGGCACCTGTCTTGAATAGGTCATAATCATAACAGGGCTGCCACACTGTGTCTTCATTGATAAACTGGTTGTAAACTGTTACTGGACTAGTTGGTAATTGAAAGCTGCGCCCTAGTTTGTGTCCAATCAGAGACAATCTGCCATGGAATGAATAAAACAGCAATGCGTAAACAAGAACTGGAAAGTCCTCCGCCCCCTTCCCCATATCATCTCAAATGAAACAGTTCCGTATTCTGTGCCGCTACTACAACCATCACATTCAACAGCCCAAATTCGTTCAAGCCTATTTGTAAAAATCAATGCGCATCATCAACATGGACCCATGATGTGTAGAAGGTAAGAAATGGTCGTTACTGTCTGACTGCAGCTGTGTCGTTTTCACGCTCTCCCTTCATCGTAAAGTTTCGGGTGGGATGGGAATGCGGTCTCGTGTCATATATCAAGTTCGTCAGCATGTCTGTGTCTCTGTCGGAGACTAGTTGTCAGGGTACAGCTGGTTATTAGAGCGCACTGGTGAGCGATAAAGCACTCGCCTCTCGTTTACGGAAAGTGACTCTAGTACAAATGGCAGCAAGTTGAAACGAGTGTGGCACTGATCGCACGTTATTCATTATTGAGGTAAACACAGCGCGGGGTTTTACAGGAAGATGACGCACAGAATGACTCGGTGGCCAAGTAGAGATCAGCCGAATAGTTTTGACAAAAAAAGACAATTGTATTGTCGTGAGGATGTCACGATAAGCGACGTACGTAGCTGATGAGGACCAACTGAGGCATTTAGAGTATAGAGATATTATATAACAAAACCACATTGGATCTATTTGTTAACACCTTCCATTTAAGTCTGATCGCAACATAGATAAGGCACGTTATAAAACTACTATAAAATAGCCTACGACAAAATGCTATGCTCACAGGCCCAAATTTTGTGTCGGTTAATAGCGTGTTCTACCAAATACTACCAGTCTACCACTTCATACATGTTTTTTTTTTGTAAGGATAAAATTAGTTACACATTTATTGAATGAGTTATATCATTTTCGAAGTCTCTGTAATGTAACCCAATGGTTTCGTTTTGAAGATCGTGGGCGAGGCTTAACGCGCATGTGTCATGCGCACCTGTAGACAAGTTCAAGTTTCTGAAACATTAAAGGAGCACTCAATAAATATCCCTATTAGCGTCCCCCGCCCCCATCCAACTCCCATAGCCAAACAAGATAATTAAGATTACATATAAAATAACATAAAATGGATTATGTAAACACCCAAATCTTAAATAACAACATTGATACATTTACACATTATATTTTTATATCATTGTGAGTTCCACAGATCTAAACGCATTAGGCGTATTTGTAAATTGACTGTTAAGATAAAACATTTTGCACAGTTTATTATCTGTGATACCATTACAACCACTGGATGCCTGTATCTATGTAACAATCCCTAGTTGCAAAGAAATTGTCATCACACAAAAATAATTATTACATTTGGATTTGGATACATTATCCATTGGATATTATTATCAATAGTTAACTTTTTGTCATCTGTTGTTGTTGTGTCAGTTATTGCATTATTATTTCAGTCAAACCTATAAAACCCCTTGTTACCTCAAACTACATAGGCCTATAAAAGCCTGATCAGTGACATAAAAGTAATCAGAATGTAGCTACTTCTTTTATTACTCATTGATGCGTAAACTACACCTTTAAAGGTGCTGTATGTAGGATTTTGACTCTACTAAAGCATAAACATACATATAAAAATGTTTGCAGATATTTAAGAAACATGCTAAGTTAACATTGTTTATCTGAAAATAATGCTACAGTCAGTTATTCTCCTTTTAAAATGTGCATTCCGGCCCGCAACGTCTGTTTGTTATGGTTTGTTAAACCCACCTACTGCCAGTTTACCCAATTTAATTTTAAGTTGGTGGAAAATACAGCATATTTAATTCAATTCATCGTCATTTGTGCTCGTTCCTTTTGGTGTTGTTAATCTGGCAACCTGAGTGTGCGTCAAGTCTGAGGAGGAGGGGCTGGTGGAAAGAAAACCCTCTCCAATATTTTGAATTTGGACTGCAATACCTAGTTCAACCGTTAGGTGTCAATCCTACATACTACACCTTTAAATAAAGTGGCGATATGCCCTCTATATGTAATGCCGAGTTCACACTACACGATTTTAGTCTGATTTTTCACTCGCCGACAGGTTTATAAATCGTCGACAAATGCCCGACATCGGAGGCAAATCGGTGCTCGTTCACGCGAGTGACAATTGCGCTGTGTGAATGATCAAAGACGCGATCTGAGGTCATCGCCGATGTGTCGCCAACACCCGCGAAATATTTGGCATGCTAAATGTCTGGGAGCTGTCGGCTCTGTTGTTTTTTTACAAAGCGATTAATGTTAGCCATTTACAAACAACGTGCATACATTTTGCCATTAGAATATGCAGATCAGGTAGGCTACACGAAGTTGAAGAAGGGGCTAGCGGTTTTCCTGTAAATAATATTCTTCTATAAAGGACAAAATGTATTGCATTTTTATTTTTCATCAATTTGAGGGATTTTATAGGCTATAAAAAATAAACTCATTATAAAATGCACAACAGGTTGGTTTCACTTTCAAGTAGGCTATTTAGATTTGTTTATATGAACATTTCCCAGCAGAAGTATGTTTGTTAACAAGTTATCTTTGTTAATTACTGTGTGTTCGAGGAGAACTTATAGACCATAATATCAGCGTGATCTTGCTTATTTCCTTCACCTCTCGCGTGCGTTTGGCTGTAGTTTGCCGACAGAATCGTCGGCGATTCTTCCTATTGTAAAGTCATGCAGTGTGTAACCTCCTGTCGCCGGTCCATCGTGCAATGTGAAAACAACAGCGACTGAATGCTACCCCAGATAGTCGTGCAGTGTGAAAACAGCAGTGATCCGATGACTTTGAAAATCGTGCAGTGTGAACTCGGCATAAGACGCTGCTCCCTTTAAGCGCTGTTGGAAGCGAATTCATTTTTTTACTTTTTTTTTGGAAGCAAATTAATTGATTCAGCATTCCCACTCTTCCGTATGAATGGATTACATTTGACAAAGTGGTTTAATAAAATATGTATTGATCTTGTGAATTAACGAATTTTACTTCATCAATATTTTTTAATTGGCTGTAAAAGTTTTATATGGGAATATTACATGACACACTGAACTTTTAACAATGCATTGGTGCAAAAATGCACACATTTTAGACCAGTTTCACATGAAACACGATCCCTCGACGGGGTGATCCCCTGCTCTGCACGTTTTCCATGTCTCCCTTATTCAGCACACCTGATTGAGATCATCAGCTCATTGGTTCAGTTCATGGATCTCTCTCCTAACAAGCTGATTATCTCAATCAGGTGTGTTAAATAAGGGAGATATGCAAAATGTGCAGAGCAGGGAGTCCCCAGGACTGGAATTGAGAACTACTGGTCTAGGCCAGTGGTTCCAAAACCTGTCCTGGAAGACCCCTGCCCTGCACATTTTGTATGTCTCCCTTATCAGACACACCTGATTCAACTCATCAGTTCGTTAGTAGAGACTGCAAGAACTAAATTGGGTGTGTCTGATTAGGGAGACATACAATATATGCAGGGCAGGGGTCTTCCAGGACAGGTTTTGGAACCACTGGTCTAGAGCAGGGTTCCTCAAATCCTTTCTTGGAGGTCCACTTTAGCTCCAACCTTGATCAAACTCACCTACCTGGGATTTTCTAATGATCTTGAAGGCTCTAATTAGCATGCCCAGGTGTGTTTGATTAGGGTTAGAGCTAAACTCTGCAGGAATGGTCCAGATTTGAGAATCCCTGGTCTAGGGCAGTGATACTCAAATCTGGCTCGCGAGATCCACTTTCCTGCTGAGTTTAGCTCCAACCCTAATCAAACATACCTGAGCATGCTAATCAATGTCTTCAGGATCATTAGAAAATCACAGGTAGGTGAGTTTGTTCGGGGTTGGAGCTAAACTCTGCAGGAAAGTGGATCTCGCGAGCCAGATTTGAGTATCGCTGGTCTAGGGCATGGATCGGTATATGTACAACAGGGATCCTCAAATCTGGCCCATGAGATCCACCTTCCTCCAGAGTTTAGCTCTAACCCTAATCAAACACACCTAAGCATGCTAATCAATAATGTCTTCAGGATCATTAGAAAATCACAGGTAGGTGAGTTTTGGCGCTTTTCCACTGCATGGTATGGCACGGTACGGTTTGGTACGGTTCACTTTTGGGGGGTTTTCCACTGGGTACTGTACCTGGTACTTTTAGTACCACCTCAGCCGAGGTTCCAAGCGATCCGTACCGTTACCAAAATGTGACGTGTAAACTCTGCTGATCACTGATTGGCCGGAGAGAATCGTCATTACTGCGTCACTGAACTTGCGACATGAGACCCATAGACCCGCTAGATTTAAATCAGCACAGCCAGCGAAGGATCGGACGCATCTGTTGTTTGAACAAACTCACTTTTTGCATCAACCACAAATTATCTGTTTCATTGTCTGTTGAGGAAGTTCAGACGTTCCTCTCGTTGATAGCCGAGGAGCGGATCCAGTGAGAGCTTGATGGCGGCCTCAAGGAAAAAGCCTTATGTATATACTTTTGAACTTGCTATATTTTCAGAGTATGTCTTCTGTTTATATTTTTACCTTTGTATCTGTGTTTTGCTTCAATTAAAAACAATCTGATCGAATAAGTGTACCTCCAGACTATATTAAATATGTATTATTGTGTGAGCACGTAATGAAACTCTTGAAAAAGACAAATGATTAATGCCACGATTATAAAAACCATCACATAAATAAAAAAACAAGGGATACATTGTACATTTTGAAATATTCAAAAGTTTATTGATAATTCACTTTACAGAACACGCCGCATGAATAGTTAACTAAGCAAGTAACGCAGCACACCTGCACGAACATCCCTGCTCTCCTCATCTACAGCCCGTGTCACTGTCACCGCAGTCTCTGCTGCTGGGGTAAATCCCAAGCATTCTCATAGACCTCTCCATTGTTGTTAAAAATATCCACATGCCGAGAATGAAGAACACTATTCCGTCTCCTTTCTTTGTGAGTTTGTTTGTGATGTGTTTACGATGATGTCACGGCAGTAGAGGCGGCGCAATTATAACGACACATGAATAATCCCGCCCACTCTATAGCGGTACTAAACTGCAGTGGAAACGCAAACCGACCCGAACTGAGCCGTACCGTACCGAGCCGCGCCGAACTGTACCTTACCATGCAGTGGAAAAGCGCTATTTGATCATGGTTGGAGCTAAACTCTGCAGCGCATTGGCCCTCCAGTGCTAGATTTGAGGAACCCTGATTTGCAATCAACCAACATAAACACAATGAGCATGATTGGAAAAATAAAAGGCCAAACAAACAGGTTACACCACAGATCAAGAATAACATGTAGTCACCTACCGTGTACTAGCACAAATCACCAAATCCTGTAATGACCATTATATGTGTCATATGAGTAGTAGTAGTAGAAAAACAGACAGAAAAATAGACCTGAAATAAAAACAAATAGCTTCACTGTACTTTTATAAACATACTTCAGTAGGCCAGTAGGTGTCAGTATAAAAGCCAAAATCACTGATATTTTTGGCATGAATAAGAGTGAGCATAAACAACAGTTAGTACAGTGTTTTACTTGCTGCAGTGCACAATTAAACCTGCACAAAAGTATCATGGGAGCAAAGTGTTCATCAGTTGTACCCTTTGAAATTCTTCATTCCGAAGGGCCGATTGAAGTGTCAGTTTTGAGTACTTCAGTTTAGAATGACCCTTCAATATGGTGGCCATTATTGTTCTCCCTCCAGAGTGCCCATGACTATGGTTTAGGCTAGAAGGGATAGAGCAAAAGCTACTGTGCAAGCACACATCAATACAGCATATTTTTTCTCACACTGTACAACAATATTACTGTTTTTGCATTATTGTAAGGGGTAGGTTTAGGGTTGGGGTAGGTGTAGACGTTAATAAAACAATCTAATAGGTAGACATTTTTATTTATTGTTGGCTTCCAGTTTTTGCTGCATCCCTTTTACCCACAACCCCTGACTATGGCTGAAGGTCACATAACTGCGATAATGACAACGTGGTGAATATTCATACTATATAGAACAGTAGTTCCCCATTACGGTCCGGCGACCCACCAAGCTGAACTTTTTGAATGTCTGTCTAAGACACCTGTTTCAGATCATCAGCTCATTAGGAGAGATTTCTAAGTATTCCAACCGGAAGTGCGCATCCCAATGCCCAGCTCACTCCAAAGGGAAGAGCCATTTTAAGTGGGGACTTTGGAGAGAGCAGGGGAGTTCCATGACATAATAAAGCCATTTGGAATGCCCTTGGCAAACGGAGCAATGAAAGACTATGTAATTTGCTTATTATCTTCACCTGGAATGTTACAGCATTATTATTACTCCTGTTAATATGTTATAAATAAATATACATTTTATAATGAAGATTTTTAAATATGCTTTATTTATGTGTGTGTGTGTGTGCGTTCCTTCACTGCAATAAAAGTTGCCATCTCTTCTTTGAACCCTGCAGGTCACAATTACCCAACGCATCTACTATTAAACATATTTCCTACTTATGAAACTTATTTAAACTTAATATTAATTGCGTGTAACATATCACAACAAAACACCATACATTTTTTCTGTTCATACGTTAACCCAAACGCTCCCGCCATATCTAGCTTTAAAATCTTGAGGATGTGGCACCTTGGGTCATATGATAATAAATTATGGACCATCGGACTAGTGAAAGGGCCTATCATGGAGGGATTGAGGTTTTCACTTTCGTTTGCAACGCCTTAACACATGGCGTCCCCTTCTAAAAGTGCCCTTCAAGGGTGCAATAGCATTTGGAATTTGCATTGTGTCAGCCAGGACTGGAATTGAGAAACACTGATTTTTAAAGGTGACTAAATAAGAAATTCAAAAGAAGTACCTAATGAGAGTGTAGAATTTCAAACGCAGCCTTATTGAATGCACCTTTAACATACAAATATTATAGGCTAATGTTACAAAGAACATCTTTTCAACAACTTTCAATGATTGAAACATTTTGATAGAAATCATAATTGTTTTATCTACGTCCACAGGTGTGTCTTAAGGGCATGTTTAATTTTCCATGATGTCATGAAGGAAGAGAAGGCCAGGGGCCCTTCAGCAGAATACTGCCGTTGAGCCACTGAGAGGCTGAAGCTGCATTCCACTTCATCCGTACACCATCTGGTTTTCCTTCATCCCTCCTTTGGTAACTTGAAAATGACATCACATAGGAAACACCTGGTGAGGGACTTCAACCATTTCATCACCTGTTATATCTGTAAAGGGTACTTGATCAAGCCCACCACCGTGACAGAGTGCCAGCACACCTGTAAGTATATACAGTCTCTATGAGAATTTTAAGAAAATGTTAATGATGATTTAGCAGTGGTTTTCAACTGGTGGGCTCTGACCCAAAAATTATCTGTTCTAATAGTGTCACGGACAGCGCATGTGGAAAAGAAGCAACGCTAAATTCAAGTAATAAAATGTAATTACCCATACAAAGTTAGGATAGCAGAATAAGGAAATAACTTTACATATCTGTAATTGTTAAATGTTTAATATATGAATCAATGTGTCCATCCAAACTATTGTATTTTAGTGCAGACCTACCCGTTTCACTTATACAGATGGCCTATTTAGACCAGTGTTTGTTGCATGTATTTAAGCTGATAAATCCCACTCCTTTTGTTGTTAATGATTTTAGGGACAATTAATTTCATAATGCATGATTAGGTACATATGTATTTCCACAGAGAGTATGCGGACATCAGGATTTAGTGTTAATTAATTGTCATTTCATTGTCAGGTGTAAGTGACCTACTTTCCTTTTTGCATTATATTGGTGCAGCAAACTAGATGTGACATCTCCCTCATTTTTAAAATACATGACCAACACACTGTCACTGTCATCTGTAGATCAGTCACCATGACAACATATATTCTCCTTAAGCATAAGCTATTTTCACAACAAAATATTTTCTTGATGGATTTAGTTTGCAATTTGTCCTTTTATTGTTTGATTGTGGCATATGAGAAAGTTAGATAGTAAAATGTATTATTATTTGGCATTTATTTTAATCACTTTTTTGCTTATATTTAATTATATTAATGCCATAAAAGTAATTTAATATCTTGAATGTACTAGGCATTTGTTTTAGAATACACTGTATTTTAGTCACCTGCCCAACTTATTATTACACACAGTGATAACCTGATTGTGTGGTGTATCAATGTCAGTGTGTAATATAGGTGGGCAGTGGCTATTCACTTACTCATCAGGTAAAACAGTTTGACATAGTTTGTGTGTGTTGATAGCTTTGTATGTGTTTATTTACACAGCAATAAGGTAATGATTGTTGCTACAATTTTGCTGGTGGAAAATTATAGATGTTTTACTGGCCAAGCAAAGCCATGCAGCTAAAGCTTTATCTAAATGCCAGTTTGTAAGACTTGGTTTTAATTGTAGTCTGTGGTCATTCTTGCAGATGTAGGGAATTTCAACTGTGAAATGTAACATAACTCTTTTTAAGTGTAAGAAAAAAGTTTAAGTGTAAGTGTTTTGTAAGAAACTGTACAAATGTTACAGTAAAATGTAATTGGTAAATGGGAAGTTCTGTTGCTATATACGGTGAAAATCTGTAATAGATATAATAGGACATCAAAGTACTCTAAAGCAATATAAAATTTATAGTTTTTAGAATTAAAAAAAGAACAATTAATTTTATTACTTATAGCAGTGGTTCCCAACCCTGGTCCTGGAGGCACCGCTACACTGCACGTTTTGCATGAATCCTTAATCATTTCAGGTCATCAGCTCATTAGTAGAGACTTCAAGACCTGAAATTAGTGTGTCAGAGGAAGGAGTCATGGAAAATGTCAGTGTTGGGGTGCCTCCAGGACCAAGATTGGGAACCACTGACTTATACTGTAGGATGATGAAATCATAGTCATCTTATACAAGTGTTGTTATTGTATTTTTACAGTGAATATTTTTACTGTTACTTAAGTATAATTTCTTCTTTTTCTGCTTTTTTATAGTTTGTAAAAGCTGTATAGTCCAGCATTTTGAGGACAGCAATGATTGCCCAAAATGTGGTATCCAGGTTCATGAAACAAATCCTTTGGAGATGTTAAGGTAAAGCACACTGGTCCATGATATCTTACTACTAATTTAAAACCCCTTCAGAAAATCTGCTTCAGGTGGTCTGGGATCAGATTCAGTGTAGCATTGTAGAGCACACAACAACACCCATGATAAGGATTAATGAGATTAATCTATTTGATTTTAGAAGAAATCTTGAACAAAATCTAATAGCTTTCCCATAATAGATCTGAGAGATTTTTTTGTTACCCATGGTTGCCTGGTTTTTAGCAGTGTGGGGTCATAAAGTGGCAGTGAATTTGATCCTGGTTGGGAGGCATTCCAAGCAACAGCCAGACTATGTTCTGGAGCCAGAGTGTCAGCTGTGAGACTAACCCTGCACAGGATTGGCTTTCCACACCAGTGATACATCTCCACCCCAACACAAGACAGAATGATAACATGATAACAAGAGCATAGAGCAGCATTAACCTGAACCTGCTAACAGACGTGACAGTGACATTAGCATGGCTGGTGTTCTGGTAGCTCACATTTCTGTGTATTTCTTTTCTTGAAAGGCTGGACAACACTCTAGAAGAAGTCATTTTCAAACTTGTGCCTGGTCTTCGAGAAAGTATGTATTTTGCCATTTAAAGTAACTCTTGTGTCATTTATAGATACCATATATCAACTGCCGTTTAATTGTCTTTTTCATTTTCGTCCAGAGGAACAACAGCAAGAGATTGAATTCTGGAGAAGAAACAAATCGAAAGAAAGTCCCGATGGTAAACGACTCCAACAATTAAATTATCTACAACTGCACTTACCTGATAAACATGCTAACTCAAAGCTTCACCATTTTAAAGGAATAGTTCACCTGAAAATGAAAATTGTGTCATGTACTGTTTTCGTTCAAACCTGAAAGAAAAGTGAGAGAATTTTAGCAGAATGTTGACTCTGCTGTTTTCCATATGAAAGTGAGTGGAGACCATGAGCTGTGAAAATTACAAGCTTTGAAAATGACTAGGGATAGATCACACATACATTTATGCTCCCTGTTGTCCTTTTTGCTGTTTAAAAGTTCCAAGAACATTTTCCCTATCATCTCCTTCTTGGGTTTACAAAAGAAAGAAAGTGATACAGGTTTGGAATAGCAGAAGGCTCAGTAAATAATGACCGAAATTTCGGTTTTGGCTGAACTATCCCTTTAATCCCACGCATTAGGCTCTCCTGGCTATGAGTCCTATGGGCCAGGTTACTTTGCTGTATCAGCATTTAAACTTCTTTCATCAGACTTTTGGTATCACTTTTGTTCCTTATCAAGTAATGTCTTCGCAGCTCAAATTACTCAAACTACTACAGAGTCACTCTGTACAACTGTTTTATATTTACAACTGTAAAGAAATTTTAAACTGTCATAAGAAATTTGAAAACTAATAATAATAATATTAATACAAAACTGATAGACTTTAATGGATATATGGCTTTGCAGAAAGCTTGACTCGTTTGACCAAATTTAGACTTAATGTGGCGTTTTTGACAAACACCTTTGTATTTAGAATAAAACATAATAATTTATAATTTAGCTATATAAATAATTGTAAGATAAAGGCAACTATGTAGTTAAATGTTTTTTTCAATTTTTTATTCCAAATTGTCTAAATTAACAGAAAAATCCGCCATGGTAAAAGTAATTTGATTAGTAATTTGATTAGATTTTTTCTTCTGCAGTTTAGGCTCACTACACTCTAAAAAATGCTGGGTTAAATACAACCCAGCGCTGGATAAAATATGGACAAACCCAGCAATGGGGTTGTTTTGACCGAGCGGTTGGGTTACTACCTAGAGAGTTGGGTTAAATATTTAACCGTTTCAAGCATTGGTTGAAAACGTCTCAGGTTACACATGTAACCATGGTTCCCTGAGAATAGGGAACGAGACGCTGCGTCCTCTAGAGGTCGCTATGGGAACGCCTTCAGCGTGACCGGTGTCTGAAGCATGAAATGAAAACACACAATGCACTTGACATTGGCAGGTGGAAGCCTATGACGTAAGCAAATGAGCGTCTGCGGGAATAAAAGGGCGCCTGTGGAACACGTCATCCTCTTTTTTTCAAAGGGGACGCTGACAGGAATGCCCGAAGCATGGCCAAGAGACGCAGCGTCTCGTTCCCTATTCTCAGGGAACCATGGTAACATGTGTAACCTGAGACGTTCCCTTTCGAAGGGAACTCTACGCTCTAATGGTGCTGCCTAAGCGGAGCTCTGGAGAGTGGAGGCTTCAGCAAAATGACTATCTTAAACGAGAGGAAGCCTAGCAACACTCGATCCAGGTAGGGGAACTCTTAAGAGTGGAGGTCTCAGCATAACGACTCTCTAAACGAGAGGAGACCTGGCTACACTCAACGCCAGAAGCAGTTAGTGAGGCTCAAAAGAGCCTACCTCCTTTTACTGCCAGGGACGGAGTTCTGAAGAATGGAGGCTTCAGTAGAACGACTCTCTAAACGAGAAGAAGCCTAACAACACTCAACCCTAGTTGGGGGGCTCTTAAGAGCAATGGTGCAAACAATATACAGTAAGAGACAAGGTATGCACCCCTGATATTGAACTGCTAAAAAATACACTTACATTAAACCCGGTACCAGATCACGGAGTTCACTGTTAAGTGCACGGGGCTATTCACCTAGCAGAGGTCCCCCTCTGTGTTCAGGCTCAGACTCAGACTGGCGCGGTATACATGATTATATGCTGCTGAGCGCGCCTTCGCCTCCTTGAATTTTACTCATTGAAAGGCAAAACCGGCGCATCGAGGAGAAACCGTTTTTCTTTCTCCCTGATGTCCGCCAGGTTCACTAACAGATGTCTCTCAGTGGCCACCATCGCCGCCATCGACCTACCGATCGCGGCAGCCGTTTGTTTGGTAGCCCTGAGTTAACGCCTCGGGGGGGCTGACCCTGGTTTAGGTCCTTCAGCAAATCAGCCTGGTATGCCTGCAACACAGACATCGTGCAGAGCAGCACCAGCCTGACAAGCTGCCATGTATGCCTTACCATTCAAGCAAGATGTTTTTTTTTTTTTTGGCTTGGATGGCAGGCCTTCAATGTCGATGTCACCCCAGCCGAGAGATCGCTCGCAAGCGTCCCTTCAATGGGAGGCATCGACGCCTATCCATGCTCGCGCATCCCTTCGATGTCAGCATAATTAGCATGCTTATACAGATGGATGTGGGCTGAATATGGTTTATCCCATGCCTTCATGATCTCACTGTGAAGATTGGAGGCTCACGAGAGCTGGGAGGTTATGTCCAGAGAGAAATCGCTCATCAAGTCTACTGCAAGCCACTCCCCCTTTTTCGTGCCTCCACTGTAGGTCTAACCTAACAGTAGCATGCTTCATAACTTCCAGCAGCTCTTCATACGTGGGGCAGACAGGCTGAGAAAGCTCAGAAATAACGGCAGAGCACTTCCTGCTGGATCAGAAGATGTAAGACACAATACATCTTCCTCCAGCAGTTTACTCTCGTCAGCCGATGACAAGCGCGAGATTTTAATTCCTCTCTCAAACTCGTCAGCAAGCTCCATCTGCGATCCCCACGATCTCAGTCTCCTCGCTGCCTTAGCAACGGCTGGACCCAAGCCACGGGGGGCAGATGATTGCCCAATTCTCTAGAGAAAAGGGACAAACGAGAGCGGAGCTTTCCCAAAGAAAAAAGCTCACAATGAATGCACTCCATTCCCTCGAGAACAGAGCGTGCGTGCTCTTCGCCCAAACACATAACGCATAAGTCGTGTGTGTCATCTGGTGTCAGAAAGAACTGACACGGATCGGCACACCTCCTAAAGCGTTTCACAACAGACATAGTACTCACACTTCAGAAACAAATGTCCCCTGAAGACAAAAAAGAGGATGACGTGTTCCACAGGCGCCCTTTTATTCCCGCAGACGCTCATTTGCTTACGTCATAGGCTTCCACCTGCATGTCAAGTGCATTGTGTGTTTTCATTTCATGCTTCAGACACCGGTCACGCTGAAGGAGTTCCCATAGCGACCTCTAGAGGACGCAGCGTAAAGTTCCCTTCGAAATGTAATAACCCAATTGCTGGGTTTATCCATATTTTACCCAGCATTTTTAGTGTACCCTCAGTCAACCTTAAACACCTATTCTTGGCATTGCTGCATTTTCCTCAGATTGCCATCAAACAATTGTATTAAACAACACACTGGTCAGCAAGTCAGAATTTGCTATCACACGGGATTTGCATGATTAAGATGACTTAATTTCTGCCTTAAGACCATATTGAATGATGGTGACACACAAGAACATGCCGTTCATTTGTTTTTCTACATCATATCAGTAGTAAAATTACATGGCCTTATTTGTTTGGGATGCCCCATTTAGATAAAAGTGTAATTTGTTTGTGTAATTTGTTGGAATGTATGAGTTTTTTGTTTGTGTATTACAATCTTCGTAATCTGCAGCTCTTATGCTCAATGTATGAACCAAAATGAATGGCTTTCATAAATACTTGGAGTCTCTAAGGCAACTTGTAAGTGTTTGCAGCTGTAAGCAGTTCTTAATGATGAGATAATTACCACATTCATGATTTTCTCAAGAGCGTCGTTTTGAATATGATCTATTTCATATGAAAGAAAGCCTGAGAAAAGATGCAGATGCTATTTTGCATTAGCTATGAGTCTGAACTATTTAGCTTTTGGGCCTTGATTTGTCAGGGGAGCACATAATGTGGCAAATATTTATTTATTTATTTATTTAATTTTTAATAAAATGTATGTGATTTTTTACATACAATCTAAATGATATTATTTCCACATGTATATTGATAAACATACAGGGATTTAGCATTTTAAACATTTTGGGGAGTCAGATTTTTTTATTTATTTAAATAAATTAAACTCAAGTAACATTTATTTATATAGTGCTTTATACAAGACAGATTGAGTCAAAGCAGTTTCAGTTAGTTATAAACAAGAAATGAACACATGTTAATGTTATAAATTGAATTTCAGTTGTAAAACAGCTTTATAGAAGACAATAGTGTTATTATTCGGCTCAATTTAGTTAAATGTTGATTCAGTTTAGTTTAATAAAATGTACAATTTAAGAAATCTGAGTGAAAGATAGATGAAACAACAGTTCAGACCATTCGATAACGTGATTTAAATGGCAATCCTTTAACATGAGCAACTCTGTATTGTTTTTCTAGAGGATGGCCCTATATGTAAGAAGGCCCGAGTGGATGAAGATGATGATGTTAAAGGTGATGGAGACTACCACAGGAGTGATCCGCAGATAGCCATCTGTCTAGACTGCTTGTGGAACAATGCGCAGATGGGAGAGAACATTGTTAAGGTTAGCCATCTTGAATTATCTCTCCTCCTCCTATAGGCTAGCTTACTTTATGCATGCCATTCCATGTCTTCTTTTTCTTTTATCTTCTTTCTGTGTTGGTCTTGCCCCCTTATCCCTCCTAAAGGAAAGGTGATCCAGGATCAGATTTTTCCCTCAAGATCAGTGTGTTTGTCATTTTAAGATTAAAATCGAGACTGATCCTCATTCTTTTCTGAAGCCTTGGATCAATCAGTGTAACTACAAAGCTCAATCCTTTCTATCGGCTCCCACATTGCCAGTTTATCCCTTGTTGCAAATAATTCTCTTTTACTTTCATTCTTTTTAGTAATATAATGAAATATTATTACAATAGTTTTTTTCAGTTTTAGTGTATTTTAAATGCCATTTATTCCTGTGATAGCAAAGCTGAATTTTCAGCAGCCACACAATCTTTCAGAAAACATTATAATATTTTGACTGAGTCGCATTTTGGAAATGTGTTCAAAATTTTTTCGCCTTGTTTTCCAGGGCTTAATGAAAAAAATTATTCGCTGCTCAACAAGAGTGACTGTTGGAACAATCAAGAAGTTTTTAAGTCTGAAGTTAAAGCTTCCCAGTTCTTATGAGGTAACAGCTGAATATCTTTAGTCTATGTAGGTGACCATTTTTCCTGTAAGCAAAAAAGACACCACGATGTTGTTATGAATTTTTATGCTAAGCATATAATGTGATAAAACCTTTATCTTTTATCATTACACGTGTTTCCTGGTGTCAAACCCATGACCTTGGAATACAGAAAGACTCCAAATGAAATGCGCTCTTAGGACTCAAACGTGTATTTTATTTAATTGCATGTGTTTCACCAATTAATCACCAGATTCTCTAGATTAACATGTTTCTGCTGTTTATGTTTTGCTTATTTCGTGTTTGCTTGGCTGTTTTGGTCTACAATACGATGAAACTGCTCTGACAGTCACTAACTTTTTCTGCAGCTAGATGTTCTATGCAATGGTGAGATCATGGGTAAAGACCACACAATGGAGTTTATCTACATGACTCGCTGGAGGCTTCGGGGAGAAAATGTAAGCTATGAGAATACCAGTGTCTCCTTTTCTCCTCTCTTCTCATTTGTGGAATCTAAATCCTCTCATCTTTGCCCAATCCTGGGCATTCCTGGCCTAATGGTTAGAGAGTTGGACTAGTAATTGAAAGGTTGCGAGTTCGAGTCTCGGGCCGGCAGGAAGTATTCATGAATGTTCAGCGCTCTCTCCACATCATTACCACAAATTAGGTGCCCTTGAGCGAGGCACCGAACCCCCAACTGCTCCCTGAGCGCCGCAGCATAAATGGCTGCCCACTGTTCCGGGGGTGTGTTCACGGTGTGTGTGTTCACTGCTGTGTGTGTGCACTATGGATGGGTTAAATGCAGAGCACTAATTCCGAGTATGGGTCACCATACTTGGCCACTCCTTCACTTCACTTTTCCATGAGCAGTGCGGCAGACCCTTTTACTCAAAGCTGGTTCAGCAAGAAGTGTGGCTTTGCATGGTATTTACAATTTAAAACAATAAACTTAAGACAGACATAAAATGTTAAGGTTAATTTCAAAACAAGTCGAGTCAGTCCCATACTCCCCTCCTCAGTTGGACATGTTGGGAGTGTTCTCTACTCTGTTTTCATACCTATGCATATCCTCTTGCAACTCAACAGGGACTTCATAGGGTTATGCCACATCTTAATGAGGGTCTTTGTATACCCTGTTGATAAGTGTATGACTTTCCATCTGTGTGGAAAAGCCACCGCTTAGGCTCTATTTTAGTTAAAGTACAGCTATTGAACATTTCACCATGTTTTTTTTAAAAACGAATTATATTTTGAGTTTTAAAATTTTCATTGCCCCTGTGATTAAATTTAATGACTAAAATTTACATTTTAAACAAAGCAATAAATATAATATAATATAATTTATCCGTTGGCATCCCTATTTATAATTGTTTTGGTGACTATTACATTTATCACTTAAGTTTATCACACATTTCATGCATACTGCAAAATCAGAAAGACTTCCCTTATAGCTTTCCTAGATCTTGAAATTGCCTCTAAATAAATTTAGAGTTCAACAAGGATACACATAATCAGTTTTGGGATTCTGCCAAAAAAAGTCGCAACAATTATTTATTTTTTGACCAGCTCCTGAGGAGCTACAAAAAAAGCTAAATGAGGTTAAAAATGAAATCCTTGTAAATTGAAGTGGCACAGAACTGGGTCAGAAAGAGCCGGCACCTCATCTCCTATTTTTCTGGTACAGTACAAAAAACTCCTTCACTTGCTTTTTATAAACAAGTTTCTGAGAGTCTTGTTTGAGTGTACTTGAGAATGAGAATGTGTGTGTGTGTGTGTGTGAGTGCTAGAGTTTTTCATGTAACCCGTCAGTACTGTTGTGAAGTAGGGTTGTGACGGTGAGGAAATTTTCCCACCGGTTAACCGAGCTGATGTCACACCGGTTATAACGGTATCACCGTGGTGGGGGGGTCGTTTGAGTTTTCCCTCTTTTCTTCGCTTTCCATAGGTTTTAAATAGCCTGTAAGCGCCATTTGCGTTTTACTTTGACTTTAATATCAGTAGCAATTCGACGTCAAGCAGTGTTTAAATAAAAAAACACAATCAAGGCTCAAAAATCGTAGCAAGGACATCGATAAAATAGTCCATGTGACATCAGTGATTCAACCGTAATTTTACGAAGCTACAAGAATATTTTGTTTGAAAAGAAAACAAAAATAACGACTTAATCCAGTAATTCGTCTCCTCAACGCGTCACCCTATATAGCGCCATTTTGGAGAGTATCACATACATGAACAACGTATGCTGTTCTGTGTCAGCAGTACCGTACGCGGATACACTGTTTATGGTTTGATCTGAATGTAAACAACGTATCCACGTACATACATGGTTTAGGTATTTGAAACTCTCCAAAATAGTGCTAGTAATTAATGACAGAATTTTCATTTTTGGGTGAACTATCCCTTTTAACAGCAATGTATAAACATTCAAGACAGATGACATGAGCTCAGTGATTAAGAGAGAGTATGTCAGTTTGATTTCGACTTTTTAAAATGCATGTTTAATTGTTAAAGAAATACATTTCCAATAAACTTGACAAAATCTGTATAAAAATCCATTTATGTATTTTAATTTTGCATACTGTACCGTAATATGTATATTGTATTCTTATCTACAACATGTCTCTTTCTTCAGGCCTACCCAATGGTACTTGAATATCGACCACGCATTGACTTTGGCTAGGTTGAAATATCCTGCACTAATTTCAGCCTATCAGCAGACAGCGAATTGAATGGACATGTCCAGTTCTGAAGATACACTCTACCCGTCTATTCTGTTTAATTCCTTTGGCTCTCTTTATTGGGATCCATTAGCGCATAGAAGCTTGTGACACTTACCGTGTGCCACAGGGATTTGTGTGTTGTGGTTTATTTACCAAAGTGGCACAAAAGTCATGTTTAAGGGACTTTACCAATTTGCATATCCTTTAAAAAGAAATTCACGATATAAAATCTCAAGTATGTGCGGCAGTGCCTTTTTCCATACATCATTTTATAAAGCGCTTCTGTGGACCGACGTTTTATAAAGGGGTGTTATTGAAAAAAATATATAATTTTGTGTTCCACAGAAGGAACAAAGTCATTGAGGTTTTGAAAAACTTGAGAGTGAGTAAATGATGACAGAATGTTCATATTTAGTCTAATGATGTTTAAAGCTTTGGGCTGGATCAGAGCCTCCGACATCCTCCAAGGCTTTTAAACTGATCTGTTTTGATTTTGCCCACTTAAGGGATTTTATTTATTATAGGCCATACCTCTGTGCTCACACAAACATCTTTTATTTTGAGGGTTTTGGTGACTTCTCTGCACATATGCCTCTTTTTTTTTTTTATAGAAAGTGACATTAACTTAGCTAAACACGTTGAGTAGAGGTTTTACAATGTCATCATACTTCCCTGGCATCCTAATTGAGAAAAGAGTTGAGCTGACCTGTTATTGTGTCATTACTTTTTTTTAATCACAATTTGTAGTACTCTGCCCCCACCCCCCCACCCCCCAATTATATAATTCATAATTGCCGTTTTGAATATTGAGTCATGTTTGCCTGTTTTATGTCAGAATACAATTTTATGTAATTAAATCCTGAATCAAAAAATGACAAAGTAAAAGAAGTATTCATAGTTTATTCTTGCAAAATAGAATTAAAGCATTTACTTGACCACATACATAGTCTAGTCATATTACACCAAAGACACTCTACATCATGACCACATGGGATACAAGCTAAGAACTGTTTGTCTTTCATTGCAACAATGCTTACAAACAGAGGCCATGTGGCCAAACTAAAGCTTGAATGTCTGTGCATGGAAGAAAACTATCTAATTTCTCAAACAGAGTTCAGTACTTTTTTTTTTTAAGTCTTCATAAATCTCGCTAAAATTTACTTGGAAGAAGCATAAATTATATTTGGAAGAAATCTTAAGCAACAATCCAGGTAAAAAAAGAAAAGAAAAGTAATTATTATTTTGCAATTGTTTTTACATTAAATAAGTTGACTTTGAAATGTAATATATTGTGTTCAAATGGAAGCCGAATAATATATGTTTAGAATAGACTCTTGAATGTCCTTGTGCTGCAATAATCAATATGTATTTTTGTAAAGAGCCCTTGTAGATATTAAAAAAATGGAAATGTATGTTGTATGTTTAACAAACATCAAATGCTGCTTATATTCTATTTTTCAATGTAAGTCCCTGGGGTGATTCCTATAGAGATTAGAAATGTGTATATGACAGTTATTGTATTTGTGTGTCTGTTCAGAAGAAAAATACAGTCATCATTATTGATGTTATTGGGTGTGTGATTTTTTTATTTCATACTCATGTCATGGCAATTTAAACTGATAATATGACAAAACACAGTGTTTATTATGTTGCGTGTGTTACAGACAGTTAAATTCTTTCTCCCTCGTGAAAATGGTCTCAGTGCACTGTGGTGGGTGCGGCAGCACTGCCTCATATTTTCTCTGTGATTTCATCTAAGGTTCATCTGCCAAAGATAGAATTTCTCTACAGCCAAAATCCATCAACTTGTCAAGTGATTTAGCTTTCAAGAGAGGAAAATGCTGCCGAAAGATCATTTAAAAATGAGACATATAACCCATTCTCTTACAAACACACATATACTTGTATATATGGTTTAAGGGAACTCCCCATAAGAATAATTGTTTTGTATACTTTACAAACTGTATTTTATATCCTCTAACGCTAACCCTACTCCTCAAAGAAAATACTGACATTTTCTGAATTTAAAAAACACATTTATTGTTTTTTAAGACATTTGGTTCACAATGGTAAACCTTGGTAAATGGTTGGTAATACCCATGTCATTATACACTTTTTTTGTCCTCATAAACCATGTATTCAAGTGCGCGCACACATTTTATTTAGAAAGTTTATGAGGGAATGTGTGTGAGTCTGTCACTCTTCATTCTCTAAAATGTAAAGGTCACAGAGAGTCAGATACACAAAGGAGCACCAGACTGTGGCTCAGCTTTGCTTTGGGAGTTAATACTCTGGAAGATGCACCAGTCTGCATAGAGACAATGCCCGGGCTCTGCACACAAGAAAGTGGATTTTTATAATTTCTCCAACAGGTCAGTCACAACAATTCTGGATTTACACTCTGCTATATCCAGCCAGTCAGTTTTTCCAAAACCACCCTCTTCTGTCTAGGAAAGTGTATGTCTCTTCACCTGTGCCAAATGAATTCTCCATCTGCACAATAGAGGATTATTGGAACCTTTGTGCCCCTTTCTCCCTTTTTCTGTAAAAGAGAACAGTGGTTAAATTATTAATTTGGAGATGGGAAAACGCTAATATTTTGTGGTGACACTAGTGCCTTTGATAAGATATCATCTCACCCACCAAAAGTGTTTTTACCTACAGCTTACTGGAAGTGTTTTTTTAATCATGTATACTTTATGGAAAAAATATGAAAACATACACTGTTTATACACTTTATACCATGCTGTAAATGTTCAGTACAAAAATTATGATAAAACTGATAAAAGAAAACACAAACTGCTGAAAAAAATACAAGCTACAAAACGGTGAACAAACAATACTGGACAGAGAACAACAAGATAAGAAGGGCTTAAATACACAAATTAATGAAATAACTAAACATCAGGTTTTTAGAATAAGCAATTAAACTGACAAACAAGCTGCCAATATTTTATTGTTTGTTTATTTATATGGAATCAAAAGTATTAGATCATTCCAGTCAAATTAAACCCCTGCTTTCAGGCCAAAATGTACTTTGTGCAAGCATTTTGGAATCTTAGTTTGGCCTAATTAGTGTCTTTATTTATTCAGCTGTCTGCATTTATATGTCTGTGTTGGCTTCCCTAAAGTTTAACCAAACATTTGTGCCACCCTTTCAACTGAGGTGCTTTTCAGTGTTTGACTGTATTAAATAAACATTAAGGAACGCTGCTCAAGGTGAGACTGAGTTCAAGAGCCAAATATATTGCACACCAGTATAGTCAATCTTTAGTGTTCTGTATTAAGTCCCTCAGTTTTCATATAGCAACAAATCCTAGCATATATTTGTGTAAATGGCTTGACATTTTTCCAGTCAAACATTTAATATGATGAAGACACAGATTAAAGAAATCAGTCTGAGATCTAAACCATGGCATAGTTATGTTTGTACTTAAAGAAAATAAAAATAAAATGTTTTATATATATATGAGAGAACTTCATTCATCCCCTCAGTACTCAAACCTTATTGTGATGGACAGATGTTAAATTGGACTGCCATCAGCAGTTTAATCCATTAAGAAAACAAGTGGCAGGCCCAAGTGACTCAAATTAATTGAAGTGTTTGTGCAATCTTTCATCTGCACAAATTTTAGTTTGAGCGCCCTGTGAGCCTTAATGAGCTTTCTGTCCTGTAATAAAAATGATTGTGCTTTCTCCAAAGTGTGACTCAGTTCGTTTTAGTGCATTTGTCAGTGGATTTTTAGAAATACAGCATATCTTATTTGTTTAGGCACAGACGATCGGATGAAGAGTAAATTTTGTACTGGCCCATATTTCAGTCATAGGTGAAAATACTGCACAGGTGGTCAGTCAAGACAGTTTGCTTTTCACAGCTGCTTTTAACATGCATCTCAGTTGCATCTCCTGTGACCACTTGTGGTTAGATTTTGTTTTATGGGAAGTCTCTGATGTTGATATATATATTACTAAGTCAGTATGTTACTGTATGTTGATAGTAAAGTGCAAACAATCACTGCAATTTTTCATACCAAATACTTCATTTTCAATATCAGCTCAACAAATGTGATGATCAGACTGGACTGCATGAAGCGATTTTTATCTCCATAAACTCAGAATTTACTGCTTATTAATAGTTAGTAGTTGCTAAGTTTATGGAGTAGGATAAAGTGATCTAAAATACTGTCATGCAGCATAATACATTTATATGTATATTTATACGCAGGCCCTTTCTCTCGGAACATGCAACACAACTCTTTGTTCAGGCTCTTGTTCTGTCCAGACTTGACTATTGCAATGCTCTCTTGGCAGGTTGTCCAGCCAGTTCAATCAAACCTCTACAATTAATCCAAAATGCTGCTGCAAGATTCATATTTAATGAGCCGGAAAGAACGCATGTCACACCTCTGTTCATCAATTTGCACTGGCTACCAATAGCTGCTCTATTTAATTAAAAGTATTAATGTTTGCCTAGAGAACCACCTCTGGCTCGGCACCCTTTTACCTAAATTCATTACTTCAGACTTATATGCCCTCTAGAAGCTTGCGTTCTGCAAGTGAACGATGCATTACTGTACTATCCCAACAAGGCACAAAATCACTTTCACTGACTTTTTCATTAACTGTTCCCATCTGGTGGAATGACCTGCCTAACTCAATCCGAGCAGCTGAATCCTTACCCATCTTCAAGAAACGGCTAAAAACACATCTCTTCCATCTTTATTTGACCCTCTTACTCTAGCACTCTCTATTCTAAATGTATTTTATCTAAGCTGTCTTCTTTTTATTTAAAAAGACACACAAACATTTGACCCTCTATCAATTGCATATGTATTCTCTAACTACTAGGTTTTCTTGTAAAGAAAACCTTGTACCTTGTGTTCCTGTGTGGCTCAGTGGTAGAGCACTGCGTCAGCAGCGCGGAAAGTTGTGGATTCGATTTCCAGGGAACACATATACTGACAAAAAATGTATAACCTGAATGCAATTGTAAGTCGCTTTGGATAAAAGCGTCTGCTAAATACATAAATGTAAATGTAAAACTAACACTAAGTTTCTTTTTTCTATATTCTATATACTCGTTTTCTTAAAAAAAAAAAACTTCCTACGTGTACTGCGTTAGGCTAACCAGGACTTGTAATAGCACTTGCATGATGTTGCTCTTTTGTTGGTTTTGATTGCTTCTATAATGTCCTCATTTGTAAGTCGCTTTGGATAAAAGCGTCTGCTAAATGACTAAATAAATAAATCAAAATAAATAAATGAAATATGTTATTTAACTAATAATCAGCCTATATTATATGCATGCTAATAAGCAACTAGTTAATAGTGAAGATTGGTCCATAAAGTGTCACTGTATAAAATACCAACCTCATCTTATGAAAGTGTGTACAAATAGTAGGCTACGACAAATAAAAACGAAAACTCGTGGTATTGATACGCACAAAAAAAAGGACTTTGGCGTGTATATGCTACGCGATAGGTAGGGTTGTGGTGTAGATGCGTATCATATGTATGCTACGTGAAAACTGTGCATCATATGGGCGCCAACACATTTATTGTCGTATGCACGCGAAAACTGCGTATAGCCTACGCCAAACACGTGCGTATCTTATATACGCCAAAGTCCATTTTTGCGTGTCAGTACCACGAGTTTTCGTTTCTTTCTTTGGCGTACTATTTATATGCATTTTCATGATACTGGACTCAAAAAAATTAATAGGCTTTATTTTGAATACCATGAAAGAAAGAAATCCGTTTATTCAGCAAGGCTGCATTAAATTGATAAAAAAATTACAGCAAAGACTTTGATATTGTTAGAAAAAAATTATATTTAAAACAAATGAAGTTTATTTAACAAAGTCCAGGAGGAGCATGCTCAGGTAATCCAACCAGTCAGTGCAAGAAGAGGCCTTTATTTATAGCCGTCCCTTACCACTGTCCCATAACAGCTTTGAGCAATGGCTTCTGAAAATTCAGCTTTTTAAACACTTTTTAAAATATAATAAAAAATATAAATCAATTATTTTAATTTGTTATACTTTTTCACAACATTACTGTTTTATCAAATAAATGCAGCCATGATGAGCAAAAGTGTCTTAACGTGTTTACAACAGTATATTGTAGATGTTCTTTTTGGTCTGTTACATAATGTACACCTGCTTAAATTTAAATAAAATATGATTTAACATGGTGTAAAATATTGTATTTGCACGTGTGCGAGGATGGATGGAGAGAAGGAGGACATAAATTAAGGCAGTGTTTTTTCTCAGTACTGTGGACAAAGACCTCCACTCTGCAGCACTCAGCTGCTTGCACTGTGAGAGCTAAGAATGAGCCAAGACTCCACACACACACACACACACACATGCACGCACGCACGCACACACAAAATCACATCCAAACCAAAGATGCAGTGTGAAACGTGCCTTTGTATACTGCAATAACGAGTAACAAGTCAAAAAGATTATTCAGTACGGATGAGATGTTACAAATTAATCTAAGGCTACTTTGAGAAACGTTTTCACTGTTTTACTGTGTCCTGCCATGCTAAATCAGCCAAAATTTCAACCGTGATTGTGTCAAAAAGAGTTATTATTATTTTTAAAAAAATCTCTGAAAATACATGAGCAGCTCAGTCATAACATAACAACCTTCAGGCAATTGATAGCTGTCAGGATGTGTCGGGGACAAGAGTCGCCTGCTGGGTTTGGCTCGCTCCACCATGGTCCATCATGACTCTGGAATGGCATGCAGCCAGCAGGATACAGATGAAAGTTCAGCGCGCTCATCCACGGTGTGAGATTCCTCATGTGATGCAGTCAGTGAGCAAGGCCGCAGGTCACTTTCAGGACCCTCATGACACGCTCATTATCATGTTAATGATGTGTTCACAGGGATTGTAAAAAACGGGTGCGATGCATCACGCATGATGGCAGTTTGTCAAGGACGCAGAACAGTTGAAGTCCTCTTAATTTTTACAATAGATCCCAAAGAAACTGCATGAACATCTCAGAAAAGCAAGTTCTGGGGTTAATAATACTGAGATGTTATTTTTCTTCTGTCACATTGATTACTGAAACATGTATATGGGAGGTGGTGCAATGAAAGATGTTTCTGGGGATGGTATATGAAACCTGAGCCATCTGGAACATACAAGAGTAAATCATCACCTTATGCACGTTATGTCACAGCGGTGAACCATGCTGCCATACATACTTGATCACTAAGGTCATTATAAGAAATGAACAAAATACTAAATATAATAAGGACTAAAAGTAGAAAGAATCTTAGATGCTGAATGATTAACTATTAACTAGTTGCTTATTAGCATTCATATTACTGAAAGCTAAGTAAGAAAAACAACCAGTTACAGCAGACATTTATGTTACATAAGATTTTAAATAAATTCTGTTCTTTTTAGTTTTCTGTGCGTCAAAAAATGTTTTCAACATTGATAATAACAAATGGGTTTTGAGCATGAAATCAGCTTATTAAAATTATTTCTGAAGGATCATGTGATACTGCACCCTTGGTGAGCATAAAATTACTTCAGTTGGAAGAATGCTGTTTGAGAAATGGTTCACTTTTGAACAACAATGCAAAGAATGTTAAAAACACTGTAGTGCTGTAGTGCTGAAAAAAAAGCTGTAGTGATTGTGAGGTGTTATATCAAAATGTTTTTCCTCTTTCAAGCGAAAGGGTGATTGATCCCTAGGAGAGAGGAAATTTCAGAATAAATTTTAAGAATACATACAATACATATAAAAACAGTATTATGGTGTTACCTATTGGTGTACAGGTTTGACAATGCTTGTGAGGTCCAAAATGCTCTCACTGATTTAGTAAAAATGTGTTGAACACACGATTAGTGAGCAGGACATCACTAGTTAAAAGGATTAACTGGAAAATCATGTTTCTATTTAAATCTTGTGTTTTGCACATATTTCTGTGAGTGTTATGCTTAGGAGTATGGGTCAGGTTAGGCAATAGAACATTAACAGCTTTGCCTTCAAAAACAGTATGTCAAAGGCATGCTCCAAATTATTTTGTATTTCAGTGATAACATTCGAGTCTCTCTGGAATACAAAAAGGCTGGACGTGCTTACTGGGATCTAAATCAATTGTGTCTTAACCACATTAAAATGAGACACTGAAGAAAGACGTTTGAGGCTTTGCCTTTCCTAGTTCATATGTTGGATGTATTAAACGGAAAGTTTGTACAAACTGGCTTGTTAATTAAGACGTTATGATCTGGTTTCAATGTCTGTTCCATCAATAAAGAAGAGCCTTTTCAAACGTGGTAATTTGAAGACATAAACAAATCAAACAGTAAAGCATGGTGTTAGTCTATGGCTTAAGTCATGCTGACAGGATCAGTGTTACGACATGGTGTCTATCCAGTTCTAAGAGCTGCCAACGGCACCTGAGCCATATTAGTCAATGTCAACCATAGAATCCAAGTCGTGTACTCAAACACTCATGTTACTGTATAGGAATGTTCGTCTGACTGGTGGGAGACAGTGAAGGCGGGTTCCTGATATGGTCAAAACAAGTGGTGAACATATATCAAATATAGGTATATCTTGAGTGGTTTAAATAGGCTAATAAAAGAAGGACTTTGTTTTTACATAATTTTACATAATTTTAACTATGTTCCACTGAGGAAATAAATTATGTCAGGTGAACGTTATTTATGTCATTCTGAGAGTTATATTTTAGTTCTGCATAATGTGCTCTCTGCAGTTCTTCAACAACAAAAAATCTATTTTGTATTCAACTGAATAATTGTAACATCCTTTTGAGTTTCACTGAAAAAGTAAATCCCTTAACATTTCAATTTTGAATTATAAGACCTATATACATCTATATAGCTCATTGCATCTGTTGTAAACAAATACGCTTTGAAGTATACAGTTGCTTTAATGAACTTCTCAAGACATATATATATATACAGAGTTGGGTAGATTACTTCCAAATTGTAATGTGTTACTGATTCCAGATTACATGACAAAAATTGTAGTCAGTAACATAATCTGTTACATTACACATTTTAGGTAATATAATCAGATTACTTTTAGATTACTTTTGATTTAACTCATTTATCACATTGATTTAAATAGCATTATCTTGAACCATTATGATGTAAAAAATGCAAAGAATAAGAACTTGTTCCATTCATTGTAATTTACAACATGAAGTGCATTAAACATTATATTACGGCAGAGTTTCCCAAACTAGGGTTCGTAAAGGAACTGCAGGGGGGTTGTGAGTTTAATGCTAATAAAAAGGTAACAATTAATTAAATCATAAAAAAATTCAATTAAAATAAATAATTTTAAAACAAACTCCGTTTCGAGGAAAGTTTCTTCACTCAGCGGCCATATTTGCAATGCCTCTGGACAGCGTTTACAAGACCAATCTTAATGAATGGAGGAATCCTGAAATCTCAAAAACTGCTTGCTGAACTTACAATTAAATGTCAAATCAGCAACAAAAATATTACATTAATTAAATATTAAATTAATAAATATTAAAGTGGTTTCTTATGCTAAAATAGAGTTTAAAATGCTTATTTTTCAGGCTAGACCAGCCTATGCGCATGTCATAATGTGCGTATACAGTGCATGTGCTGGTCATGTTTCTATAGGTTTCTATTTGTCTCTTTCATTTAGAAGGTGGGACTATTTCTCCATATTGCACGCTTCAGTATCTTTCATTCATAAGTATAGGAGTGAACCGTCTTTGTATTTCTATAGTCTTTATTTTAAATAAAACACTTGCTAAAAAATATGAAATATTTGTATGTACCTGAATGCCATGTGATCGTCAATCAACATCAAAGAATCCGGGAACATGAAAATGTGATTCTTAATTATATAAATATTTATTTTAAAATCTATGGGGTACTTAAAGCAAACATATTTTGTGAATAAGGTTTTGGAATGCCTGCATTAACTAAGAAATAACATGAATATGTGCATTTTAATTAGTTATAATTAATAATATATGGTTAAAAAACCTACAAAGTAATAATTCGAATAAAAATGAATGTGTTCATCAGTAGTTGATGCAATGTTGAAACACTTCTTAAACCTGAAATTATTTTTGTCAATCCAGTGGTCAAATCCTGTCACCACCTGACGACTTATCTTTGTGTGAAGGTCCACAAAACTGGACTATATATACATACAGTATCTCACAAAAGTGAGTACACCCCTCACATTTCGGCAGTCAATTTAGTATATATTTTCAAGGGACAATACTATAGAAATGAAACTTGGATATATTTTAGAGTAGTCAATGTGCAACTTAAATAGTAGTAAAGATTTACTGCCCTCTGAAAATAACTCAACATACAGCTATTATAGTAAAAAAAAGATGGCAAAAAAAACCGAGTACACCATAAGTGATAACAGCTATACATTGTTTAAAAATGCAAAGCCACATTATGATCATGTTTTGTCTGCTTGACAGGACCATACAAATTTGTGTATCTTGTATTAGAGCAGTTAAAATTTGTTTTTTGGAGTACAATTCTCTCATACTGACCACTGGATGTTCAACATGGCACCTCATGGCAAAGAACTATCTAAGGATTTGAGAATTAGAATTGCAGCTCTCCAAGATGGCCAAGATGGTGAGGAGTACCAAGAAAATTGTGCCTTGCTTACAGTCAAGCATGGTGGTGGTAGCATCATGGTCTGGGGCTGCATGACTACTGCTGGTACTGGGGAGCTGCCTTTCATTGAGAGAAACACGGATTCCAACATATACTGTGACATTCTGAAGCAGAAGATGATACCCTCCCTTCAGAAACTGTTTTCCAACATAACAACCCAAAACACACCGCCGAGATGACAACTGCCTTGCTGCTGAAGGTGAAGGTGATGGAGTGGCCAAGTATGTCTCCAGACCTGAACCCTATTGAGCATATGTGGGGCCTCCTCAAGCAGAAGGTGGATAAGCCCCAGGTGTCTAACATTCAGCTAATCCCTGATGTCTTACCTGTGCAGCTCTGGTGAATTCTATGTCCAGGAGGATTAAGGCAGTGCTAGATAACAATGGTGCTCCTACAAAATATTGACAATTTGGACACAGTTTTGACATGTTCATTTAGGGTGTACTCATTTTTGTTTACCAGTTATTTGGACAATAATGGTTATATATTAAGTTATATTTAGAGGACCGTACATTTGTACTTCTATACAAGCTGCACACTGACTACTATAAATATATCCAAGTTTCATTTGTGCAGTATTGTCCCTTGAGAAATTATTCTACATTTTTTGCTTAATTGTGAGGGTTGTACTCACTTTTGTGATATACTGTATATAGTATGGATATAATCGGTTGGCTATTTTAGAAAGAAATTGTAAGAAATTAGGGAGAATCAATGAATTATGAATAATGTATTGCTATTGTGTGAATAATATGTAATCATGTAATCCATAAAAAAGTAACTGAAGTCTGATTACGAGTATTTTAAAATGTAACACTCTAATCACAAGTACTTATTAATTACACTCTAATTACAAGTTTCCCAGCTCTGTGTATATATATATATATATATATATATATATATATATATATATATATATATAACAAATCTCAAGACATATGCAACCAAATTGAAATTCACATTTTCCAAAGACAGATCACTCCCTCCACCTACTGGCCGAGTGTTTCACCAGCAGCACATGAGTATGTTGAGTAATACAGCCTGTAGAGACAGAGCAAATTATTAAACAATATCCCCAATTCATATATGTGTATATATAAGTTAAATTGTAACATTCTATTTTTATGTAAAATACTCGCTGGCAGATTTAATTAAAAAAATAATAGATCGAACAACAAAGCAATGTTTATGCAGAATATATGTTTATTTTTTTTGCTCTGCCACTTCTTATAAAGATCACAATAAGTGAAAGCTGATGCAAAAGAACCTGGCCCCCTTGAGACTGAACTGTCTCACATAGACAGTATGTATGCCTGTGCATTAGGTATAAGAGAAAAAAAAATATTCTAACATAACACAGTGACACGCGTGGTCTTACAGATATTAAAACAACCATAAATAAACAAATCCACTAGTGGAAAAAATGTAATGTCTGCGACCTAGTGGACTTTTCAACTTTCAAGTTTTTTCTTTCATATCAGCCCAATCAAAATGTGATTTTGACGTTACATACAAATAGAGTTTAGCTGGGTGTATTTTATGTTCTAGGAAAGATCTTAATTAGAGGTGTGCAATAAATCTGACTCAGCACAGCACGGCCCCAGTGTTACGTTTAGGCAGCGGCCCGTATCCAAGTCCGTAACTACAAACCTCCTCATCATCATCATCCCCAACAACATGGCGCCAGCGTACAGCTGGACTGCACATAGACGCCACGGCACTTCTTCAACACGTTACTTTACTCACTAAACGCAGCGTCGCGAAGATTTTTGTATCTTTTCTTTTTACTTTTCTTCTTACCCACTTCGTTTGTTCTCTTTGACAAGAAAAGATCTGCCTTTTTGGTCAGCTTAATCTTAAAAACTCACCTGCTTTAGCAAAAAGAACAGACCGTACTGGACTCACTCGCTGTTGCTGTATTTCTCAAAGTAAAAGGAAAGTGAGCACTGAGATTACGCAGACGGAAAATTACTTTTTCCCGAAAAATAAGCCATGTAACTGCGCTCGAAAGGCTTTTCTTCAGAGGACATGCATCTAAACATGAGCGACAATAACTGTCCATTTGAAGAAAGGCATAGAGACAAACTTCCTCCTATACTAAACCATGTAAGTATTTTTCAAATATTGCTGACTATGGTTAATTTATCTTTTGAATATTCAACTATAATATATTAAAATATCATACGTGAATGCACATTTTTTGCACTTTTATGCACTATTAATGATTTTTCCTTTATTTTTTAATGCATATTTTCCTTTGAATTGGTGTGGTTGTCATAATGGAAATTATATTGGATTCTTTAAGAAATTAGCCTACTGCTGAGACAACGACGTAGTGTTAAATAACTCCCTATGTCACTGTAAAATCGGCATATGTGATTCATGGAATATTTAGCTCAAACTACTGCACGCACAGCGGATTTTCTTTTAGTAATTTTGTGTTTTCCTGGTGTTGAAAGCACACAGAATAGGCTACATCAGCCACAATGTTTCGTTTCCCCAAAACAACACTGATGCTGCTGCTTACGCAATGAGTGACACAATCTCAATTAACAAGGTTTTGATTTCCTCCACTATTGCTTAAATGTGCTTTAATATGTATTGCATTCTTTACTGATACTTATTTTTATTCAGATATTCGAATAAGGGGAAGGGGCATATATTATTTAGCAGGCTTTTTATTTTTTAGATTTTTGCTTAATTAGATGTTAATCTGCCAGTCTAGTGTAGTATAGGCTAAATATAGTTTGTTGTAGTATCTGTTCTCATTTGTTTTATCAGCAGAGTACAGGTGTGCCACAGCACAATATTTTTTTTAGAAATATTGTAATATAACAAGGATAATTTCATCGGCAGAGCTTGGATCGCGGACCGAAGCTCCCTTTCTCCTCTTATGGAAGCTTCATCTCCACCCTGAATCACAAAAGAGAGTCAGGCAGCCACAGTCTTTCTTCTCCGTTCCTGCTACCTGCAGTCAAACAAGGTCAGACTGCTTCCAGCGCTGCCATTCTTAGCTGTTTTGTTGCATAAATTGATTTTTTAAATATTATTAAGCAAATTTTATCCATCCATAGTCAGTGCTTTAGGTCTACTCAAGCAAGGGTTACTATGATTTTAAAATGATATGCATGAGTGATTTAAAGGTAATTCCCTTTTGCAACAACAACAAAAAAACTAATTGCATTTCAAAGCAGTCCATTTTGGCTGCTTTGAATTGATAACCACTTCACTGTTTCAAGCAGATTTTTTCCTTTGTTTGTCTTGAAGATCAAAGTGGTAGGCTATGTGATGCACTCAACTTCAAGTCTGTGACAAGGCACAAGTGTGTTCACGTCTGTCTGTAGCACAGATGAGTTAGGAAGACTCTACATGGACTGAGGCCTGACGCAGTACTAAAGCTCGTTAAATGTTCTCACTTTACCTTATAAATTCACTGGGCAAACCTTGAAAATGTCAGTTGTTCCTACTGTAGTCCACAAGTACAAATCTGTTTGTGAATCTTAACTTATCAGCTTTAATCAGTGCATTTGTTGAGAATTAAAGGACTAGAGTGCCTTTAAATATAATAACACACTGTGCTGATATGGAGCTATTGTTTCAGCTCCGAATTAGTTATTAAATATTTAATATGCTCGATTAAAGCCCTATTAATATTTAACTTACAGATTTATACTTTGAGTGCTTGTCCAGCAACTACATCAGTATATCTCTATCTATTAAAATCTCGCTTCTGTCCCCGTGGCCCCGTAACAATAAACGAGATTAATAATTACTCGAGTTTGAGCTAGGTTGCGTTATCTTTGGGCAAAATAAGGATGAAAATACTTAAAATCACATTCCAGAGACACTTGTTTATAAAATGGAAAAGGTTTATTCGTGATATTGCTATTCTAACATAAATGGATTACCTAATAAAGCCTAGACATACACACACATATGAGAGTTTTGAGGTTAACCGTTGAAAGAATACCATCCTTTCGATTGCATAACTTAACTAACCAGGAAATGATCACGAACAAATCTTTGCTTTGTTACTGCATTCAGATCGAATTTTACCAGTTTAGTCAGGATAGAATTGGTTTGTTACTTGCTTTCTGTTGGTTTCAAGCAGGCTGGATGCGTTGGTTTCGTTTTCCAGCGTGAGTTCTTTGTTTGGGTTTCAGTGGTGGTTGTTCTCTGCTGGCCTCTGCTGCGTGGCGTCACCGGGAAAGCTCTCTCTCTGCAGTCGTTGAATTCGTTGTCGTGGCTTTTGCGGCTTTGGCACGGTCTTAGACTTCTCCATAAATGGTTGGTTTTCAAGGTGAGAGTCCAGCGGACCGGAGCGTTGAGGCGCAGCTTGGCGGAGTTTCAGAGATGTTCAAGCCATGTTCAAGAGAGTCAGGCGCCAGAAGAAGAGAGAGGGCGTCGCTCGCGCGTCGTTTAAACAGTCCGGTTTTTGGACATCCCTAAAGGCGGCTGGTCCAATCAGAGCTGTCGTATGGGGCGGAGCCCCACCCTGTCCCTGGTTTTTGCAAAGCATTTTTCATGTGAGGAAAGATAACTTGTTTGTACCCTGTTATTCAAACTCTTATCGTGTTTACACATTTATACTATCACCACATTCGTTATCTTATTGATTCATACAATTTTGCAACCATTCATAAAAGTCTAAACACAACCTAAACATTCCAGCTTAAAGTATGATTAGAAATCAGCCCACGTTTTCCCAAATAATTCATATTCCACAAGCATATGAGAGAAAGAGTACAACATTAATATCCATATATTTCTTTGTGGATGCTTTGAAAGTCATGAAACAGCGAATGTCTTTAGGAAGCGTTCGCTACATTCCTTTGTTCCATAATAGGAAGAAAGTGCGCTTTGCGCTGAGGCGGAGGAGGGGCTTTAGATATCCTCTAGGAATGTAGCCCAAAGCCATTAGTGCCTGTAGGAGACCGCAGATAACCATCTCGCACAAGAGGCAGGAAGAACAGGCACATACAAGACACAAACATCATTCCTATCACTGACTGGAGCCTGGTGCAAGGTAATTTGGGAAGGAACAGGTTAGAAACTTGAGAAGACATAGGGATGCATTGTTTATCATTATTGACAATTGGGTCATTTTGACTGTTTTAATTGTCAGGGGCTCGGACGAGGTATAGGCATGATCTCAGTCAGGTTGTTCAAATTCTCGGGTTCGGGTTCTCGGTCGGGATTACCACGTCGAAAAAGGCGAGGGCGCCTGGCGTGCATTTGTTGAGAGACTCTTGGACGGCGTTCACTCGCTTGTGTAGGAGGAAGGCCAGTGTCAAATTCACAACATATCCTACGATAGTAGAGATACAAAGCGCCGTGTCAGCGGCAGACCAGGACCGAATAATTGGCGCCGGGCGGAAGGCGGCGATAGCTTCTAACGCTGTCAGCGGTGTCAATTCAATAAGAGATTTCGTTTTCAACCTGATATTCATCGTCGGTGAGGTGATACAATGCTAACTCGTCAATATGGAGGATCTCGCCCTTCGGGACAGTGATCCATAACGTTTGGTTGGGCAAATTAATGCGGCGTAGCGGTGTCGTGTTAATCGCATGTGAGGGTGGCTGTTCGTGCTGGGGTGTTGACCAGCCATCGGTTTCTGATGATTTCCTGCGTTACCTCAACTTGAGCGTGGTGTTGCTTCGGCGGGGCAGCTAGTGTCGGGTTTAATGGATTCTAAACCGCAGATGCCCTTGGTATTATCAGCGTGCATGAGAGTTTACTCGGGTAGGGGGAGTGAATGTCCTAAGTGAGCGTGCCCATCTTTAAGTTTGGGGCCAGATACAACTGCTCGTTGTTCTCGTGTCTGTAGCGACTTTAGGGTGGATTTTGACATAGGTTTTCCTTGCCGTAATCCCACATTCACAACGTCTTTGAGCGGTAAACATTATTAACGTCGATAATGGGCAAACTGAAAAACAACTAAATCACCTGTTTCGGGTTTTGCGTATATGGGAATAGCGCTACCGGGAAAGGCGAGATGGGTTTGGATGAGACTAGCGGGGCCCGCAGTGGCCGAGATTACAACGTTTGAACAAGGCTAAGAGGTATCGTGTACGGAATCCTATTCATGGCTACGTTGTCAATCGAGGAACTTACATCGTGTATCATGTCGTTCATGATTTTGGCGGGTGGCCTCGATCGGTCGACAGCGGTTCTCACAGTGAGTTACAGCGACTTTACTGACGGAAGTCGATCTCAATTTCAGGACCTGGATTCAAGGTTTGGTTAAGGGGTTCAAAGTGAAAAGAGGAAAGGAAACACAAAGTGAGACACGCGATAAAGAAACCAAACGATAAAGTAAATTAAAAAAAAAAAAAATTTTAAAACTAAAAAAAAAAAAATTAAAAAAAAAAATTAATAAAAAAAAAATTATATAATAATGAAAAAAAATTGAGAGTAACTCCTCTCTACTAGATTGGTCCTAGCAGTGCTGCGGAGGAGAGAATATGGGTTGTGTCTAAGCATGGTTGCTATATGTTTTCCTAAAATGACAATAATTATGCTTGTGTGGTGCATATGGTTGTCGGTCTGTGTCAGTGGGTCGGATCTTCCCCCTTTTCCTGTCGGTGGTTTGGATTTGCCGGTTGGCACTGGCAACCCATCATGGTGCATCGTGTGCGTGTCAGCATACTCCCCTCTGGCCGTGAGGTACTACGAGCTGTGGCGCAGTGAGTGGCTCAGGGACATATGTGTGGACACCGTCTGGCAGATGCAGCATGTAGTCGACAGAGTGGAGCTCGTGGAGCTCGGAGGAGGTGTTCAGGTCCAGGAAATGGAATGTTCAAATGGGTTTGACATGTGAGCTGTCAAGGTTCGTAGTGACGAATCCGCATGTGAGGGTGAGGAGATCGTCAGCAGCGAACTGAGGTGGTATGGTAATGCAGGAGGGCAGGGTGTGCTCGCCAGTGGCGTGCTGGCGGGGTTACTGCTGCCACTGTAGGGTTGGGTGGGAGGGCATGAAAGGTCCAGGACTCTTCATGTGATGCACCTGCTGTGGTGAGGGCATCGTTTTGGTCATTTGAGGGGCTGGAGTTTGGGAGGAAACGTTTAGGATGTCAGACCTGATCTGGTGTTCTCCGGAGGAATGGCAGGTGACTGAGACAGCACTTTCAGGAACTTGGAGTTTCATCAGCAGGTGTTTGTTGGACGCTGCTGTGATTTGGAGTATTGGGTGTTGAGTTAGTGTTTAACTCTGTTGCTGGGTTTTCAGGTGGGGTTTCATGTCCATCTGAAGTTAGGGTGTTTACTGTTCTCTGAGAGCAAGGTGAAGCGGTGCTGTTTTCTGGGGCTGATTTGTTCAGCTTGTCACTGTTCCGTCTGACAGCTAGTCAGGCTGACTCTGGTTCGTCTTCCTTTTCCCACTGATTCTCATGAGACCACTTCTCCCAGTGTCGTCCAGGTGGCGTTGGCGTCCACGCGGTTCATCCCATCGGTCATACCTCTGTTCAGGTCGAGTGTCAGCGTGTGAGTCTCGTTCTCTGTTGGACGTGCATTCCATTCTCTGTGTGGTGGCTTAGCGCTGTCTTGGCGTTGGGTGCCCTCTAGAGCCAGTTCATGGTGTTGCGTGTTGAAATCAAGAACTGCTGGGGTTTTGTGCTCTTTTCTGAGGCCATCTTTTGTTTGTAGTAGGCCTTTTGCACCAAGTCTCGCAACTGCTGAGTGTTCATCGTTCGTGGACATGCGAACGCCAAGATGGTGGCTTATGCCAGGATGAAGATTCCTGAGGAAGAGAGTTTTAAAGTTCAGTTCATCTTCCATGTCAGAATCATTGCGAGTTCCAAAATATGCTTGTCTGAGTCGACTATAGTAAGCTTGAGGAGTGTCGTGACGTCCTTGTCTCGTCTCCAGGGCAGCCACTAAGCCTTGATCGGACTCAGGGTCGGCGAACTCTTTAATAAGGGCTTTTCGCAGCCGTTGATAATCAGTCTTTGTGTTAACAGGCTGCGGTCCAGGAAGCTGCGTACTTCAGGACTGGATGTCGTTCGGAGTAAATAGAGTTTATCTTTGTCCGTAACGTTAGGTCGCATTTCAGATGGAAATCAATATCTTGCAGATACGCTTGGACCGTTTGGCTGTTTGGCACGCTGGGGTTGAATTTGCCAACGTTTCGGGCGAGCTTGTCAAGGTCTTTTAGGTCCAAGCTGTGCGACGATCTGCGGCTGGCTGCAGCAGATTCTTCTGGTTCTGTCGTGATATAAAGTTCTTCAGACGGCGCTGGTGACTGTTTTAACACCACCCCCTCTGTCTTATGTTCACGTGTCAGTCCAGGCACAGGTGACTTGGTCCTGCTTGGCAGGGGTGCGGTTGGTGCACGTCCTGTCCTTGACGGCTCATGGCGTAGTTCGTAAGCGTGCTTGAGTTCCTCTTGAAACTTTCAGACTCCTCTGTGACGTAGTCGAGCTGTTGTGTTAGGCGGCTGATCTCGTTTCTTGATTCAGCCAAATGAGCTTCGAGGGCCTTGATTCTGCTGTTTTTGTCCCTGAAGTCAGTCTTTGCCTTCTCTAGTAGCTTCTCTGCATACTGTAGCTTGTCTGCACAATCAGCGAAGTCCTCTTTGAGTTGCTGCATTTCGTGGCTGGTAGCTTCTAGAGTTTCTTTTAGCCTGTTGATTTCCTCATCGGCGCCTTGCTCCACCTCATCGGTCCCTTCCCGTCGTACCTGAGCTTCACGTTCCAGCTGCTCTATGCGTCGTTGTGCGCTTGTCAGCTCCTGCTGGCGTTGTCGCGTGCTTGTCGCTCAGTTTGAGGGTGGCGATGAGTGTGTGACTTAAGCTTGAGGTGATCTTGGCTAATTCTTTGTGATTGTAGTTTTGACTTGGGTCTTGTCTCATGATGCTTGTGATGTTGTCATCTAGTTGGTCCTGTGTCTGATGTTGGAGTGCTTCAGCAGCTTTAGGGAGGATGCTGTTTGTTGTAGCACTTAGCCACATTTCCAGTCCTTCCCAGTGACCGACATGTTCTGGCTGGTGATACATGTTCTGGCGGTGATGGGATCTTGGACCGAACTGACACAGACCTTGGATGGGAAACAAAGCAAAACAAAACACAAACAAAACAACAGGGGTGTGAATGTGCACAGTGTAGTGTATGCTAGTGTTGAGTGTGATTCTGTTTCTGTGGTCCTCTGTGGTGGGGTGCGTGTAATTTGCAGCTTCTGCGTAGAAGTTGAGCACCACGTGAGGCAGCACAGCTGGGAAACAGAAAGAAAAGCACACTAACAGAATGAGTACACAGGGACAATAACACTAGACCGATCTCTCTTTTAATAGCAGATTCTCTCTTCGCTTTGTTAAGTCTGATTTAGAAGGACGCTTCTAATCAGAGGATTGTAGGCGAGTTTTCTCTTTTTGTAATAAGACTGTTATTGCTATTTCAATTTTCTCCTTGATGGAGGAAAATAACAGCAATGACAGTGCTTGTCCCTTAATGGCAGGATTTTTACACATAACGCTGGTCAGCGTGTTTCGCGCGTGTTTAAAAAATGTTGCCGATGTCTATCTTCTCATTGCACCTGCTTTAACTGGGAGGGTAGGATTTCACAATAGAGGGTAAATGATAAACAGTTTGAATGTGGTTCTCAAGTTTCATACATATCTGTTCAATTGTGACATTTCGCTCTATTCGTGATCTTCCCTGGTCAGCTTTAAGCAAACAAGTCAAATTAGAAGTTAGTAACAGGGAGAAAAGAAAAGAAATTAAGATTTATTCCCAAGATTTAAAACTAATACGTTGGCACAAGGTGGTGCTGTTGAGTCGCTATGCTAAGGTTACGTTTATGCTCCAGATTGGTGAGAAATGACTTTTGTATGGTGTCACTGTCACTTCTCCAACACAACACTAGGGGAGCACTATCTACTCTCAGGCCTAAGTAAAGAGGACTAATTTTAATTTAATAAAATTATTTTAATTAATTATTATTAATTTTACTTGAGTTAATCAGATCACCTAAGGAAATGAAGTATGGCCTACAGATAGAGCCAGACTTGTATTTAAGTTTGAAATTAGAATTAAAATTAGAATTTGGTTTCTAATTAAAATTTGATGTTATAATTAAAATTAATAGGATTCACTTAGGATTAGAATTTACAAATGCAATCTGCAATTGAGTTGACAAACCAATATTGTTGCAAAATGTAAACAGGAAGTGTAATTAATTATTAAATGTAATTAGAATTTTCGAATTCATAATTAATTATTAAATTAATTTACAGCTTCTAAATCACTAGTTTTGGATTCCCATAATAGTAATTAAAATAATTTCCAAACTTAAGCATTCCTCTCATTGTCATTAACATCAAAAAAATAAAAATAATAATCAATCGGTATCCTACTTGTAAATGAAATTAAAATTTCTGGCCCTCTTGATAACTTAAGGTTTTATTGTAGTGGTCAAATTATAAGAGCGTTTATGGTTCATAAATGGATGCTGTTGTTGAAGCAGGAATTGAAAATTTTATTAAATGAAATTAATTCAAAATTAATTTGTAATCAATTGTGACATTCAATTAACAATTAAAAATTCCTAACAATAGCGCTCATCCATTGATGTGTTATGAAATCATAAAAGCCATTATAATTGAACTAAATCAACCTCACCATATTATCAAAGTAATACTGAATTATCTTCTAATAACCCACCACTTATTAAGCTGGTCCCACAAAAGGTAAAGAAGACTTTAATCAGCTGTTATATTAAACCAACCTGTGAAATTGTTAACACTGATGATTGGGAAACATTAACACAGCCAACTTAAAAACGTCGTTAGTCTTTTAAATGAGAGAGAGAGAGAGAGAAAGGGAAAACGTGTTAGCTGTGCATTTCCACACACTGCATTCAAGCTTTAAATGCTATGTGCTAATCGCTAGCCGTAATGCTACCAGCATGGCTAAAGCTTCTTTGTTTCAGTTAGCTTTGTTAGCTTAGCGCTAGCTATTAGCTTACACGTGGCCAAGTCTCCACGTGGCTAAACTGGTCGCTATGGCAACTCAGTGCCTATAGGCAAAGGAAAATGTGCTTCACGCTCAGAAACAAGCAGCATTGTTCAGACTTGAATTTTCTATAGCACATATAATCTCACTCATTTAGGGCGAGATAAATTTATCTACGGGTTACTTATAAACCAACAAAGCCTCTATATGTGAATATTTGTCTGTTTAGACCGCACACATAAACAAACAAACAATCAATTGCAAAATTTCTCCCTTTCTCAAAACGACTGGCCACTCCTTTGAGCGCCGTGCGTTTGAATTCACTCGTGAACTCAAAAATGGGCTGAGAATTACTTAAATAGCTACTTTAATATTCTACAGCCGGGAGTCACGTGGCTGGGTTTGCAGTGGAACACGCACTAACAAAAGCATTACCACGAAGGCCTTAAGAGAGGGGCAACAAGGGACACGCTCGTTCGCCTCTCATGCGCTTTAGAGCGACTTTTATTAATTATTTACTGCAGTTTAATTTCTTCTCGAACTCGAGTTAACAGTTACACTCTCTTTCAAACTCACTGTGTTTCACAAACAAGAATGCAATATCACAAATAACCGTTTGTTTCTCTATATTTACTCAATTCTTCCGGATAAAAGTGAGAAATATTTATATTGTCTCTGGTTTGATTTATCAGATCTAAATCTTTAATTGCCCGCTTTTTCCTCCACCATTTATGTAGTAAAAATACCAGTTTAATATGGAGCTATTGTTTCAGCTCGAATTAGTTATTAAATATTTAATATGCTCGATTAAAGCCCTATTAATATTTAACTTTACGATTTATACTTATTAAGTGCTTGTCCAGCAATCACTAAGTACATTCTGTTAATCTAATTAAAATCTCGCTTGTGGCCCCGTGGTAACAATAAACGAGATTAATAATTTCTAGTTTGAGCTAGGTTGCGTTATCTTGGGCAAAATAAGGATGAAAATACTTAAAATCACATTCCAGAGACACTTGTTTATAAAATGGAAAAGGTTTATTCGTGATATTGCTATTCTAACATAAATGGATTACCTAATAAAGCATAGACATACACACATATGAGAGTTTTGAGGTTAACCGTTGAAAGAATACCATTCTTTCGATTTCAGAACTTAACTAACCAGGAAATGATCACGAACAAATCTTTGCTTTGTTACTGCATTCAGATCGAATTTACCAGTTTAGTCAGGATAAAATTCAGTTTGTACTTGCTTTACTGTTGGTTTTAAAGCAGGCTGGAGTTGGTTTCGCTTTTCCCGCTGAGTTCTTCTGTTTCGGGTTTCACGTGGTCGGTTCGTTCCTCGGAGACCTCTGCTGCGCGTGACGTCACCGGGAAAGCTCTCTCTGCAATTGTTGAATTCGTGGTTTTACGGCTTTGGCACAGTCTTAGACTTCATAAATGGTTGGTTTTCAAGGTGAGAGTCCAGCGGCCGGCTTCCAGGTCAGCCTTGCGCGCTTGAGCGCGGAGCAGAGTTCCCATGTTCAAGAGAGTCAAGAGCGAGAAGAAGAGAGGGCGCCGCCGCTGGCCGCTTTTAAACAGTCCGTTTTTGGACATCCCCAAAGGCGGCTGGTCCAATCAGAGCACGGGCGGAGCCCGCCTGCCCGGTTCTTGCAAGGCATTTTTCATGTGAGGAAAGATAACTTGTTTGTACCCTGTATTAAAACTCTTATCGTGTTTACACATTTATACTATCACCACATTCGTTATCTTATTGATTCATACAATTTTGCAACCATTCATAAAAGTCTAAACACAACCTAAACATTCCAGCTTAAAGTATGATTAGAAATCAGCCCACGTTTTCCCAAATAATTCATATTCCACAAGCATATGAGAGAAAGAGCACACATTAATATCCATATATTTCTTTGTGGATGCTTTGAAAGTCATGAAACGAACGAATGTCTTTAGGAAACGTTGTCGCTACATTCCTTTGTTCCATAATAGGAAGAAAGCGCTTTTGCGCTGGGCGGAGGAGGGGCTTTAGATATCCTCTAGGAATGTAGCCCAAAGCCATTAGTGCCTGTAGGAGACCGTACCCTAGGTCAGATAACCATCTCGCTCTCTCCAGAGGGGGGGTTTTAGAGAGACGCTGATTCTTTCGGTGACGTGTAGACAGTTGAATTCCTGCCGATATACGTTACACATTGTTCAGATAGTTGTTTCTGACAAGATAATGACAAATAATTGTTAGCTGCAGAGTGATTGCAAAAATCCCACCGGAGAGCAAGATTGTGAGCTGCTGTTTAATTATTAATTCGATGTGTGTTTTTTTTCAGTGAGAGAGCTTCCTCCAATATGTCCAGATGTGAGACAGAAGCATCGTATCTCTATTGATGTTCTCCCTCCAGAGGTGAAGGCTCGTTTTGTCTCAGAACCCATTATTCCCATTCGGACCAAAACCGCCAAAGAGTTTCAGTACGTGCTTCTTCCTTTACTTGTAGAATTCCCAAGGTCAGTTACAGTGTTTTTTAATTGGGTCTTTGTCCGGCTGTAGGGACGATGTTGAAAGGGCAACTATCTCAGGGGATTGGAAACAAGTCCAAGATTTCTACTTGACCACATTTGATTCCTTTTTGGAACTCAATGGTGCATTTAAGGTTTGTTGAAGCTCTCAATACAGTGTATTGTTCATGTTTTAAAAGTTTTTACTAGATTGCTGTTGATTGCTTTCATATTGCTTGAAATCTCTTTTGAGCACAAGCTTACTTTGCCAAAAAAGACCAAAATTAACCGCAGCTTTCACTGTGAATTATCAGTTAATTTACTGTGTGTAAAATATAACAACAATCATTTAAAATATAATTATTACAAAATATATTTTACTAGTTGCTCAATTATAATGGCATATAATTGACTTGTCTAAATGTGTTTTTATTTAGGCTTTTGAATAATGGTCGATTTTATGAATGAAACATCCTTTTAAGTTTAGCCAAAGTTTTTAATGAGAACTCTCGGAAGTTGGTGGAAAAAGTAACCGTGAAAGTCAGGAAAGGGGGAAAACGGAACATTTTGGTCTCCAAATGAATCAATGAGCTCATTCAGGGAGTAAACAACATCTGCATATGGTTTCATCAGAAAATTTTATTCTTATATGAGGTGAATGGTTTACCATTCATTTTATATGTGTAGTATATATAAAAAGCACCATGTAAGTTGATGGTAGAAATAGGGCTGGGCGATAAAACGATAACGATATGTATCGCGATAGACACGTGAGCGATATCAATAAAAAATTTGTTCGATAAAACGTTCGATATTTTGTATTCTTCGTCGGAAGAAAACAGCGGTTGCGAAGCAAGTTTGGTTGCATTAACAAAGGCACTCGCTCTCTGGTAACCTAGCAACGTAGGGAGTGACACGCTAACAGCCAATCATGTAACAGTATCAGTTTGGTTGCGCCATATCGTTGTCTCGTGCTGGTCTGCTGGATCCCTTTTCATAAGCAGAAAATGAGTGCCGCAGCGAGCGAGGAAATTGTAAATAAAAGAGGAAAAGTCAGCTCGCCTGTATGGCAGTTTTTTGGATATTATAAGTCTGACCGTAGTCAGACCAATGTAAATCTGCAAGCCATGGAGGTACTGCATCAGTGCCTTATGGCAAAGAATCTAAATGGTACAAAGATATAACGGAGGCAGTGGCATATCATATAGCCAAAGACATGCTTCCGCTCCGCTTAGATAATTGTTAAGTTTTCATTGTGACTTTAGACTTATGTTTACATTTTAATTATTTGAGTTTTCCATGGTAGTTGACATTTCTGTCTTAACAACTGAGGGGATTATGATCAGAGAAAGGTTAAGCTTAAAATAAAAATGTTTAAATGTAATATATTTTTCTCCTGGTCCTTATTTTAAATGGGTCATAAAAAATATCAATAATTATCGATATCGACCGATATGAAACACTGATATCGTGATACAGTTTTCAGCCATATCGCCCAGCCCTAGGTAGAAAGTATGATTAATGTTTTATGTTTAAATTTTATTTTCAGAAAGAAGCAAATGCTGCCTTTAAAACTATTGAAGACTCAGGAATAAACATCAAATTTGTCAATATTGTTTATGATGCCTTACTCCACACGGTAAGTAAGAAACTTTCCATTTTAAGAACTGAATGAAGTTCTCTTATAATTGAATTGCACAGTAAGCCATTGTGCTCTGTCTGTTGTTTTGAATTTGGTTTTAACAAAATTGGTGTAATCTGGCTAATTTGCAGTCTGCGGACACACAGAAATCAGTCCTGAAGGGAATTATTAATAGCTTATTAAGAGAATGGAAAGGGTGAGTAGTGCATTGTGTTTTCTCATTGAAGCGCTAAAAGAGAACATGAATGAAGTCTTTGCAGAAAATAGTGATTAAAAAAGAATCACTGTCAGTTTTGTTTTTGTATTTTTAGGCCTCGCACAAAGGATGACCTTAGAGCGTATTTCGTTCTTGTACAGGTAATGGCATTGTTTTTGCATGCTTGCGTGTTTTCTTTTTGTTTGTAAAGAAATTATTAGTTCTGTTTATCTCTTAAGAGAGTTATATTCTCTTTCACTATTACTCGCTGACTTAATGGACTGATCTGCAGTGGGTTATTAAAAAGAAGCTCACTCTATTTATTGAACCATATTGTTTATTGTTATAACCAGAGCTGTATTTATTTGTCAGAAAAACTGGCTCTAAAATTGATATATTACAAATTAAACTAATACATTTCAGAGCAAAATTGCTCTGAACCAGAATTGCTATCAGTTTGAAAACATTGTGACATTAGCATGTAACTAACTACATAATGTGCAGCAACAGATGCTGCACTAATCAGTAATTAATTAATATGTCAATTGTATCCAATCTATGATTCGGTTAATGACTTGAAACGAATGAACAAATTGATTCACAAAAGAACCTTTACAGTGCACAGTACGAAAGTGAGAGAAGACTGTTTAGGAGAGCGTGTTTTATCTCAGTTTGCTCACCTGTAAAGCTTTTTGCACAATAAAATGTGATGAACAAATATAGTGGTGTAACATTTCGGTGCTCATTGGAAAAATTAGTTGTGAGAACACTGTCACACTACTAAAATATCTAGCATTTTTCAGTTTGTTACCCCAACACTATTGATCACTCCTCTTACTAGTGACCATGCCACTAATAGAAAATTGCCTTCATTACACACAGAACCCAAAGACATGTGATATTTTTCTGCAATACCTGTGAATTCCCTTTGCAAACTAATGCAGTTATCTGCATGTGATCCTATAGATGTGCACTTATACAGCAAAATTGCTCTAATCTGTCTTTGAGTTGCCCTTTGTGTTGGCAGCCACGTTTAACACCCCAGGCTAAGTAAGAGGCGAATCAGAGTTTCAGGAAACTCTTGATCTCCTCTCTCACCACATGGCCCATTGACTCCAGCCATAGCTCTGCTCTGGTGCAGACAGATCGTGAGCTAAGTGTTTACTTCACACATGACCAGCGCAAGCTGGCCTGGGACTGTCCAAATAAGGACACAGCCACTGGATTTAAGCCTGGGAAGCCGTAGGCAGAGACAGAGGCGATGGCTTGGTTAGCTAGGATTTGATTCGTTTTGGGTTTTCAGCTTTATGAAATGTTTTTTTATCTTCATTTGATGGGAATCAGTGGTGGTGAGAATTAGACGTTTTCATAAACAGAAGCATGTACAGATGCCAGTCTTCTCCAGAGTTCGCATATAGCGGTATTCATCTCCAGACTGTTGATGGGCTCTCTGACCTACATTTCTCTGGAGGACATGATGAAATTGAAAAGCAGAGGCAATTATTGGGCTGATCTGTCTGCCACTAATGTCAGGCAGCCTCTGTATTATTTGCGTTTGCCGTGCCTAAGGAAGGGATGAGGTCATACTGGAGAGGAAACGAGCTGTTTTCCACTGCAGTGCCACTTCTTATTAAAAGCCAGACTTCTTTCTCTGCTCCTAAATGAAAAGTTATAATTCCGTTTTGAAGTTTGCTGAAATGCCTCTCTGTGTCGCAGAACCCTCAGTACACCAGCCCAGCCACATATGTCATCTATGCACACTTACTGAGGCAAATAGCAGCCCTGGCTGAAGCGGACCACCATTTCCTGATGCATTGGTTTAAAAAGTGAGTCTGTATAAGAGAGCAATTCACAATGGAAAAGTCTAGCTCTTTGCCCTAATTTATATTAAATAAATCAGCTTTTTGGCTTTTTTTGCATTCTAAGTAAATGTAGTTTTAACTGTGAAATGTGTTAATCCAACAAATAGCAGAGCTAGCCAGTGTCAAGACATTACACAAATTGACAGTAAAAATAGAAGTGTGTGTCGATTATATCTTGCTGTTTACGATATGTTTATTCTTTCAGGCTGCCTCAGAAGCGTTTCAAACAGCTGGTGGAGCGCTTGCAGCTCTTCATCACTACCCGCCTATTTCCTGCCAAGCTAGAAGAGTTGCCGCCCATGACCAAATGCTCCTGGTGGATTCCCTCAGCCACTAAAGTCCTTTCCCTGCTTAGTGAGTACTACTGTGCTGGCCACTAGAGAGGGCTTGGAGACAGTCTAGATGCTTTCTCGTAGTTCTTTACAACTGATTTTGAACCAAAATAATCCTAACATTGGTCTTGTTTTAACAGATGCTGCAAATAGCATTTCCTCTCCCCCTATCATCCCTTTCACTGATTTTTACAACCTAACATTGGACCACATAGACTTTATGGAGGATTACCACACGTGGCAGACTCATGGAAATTCAAACAGGTGTGAATGTAAAAATATAATTTCACATAACACTTGTCTTGTTTTTGTCCTTGAGGCAAGAAATTAGCTTGAGAGGAAAATATTGTATTTTTATTTTTACAATATATATATTTTTTCATATTTTAATAGCACAATGACATGTTTCAAGTATAAATGATTTCCAGCTTAAAAATTACAAAGTTCAAGTTTACAAAAAACATGTCATAAAAATACTCTTAAACAGTGTTGGGGAAAGTTACTTTTAAAAGTAATGCATTACAATATTACGTTACTCTCTAAAAAAGTAACTAATTACGTTACTTAGTTACGTTTTAGTATGGTACGTGTTACGTTACTTTTGCGTTACTTTCACGTTACTTTTTAAATATGTGCAGGTGGCTTGATTGTTTGTTTTTAATACAATAAGTTCTATTTATAGCAAATGTAAAAGCCTTTCACACCAAAAAGTGTAATGAATAAACTTCAGGTTGAAGGAAGAGTAAATCACATCTGTACAGTACAACACAGGAGACGTTTCAACACTCTTCAGCAATTAAAAAGCAATCAAGCACAATTGTTCATGTAAAGTAATTTCTGCTTATTAGTATGGTTGAACTGGATCATCAAAGGTCAGCAGCAAACACATTGGTTAATAAAATTAGATTATATATATTTGTGTTGTTTAACATATTTAATTATTGCAGGTTTGCGTCATATTCTGAGTTTGCATTTCACTGTTTTAATTAATTTTGATGAATACTGAATCAGTTTTTTGCGAGTGGGATGAATTAATGCACATTAACATTTAGTCTAGACTAGAGATCGACCGATATATCGGTTTACCGATATTTTTCCCGATATTTAAGTATTTTACCATTATCGTTAAAAAAAAAATATATATATTTTATTTGTCACATACACAATTATACAGAGTATAACTAGCAGTAAAATGTGTTCTCTGTATTTGACCCATCCAAGTGCACACACATTTGGAGCAGTGGGCACTGTTCACTCAGCGGTTGATGCTCGGGAGAAGCTCCAGCACGGCCACCGCATGTAACTTTTAACAAGATTCACTTGTTTGAAACACGCTAAATTATATTAACATTCACTATAGAACTATTATTTCACCAATAAACATCTCTATCGAAATTAATTATTTATTTTCTCCACAAACGATCACAGTTTGAGTATAGTTCTGTGTAAATGCATAGATAAACCCCGCTGTCAGCAGTTTTTATAATTTAGAATGACAAAACATGCCAGTTAAGAAATGCAATAAAATACGATGTTTTGTTTGTTATAGCTTATTTCAATAGTCCAGATAGGGATGCAACGATTATAGATTTTGTTGGTACGATTATAGTCTGAGGATTAATCATGGTTTCACGGTTATTACGATTATTATGCATTTATTAATTTCACAACATAAAATCACATAAACTCTCTTTAGATATTAAAGTGTTATTTATTGCTGCCTTTTGAAACAGAAATAACACAGTAAGCAATAATGCAGCACAAAATAATAATACTAAAGAAAAAAAGTCCATCTATTCTATTGGAATTAAAAAGGTGACCTCTGCTCTGTAAACATCAGTCAGTATCTCCCTTTTGAAAATAACAAATGGAAATAGATCTCAAATGTTTGTGGTGTTTTCATTTTGTATAATCTTTCTATATTTCTTGTGGACCTGATCGGTTAAGTATCGGTTAAGTATCGGTTATAAAAAAATCTATATCGGTCGATCACTAGTCTAGACCTACTAGTCTAGATCACTAGTCTATATCATGTTCACGCAGCGCACTGTCAGTCAATAAATGGAAAAAAAGTAACAAGATACTTTTTTGAGTTACTTAAGTTACTTTTTTGAAAAAGTAACTCAGATATTTTCTTGTAAATTAAAAAGTAATGCGTTATTTTTCAAGTTACTTGAAAAAAGTAATATTATTATGTAACTCACGTTTCTTGTAATGCGTTATCCCCAACATTGCTCTTAAACATTTAAAAGTTTGGGGTCAGTAAGGTTTTTATTAGTTTTGTATATTTATTTATTTCTTATTTATTTTATTAGTATGAATGCATCAAATTGATCAAAAGTGACAGTAAAGACTTCTAATGTTACGAAATATTTAAAATAAATGCTTTTTGTTCCTTTGAACTTTCTATTCATAAATCCTGAATCCTGATAAAAAGTGCACCACAGTTTCCACAAAAATATTAAATAGCACAACTTTTTCAGCATTGATAATGATAATAATAAGTCATGTTTCTTGAGTACCACATCAGCATATTAAAATGATAGGTGAAGGATGCTGTGACGCTAAAAACACCTGGAAATGTTGCTTTCACAAACAAATGTAAATATAATACTAAAATATAATAAAAGAAGAAAGAGTTGTTTTAAATTGTAATAGTAGATCTGTTCTGTAAAAATAATTTTTATATTATATATATATATAAATATAAACTGCTTTGCTGTATTTTTTTTATTAAATAGATACAGCTTTTGGTCAGCTTAAAAGAATACCTTATGCTTAAAAAAGAAAAGCAGTGAACACTTTAAACTTGTACCTAAGACCGAGTCATTTCTGATCTATATCTTTTCAGGTTCACCTTCTGTCAGTTCCCCTTCATCCTGTCCACAGTAGTGAAGAAGGCCATCATCCAGAGAGACTCTGAGCAGCAGATGATCAGCATGGCCAGGGTGAGAGTTCACCTGCACAATGAGCTCTTACTATAGCTAAAACTGTCTTAAGATGAAAAAGCTATTCTCTGTTTGGGAAAATATGTGTTCTAGTCAGAGAGTATTTTCTGATAACAATCCTAGCTTGGGTGGGGCAGCCATTCATATGGCTCTCTCCCAAACATATGTGTCCAGATTGTAGGATAAACAGACACGTGGCTGGAGAATAATATAATCACACACCGCAAGTAGACAGACATCATCTGTTTAAGAAGTGTTACTCAGAAACAAGAAGTATAGAGACATTGAATAAAACCTAGACGTAGCCATCTTCAGCAAACCTGTTTGTTGACTGACAAATGCATTGCTCTCTATGTCCAATGCAGCAAACCCTGGTGGACAAGGTTTCTCGCAGGCAGAGGGTGGATATGAGTCTGCTGTTTCTCAACATTAAAGTTAGGCGTCTGCAGCTGGTCAGTGACTCACTAGATGAGGTAATACTGCTCGGTCCAAATCTGTAAACGTAGAATTGCGTCTGTTCCTGTAGATGTTACCAGGAGCTCCCTTGAACCATTGAAACCGATTTAGCTCTAAAGGAGGACATACTTATGTATGGGATGCATTGCTCTGTATAAAGAAGAACAAGTTTTGTTTTCTTAGGCTGAGAGGACTTTCAGCCAACAGCATGTACATTATGTTCTGGAAAGTTCTAAATCTGGCTAAGACTTAATTTGGAAAAATGGCCCTTCATAAATGTCTTCCTTTTTTTAATAGCTTTTGAGAAAGCGAGCAGACCTGAAGAAAAAACTGAAAGTGACGTTTGTTGGGGAAGCGGGGTTGGACATGGGTGGACTCACAAAAGAGTGGTTTCTTCTCCTGATTCGACAGATTTTTCAAACAGACTATGGTAAGACAAACTTCAGAATCAGGACGATCAAGAATCAGGACAAACAGTGCCAGTCTTTGACAATATACAGGTGGTAAAAAAATCTGTTGTCTCATTAAAATGACTAAGCATCATTTTCTTGAGAGGCAAAATACCAAAATATTGGTATTGACTATTTAAATGTTTACTCTCAACATCTTAACAAAGATGTCTCCCCAATAACAACATTTAATGAGGCTTGTTATAAAAAATTTAATCACAAAAGTAATTGAACATACTATGATCACACACACACACACACACACACACACACACACACACACACACACACACACACACACACACACACACAATTTGTTTTTGTGAATTGTGGGGACATCCAATAGGCGTAATGGTTTTTATACTGTACAAACATAATTTTCTGTCGCCCTACATCTAAACCTACACCTTAAAGGAAACTTTGTGCATTTTTACTTTCTCAAAAAAAACAACCTCGGTTGAGAGACCTGGGTCTATGTGCTGGGCCCCCTCAGAGGTCAAGCCCACAGTTTCCACAGTTCTGGTTGGGGGTGAAATATCAAGCCCACTGCATGGGACAGAAGGTCCCTCCTGACGGGGAGCTCCAGAGGAGGCCTGTCGCGAAGGGATATTATATCTGGGAAGCCTACTCTGCCCGGCCACCGCGGGGCAATGAGAAGTAGTAGAACCCGGCGAACTCTCTCCAGGACTCCCGGGAGCAGAGCGTTGGGGTAAATGCACACTGATGAAGCCTCGGCCACGTCTGCACCATCGCATCCAATCCAGGAGGAGCGGGATGTATGAGAGAGAACAAGAGTGGACAGTGAGATGTCTCTCGAGATGCAAACAGATCCACTTGTGCCTGGCCGAACTCCCTCTATATCAGCTCCACCACCTCGGGGTGGAGCCTCCAATCTCATCCCCTGTCTCGACAGGATGTCAGCTCCTATATTGTGGACCCCCGAGATGTAAGCAGCTCGAAGAGACAACAACTTCCCTTGGGACCACAGGAGGATTTGGCACGCCAGTTTGCAAAGTGGACGTGACCGCAAACCCCCCTGCTGATTTATGTAGGAGACCACCGATGTGTTGTCTGAGCGGACGAGCACACCGTTGCCCCTGAGATATGATAGGAAATTCTTTAGAGCAAGAAATACAGCCGGTTGATGTGCCATGATAGATGATGGTCCTTCCACAGACCTTGACTTGAGCGTCCCTCTAAGATCGCTCCCCAACCCGTGAGAGAGGCATCTGTCGTTAGCATCTTGCGACAACATGAAGTTCCCAACACGGGACCCTGGGACAGGAACCAAGGTTTATTACACATTACCAAGGCACGTAAGCATCGCCGCGTGACCTTAGGAGAGTATAGAAACCAAAATAAAGGGAAAGTAAAAGTGATATAGTTAGATTAACTTGTAGTACATAATTAAATAAAAACTACCTGCAAAGCAATTGTGCAGTTGCATAAACTAAAGCTCTCTGTAGTCTCCATTCTTATGTGGCTCAGAAACAGCAGTCAGGTAATAACACTGCAATGATAAGGTCAATCTTCAAGCAACAACTGAAAACTCATCTCTTTTGACACTACTTGACTTCATCCTAAACTTAAAAAAAAAATAGAGGTGGGCATAGATTCATTTTTTTAATCTAGATTAATCTTGGAATTAATCTAGATTAATCTAGATTAAAATGGCTCATTTGAATTCTCAAGGCATTCAGAATATGTGTGCTACCCAAATAATGACTAAAAGTAAGTCTTTGAGAACGGGTTTCTCAAGCCAGGTGGCGCATTAGACCAGGGGCTCATCTCCTGTTTCCAAAATGCATCACAAACTTTAATCTCTTCCCGTCCCAATCCCACGAAAAAACTGGAGGAAAATCCCGTTCCACTCCCGGAAGAATGACTCCCATTCCCTCCCACTCCCGTGTTGTTGTTTTTTTTGCCGATAACTGTCAATTACATAAAACTACATAAAAATATAGTACAGATCACAGCGTGCCCACCTTATTAGTTGAATAAAAACCCAAAATGTCGTTTTTTGTTATTATATTGAACTGAAAGCCATCTTATTATGCACAGTGTTGCACAGATTAAATTTCATGTAAATCATCCACGCTAACACACACGTCTTCTATTTTTTTTTTTTGACATTTCACTCTCTATAGATATATTTTTCTATGTACTGTATTTTTAGATATATTCGAGTTTCGAAGTTTCTCGCTCAAGTTCACATGAGACCTAAAGCGCATCCTGTTTGCTTAAAAGCGCAACGTTTCGTTGTTATTCTGAGTGCACACAAATAAACGTAGAGTCTTTACAGATTCGAAAGATGTATTAGGCTACTTTTATCTGTATGACCAAGAATTACGGAGATGTAAGAGCAAGTGAGCGCACCGGAGCTTGTCTTGCAGCAAACGCGCTTCCACACAAACACTTCAATAGCGCACATTTCTCTAGGTTAACATCATATTTAGCGGCCATGTAAAGTTGCTACTACATACATCTTTCAGATGAAAAGCCATATTTGTGGTTGATGAATGATAGGTGAGCGTTTGGATGTCCTGCCCGATTGTATTACCACATAGACCAGCCGTTAACAATCTGTCCATCACGGACTGCGAGCCTCTAGTTCGAAGACTCGTTCTCGCCCCCTACAGTGCAATTCGGCTAGGTATACATCCGCGCTAAAATATCAGGGTGAAAGTCATCATAGCTTGCGTAGTATAAACCCAGCTCCCAACCCAACTTTGAGAATAGATTAACGGTGATATTTTTTTTATCGCCGATAAGAGTCTCACGTTAACGCAGCACGTTAACGCCGATAACGGCCCACCACTAAAAAAAAACTTAATCTTTCTCTCCTTCCCTTGCTATCTTGTACTTATTTGATCAATGCCTGAGACTTGGTGTTTCGGGCACTTCCTCTGTCTGTTTGCCTCTTCAAGAGGAATCGCTTTATGTATTACCCAATTGTAAGTCGCTTTGTATAAAAGCGTCTGCAAAATGACTAAATGTAAATAAGGGTGACCCTGGACCACAAAACAACTCATAAGGGTCAATTTTTCAAAATTGAGATTTAATATATAATCTGAAAGCTGATTAAATACGCTTTCCATTGATGTATGGTTTGTTAGGATAGGACATTATTTGGGCCGAGATACAACTATTTGAAAATTTGGAATCTGAGGGTGCAAAAATATTTGGAAAAATCACCTTTAAAGTTGTCCAAATGAAGGTCTTAGCAATGCATATTACTAACAAAAAAATGTTTTTATATATTTACAGGAGGAAGTGTACAAAATATCTTCATGGAACATAATCTTTACTTCGTGTCCTAATGATTTTTTAGCATAAAAGAAAAATCAATAATTTTGACTCATAAAATGTATTTTTGGCTATTGCTACAAATATACCCAGTGACTTAAGACTGGTTTTGTGGTCCAGGGTCACAAGGGAAAATAAATTAAGTAAAAAAAGATAACATTAAAATACTAAAGTGTCTGGTTCAACTGTGTGCTCTAGTAGGAAAGTATCTTCAAGACTTCAAGTGTCAGCTTTGAGTCATCTGTCCTCGTTTGCATAACTTATTTAGACAGTGGTGTAAATAAATAACACAATCAGTGGTTGCTGCTTTTTCTTAGTGAATAGTTATTGTTCTTTACTGCATATGTGTGTTATGTTGTATAGTTATTGTTCTTTACTGCATATGTGTGTTATGTTGCAGGCATGTTCACGTATGTGAAGGAGTCTCAGTGTCATTGGTTCAGCAGCTGGAAATGTGACAACTACTCTGAGTTCCGATTGGTTGGAGCCGTATCCTTTCATTTCCCTGCACTTTATACAGTATAGGTGGTCACATGTGGGTGTGACAAACTTAAAATAGCACATAAATACAGAGTCAGCTCCCATTTGGCACACACATCTGACGTTCATTCTCCCCCTTCTGTTTTCTGGTGGGAAATGTATTTTCTGCCACCAATCTGTGCTGTGATGATGTGAAAATGGAGCATAAACTATTTTTATGCCATGTGATTTGTAAATGTCAAGAACACAAGGTTATAATGCAAAATTACGCTAATGATAGATGCACAGATATAGTTATGGTTATGAAATGGCTTTGTACGTGATGTGGTGTGTGAGCGAGCACATGTCAGAGTCGAGAAATGCTCCATACAGTGCTCTTGGGAAAAAGACACGGTGGCAGCCAAAGCCTACCATGTCCTGCTGTTACTCCTCTAATTGTCCCCTCTGGCTTAGGCTTCTCAATGAATGTGGCTGCAAGTCCAGAGCTCGGCCTCAGAGCTCCCTCTCCTTCAGCACAGAATTGCTGTGTCACATCAGTGAAAAATTATGAAATAAAGATTATTTTGTTTTGTCTCGTTTGGAACAGCCAGGGCTCAGTTTGTGTTGTCTCATCGTTGCAGTCCTCATGGAAACTGTCCCGCCTGTCTGCTCTCTCCTCTCTCTCTCCTGAGCTGAGGACTTTTTTTCCATCGCCCTCACTACACATATGGAGAGCACATTGGCCTGAGTTGTCAGCTACAGCTGAAAGCACTTACGTGCAGGGCTCTTCACATTTTCCTTTAAATGTATTGTACACCTGTTGGGTGTTCTTCCATGCATCTTACTGTGCTGCTATACTGTAGTTGATGTTGCTATATTAGCAAATCTTAAATAACTTTTGTAAGTTGTGCAACACTAAAGTGTTTTAACCACTCCCTTCATCTTCAGTCGGTATTAAATTTGGCTGCTCAAGCAGATTACAATTCCATTTGCTGCCACTAGTTGCATGAAAAATGGCAGACTTTAAAGTTGAGATTAAAAGGAAGTAGTGACAGACCTTTTCTTCAGAATTATGACATATTTTTGAGTGAAAAAGTAAAAAGGTAGGATGGGGGCTAGTTTCTATTCATCAGCTGTTGATTGGATGGAGGCAGATTTGAATGTGAGCTTGCAGTCGGTTGTAAGAATGGGTCAGGGCTTAAGCAGACAAAATGAGAGTCATCAAACTAACATACAAGCACTAAAAGGAAAAAACTTCAGATTTTATTTTAATGAGTTTGTAATGATTGGATTTTTCTACCTTGAAGGCATAGCATACACAGGAGAAGATGTGCATAAGGATTTTGTGTTTTCACATTGGTTGTGTCTGAAACCCCAAAAATTCTTATATGTGTCCTTTACTGCCTTTGATACCGCACACTCCTGTGCCTATACATGTTTGTTACAAAAGTTTGGGGTTGATCAGATTCTTACAAGACAGTATTTATTTGATCAAAATTATAGTAAAATAATAATATTCTGAAATATCATTATATTTTAAAAGAACTGTTTTCTGTTAAATAATATTTTGAAATGTAATTTACACCTGTGATGCCAAAGTGGAATTTTCAAAGCTGAAAAATTCTTACTATCATCAATGTCGAAAAATGTTGTGCTGCTTAATATTTTGTGGATTTATTTTTTCTTCAGAGTTCTTTGTTGAATAGAAGTAAAAAAAAAAGCATTTATGAGAAATATAAATCTTTTGTAATATTATAAATGTCACTTAAAAAAAAATCTAATGCATTCACACTGAAAAAAATCTTACCCTAAACTTTTGAATGGCAGTGTAGTTTGGTAGCTAAAATAAGTAAACTAATTTGTAGATATGACTAAAAATCAATTCACCTTACATATCATTAGATGTGACATTATGAAAAATAATCTAATCTAAAAAATAATGTAATGCATTCACACTGAAAAAAATCTTACCCTAAACTTTTGAATGACAGTGTATTTTGGTAGTTAAAATAATACGTAAACTAATTTGTAGATATGACTAAAAATAAATTAACCTTACACGGTGATCATTAAAAATCAAATCACTTTTATTGTCACATCACCACAGCACAAGTGCCTTGGTGAGTGAAATTCTTATGAGCGTGCTCCAGACAGTGCAAAAAAAACAACAACAACAATTTACATATGGACAGACAGTGCAAAAAAACAACAAACAATTTACATATGGACAGACAGTGTAAGCTGCACTGGAGCATTTACAGTGCTCCAGACAGTGCAAAAAACAACAACAATTTACATATGGACAGTACATATTTACAGACTGTACAGAAGACAATGTGCAAAATACACATACATATACTCAGTACACATAGTGTACTATAAAGACACACTCAATTATCAGCGACACATTATACACCGTATGGGCACATCTACATTATGTACACTATCTATACATAATGTAGTCTATACATAGTAATAATGTGAAGGTGCAACAGATTATAAATTAACAGTAGATTGGTTGAGCAGCAGATAGATGTGCAAAGGTGCAACAGATTATTCATATGCAGTGTCGTGGCTGTGCATTGTATTAGATGTGACATTATGAAAATCAGAGTGTTAAAGGTGCCTCCATATAAACCGCTGCCTGTTAGAACATTGGCCATCAAGCAGTGAGGAAGCTGCCTTTGGTTTCTGATGCAGCCATTGTGTAACTGAAGGCTGGAGGTGTATGTCGGGTCTGTGAATCCTTCCAGATGTGCAAACTTAACCTCATCTGTCAGCTCATGGGCTTGGCTGTGTACAACAGCATCACACTGGACATCCGCTTCCCCCCCTGCGTCTACAAGAAGCTGCTGACCCCGCCCATTGTGCCATGTGACCTCGAAACCCCCGTCGGCATGGCGACCCTCACCCTGGACGACCTCCAGCAGATTATGCCTGTATGTACACAAGCTGTGACACACCACATGGTATCATATTCAATCCTGCCAAATCTTGACAAACACACATTTATCAATCACTGATGGTTGAACCTCCTGCTCTCACTGTGTAGTGTGGTGTTATTATTCCAATATAAAGTAATCCAGCCCCCATATAGCATATATGTACTATTTAGGATGTGATGCTCATTGTATGGTGACATTGAGCTCACTAAGCCATATAGAAACAGTCAGAAATAACACTTGCATTATCTTTTGCTTTTCCAGGGTGTCACCCAGCCTTCACAGACTCACACACTCCTGTTGTCTAGTTGCCTTGATGCGATTAATAAGCCTCAGATGGTGCATTGCTCTGAGGACATCAGTAATAGCACTCTGTTAGCTTTCAGCTCAGCTGATAAAGTCATGCCTGTCTTGTGAATCTCACAGCCGCCTTTGAAGTATCATGCTTTTCTTTCTTTTGATCTCCTTAACCCTTCAAATGCTAGTTTCTTGTGTTCTGTTTCAAATACAGCTAAATATCAAGTAAGAGTGTCCCATTACGGTTCCTTGTTGCTGTTAAAAAATCGAATGATTGTCTGAATGTATACAACTCTGATTTTACCATTTAAAAGTTTATGGTCAGCACAATGTTTTCAGAAAGAGTCATTTAATAATGTTCATATTCAGCCAGTGCCTCGCTTCATGTGTCCAGCAGAGGGCGCCCGATATTAGCTAGTTCTTCTGCAGTAAAGCTCTTTGTCACAATACAGACTTTTATGTATGTTGAAATTTAACGTACAAGAGGTTGATTGTATTTTGAAATACTAGTTATGCTATATATATATATATATATATATATATATATATATATATGGGATATTGATTCCCCTTCACTCTCGTGTTACTGCAGCGTCATATTTAAAAGAGCCAGATGTTCTGTTTTAACAGAAACAGTCTCTGGCTTCCTCCAAACTTACATAACTGCCTGCAGGCGTTGTTTGCTTCCTTGTTTCAAACTTATTTTCCAAAGGTAATGTGGATGGGGAATCTTTAAACCTACTTTCTTAAAATGAAAAACTAGATTTCAGTAATTTTCATCGAACAGCACAGACCATTTACCATTTCATTAGCTGCACAATTATTTGTATTTTTTTAATGAAGTGCTGCCTTTAAAAGAATATATAATGCTCTCATAGTCACAAAAACCTCACATAATGCCAAATACATGATAAAACCGCTATTTTTTTCTTTATAGTCACTGCATTTAAATTTTATTATGACATGTTTAGTTAGTTTCCCTTGTACTGGATTATTTGCTAAAGTAGAAATGCACAGTATGGAGCACATAAAAAGCTAGGAATTCAGAAAATCACACATTTGTCAAATGTGAGTTCTTCTGTGTGCATTTTAGGATCTTGCTCATGGACTTGGGGAACTCCTTAGCTATGAAGGAAACGTTGAAGAGGACGTCTATACCACATTTCAGGCAAGTCCCCTCTAAACTCGACCTGCAACAGGATGTTTGCTCTCATAGACTTGTTTCCCGTTCCATCATATCTAATAGATATCGGTGTTTGCCTGATTGAACTAGGTGATAACGTCTGCAGATAATCAAAGCGGAGGTCATTTGTGTAATTTTTTTCTCTAGGTTTTTCAAGAAGAACTTGGAGTGGTCAAGTCATATAATCTGAAACCAGGAGGGGACAAGATCCCTGTAACCAACCTAAACAGAAAAGGTGAGAGAGCCTTCACTCTCTAGTTATGTGCATGACTGGATTTTCCATTTTCAACATGAACTATCTCATTGTGGTATTCCTACTACTGAAGGATTGATCTCTTTGTCCCTGCACAGAATACGTCCAGCTCTACATTGATTTCCTGCTGAATAAATCTATCTACAGGCAGTTTGCTGCTTTCTATCATGGTTTTCATAGCGTTTGTGCCTCAAATGCCCTGATGGTGAGTTTGTATAGTTTTAGCCAAAATACTTACTTGGTAATTAAAAGGAATTCTGAGGAAATACTCTGAAAGCAAGTAAGCAGAAGTCAAGAAACAGCTTGACATTTAACTGCAACTAGTAATTTTTATCAGCTAGTGCTGTTGTGAGGCACAGCAAGCCCTGGAATATTCTACAAGTGGCTCTCAGACAGAGATAGTTTCAGAGGCAGGAGAGAGGGCTGGGTCTGTGGGCCGTTGTGTGTGTGTGTGTGTGCGTGTGTGCGTGTGTGTGTGTGTGTGCACGTGTGTGTGTGTGTGTGAGTGTGTTTGTGTGTGTGTGTGTGTGTGTGTGTGTGAAGGCTACATCTGTGTATGGGCTGTCCCTTCCCCCTCTGTTGGAACGGTGCCCTGTAACTGGGCCTGCTTTGTTTGTTCAATCTCCATACCATGTCCAGGCTCTTCAGCTACTGGCTGGGAGAGACCTCAGAATCAAGGTCGTATAAAATGAATACATAGAAACCCCCGAAAATTGCAAGTCTCTTACCCTGCTTAGCATGTCAATTGAAATCTGAACAAAGACTCTTACAGTTTCTTACAGACTTTGCACAGCTCATGAGTATGTCACTTAACATGGTCTCTTCCATGTTTAAACACAGCGAATGCTAACTTAACGAACTAACTGGTTTTATCTAAATCTTTTTATGTTTTCTTTTTTCTTTTCTTTTAAACATTGTACACAGGTTTTTCCATTAGTCATATTTGTCTGACTATGGACAAGTGTGTTGTAAATAATAATGTCTATTATTACTAAGTAATTACTCTCTCAGCTCTCAGAACCTCCATAGACAGTAATACAACTACCATGTTCCCAGGTCCAGAAACAAAGCAAAGACATTAGTAAAATAGTCCATGTAACATCAGGGGATGGCCTGTAATTTAATGAAGCTATGAGAATACATCAGTTCCTCTCCTCATCCCGTCTGCAGTGGTGCGGCGCCATTGTGGAAAGAGTATCACGACGCATGTGTAATAGTAATATAAACATAATACAAATATAATAAAACATAACTGTATAATAAACTCTAAGAAAATAATTATCATTAATAATAATGACAACAACAACAACAATAACAACAACAACAACAACAGTGTGATTAGTTTTGGTTTAAATTATTCTTGATTGTTGTTCTTTCAGACAATATGTAAATAGATTTATTTTCATAACTGAATATCTGTTACAGTTTAACATTTTTATTTATATTTATTATGTTCTGAATAAATACCTAGAATAATTTAAAGAGACCAAAACTGTCATCACATAATTGAGTTCCTTCGTGAACTCTTTAGACACTTTCCTTATTTATTTTACTAATTAATGCCCACTGGTATCACTATACTGTACATTATTGTGTGAAAAAAAGATTATTGTGAATTTTGTTTTTCTTTTAGTTTTTTATCTGGCAAACTTGAAGTTGTGTTTTTGTTGTTGCTTGTTATGCATGTTTGTACTTAGTTGACGTTCATGCAGTTTGTTAGTTAATAGCCCTTAATTAACATTCTTGTGTCTTAACACATGTTGAGGGAGTGTTTTAAACTGTATGCTGGAATAGTCTGTGTAGAAACCACATTTAGCAATACCCATTTTCTTTCTTATTGCAAAATGTTAAATAATGCAAAAATTTTAAGAACAATAGTGACTTGAAGCAAGCCTAAAATATACAGGAGAGAGTGTTCATGATGATGTTTTGTAGTAGTTGGATATTTTTCTCTATGCACCAGGGAAAAACATAAATTACACGTTTGTTTATCTTAGCGATGATTCAGCCTCGATTTAGACTTCCCAATATGGTGCTACTTCAGACTACTCTCTTAATCAAGAGATGCACAAGGGGAAAAGAAAAGCAGAGGGAGAGTTATTTAATCTGACCATTTTAAGGAATGTTCAGCCTGTGAGTCATTGGTTTCTCTCTGGGTTCACTGAACTGCACAATCACCAGTTGCTCTGCTCATTTTTTTTTCTCTTGCATGCTGTAGGATCAGCTATACATGTGTCCGGTTGATTATTTAAACTGTGTGACAGCGGTGAAATAGCTTCACAATGAGAATAGATAAACATGATTTCAGACCTCCTCTGGCCTGATTCCTTTAGCCGTGATCAACTTTAGAACCTCCCCGTCTTTAGCGATTACGCAACAGTTGACTATGTCCCTGGCTGCTTATGTAAGAGGCTCTGTAACGGCAATATCTGACTCGTTGGTCTTGGTGTGATGTGAGGCGGAGGGTCAAGGGAGGGGAAGGACATGACAGATTGGTTTGGACCATTGCTACCTACAGTATTCTGTGTCTTAAAGACCTATCTTTATCTTTCAGTCTTTCACACTGTCTGACTGTTTCTCAACACACTCCACAGCACCATCTGTGTACGTGCTGGGTGTGGCAACAGTTGTATTTTGATAAGATATATATGTGACCCTGGACCACAAAACTAGTCATAAAGGTATTTTTTTAAATAAATAAGCTTTCCATTGATGTATGGTTTGTTAGGATAGGACAATATTTGGTCAAGATACAACTATATGAAAATCTGTAATCTGATTCTGAGGGTGCAACAAAAATCTAAATATTGAGAAAATCACCTTTAAAGTTGTCCAAATAAAGTTCTTAGTAATGTATATAACTAATCAAAAATTAAGTTTTGATATATTTACAGTAGGAAATGTACTAAATATCTTAATGGAGCATGATCTTTACTTAATGTCCTAATGATTTTTGGCATAAAATACAAATCAATAATTTTGACCCATGCAATGTATTTTTGGCTATTGCTACAAATATACCCCAGCGACTGAAGTCTGGTTTTGTAGTCCAGGGTCACATATTTTACAAGGGTTCACACCAACATAGAGTAATTTTAGTTTTTTACTTTTAGTTTAATTTATCCTTGTCATCTTTTTATTTTTGGCAGGGGGTCGAGGGGTTGGGGATGTGAAATATGTGATAAGCACAAATATAAAACATTATGTTTAATATGCTGCTTGGACTGTGTTTTCTAAATACAAAAAAATTAAAAAAGTCAAGCTATTTTACCAGGAATCATCTGCTTTCATTTTTTTAATTGTTGTTTGATTAACATACGAATCAGACTAATTTTTATTATTTTGTCATGTCTTGCTATTTGTTATTGTTGCTATTTGTTAATATTAGTTAATATATTAAGTAGGCCTATCATAAACTAACAATGGACAATATTTTTTAAAGCATTTATTAACCTAGGTTATCAATAAGTTACTATTCACTATAATTCAGGTTTATATTACTGTTAATAATTCAGGCTTGTTCATAATGCACTATTCAAACTTATTTAAGAGTTTAATGCTTAATTCGGCAAAGACATTAAATTGATAAAAAGTGACAGTAAAGGCATTGGTAATGTTACAAAATATTTATATTTTAAACAAATGCTGTTGAAATTTCTATTCATTAAATAATCTTAAAAACTGATTTTTTTAACAATAGTGTTCATATAGGGCCCTATGATTTCCGCGATGCAGAAAACGTGGACGGAATCACGGAATCCAGTCATAAAAGCAATTTACAGTTTAGCGCGGAATGTCAAGGAATTTGTCTAAGTTTGGATGAATTAATCAAAAGTAGGTCATTACACCTAAATGAAATCGCAATATGGACTAATATCTGTATATTTTATTAATATTAAGCCACAAAAGTCGATTTAAATATGAATCCTGCATGTTCTGCGCGTCTCTCTGAATGGAGCAGACGCACGGTTTTGTATACTATATACACAGCGGGCATTGCGCTCGCAGTGATCTCAGCGTCTGCTATCCCAATGAGGACATAAATACATGAACAACATCTCCAAAATCGACCTGAGAGTCACTTCACGAGCATTTTACCATTTAATTTGAGTAACAGTAAAACTAGCGTCATATCATATACACATAGAACTTTAAAGGTATTCACAGCAACCCGTCAAAATAAAAGTTTGGTTTAACTTATTAAAGACATTGTGCCAGAAATAGGCTATATTACTATTATTTAGTAGAATGTACGTAATAATACTACTACTACTGCCACTACTGTTGAAAAATAATACAACTTTATTTGTTTTAAATAATCACAGAATATTTAAATTTTAATAGTAAATCCTCTTTTTTTTGCAAAAAAGTTTAATGTTTCATTTTCATTAATTAAAATATAAATTAAATCAACATTTTATGCCTTCATCTGATAACCAGTAAAATATATGTACATAACACAGAATTTCTGAGGAAAATAAAACATTTCATAAGGCTACTGTAATTTTTTTAATAAAAATAGTTTTTATGCATTCAAATAATTAGACATGCTAAAACACAGAATTTTAAGGTGAGAAAAAAATAATACATTTTATGTTTTCACATTCGCCCCTAAACGTAATTTTTAATAAAAATATTTTTAATAAATTAATGTTAAATTGTATAAGTTTCATGATTTTAAATGTGCCATAGAATGAAAAAGGTCTTTACCTTGGCATAGTTAAATAATAACAGTTCTGTACATGTAAATTACATACAGTGAGCCTCAGACACCATAGTTTCCTCCTTCTTATGTAAATCTTGTGATTAAAAAAGACCACTGAAAAACAGGCGAATCAGAACATAACACCGACTGTGATGCAACAGTCGGGATCACTACGCCCCATCATTTCATAAATCCGCCCTTGTTCTAGGCAAGCGCCAGCCGAACCATCAGAAGTTATGCAGGTGTTGTAAATAACGAAAATGGCAGATCATGGAAATAAATATAATGTTCCAGGCTGTGCAGGGGATGTGAAGTGCAGGGATGGGTTGGTGTCTTTATTCAGAAAGGCACTGAAAGCAAATAACGCGTTCTAAGAAAATAACGCGAGCCAATAAAGGGACATGGTTAGCTCCTTGTTAGCTGTAGCCTGTTACAGTACAAAATATTTCACTTATCACATAAACAGAGTAAGGAGAAATGAGGATGATGGTGAATGATTTACAGATCCTGAGCACCACTGACAAGCGTCTGATCTTGTGAAATGTGTGGCAAGTACTGTTGCTCCATAATATAAAAAGAGTTTGTGCATCACGTCTCTTGAAAGTGAAATAATAACACGATCGACTGATCGCTCAAAAGCAGTTTCAATGCCTTGCGTATTAATAACGGCTGCCTGATGCCCGCGTTTTATATACAGTATAATTACCCGATGATATAACTGCGAGAGAAAGCATTTAAATATATATTTTCCTCCCTGTGTTTCTTTCTTGCTGGTGAGTGGGCACTGTGAAACAGCCAATCAGAGCAGAGCTCAACATTAAGGAGCGCTGTGAAACAGCCAATTAGAGCAGAGCTCATTATTATTCATGACCCTGCCAAATAAGCCAATAACAGACCGTTTCATTCTAGGGAGAAATCCTAGGGTTGTAAATGGACATGTAAAATCGTTTCTGGAGATTTTTTGCCCTTACCTAAGCCACATACCTTTCTTTCTTTCTTTCTTTTTTTGACAAAAAAGTAGTGAATACACTCAATTCGTCTAGGATAACACAATAAAGTTTAAAATAAAACTTTTTCCATTGTGGTCCTTGATGTAAAGCACAAAATCCACTCCCGGTAACAGATACACTTAACACTGCATTATAAATACAAAAATTACAATAAAAGTCCACATTTACAAAAATTACAATAAAATTCCCTTTCAAGGGAACTCCGTTGCGTCAGAGTTCTAATGCTTTGAGAACGTTAATACAACATCACCATAGCAACGAGTGCCTGTCCTGTGTGAATCTAACGAGCAGCACTAGGACGAGAGCACTCGGAAACCTGGGGTAGAGTCCAGGTCCAAAGAAAAAAATCTGACGAATGTGTGCGTTGAGGACACGGAGGAAAATGAGATACCAGGGGGTCTTCCCCAATGATATTCCACACAAAAGGAATGTGTTAAGCACTTATGGCCACCACATAAACCTTTAAAGTGGATGGGGCTAGCCCTGCAGCGAACCGCTCTTGCAGGAACTCCAGCACTGTACCAACTGGGCAGTTAACTGGTTCCAGCTGATGGTCACTACATCATGAAGTGAAAACTCTCCACTTCAAGGCATAAAGTTTCCTCGTGGAGGGAGCTCTGGAGTGGAGAATGGTCTCAACAACCTCGGTTGAGAGACCTGAGTCTATGAGCTGCCCCCCCTCAGAGGCCAAGCCCACAGTTCTGGTTGGGTGTGAAATCTCGAGTCCCCCGCTTGGGACAGAAGGTCCCTCCTGACGGGGAGCTCCAGAGGAGGTCTGTCGAGAAGGGATTTTATATCTGGGAACCATACTCTGCCTTTTGTGTGGCACGGTGGGAGGAGCTGGATTTAGATATTTGTGGCTGCTCCCGCTCAGCAGCCCCGGAGATATGAATACGGTAGGGGAGGAGTTTCTGGAATGCAGCCGATTCTTTAGCTTATTCCTGAAATCTCTCGACAACCAAATTCACAGCACCGCCAAAGAGGCCAGAGGGAGAAATGGGAGCATCCATAAGGAAGTTTTTAACTTTTCCTTTAATGTTACTCAAGTTCAACCATAAATGTCTCTCAGTGGCCACCAGGGCTGCCATAGACCGGCCGATTGATTTAGCCGTCTTCTTGGCGGCCTTGAGAGACAAATCTGTAGCCCGACACAGTTCGCAAACTGTGTTCGGACTAATACCCTTGCCCTCATTGAGATCCGTTAATAATTCAGCCTGGTAGGCTTGCAAAAGCGACATAGTGTATAAACATGCTGCTGCCTGACCAGCCGCTGAAAAAGCCTTGCCCACCAGTGCTGATGTGATTCTCACTGGTTTATTGGGTAATATCGGGGATTTAATGGATGAGGATGATTCAGGGGAGAGATAGCTCACGAGCGTCTCTTCCACCTTAGACATCTCTCCATAACCGTGCCCTTTTTTATTTAATATAGAGGAATAGTGTGATGTTTGTGTACTATAGACTCTATAAGAAACCTGTTTCTCCCATGATCTCCACACCTCAGTGAAAAAATGGTAATCCCCGGCGTTGAGGTTGTGCTCGAGAAGGTAAAAAGCATTCGTCAAGTTTGCCTCTTGAACGAACGTCTTCCCTTTCTGCTGGCCAATGAATAGATCATTTCTCAACCACGCTTGTCACAACCTCAACCAGCTCCTCATAAGCACGAGACTGAGGTGGCGAATCCTCAGTAGTTCTTGCATTGGCAGCATCTAATTCCTCAGAATTAGATAGCTGCAGTGTATGTGCTTCGATCGGGGTGGAAGAAACCGCAGTGCGTGCTTCCCAACCCTGATACGAAGCAATGAACCTGTCAGGTGAAGGCAGAGATAAGGCTGCGCCCGTCTCTTCCTTCGCTGACAGATGCATTTGCGAACCCCAGGACTGTAGCCTACGCTGTGCCTCAGCAGCAGCGGGACCAGAGCCCTGGGGAGCGCGAGCCTGAGCGTCCTCGCGAAAGAACGCCAGGCGGGATCGGAGCGTCCGTAAGGGAAGCATATCGCAGAATTTTTCGTAAGGGAAAACTTCTGCAAATATGCTCCTCTCCCAAACAAGCAACACAGAGATTGTGTGTATCCCCACCCATTGGGCAGGGGAGAACACACATCATAAAAGCTTGTTGTTGCTTGCTTGCCATAAGTACTGCAATGAATATTGACAGACAACACCAAATATGACAGACAGATTAACACAAAGCGCCTGTGAAGACACAAAAAGTTAGTGACAGCTTCGTTTGGGCAGGCTTTATAGCTTCCTGGTTCGGGTGTCACCCGCTCTGACGTCCCAATACACCTTGGATTGATTTCACATGTGCTTCAAGACTTATCACGCAAGGCGTTCCCAAAGCGTTAGAACTCTGATGCAACAGAGTTGCCTTGAAAGGGAACCACATTTTCATACCTTCTATGTAGATATCAGAGAACAAGTTAAAATACTGTATAAATGCACCTTTAATTAATTAGACATGCTTTTTTATTCATACAATTTAATTTGACCTTTAAAAAAGAGTCCAGGAAAATTTTAAATGAAAAAAAAAGCAGAATCCAGACAAATTTAAACGGAAAAACAGATTTGAGAAAATAATAAAATGGAATTTGGGAAAAAATAAAATTGATTTCATATGGCACTATTCATAATGATTGTTTAAAATATATTAGCATATGTAGAAACCGACATTAACCAAGACTAATAAATGCTGTAAAATTAATATTCATTATAAACTAATGTTAACTATTGCCAATGTTAAACAATGTCCTTGTATTGAACTTGAATATAAAGTGCTACCCAAAAATTGTTTGTTGCAAAGAACACATGCAAGTGGGGCATAATTAGATGCATTTTTTACCATGTTATTTAAAAAAATTAAACTCTGCAAATATGCATCAGCATAATCACAGCAATGGCCGTATCATAAGGACTCATTACATTTTCATGTATGTAGCTTCTAAGGCCAGAGGAGGTTGAAATCCTGGTTTGTGGAAGTCCTAATCTGGACATGGGATCTCTTCAGCGAGTGGTGCAGTATGAGGGCTACAGCAAGACTGAAACCACCATCCGGTACATATCCTGTTAACAATTTTTCATAGTCATGCTCTTACATGCATATCTATCGGTGGAAATGTTACTGTTCACTCTGGTGATGCAGAGCCTTTTGGGACGTGGTGCTGGCATTTCCTTTGGAGCTGCAGAAGAAGCTGCTCCACTTTACCACAGGAAGTGACCGCGTTCCTGTGGGTGGAATGGCCGACCTCAACTTCAAGATCTCCAAGATTGATGTCTCCACTGACTGGTAATCATCACATTGGCAGATTGCAGTGAAATGACTCCATGCAAGTTCATTCTCTACAGTTTATTTTACATATTAATTTTATTTGCAGGCTCCCAGTGTCACATACATGCTTCAACCAGATCTGTCTACCTCCATACAAGAGCAAGAAAGAACTACGGCAAAAGTTAACTATTGCCATCTCAAATGCAGAGGGCTTCGGATTGGAGTAAAATACAGTTGAAGATAATTTAATCTGTGTTCACTGAAAGAATATGGGCTGTGATAGTTTGTTTAACAACAACCCTTGTGCATCAGAATTGAATTGAGAATGCCTTTTAATTTCTAGTGCAATTATTTCATTTGAATTGTGGTAAGAAACAAGATGCAGAATTGCTATTGAAAATTGTATGCAAAGAAGTGGAATTAAAATCAGTTAAATATTCAACAAAATTATATTATATACACACATTTTCAAATGTTTAGGAAATAAATTATAACTTTTATTTGGCAAGGGATGTGTTAAAAAGTTAAATACATTAATAGTAATACAGTAAAGACATATTACAAAAAAACAACAACAAATGCTTAACTTTCTGTTTGTATAAGAATCATGAAATAAATATATCATGGTTTCTAAATATTAAGCAGCACATCTGTTTTTGACATTGATAATAATAATTGAACACTTAGACTGGAGTAATGAACGCTTTGTCATCACAGCTATAAATAACATTAAAAACATTTAAAAATAAATGAAAATAGAAAACAGTTATTTTTATATTGTAATAAAATTTCACAATATTTATGGTTTTTTCCTTTTTTTATCAAATAAATGCAGCCTTTTTTATGTCTTTCAAAACATAAAAAAAATCGTAGATAGATGATATATAGACATACAATTTTAGTTAACTTGCTGACAAGGGTGAAAGAGCACTTTATTTCCCAGAATACATTGCCTGTCTTAAATTTCTGCAGTAAATTCCACTTCTTGTCATGCCAATTCAAATTCCAATTCAGCCTCCTGTGAGTGCGCTCAATACAATTCACACTCGCACTAATGAAGTAATTAGTAGAGGGACAATTCTACTACTCTGAGTTTTGCGCTACTGACAGCTACATCCGGTAAGCAGTGATAATGTAAGCTCTAGATATAAAGTTAAAGCAGTATGATGTATTGTGGATTGTGTGTACAGAGTAGTATTAATTTGTTTTGAACAAGGGTTCTATGGGAAACCCAGTTAAGCTGTTCGTCTTTAGCAATTGTGTGATTTGCACACATTATTGCTGACTGTTTGAGAAGGACCAAACATTTTGTGTGGTATTAGAATATGTGGATTTATGGAAAATATAATGTAAATCTGTTAAAGGAGCTCTATTTTACTGCAATGTGAAATTAAAATGTTAAGGATTTTTTTCTTCAACATGGGCCTGCATGTGTAATGTCCCATGCTCCTGTTAAAAGTAGGTCAATAAGGGGCTGGGTCTCAGCTAAAATAGCCTGGCACACCGTCTGCCCAGCATTCTTAAAGAGACAGCGCTCTGTCTCCAGGGTTACAGGAGCCCACAGTTAATAAAAGCTCCGGTGTGAAGCGTTCCTTAACTCAAGCATTCCATCGACTTCTGATTAGCTTTTAAAATGTAGCTGTTAATAAACTAATTAACTTTTAAAATGAAAGTCTGAACGCAAACGTCAGTTGAGTGTAGTTTAGTAATTGTTGACAACCCTTTCTCAACCGCTCTTGGGCATGAAAGGAATAATGGTAATGTGACTAGATTTTTTGTGTCTTTGTCAGCGATAATTTCATATTTGTTGACTAGCCATAACATGGAAGAACTATTTGTGCTTATTTGAATTTTTATTTTTATTTTTTTACGGTGATTCCAATTATTCTTCAAATAGAGTGGTTAATAGCAGTATTGGTCACAAAAAAAAACATAATTTATTTTATGACTAATGCTCTGCTTTGTGCCATAATTTTCACAATTAATTTAGGACTCAAGGTCTAGTGATACTGCAGTATGTGTGTATGCTAGGATGACCTTTAACCAGTGGGTTGGACATCAGTCATCCTATTTATCCTGGCTTGGCTTGTGTGATTGGATACTTGTAGGTGGTGTATTTTTGCATATTTCTGGCTCATCATGTTGTGTGATTTTCATTGGGCTCATTCTTTATTTGTATTTATGTCATCTGTCAATCTGAATCACTCCAATGTTCATGCTATGGATTTATGTTCTCCAATGACCGAATACAAATGTATTTACAATGTATTTATTTCAACTTTGCTCATTTATTTTTAATGAATAAAGTTATACAGCAAAGTTTTCAATTCAATTCAAGATTATTTGTATAGCGCTTTTCACGAAACAATCCTTGCAAATCAGCTTTACAGGAAATTTGGATTCTACAATAGATTTATTTATTGCAGAAACGTAATATATTTAACTTATGGCAAAATTTGGTTAATTCTGTATATTTTCAGAGGGGTTAGCATCATCGCTTCTCAGATGTTTGGTCATCTCGGATCATTAAAGTGTAGTTACCACAGGATGTTAATTCCGTGGCAGAGACAGAGACACAAATAGAGATATAATTAGCGTAGCTGTTGTTCTATCCAAGCAAAAATTATTTGTTCAACCCAAGCTAAAGCATAATAATGTGCATTTGATCAGATATAACTGCAGTACAAGATTATGAGATGCATTATATGAATGCTTGGCTAAAGAGATGTGTCTTTAATCTAGATTTAAACAGAGAGAGTGTGTGTCTGAACCCCGAACATTATCAGGAAGGCTATTCCAGAGTTCGGGAGCCAAATATGAAAAAGTTCTTCCTACTTTAGTGGATTTTGCTATCCTAGGTACTACCAAAAGTCCAGAGTTTTGCGACTTTAGGGAGCGGGTTGGATTGTAGCGTGATAGAAGATTAGTTAGGTACGCAGGAGCTAAACTATTTAGGGTCTTATAGGTAAGTAATAATATTTTGTAACTGATACGAAACTTAATAGGTAGCCAGTGCAGAGACTGTAAAATTGGAGTAAAATTATCATATTTTCTTGACCTAGTAGTAAGGACTCTAGCCGCAGCATTTTGTACTATCTGTAGCTTGTTTATTGAAGATGCAGGACAACCACCTAGCAGTGCATTACAATAGTCTAGAGGTCATGAATTCATGAACTAGCTTTTCTGCATCAAAAACACTTAACACGTTCCGTAGCTTGGCAATGTTTCTAAGATGGAAGAATGCTATTTCTGTAACATGGGAAATATGTTTTTAAAATCTAAGTTGCTGTCTAATACAACACCCAGATTTTTGACTGTAGAAGAAGGAACAGGACATCCGTCTAGTTGCAAACTGTGATCCAAGAGATTCTGTGTTTTTTGGTCCAATAAGTAATATCTCTGTCTTATCTGAATTTAATAGGAGAAAATTATTGGCTTTTACATTTTTTTAAACACTCCGTTAGCTTAGATAGTTTAGAAGTTTCATCTGGTCTTGTTGAGATATATAGTTGAGTATCATCAGCATAACAATGGAAATTAATCCCATATTTTCTAATAATATTACCAAGGGGCAACATGTATACTGAAAATAGCAGAGGACCTAGGACAGATCCTTGTGGTACTCCATACTTTACTGGTGATAATTGAGATGACTCCCCGTTTAAATAAACAAAGTAGTAGCGATTGGACAGGTAGGATCTAAACCATCTTAAAGCCTGCCCTTGAATACCTGTATAGTTTTGTAATCAATCTATGAGTATGTCATGATCTATAGTGTTGGACGCAGCCCTAAGATCAAGTAAAACTAGCAATGAGATGCAGCCTTGGTCTAACGCAAGAAGTAATTTGCCATTTTATCAAGTGCAGTTTCTGTGCTTTGGTGGGGCCTAAAACCTGACTGAAATTCTTCATAGTTATATTTTTTTGCAAGGAGCAGCACAATTGAGCAGACAACTTTTTCAAATATTTTAGACATAAACGGAAGATTTGAAATGGGTCTGTAATTTGCCAGTTCACAAGGATCTAGTTTTGGTTTCTTAATAAGAGGCTTAATAACCGCCAGCTTGAATGGTTTTGGGACGTGACCTAAAAATAACGATGAGTTCAGAGTATTTTTATTTGTTATTTTTGTAAAGAAAAAAGGTCCCCTTGTCATTTTGGGATTATTGCCACATCTTGACTAGAATGTGAGCATGAAGGATTGCTTAAAGAAAGAAAATAAGAAAAATGTGAATTGAAATGAAGAACTGCACGGAACACAGCGAGAGCTGCCTTCATTTCACCTCTGTCTCTTTAAAAGACCAAACTAATTATTGTTCATTTGCTAAATATTTGTTATAATTTCTGCTGTTATAAGTGATGTTTTGTGCATATTACTTTCACATCAGCTGTTTGTTTTTACAAAAGAAGAACCAAGATAATGAATGTATTTGTGTATCTTCTATTAGCTGTATTTTCATTATAGTCATTTAACTGCTATACATTTTTTTTACAAAGCTCACCAAGGCATTCATTTGTTTGATCAAAAATACTGTAAAAACAGCAATATATTAAAATAATATATTTGAACATGGCAAAGCTGATTTTTAGTAGCTTCAGTCTTCAGTGTCTCATGATCTTACAAAAGTCTTTCTAATATGTGCTGGTTTGGTGCTCAAGAAAAGTCATTATATGTCATTAATCATTGCTGAATAAAAGGATTATAACTATAAAAATCTTATTATATTCAAAAGTACTTACAATATTAATTATAATCCTACACATTTTGCCTACTCTAATAGAGAAGCACACAAATTCAGATATAGAGCATGTCTCGTAAAACATACTGATTTAAAGCATGACCAAGCAAACTAATATTTTACCACATAAAAATATTAATAAATCATGAAAAAGCTAAAATATATATTGAAAATAATAAATGGTGTTTTTGTTCCACACATGTCTAGTCTATTTGTTTTGCTGTAATGAGCCCTGGTGAGATCAGTGCATCATCTGCAGCTGCTGTGGTCTAATGGTGCTACTAAAAACAACAAGTGTGACCCTGTAAAGACAAAAAAAAAGACAAAAGTGTAGCGCGGTTCGACCAAAGCAGTTTGACACATAATATCACAGACCCCATTTGTCCTTACCTGAGATAAAATCAAGTGAAATAAACACTCCTGAAATCTCAAGAGTGATCTGACTGAGATTGTCCTAAGGTCACTAATGTATCAGGTTCTCATATCAGGAAACTAGGTGGGTAATAATATAACTTGTCAACATGCAAGATATTTATGAAAGATTGACAGATATATCTGAGGGCATGGCTGCTGTCCAGTGTGGATGGATGAGCTGAGAGTCAAGGGTGAATTTACCCCAGTAATCATGGTGGCAGTGAAGATCAGTGGGGTTGGGAAGGTGATAAGTTGTGTTAACAGGTGTTTTCTGCATGCCTTGGCTAGGCTGACTTATTATAAAAGGTCCATTGACAGGTATCAATCAGTGGAAACCTTTGTGAAGGTTCTAGATGTATGCATGCACACAATAGTGAATGAGATAATCTTTCCTGTCCAGGTTTAATGCAAGGCTACAAAACAACGGAGCATGCAGTAAACTGATTTAGCCTTCATAAAAACATGAAGGAAATTACCGCTATTTCCCAAAGTGCCCAAGGCTGCAAGCTCAATGCATAATGCAATAATGGACAATCACACTATGAGGTAAAGTACAGAGAGCCCAAAAAGTATTTTATAGCAATTTTGACATAATTTTTAGTATTTACATTGACACACACATATTTATATAGATGTATGTATATAATTTTCTGTTTTTCGTGGATGTACTGTGAAGTCAGTTCAGTTCACGTTATGCTTGAAGAAAACCTCTTAAGTTTTAGGACAATTGTATTTTTTTCATGTCTTTAAATTATTTAGAGCATTTATAATAATAATAATAATAACACAAATATATTTAAATAATAAATGATGGGACATCGGGACTCAATTTCTTACAAAAAAAACATGAATGAACATGCATAGGCAAAAACAATATTTTTTTTTAAATCACCAATACATTTTTAGTTTAAGATTTATTTTTACCAAACTTTGTATAAAGATGATTCTCAACTATGTTATAACAGAGTGATTTGATATACCTTTTTTCTTTCTGCAAAATGTGTGTAAAATGTTTTTTTCATTATATAAAATGTATTTATAAACTAAATCTAATTTGCATATTAAGACATTTTCGTAATAATATATAATATTTCATGGAATATTGAAATATAATATATTTCGCTATTAGTTTTTATGTCTCCCAAAATCCATAATAAACATGCTTTTAGGTTTCATGTATGAAATATATGTCCTGTTTCGTAACAGAAAATCATATTTTGATTTGAAACCCCATAACATTTTCCTGAGATGTTGATTTATGACACACAGTTAAAATATTAGACAGATTTAAATGATAATTACAAAATATTATATTTCCATAAAAGTGTCACTAAATAAATGTCAGACATTTTTGAAGACCAATCAGAGGGAGTGGTCATGGTGAAACATCCAATCATTTGGTATCTCTGAAAAGCCCTGAATATGCTCTGTACAGGACATTCAGACTTAAAACTGTGGCATGTATAGTCTCAGAGAAATTCACTAAAATATAATGTCCTCATATGAGGTCCTTAAGAGATTAATGCAATAGCATGCCTTTTAAAATGTTACAAATGTTAAATTAGTTTGCTGCAACTGAATGTGCAATATAACTTGTACAGGTCAGACCCACTAAAGTACGAATTTGTTAGACATTAAATGGAGAGCTTAAATCTCTTTTAAATGGAACAGCTTAAAATGCATATATTGATTTTACATGATAACAGAGCATCGATCAAACCCCTAATCCTCTGACATCTTTATCTTTTACCTTTAATAAAAAAATACAATATCTTCAAGTTTCACTGCCATTTTATTTTAAGGTATAATCATTACATTATAGTTGTAATAATCAATACTAGATATTCCTGCTTGTGGTTAATTTACAGCTTCTGCTCGATGCTGTGAAGTATTGCTGACATCCCTGCTTTAAATATCTACAATGCTATTTGGTGTGGTGCAATAAAAATTCTGGCTGCAGTGCTAGAGGGCTTGTTAGACATCCCAAAATGCAGTGCAGTGTGCCCTGGTTCTGTCTGTGACACACAAAGCACAAAGAAAGAGAGAGTCAGGTTCAGCACATACTGTGTGATTCACACCACTGAGAGATATAAGCTTTTAAAGGAGGTTCACCCAAAAATGACAATTCTGTCATCATTTAATCACCTTCATATTGTTCCAGGGAACATAACAGACGATATGTTGATGAGTTGAAGCAGCTCTTTTCCATACAATGAGTGAATGGAGACTAAGTATATATTTACCACTTGATATTATGGAAAAGAGTGGCTTAGGCATTCGGATAACCTTTGTATTCAACTTAGGAAAGAGATTTGCAACAACATGAGAGTGCATAAATGATGACAGAATTTTCATTTTAGGCTGAACTCTCTCTTTAAGAACAGATACTATGGTCAACACATTATTTGAAAAGAGTGCCCTATCAGTTTTTAAAAGCAGCTGCCATGGCTTTAAACCCAAGCCATTGTTTATTTAAATAGAGAAGACTTGCTAGCTTCATGTGTTTATTGTGGCTTTACTATATCTCTTTGCTCAAGGGTAGCTTTAAAGGTACTTTCTCCTGCATATATGTAATTTATTCTGAAATATAATTCATTCATCTTAGTCAGAATAGTCCTCTTTAAGTCTGGTTTGGACTTCTGACCCTAAAGTCCACTACCATTACATTTATTAAAGTTACATATATTAGTATTATCATTACATCCGATTAGAGTGCAAAATATGCTTATAATAGAAACATGACCTAGAGTGACTGATAATTTGTGCTAAATAAGTGCATCAAGTCACCCCATGGTTCTTGGTCAAGCGAGATAAGAAAATTATTTGAAACTGTCATGTGAATTCCTTCCCCTGGTTCTAAAGTGTTGACCTTTATATATAATAAACTATAGACCTGTTGATTATGTCAAACATGTTACTCTTTAGGCGATCACCCAGTCCTGTTTGAGTCTAAGTTTAGCGTGAACTTAGACAACCTCTCTCTGGTACATGCCAATCCCCATGAATTCCAGTCTCATGTGGTGCTATGGCTGTATGTAAACACGTGCGAGGCCTCATGTTGGAAACCTAGATATTGCACATTGTGGTCTTTCTATATAGGGCCTATCCCATTTTTCCACCAGCATGTATATCTGTTGCGGTACTGTATGTGCATATATGATGTGTATGATTGATTGTTAAATGGATTGTGTGGATACTTATAAAACAGATATATCTTAATGACTTTAATAATTTCTGTGTACTAAAACAGCCATGCCTATAATACTCTCTTCCCTACTCTTGTCAAAAAAGAACACTAGCGTACTTAAAAAATAGTACTTACTTGTCATTATACTTATTGTACAATGTAAATACTTAATTACTTTTGGACCATTTAAGTGGGACTTAAGTTCATTGTTATATGTAATTTCATAATTATTTATATTTTCTTTGAAATATGGTTAAAGCGTAATCCCAAACGTACAGACAAGCATTTGTGGTAAACTAAAATACACTTTATTATTGTAATTTCTGTTGACACATGTAGAATACATGATATATTTAAATGTTTGTTGTAATTACACATTTGTAATAATATTAGCAATACTATTAGAATATTTATATATATTAACTTTAAATATAAAAAAATCACTCAAATAACTCTCTACAGTGCCAAATAACTCTCTACAGTTCAAATTGTCATTAAATATAATACATGTGTTTTAGTATATTAGTCAAAAGCATGACAAAAGAGGTAACACTTTAGAATAGGGAACACTTATTAATTATTAACTACGACATTTCCCTCAAATTAATAGTTAGTAAGGTAGTTGTTAAGTTTAGGTATTGGGTAGGATTAAAGATGTAGAATAAGGTCATGTAGAATAAGGCATTAATAATAATGACTTATTTATTATTGCTTAATTATTACTAATACATGGCTAATATTCTATTAATATGCATGCTAATTAGCAACCAGTTAAGAGACCCTAAAATAAAGTGTTACCACAAAAGATTATTAAAACAGATTTAAAATGTACTTTGAAGTAAAACCTTTAACTTAATTTGAAATTGAAAAAGTTAAGGAAAATTGTCATGAAAGTGTATTCTTTTTAAGTACACTTAAGTGGTCTTTTATTTCATTTATATCATATTATGTGCAAGTACAGTTGTTTTTACATAGTTTTTACATAGTTAGGAAGTACACTACATGTGCACATTCAGTAAAATTTCGCAAACTTCTTTTTCACAAGGTTCACGTTAGAGGAGCACGTGCTTCGAAAGCATCAGCCATGGTTCCACACAATAATAGATGCATTTGAAAAGAAATGCATGCATGAATTGTGAATCGCATTCCTTCAAAGCAGTCCTCACAAAACATCTTTGTCATTTGCCTGTGGCAAGGTGGAGACTTTGAACACATTTCCTGTGAGATAATATGACATTTGTCCAAAAGCTTGACATGGTAAAATCAACAGGACTGAAAAATGCAAACAGCTGAAAGTTTATAAATGCATTATTGTTACTCAGTTACTTGTTCAGTGATTGTAACATTTCTAGTGTATATCAAATATAGTAAACTTAGGGTTGAGGTTTTGAGAGGTTAGTGTCAAGTTAAAGCACATTCAGATATTAAGACTCATTCAGACATTAAAACCTTGGAACAGAGCCATTTGATCAGTTTGCGTTCTTATCGTGTGTCTCATGCTTTAGAAACGATGACTCCCAAAGCATAGCTCTCACGGTATGATAATAACCTGAAAACTAGGTTAATACTGCATGTTAAATTATGATTATACTGAGGCAGAGGGACATTGCCTCTATCTATTAATTAAGAATAAACCTCACTCAGTGATTATTTCACTTTTTCTAGTTCTATAAAACATTTTAATCTTATGTACCGAGTCTTGTAAACAAACCGATTTGTCAGGAGGAATCTTGTGTTGTCATCCCTCATTCATCAGCTCTTTTGAGCTCAGTGCTACAGTCAGAATCAATCATGTACTGGTGCTTGATGAAGCAGCACATTTTAGCCGTGCCAGTGCCGCAGGCTGTCTCCAAACCAAACCCTCCCAAAAATAGGGTGCTTTGTGACTCCTTATATACAACCCGGGACGTTATACTCAGAGTTGTTTGCATCCTTAGCTCCAAAATTATGTGATTCTGTGGCACCACTTTTTATGCCTAAATAAATTTTTGTAATCTGAGTAATAAATATAAATAAAACTGAAATACAAATAATTGTAATTGTGCAAATGCATTATTAAAGTTGTAATTTATTAAGTTTATTAGTTTTGGCCAACTCCGCATCAAACTGTGTTGTATGTACAAGTACAAGTACAAGTCCGAGTTCAAAGTTATATATAAATTATTTTAACAAGTCATAATCTCTTAATTACAATAGATCTGTCATGAACGCACCTTTAGGTACTGTATAAACTGCCCAACATAGCCAAATAACCAATGACATGAGTTTGGGGGTAGAATTTGTCGTACCAATGGGAGAGTTCAGGAAATATTTTCAGTCTTTTCCCCTTTAAAATTATGCAAATCATGAATTAAGTTTATGAAAAATGACACTCTTAATTTCGGGATGTGCCTGATGGGTGAAAAAGTGTGTTCACAAATTAGTATGTTGTTTTTATCTGACTAGTAAGCCAATTCTCCAATAACAGCTATGATGTTTTTTTTTCTACCCACTTAAATGATAAAGGTACTTGCAGTGTCCAATCTATACAGACTGTGTCTGTTCCCCGAATAGTGAGTTCAAAATATAAATTTAATGCAGGATCTAGAACAAATCTGATCGTGATTAAACCAGAAAAATGCAAAATAAATGAACAAAAACTATTTTTAAAACTTGGGCTCCTAAATATCCGATCACTCACACCGAAAGCAGTTATCGTAAATGAAATAATCACAGATAATAGTTTTGATGTACTCTGTCTGACTGAAACCTGGCTTAAAACAAATGATTATTTTGGTCTAAATGAATCTACTCCACCAAGCTACTGTTATAAGCACGAGCCTCGTCAGACTGGTCGTGGCGGCGGTGTCGCAACAATATATAGTGATATTCTCAATGTTACTCAGAAAACAGGATACAGGTTTGACTCATTCGAAATACTTATGCTCAATGTTAAACTGTCAGATAAGCAAAATAAATCTGTCCTATCCCTTGCTCTGGCTACTGTGTACAGACCGCCAGGGCCATATACAGATTTTCTAAAAGAATTTGCAGATTTCCTCTCAGACCTATTGGTTAATGTGGATAAAGCACTAATTGTTGGAGATTTTAACATTCACGTTGATAATACAAATGATGCGTTAGGACTTGCGTTTACTGACCTAATAAACTCTTTTGGTGTCAAGCAAAATGTCACCGGGCCGACACATCGTTTTAATCATACGCTAGATTTAATAATATCGCATGGAATTGATCTAACTGATATAGATATCATACCTCAACGTGATGATGTTACTGACCATTTCCTTGTATCGTGCATGCTGCATATTACTGATATTAACTATATGGCTCCGCGTTATCATCCAGGCAGAATTATTATTCCAGCCACTAAAGACAGATTCACAAATAACCTGCCTGATTTATCTCAACTGCTCTGTGTACCCATAAATACAGATGAACTAGACACAATTACTAGCAACATGGTAACTATCTTCTCTAATACGTTAGAAACTGTTGCCCCCATCAAATAAAAAAAGGTCAGAGAAAAAGTGTGGCGCCATGGTACAGCAGTTATACCCATTCTCTCAAGAAAGAAACTTGTATTCTTGAGCGCAAATGGAGAAAAACTAACTTGGAAGTCTTTAGAATTGCGTGGAAAAACAGTATGTCCAGCTATAGACAGGCTCTAAAAACTGCAAGAACTGAGTATATCCGCAAACTCATAGATAATCACCAAAACAATCCAAGGTTTTTATTTAGCACAGTGGCTAGATTAACAAATAAACCGATGTCACCCGATCTAAATATTCCCTCACAGTTTAATAGTAATGACTTTATGAATTTCTTTACTGATAAAATAGATAATATCAGAAATACAATAACAAATGTAGATCCTACAGCGTCTAGTACTTCAGCTTCATTCATCGCACCCAAAGAAATACTGCAGTGCTTTACAACGATAGGACAGGATGAGCTAAATAAACTTATAACTGCATCTAAACCAACAACATGTTTATTAGATCCTGTACCCACTAAACTATTGAAAGAGTTATTACCTGTAGCAGAAGAACCGCTTCTCAATATTATTAACTCCTCGTTATCTTTAGGTCACGTCCCAAAACCATTCAAGCTGGCAGTTATTAAGCCTCTTATTAAGAAACCAAAATTAGATCCTTGTGAACTGGCAAATTACAGGCCCATTTCAAATCTTCCGTTTATGTAAAAAATATTAGAAAAAGTAGTGTCTGCTCAACTGTGCTCCTTTTTGCTAAAAAATTATATCTATGAAGAATTTCAGTCAGGTTTCAGGCCCCGTCATAGCACAGAAACTGCACTTGTTAAAATTACAAATGACTTGCTTCTTGCGTCAGACCAAGGCTGCATCTCGTTGCTAGTTTTACTTGATCTTAGTGCTGCGTTCGACACTATAGATCATGACACACTGATAGATCGATTACAAAACTATACAGGTATTCAAGGGCAGGCTCTAAGATGGTTTAGATCCTACCTGTCCGATCGCTACCACTTTGTTTATTTAAACGGGGAGTCATCTCAATTATCACCAGTAAAGTATGGAGTACCACAAGAATCTGTCCTAGGTCCTCTATTATTTCCATTATATATGTTACCCCTTGGTAATATTAAATACGGGATTAGTTTCCATTGTTATGCTGATGATACTCAACTATATATCTCAACAAAACCAGATGAAACTTCTAAACTATCTAAGCTAACAGAGTGTGTTAAAAATATAAAAGATTGGATGACCAGTAATTTTCTCCTAATAAATTCAGATAAGACCGAGAGATTACTTATTGGACCTAAAAACAGTACACAGAATCTCTTGGATTACAATTTGCTAGACGGATGTAATGTTACTTCCTCTACAGTTATAAATCTGGGTGTTATATTAGACAGCAACCTATCTTTTGAAAATCATATTTCCCATGTTACAAAAACAGCATTCTTCCATCTTAGAAACATTTCCAAGCTATGGAACATGTTAAGTGTTTCTGATGCAGAAAAGTTAGTTCATGCATTCATGACCTCTAGACTGAACTATTGTAATGCACTGCTAGGTGGTTGTCCTGCATCTTCAATAAACAAGCTACAGATCGTACAAAATGCTGCGGCTAGAGTCCTTACCAGGTCAAGAAAATATGATCATATTACTCCAATTTTACAGTCACTGCACTGGCTACCTATTAAGTTTCGTATCAGTTACAAAATATTATTACTTGCCTATAAGGCCCTAAATGATTTAGCTCCTGCGTACCTAACTAATCTTCTATCACGCTACAATCCAACCCGCTCCCTGAGGTCGCAAAACTCTGGACTCTTGGTAGTACCTAGGATAGCAAAGTCAACTAAAGGAGGTAGAACTTTTTCATATCTGGCTCCTAAACTCTGGAATAGCCGTCCTGATAACGTTCGGGGTTCAGACACACTCTCTCTGTTTAAATCTAGATTAAAGACGCATCTCTTTAGCCAAGCATTCATATAATTCATCTCACAATCTTGTACTTCAGCTATGTCTGATCAAATGCACATTATTATGCTTTAGCTTGGGTTATACTGATATTTTCATCCAGGGTTATTCCTGGATGGAACAACTGCTACGCTAATTGTCTTACTGTTTCTATGTTTCTGCCATGGGATTAACATCCCGTGGTAGCTAGGAATTACACAAGCTTCAGTCTGGATCCAACCCTTAAACGATCTGAGATGACTGAACACCTGAGAAGAGACGATGACAACCCCTCCGAGGACCTCAGAGGAAGCCAACCATCAGCGATTATACTGCCATAAATGGAGGATCAGCACAACCTCTACAGCCCTGACCGTCAGCGGAGTCTAGGACACATAGATGAGCCCCAGAGACAGATCTCCACTGAGGACCTCGTCACCTAGACAGCCATCGGGGAAAGACCCCTGGAAGCAGTGGACCACTTACACTCTGACTTTGCTGCAGTTGGAACAAACTACTGATTCGTCTGGCTGGAGGGGAACTGGCCCCCCGACTAAGCCTGGTTTCTCCCAAGGTTTTTTCTCCATTCTGTCACCGATGGAGTTTTCGTTCCTTGCCGCTGTCGCCTCTGGCTTGCTTAGTTGGGGACACTTCACTTGCAGCACAATCATTGACTTGATTGCACAGATATTATTTAAACTGAACTAAGCTGGACAATGCCATTACTAAATTCAATAATGAAATGCATTCAGCTGATAAATTGAGTGTTAAATCCTGTAATTTTACATTATTTACACAATTTGCCTATTTTGATATTGCTTTGTTACAATTTGTATTGTTAAAAGCGCTATATAAATAAAGGTGACTTGACTTGACTTTTTAATTTATTAATATTATCAGTAAATTACAGCAACAATGTGCCATTTTTATTAGCAAAATCCTGCACAGCTTTAAGTAAGAAACATTTACAGAACACTTAATACAATGCATGCATACTTAATCTTCATTCTGATGTTTGCAATGTAACATTCCTCATTTGTTTATATCTCAGAAGGCCTGGTATAGTGAGTGCTAGTCACTGGGCTAAAATATTTCGCCCTGGAAAAAAATATCCTGACCTTTTAGGTGGGCTTGACACCTCGGAACACACAGGACAAGCGTGATCAGGCAAATCATCCAGATGTCAAAACATGGTATGTGTCACATGTGATATGGGTCTGCATTTCAACACCATCCCTGTGCTATATGCAGGAGGTTGAAGAGAGTTTGCCTTGTGCCCAGTTCACAATAAGCAAGCTTTTATGTTGTTTTGGTCAAGTCCTGCTATATCATGCTAGCCCCTGGCTAGGTCATAGTGCCCTTGATCTGCTTGAGAAAACAAAAGGACATTGTAGAGCGCTCTTTGTGGAGTATGTTTTGAGACAGGTTTCAGTTATCACATGTTTTGGTCAGTTTACAAGCACTGTATGCCCTGCCATCATCAGGTGTTTTTCTTTGACATGGCTTTGTGTTGCCCTGTGTGTAAAATACTAGGGTGATGGAGATATTTTTTACCTTAAAGCAAGGATTTTGGAAGCCTCTGTGGAGCGTGAAACTAATAAGACAAGAATTCAGGAAAGACTTTTACTGCTGAACTTTTCAATTTCCGTCTCATCTCCAAAAGATTACGGTGGCGAACCTTTTTCAAGATCTTCAAATGTTTGTTTTCGTGAAGGAATGATGTGTTTTCTATTAAGGCCATGCTGTTATTGTTACAAACTCTGGTTGCATGCTGGAGTAACCTCAGTGTAAAGTAGAAAATAATATTACATTTAAACACAAGATTCCAGTATAAAAACGCCCAGAGCATTTCATTTTGTCGGATTGTCCAAGTCCAATTTCATGCAGGTTTCTCGAGATCTTTCAAAAGCAAGTATTGCAGGTTAGGTTTCAGGGATTTGTTCTTCTCATTGCTCTCTGATTGTACCGCCATAGTTTGGTTGCACAGTATTTTGTGGTATAAGATCAACCCTGAGGGGGTCTTGACTGCATATAAAGATATATGGAGCGCAGATGGTCAAAAAGTGCAGTGTCTTAGATTAATAGTTTCAAAAACTAAGTATCAAATTATATTACAAAAAATGCACTTGTGTGTGCATATAAAAATGCACACACAAGAGTATTAAGGTATTGGGTTTTGTTTTGTTTTCCAGTTAAATGTAAAATCACTTGAGGAACAATGTGAAACACAATTAAGAATATAAATCAGCCTGCCAATGTTCTTTATTTAATCAGTGATGATCCAGGGTTCAGAAAAGTTTAAATCAATTAAATCAACATTCACTGTCGGTATCTATTACTTGCATTTTAGAATTGCAAAAGGTGAATCTGCTCTTGTGAAATCAAGAGATCATCTGCTCTGCTGTGTAGAAAGAGATTAGACATAACACATGACAGTGGGCCGGGCCTCTAAAGTAGGACACATCCAGGGATTATTATGGCCAGTGTTTATCTCCCTAGTTTATCTCTCTTTATGCTCTGACCACAGACAAAACACTATATTACCATATATATGGTGTTTTGTCAACTTTTAATAGCTACCATATATTGAAAGTTGTTTTCAGACAATATACCTTTGAAGTAAATGTATTTTCCTCACACCACTGGCAAATAAATTTATATATTTTTTTAATTTAAGCATAATCCTTACTATATTTGTTACATTTATGCTTAAAACAAGAAGAAAAAAGCAAACGTGGCAAGAAAAATCAATTGTTCTTTACTCTACAGTAACCTTTCATGATTACAGATTAAGTTATTGTCCATACCACTTAATACTGATAAATGCTTCACTGCATTTGCTAAAACATCTAAACCAATTTTGGAAGTAAATATATTATTTTTAAAGCTCACTAGCATTTTGAGCGTTAGCACGTTAACTGTGTATTCTATTTGTTTGTTTGTTTATTTGTTTTCACATTTTCTTTGAGAAAGAATTCCAACTAATGTGCTGTATGTGTGAAATTATTGGTATGTGAATTTAGAAATGTCTGACTCGCTGTGAAATCAGCAGCACTGTATTCCAGCAGACATGTCTGTTCATGCCTGTCATCTCTGTAGAATTCAAGCACATTAATAGTTATGGCATATGCCACTGTGGTCAGCACCTCCCTTTCTTCACTCTAATCATCATTACATAACTACAAAATGTATTAAAGTTCTCTCTATTTTTAAAGTTTTCTCTATTTTTTCAGATTTATGGCTAAATACATCAATGTTTTAGAGCACGCGCTGACCATAACAATTCTGAAATGTGTGATTATGCATTTGGCAGTCATGCTGTAATGTTTGAACTAGAAATACTTATAATAAAGTACAAAAGTTGGTAAATAAATGTTACATTGTCCTTGTTACACATGAAACAAAATTATGCATGCTATATGTTTTTTTTTCATCTTCTATTGATTAATTTTAATCTTAACTTGTGCAGTGTATATTATTAGATAACGGAGGTAATAGTCTTCACACACAAAACAAATTTTGCTTTTGGATGTGTCACATTTCAGCCTCCACTATTGGGTAAACCTATTGAAAATGTTTCAACATTTGTACCAACTGAGCTCCATAGAAGATACAACCAAATCTAGGACATACGTGTCACTTCCCAACCTCTAATTGTTTTGATATATAAATATATAAAAAAAGTCTTGAATTCATTGAAAATATTTCTGTTTGTTTAAATAACATACTTTAGTATATTGTGAAAGATTTTGGACTTTTAGTTCAGTTGCCGGCATGTCACTAGAGATATGAGCTTAGGAACTAAAAATAGATATGATCTACAGGGAGCAATGGTTTCCAGCTCTCCCTATGGAAACACTTACTCAGCAGGCCAATCAGTGATACACATATGCATGGGATTTCAAGTGCTGAGTAAAACTGGGCTTGTAAGCCTGATCTTGACCCTTGAAGTCATACAGGGCAGTGGAAAATTCTGGAGTGCTTCCAAAAGGTTATATGTTACCTAATGTTGACGAAGTTCAGTGCAACACTTAAGACTAGAATATGCAATATTACTCAAGATTCAACCAATAAATGCCTATTTCGCCTATTGCATATTTGTTGCTAAATGTACCCATTTCCTCTCATTAATGGATTTTACTAGTAACCATAGAGGGAAAAAAATATCAAATTACCAAAATAATTTAGTTTCACTGCTTTTGCAATTATGCTTCAGTGCTTTTGCTTACTAAATGTTTGTGTTGCCTTGAGAAACTTGTTTGCTTGCAAAACTTTAGCTTTCTCTCGCAAAAGCTTTGCATTTGCCAAATAATTGTCTTCACTCTCAAAAGCATTCATCTAATTTTTATCCATCTCATATTATTTCCATCACCAGTTTTGCATCATTATTTTTTTTTGCACAAAATGTTTGTTTGTCTAAACTTTTAGAGTGAACGCAGAAGTGATGAAATCTCATTTATTCAATCTCATTTCATATTATTCTCAGTCACCATGTAACATTAGCATTTCTGTAGCCTAATGAACTCACCAAAAGTAGACACATATCTATTGTGCATTGCTGATGCCCCCCCCCCCCACCCCCCCCAAAAAAGAATACTGTCTGTAATGATCATTTATATGCATTCAGTGAAGAAAAATAGACTTGTTAACTTCAAAATTATTTGTGGTAGACAGCATGATGAAAAGCAGGAATTTTAATCAGCCACTTGTGTGCCAGTGTGTCTTGTTTAATTAGAGAGTCACAAAGCTGTTGGTTTAGCAGGTATACCAAAAGCTTGCAACATTAAGTTTAAGAGAGACTGTGAAAAAGGTTGACACTTTAGTTGGTTTGAATCCAGACACCTATTAGCACATGTTAATGTACCTTAACATACATTATTTGAATTGTCATTGTACATATAAACCAAACATGCGTGGTAATAAAGAGGCTCAGCTACAAATATGTGCTTATGTAATCTCACTATCACTTAACCGTCTGACTGATCTATAGTGCTCTGCAAAATTGCCAGGGACCAAAAGACCATAATAAGGTATCAACAAAGACTAGAATGATATGACTAGTGGATATAATGTGAAAGGCGAATCAGAATGTGATCCATACTAAGCCATATAGTTACTGCACCGTCAATCATCTGATTAGTGCCTTTTGTGTAAAAGTCATTACAAACAATATGGCGGCTGCAGTGAATTTTTTTAAACAACTTGTGACCATGCAATTGTGATCCCAGTAAAGTTAATTTATTTAGCAGTTGCTTTTATCCAAAGCAAATTACAGCATACTTGTGTATTATGAGGATAATCCTGCTCAATGGTTCATGTCGCGGTACTTATGGGAATTGAACTGTAACTTTCTGGTTATTAGCCCTGTGCTTTAACCACCACATCACAATACCTTATTAAAATGTTAACAATCTATATTCCCTATTTGTGTACATTATTAGAGAATTATTATTGTTCCATCTTTTGACAAATGTTTAATGATTTTGCATCAGATGCAGCTGCTCTAGTTTAATGGCTGGAGACCGGTTTGCACTGATGTTTCTAATGGAAGAAGCCTGTAATGCAGCACAGCGCCAGCCCTTTTTCCACATAGACTGCCTCTCTCTAATGTTCTTTTCCTTGTGACACACAATTTGAATTACTGCATCACCTTCATTAGCTACTCTGAACACAATACTATGATTGTGGAATAATGCTTTGCTGCTTATTTGCAATTTGATTCAATCCAGTTTTAGAATCATAACCCTTTAGGATTGAGACTTCACATCATATTGAAGTACAATATGATTATAAAGCTCTGCACCTTTTTTGGATTCCAAGAATGATAATAGAATTAACAAGTATACTTATCAGAGTGCATATACATCCTGACATCACATACTTTACTGATATATTTGCTAGAGGTGATGCATGTGGAAGATTTTGCGCATTTCCAATTTAAAGTATTTGTAATGCATTTTTTATTATCAATTATATTTTCTGGATTGCAATTTGGATTAAATGTTGAAACAGTATCTTATTATTTATTTTATCTCTCTTTTGCATTAATGACAGCAGCACCCAAGCTGCGCTCCACAAGTTTGTGTAAAACCTGATGATTATTTTCTCCAGCATGACTTGAGAATGATCCAGAAAGCTTCAGTGGAAGAACATCTGACTGTCTGTACGAAGAGTCACATAATCAATATCACAAATTCACTTATTTGATAAGTTAGCAAGAAATGTCTATTTGGTATATCATCATGCAGGATGAGGACAAACGCAAACTGAGGGACTGAACACTAATAGCAAAACTGAACGTGACATTCGGCTTAACATACAGAATGTTCTGACCAAATTTTCCCACAAAAACACATCACTAACTTATAAAACATCTGGTAAATGATTGTCATTTGGAGGCTAAAAAAATGTGTTTATTTCCAGCTGTAGCTATGGGAGTAAATATTTGTCAGCAATCTTAACAGCACTCATTCAATTATTAGAAATACGCTCTTCGTTCATTTAAACATTTATGCTTGTTGGTCGTCTGCACACTAGACACATTTTTATCTCTTAACAGGTATTTATTCTTCTCATTCAGGAATGATAGACTCTAAAAGGTCATAAACATGTAGATACACTCCAAATCAAAACATTCATTTTCATTAATTAGTATATAACAGAAGCCTGGTGTCATCTCATGGTGCACTCTGATATTGAAGTCATGTTATTAATGAGAAGCAGTTGAAGTAAAACATGATATATATTCATAATAAAACACAAGTCCACTCATCATAGAAACATTAGGTTTTATTTCTAACAGGAACACAGGGTATAGTACGAGATTATTTCAAACAAACATCTTTCTTTGCAGTAGAAAAATATGTAGCTATACACTGTGGCTTGTGTAGGCCCCCTTTTTACATTTAACCTACGTGATCCCTCTCCGCAATTACAGCAGCACACGGTTCATCACAGTCCATAATCACCTTTGTTCAAGGCCTCAACCTGTTTTTCTATTGTAGCGGAAGAGGAAAAACAACAATAACAATCTCATTCAATATTATCACTCTCCTTTGCCACTCTTCCTGACTTACTACGACCTTCATAATTTTACTTGATCTTCTATCCTCCAAATAACACTGGAGAGTTTCCACACACCATGGGTCATAAATCACAATGCAGCACACACAGCCACGCACAATACCATAGCAGCAAAAATGTTGTAGGAAACAAATTGTTGTAGGAAAGTGCAGCCTTAAAAAAGTAGAACAGACGTAGGAAAAATCGGAAGTGCAACAGCAGGGATTTAGCACTTAATGGGCATTATTTTCTCTCATGGACTCTCTTATAATGCGTCACACTTAGAGCATTCACTAGAAAGTGACAGATAAACTGGGACTATCAAATGAGATGCACAAACTTCAATATGAAGCAATCTCATATTGTACCAGATTATTCCATAATCTGAAAATTACACACATTTATGCACTGCTGTTAAACGGACAATTAACTCAAAATCTAAAATTCTGTCATCTTTTAATCACCCTCATGTGGTACCTGATTTTTTTTTCTGAAGAACATAATTTGAAGAATTGTTTTATCCATACATTGAAAGTCAGTGGGGTCCATAACAACATTTACTTTCATTACACCCCCCCCCCCACAAAAACACTGATACATTGTATTCAAAATATTCTATTGTGTTCAAATAAAGGAAATGCACATGTTTGGAGGTTAAATAAATGACAGAACTTCAATTTTGGGTTGAACTATCCCTTTAAAGATGACAAATTATTAACGTCCAGTCACATTTCAAAAGCAGGATTCCCAAAATTCAGTGACTTTAGATTAATACCTTCTAGGTAACAAAATAGTATTTTGTAGAATCTATTTCAGAGCAAATTATAGTTGTTCAATTCATACAAGGACATTTGGAAAGATATCCTAAACAATACCATTGTATAACAGTTAATCACAGAATAACACATAGGAAAGTGTCTATGTTATGAAAATGATTGGTTTACCCCATGTCAGATCTACAAAATATTGTACGTAGTGTGCTAGAAAATTAGAAAATTACATAAACCAACATTTTTCATTCTGAGTAACTGCCATATGGTTAACATGGTTAGTCTCAAAGTTGCATAGAGCCCAAACTTCTAATTTTAAACTAAATGTGTATCTCAGAATCATACACCAACATTGCATTAATTTGGACAACATGAAAGATGGCCACACATGGCCAAAAGGGTTTTCTTTTGAGGATATCATTGCTAATTTCTACTCTTCAGACTTTTCAAAAGTCAATTCTAAAACCATTTGCATTTGTCCTTGTTACAACATGTACTTCAAGTTCATCGGGGGTACTGTCACCAGTAGGGGGTGTTGTTTTCAATATGACCCCAACTCTGCCACTCGGGAAAAAATCCACTAGATGTTCTCGGGCTCCCAAATTGATCAAATTCCATCTCTGGCCGTTTGCCTTGATTCTTGAAATCTGTTGCCGTCTTTTGGGTTACACTGGTCTGGCTGGGGTCGTTCTCTGCATGTACCAGCTTGTAATTTTTCCCATCGCTATTGTCCCAGTATGTGGTTTCATGAGTTCTGTAGGATATGCAAAACTCCACCTGCTCATGTGGGGGGACAAAACTTGGAAGATCGATGGAAAACGAGAAAGTGTCAACGTCCTCGCAACCATAAACATTATTCATGTATGTACAAGGAATATCAGTGTAGCTTTTCCAGGAATCAAATGTTATTCGCACATGGACCATTTTCTCAAAGCTTCCGTTGCTCACTTTGACTGTGCCAGTGAGCGATCTCTCTTGAATTATACAGTTTTCCAAGCATACCAGGCTCTTCTTAATACGGTTCCGGAAATCCAAATAGTCTGCAGCAGGCTGAGGGAAATCCAAAATAAAATTCTTCTCCTTCTCTGCTTTCAGGCCCACAATGGCGTCCTCCAAGTCTGATAATTCGAACTGCAGGTCTAACATGGGGTCTTCCTCGAATTCCTTAAATACATGGACTGCTGTTAGAGACATGCCTTTGGAGTCAGCAAAAACCACTTTCTTTTTGTTTTTGGTCTCGGGACTCTTCCATCCTATGTTATCAGTGTCCACGTCTGTCTTGGTGCTGATGCAGGATCTCAGAGGTTTGTACTGGTTGACTAGGCTCCTGGATTTGCAGTTCTCATATGAACTAAGGAAACTGCGAAGAGGCGGTGAATGTGCCAGACAAATTCTCATTGCCACATCCACAGGCATAATTGGACTTGGCATTGGCCTGGGGTTCAGTATCTGCAGAACCCTGTCATGAAGACAATAATGAAGAACACTACAGTGACCAATTAAGCAGGAGATGTGAAAGACTTTCCTCAGAATTTAGAGATTAAAGTGATTAACAAAATTATAGCTGCAGCTAGTTTGAGCTATTTTACAATCCAACTATAGCGCACTAGCTGATGGTTTAGGCTTTTCAAATTAGAATAATTATCTGTTTTTATAAGGAATATTCATACTTCCATATTATATTTATTATTCAATATAATATTTGTACTTTAATACATTACAAAATTAAGGCCTGGGATAAATCCAAAAGTAACACATTATAAAATATAAATTTATAAAATATATATTCCAGTCTTTTTAGCACTAATACTCATCTTATTAGATACTACTGTGCATTTGAATTGTTACTAATATTTTTTTGTATAACTCATTTTAAAATGTTACCTATAAAGTAGGCAGCCTGTATATACAATGACTGGCTAGTCATTACATATATACAGTATGACAAGTAAAAAATCTATTGTAACTAGTGAGATAAGCAATATTACTAATAACAGCATAGCAGTGTCTCAAAAATAGAAAGTATTTTCTAATACAAAAATAACAGTAAAGCTTTAAAGACTAGTAACTAGAGAATACAAGTACTTCAATGAATAGTTTACAGTAAAACTGAAATATGTACAACAGCTAAATCTAAAACACAGACCCCTATATAATTCATTGACAAAAAAATAGCAAAAACAATGGAAGTAAATGTCAACCAATTGTCGCAGTTGGACTAATTACCAGCTATTAAAAATGCATCACAAATAACATAAAAGACAGGCTAAAATAAGTAAAAAAATCTTGAAATTCCCAATGTTCAAATAATACTTCCAACACGCCAGTATTGTTTAAAATAGAATATAAATCATTAGTCATATCCAAAGGTCATCTTTACACTTTTCCAGCACGCAGTGAGCAGTGACAAACCCACTCGATGCAGTGAATGACGCACTCTGTATTCTTACCTGGTGCAATTCATTGAAACCCGTGGTTTGTTTCCAAAACGGCAGACCTCTGTTATAGTTTGAACAAGTACAGTTTTTCTTACTTGCTTTTAAACTTAATTTAACAACGTGCCGATCATCATAACTAAAAACCCACTGACGAACCGTCGTTTGTAGCGGCACGCCCCCTTCGCGGTCCAGCTGTACTGCAAAAGCCAAGAGCGCTCAGCCGCTACATCAAGCCTCTGCGCGCATTGGTTCACAGTAACCCATTCTGACAGCCTATGGGAGAGCAGGAAAGCGAGGCGCTCGTGCAATCAACGCGCAGGAAAGAATCATTCGGGCCCCGCGTGCACCGAAGATCGGCACAGCAGTGGAGCGAGAGAGAGAGGCGGGGGAAAAGCGGAGTAGCTCCAGAGTGCATCCTGGACGATGGGGCGGGGCGAAAGCGAGATGGAAAAAGCGTCAACCAAAATTAGATAGTTCAAGGTTCAAGGTTTCTTTATTTGTCACATAATAAATTATACAGGGTATAATCAGAAGTGAAATGTAGTGAAATCAGGTCCGCTCAGTGGACAGTGCAAAAGAATAAAAATAAAAATTATATAAAAGTAACACAACACAAGAGCATATATATGGTAAAAAAAGAGAAATAAGAGTAAAGATGTAGCCTGTAGACCTCCGACGAAGCTGTGACGAGAAATTTATATTTAAAAGTAATTTATGTTATGTATTATTTTTCTTTGTTAATAATACAGAGGCTTTTTGGCCGTTTCACTGTAACTATTCACATATAACGAGGTTGTTAGTTTGTTTCACATGTTGGCTAAGGTTACGTTTGGTACAAAAATAAAACTGGTTCTTGAGTTGTGGTGTTCTGTCGATTTGTCCTACCCTGTCAGATTTTGCTACCGCCCATTAAAACAGTGGGTAGTACAATTCGACAACGAAAAATGCTACCTGTTAAATTAAGTTGTATTAATGTGTAACGTTACACTTATATTCACGGTTGTGGATAGAAGGGATACAGCTAGTACCGGAAACCAACAATAAATATATTTTTTCTACCTATTAGATTGTGTTTTATTAACGTCTACACCTACCCCAACCCTAAACCTACCCTTACAGTAATGCAGATAAATTAAATATTGTTGTTCAACGTGAGAAAAAGAATGCAATATTGATGCGCGCATGCGCAGTAAGCCGATGTAGGAAAATCTGACGGGTAGGACCATGGGTAGGACACTGGGCATTTCGTAATAATAAAAATAGGCTTAGTTCACGGAGAAGCAGTTTGAAACCGGCCTCTGCCATGCCCCATTTTCCCTTGCTCGGCTTTCATTTAGGTCCTATAAACACTAGGCCTAGCTATACAGGTAGAAATCTTCATAAATGTGACACTGGACCAAACCAGTCATAAGGGTCATTTAAATAATTTTTTAGATTCATACACCATCTGAAAGCTGAATAAATACGCTTTCCATTGATGTATGGCTTGGGATAGGGCAATATTTGGCCGAGATACAACTATTTGAAAATCTGAAGTCTAAGGATAAAAAATATATATTTTAAAGTTGTACAAATTAAGTTATTGGCAATGCATGTAACTTATCAGAAGGTAAGGTTTGATATTTTACGGCAGGATATTAATAAAAATATCTTCACGGAACATGTTTTTGGGCATAAAAGGAAAATTGATCATTTTGACCCATACAGTGTATTTTTGGCTATTGCTATACCTGTGCTACTAATGAATGGTTTTGTGGTCCAGGGTCACAAATAGAAAAAAGATCAGGCCTTGAAAATTGGGAAAAATGTTCTGGATTTTTCTTATAGCCTAGTGAATTCAACGTTTTTTAAATACTTGTGCTAGAAATTACTCTTTGTAAATGTAATCACTTTTTCGAATTATTAAACAATAACAATAATAAAACATTTTCATCACGAATATCTGGAAAGCATGGAAGATCATTGGTAAAAATGACTGGGAACCTTGTTCATACGTGCAAGATCGCATCACATCAATTGCAAGCTGTCATTTGTGGGTGTTAAACATTTATGAAGCTGTCATGCTATATTGGTGTTAGAAGTCAAAATGCTGCATGTTGCAATGACTGCAGCCCATTGAGTAATGTGACCTACATTAGCAAGATCCATATTGCAACATTTTACAAAATGTATAATGTATTTGACCATCACAAAATTCATAGTACAATATTTCAACCATATCTCATGATAATTCATGCTAACTTCTAAAGCCACTCCAAAACTTGAAATTAAATACATACCTGTATATTAATATGGTTTTAAAAGACAATTCATACATCTGTTGGATATATTTATACATAGTGAATATTTTTTGTTATAGATAAATGCATATGCTTTGAATAAGTTCAGGAGCTTTCAAGACAAAGCTTTCAAGACAAAGCATAGTAATATAAAAAGATTTAAAATGTATTATGTCTAATACAAATTCTCTAATAAAATTACATTAGAAGCAGCACCCATTTAAGCACAAATATATTATGATAAATTTGTGAAATACTTCAAATTTGGGTGTTTTGTCAACATATTCAAAATAATTAATTTGTACCTTTTAATAAGGTCTTCTATTCCTTTTGAGATGTCTGAGTTCGTTTTGCTGAAGTCTAATCTAAACACTTTAGTCTGTATCTCAAGAGTGGAAACTTCAAGCAACTGTTGGTCCATTAACCTCACTTGCAAAACAGGAAGCGTACAGAGAGCCTGCACAATCAATGTAGCTACAGCTGGCCATAAGCATAATGATACAAAATACACTAATCAAATCACATTCTGTTTACACTAATGACGATGGTCCATGATGATGATCGGTGAGAATTAATTTACCTCTAGTATCAAGCAAAGCGCTTGGTTTTCTTTTACCCAGGTGTTTTGCTAAATTTAAGTGGCTAGTGCAATTGCAGTTTGTTAAAGTATGCAGTTTAGTATAAGCAGTACATATTTACAACATTTGGTGTTTTTATTCAACATTTTGAGTATTGGATTCACTTCTAGAATTATTGTTTTCACAGTGAGTGCGGTTGATTATGGATGATTTCCTGAGGTCGGTTAAACAATACAGGGTGTGTTTGCTTGATATCAGCAGTCATGCAAACATGTATTAAGGTAAAAAGAGAGCATAACAAGACAGGACTTGCAAGGATTTCTTTATTTGTCTGTGTGACTTTTTATGTTGTTGAGTATGAGACACAACTGAGTTACGGTCTTAGGTTTTTACGTGTCACTTCCTCAGTGACCTGAAGTAGACCTGACTTTGACCAGCGGAAATGTGGGCAGTTTTGCTTAGTGTTTGCAATATTTACAGAGATATTGCAAGAATATCAGTATTTCGAGAACCATCCAGTGAAATCAGATGAGAATGTGCTGCAGTACATGAGCCCAAAAGTATTTGGTATTTTATGTGCTTATAAATGTTGGTTTCATTTGATCTTGCTGATGTCAGTTCCGATAGAACAAGCCCTCTTATTCATGGACAGAAGATACTTTGGTATCTTTGAATTTTTACTTATTAAATGGTAATAAATCAATAATAATAATAGCATTTTTTATGTATTTAAAATGGTCAATTTTAACCACAGGATGCTCTGCTTTTTTGTTTTAAGAGGTTTAAATATAGAACTAAAAAGCCTGTTACTACCATCTGCTGCTGGATGGCTGAATTACCAGTCACTGAAAAGTCAACAAGAGCACAAGATGATGTAATGCTCAAGGTTTGTTGGCTAAAACATTCAAAGCAATATTTATTTGTTAAATGTGTGTGTATGAAATATAAATATAATACATTTTCAATTAATAATATTTCATGTTTTTATGTTCTCTAATAAAAAATAAATCTGAAAGAACGAGATACAGTTTGACATTTTTATTATAATAATTACATTCAAAAATATTCCATTTATTCTAAAAGGGCACACATTCATAACATTTTGAACTATATGGCATAAAGATATTAACATGCTTTATGCTCTTTGACTATAATGTATAATGTGTCTAATAAACTACACAGAGAGAGACATTATACAGTCATCGGTTTGATACAAAAACGTGGACAATTACAACTAAATTATGACAGGCTGTGACCAAATATACGACATTTTATTTTACACAAGTATAAACACTGAAATTGTTTGCAAATATACAGTATGATATTTTACATCATTCCCATTTACATTTGACTAAATATTCACAGCCAGCACAAGTTGAAGATAACAAAACAAAAGACGTTCACACTAGATTGTTTTCCTGGCAGAAACCAGCTTTGACACAGTGAGTAAACCTGAGTCAGAGTTGTCCTCTAATTCAAGTGGTCCTGTCCTCATTTGATGTTTATTTGTGCAGCAAACTCAACAGAAATAAGGACTACCATGTTTTCCAATAGAAAACGAATTCTTTCAGCAATTAGTGATACATTTCTTGTCAATGCTACTTCCATGCAAAATCTTATGAACAGAAATATTCACCACTATTGCATTACAACAGACCCCAGATTCAACAATTCAGACGGCACTTGTATTTTGCTTTGTATTACTTCAGTTGAACAGGATGAAACAGAAACTGGCAGACAGCAGGCTCGGAGAGAGGCAGAGAGGTCTAAGTTTTCATTACACTATATGTGAGTGTTTGAATTTATGGAAGGAGGGAGGATCAAGATCGGATCCAGCTGACAGGCACCCACTGCGGCTCCCTTTCGAGTCGTTCCAGAATATTCCTCAGCTCTACACAGGCACTGGCAGAGTCCTCCTTTACCAGGACCATGTCCACTAGGTGGCCATATTGCTGGTCCATCTGCTCGGCTGACTGCCTCATGTCCTGCAGGTCTTCATCCTTTTCACAAGAGAAAGAGAAATAGAAATAGATAGTTTTGTTCACGGTGTACTGTGTACCATTTAAGTGTTGAATGACAGAGATTTACTACACTCTAAAAAATGCTGGTTATATACAACCCTGTGCTGGGTAAATATTGGACAGAACACATGCTGGGTTGTTTTCAACCAGCTGGGTTAAATGTTTTAAATGTTGTATTTAACCCAGCATTTTTTAGAGTGTAGCTGCATTTGGGTAGTATGGTGATATAAATCCGTTCTCACCGTGATGTGTCCGTTGTCACCCCTTCCTGGTGATGTGGGAGAGCTACGTTGCCGACGTATCTCAGGGATTCGTGGCTTTACAAAAATCACATAGGGCTTAAACTCTGCTGTATGGAGAATTTTCAGGGCCTGAGATTTAAAAAAACAAGATATAAATCATTGCATTTGTTTCCAATTATGACCAAGTTCTCTGCTGATGGCAAAGGCTGTAGATTCAAATCAAGATTAGGTTGAGCAGACACGTTACCACTGTGCAAGAGATCATCATTTACACATATTTGTTTATTAGCAAACACTTTTTGACTTCGAAATGAATACAATAATCTACCTGTAAACATGTATGACTTTTTACCATATAAAACAAAGGGAGCTATTCTCAAAATATCAAAGCTATTATTTTCAATGCAAAGAAAATGATCACAATTTCAGTGCAATTACCCATTTATTTAAATTAATTGTGTATTACTTCACATCACATATGACCAGATCTCAGAATCAGAAAAACAGAGAAAAGCCAATGCTGAAAATAATTACAATGACAGATACCTCATATTGTTATACATCATAAATATTTACCTCAGGTTGAACATCTACCAGACATACTTTATTTCTCGCCAGGACACACCGGATTGACTCCAGACTCGTCCCATATTGGTTATTCTTATATTCACCATATTCAATAAACCTGGGTATACATAATATATGTTTATGATATGTGCCAAATCATACAACAATAAAATGAAATCTGTTAACACTATTAAAGGAATAGTTCACCCAAAAATGAAAACTGTTATCATTTACCAAAAATGTGTGACTTCTTCCTCAGAACACATAAGAAGAAAATTGCCGTGCAGTTACAACAGATGGTAGCCCAAATTTTTTTTGGGTGAACTATGCCTTTAACAAAATGCCACACAGATGTTTTACAGCACTGACAAAAAGCACACACAACATAGATATTAAAACCGTTTCATATAACATACTTATTCGATTGAACGTCAGCCTCAAAGGCCTGCTTGGAGATGAAGTGGTATTCTACACCTTCCTTCTCATGGCTCTTTCTGTGTCTTGTTGTATCTGTTAGAAAATGATCACACAAATTGTACTAGCATTTCAGTTAATGTCACATGTGATTTTACAATACACAATATGTAGTTATTAGAATAAATACAATTTCAAATTAAAAGCTTTAACCTCAGGTCATCAATTTGAAGCTTCTTGCATCAGCCAGGACCTCCATAGTCTCTAATGTTGGGCTAGTGGAAAAAGTAAACTCACGTGGCACAGCAACACCAAAGCGATGAGGATTCTCAGCAATCACCTTCTGCTTCAGCTCATTGATCCGAGCACCAAGAGATCCTGCAGAAATAAAGGAAATGAGATTCTGAAGGCCGATAAAGAATGACTCATTTAGAATGTCCTGACATCCCTTGAATTTTACCTATCAACACCACAAGCCTTGGTTTGTCTTGGGGTCTCATCTGATATAGTGTCACCTCTTCATATATGAGGAACTCATTCTCTTCAGACTCTGCTGGATGAGACTCTTTGGTTGAACCCTGGTGATCCTTGCGGCTCAGTCTGAAGCTTCTCCTTAGACCAGCTGTGAGAGCAGAAAGATTTGCCAGTAGATCAACAAAAAACATAAAAACATCTAGAGAAAAATCTGAAATAGATATGACAGAAATACGTGAAAGCAAAGATCAGACAAAAAGACAATGATGGAAAGTGGTATGTCCTCCAGACTAAAAATACCATCTGCCTCACACAGCTGCTGATTTTATGTAACAGTTGCATCTCGGGGGAAAATAGCAACACACCGTTCATCTGCTTTGTAAAATTTAATATGCAGTGAATAAGTTAAAGCAGCAATGCATCTATTCACCTTACAAGTATGAAAGAAATATGGTACCTGAGTAAAACTCCCAGGAAAAGGCCTGGCCACAGGACGGTGCCACCGCCTTACACTTTGGAGAAACTACAACTAATGTTAGACCATCACACATCCAGCAAAGTTCTATAGAGACTATCACGAGCTATCAGCCATGCCAAAGCTTCTGTGAGCCATTAGCCAAAAGCTATAGTTCCCTGGCTATAGCAGTGCCCGTGTTGTTCACTTAAAGGAAACATTCACCACAAATAAAAGTTTCAAGCCCACACAAGTTCCTTCCCTGTAAAAGCCCAATTCCATTACATAAGAAAAATAAATATAATTATGAGATAAAATACATTTATGAGATACAAAGTCATACCTGAGATAAAACTCATTAATATATGATAAATCAAATCACCAAAAAATAATGACAAAAAATTAGTAAAAATTACACAATTTTTACACATTATCACATAATTTCAATCATGTTATATGTTATACTTGTCATATTGTTGATTTTTTTATGCCATAATTTTAAATCGTCATTATTATGACTTTTTATCTCAGAATTTTGACTTTTTATATCATAATCCTAGCTTTTTATTTTTTCTTATGTGGTGGAAATGCACTTCCATACTTTTCTTCCATGGAACACTAAAAAATAAATGCTGCCAGTTTTTTCTTCCCCATAAAATGAAAAAATGAAAATTGAATGAAGCTGTGAAGATACAACAAAACACAAATATGGTGCCAATGTGTCAGGTTTATGTCAATATAACATGATAAATCATTGACATTTGAATATGCAGAAGTGCAGATTGAGTTTAATTTAATATCATTAATTAATTATTGCTTTAGATAAATGCGACAATGACAATGTAATGTAAATGTTAATGTCTATTCCTCACACAAAACAACTGTATGACTTCAGAATACTAGCAGAGATCCTCATTCAACGCTACCATATAATAGTATTCAGTGTTTCTCTTTTTGTGGTCAGCAAAAGTAAGAAAGTCATACAGGCTCAACTGAACAACATGAGGTTGATTAAATGACAGAATTTTCATTTTTGGATGAACTGTCCCTTTAAGCAGTAAGCACCGCAAACAGTAAGTACATCAATCTTTCTCGTAGCAAAAAGCACACACTAAAACCCACTAAAACTCAAAGAGGGAGTTGTCCGAAGCCGGCAGCAGAGTAGTGGGCTCAAGAAGTGACCAATGTCTGGGGTCTTAGGATGTGCCAAGCGTATGTGCTCTGTGGTGAAGTGTACCAAAGAATTCGCAACAAAACCAGATGATGTAAAAAGCGCACCAAACTACACAAAAAAGCATCATCCAAAGCCAAAGCCATGTGGAGTGCATTCAGTGTGTAAGGTGCCAGCTCTCACCTACGTGCTGTCCACTGACACTGCCCTCACTGTCACAGTACTCTGGAGGGTGGGTGGGTGGGTCAGGAGAGCCCAAGAGATGAAAGGGTACAAGCAGGAGAGGATCATCAGTGGGGATCAAACTTTACAAGGACATTTCATAGGTCAGAGTTATTGGAGAGGCCAAGAGAACCATAACAGCAAAATAAAGCAGCAAGCACTGAGCGCAGGGATTTCAGCATCTGTACTGGGTATACAGAGTCTAGTAGATTCAAAATGTAAGGGTTCCTTTCATGGACTAGCCATGAATACAATTAGTAACAAATACCTCAAATACCCATTTTACAGATTTATGAATTAATTTGAAAAGAATTTACAAATATTTTGATTTCATTATTTACACTTTAGTTTACGGTGTCCTTGTCAAAATACAAATAAGTAGTGGGCAATATTAATTAACAACACATATTTACTATAGGGTTAGGGTTTATAGTTAGCTGCTTGTACAGCCCCATTTCCTTAAAAGTTGGGACATTTTGTAAAAAACTAGAATCAGTGTTTTGTTCAATCTCTTTAACCTTTATTTAACTGACAAAAGTACAAAGAAAAATCTGTTTCCACTCACCAACTTAATTGTATTTTTTAAATATAAACACATTTGGATTTTAATGGCTGCAACACTCTAAAAAAGTTGGGACGGAGGCATGTTTACATAATTTGTTTAATTGTTTCTGAACTAACTGCTGTTATTTTGCAAATGGAATATTTGTATATCGTTTGGTGTAAGACTTCTCTGTGGTCATCTTTGTCTTTTTCTCCTCTTCTTGAAATGCTACACAATTTCAATAGAATACAGATCTGGACTGCAGGCAGGCACATCCAAGCACATCCACTCAGTATCTACAAAACCAAGCTGGTGTTGCACGTGCAGAATGAGGCCTGGCGTTGTCTTGCAACCTCAGACTGTATGAAGTGACAATGTTTTTTTGTAGTACTACTAAGCTCATGTGGCTATATTTAACACATGCTTTCTAATTTAGTAACATTTGAGTGCTCATAGGTAATGCACATTGAGCAGAGATTTACAGCCTAGATGGCTTGAGATTTCCTTAATCTTTTCCCAATATTATATTAGTTATCAAATATTATAAATATAAAATTAAGAACTAACTTCTTTGCAGTCTTGCATTAATAAATGTTACGTTTTCAATGCTTTTACAATTCTCTTATTAAAGTGATTGTTCACCTCAAAATAAAAATTGTCATCATTCACTCAACCTGTTGTTCCAAACCTGTATTAATTTTATATTATATTAAATTTTAAAGAATGTTGGTAATCAAACAGTTGCAGGTAGCCATTGACTTGGTTAAGGGCTACAATCAACTGTTTGCTTACCAACATTCTTCACTTTTGTGTTCAACAGAAGAAAGAACCCATACATGTTTGGAGCAACTTTAAGGTAAGTAAATGTGGCAGAATTCAAATTTTTGGGGAATTGATAATTTTTTTGGTACAAAGTGGCAAGCAATGATCCATTCTGCTTGCAAAGACTAAGACGTTGGTGATTTATTTTTTTATACCTAATTATGATACCCTTACCTCCCTGAAGGAGGGAACGGAGTCGTTACGTCGGAGGGCCGAAGAATGGGATCTCGCTTAGAGAGACCAATCTACTTCGAGTGTAAACTAAATGAGCCAATGCACATTGGCATGCGATTATTGCATCCAGCTACCGCTGATCACAGCGTGAGTATAAGTAGGCAGCAGGTGCAGCGCATATTCAGGTTTTCGCTGAGGAGCCGAGCCGGGATCCAGCAGCTCAGCGGTGGTACAGCAGCCGTGGCGACAGGATGTGATGTCTCCGTTCCCTCCTTCAGGGAACGAGGGTTACATACGTAACCGAGACGTTCCCTATCAGTCGGTCACTCTCGACGGACCGACGAATGGGATCCCTACCAAAAGGCAATGGATACTGCCCCTTCCAGTGTCCCGTGGAAGCCTCCTGCGCCGTTACTTTTTGGCGCAGGTTAGGGCCCCCATAGGAAGACCGGTTACTGTTGCTATGGCACTACCCACTCAGTAGGAATGGATAACACTGGGAAAACGTACCCGTTCAGCTTAGAACAGAAACACTGCGGAAGCCCCGACCTTCCCAAAGGAGGTTCAGAAGCAGTTACACATATGGACAATAGTCAGGAGCATATGGAAGATTGGAGGTGATTGTAACCCTCTTAGAATTAGCAGAAAGTCTGCCGGGAAAACACGGGCTCTAAGGCTATACCGTGGAATTTACACATATGAGATCCAAACGGTCTCTACATATGGAACCCAGCCCTCTACCGGTTCTCAGGGATTCAGTGAGTGAGGGCCTGGCACCGGATGCTCCGCTACATCCGGCTGCCGAGGGGATGGAGGAGCTCGACAGGGTCTACAGTACGGACTCTCTGGAGCAGTTTTTAGCAAGCCGGCCTGAAACCGGAGCCCCTCAGTGCTTCTACCCATTTGAGGTGAGAACACAGGAGGATACCGGTTCCACACGAAGGCTATAGAATCCAGCGAATGTGTTAGGGGTCGTCCAGCCCGCAGCTCTACAAATATCTGTCAGCGAGGCGCCACGAGCCAGCGCCCAGGAGGACCCCACACTTCTTGTAGAGTGAGCTCTCAACCTGAACGGGCAAGGCACACCCTGTGCTTGATAAGCCAGGGTGATTGCAACCACTATCCAGTGGGCCATCCTCTGCTTGGAGACAGCATTTCCCTTCTGCCGGGCTCAGTGGCAGACAAAGAGCTGGTCTGAGGTCCTGAAGCTTTGCGTCCTGTCGACGTAGAATCTCAATGCTCGGACGGGACAAGCAAAGCTAGGGCTGGGTCTGCCTCCTCCGGGGGCAGCACTTGCAGGCTCACCACCTGGCTCTAAAGGGAGTAGTGGGAACCTTGGGCACCTAGCCGGGCCGGGGCCCTCAGGATTATCTGGGAATCCGCCGGTCCAAACTCTAGGCACGAATCGTCGACCGAAATGCGTGCAGGTCCCCAACCCTCTTGATGGAGGCCAGTGCAAGCAGGAGTAGAGTTTTCCTTTTTCTTTGGAACTTCGGCTCGACTGCCTGCAAAGGCTCGAACAGGCCCTGCTTTAGTGCTGTGAGCACTAGAGACAGGTCCCAAGAGGGTATAGAGGGGGGCTTGAAGGATTTAACCTGCTCCCCTAAGGAACCTGATGACCCACTCATGCTTCCCCACCGACTTCCCTTCCACGGGGTCGTGGTTGGCAGCAATCGCAGCCTACATAGACTTTGAGGGTGGAGGGAGACAGCCTTCGCTCCAACCCTTGCTGCAAGAAGTACAGCACGACTCTGATCGGGCACTTCCGGGGGTCTTCTCTGTGAGAAGAGCACCATTCGACGAACAGGTTCCACTTCAAGGCGTAAGCATGTCTCGTAGATGGTGCTCCCGCCAAAGTGATGGTGCCGACTACCTCTTGGGGTAGATCACCTAGAATCTCTGCGTCCCGTCCATGGACCAGACATGAAGTTTCCAGAGGTCTGGACGTGGGTGCCACAAGGTGCCCCATCTCTGAGTCAGTAGATCCTTCCTCAGAGGAATCTGCCAATGAGGGGCTGTCACGAGGAGCATCAGCTCTGGCAACCAGGTCTGAGTGGGCCAGTATGGTGCCACGAGCAGGATCTGCTCCTCGTCCTCCCTGATCTTGCACAGTGTCTGTGCGAGAAGGCTAACTGGGGGAAATGCATACTTGCAAAGGCCCCGCGGCCAGCTGTGTGTCAGCGCGTCCGTGCCGAGTGTTCCCCCGTCAGGGAGTAAAACAACTGACAGTGAGAAATCTCTGGGGACGCAAACAGGTCTACCTGTTCGAGTCCGAAAACATCTCCAAATCAGCTGGACCATCTGGGGATGGAGTCTCCACTCTCCGGGGAGCGCAGCTAGTGACAGCTCGTTGGCTGCCCGGTTGAGCAAGCCCAGAATGTGAATGGCGCGAAGCGACCTCAGATGCTTGGGACTCTAGAGTTGCGAGTTGCGACATGCGACGGGAGAGTAGACCACCTTGTCGGTTGATGTACGCAACGGTCGCAGTGTTGTCTGTGCGGACCAGTACCTGGTCGCCTCGTAAGCACCTCTTGAGATGGTTCAAGGCCAGGTGTACTGCCAGCAACTCTAGGCAGTTGATGTGCCAGTGCAGTTGGGGACCCGTTCAAACCCCCGACACTGCAAGTCCATTGAACGTGGCCCCCCAGCCATTGGCGGAGGCATCCATGTAAACCCCAGCCTGCCTGGAGACCTGTTTCAGGGGCACTTCTGCCCGAAGAAACGAAAGGTCTGACCACGGGGTGAAGGTTTGGCGGCAGGCCGGAGTGACTCAGACCCGGAGCGTGCCGCGCTGCCACGCTCACCTCGGGACTCGGCCATGGAGCCAGTGTTGAAGCGGTCTCATATGGAGCAGCCCCAGCGGCGTGACTGCCGCCTCAGCCGCCATATGCCCCAGGAGCCTCTGAAACGGTTTCAGTGGTACCGTCATCCTGCTCTTGAACGTATTCAAGCAGTTCAACACCGACTGAGCACGTTCTTGCGTGAGGCCCGCTGTCTGATTGACTGAGTCCAACTCCATACCGAGAAAATAGATCCTCTGCATCGGGGAGAGTTTGCTCTTTTCCCAGTTGACCCGAAGGCCCAACTGGCTGAGGTGTGAGAGCACCAAATCCCTGTGTTCGCATAACTGATCCTGAGACTGAGCCAGTATGAGCCAGTGGTCGAGGTAGTTGAGAATGCACACAACCTGTTCTCTCAAGGGAACAAGCTGCCTCCGCTACTTTCGTGAAGACACGGGGCGATTGGGACAGCCCGAAGGGCAGGACCTTGTACTGATATGCACGTCCTTCGAACGCAAACTGCAAGACTGACCTGTGGCGTGGAAAGATCGACACATGGAAGTACGGGTCCTTCAGGTCGACTGCTGCAGACCGATCTTGGGGATGGATGCATCCGAAGATGCACTTCTGCATGAGCATCTTGAAAGGAGGTTTATGAAAGGCCCAGTTCAAGATGTGCAGACCCAAGATTGGTCGTAACCCACCGCTTTTCTTGGGCACAATGATGTAAGGGCTGAAAAACCCTGCCTTCATATCGGCTGGAGGGACCGGTTTCATCACGTCCTTCGCCAGTAGGACAGTGATTCCCTCACAAGACATGGGCATCAGCTGCCTTCACTGGACGCCGGGCGAACTGAATCGCATAGCCAAGTCAGATGGTCCACAGGAGCCCCCGAGACGGCTGGGCAGCTCCCCGGCACCCAGACACCATACAAGTGGGACCAGCGGGACCCCCGACGTACCCGCGGTAGGGCAGCGAGGTGGAACGCAGGGACCTGGCCCGTGATGGACCGAGGCTGGGTCTGAGTGTGCGGTGCACACTTACCTGCTTCCATTGTTTGGCAGAGGGTGCGTGAGTAGCCTTTGATGATGCTCTCGAACCGCCCACTGCTGCCTGCTGGCAAGAGGGAGGATGAGTGGGGTCCGGAGTTGATCCGTCCATGACTCTCCATGCCCGCTTGGGACCCAGAGACAGAGACAACCGCTTTCTGTCAAGATTTTTTAAACAGATTATCCAACCGGCCCTCCTCCGTGGGAGGGAGAGATGCACTTACCCTCTCCCGAAGCAGTTCCCTCTCTCTCTGGGCGGGGCGGCCTGCCTACGCCTAGCTCAACGGCACTGCTTTTGAAGGCTGCTGCGGATGCGGTGCGGGACAGGTGGTGGACGCAGGGGGCCACCCTCGGCAACGAGCAGGCTGGGCGCTGCAACCGGCGGACGGGTGGAGGCAGCAGCTGCCCGCCGAGGCAGGACGTGTTGGATCGCCTCAGTCTGCTCCTGTGCAGCCAGGAACTGCTGGGCCATGTTACCGGTTGCGTCGCCGAAGAGGCCAGTCTGGGATACAGGAACCGAACTTTGTCGGCGTCCCTATGTCAACCAGACACAGCCAGAGGTGGCGCTCCTGGACCACATGTGTGGCGCGAGGCCAGGATCCGGATCGTGACCACCCCCGTGCATGTCCCTCAGTGCTTTTAGCCTGAAGAACCTGCAGTAACGCCGTGGCGTAAGGTGGAGGCAGCATCTCCACAGGCCACATAAGCCTCACCGGATTAGACCAGACGAGTACCTACAGGCCCGGAAGAGGAAGCACGGTTTGCCCCTTTTCCAAGGTAAAGGAGCCTGGCCGCAACTCCGAGATGAGCATCCACAATTAGAAGACGCCACCTCAGCGTGCTTACTGCCCAGGCACGTGAAGCAACAATCGTGACCAGCACCCAGTGCCAGGCAACGACCGCATCTAGAAATGCAAGGGTGACACGTTGTCTGAAGCAAGACCCAACTCGTCTTTATAAAGACGCAACGTCAAGTTTGCCAAATGCAATGTCGTCTTTAAAAAGACGCACATGTGAATGCTCTTTTAGGGAAAAAGCTCTTTTAGTGTGCTGAAGCACACAGAGGAGATGGTCATCTGCAACACAAACAGGGGTAGTGCAGCCTGATGTGTACAGTCCACTCGACACGGGAAGAACCACCACCACTGTAGTGCCGTACCACCAGCACGAGAGTCTTCCGAAGAGCGTGCTCAAGTCGTTGAATTCACTAGTTCAGCAGAAGTCAGGAGCAGAACAATATAACCGCTCGGCTCCAAATCGAAAAGCTGAATATGCGCTGCACCTGCTGCCTACTTATACTCACGCTGTGAATAGCGGCAGCTGGATGCAATAATCGCATGCCAATGTGCATTGGCTCATTTAGTTTACACTCGAAGTAGATTGGTCTCTCTAAGCGAGATCCCATTAGTCGGTCCTCCGACGTGACGTTGAGAGTGACCGACTGATAGGGAACTTTTACCTGTTCATCTGTTTAACTATAATCTTTTCACTTTTATTTTGCCTATGTCTAAATATTTTTGGAATGTGTTACAGCCACTGAAATCAAAATTTGTTTATATACAATTTAAAATACAATTAAGTTGGTCAGTGAAAACCTTCTTAGTTCTTATATTCATAGTTTAAGTTAAATAAAGGTTAAAAAGAATTAACAAATCAAATTTGCTTTGATTCTTGTTTTATTGGATAAATAAAATGTTCCAACTTATTTGGAAATGGGGTTGTAAAGGCATAATTTTCCATTACTACTATACTAACTGTGTGTGTGTAACAAGGACACTATAATATAAAGTGTTACTTTTCAATTATTTCCTATGTAATTACTTTTTTTTCCAAAATCACCTACCTTTTTCACAAGTTTGGTCACCTGAGGTAAGCAGGGTAAGGAAACAAACACAATTGCTGAAACATGAATAAGTATGAAAAGCAAATGAATAAGGATGAATAATTAAAAATTCATTTGAAATTGGAATTGAATCTTAAGAACTGTACCAAGTTTGTGCACTTGCGATTCAGAATCTAATCAAGAATCTGTATTTATACGCTGCATCAACATTTGAAAGCATCTGAACGTAAACAACATTTGTCCTGCCAAATAGCACAGCATCGTCTGGGTAACCTTTAACAGGATTGGACAAAGAGAGGAATATCTGACTATAGACTGATTATGTCTGAATACCAGAGTTCTCTTCATTCCGCTTTGGTATGATTCCATATTTTCTATAAGGGTTAGTCACACACCTAAATACGATGTGAGATGTTTGTTTAAATATTCACAAAGAACTCATGTATTTAGTTAGTAGGTAACGTACTTCTGTTAGCTATGCAGTAACTTCTGAGAACTTACATGGTGTTGCTCTAGGTGATTTAGGGCTCTGGTGTGTTCCCATTTTCATCCTATACAACAGTCGTCTGCAGATTTAGGACAAAAAGCCAAAATATAATCACAAAAATCAAATAAATCAAACACTTTGTTTTAGAAGACCTATAGTGATGGACTGTTACAGGGAGAAGGGGCTGAGTATTCTCAAATATTTATTCAAAATTAAATGATTAATTTACCTACTAACATTCATAACCCTGATTAACTAATTTAAAAGGATGTTTTTTTTTCAATATGTGATAGCCCATTAAACACTGCAAAAGGAGGCTGATTTGATTAAAAAAATTACCAATCAGAATGGATATAAAAATAATGCATACAACATAATTTTGGTCAAGGATTTAATTCCTGTTCTATTAATAGCCAATTAATATCAGACATTTAATAATACATCATAAATCCTGCTTGTAATTCACATAAGCGGAGGATAGAAACTTAACATTAATGTATCCAAACAAATCCAAATTTCTGAAGAATCAGCCTTCACTTAAAATCTGCTCTTGAACAACCATTGCATATTACAGATATTTGGTTTAGAAGGCAATAATAAAGGTAAATAACAAGTGTATACATGATTTTTGTTGTGTACCTCTCCTGGAACAGTCTTGAAGGAATGAGACCGGCACGCAGGTTGCTGTCTCCCACTCTTTTAGCCTGCCACCATGTTGGGTCATCTTGGCTCACCACCTGCAGGATGTGCCCACGTGTGAAAGGCAGTCCTGCCTCCTGACAAGGTGTGGCCTTGTCATCAAATGGTGTGTAATCAAACAGGGCTCTTAAATAGACCTTAAAGAGAGAAGTAAAAAAGAACAACAGAGCATATAACATTGCATGCATATTATGAAGCAGCTGCTATCTGTTCTGTCCTATGATGTTCAAATAAAGTGATTACATTCACCTTACTCTCCTTGAATCTATCCTCCTCCTTAATGGCAGGGATTATCTTCAGAGTGATCGAGCCCTGAGACTGAGACTGCAGCCCGACAAACAATAAACAATCAAGGACACTAAATCAGGTAAATGCCTTTTCAGATAAGGAATCTTATGGGAATGACTCAGCTTTTGTAAAACAACAGAGGAATAGTGAACACACCAGAATCTGGCTGATCTCCTCAGGACGTTTGTGTATAATGAGATTCCCATTGACCTCCCTTAACTCATCTCCAACATGGACCAGACCTGAAGGAGAATTCAGTGAACAGTCATCATGGTGCATTTAAAATACAGTGGGGTCCAAAAAATTATAACAAATTCTATCTAAGGCTTTTACTATAGTGAAAGTACTTATATTTCATGATAAATTATCTTCATAATATTATAATATGTATACTATTTATATTTATTATCTTCGTAATTCATAACAATTGAGCAAAGATGTTTAAAAATATTTCTTTAAAAAATTACTATTAGATATTATTATAACTATTATATTTTATATACTGACATTGGCTCTCTAAATTCATTTACGAAATTATTCAATCCCCAAAAGTTAAGTTTTATAGAGAATATTGTTTTATTTAACCTCTCCACTGGAATTCAGTAAATTGAGGGTTTTTCTCAGTTTCTCTGATCAAACATTTTATTCCCCTTGATGATTGTACTTTTTGAACTTTTTGATTGTACTGAAAATTGTACTTTTTCTTCAACACTTTCTGATACAAGGTTTTCTGGTACATTTTTTAAACTTATTAATAAAGCTGTGTTTCTAGGAACTGCATAACACTGCATACAAACACTCATTATAAAATAGGACAACCTAGCTTGCAATGTACATGTCATATTTCAACAGAATTCCCATGGCAACCATGGAATCTGCTCTGTATATTTCCAGAATAATCTGTAATCCCAAAGCAAAGCATAATCTCAAGGATTTTAGTAAATATTTTGCTCGTGATAAGAAAATCCACTGCTCAGAATGCTATTAATTTGAAAATAATGATCCGCCCAGTGAGCTATAGCAAAAACGAAGAAAACGTACACTTTCCCTCGGTCCCTTACTGAAAGCTCCACAGAAAACGAAGAAAACGTGCACTTTCCCCACGGTCCCTTACTGAAAGCTCCGCAGAGAGCTCTCCCGGCTTGATGCACATTGAGACGGCTTGTTACATCGTGCAAAAACTATGAAAAAGACAGTGGTGGACAAAGTACACAGATCAAGTACTTGAGTAAAAGTACAGATACGTATAATAAAATATTACTCCAGTAAAAGTAAAAGTACTGCTTTTTCAATTTTACTCGAGTGAAAGTACAAAAGTACTCAATTTTTTATGTACTTAAGTAAAAAAGTACTGATAGACAGATTTATTTTGCAATTTTATATAGACTACTTTATTTAATTTTATATTAGCACATATTTTTATAATCATACTGCCCAAAATACCTGGGTTTTTCCCAAAATAACCACTATAGAGTCAAGATATATATTTTGTTGATATGGACTACGTTGATGAGAGTGATGTAGTAATGTTCACTGTGAAGCTTACACTGCCATGTACCTGAGAGAAAACAGATGTCACCATCTAATTTTCACCAGTAAGAAAAAAGTGTTTTAGAACTTGTTGTTTTGCAGAACGTCAGTTATATATGACATTAGAATTAGGCCTGAAATTAGGAAGAACATTTTAAGGAAAATCTAATGATATTTTCATAATGATTTTTTTTCTCAAACCTTGTCTGTGGTGTAAAACACCCTGGCCAAATGCCCCAGAGGGCATCACTTCCCACTCTGATAATTACTGTAGTTACTATGTTCTGAACATCACATCCTTTCTTTTTCCCTCAGATGGAATCTATCTAGGTGGCTGAATAAAGATATTTGGACTTTATATCTAAAAATTTCCTCAACTTAGCACCAGCAAGCTTGTGAGCTAGACAGTAAGCATCAGCTAACAATATTTACTTATTTTCAGTATGGTTATGAATAAACATTCATATCTGTCTACTCGCTAGTTGATCTAAACAATATAAAAATGTATACTGTTGATAAACAATATAAAAACAGGCGTCACATAGGTCTAAATGCATAGCATTTAAAAAAACTGCTAACGTTACAGCAGCGGGAATATGAACGTGTATCTACCCCGGGTCCACACCATCCTAACTCGTTTTGCTCCGAGCGGACGCGAACCCGGGATTCCGGCGGAGGCGGGCGCTCTAACAAGGAGGCTAAAGGCTACAGCCTCTTGCGTCATTTGCTAGAGCGCCTCTTTCTGAGGTCAGGGAGTGAGGTTTACGCACAGCCCTTACTGGTAAACATCCGTTACACGTGCATGAGTTATTTTATTTAATCGGTGTTATTTTAATGTTTTGTTTTTTGACCTAATACATAACGTTAGAGACACTGATGTTGATCTGTCTGCATTCAAGCATTTCAGTGGGCTTAAATAGATCACCCTTTACAGCAGATTTAGTTCACAAACAACTGACAATTTTGACCTAAATATTATTTTCAGTTACAATAATTAATCCTAAAATTCGACATTAGTAACTTACTTTTCACAGCATTAGTAGCGCGCGCTCACAAGATCTCCCGGTTCTTTACTTGTGAGTTCAGTTCACTGGAGAAGACTCGCTCTAAACGGATCATTTGAATCAGTGAGTTTTCGACTCGAGAACAGCTGCAATCGGATCATTGCAATTTGTGAATGAATCGTTTGTTGTGATTTGCGAACCGATTGAACAGGTTCATTGAAAATAATCAGTTTGTTCATGAATCATACACCGCTTCTGCGTCTCGGAGCACGTGATGTATTATAAGGAGTAACGATATATTTTATGAAATGTAGTGAAGTAAAAAGTACGATCTTATGCTTTGGAATGTAGTGAAGTAAAAGTAAAAGTTACTCAAAATAAAACTACTCCAGTAAAGTACAGATACTTGAAAAATGTACTTAAGTACAGTAACGAAGTAGTTGTACTTCGTTACTGACCACCACTGGAAAAAGAAGGCTGTGAAACATGATCAGCTTTGCCCTTTTGGCAGTCACACTGTTTAGATTTGTTTTGGGCAAGTCGATTTGGAGTTATTGTCGTTTATCGCTGAATGTGTCACGAATATCGAAAACTAAACCAACCCCCCTCTCTGTGTTCCGTCTGTCTGACGCGCGTGCATGCGCCATTCGGTAAATTAAACTTAACACAGCCGGTCAGGACGGACCTTTAATGCTCGCGTGAATTTGTGAAATTTATAGATAAGGATAAGACTGTAAGTGTAAACTGAACGTTTTTGCACTGAGGACGCACACGCATGTGTCACAGCGCCTGCAGGGCAAGCCTTTACTAATGCATTAACTGAAAACTCAAAATAAAGAATGATCATGTTCTCTTTCATAGGTAACTCAACGCTGCGTGGACTTCACGCTTTGGGAACGCCTCTTGTGTGACCGATGTCTGAAACCCTATAGAATCACGCCAATTCATTGGCTGGTGGCGCTACGCTGTCTCTGACGCAAACACGTCGTCAGCTTATACTGGCGAACGCGCCATCCACTCCTCAGATTTCTCTGCCTTCACAAAGCGGTCACATTACCCTTCGTTGTTGCGATTTTCTGGCCCAACTTATCTTCTGCGATCATCCATCTGCACTTCGGCGACTGCCTCAGTGGAACTTTGTTCTCCTCGCGGTGAAGTGCCATGGAGTTTCGCCGCTGTGAACCGCCGTGCTTGCGTTTCATCGCTCGCGAAGACCCACACAGTAAGTGCATTAAGTGCTTGGGGTTTTCGCATGCACGTGACGTGGTTTACGGGACCTTGATAATGCAAGATTTGTGAGAATTTCTGTCTCATAACCCTCCGCTCTCGGCTTGAGGATTGTGAGAGGGAATCCTCTATTTTTCCCCGTCGCGCATCGAGCTCCTCCCCTCGTGAGATCGCGGCCTCGTGAAGCCACGACCTGGGGTTCGGATGTCGAGCTCGAGGAGATGGAGAGTGAGCAGACAGGCCTCGCCTTTTCTCTCCCTCCCTCTCCCGAGCGCATGCGCGCAAATTCGCCAGTCGAATTCTTGCATGATTTTCTGTTTCCTAGCCCGAGGGCACGTGATACTGTTTCCTTCGGGCTAGATGATATTCTGCACACAGCAGCCTCCGACTCCGAGGATTTCGGGCCTGCTTTAGCAGATGCATTCCCGCCTAGCGGCCAGGAGGCGGCCTTCAGCCCTACTCTGAGCTTGTGGACGTGCTTTCGTGCGCCACGAGAAGCTTCGCTGGATTGGCCCGTGAGCCCCGCGAGTCGATCTTCAAACTCGGCGAGCGGTTCCTCAGTGGTGCACATTCCAAGCCTGAAAGGAGGAAGCTGCATCGAGAGATCTCCGGATCCTGGAAGCAGCCATTTTCCTCCCGCCTAACTAACGCCGGGCGGCCGCTGACTTCACCAACCTCGTGGAGCAGGGTTACACCGCCATGCCGGTGGTCGAGGATACTTTGGCCTCCCATCTTTCACCCTCTTTGGCTCCTTCCTGAAGTCCCGCCTCCTCCCTTCCAGGCCGTAGGACCACTTCCGCCTTATCGGGAAGTCCTACATCGCGGCCGGTCAGGCAGGTATGGCCCTCCACACAATGGGCATCCTTCAGGCCTACCAGGCGGACGTCCTGAAGGAGATGGACGAAGGGACCGGCTTGACTCCTGAAGCCGTGACGGAGCTACGCAGAGCCACTGATTTGGCTCTGAGAGCCACCAAGCACCAAGCATGCTCTATGGCGGCTTTGGTGGCCGCAGAACGCCATCTGTGGCTCAATTTAACCGAGATCCGTGAGAAGGAGAAGGTGTTTTTGATGGACGCACCCATCTCACAATCTGGGTTATTTGGGGAGGCGGTTAGCGCTGTGGTGGATAAGTTCCGCTCAGCCAAAACGCAGTTGGCTGCTCTCAAGCAATTCATGCCGAGGAGATTGAGGGACTATTCTACTCCCTCCTCCTCTGTGTCTAGGGAGCAGTTGCTCCCCAGGAAGGAGCCCTCTGGCGGTGGAGCCCAGGCCACGCGCCCTTCCCCCACTACGGGGGGAATGAGGAGAGCCGTTTCACCGTTACTGGGCGAGGTCAGACCGCGGAAGCGTTTCTGCCCGCCCTGAACGCGCTCTCCTCACTTAAATCTGTCACAGCCACCCTTCGAGGCTTGGTGTGCAGATCTAGTTCACCCTCATTTTTACTCGGGCTGGCAGTTGGGGGACGCGTCCATCTTTCCCCCTTTGCAGCCCGTCCATTCGCCGCCAGCGGGCCGCATGTTAGGAGACACAGCTGTTTCTCTCCTGCAGTGTACGGAACCCGTGCCGGCCACCCGTCAGTCCAGCTCTTCTCTCTCCATCATCCTGAACAAGGACGCCGAGGGCTTTCCTTCTCGGTGGAGGGTGCCGCTGCTTCCAGGCCTTCTCGACACCCCATCTCAGGTATGTCTTCCCTTACACGACACTCTGCTTCCTCTATCGCACTTCCTTCACGAATGGGAGCGCCTACCGAGGGTATAGCTGTGGGTTCTCCGCACAATTCGGTCCAGCTACACTCTTCAGTTTGGGAAAAATCCCCCCCGCTTCGACGGGGTTCACCTGACAGTAGTAAACAGCGCCTCCAAGGCCTCTGTTCTACAACAGGAACTTTCCTCCCTCCTACAGAAAGGAGCAATAGAGGAAGTACCGCAGTCGGACGTCGAACGAGGGTTCTCCAGTCGCTACTTCCTCGTTCCAAAGAGGGACGGCGGCTTGAGGCCTATTCTGGATCTACGGCGTTTGAATTTTTCCCTCTACAAAGGGAAGTTCAAGATGCTGACGATAAAAACCATCATGTCTCAGGTCCAGGAGGGGGACTGGTTTGTCACCATCGACCTAAAGGATGCGTATTTTCACATCCAGGTCGTTCAAAGACACAGGAGGTTCCTTCGGTTTGCCTTTGGAGGGAAGGCTTACCAATACAAGGTCCTGCCCTTCGGCCTGGCTTTGGCGCCGAGAACGTTTACGAAATGCATGGATGCTGCACTGGCCCCTTTGAGGCTCCAGGGCATTCGTGTACTGAACTATCTGGACGATTGGCTCATTCTGGCTCACTCCAGGGAGCTAGTGAGTCGTCACAGAGATATTGTTCTCGCCCACATCCATTCTCTTGGCCTCAGGATGAACGCCAAGAAGAGTGTGCTCTTCCCATCTCAGCGAACCATGTTTCTGGGGGTTCGTTTGGATTCCGTTCAGATGCAGGCCCGTTTGGCTCCTGCCCGGATACCCGATCTTACAGCATGTCTGGCCCGCTTGAAGCTAGGCCAGCATGTCTCTGTAGGTACCTGCCGCAGGCTGTTGGGCCTCATGGCAGCGGCCTCCCCTGTGTTGCCCCTAGGGTTGCTTCACATGAGGCCGTTCCTTTGGTGGATGAAGGAGCTAAGGTTACACCCCACTGTACCAGCTACTCGCCTTATCAGGGTGTCGCGCAGCTGCTGTCGAACCCTTTTAATGTGGCGAGACCCCATTTTTCTCCGGAGCGGGGTGAGAATGAGTGCGATCCACCGTCGCCATATGATCACGACGGACGCATCAATGACAGGCTGGGGGGCGGTCTTCGAAGGCAGACCGGCGAGCGGGGAGTGGAAGGAAGAGTTCCTCTCTTGGCATATAAACGGCCTGGAACTCAGGGCTGTCTTCCTGGCTTTGAAGTATTTTCTCCCCGTTCTCGGGGGGTATCATATCATAGTCAGGATGGACAATACGGCGGTTGTGTCCCACATAAACCGTCAAGGAGGTTCACGGTCGCGCACCCTGGACAGGCTTGCGTGCCGTCTTCTCCTTTGGTCCCAAGACAAGTTCCTCTCTTTGAGGGCGGTTCACATTCCGGGAATACTGAACCTCGCGGCCGATTTTCTGTCGAGACAGAAGCTCAGGCCGGGGGAATGGATGTTGAACCGTCAGACGGTGTCCCAGATCTGGGATCTGTTTGGCAAAGCGGAGGTGGACCTCTTTGCTTCTCAAGAGTCATCCCAGTGCCCGCTCTGGTTCTCCCTGAGTTTCCCGACGACTCTGGGCATAGATGCGGCCGAATGTCAGTCTGTACACGTTTCCGCCAATAAAGCTGATTCAGGCAGTACTATGCAGAGTGAAGGTGAGCGGTGCCCGTCTCCTTCTCATAGCCCCATTCTGGCCCTCCCAGACCTGGTTCTCGGAGCTAACTCCCCTCTTGTATCGGTCTCCTTGGGAGATTCCGATCAGGCGGGACTTACTGTCCCAACTTCAGGGCAAGATCTGGCATCCTCAACCAGAGCTCTGGAAGTTGTGGGTATGGCCCATACAAGGCCAAGGGCTGTGATTGACATTTTGCCTGCCGAAGTTCAGGAAACCATAGCCAGTGCCAGAGCCCCCGCTACTAGGAAGCTGTACTCTTCCAAGTGGGGCGTCTTTGAGTCCTGGTGTTTGACTCGTGCAATTGACCCAGTTAACTGCCCTGTTGGTCCAGTGCTGGAGTTTTTGCAAGAAAGGCTGACAGCGGGGGCGGCTGCTACCACCCTTAGGGTTTACGTAGCGGCCATTGCAGCTCGGAGAGAGCTGGATGAGATCCCCTTGGGGAGACATCGGATGGTCTCCGCCTTTATGCGTGGGGTCAGACACCTTAGGCCGGTTCGCCCCACGGCAGTTCCTTCTTGGGACTTGTCAGTCGTCCTCGAAGGCCTAGTGACGGCCCCTTTCGAGCCCCTAGAGTCAGCTTCGGAGCGAATACTGACTCTTAAGGTTGCTCTTTTGCTGGCGCTTACGTCACTAAAAAGAGTTGGAAATTTGCAGGCTTTCACTGTTAGTGAGACGTCTCCTTCCTTATCAAGAGAACAAGGGTTACGCGAGTAACCCGAGACGTTTTGGGCAGCTCGGATCACGTTCTTCTCCGCGGCATAGCATTCTGTTTCCTCCACTATTTTTAGATGCATTTTGTTGATAGAAATGCGTTATTCAGTGCTTGTAATTTGAGCAACCGGCTGAAGCTGGATGTGCACTGTGGGCGGACCCGACTAATCGATAATGAGAATCATTGTTGATGATTTTTCATAATCGATTTTATCGATTAGTTGTTGCAGCCCTACCTTTGCACAATTGATTAAAAACTAGGATTCGACGCTGGACTCGGGTACAACACTGCCTAGAATGTTGAGTAATTAATGAAATTTAAGTTGAAAGAACGTTTCAGGAACATCAATACTAACCTTAAAAAACACGTTCCTCTAACATTCAGAAAACTGGACACATAGAACGTTTGGATAACCAAAACCATAACCAAATAAATGTTTTTCAAACGTCCTTGGAACTTGTTAGCTGGGATACTGTTTTTGTTGCTGTATTTTTAATGCAGCCTGCTATACTTCTTTCATATACATCTTCCCAACTTTTAATGATTCAGTGTAAGGCACAGTTTACATTTTTTAGGATTACATTTTGATGAAATTAAAAATCCTCACAGATCTCACCCAAAAGCATTTTGCAAGACATTATTATAATTTATTATTATGATATCAAATGAGACCAAGCAGCATTGTGGTTAATCATACACATACTAAAAAAATACACAAAAACATTCAAAGAGTGAATTTCAATTAAAATTAATCATTGCAAAAATGTACAGTAGTTTGAAGTATCTCAGTGCAAATATTTATCTATAAAATATACTAAAAAGAACAATCAACAAAACTATTCACAATTTACGGCATGCTTGTTGTCCAAAACTTTATTGTAACTCCCTGCAAATAGAGATCTAAATCATATGCCAGTGGATGGATGGTATACTGCAGCCATAATTTACCAGCTATACATCTTGGCTGCTGAAGTGATTGATAGCCGATCCTGTAAGATACTCTCAAATTGTCTTCAGATTGTAGATTCTCCCTGGCTGTGTGCATCCTGACAAGACAAAAGAAAAGTCTTTTGCAGAGGTACATTTCAATTTTACTTGAATCACTACAAAATATAATCTATCTACCAAGCCGTTAGTTGCCATTAGGTGCCTTTCGTTTCTGCTGATGTGGGGAAATCAGGTATGGAGGGAATGATAAGTGAGCAGGAAATAAGCAAAAAGATAATGAATCTACATTTGCAAAAAAATCTCCTCAAAGGTCTCGAAGGAACAAATCAAGCTAGATCTGTGTCACAGCCATATTTTAAGCATCCGAGGGCCTGACCTTTCATTAGTCTATTTCAAATGAAGTATTTTGATCTAATGTTGAGACACTCAGTTACAGTTCATGCCTCACTTGCTAAACAGTGAGGTGTATTGACTTTTATATAGCACAGAATGTTACGGGAATGTTTTGATAGCTGTTAAAAAATAGAATCTAAAAGTATCATATTCATAGACCATAACCATAGCAAATGGCAGTAATAAAAACATTTACGTTTGTAGTAATTAAGAAATTCATAAATTATAGATTTGTTATTTATACCATATGCACATATGATTTTAATATAATACTCAGATAATACAATATACCTTTATATATTTAGTTGTATTTTATGTGTTTAGTTATATATTTTATAGGCTTTTTATTTTAAGGGCAAGGCTGCATTTATTTGATCAAAAATGCAGTAAAAAAATTGAAATAATATTAAAGTGTAAAATAACTGTTTTCTATTTGGATATATATATAAAATAATATATATATATATATAAACATATATATAATATATATATATATATATATATTCCTGTGAGGGCAAAACATGAATTTTCAGCAGCCATTAATTCAATCTTCAGTGCCATTAATATGATGATTTGGTGCTCAGTTATTATAAATTATTATTGGTTTTACAAATTGGTATTACCAATGTGTAAAATTGTGTATCTGTTTTAACTACAGCCTTGGTGAGCATAAGAGACTTTTATCAAAAACCTAAACAAAAAAATGTACACCCTTAGTGTAAATTAGTGTAAAATTTGTGGTGGGCATAGATTATTCTTTTTTAATCTAGATTAATCTTGGAATTAATCTAGATTAAAATGGCTCACTTGAATTCTGCCGAAGGCATTCAGAATATGTGTGCTACCCAAATAATGACTAAAAGTAAGTCTTGAGAACGGGTTCTCAAGCCAGGTGGCGATTAGACCAGGGGCTCATCTCCTGTTTCCAAAATGCATCACAAACTTTAATCTCTTCCCGTCCCAATCCACGAAAAACTGGAGGAAAATCCCATTCCACTCCCGGAAGAATGACTCCCATTCCTCCCACTCCCGTGTTTTTTTTTTTTTTTTTTTGCCGATAACTGTCAATTACAGTAAAATATAGTACAGATCACAGCGTGCCCACCTTATTAGTTGAATAAAAACCCAAAATGTCGCTTTTTTGTTATTATATTGAACTGAAAGCCATCTTATGCACAGTGTTGCACAGATTCAATTTCATGTAAATCATCCATGCTAACACACACGCCTTCTATTTTTATTTTTAGACATTTCACTCTCTATAGATATATTTTTCAAAGACGGAGTTTTGAAGTTTCTCGCCAAGTTCACATGAGACCTAAAGCGCATCCTGTTTGCTTAAAAGCGCAACGCTTCGTTGTTATTCTGAGTGCACACACAAATAAACGTAGAGTCTTTACAGATTCGAAAGATGTATTAGGCTACTTTTATCTGTATGACCAAAAATGACGGAGATTTTAAGAGCAAGTGAGCGCACCGGAGCCTGTCCTGCAGCAAACGCTGCTTCCACACAAACACTTCAATAGCGCACATTTCTCTAGGTTAACATCATATTGAGCGGCCATGTAAAGTTGTTACTACATACATCTTTCAGATGAAAAGCCAAATTTGAGGTTGATGAATGATAGGTGAGCGTTTGGATGTCCTGCCCGATTGTATTACCACATAGACCAGCCGTTAACAATCTGTCCATCACGGACTGCGAGCCTCTAGTTCAAGACTCGTTCTCGCCCCCTACAGTGCAATTCGCTAGGTATACATCCGCGCTTAAAATATCAAGGTGAAAGTCATCATAGCTTGCGTAGAATAGACCCAGCTCCTAACCCAACTTTGAGAATAGATTAACGGCGATATTTTTTTTATCGCCCGATAAGAGTCTCACGTTAACGCAGCACGTTAACGCCGATAACGGCCCACCACTAGTAAAATATATATTTTTTGTCTATAATCATGCTCTTTTCAGCAAAGATCGGTTTAATTTATGTCTACATAATAGATGCCTCTCTCAATCACTTTCAAGGAGAATTTCAAGGTCTTCCACTTCTTTTATTTGCCTTCTTCACCAGAGAGGGAAATTCTCTTTCCTCAGAGGCCTTGACATGCCTTCATGAGCTGTTAAATGAGCCCCTCCTTCATGGCACACTGTTATAGCTTTCATTGTATTACAGCATTCATCTTTCTGCTTTCAGCAGAATAAGGAGAGAAGGGATGTCAACAGGGCTGGCTGTGTGCTTACATCGCTGAGCAAGAACTATATTACTATTAGGACACATCCTTCCCTCGTACATCAAAATGAAACCAATTCATCTTATTTACCCAAACCAATACACAGTCCCTCACTGAACACATTCAAGCTCTTTTTCTCACCATATATAAGGGATTGTCGAACATATCATGCATATCCGCCTCGCTCTGTTGCTGTGAAGTATCAGCCTGTGAAAAAAAGGAACAAGAAATTAAGACACAACCTAATGACTGACCCGCTCAGAACTGACTGGCATAACACAGATCTTTCTCTATAACATGCTGTGAGGTATGAAGGTCACCTGTGGGTTTGTGCTGTTTCTTATTGATGTCTCTCTAACTCCTCTGTGTCCTCTCCCACATACTTTATATGTTTCTTTCTGTCACATCTTCAGAATAACTCCTTGTGTGTGGGTGTGTTTAGGGTGCTTTTTTGCTACAGTGCTTGCATGGCAGCACTATGTTGATATTGTTCAAACATTCTGTTAGGATTTGTTTTAAACCCCAGGACTTTACCCCATTTACAGGCCTGAAACCAAATTTGACCTAAAAGTTAAAAGTTTAACACTATTTATTTTAGAGGTGTAGTAGCTGTACACATATTTGTAGCAAAAAAATATTTGGTACTTGTCTTTCGGTTTGGCACACACTTACCAAACGAATGCAGTGTTGTACATTGCATGATCAAACCTTGTGCATCACATTTCAATGTTTGAGCTTCCTTGTTTACCATACAGTATGTGATGTGCTCTATGTATGTGTGTTGATCATTACTTAGATGTAAATAAAAGCCTAAATCGGCTGAATCTTCTAAAAGTTGTTACCTGGACTATATATAGTATATTGCATCCAAAAGTGGAAGCTTTTAAAATCTCTTTAAAACATCAACATGAACTGCAGTGTACTAAGAGTGCGTTACAGTAGGTATAGTATAGTTTTTTCAGTATGCCACCATTTAACAAAAAAAGGCAATTTTTATCTAGTTTTCCCCTGCTGTACCCTAAAACACAATGAACTGCTAATTAGTTAAGTATCATTTTTGTGCACAGCCACATCCCTAATGTATATTTGCTGCCATGTGACCAGTTTGGTTGGGTATACTAAATCGAAATGAATAAAGGAGCTAATGGTTCATAATTGCTTGCCGTCCTTCTTTATCTGAATGGTTGCTGGATTCTCAAAGGTCTGACTCAATCACACAACCAAACAAAGCAAGATAATTTCCAGGACAATAAATCATGCATCATGTGGTTACTGTCACTTTGGCTAACCTTGTCAGGCTCAATATTGACTGGTGTGGCATCAGCTTTGACAGGAGTTGCACCGTCAATTGGCACAAAGCTCAACTCAGCAGCATACATCGAGTTTTCAACACTCTCCTGAAAGTAAGAGAGAGAGAAAAAACAACAACAATGAGCCAAACAAGTTAAATAATTCAGTTCACAATTTCACTTAATATTTAAGGGGCAGTTCACACAAAAGTCTGGGTGAAAAGGGAATAGTTCACCAAAAATATCCAGTCTAGAACTAATAATACAGACTTCATGCAGTAAACCCTTTATGCCAGTAGAGGTCATACTTTGGCAGGCCCATTCATGACTGCAGTGGCAACAGCAGCAGGTGCAGCAGGAGATCCCTGCATATCCTCACTGTATGCTGGGTTCTCAAAACTCCTTCCTTTTCCCTCCGCTTCTACTGATGTGCTGGATTCCTGATATTGACCAAAGGACAAAAGATGTTAACATGGCAAACACACCTCTAATTGACATGAACCTTTTGCCCGTTTTCGTATTATTAGTGTTTTGACAGTTGTGCTGCTAAATATTGTTGTGGAAACTGATTCTTTTTTAGTATTCTTTGAAGAATAGGAATTTCAAAATCATAGATTTATTTTTAAATAGATTTTTCTTTGCAACAATATACAGTGGGTACGGAAAGTATTCAGACCCCCTTACATTTTTCACTCTTTGTTATATTGCAGCCATTTGCTAAAATCAAATCAAGTTCATTTTTTTCCTCATTAATGTACACACAGCACCCCATATTGACAGAAAAACACAGAATTGTTGACATTTTTGCAGATTTATTAAAAAAGAAAAACTGAAATATCACATGGTCCGAAGTATTCAGACCCTTTGCTGTGACACTCATATATTTAACTCAGGTGCTGTCCATTTCTTCTGATCATCCTTGAGATGGTTCTACACCTTCATTTGAGTCCAGCTGTGTTTGATTATACTGATTGGACTTGATTAGGAAAGCCACACACCTGTCTATATAAGACCTTACAGCTCACAGTGCATGTCAGAGCAAATGAGAATCATGAGGTCAAAGGAACTGCCTGAAGAGCTCAGAGACAGAGTTGTGGCAAGGCACAGATCTGGCCAAGGTTACAAAAACATTTCTGCTGCACTTAAGGTTCCTAAGAGCACAGTGGCCTCCATAATCCTTAAATGGAAGACGTTTGGGACGACCAGAACCCTTCCTAGAGCTGGCCGTCTGGCCAAACTGAGCTATCGGGGGAGAAGAGCCTTGGTGAGAGAGGTAAATAATAATCCAAAGATCACTGTGGCTGAGGTCCAGAGATGCATTCGGGAGATGGGAGAAAGTTGTAGAAAGTCAACCATCACTGCAGCCCTCCACCAGTCGGGGCTTTATGGCAGAGTGGCCCGACGGAAGCCTCTCCTCAGTGCAAGACACATGAAAAAACACCTGAAGGACTCCAAGATGGTGACAAATACGATTCTCTGGTCTGATAAAACCAAGATAGAACTTTTCGGCCTTAATTCTAAGCGGTATGTGTGGAGAAAACCAGGCACTGCTCATCACCTGTCCAATACAGTCCCAACAGTGAAGCATGGTGGTGGCAGCATCATGCTGTGGGGGTGTTTTTCAGCTGCAGGGACAGGACGACTGGTTGCAATCGAGGGAAAGATGAATGCGGCAAAGTACAGGGATATCCTGGACGAAAACCTTCTCCAGAGTGCTCGGGACCTCAGACTGGGCCGAATGTTTACCTTCCAACAAGACAATGACCCTAAGCACACAGCTAAAATAACGAAGGAGTGGTTTCACATCAACTCCGTGACTGTTCTTGAATGGCCCAGCCAGAGCCCTGACTTAAACCCAATTGAGCATCTCTGAGAGACCTAAAATGGCTGTCCACCAACGTTTACCATCCAACCTGACAGAACTGAGAGGATCTGCAAGGAGGAATGGCAGAGGATCCCCAAATCCAGGTGTGAAAAACTTGTTGCATCTTTCCCAAAAGACTCATGGCTGTATTAAATCGAAAGGGTGCTTCTACTAAATACTGAGCAAAGGGTCTGAATACTTAGGACCATGTGATATTTCAGTTTTTCTTTTTAATAAATCTGCAAAATGTCAACAATTCTGTGTTTTTCTGTCAATATGGGGTGCTGTGTGTACATTAATGAGGAAAAATGAACTTAAATGATTTTACAAATGGCTGCAATATAACAAAGAGTGAAAAATTTAAGGGGGTCTGAATACTTTCCGTACCCACTGTAAATGTCTTTACTGTCACTTTTGATGAATGTAATGCATCCTTCTTGAATAAAATGACCAAGTTATATATATAAAAATGTAACTGACCCAGATAGTGTGTATTTATAATAAACTATACATGCTATATTTGGATATATGTTTTAAAATACAAGGTGAGAACAAACCTCTTTGGGAACGTTGCTGTTTTCATTCTCCGATTCAGATGGGTTGTTAAAACGTTCAGAGTTACCACCCCTAATTATATGAAGTAAAACCAAACCAAAGGTTTATTTTGTTATATACCGCAACTGTATATAACATCTACACAATATATACATTCATTATATTCTCTTTTTTTCTAATATTCACTAATATTTATATTATACACTTTTTACATTCTCACCAGAAGCTGGGCCTACTGAAGTTAGATACACTAATAGGCAGATTAATGTTATGCAGAGTGTTCATAATTTTCTCCTTCTTTTTTGCAGAATATATCAGGCAAACCAGGAAAAGAGCCACAACAGCTGTAACTCCAAGAGCAATAGCAACTATGAATGGACAGAAAGAGAGACAGGATTTGGGTCACATCGTCTTGTTTGTTTGCCTAAGACAACAGCTATAAAAGTTGCTGCATGATTTGCTGATATCATGTACTGCCATACATTTTACCTGAGGTTGTGACAACACCATAAACACTGGTCTCGCATAAATCTCCTTTCCATTCAGGGGGGCAACTATAAGGGGGGAATGAACAGTTAGCATTACCACATCCATAAGTTTATCCATCCCTACTTTTTAAACCCTTTTTTTCTTATGAAACATGCATGTCAGAACACAAGCTTACATGCAGAGCGCCTTATTGTCATCAAAATAACAGGTTCCACCATTCCTGCACTGGCATGGAGGGGGCATGGTGGGTTCAGGCTCAAATCCTATCAAATCAAACATCACAAAAACAAATGGATGGGGGCGGCTGCTATATTTAGAGCTGAACAGTAAAATGTGCTTATATCTTTTTTTATTATTACTGGAACCCAGAGATTGACGTCAACAGTGTTGGTTGCAATAGCTAAAATGAATTGGTTTATGGTCATATCGTTAAGATGGCTATAAAAGTCAGATAAGGAGTATAAATGCACCTGTGTCACATTCAGTACTGCTGCCAGGGAAGAAGCTTGTGCCCTCTGGGCAGGCGCAGGTGTAGCCTTCTGGCCTCAGCAGACACAGGTGACTGCATGTGCCCTTACAAGGGTTCTTCACTGTGGGGCAGAGACAGTTCAACCCACTATATATCTATAAAATCACTTTAAATGACTACCAACAAAATCTTAACTACCATCATTACATTTTATATCACTTTAAGTGGATACCAACAAAATCCTAACTACCATCATGACATTTTTGTATCAGCACAATAATAAAAGTTAGTTTAAGTTTAAACAGACTGGATTTATAGGTCATCATGCAAATCTCGCTTTTATTGTGGTTACTCACAGGCTATAGAGTTGTATTTCTGCTGCTGGTAGACATTGATCTGGGTAAGCCAAGGTCCTGCTATTAGGAGTCTGGTTTTGGTGCCTTTTCCAAACTTGTTCTGTCTGAACACTTCACCCCTCTCCTGCGTGCTCCAGTACACATGGTCCTCAAATACATTCACACTGAAAGGGTTTCTTACATCTGACAGGGAAGAAATGTGGTAGAAGATATGAATGTCCCTTTTATTTTAAAATAATACTCTAACAATATTTTTAAGATGCTTAATTGCATGTTAATTACATTTAAATGTGTTATAATTGAAATTGATGTTAAATGCAAATAGTTTAATTTTGAGTGTTTTTTTCCCCACCTGCTCAAGTAGAACTTAAATACATGATTACATGTATTTTCAAAATTACTTCTATTGTCTTTAAATTATGTGGTTAAAGTGTAGTGCTGAATTAATTTAAAATATATTTATTTTTAAATGTAATTTTGAATAACACTACAGATCAAATTATAAACAAGCACTTTACATGTGCTTTTAGCAGATTAGTCAACACATCAAGATAAGTGCTTTTCTTTAAAGCATGACAAGATTATAAAAAAACAATCTAAACAAGTACAACTTTAAATTGAGTCAACTCAAACTTTTACCTATGAAAACTGATATTTGTCTGCTCTGTCCATCTGGTAGTATGGACTCAATGCGACTCTCCTTTGCATCTGACCAATAGATCCGGTCGCTGTTTGTGAAGTCGATGGACAGGCCTGTAGGCCAACCCAAAGCACTGTCCAACAGAACCCTTCTCTCTTGACCATCCAACCAGGAGCCTTCGATACGTGGCGTGTTGCCATTGTCTATCCAGTAGAGCATGCTGCATCACAACATGACAAAACAAAATTCAAACAATTGCTTTTAAATGTAGGCGAGCTTGAAGGAGAAATAGAGCTTTCAAATTGTTTTTGCTGCTTTTTTCTCATTTTCGATATTTTTTGCAAACGTTTCCTTATATGCTCCAGAAATAAAATAACAGAATGTAGATTTGCAATAACATGAGGATACAGAAATAATACAAAAAATTTGGTGTGAACTATCCTTTTAAACACACCACAGCCAAATAGGATGCAAGTCTCACCCCAAACGAGGGTTTACTGCCACAGAATTGGGTTCTTGCAGGTCAGTCTTTATAAGATGCTTCCTGTAACGTCCGTCCAACAATGCCACCTCCAGACGTTTGAGCTGTGCATCAGCCCAGTACAAATTCCTGTATAGTAAATTAAAATCTCATGAGATGTTACAGGCTGATTCATTATTTGCTTTTGCCAAAACCACCATTAGTATTTTTTTTTATCATTCAGCTTCAGTGCAGAGTTTAAATATTTAGTTTAGTTTTTTTACCTGCCAACCCAGTCCACTGCAATTCCATAAGGCTTGGTGATGTACTTGATGTCCAGTTTGACAGCAACAGCAATGTTATTATTGTGATCATCCACAGCTGGCAGATAAGCTCTTTTAATAGCACCAGACAATGCTCCATTTCCTTCTACTGTAAAATACACCATACCTGAAACACATAAGAGAGGTCACAAATCACATCAAACATAATTAATGCAATACTGTAACTCAAATTTCATTTTGATCAAATTTAATCTTTTGTAATTATCATAATTGAAATTATGTGCATTTATTTAGTATATATACGTTTCTAATTAATAATTAATTATTTGTGTCTTTGGAGGAACAGCCAGGTGTCGGGCGTATATTAAAGAGTATGGAAGCCCATTTCTGCCACAAAAGGGAGAAAAAAATTGTTTAGGTAATTCAGGACAACATTTTTTAATTATGACAAATTCAAAATTATGAAACATTTACATTTACATGTATTCATTTAGCAGATGCTTTTATCCAAAGCGGCTTACAAATGAGGACAATTGAAGCAATCAAAATCTATAAAAGTGCTATGATATGCAAGTCTCAGTTAGCTTAACTCAGTACACGTAGCACGTTTTTATTATATAATAAATAAAAAGAAAACAGATATAATTGAAAAGGAATAGAACGTTACAGAGTAGTTACAGAATAGATTATGTAACGTATAACATAAGTAAAATATATATATATAATTATGATATATAATGTCATAATTAATAAATAAGAAAAGTCAAATATTTCATCATAATTATAACTATTTGTCTCATAATTATGATTTACCAAAGGATTTTTTTTTCTTATTATTTTGAAATGGGCTTCCATAATACAGAGAACAGGAGTAATGACATTTTTGAGGGGCTGAGGCCCTAGAATTGAGTACATACTAAGTCCAGTGTTGTTGTGGTCCCAGTCATAGTCCAGCGCCACAATGCGCTCCTCTTCCTGCAAAAAGTCATGATACTCATCGGTCTGGAGGTTGTAGCGTCGGATGCGAATGTTCTCTGGCAGCAGGAGCAATGGTCCAGGACCTAAAAAATAAGAGATTTAAGATTCTACACATACTCAGACATTCTTGTTTGTGATTCCTTACAATTTCTATCCTACCTTCAGCCTCACACTGATTGCCTGTGCCCACTTTCCTGTAGCCCAGGGCACAATCACAGTCATAGCTTCCTTTAGTGTTCTTACAGGCCTGCGGGCACGTGCCATATTCTAAACACTCATCTATATCTGCGGGGTGCAAGAGACAGGCATGAAAAACACCAAGGGATAAGGCAGATGTACCGGCATACACAGGTGAAACCTTCTGTTCAAAGATTACAGATTTAGATTTTGAAAGAAATTAGACAAGCAGCGAAAACGTTCTCCACTCTGAGGAGAAAGAGAAAGGTACTTAATGTCTGTTTGTGTCTACCATTGCAGCGGAATGTGTTATCTGGATCCACAGCATAGCCGGCTTTACAAGAGCAGATGAAGCCAGTGCCGTTCAGGTTTGTACACTCGTGCTGACATAATTTCTCATCACAGTTGCGGTCGTGGCCAAAATCTGAAAAGAGTTACTCATCAACTACCTCACAGGCACAATCACAGGCAGTTCTCACAAAATTCATTTATAGTACAAGGATTACTACATATAATGATCATATTTGGTAATATTTGTTGACTTACTGCAGCCCAGCTCATCTGTTAGGTCTCCACAGTTGTCGTTGTGGTCACACACGTAAGGCAGAGCCACACAGTGGCCATTAGTGCATTTAAACTCATTGGGTGTACAGGGGGTGAGAGTAGGTATTTGACCTAATTTAAAAACATAATTCATACGGTCGTCATTAACCATAAGAACAGTAGGTTATACTACACTAGATACATAATACAGTATACAACCACGCTGCTAATTAATCAGTATTGCTTTCTTAATCATTATTTTTGTTTTGTTTTTTTCAGTAAAAATAGATTTCCTTTAATAAAAACAAAAACTACAACTACTCAACATGATAAAACTTTATTTTAATTTTGAATTACCTTATTTCTAAATTGACCTTATTACATCACAAACTTTATTGAGGTTCAAAAGTTTGGGGTCAGTAAGATTTATTATAATTTTTTTTATATTAAAAGGTTCCAGTAAAATACATTTTTAATGTTACAAAAACTATTTTAAATAAATTCTGTTCCTTTGAACGTTCTATTTTACCAAATAATTCAGAAAAATAATACACTTAAAAAATGTTACTTTATTTTTTTGAGTATTTTAGTGCTAAGCAGCCAACAATATTCAGCATCAAGATAAATCCTTCAATACTGTTCATCACAGAATGCAATTTGTGTTCAGACAAAGGTTTTATATAAAAATATAAGATTTTTTTACATTATTTTCTTCAAATATGATACTTTTTTATATTTCCAAACATATTTTTATATAACATATAAAATAAGTTTTGTGCCTAAAATAAATAATATATTCTTTCAACTGCAGCCTTGGTGAGCATACAAAACATTACTTCAAAAGCTTAGGGTTGGTGAGATTTTTGTAGTGTTTTATGGTAAATTTAGAGAGCTTGATTTTAGTTGTTGTGAAAATACATGTGTGAATCTCTTACAGTTGTCCTCCTTTTCGTCACTGCCATCCCCACAGTCGTCTTTTTGGTTGCACATGAGACCACTATAAACGCAGTAGCCATTGTCACAGCGGAATTTGGCTGGCATTTCACATGTAATGTTCCCTGATCACAAAACAATTTTGACACTGTTAACAATTTCCTGCTGAAAAGACCAGCTTAAGCCAACATGAATTTCCAGGTTTAGGTTTAGACTTAATAATGCACCTTAAAGAGACATGTATTATAATTGTAATGGTTAAAATTATCTATAAAAATAATAATTTCATTTTCTTATAATGTCTTACAGCAGAGGCTGAGTTGCTCATCTGAGCGGTCTCCACAGTCGTTGAAGCCATCACATACCCATTGCTGGTTCACACACAGCTTGTTGTCACACTGGAATTGGTTTGACGGACACCAGCGTCCTCCAGGATAACGAGTTGCTGTTGGGAAAACAAAAGGTACAGAATAATTAGGGATGTGCAACAGCAATTGAGTACTCGACTACTCGGCCGTGACAGCGATGATCGATAATGAAAACGATGATCGTGGGGGAAAAAAATTCTGATTGGTTAAAGCAGCCCTTTGGGCGGCACCCAGAGCTCTAATAATTTCGCATGCATGCGTTCAAAGTATAGACGTTGGGATATTAACATTTATTTACATGTTGAATGCACTGCATATTACCAGTAGTTTCATACTCAAATGCAATGCCCGATATTGACTGTTATTTGAGACGGTCATATTGCTTTTAGATGTTTCTTTTTCAAAAATCCAAAAATACTTTTTTATATTTGTTCAACAGTATGCATACTTCAGTTAAAATTGTTTTCGTACTTCGTTTGGCTTCGAAAACACGCAAGCGATTTTAGGAATCACTTGATAATGTAGATGAAAATATAGCACAAATCTGCCATAAACATTAATGACATACGCATTATAATGAGAGCTTTATAGAATGTGAAATCTATAGTAAATCCTCTGCTCACCCGTGTCTCATGCGTTGTTGAAAGCACATCACCACGGCGGGAGCACTCTCTCTCTCTCGCTATAGCGCGTAACTTAAAGTTCACTGGCATATGTAAGCTATCCTTTTGTGCAGATACAAGTTGTAATGTTACGTCTATGTTATGCACCTAAATATCATAGGAAGTGTCATAGAAAGGGTTTCAGTTTATTGGCATACAATCAGCTTCACCTCAGGCAGCTATTCTTTTTAAAAATTGCTGCATCATAATCATAATCTAACATCTAATCATGTGTTCATGTTTTCATGTCATATTTTTATTTTTAACATTCATTTTCATAACAGTCTTCAGATATTTTCAATATTTCCATTACGGCCATGCCCGCCCCAGTACTCGATTAATCGTTTTTGAAACCCATGGATAATCGAAATAAGAAATAGCCAAAAATGCCCATTACTAAGACAAATTTCAAGATTTTCAGTATATGCTATAAGAAGATTTTAAACATCCATATATTTCAAGCCCAGCACACTCACGACAGGTGGACTCATCAGAATAGTCTAGGCAGTCAGCAAAACCATCACATTTAAGAGCTTCTGGGATGCAGTGTCCAGATGTACACTGGAATGTTCCAGGACGACAGGTCCGCAGGTCTGCACACAAAATAAAATACTGGTCAATCCAATAATAATCTAAAAAAGGGCAATCCATGTATTTTTAATGCTAAATCTGTATACCTGTAGCATTTAGTAAACAGTAGCATACAGTATTTGTTGCCATAATGTCATGTATTTCTGAGTGAAACAGTATATTCCAATAAATAAATAAATACAAATTAAAAAATGTCAGAAGTCACTTGATGTCTATTTACATGTACATGCATTTAATGGACACTTTATTCTAGAGTGACTTACAAAAGAAGAGAAAGAAAGAAAGTTGTCAAAGATTCATGTCAGATTTATTAGACAACTAGATTAGTAAGAAAGCTACGAGAACAGTAGAAATACATTGCTTATTCAGTGACCTGTGCTGGTGAGAAGTTGAGAAAGAGTGAATGGGTTTAATTTATGTTGACTTCAACTTACCACAGTCTCGCTCATCAGAATTGTCCCCACAATCATTATCATGGTCACAAACCCAAGATCCTGGAATGCACTGCTGGTTGTCACAGCGATACTCGCTCTCAGAGCAAGGTCTTGGTTCTATGAGCACATACATGAAAACTCTGAGCTCCATACAGTACATGCCTACGAGGTAATGGATGGCTCAATGCATTACTCACCACAGTTTCTCTCATCAGATCCATCCCCGCAGTCATTGTTCCCATCACAGCGCCAGCGAATGGGCACACAGCGGTGATCATCACAGCGGAAATCTCCCAGAGGGTCACAGGTCAGCTCATCTGCATGCAGCAAAATGGGGAAGTTGATTTGTATTTATTTCATAAATGTTCAAAGTAAATAAAATTATAATCCCTTTACATCATCCATTAAAAGGGATGTATGTTTATTGTTGAATCACGACAAAGGAGGCTCATATATTAGCTGACCTGTTACATTTTAAATCTAATATTGAATATCTTATGCAAACAAATGCTAACAAAACATTTATTTTTAAATAGATGAGTTTAGCGAAGATAGTCAAAAGCTGCCAAAGAGTGTCCTGCATGAATAAAACTAATTGAATACTGTTTAAAATCATCCCAAGATGCATACCATGTTGGTTAGTGTGCAGAGCTGGAATATAGACAAAGAATAGTGACTTTGAAGAAGCTAAAATATGGAAGTTTGTATTAATATAGAATGAGCAGGTGCATCCAAACTTGTGTGCTGATTGGTATTATAGCCCATATTTGCTTTTATGCAAGCCTTGTTCTAGTACTGGAGAACTGTTTAAAGCTTTTTTATTTCTGTTGTGCGTCAACATGTGAATATTTAAAATCATTATATGGGACTTACGGCAACTCTGCTCATCGCTATTGTCTAGACAGTCATTGGTGCCATCACACACAGCCCACAGAGGTATACAACGATAGTTTGTTTCGCAGGAGAACTCAGTGTCTGCATCACACTTATGATCAGGACCCACTACGAACAAAGACAAATATCAAAGGTCAGTTAATTCCAAGCTGTTAATGAATGGCCCTTTTCCCAAAGGGACATGACACTCACTGCACTCATCATATGGCTCATCTGATTGGTCTCCGCAGTCGTTCTGTGCGTCACACACATAGCTTGGTGGTATGCAGAGTCCGTTTTTGCATTGAAACTGTCCAGGTTTGCAGGTTTTCTTAGCACAGCTGTCAGCTTCCTCATCGCTGCCATCCGCACAGTCCTGCACGCCATCGCAGTGCCAGGATATTGGGATACAGTGCTTATTTTTACACTGGAACTGGTTCTCAGAGCAACGATGGTCACCTGGGTACAAATTCCATGTAACCATTAATGTTAAAAATTAGTAGCAGGACACAAACTATGCAGTTCAGTTACCTGATTCAATGATCAACACAACCAAAACCTGTTCTGTTGATACAAACTGAAATAAACTTAAAATAAACATTGTCATTATAACAATGCATAAAAGTGTTGCATACTGCAGAGTGCAGCATCTTCATCAGATCCATCTGGACAATCATTATGGCCATCACACAGGAAAAATGGGTAGGTGCAGTTCCCATCCTGACACTGGTAGCGTCCAATTGGGCAGTAACGTGGAGAACATGTCTGAGGCTCATCGGAGCCATCCCCACAGTCTGACTGACCATCACACTTCCACCATATGGGAATGCATCTGGGGACAAAAGACAAATCAGAGAAGAAAAGTATTAGTGGAAGAGCTCAAGATCATTAAATTATCATTAGAGAATGGATTCACTTACTCCTCATTGTTTCCACAGCGGAACTGCGTGCTGGAGCAGTCGGCCACACACTGTATCTTAAAGCCAACTGCCAGACCAATGAAGTGATCGGGACACTCACATCTGGCCGTCGTCCCACCCGGGCCAATCAGACACAGGTGACTACAGGTCAGGTGATGGTCATTGCAGGGATTGTCATCTAGGAAAATGTTAATAAAACAATCAAACGAGGATCATATAAGTTAACAAGTACAAGTTAATGGTGAAGTGAATGATATATAGTCTTACTGCGTGGCTGTCTGTAAGGGTGGTAAATGTGGATGTCATTAGGGCGATGTGTGTTGTTTCCCATTACAACACGGTTCGCACCGGTGTATTTGTGGGCTTTCTCTATGGTGTGGGTGTTCCAGTCGGTCCAGTACAGCAAATCCTCAAACAGGGTCAGAGCGAAAGCATGGGGCATGGAGCCTGTTATAGCCCTATGTCTGTTTTGTCCATCCATATCAGCATAACTGTTGGGAAATAGACATTAGAAGTATAGATTCTATACATGATGAACCAGTCCCATATATATATATATATAGCTGTGCTAATATAGAATATAAACCAGAAATTTGAGGTTTAAACAACTACAATCTCTTAAAAGATAGTGTGCATTATTTTACACTACAACAGTATGCTACTATTAGTAATGTAATTATGAGTTTGCTCCTTTACCATTGATGATCACTGTGAGAAATGCTGTCACAGTGATACAAATGGTGAAATGGTTATTTATTTTATTTATTTAGTCATTTAGCAGACGCTTTTATCCAAAGCGACTTACAAATGAGGACATTATAGAAGCAATCAAAACCAACAAAAGAGCAACAACACGCAAGTGCTATTACAAGTCCTGGTTAGCCTAACGCAGTACATGTAGGAAGGTTTTTTTTTTTTGGAAAACTAGTATGTAAAATATAGAACAATGAAACTTAGTGTTAGTTTTACAAGAAAAGCTAGCAGTTAGAGAATAAAAGTGCAATTGATAGAGGGCCAAATGTTTGTGTTTTTTTTATAAAAAGAAGATAGATTAGATAAAATAAAATTAGAATAGAATAGAGAGTGCTAGAGTTAGAGGGTCAAATAAAGATGGAAGAGATGTGTTTTTAGCCGTTTCTTGAAGATGGGTAAGGATTCAGCTGCTCGGATTGAGTTAGGCAGGTCATACCACCAGATGGGAACAGTTAATGAAAAAGTCAGTGAAAGTGATTTTGTGCCTCTTTGGGATGGTACAGTAATGCGTCGTTCATTTGCAGAATGCAAGCTTCTAGAGGGCATATAAGTCTGAAGTAATGAATTTAGGTAAAGGGGTGCAGAGCCAGAGGTGGTTCTGTAGGCAAACATTAATGCCTTGAATTTAATGCGAGCAGCTATTGGTAGCCAGTGCAAATTGATGAGCAGAGGTGTGACGTGTGTTCTTTTCGTCTCATTAAAGATTAATCTTGCAGCAGCGTTTTGGATACCCCGCTGATTACCCGGCAGGTTACCCTGCCGATTCATAATATTTACAATACTGTGTGTGTTACATAAAGCAGGCATGTCTGTTACTGAAGATCAGATTTGGTTTGGATACAGTACAGGATACAACTTACTCAAGGAAATTGAGGTGAGCATCAGCAAAAAAGATCTTGTTGTTGGTGTAGTCGATGGTCAGGGCATGAGGCCACACTAGCTTGGTAGTGATGATAGCTGATGTTTTGGTTCCGTCCATTCCAGCCCTGCCAATGAAAGCCGTCCGCCCCCAGTCTGTCCAGTATAGCCATCTGACCGGAAATGAGAAAGGAAAAGTTTGCACACATGGCTTAACTGGACAAATAAAATAAATATGTGTTATCTTTAGCTCACCCATATTTAGGGTTAACAGCAACAGCCCGCGGATTTGTGAAGCAGTATGTAGAGTTAGCGTCAACGCAACCTTTCAGGAGTTTTTTCCGGTAACGTCCATCAAGTTCAGAGACATGAATGGCTTCTATAATCACATCTGCCCAGTACAGCTTTCTGCAAGGACAAACCCATCCATAGATTTACCCTGACCATTTGTTTTTACAACATCCTTTAAGTAAATAAGTGAAACCTATTTAAGTCCCTCGTTAACCTACCGGCCCACCCAGTCCACAGCCAGGCCTTCTGCTCCGTCCAGGTCACTCTTCAATATGACCTCCCTTGCTGTGCCATCTAAATACATCCTCTCAATGCGCTGTGTGCCAATATCCACCCAGTATAAACGCTTCTCAGTAGTATCAAAGTCCAGAGCAACAACGTTCGATAGGCCCTGAAGCACCACCGACGAGGATGATCCATCAGCAGTCAGGTTACGAATGTAGTAACGGTTGCTGTAGAGGAGGTACGGTGCAATCCCACTGTTCTGCCGGCAGGTGCGTCCATCAGGTTCCCGTAGATATCCCGGTGCACACTTGCAATAGAAGGAACCCACAGCATTCTCACACACCTGACTGCACACTCCCGGTTCCTCTTTGCATTCATCTATATCCTCACAGGCCTTGCCATCTGGCATGAGTTTGTAGCCATCCCTGCAGGAGCAGTAGTAACCCGTCTGGGTATCAACGCAGTTCTGAGCACACTGGTGAATGGCTGGGTTACTGCACTCATTTATGCCTGTGGAGGGACAGAAAGGTACATCATTACCTAATTTGTCATGGTCATTAGTTCCGTTGTAATTATAATTGTGATATTTACAAATGAATTGCAATTTTTTATTAATTTATTTGTACATGTGCTTGCTGTAATGACAGTATGACCTGAATTGGAAATGCATGCAGATATAACTGTATGTGGGCAGGGCTTAATTCATCAGTGTGTCAATACTAAAAAGTCTATTTTTAGATGTAAAACTGGCCCATTTCCATACCAAAAATATGCCTTGTATAATTCATAAATTCATTACTCTTTTCAGCTCAATTTTTCTAGAATCTTTCTATTTTCTATTTCTACTTCATATTTCAATTTCAAATAAATGCTGTTCTTGAGACTCAATTAATGACTGCTAAGAATTCAGCTTTGCCATCACAGGAATAAATTAAAATGTAAAAAATATATAAACAATAATACAAATTCTTTACATTTAATTTATTTCACAATATTGCTGGATTTACTGTAGTTTACTTCAAATGAATGCTTTACATACAGAATAATATTGACTTTACAGGCTCACCATTGTAATTTCAACCACATTTTTATAAAATGTTGCTTTACCCTTGTGATTGTTGGATAATCGGTTGAGTAAAAACACATAATAAATACAATTCATTATTAATTTTGAAATCCTTATTCTTGCCTTGCCAAATATTTAATTTTTTGGGCACATCCATAAAGTTAGCCTTGTCCTAAATACGAGTGGTGTCTTACCACAGCCCTTCTCATCACTGTTGTCAGAGCAGTCCCTTTGATGGTCGCAGACCTTGTGGATGTCAATGCACTCCCCAGAATTGCACATGAATTCTCCAGGTGCACAGGTGGGTTCTGGACTCCTGCACAAGCCCTCGAGTTCATCAGTGCCGTCCTGACAGTCTGTATAACCATCGCATACATACGTTGATGGAATACACACTCCATTCTGGCAGGTGAACTCTTGACTGGAGCAGGTGCGGTACACGCAGCCGATCTCATCACTGCTGTCTCCACAGTCATTCACACGGTCACAGCTGAGGAGGAGATTCAGATGCACAAAATAGATTTTAGATTTTGATTTTGAGAAGCATTTGATTTGATACATTGTTTGCGTGAGATACGGCTGGAGGGGGAGAACTCACTGGAAGGGCACCAGAATGCAGCGACCATTGGCGCAAGCAAACTCGTTCATGTGGCACGTACGGTTGGGGCAGTTGTGCAGCTCATCTGCGGCATCTGTGCAGTCCTTCTCACCGTCACACACATAACTCCATGGAATACAGCGAGGAGAGCCTGGGTACCAAGTGGGGCACGTGAAATCGTTGGGGTTACAAGTCCTTGATCCTGAAATACAAAATAATAGTCAAACTTGAACTATTATGCATTGATTTTCTGGTTTCTACCATCTTGAAAATGGATGATAGGCCTCACCGCACTGCAGTTCCTGGGCCTCATCACTGTTGTCTCCACAGTCGTTGTTGCCATCACATACCCACATTGCCAAAATGCAGTGTCCATTCGCACAGCTAAACTGCTGAGGGTTACATGTACGAACCTGATCCTCTGTGGAAAGAGACAAAGAGAGTATTATATAGTGATTCCAGGATCTACTTAACAGACAGATGAGGGATTTGACATGTACCGCAGGTGGGTGGCTCATCTGTGCCGTCCAAACAGTCTGAGATATGATCACACACCCATAACTGGGGAATACACTTCCCGTTATCACAGCGGAACTCATCTACCGAGCAAGTCCGGCCAGCTGTTAACAACAGGACATGACTTTAAGAACATTCATGAGTATTTTTTTTCATATTATTCTCAAAAAATGAAATGTCTATCATCATGAAGGACATCTGTAGGCAACAGCTAAAAGCTGAGACCCTGAAACTCACCACAGAAGAGTGGATTTTCATCACTGTTGTCCCCACAGTTGTTAAAGCCATCACACAGGCTACTTGAAGAAATGCAGATGTTGGTGGTGTCACATTTTACTAAGTCGGGTGCGCAGGTTCTGTCCGCTAATAAATCAAATAAATAGTTTTTTTTCTCTGTTACAAAAAATTATACATTTCACCCTTATTGTTACACCAGCTAAAGAGAATCTTGTTCAGAGCTTGTTTTAGATAAAAAAGAAACTCCTATAAAAAATACACCTATAAAAAAGTGTTTTCATTAATTAAAATAGAGCTGAAATAAAATAACTATTAGGTAAATATTAGGTACAAATAAAGCTTAACCTTAAATTTTTTTACAAATGTTAATTTGGCAACATAAAATGTGTTTAGGTTGCAGTCCTACATTTACTAAAATGAACACTGAAAAGATAATTACAAATATTATGACATATTGTAATAGTTTTTAAATGATACTAAAATACTGCACTCACGGCAGTTAACTTCATCCGTGGTGCCGTTGTCTCGGCAGTCATTGATTCCATCACACACAAAAGCTGCACTGATGCAGCGTCCGTTAGCACAGGTGAACTCTGTGCTAGGGTTACAGGTTGGGAAGGGACAGCCATGCTCGTCGCTGCTATCTCCACAGTCGTTTGTGTAGTCGCACACATAGTACAAAGGCACACAGCCTCCGTTATCACAGGTGAATTCCGTGGGTGAGCAGGTGTGGAAAGCTGTAGAAAGCAAATTAATGTTTGCATTCTTTTTATTTAGGTATAAAAAAAATGGTACAAAACTAAATTTTTTTTTTTTTTTTTGCTAACAATTTAAATATAACAATTGGTAAGGTTACTTACCACACACTCTCTCGAGCTCATCTGAGCCATCCATGCAGTCCCTGTAGCCATCACATTTCCAGCGCTGGGACAAACAGCTTCCATCCAGGCAGGTGAACTGATCTGTATGGCACCGCTGTCCATTGTCAGGGATGCAGTCTTTCCCATTGTTGGCCAGATACCAGTTACCAGTGCTGGGACACTGACACTCTGGACCAGTTGGACCTGAGATAAAGCAACAGACGTGAGAGATGTAATCTTCCCAAAAGAGAAAAAAGAAACTGCATTCAGTGGGGTCCAAAAGTCTAAGAGCAAGTAAAAATGTTTACATTTTGCATTTATATATATATATATATACATATATACTGTATATATCATGCATTTTATGATTAACAACGAAATTTGTCTGAAGAGCTTAATTTAAAAATATTACAATTTCTTAATATTTTCTCTTTTGCTTTAATTGCAGTAACACTCAAGCTGCATAAACTCTGTGTGTAAAACCATAAGATAATGTTCTCCAGCTAGCATGACTTGAGAATGTTCAAAAGCACGTATGTGGAAAAAGATCTGACTATGTACAAATAATCAAAAGATCAATTACTTAATTGATTAGTGATACAGTGCAGAATCCGTTATATTATTTCTTTGTTTAAAATGTTTAAGTCTCAGACTTTTGGCGCCCACTGCCTATATATTCAACTTGTTATTTAAAGTCAAATAAGTGCCTTTAGACCAACCTGGGACACAAACATGGCTGCAGCCTCCATTGAACAGCTGGCAGGGACTCGAGCAGCTCTCCTGCCTGCTGGCAGAGAAGACGTGGATGTCATTGGGTCTGTATTGGAGATCGGTGGCCATTATAGTCAGACCAGAACCGTCATCCTTGTTGGCGCGGTACACGATCCGTGTGTTCCAGTCAGTCCAGTAGATATCCTGCTGGAACACTGTCACAGAAAATGGGTACTGTGTCTGACTAAGAATGATCTCCCTGTTCTCTCCAGTCAAAGAGGCACGCTCAATCTTATCCCTGTGACAAAGAGGGTGAAACATTATTTTTACTGCAAAAAATTTAAAAATCTACAAACTAAAATGATGTAAAAATGAGGTCATTATAAACTCACAGTGTTGCATCAGCCCAATACAGCAGTCGTTCCTCATAATCCAAAGACAGAGCATTAGGCTGAGAGAGGCTTGTGTTTACAATTGGGATCCGAAAGTTTCCACCAATTGTGGCTCGTTCAATTTTAGCAGGGGATCCCCAGTCAGTCCAGTACAGGTATCTGAGCAAGCAAAATCAGTTTTCAGAGAGTAATTCTTGTAAATATATTAGCCTAATGTTAACAATTTTAACCCAGGCATTTTTAAAGCCCTGAAAGCGTCACACTTGTAATTTTGAAAGGGGGTTAATACTGTATTGTGATACCAAAAGTATACAATTATAGTGTGGAGAGATGCAGTGTTTGAATTTAACGGCCAGTTGTTTAACAACAAACAACTAATCACAAACTGAACTTCACAGAAACTATCACATTGTATTTCATCTCATTGTTTGAGCGGGAACAAACTAAATGTCAAACACTGACATAAAATGCTCCAAGGTGAAAAAGAGTTATTCTTTTATTCTTGCTGTTATGGTCCGAAAAGTTAAATCAGGACAAACTGGATGGTTCAGTCAGAAAAACAAATCACTATCACTAACTTTGCAATTGAATAATCACACAAAGCCATATTGTGGTTTCAATTATGGGGTTTAGTTGAGAATTTTAAGTGTGAACAGTTCTTACCCATAGCAGGGATCCACCACAATGGCTCTGGGGCGGTCACCATGTGCAATAAAGGAACGGTTTTGGCCATCTATTCCCATTGACTGCACACTCCGATTGTAATAATCTGTGAAATAAAGACGCTTGTGGATCCAATCGTATGCCAGACCTTCAGGATCATCCAGATCTAACAGATGAAACGAAAGCAGAAAACACTTTAACATTGTTATTGGATGGTTTCTGCTTACTCATTCTGATAATATTAAAGAGTTAGACTCTACCACTAGCTATGGTGATTGGTGGGCTTGTGCTGCTGGTGGTTAGAATGTATCCTATTTTACTCCTGCCTAAACCCACATACTGGGTAAAGAACACTCTCTTGTCCTGGAAGTCAAACTCTGTGGCTAAAACGCCGTAGCCCAGGCTAAAGGTGGGAAATGGGGTGCTGTGGTCTTCTGGGTCCAGCCTCATGCTGTTCACGGTGTAATCCGTGGTGAAGATCAGGTACTCATCCAGGCCAAAGCCACATGAGACTCCATTGCTGAGGAGAGAACCATGGGCACAGGCACATTTGGGCTGTTGCTGCTCGGGCATTGCAAAACAAAACTGTTGACAGCGCCCGTTGTCCTCTAGGCATGGGTTAAAACCCACCAGGTTGGCAGAAGTGGGCTGAACATGGAAGTCAAACACTCCAATGTCAGTCAGATCCTCTATACCATCTCGGATCACCTCTAGTGTGTCTGTATTCCCAGGACTCTTGCTGGCCTGGAACAGTTTGCCCAGTTTGCGATCCACCCATAGCATGTACTCGCCAAAGATGGCGACACTGTATGGCATGGGGTAGCGACTACCGTAGCGTACAATCTGCCTCTGAGAACCATCAGACGCCATGCGGGAAATCATATCAAGTGTGTCATCAACCCAGTACAAGAAGTCATTGGTGTAATCGACTGTTAACCCTCTGGGGGATGACAGGCTCTCAGAGGCAAGAACTGTCCGATTGGTACCATCCAAAAGAGCGCTCTCAATCTTGGGTGACTGGCCAGCATCAGTCCAGAAGAGGAGACGCAATTTAGGGCTGACAGCAAGATCTAGGGGACGATCCACTGAACTCTTCAGCAGGATAAGTTGAATGCTTGTGTTCAGACGTAATACCTCAAGGTATGTTTGAGAGGTATATGCGTTAGTGAAGTACAAGTTTCCTGACATAAAAAAGAAAAGAATCAGCCAAACACATACAACCCACTTTCACAGTATACATGGTGTCACTTTCACATTCATTTACCTGCGATCCAATCTACTGCCAAGCCCTGAATCCTTCCAGTGCCTAACTGACTGATGACAGTAGAATAGCGTGAGCCATCTGTCTTTGTCCTGTAAATACCTCTGTAAGATGAGTAGGTGCTGTTATCAATCCAGTACAGGAATCCAGAGGCGATGTGCATGTCTACCTTGCTGAGAACTGAGTAAGTATCTACAGAATAAAAGCAGATTGTGTTTTTTAATACAAAATGCTACATCACATGATAACATTTATTCATTTTTCTGACAATTATTCATTTAAAAAATATTAAATTGAATTAATTTACTACATCTTTAACAGAGATCAAACTGTTTACCATACTGTAATCAATACTTACTTGCTCCCACAGGAACCATGGCCTCAGAGTGGTCAGAGCTGTTGATGTGGAATCCTCTAATAAATTTGGAAGAGGACACTATAGCATAAGAGTCAAACTGTTCACAGTGAGACCCATCCTGAGATGGGATAAAACCTGTGGTGCAGGCGCATGTCTTTTGTCCATCAGGTTTTGGCAGACACAGGTGGGGACAGCCTCCGTTGTTTGTACTGCAAGCATTGGTAGTGCCAGCAGGGTCTGGATTTAAAGAATGGATGGTAAACAGAACATAGTGAATGATTTTTAACAAAACGAAATTACACTTTTGGCTTGTCGTAAATTCTGCCTGAATTTTTTTAAATATGTAACAGAAAGATTACTTACTAATATTTCTGAGTGTAGATGTCAAATATTTTGTAATGACCGCTAAACTGAATATTTAACCACTGGCAACATACAAGTGCTACTATCTTGTATCACTCCACTTTTCAAAAAGTTAGCAGAGTTCATAGATGACATCTTACAACTCCTGTAAAATTATCCTTTATTTCAAGTAAAGGGCAAACTGTAATGCTTCACTCACTGTCTCTGGCGTGCACTTTCAGTGCCCGCACCCCTGCCATGCTACTCCTCATCACCACCATGTCTGCGCCTGTGTTCTTATCCACTCTCTCAATGACCTCATAGTCAAGGTCAGTGTAGTAAAGGTAGCTTTGATACACAGTGATGCCCCAGGGATGAGACAGGCCACTCACGATGGTCACCCTGCTCACACCATCCATCGTTCCACATTCAATCTGCCGATCACAGAGAATTTAAAAGCCATAATAACTTATAAAATGCATAATAAGTTATTTCCACATGTGGATTTAAGAACAAGTGTATATTTCTCACCATCCCAGTTTGATGGACACCCCAGTAGATTTTCCTGGCCTCTATGTCTGCAGCGATGAACTCAACATTGCCCAGGTTGTCAGTGTAGAGGTTTCTGAGGTTTCCGCCATCCATATCTGCACTTGCCACCTTTGGCGGAACTCCACTATCTGAACCTCTGTCTGTCCAGAACAGTGTCCTGCATGATGAGTGGATGACGACAGTACATTAATAACTAATACTTAATAACTACTTAGTGCAGAACAAATGTATGCTAGTCACAAAAAGTGTTTACCCTCTGGTTGGATCAAGAGCTATTCCTATTGGCTCTCCAACTCCCTCTGGTTTCCCTGTGTTTGAAATGATAGTCTTCCTGTAATGTTGAGATCCATCAACCCTAATGACCTTTTGTGGGAAGACGAGCAAAAATAAAAATAAAAAGATATAACAATAAACAAACAACAATAAATAAATAATTTGAAATAATTTCATTCAATTAATTGATATATAATATATGATAAAGTGTGTTAATGTGTGAAGAAATGTTGTTCACCTCAATGGCCTTAACAGTGGGATTAGTGTAGTACATGATTCGTGTTATCCAATCAAAAGCAAGACCGGAGGGGGAACCAATGATAGCGGCTGGTGCAAACTGAGTTCGATTGGCTCCATCTGTCTTACTTCTATAAATTGAGCCCTTGGGGGACAACAACAACATTTTTATTTAAATGTTCACAATCTTTCAGTATTATTTTGCTTTGCTATTTGAATTAGAATCCGAATGAGCTTTATTGGCCAAGTGTGCCCAAACACACAAGGCATTTGTTGTGGTTTCCAGGAAATCTGGGTACATGCATACATATATAACACAAGAAAATAGAAAGAACGTGAAATAAAATAAAGATTTTTTTTTTCTCAAAATAATACATTATTATGCATCAAGACTGCAAAATATTGTGTAATAGTTTATGTCTATTTATGAGTAATGTCATAGGTAATTCTAAAACAATGTTCTAAAAAATTATCTGATTAACTTACAGTGCCTTGCACCCAGTAGACAAACTGCTCTTGATCATCAAAATCAATATCTCGGCCTTGTGTGATGCCTGAAATTGGTGCCATGGCATTGTTGGATGTGTCATTTGGGTTGAGAGGAACTCCCATAATTACTGTATCTCTGACAACCATCAAGAATGGTGTGTCATCTAGGAAAAAGTATTATTACAGCATCATTAAGTCAAGTGAAAGGCCATTCGACCTCAAGAACTTAATTGGCATATGTTCATTTTGCCAAGACTCTGACCTTTAGTACAAGTACGGCCATCGCTGGCAAGGGTCCAGCCAGACTGGCAGTCACACCTGTAGTATCGTGGTCTTAAGATTGATAGCAGACACAGCTGACTGCATGGATGGCTCTCACAGGGGTTAAGTCCTGTATAGGATCCAACAGAATGAGTTAGTCAACCCCCCCAAAAAAAGGCACTTCATTCATTAATAACCTGCGTGAAAGCCTAACCTAAAGGTTGTTTGACAGGGTGATCCATGGCGATACCTATGCATTGGTACACACTAGTCAAAAGGGTAGTGATGTTTCCTCCATGAAATTTGTTAGTCCTCATGATTTGGCTTGTGTAACGGTCACTCCAGTATATGTTGTCTTCGAAGATGGTTATGCCATGAGGTTGCTGAAGAGCCTGCAGACACAGAGACGGTAGGAAGTTATGAGTAAAAAATACAACATTAGATAAACATACTGTGCCTTTTATTTCAAGTAAAATATAGATGGATTTTAACTAGGGACTTTAAATGGTTACCATGTCACTTGCAAAGACTTGATGCCTGTTTTTACCATCGTAGTCACAGTAGTCAATATATTTCAGGTAGGCGTCAACAAAGTATAGTCTTCTAGTTGTGTAATCCAGTGTAATTCCATTGGGCCAGTATACCTTGCTAGTCACAATTGCTCTTCTTGCAGATCCGTCCATACTAGCCTGCTCTATTCGAGGGTTCTGACCCCAGTCTGACCAGAACATTACATTGGTGCTAAGAAGAAAACAGAAGGATTCAATTTTTTTGATACAAGACTATAAAATCCCTGTGTGATCTTAAAACAATAATTAGTTATTCCAAACCCAAAATACTTTTCTCCATCTTCCTTAAGACAATAAATAAATAAATAAAACCTGGATGATTTCAGTCCCTACATTGAAAACTTTGACGTCAGAAGTTCATGAAGAGATTGTAAAAGTAATCCATATGAATCGAGTGGTTTCATAAAGTCTTCAGAAGAGACTTTATATAATGAACAGATTTAATGGTTGCACTTTATTTTACAGTATGTGTACTTACATGTACTTACAGTGTACTTAACTAAGAAAGTACTGGTAATATAAGGTAACTTTATGGGGTAGGGTTAAGTTTAGGGGGTAGGTTTAGGGTTATTACCTAGTAATTACCTAGTTATTGTAATTATTATAATAACAACATAGTATGTACATGAGGAACAGGACTGTAAAATAAAGTGCTACAGATTTAATTTAGGCATGTTCTTACATATACAGTAAACATCCACATTCAAAGATTGCATAAGATATGATCAACGGAAGCTCAGTTGCATCATTCGGTTCAGTTTGATTGAGCTTCTGTTTACCATATTATATGGCAGTTCTTTTGAACAATAATGAATGAACAAAAGCCTTATGGATCTGAAATAACATGAGGGTAAATAATGACAGTAATGTGTGATAATGGTAGCACTAATCCTTTTAACAGTAAAACTACTGTTGCATTCTCTCAAAATAGAAACAAATCAGTAAGTATGTCAATATGCATACTAGTTGCGGGGATCTAGAGCCAGTCCGCGAGGGCTGGTAACGTTCTTGGTAATCAAAACCTTCCGGAAACGGCCATCCAGAGTAGATACTTCAATGTTTTCCATGACGTAGTCGGTCCAGTAAATGTTTCTACCCACCCAATCCACTGCTATGCTTTCAGGTACCATCAGACCTGAAGAGAACACCTAACACACCAGCATCATCAAATTAATTAATCCCAAACTGTAGTTGATGAACATATCAGTAATATATGCATGACATGAAACGCATAAACTATATTAAGACAACTAGACCTTTATATATTTTTATTTGTTACCTGTTTTTTGTCTGTGCCATTCTGGAAAGAACTATAGATCATTTTCGAAGATGAATCACCCCAGTAGACTCGTTTATTGACATTATCAAAGTCTACAGAGACAATGTTTGTGCCACTGACAACAGGAAAAATAAGGGGTGGCCTGAAGTAAATGCGGTTGGCACTGATCTGGCTGCGTCTGGCCACCAGAAGTAAAGCATCACCTGGAGCTGGAGCAGATTATACATTTCCTCACATTTCAGGTTTTACTATCCTTGTGTCCTTATAATACTTAATACTTTAAATATTATATGGATTTGGTGTTAGTTGGAACAGTGTGAACTAGCATAAAAACCATTGGCCATTTGACTAGAAATGCAATTCAGCAACATGTATAACATGTTATACATCACTTGGGCAGTCATGTTTGATGTGTGAGTGATAGAGATGATGCTTACAGGTTACTCTGCATGTACGTTCATCAGGCTCCAGCTGGTAACCATCTTGGCAGTAGCATCTGAAGGAGCCACGCTCATTGTAGCAGGTTTGACTGCAGAATCCAGGGATTAGACACTCGTTTATGTCGTCGCAGGTCTTTGAGTCATTCAGCAGCTGGAATCCTGGCTCACAGGTACACTGAGCTCCAAATGGACCCTGAATACAACCATGACTGCAGCCTCCATTATTTACCTGGCAGTCATCTTCATCTAATAAGGTAAACAGTGAGAAAAAAATAAAATAATTAATAGTTCATCAACATCAGATATTAATACATAAATCTGTTTTCAACAGCAGCACTTACTGCAGATGGGAGACTCGTCAGCTCCATTGGGGCAGTCTCTCTGGCCATCACACACCTGAGCCTCTGTGATGCACACCTGGTCTGTGGGACACAACCACTGACCTGATGGGCAGCTGAATGGTGGAGTGGGACAGTTGGTTTCATCACTCATATCCCTGCAATCATTATCCCCATCACAAACCCAGCTTTGAGGCACACAGTTTCCATCAGCACACTGGAACTGGTAAGAACTGCAGGTTCGGGGCGGGCAGCTATTGTGCTCATCAGAGCCGTCCTCACAGTCTGCATGGCCATCGCATTCCCATGCTTTCGGAATGCAGAATCCATCAACCTGGCACTGGAACTCATTCTCATGGCACAGACCTGGCCCACGTGTGGCTGCACAGGAAATACCAGTCATTAGTAATCACTAGCATTATTTTTACGTTTATTTATTTTAACATTAATTGCTAATTAATAATACAAAAATAGATTACAAACTAGATACACACTTAGTAGCTTATATTCATATAAAAAATTATATTTAATATGATATAAAATTATATTTTTGGCTATTGATTAAAAGTGCCTTATATCAATTAAAAGAAATATGTAAAGACTTCCTAAAACATCATCCTAAACTTTTATTTCCCCCAAAAGTCACAGTTAACTGCAAAAAACTGAATTAAAAGCTGAAAAAAGAAAAAGAGCTGATAACTTACGACAGCCGCTCTCATCTGAGCGGTCCCTGCAGTCATAAACCCCATCACAACGGTAACTCAGACTCACACATTGATCTCCACTGGCACATGCAAACTCATATGTTGCACAGGAGTACTCTACCCAAAAGACACATCATCCATGGTAAATAAAGTCATCATGAAACAGAAGTGTAGCTACAGATCTTTTCTTTCATGTTGTGATGTACATTCAAGTGTAAAAAACTACTGACAGAAAAAAATGTAGGGCCATGACTTGGTTCTATGCATTGATTGTTGATTGAATTTTGAGATGTCGGCATTGCTCTCAAGAGTGAACACAGAGGAACATGAGCAAGGGCGGAGTTTTAGTGGATTAAATAATTAGAGAAGTCCACGAGAAGTCCATCAACAGATCAGAATTCGGTCATTGTCACCAGTTATTTTGATTAATCAGACATTTTTAGTAAATCAGATATTTTGATTATAAGGTGAAAACCTTTTTCTTTTAATGAAAGATATGCACACATTAATTAGTCACAATAAAATCTACAACATGTGTTTATAAAACAGATTTTTCATTTCATGACAACTAATTCATAACTAATTCAATTCGTATTAAATCACTGCCTTACCACAGTCCTTCTCGTCAGATCCATCTAAACAGTCCTGGTCTCCATCACAGACATATGAGTTATATATACAACGGTGATCTGGACACAGGAAGAAGCCAGGCTGGCAGGTGGTGACAGTGGAATCTGGAAGAGGACAGAGAAGAATGAGAGTGGTTAAAATTAACTGTACATGGGCAGTTCTAAGGGTGAGCTTCTGAGAATTTTTTTTAAACTGTCTTTGCCGATAAGCATTGCTGCATATTCACTGAACCTTGTTCATATATTTTCTGAATTTCCTCCAAAATCTTCATTACTCACTGCACTGTCTCTCATCAGATCCATCGCCACAGTCATTGAAGGCATCGCACACCCATGTTTTTGGGATGCAGTTTCCGTTAGCGCAAGCAAATTGGCTGGATGAGCAGGTAGTTGGAACCCGTGTGGGGCAGTTATCCTCATCGGTCCCATCACCACAGTCATCATGCCCATCACAGCGCCATCTAGCAGGGATACAGTGCTTGTTCCCGCAGGTGAAGGCATATGGAGAGCAGGTTGTTCCTGATAAAAAAAGTTGAAAGGAGATGTTCATAGACAAGTCTATGTCTTTAGATGGTCCTCAAGCACACTCGCATATAAATACACACCTGGATCTGTGCAGTTGGCTTCATCTGTCTTGTCGGCACAGTCATTCACACCATCACAGCGGAAAGAATTCGGCACACAGTGGCCCCCGTCGCAGGGAAAGGCATAGTCCCCACAGTTATCATCTGGTGGGGGCTCAGTATCATCCTTCACACAGTCCCTCTGGTTCTCTTGCAGTTTCATTCCATAGGGACATCCGCACACACGGTTGGACGCAGGCGTAGGGAAACAGAAGTGGCTGCAGCGGCCGTTTTGAATCAGATTGCATCTGCTTTTGAACACTGTACACAGCAACGAGATTACAGTAGCTGATTATCCCTTACTGCAACAAATAATAACTTACATCTAACAAGTACAAGAGTCAAATTTATGTACTGTCTATGAAGAAAAATATAATACAAATTAATTAATTCAGTGAATTTAATAAACCTCTTCTATGTAAAGCATGTGTTTAATTTCTGAATTAAATAATATTTATTTCATTTTAATATTTTCTTCGGGTGTATAAAGTCAAAATGATGAAGTGATACAACTGTCCTGGCATCATCAAGAAAAAAAAACACTTAATATAAAATAATTGAATTTTTTGATAAAACATTTGATAAAAAGACAGCAGCTTTTCTGTGTCACTCACAGTTCTGAAGATCAGCTGAGTAGGCCTTAATGTTCATTATGCCCGAGATGCCCTTTCGTAGGATTATATTTTCCCCACCATCCCTCTTCCTCATTCGGAAAATAGAATTTGTCCTCCAGTCTGACACAAATAGATGATCTAACAAATAAAGTGGAGGCAGATTAGTCCGTGAAACTGTATTAAATTGATTTAGTTGAACATAATCCTAAAATCAGCATCATAATGGCCAAGTGAAGAATGAAGAAATACAGAAGTGCCAACCTGTGTGTATTGTAAGTGAGAAAGGATGAGTAATTTGTCCAATACTGGAGAAGGCCTGTCTATCTAGCCCATCAATGCTCACATGCTCAATCCGGTCTAGCTGTGCATCAACCCAATACAGCCTATCCATCCTATTGAGCACAAAAATAAGCTTTTTGTTTTTTTAAATTCAAACTGATCCTTTTGTCAGGATAAAAGCACAATGAAAAGTATAAACAGAACTCTTTAAGAAATCAAAGAGTATAGGTAAAGAAAAATATTTATTGTAAAAGGATCTCCTTACAGGTAGTCCAAGGCAAGTCCGTTAGGCCAGCCGAGTGTTGAGTTGATTAGTGGAACAGCATTACTTCCATCGGTGTATGCTCTTGTGATCACAGCTGGACGGTACCAATCAGACCAGAATAGGTATCTAGGGGAACAAAATAGAGCTGTCCAGTAAGTTCCATAAAAATCCATCTAATAAAATCACACACAAATGCTCAAATCTTCAGAACAGCTGTTATTTGGGTCTTATATTTAATTATGTTCCTCTGTATTTACAGAAATTGCTATAGATGTTTTATTTAGCACAAAACGGTATTCTGAATGTTGTACTCTTGCCAATGATTTCTCATACCCTGCACTGGGGTGGACGGCAATACCCCGGGGGTATTTTAAGTTCTGAACAATGTCCCGTCTTGATCCATCTGTTACTTTAAAAGCGGAAACGGTGCGATAAGTGCTGGACGTCCAGAAGAGGATGTGAGAGGTCCAATCATATGCCATTGACTCCACAGAGCCCACTCTGTAACCTGTCAGGATCTCATGATCTGAGATAACAACAAAAGCACGTTTAGTGAACAAAAACGTTCTGTATTTTACAGGACTGTATTTTGTAAGAAAATAAACTCTACTTCTCTGACACTGAAAAGTGATGAATGAAACGAATTTATGTTACACTGTGGTAACACAGGACACAACTACACCAATGTGTCTTCAAACTGTGCTAAGAAGAAGCATATTGAGTATGTAGAATGCCCCAGATGGTACGTGACATGTATAGAATATATGTGTGTGTGTGTGTGTGTGTGTGTGTGTGTGTGTGTGTGTGTGTGTGTGTGTGTGTGTGTGTGTGTGTGTGAGCCTCTCTGTGAAAACCCAGCTAAAGGCATTTTTTGTGATTTGCTTGTTTCTACAAAAAATCTTCCTTCATGTGGTAAAAAACATTCTGTGAAAATTGAACCTTTATATCTTCAATATTGACTGAGTACGATCATGTCAAAGTTTGAAATTATAGTGAAATTATTGGTATAAATCACATTTTAATGCTTGTTTTCTCATAATTAGATTTTGAGACTTTAGCCTGGATTTCACAGAGAGGGTCACACACACACACACACACACACACACACACACACACACACACACACACACACACATATATATATATGTATATATTAGATTTTAATAAAATGTTAATGAAAACAACAGAATATATTATTTTTTATTTATTTTGTAAATGCTTATAATTTAAATTTTTATTTAAATTTTAAACATTTTAAATTAATCTAAAAAGTAATGAATATTTCATTTCTGAAATAAAAAATTTCCAGGTTTAATAGTATTTTTAATCTCTGATTAATTTTAACATTGCTGTTTGGATTCAATCAAAAGTGGTACTTGGCCATTTTAGCGTTTTATTGTTAAAAAACAAACAAGCAAAAAAGAAAGTGTTGTGTTTTTCACTTACTTGTTCCATTGATGGGTGATTTGTAAATTAGTTGTCGCATTCTGTCATTGTAAAACACAGTCTCCACTGATGCATCGTACTCCACTCCAGAACCAGAGAAGGATTGGGCCATGCCAGCGAGTGGCAGTGTGACATCTTCCTGGGACGAAACGTTAAGAGGAATCCCCCTGACTGCTTGTGCACTTGCCACCAGTAAATAATCTCTAATCTCTGAAAGAAAAAACTATGTTTGTTTTAGGGATCTGGTACAGTTGAAACTGAAAATAAAAATATTCAATGTTAAAATACACTCCCCTATCCCTGTATATGACCATCTAATTCAACAACAGTGAGTTTCATGATTTGGCAGGCAGGCTCTCTCACTCACTAAAGCAAGTGTGGTGATCATCATGAAGGTCGTATCCTAGGCGACACTTGCAGCGGTAACCCAGCCCGTCGTTGTCAGTACGGTGACTCAGAAGGCAGATTTGCTGACACCCACCATTGTGTCTGCCACATGGGTTTATCACTGTAGTCAGAAAAAGGCCAGGTGTTATAAATGTAATGTTGCAATGTGTCTTCCTTGTTCATATTTTGTGAGTATTTTACATTTTGCATTATCAACAATAAACTTTGTCTCACCAAAGGGCTGAAGAGCTGGATGGGAAACCACAATTTGTCCAGGTCTGTTTGTAGAGCGGTACAGAAAAGTCGGGTCACTGCCATTGAAGCGGTTGGTCCTAATCACACCCATCTTGACCCAGTCTGTGAAAAAGGCATGGTTCTCGAATACCGAAATCCCAAATGGGTGGGGGACCTGATGACCACCATTCAACACTGTTTTCCTAGTGGCATATTAGATAACATAAATATACATTTAAAATCAGTATTCAGTTGATAAATAACAAAATAAAAAATAAACTATATCAGTGATTCTCAACCTTTTTTACTCCAAGGCCCCCAACTGTCCATAACAATATTCACATGCCCCATGACTGTCCAGTTTTTCTTGATTGACTGGATAAGAATTAAGGATAAGGATTAAAAAAGAAAACTTTCTACTTGATAAAATATTTTTGAGCTTAACATAACTATAAATATATTATATAAAATATAATATCAATATGTCCATGGAGATGGAGTAATACAATGTCATTAATTTACATGACTTTTAAATGTTTAGAAATTGGGATTGATCCTAAATGAGAGCATGTGAAAATGTCCAGGCCCACTAGGCCTTCTAGAGGGCTCCAGGCCCGTGGTTGAGAACCACTGACTTACATGTTTTGGAAAGGTTTTAATTGGTGATTTGTGGAGTACAATACCTCTCCAAGCCACTATATGTAACAGTTTCAACAAGGTTAAAATGGCTATCTGTCCAGTAAACCCTCTTGGTGACCAAATCCAAGGTGATTCCAGTAGGGGAACCCAGTCTGGTCTTAACCAGCTCAAACCGGTTACTGCCATCCATGAATGCCCGTTCTAGTTTAACATCATCTGTGTTATAACCAGAGTCTGTGAAGAACATGTATCTGTAGGAGACAGGTTAGACCACAAGTAGATGAGGTCAATATTCCATTACAACCCAATAAATTTAATCCACAAAAATACTGTACTCACCCCACTGTTGGGTCCAAAGCAAGCCCGTGAGGGGTCACTAAGTTTTCTGCGATCAACGAGACACGGTTTCCTCCATCATAATCACATGCTTCAATTCTCTCCACACGTTCCTCAACAAGGTACAACTTAAAGTTGATCCAGTCCACAGCCAGATTCTGGGCATTGTGCACTGCTTCAGACAGCACCTCCATCTTTTCACTACCATCAAAATTTATGGCGTAAACCTGAAAAATACATATGTTATACATGTAACTGTTTTCATATGTACAATGCAATTTCTCACTATAAACCATTAAACACCTTCTGAGAATTGGTGTCTGTCCAGAAGATCCTTTGAGTGTGCCAGTTGTAACCGACACCCACAGCATAACCTTTACCATCTGACTGGACCAGAAGCCTTACAAACCGCCCATGAATATCTGCCATCTTAATATCACGGCCATCTGTGAATATCAGCTGTGGTAAACCCTCTGTAATGACAAAAAGGACAAGGAACATTACAATGTTATATCAATAATATTAGCTAAAATGCTGTGCACAATAAAAATAGCCATTTATAGCCATCTATATGGTGGGCAGCATTGAAAAAAAATACTTTTCAGTATGACTTATTAGCCAATAACAACTCAACTAAATTGCCCCTAGAAGTGCCTTCAATCTAGGCAGATGATGGTTAACTGATGCTTTTAATGAGATTCATAGCAGTGTTGGAAAGGCTGCTGTGATCCTGTACTAAAATCTTGAACTAAAATTGTTTGAGGCACTAAAATAGATTAAAATAAAATGTATATGGACTTACAAATACCACTAATGATGCATTACGTTTGACACATTTAGCCCATTAAAAAAGCTAGATTCCACTCACCTGAAATATTGGCCTTGCAGACATGACCCTGCTCCAGGAAGTATTCATCTGCACAGCTGCAATGATGTGTGCCTGGGCGATCCTCACAGAAATGATCACAGATACCCCAAATTTTACAGTCATCGTAGTCTGAGGACAAAACACATACATGGCTCAAAAAACACAACTCATTACAGTTGTCTTGATGTAACCAAAAATACACTTATGCAAATGTCTAGATTGTACCAAAAAACAAAAACAACAACAACTCTCATTAAATGGCTGGAATTCATGAAAATTCTTGTCTTAGTTTGGCACAATCTTTTTTTATATAACAGTTCTCTAATAAAATAAGCAGTAAATCAGTTCTGTCTTAAAATATGATAAACATTAGATTTTTTTCCCCAGCAAATCAGTCAATGCTGCATAACGACCAATGGAAATGAAAACTAGAACACCTTAAAAATTACTTGAAAAACAATAATGATTAGGTGTACTCAAATGCATGAGAAATAAGTGAATACTTTATTGAGAACTTGCAACTAAATGTTTAAAGGATTTCTCCTTTTCATAACATTGCAAACTTTTTTGTTGTTATTATTTTTTTGTTGCTATATTTCAGTGCTTAGTGGCGTGCGGGTGCATGTGCCATGGGATTTTTTACTTAACAAAACTGTGCCACGGCAGAAAAAAGAAACACTGCTATAAACAACTCTTTTCACGATTAGTTCATCTTGGTGGCTGTTATAGTAAAAAACGAGAGAACAGTGCGCATTTACACTGAGTTCTTAGTAGCAGACAAGCCCATTTCAACTGTACATTCAAATCAGACGGCTAAATTCAGGGTGTAAAACTAACAATTATATCTAAATTATGAAATTTTTTGATGAACAAATCCTAAGATTTATCTTTGAATATAAAACTATAAGTATACCTCAGGAAACATTATAAAATAATAAAAAAATGCATGACCTTTAAGGAACTCACAAACACACAGTTGTTATTCTTTCTAGCATGATGTGACATTACCCAAACGTAGATATAAATCTGATTTGTAATCAGATAATAAAGGGGTCTGATGGCACTTACCCACACAAGTGCGACTGTCATTGGCCACAGTGAAGCCATCGGGGCAGTAGCACGCTCCACCCTGAGGGCTGTAATGACAGCGGTACTCACAGCTCAGAGCAGAACACTGGTGCAAATCTACAAGAGAGACAGTTTTTGTAGGTAGTAATTCTAAGTATCTTGGGCAATTGAGTTAACAACAAAATACACTACTTTAAACTGTCCTGTAATACTGAGGGTTTCGTTGCGTTATCCATATTCATTATAGATGTACTGTCATCTAGTAAGTATTTTGTTATAGGCTGTTAGGCTTGTTATGGAACTTGCTAATGTTAACTTGTTAATGCTTGACTGACAACACATCATCATTACAATAAAATGCATTTTTTGTAACATGCTGATCAACACAAAATTGTTAACATTTAATTTAATTTACCACAGGTCAGATGTGCTGTACTATTGGTCTCATCTGTTCCACCAGGGCAGTCAGGATGTTCATCACACACTTTGTTTATGGGAACACACATTGAAGAGCCTGGACAGGGCCATTCGCCAGGGTAACAGTCTCGGCTACCTGGGTCTGAAAGTATGAGCATTTAGGGAAACTAATTTACCATATGCTTTACTGATTGAATCTGTTGCATAGTGACAGGAGAGAGCTGAATCTCACCACATCCATTCTCATCACTAAAGTCCCCACAGTCATTGATGCCATCACACACCCACTGTTGAGGCATACAGCGTCCATTACTGCAGGTGAACTCTGACCCACTACAGGTCCGATACTCTGGAAGAAGACAACATACTAGTGCTTTATATGGCAGAAACAACTTTTACTTCCTAAAATATTATCTTTGTAACCCATGTGGCTTTGCTAGAATGGTTGAGATGCATTGTGGAACCCACCACAGTTTTGCTCATCACTGCTGTCTCCACAGTCATCCCAGTGATCACAGACAAAGGGCTTTGGGATGCAGTATCCACTGGCACATTCAAACTGGTGTGACTGACAATGCCTTGCTGTTTGAGGAATGAAAGATAAAGAATATGAAAGGAAATGACCATGGTCAAATGTTGAACATTCTTCTGAACATGCTTTGCTGACATCTGATTGATCACTACACTGCACTCACTGCAATTTGATTCATCTGATCCATCTCGACAGTCTAGTATCCCATCGCAGTGCTGAGTGTTGTAGTAGCAAGCGCCGTTAGCACATGTCTTCTCTGTGCAGGCTGGGTAATCTGGATTCAACAAGAGGAAATTAGATGCATTTTATTGGAATTTCAAAACATGATGATGGAGACAAAATCTGACAATTACTTGGTAACTGATTTATCTTGAGATTTTTATGTATATTGGACAATTTAAAACAGTCATATGTTTTTTTGTCTCGTAAAGATAACAATTCTAAGGACCTTTGTGACATTCATTACAGGCCTGTTTGCAATTAATTTTAGTTTATATTATGGTTCAGCAAATATCATTAACAACTATATATGTTAGATGTGTTATATCTGTTAACAAATAATCTAATTATTCATTCAAATTATATTTAAAAAAATTGTATTACTATATTTTGACCAATTGGAACCTGTACTGGTAGTACTGCAATCATATTTATTTCAGTGTTTTATAGGCCTAGTCTGTACTTTTTCAATGACAGATGTGCTAAAATAAACATGCACATTTGTTACGAAACAGTTACATATATTTAAATGTTTATTTTAATTAAGGTTAACATAGTAAGAAGTAATTATATACAAAATGAAATAAAATAAATAAGTAATTAAATATCATTAAAATATTATTGACAAAAACATTAATTTTCTTAATTTAAGTTTTATTTTTTGCTGCATACTGATAAATAGGAGCCTGTGTTGTTACTTGTAAATGACACATTTCTTTTCATTGTATGGTAGAAAGTGACATTCTTACTGCAGTTGTTCTCATCAGAGTTATCCACACAGTCTGATACATGGTCACATCTGTATTGTTTGGGAATGCACTGCCCTTCTTGACAGGTGAACTGGTCTGGGCTACATGTTAGCCCACCTTAGAAAACAAACAACAGGGTCATAGACCACCTCTGATAATATTCACATTTTTATTACTGAATAACTGTATTCTTTCTGTCAATTAAGGCACATAAATCATACCACAGGCTCTTTGCTCATCAGAGCCATCGGTGCAGTCCGGTTCTCCATCACATACAAATGCTAAAGAAATACACTCCCCTCCTGTAAGGCATTTGAACTGCTGAGAGCTACAGGTGGGTAAAGCTGAAAATATAATACAGAGATGAGAAAATGTATGACCCTTGTTAAGGGTCAATCCAACAAGCCATTGTTCACCTGGAGACACTTACGACAGTTCTGCTCATCAGAGTCATCTGTGCAGTCCTTTGTTCCATCACACCTCCAGTTTTGATTTATGCATTGACCATTACTACACTGGAACTGACCACTGGTGCACTGACCTGCTCAGAAAAATATGGGTTTTATCTGACCAACCTTGGGTAATCAAATATGACAAAACATCATTTAAACTAATAGCACATGCTGCAACTGGAAATGTGACAGATATGTTAATGTTATGTGTGCATGTTGTCAAAAGAATGTGTTGTTGGTGGTTTGAGAAGTGGCCATCACCAGTTCATTAGAAATTAACAAAGGTTTGTTAAATTTAGAAAAATTTAAAAACCTAAAGGTTGATGTAAAAGTAAATCTTAATGACTCTGAGGACTTAGGTTTATTAGGTAATTTAGGATAAAAATCCTGGTTTTGCAAGGAATAACTTAGCAATGAGTAACTTAGAGGTTTAGAAGCTACTGTGTCGAATACATCATGTGTACCTCATAAAATTTGCAATATTAAACTCACTTTTGCTGAGTAGCCAACTAAAGTTGCACATTTTTCATTGCCTCATAGTTTTTGTGCAAGCAAGTAACTTTGATTTCTAAATTACATAATTGGATAGTTGTGTGTATATATATATATATATATATATATATATATATATATGTATATATATATATATATATATAGATCTTTTGAGTAACTTCAAAGTATTTTCCCTGATTTTTTTTTTCAATTTTACAAAAAATATATAGTATTTACATCAGTTTCACTAATTTCAATGCTCAAAATGTCTATAGTGGAATGAATTTAAAGCAGGTGATAGTAGGCCTGTAATAGTATTGTAACATCCTTCCACTTCATACAAAAAAAGTACAAAAGCTGTCATTAAGGCAGTCCCTTTTCAAAGGGTACAATTTTGTACCTTTTAGATACTAATATGTACAATTTAAGGTACCAATATCGACTCTTTAGGTACAAAGGTGTACCTTTCAAAAAGGTACTGCCCCAGTGACAGCTTTTACATTTACATTTATGCATTTAGCAGACGCTTTTATCCAAAGCAACTAACAATTGCATTCAGGTTATACATTTTCTTTAGTACATGTGTTCTCTGGGAATCAAACCTACAACCTTTTGCGCAGCTGACGCAATGCTCTACTACTTAGCCACACAGGAATACTGTACACACCGTACACAGGAACACTTTTGTACATTTATTTCTGAGAGTATAGTTTGTATAATAATCATCAAAACCATACTTTACAAAAAAACTGAATCTAAATACAAAAATATTTTCAAGTGCCAATACTGTACAGCAAAATATTACATTAAGAATGCAAATTATTTTCAATATTATATTAAAACATACCTTGCGTGATGCAGGGTCCATGGGTTAAAAATAACAATGCTAAAACGTAAAGACCTAATCTGTCCATTATTGCATTATTTGGTCAAAACTTTTGAAAAGTTGAAGATAGCAGACCATAGAATGAGAACGACTCTATTCTTCTAATTCTATAACTGTCTTAGTATTCATTCATGGTGAGTTTGTCTCCAGATCAAAAATGTATTTGATGAGCTTCTCCCTTAAAATAAGCATGGACTGGATGAAGGAGACAAATGTACAGCCTTTTATGACCATAACTCTGTATGACTTTAATCTAATATTAACTTTTGTCCAGTTAAGTTAAACTAGTCAGCATCAGCAAAAACCTTCAATGTCATTTTTGTATAACAGGAGGACAAGCCTTTTATTTGCTCTTTATTGGTACAATTTTGCAACTCCTGCAGAAACATAGCCAGTAGAGTGTACTGACTGACATAAATGAGCTATGTTTCAAAACTATTTTATGTTCAGTGTCAGATGCAACTCAAAAAAAGAAAGAAAGGAGTGACTAATAAAACAAGTGCTTTTGGTGTGCATATTTACTTGTAACATTTTCATGAACGCTTAAAAAATGTAATGTGTTTTAAATGTGTTCATATATTAATCCTTTTGGTTTAATAATCCTTTTCACTACTGTTACTGTAATATAGCTAAGCCTATAGTATATTTAAAATATGTGTATGTAAAGTTATTTTGGACCACTTTTCAGCACTATAAATCTAATTTCCCCACCATAGTTTTATGAATACATCGCAGAGATGTTTTTACATATTTGCTTTTTGACTATACAATGTGTGTTATCTTAGGCAGAAAAAAATAAATAAAAAATAATAAGAATAATCTTGACTCAAATTACATCTGTACTAATTACATTAAATAGCTGAATGCCATTCATTTATCTTTGGAAGATAAATGTATTTTTGTGTTTCTCAAGTTGATGATGTCATATTGGGGATTGTGGCAGAGCTCATTTCATAACCATTTACAGGAAAAGCACACATTCAAGATTCAAGATTTGTATTTGTCACATACACAATTATATAGAGAACATATAACCAGCAGTGAAATGTAAGTCAGGTCCACTCCATGGACAGTGCAATTATTATGGAATACAAACACAAGAAAAAATATATAAATATAGGCATGGAAGAAAAATAAATGAAGTAAAAAATAAAGAATAAAATTAAATAAATTTAATAAATATTAAGATAAGCAGGAATGTGCAAGAAGAATGTGCAAAAAGGTTGTACAGGGTATTTACATAGCAGCAATACGAATGGTAGAGAATAATGAATAACTTATTATTAATATTAACTGATTATTAAATGTAGACATGTTGATGTTATGAGACTGAGTTAGAGTTTAGGAGTCCGATGGCCTGGGGGAGGCTCCTCCTAAGTCTCTCAGTTTTTGCCATCATGCTACGGAAGCGCTTACAGGATGGCAGCAAAATGAAAAGACAGTCACCCGGGTGGTTTGTGTCCTTGATGATTTTTACAGCTCTGCTTTTGCAGCGTTTGAGGTAGATTTCCTGCAGAGAGGGGAGGGCAGACCCTGAGATGCAGACCCCCTTTTTTAAGGTACCCTAAGTAATTGGACAAATTACTCAAAAGCTGTTTCATGGACAGGTGTGGGCTATTCATTCATTATTTCTTCTTCAATTAAGCAAGTATTTATGTTTATGTTCTGGAGTTGATTCTAAGTGTGCCATTTGCATTTGTAAGCTGTTGCTGTGAACCTGCATCATGCAGTCAAAGGATCTCTCCACACGAGTGAAACAAACAATTATTAGGCTTCAAAAATAAAAACAAATCCATCAGAGAGATAGCAGGAACATTCAGAGTGGCCAAATCAACAGTTTGGTACATTATGAGAAAAAAAAATGGACTTGTGAGCTCATCAATATAAAAAGTCCTGGACATCCACGGAGGACAACAGTGGTGGATGACCTGAGGATCCTCTCCATTTTAAAGAAAAACCATGTAAGAGGTTGAAACAACATCCAACCAAGTGAATAACACTCTCCAGGAGATAGACGTGTCACTGTTAAAGTCTACAATGAAGAGAAGACTTCACTAGAGCAAATATAGAAGGTTCACCACTAGGTGCATACAAGGCAAGATTTGACTTTGCAAAAAAAAATCTATAAAAGCCAGACCAATACTGGAAAAGCATTCTTTGGATGGCTGAAATTAACATCAACCTGTATCAGAATGATGGGAAGAAGAAAGTATGCAGAAGGTTTGGAAGAGCTCATGATGCAAACCATACAAAATCATCTATAAAACATGGTGGAACAGTGTAATGGCATGAGTATGCGTGGCTTCCAGTGGCACTGGGTTACACCCTGAAGTGTATAGGGATATACTTTCTGCCCAGATTCAGCCAAATGCAGCAAAGTTGATTGGATGGCACTTCATAGTAAAAATTTACGATGACCCAAAAACATACAGCAAAAAAAAACAGGAGTTTTTGAAGGTCAAAAGTGGAATATTCTAAAATGGGCAAGTCAATCTCCTGATTTCAACCAGATTGAGCATACTTTTCTCTTGTTGAAGTCAAAACTAATGACAAAAGGACCCACAAACAACAGCTGAAGTCAGCTGGAACAAAGGCCTGACAAAGCATCACAATGGAGGAAACCCAGTCTCTGGTGAGGTCCATGATTTCCACTTAAGGCAGTCATTGCCTGCAAAGGATTTCCAATAAATTATTAAAAATGAAAATGTTATTTCAGATTACATTTATTTGTCCAATTAACTTGAGGCCCGGAACTGTCTATAAAGATGGTTGTAATTCCTAAGCATTTTATGTTATATTTTTTGTTCAACCTCTTGAATTAAATCTTAAAATCTGCACTTCAATTTCATCTTGTTTTATATTTTAATTATATTCTGGAGTATACAGAGCCGAAATTATGAAAACTGTGTCAGTGTCCAAATATATATGGACCTAACTGTATTTCAGAATCAAATGGCAAAAATAGTGACATCAGGAAGGACATTTTAATATGTATAGCCTATATTGCAAACAAAATATGTTTAAGCTTTTAATGTTTTTCCTTTATTTTTGTATTCTCTTTTGTTTTTGTCTAAAGTAAGAGATCCTAATCTTTCCATAGAAGTACATATTAATGTGCTTTGTAAAAATGAGCAAAATATGCTTTGTAAAATGTTTTGTAAAAATGCTGAAAGTTTGATAAGAATATGTCATTTGTTTAATATGTCATTAACAGAAAACAAAGAGATTGGTTGGGAAAATAAGTTACAAATACCTTTGACAATCAAATTCTTTATTGGCTATTTAAATACAAAAATACAGTTTTTATCCTTTTAAAAAGATAATTAGTAATTAAATAGATCCATTGGCATAGTTATGATATTATACATCAAATCTTATAGTTACAGTTAGAACAGTTAATCGTAATTTCTCTCCCTGAATAAATTAGGTATATTACTGCTGGAATATCTCAAAGTGGACAATGATTTATTTAGATTGATTTGTGTATACCTGAGTCCCAGCCCAACCATTAACAATACTAAAATCAAACAAACCCCAAAAATGTCATAAAAAATGTTTTGATGAAATCAATATATATTTTTTAAAGATTATAAGATCATAAAGAAAATGAAATGATGTAGAATAGATAAGTCCCCTGCAACACAGCTTCCATTCAACAGTCCAGGAAAGACTTAGATCAAGAGGAAAGCCCATGAGCTTAATTTAATTAGCTGCTAATGCCACAGAATGTAAATATGAAGTAAATCTGAATTCTGTTCCTATAGTAAGATGTACATAAAAAGGCAATAACTGTTTTTCATTACAATCTTCATATTTTGGCCAACAAAGAAATAAAAAATGAATTCATTCCACATGAAGATTAAGAAAAATCATCTGCATCCAATTATTCTGGCTAAGTGATGTTAATATCTTCGCATTCGGTTGTCATCTTGTCGAATGTATGGATTATGGACACCACTATTTTCTACTCCTCTCCCACCATAGCCAGAGTACGCTGGAACTTGACGCCTATAGTTCACGTCCTCATCATACTCAGTGTAGTGCTAAAAAAAAAAGCAAATAATGTTTTTAAATACTCAGATATGCTAATATTAATGAATTCATTCTTGTATAATGAGTATATAATAAATGAATAATTAATTATGAAATTAAATACATGATATTTTAATAAATGTATCACTTGGATCAAACAGTTATTAACTGTTTTATAGGTTGCGCTTGACCATGGTCATCACTTGAATTAATGCGGCCTGTAAAAGGCCCCTTGAGTAGCGCTGTATTGCGGTCTTACCGCTTTGCTCTCTGGGCGATCTCTGATCACCAGTGCCTGATTGCTCTCACTATCGGTCATCTCCAGATTGTTAGAGCTCCAGTTAGCTTCAGGGTTGGCTCGAGGAATCCTGGGAAGTCCGTTAGGTTTATGTAATTCCTTATTTCCATTGCTTGAGCTAAAGTCTACCTGGGATGAGGAGCTTTCCTTCTGATTCCTACAGCTGTAAAAGGATGCACAGACAAAAATAAGCATGTTAGGTAACATTTTATAATAACTTTCATTAATAAATAATTATTAACAAACATTATATAATGCTTAACAGATCATTAGTTAATATATATTCACGTAACTAGAAATATGAGATAATATGCTTGTTAATGTTTACTAATACACTTATTAAACATTATCTAATGATTAACAGATCATTATTTAATGTAAATTGAAATGCTTACAAATGTCATTAAACATTCAATTCATATGATCATGCACTTCTCGAAAATGATTTTGACAGATAGGTTACAATGATATAAAAAGTCTCCTTAATTAATTAACAAACATATAATGATTAACGATAATTAGTTAATGTTTACAAATGTAATTACATTTAAATTCATACAATTGTGCACTTTAAAAAAATCTACAAATGATTTTAACAGAAATTATACAACGATTACAAGTTTATTTGTTAATGTACTTTTGAATGCTAACAAATGTCATTAAACCTCAGTTTACATATTACCTAATTTTCTTTTTTACATGTACAAATATTGTGAAATAATTCGCTTAATTGGTTATTAGAAGCACTTCACAAACTATTCGTGTTAACATATTATTCATTGACTCATAATCATAGTCTGTAAATGTCATATTTGGTCTTCATTTGTTGTGTTCTACTATTTTCACATCTTTAAAAGATTATGTATTTATTATTTGTTCATGTTTTTGTAGTACCCAATCTAAAGTGGAAAATATTTGTCAATTGTAAACGTTTATAAACATTTACTAATCATTGGCACCATTATGAGGAGTCATCTAGATGGCAAAATGTGTAATTTGTTCATGTTTTTGCAGTACCCAATCTAATGTTGAGAATTGTTTGTAAATGTGTTTGTAAAAAACATTTGTAAATGTTTATGAATGTTTACCAATCATTTAGTACCTTTATGGGCATTGGACTTCTAACTGATGTAACAACATTGGGGTGGTTAGTTAATTTTATGCTTGCTAAAGACATAAAACACACTGTAATTTGGGTGCAAAACGTTTTAATTGCCTCAACCAGGGGCGTAAATTCATCTAACAATAAACATAAAATTTCTCAAGAGCAACTTTTGAAGGGAAAACAAATAATACAGCCAAAGTATTAATAGTACTTGTAAGGATATATATATATATATATATATATATATATATATATATATGTGTGTGTACACAGCATGTGTAGATAGTATGGAGATCGTGTTTAAATATTGGCAGCTTCTATTTGCGATAGCGATAGAGCCTATTTACACTAAGTGCAAATAGCAATGGATTCTATTTACACTTTGTTAAAATAGCAGGAATTTCTGCTATTTATACTACTTATTGCAAATAGTGGCAATTATCTGCACCTCAGTATTGTAGTACATTATAAAACAGTATGCGATAATAACTTATTGAGTGTCAATTTTAATTTTAATTCAAATTATTAAATGGATGCCTGGGAGAATAAAACCTTCTCTACACCTACCCTAACCCTACTCGATACTTTATTTTGCAACTTTTGGGTTATTTCCTTCATTTTTATTTATAAAACAAAACAAATCTGATGCGATTTGAAATTTGAAAAGGGAGAAAAAAAGTTCATAGTTTCACCACCACACAGTCATATTATAATTATTATCTTGCGTCCTCCATAGTATTTTAGGTTTCGTCTAGGACTGAGGACTTCTCTTTATTCAACTACAGCAAGCCCACTGATCTGCCACTTAACATCATAATAACCAAAACCCAACACATCGGTAGGTCTACAATATTTGCCTAATATCAGTTCACTGACAGGTTTATCGCTGTGTTAGTTATAGTGGGTGAAAAGCTACGGTATTAAGCTTGGTAACCTTTTAATCGCTCACAGAAAAATATATCGGATATCATCTTTTTTTTCATGACTAATTTATTAATGATTCAGCATCATCTGTATTAAATATAAATAATCATTTCACACGATGTTTCAAGAGAATAAAATAGCCTTGACAACCTAAGTTACTTACACAACTACTGAAGAACTATACATACATATTTTTTTCAAGAACATACTTAATTTATCAAACAATGCAATATGAACAGCTTGAACAGCTTCCTTATAATACTCAAATTGACCCTTTAACCAACCCATACCATCAAACTTGTCCCTAAACTTATCCATATCACACCTCAATAGCAGCAAAAGTGTTGTACATTAACAAAAGTTTTTAATAATTGCATAACATGTTAAAATCTGATTTTCAAGCATGATCATAGGAATTAATAGTTTAATGACATTTAGAAGCATGTTACTGTAACTTACATTACAATTATCTGTTAATCATTATGTAATGTTTAATACGTTTATTAGTAAACATTAACAAGCACATAATCTGTTTTAGCTATTTCAAAATATATTGATAATAACTATTGATCCATTAAGCACTATATAATGTTTGATAATGGTTTAGGAATGTTATTACAAAGTGTTACCATATGTTACATTGGAATTTTTTTTTAAATAAGCCTGGGAAATGTGCCGTAACCCTCACCTGAAGCTTATAACAAAGGCCACAATAAAGATGATCAGTAATACACCCAACACAGTGGACACCACGATCACAACCAAAAGATACGCTATAATGAGAATTTGTATTACAAACAGATGCATAAATGTTCCTCAAAAAAATTCAGATGATTGTGGAGGGATGACTTACGATCATTGCAGTTGAACCCAGAAAATCCATATGGACACCTAAAATTAGCAAAAGTAAATAATTAGTAATACAGAGCGACCACAACACCCATAACAATATATATATTACATGGAAGGGTTTTTTTGCCAGATGTTTTTTACCTAGAGTTTTACAATGTAAATGATGAATAAAAGCAGCTGTTTATGTAAGGAGCTCTTTTTGCCAAATACAATTCTTAAAAGCTGGTGTAACTGGTTAACTGGTGTAGTCTTGTGTATTTGTGTTGAAACGGAAGCTGTGATGGTCTTTTCTTTCCTATTGTGACGTGTACACTACTAGTCAAACATTTTTGAAAGGTAAGATTTTTAATGCATTTGAAAGAATTCTCTTCTGCTCACCAAGCCTGCATTTATTTGAAATTGTATTTGCATTTTAATTTGCTGAAACAAAAGCAGTGATATTGTAATTTAATTTAAAATGTAATTTAATCCTTGTCATGGGTCAGGGTGCATTCCTGGCTCCCCCTGCCGTCTGTGTTGTCATGTCTTTTTCAGCGGTTCGTGACAGGTGCAATCAGCACTGATCTGGCAGTGGGGCTGCGCCTGTCGTCAACCGCCTCTGTTCCACCTGTAGCTCATTAACCTCTCCTATATATTTTCTCCTCTGACTAGTCCGTGTTGTCAGTAGATTGTTTTGTGTTCTCTAAATCGTGTTGTGCTCTAGGTTTACTCACGCCTGTCTCGTCTTACCCCAGGACGCGTAGAGAGAAGGACTGCCACTCTCTTTCTAGCTCCACTCTCAGGTGGTTCACCTGGGTTCATGCTGGGTCCTTTCTATTTCAGCTTGTGGGTCAGCATCTCGCTGCCGACCGGAGCTGCATCACCCCAGAGACTGCTCACCGTTCTCTGTCATTTTCTGTTTTGCTCACTTAGCGAATAAACGCTTCAAATTCATCTGTCCTCTGCATTTGTGTCCTCTGTTCTCCTTGCGCCATCACAGAATCTACTGACCACAGTTATGGACACAGCAGAGGAGGATGAGATGCGCCGAGCTCTGATGCAACAAGGCGTTCTTCTGGGTCGTCATCAGGAGGAGATTACGGCTTCCCGCCGCGCGTTTTCCGAGATCTCTCTCCAGCTCAACCAGCTGGTTGAGCGGTTTGATCGGCTGCACACCAGCCCTTCAGTGGCAGAGACCCCCAGAGACTGCTCACCATTCTCTGTCATTTTCTGTTTTGCTCACTTAGCGAATAAACGCTTCAAATTCATCTGTCTTCTGCATTTGTGTCCTCTGTTCTCCTTGCGCCGTCACAATCCTGTGATAAAAGCTACATTTTCAGCATCATTACTCCAGTCTTCAGCGTCACATGATCCTTCAGAAATAATTATTATATGCTGATTTGTTCATATTTGTTAACCAATAAGGTGTCATTTGTTAACATTAGTTAATGTATTAACTAACATGAAAAAATAATGAACAATGCATTTACTACACTATTTATTAATCTTTGCTAATATTAGTTAATGAAAATACAGTTGTTCTTTGCTTATTCAAGGTAGTTCACAGTGCATTAACTAATGTTATCAAACACAACTTGTGATTTTAATAATGCATAAGTAAATTAACATTAAACTAAGATTAATAAATGCTGTAGAAGTATTGTTCATTCTTAGTTAATGTCAACTAATGTAGTTAACTAATGTGAACTAATGAACCTTATTGTAAAGTGTTACCCAACATTTTACTGTTTTCGCTGTACTTTGGATCAAATAAATGCAGGCTTGGTGAGCAGAAGAGACTTCTTTCAAAAACATTAAAAATCTTAACTGTTCAAAAACTTTTGACTGATAGTGTATATCTGAGCTAAACAGTTTCTTGAACAAGAAAAAACGTAGGCCAGGATTTAATTGGATCATTGGAGTGTTGTTGTTTGCTGAAGACCATCAGGTTAGATGCCATATTACATTTCATGTGAATGAAAATAAGGCTGAGTGATAGACTTACAATCTTTACAATGGCATACACTGTATAAAGGTCCTAGATAATGTCATTTTCACAACGAACAACTTTTAGAACTGTTTTATGGAGTTTTTGTCTACCTAAAGTATTTTCTTCAGAGTTGCCAGTATGTGCAATCAGTATGTTCCTGTTTATCAATGGTCAGTTGAAGGCACTGTACTCCTATCCCTCACAGGCTCTTTTTTATTCCTGTCCAGCTGGTTGAGCGGTTTGATCGGCTGCACACCAGCCCTTCAGTGGCAACCCCTCCTCCCGACCAGGATGGAACGATTAACCGCCATGTGGAACCACGGCTCAATCCTCCTGCCCCTTACTCAGGTGAGCCCAACACCTGTCGCTCTTTCTTGTCGCAATGCTCTCTAACCTTCTCGCTGCAGCCGTCCTGTTTTCCCACGGAGCGCTCTAAGGTGGCTTTCATCATCACGCTCCTGGTGGGGCAAGCGAGAGAGTGGGGGACGGCCATGTGGGATAATGAACAAGACTGCTGTTCCTCCTTTGACAGCTTCTCGGAGAAGCTGCGCAAGGTGTTTGATCGCTCAGCTCGGGGAACTGAGGCGGCACGAGCCTTGGCACTGCTACGACAGAGGGAGAGCTCAGCCCAACATCTCGGGTTTTCCCGAGGAGGAGCCGATGCAGGTCGGGAGAGCACGGTTGACTGTCAAGGAGCGGCGCTATCGCCTAGATAACCAACTGTGCCTCTACTGTGGGGAGGCAGGTCACGTGGCAGCGTCGTGCCCGGCAGTGAGGCGGCACTCACCGCTCAAGGGAGAACGTACAGTGAGCGTGACTGGCACTCAACTGCCCTCTGGTGGTCTTTGTGAGTTCCAAGCCTCTTTATCGGTTAAAGGGACTGTCTATCAGGTTGGGGCTTTGATTGACTCAGGGGCGGAGGGTGACTTCATGGATTCTGGGCTGGCCAGACGCTTGGGACTTCCATCTGTGTCCCTGGCTGACCCCATATTAGCTAGAACTCTTTGCGGCACCCTTCTCACCAGGATTACTCATGCCACTAAGTTTGTCACACTCACACTTTCTGGCAATCATGCTGAGGAGATTCGTTTCCTCCTCATCCATTCACCCACCGCTCCTGTGGTTTTGGGACACACCTGGCTGGCTAAACACAACCCCCACATTGACTGGGCTCTTAATTCGGTGTTGGGGTGGAGTTCTTTCTGTTTAGCTCAATGTCTGGGTGCCGCATTTTCCCCTGTAATGTCTTGTTCTGTGTTACAGGAGGAGCCGGTGAGTCTGGCAGGTGTACCGGAGGCTTACCATGACTTGGGAGCGGTTTTCAGTAAGTCCCGAGCCTCATCTCTGCCTCCGCACCGCCCGTACGACTGTGCGATTGACCTGTTACATGGCACTTCTCCGCCCAAGGGGCGCCTTTACTCTCTGTCTAGACCTGAGAGGGAGGCCATGGAGAGATATATCCACGATTCTCAGGTAGCTGGCATCATTCGACCCTCTTCCTCTCCGGCTGGGGCGGGGTTCTTCTTCGTGGGGAAGAAGGATGGTTCGTTGCGCCCCTGCATAGACTATCGAGGGTTGAATGACATCACGGTGAAGAATCGTTATCCTTTGCCGTTGATGTCATCCGCCTTCGAGCTCTTGCAGGGGGCAGCCATCTTTACGAAGTTGGACCTCCGCAATGCTTATCACTTAGTCCGGATTGGGGAGGGGGACGAGTGGAAGACCGCTTTTAACACCCCCACGGGGCACTTTGAGTATTTGGTCATGCCGTTTGGGCTTTCCAACTCCCCGGCGGTCTTCCAGGCACTCGTCAATGGCGTGCTCCGAGACATGGTCGACCGATTTGTTTTCGTTTATCTCGACGATATCCTGATCTTCTCCCAGAACGAGCGCGATCATGTCCAGCACATCAGGCGAGTGCTCCAACGGCTACTTGAGAATCGTTTATTTGCCAAGGTGGAGAAGTGCGAGTTTCACGCACGGTCGATTCCGTTCCTGGGATTTATCCTATCTACCGAGGGTATCCAAATGGACCCCGCCAAGGTAGAAGCAGTTGCTGATTGGCCCATCCCAGAGAATCGTAGAGCTGTCCAGCGATTTCTGGACTTTGCCAATTTCTACAGGCGATTCATTAGGAACTTTAGTCAGGTCGCCCTTCCGCTGACTGAGCTCACCTCCACTAGGACGCGTTTCAGTTGGTCATCGCAGGCCCAGACTGCGTTCGAGAGTCTCAAGAGTCGCTTCAGTTCGGCTCCCATTTTAACAACACCAGACCCGTCTCGTCAGTTCATTGTGGAGGTTGATGCATCAGAGGTGGGGGTTGGGGGTGTTTTGTCCCAAAGATCTCCCTCGGACGAGAGAATACATCCCTGCGCCTTCTTTTCCCATCGTTTAACCCCCCCGGAATGGAATTACGACATCGGGAATAGGGAGTTACTTGCTGTCAAGCTGGCACTGGAGGAGTGGCGTCACTGGTTAGAGGGCACGGAGGTTCCTTTTATCGTTTGGACTGACCACAAGAACCTCGAATACATCCGTACCGCTTGTAGACTAAATTCTCGACAGGCTCGCTGGGCATTGTTTTTCGGGCGGTTTAGGTTTACCATCTCTTACCGCCCTGGTTCCAAGAATGGTAAACCCGATGCGTTATCACGTATTTTTGAGGCTGAGGCCAGCCCCACCCTCCCTGTGCCCATTATGCCTCACGAACGGGTGGTAGCGGCGGTCAATTGGGGGGTGGAGTCCAAGGTTTGCACGGCACTACGCAGCACCACTATTCCCGCGGGATGCCCAGAGGGCCTGTTATTTGTGCCCGAGTCAGTCCGAACTAGCGTCCTACAGTGGGGCCACTCATCTGGACTAGCTTGCCATCCAGGAGCTACTTTTACCTGCATGTTGATCAAGCAGCGGTTTTGGTGGCCGTCCGTGGCGCGGGATGCCCGTTTGTTCGTGTCGGCCTGTCCAGTTTGCGCTGCGGGGAAGGGCTCCAATCGACCCCCAGCAGGGCTACTCCAGCCACTGTCGGTCCCTTCGAGGCCCTGGTCGCACATAGCGATGGACTTTGTCACGGGCCTACCCCCGTCGGGTGGCATGACAGTAGTCCTCACCGTGGTGGACAAGTTCTCGAAGGCGGCTCATTTCATTCCCCTCCCCAAACTACCTTCAGCGAGGGAGAAAGCGACTGTTGTCTTGGATCACGTTTTCCGTATTCATGTCCTCCCGGTGAACGTGGTTTCCGACAGGGGTCCCCAGTTTGTGTCTAAGTTTTGGACAGAATTCTGTTGACAGCTGGGAGCGACTGCGAGCTTGTCCTCTGGTTATCACCCGCAGACCAACGGGCAGGCCGGACGTGCTAACCAGGATCTTGAGAGAGTCCTGCGCTGCGTGGCGTCCGCCAAACCGTCATCTTGGAGTTCCAGATTAACCATGGTCAAGTACGCGCATAACTCTCTCCCGGTCTCGTCTACGGGTCTATCGCCCTTCCAGTGCTGTTTAGGCTACCAGCCACCATTATTCCCCTCCCAAGAATCCGACGCCATTGTTCCATCCGCGCACGCATTCATTCAGAGATGCCTCCGTACTTGGAGGACCACCAGAGAAGCCCTCACCCGGACTGGCGAGAGGAACAAGGCGTCGGCGGACCGTCACCGTACTGAGCCCCCACTTTACGTGTGTGGTCAGAAGGTCTGGTTGTCCTCTCAGGACCTTCCCTTCAGACTCCTCTCACGTAAACTGGGACCCAAATTCGTTGGACCATTCATCATCTCCAAAGTGCTCAGTCCGGTGTCGGTGCGACTCAAATTAACCCCCCTGTTTAAAAACATTCACCCGGTTTTTCATGTATCTAAGATCAAACCCGTCATTCGCTCTCCCATTCAGCCCCAGACCTCTGCCCCCCCGCCTCCCAGACTCATCGAGGGGTCGCCGGCCTATACGGTACGGCGGTACGGCGACTTATTGGTGTGAGGCGTAGGGGTAGAGGTCACAATACCTGGTAGACTGGGAGGGTTATGGTCCGGAAGAGAGATGCTGGGTTCCGGCTCGCAACACGAGGCGTCCCTGAGGGGAGGGGTACTGTCACGGGTCAGGGTGCATTCCTGGCTCCCCCTGCCGTCTGTGTTGTCATGTCTTTTTCAGCGGTTCGTGACAGGTGCAATCAGCACTGATCTGGCAGTGGGGCTGCGCCTGACGTCAACCGCCTCTGTTCCACCTGTAGCTCATTAACCTCTCCTATATATTTTTTTCCTCTGACTAGTCCGTGTTGTCAGTAGATTGTTTTGTGTTCTCTAAATCGTGTTGTGCTCTAGGTTTACTCACGCCTATCTCGTCTTACCCCAGGACGCGTAGAGAGAAGGACTGCCGCTCTCTTTCTAGCTCCACTCTCAGGTGGTTCACCTGGGTTCATGCTGGGTTCTTTCTATTTCAGCTTGTGGGTCCGCATCTCGCTGCCAACCGGAGCTGCATCACCCCAGAGACTGCTCACCGTTCTGTCATTTTCTGTTTTGCTCACTTAGCGAATAAACGCTTCAAATTCATCTGTCCTCTGCATGTGTGTCCTCTGTTCTCCTTGCGCCGTCACAGAATCTACTGACCACAGTTACGGACACAGCAGAGGAGGATGAGATGCGCCGAGCTCTGATGCAACAAGGCGTTCTTCTGGGTCGTCATCAGGAGGAGATTACGGCTTCCCGCCGCGCGTTTTCCGAGATCTCTCTCCAGCTCAACCAGCTGGTTGAGCGGTTTGATCGGCTGCACACCAGCCCTTCCGTGGCAGAGACCCCCAGAGACTGCTCACCATTCTCTGTCATTTTCTGTTTTGCTCACTTAGCGAATAAACGCTTCAAATTCATCTGTCTTCTGCATTTGTGTCCTCTGTTGTCCTTGCGCCGTCACAATCCTGTGATAAAAGCTACATTTTCAGCATCATTACTCCAGTCTTCAGCGTCACATGATCCTTCAGAAATAATTATAATATGCTGATTTGTTCATATTTGTTAACCAATAAGGTGTCATTTGTTAACATTAGTTAATGTATTAACTAACATGAACAATGCATTTACTACACTATTTATTAATCTTTGCTAATATTAGTTAATGAAAATACAGTTGTTCTTTGCTTATTCAAGGTAGTTCACAGTGCATTAACTAATGTTATCAAACACAACTTGTGATTTTAATAATGCATAAGTAAATTAACATTAAACTAAGATTAATAAATGCTGTAGAAGTATTGTTCATTCTTAGTTAATGTCAACTAATGTAGTTAACTAATGTGAACTAATGAACCTTATTGTAAAGTGTTACCCAACATTTTACTGTTTTCGCTGTACTTTGGATCAAATAAATGCAGGCTTGGTGAGCAGAAGAGACTTCTTTCAAAAACATTAAAATCTTAACTGTTCAAAAACTTTTGACTGATAGTGTATATCTGAGCTAAACAGTTTCTTGAACAAGAAAAAACGTAGGCCAGGATTTAATTGGATCATTGGAGTGTTGTTGTTTGCTGAAGACCATCAGGTTAGATGCCATATTACATTTCATGTGAATGAAAATAAGGCTGAGTGATAGACTTACAATCTTTACAATGGCATACACTGTATAAAGGTCCTAGATAATGTCATTTTCACAACGAACAACTTTTAGAACTGTTTTATGGAGTTTTTGTCTACCTAAAGTATTTTCTTCAGAGTTGCCAGTATGTGCAATCAGTATGTTCCTGTTTATCAATGGTCAGTTGAAGGCACTGTACTCCTATCCCTCACAGGCTCTTTTTTATTCCTGTCAAAAATGTAATATGGCTCTACCCCGATTATGGTCTATTGCTGCAAACTGCAATAGATAAATATTCTAATATTCTATCTACGCAATAGACAGAATATTGCTATTGCACATATGATTAACATGTAGCTGGCGGGGAAGGGTTATTGTTCTGCCCTTATGTCAGTAAACTAAAGGACAATCACATAAGAGAAAAGAAGAGATATCGGTGCATGTAATTTTCATTAAAGATTATGAGGACACATTAATTTTGAAAAATGAATGATGTGCACTGAAAATAATTTATAGAATAAACACTCAATACTCCATAAAAAATGTCAATTTTGATTTCATGGTGACTTTAATATATATTTTACAGATGTGTCACTTAAAATACAGGGCTTAGAGGAAAGTTTTCTTGGATGGGCATAATGAGTACACTATAGCACTGAGAGCACCGTAGTCGGCCTGGGGCAACATTAATGGATTTTTTATGAAAGGTTTCTAATAAGACATATATTTTTTATTTAGAATCATAAAAAGAAATCTGCAAATGACATGTTACAACTTCTTACTTTTCACAGGTTTTTGAACCCACTGCCCTTTCCCCGTTTGGACAAGCTGTAAGGAGAGTATAATCATAAAATAATGAGAACCAGTCAAAGTGCTTTGAAGTTGTGTGTACATAACAGTGAGTAAACAAAATGTATGTTTCAAGACATTTACCAAGGCAGGTTTGATATGTGAACTGTGACATGATGTATCCTTCGTTGCAATTGCACGTTGCAACACCACTATCCCCTTCATCACATTTTGAGGTTTTACTGTCACAAGTTCCAATATTACATAGTGAGTTTTCTGTGAATTAAGTAAAAATGTCAGACTTACCAATGTATGCTTCTTTCTAATGCTTTATAAACTATTAATTACTCTGGTATTACTGGAAAACAATTGACAAGAAGCATTAGACATACCTTTGAATTTAGTGCCATTTGTTATTGTGTGATTCTTAATTCCCTCCTGAATCAGAGATGTAACATTTTCTTTTGTGACAGTGGATGCCATGGCATAGAAATTCTGTACTTCTGCAATTATACTGCCTGGACTGTAAGGGGGATGCAAAGAAATTACGATCAAAAGCACACGTTATCCAACTCATTTTTTATGAAATAATGCCAGTGGGGATGGAAAACACTCTTAGCAGTTTTCAACTGGCTAGTTCTTAGCTAGCTACAGGGGCGTAGCCATCATTACAAAAGTGTGTGTGTGTGTGGGGGGATGTCTAGAGGTATACCTGTTTTTTTTTCAGTTAACCCTTGTCTAATTGACAGGTTTTATTTTTTAATCATACACTTTTGCTTAATATGCTTTATGATTATATATGATTATAAAACAGAAGGAAATAAAGAGAGGAAAAAGAAAGATGTTATTCCATGCAGCTTTCTCCATATAATTAACACCAAATCTTGCTAATTATTCAACAAGAGCAATAGGCAGAGTCACTCAACATTGTGCAACACTATTCGGATGCCACATGCCAACTTACGCTGATTGACTTTTTCGTAAAAAAAGGAGTGAATAGTTTTTTGCCGCTTTGAACTCATCGCGACCTCTATGAATGTTGGATGCAGCGCGGGACCGCGCGTGCGAGCTAGGGCGTGTCGTGACGTGACAAACTGAGTGACTGATTGCAATGGAAACGTAAACGTCATTTATAGACTACCTTGTTTCTTTGAGTTTTAAATCATTCTGCATTTATATACATTGCTCCATTAAAGCCTCAACATATCGAGAACACAACTGTCAAATGAAAAAGTGCGGGGGACGAATTACATTTTTATAAAAAGTGGGGGGGGGGGGGACACGTCCCCGCATAATCTACGCCCCTGGCTAGCTACCATATTGAACTTCAGAACATAACGCTAGTCAAAGCGGCAACTATTATTTGCAACTTATATTCTTCAATAAGTAAAATAAAAATTAAGAGTATGTGCTTTGTAAGCAGCTATAAGATAAACAGGTTAATTTGTAAAGCAGGGGTCACAAAACTTGGTCCTGGAGGCAGGGCTGGATTTACCTCTTATCGTGATATAGTTTGGGCCCCCTTCCCTATTAATATATAACCATCCCAGCAAACAGAAATATTTCGTAATCAGTGGAAACCGTTACATCATTTTCTATCTCAATAAGCGCTTGCGTTCAGTCAATAAAGATCGATTGAAGTTCTTAATTCGTTTGAGAATGGAGAAAGGCCGTTCTGTTAATAGGCTCCGGCGTCGTGGCCACATTACCACTTTTGGGAGTGCATTCTCTAAGTTAATAATTTTAAAGGCCTGGAGTCACAGCCACACCTCAAGACATTGTTCAGATGATTTATTTCAGGACATCTGTTACGTTTCCGTCCTGAAATATCGTGTGTGTTAATTTCTTACGCACCTCAGAAACCTTTGCAAATTCCAAAACGTAATATCAGAGCTAATAACAGAGGCTTGTTAGGCTAATGCAGTCATTAATGCAGTCTAATGCAGTTATGAGAGAGAGAGAGAGAGAGAGAGAGAGAGAGAGAGAATACCTACATCTGTGCGTCAGCAGTGTTCAGCAACAGAGTCTACTAAAAGTGAATCTTTAAGTTGAACTGCTTCAATGGAAAGCCAGTCTAATTAGCATATGACGTCACCGCGTCGTATTGCCTTTTACATTTGTTTGCGTCTCTTTTCTTACATACTGTATATTAATTTAGCCAAATTCTCAATAAAACTGCTTCATTTATATCATTTACTGTTTCTGTTGTCAGCCAATGGGATAAATATGAAATAGCGACTAAAATGTGCAACAGACAGTTAGCGGGTACAATACATCACGCGCAGATCGCGCGCACAGAATCATTCAGCGCGAAAATGTATTGTCAACATTGTTCTGTGATTTCTCTGTAAAATAGCTTAGAAACTGAAAAGTTCAAGCATATATTTTTTAATAACTAAATCCCATAGCTTCACTACTAGTAGAGAGATCCTGCCAGGTAGAATTAGTTCACACTACTGTCCTCATTTGTAAGTTAATAAATAAAATAAATAAATGCAATTGCTCTCACTAATGCATTCATTCATATGAATGCAATCTTTACTGTACTACTTATCTGTATCTGATTTAGAATGAGCAGGAATCTGACTGGGCGTCGACAAATTTTATCATCAAAGGTAACTATTAGTACCGAAAGATTTTATAATGAAAAAGAGAATTCACTTTCTGTTACAACCTGTAACATTACTTGTTCAGCTCCCATATCTGAATATGCAATTTGATCTTTTTTTTACATTGAATTGCAGATTCTTCTGACTTGAGTTTTTTCCTATTAAAATAGATGACAGACCATTAAAATTAACAATTGTATGAAATATGCTTTATCTTTGTCAAATCCATGATCACTGAAGTATATTATTACATCAAATCCACTCAACTGCAAAGAAATGTCCAATATTTTCTTAATGAAATTGCCGTAAATTGTTTCGTCATACAGACAGGAAGTGGAAGCAATTTCGCGCATGCGCAGTACAAATCGTGTTTCCGGTACGGATCGAGTAGTGACATGCACTAGAAAAGTGGTTCTCAAAGTGTGGTATGCGTACCACTAGTGGTACGTGAGCTTCCTCTAGTGGTACGCAGAGGAATCTCAGAATTAAATATAAATCAGGCCGCGTGTCCACCAAAGCGATTTTTTTAAAATTGTTTTAAATGGGAGCGTCTTTTTCATGCTGAGCACTCGGGCGTTTTTTTCTTGGCACCAAGAATTTAAGAAGGTTAGCACTCATCACTGTCACTTTTTAGTCAGCTAACCAATCACAGTGGAGGAGGGGCGGGACTAATATCGTCACACCCTGCTTGTACTACGACTGAACAGCAATGGAGAAGTTAATATTGCTTGTCTCTGAGTAATTATGTCTTTACCAGATGGAATTGCCGGAGTACAATAATATTGTTCTGAAAAATAATGCTTGGAGAAACATTTCATTCGCGATGCGTCTGCCATATTACTTCAGCGGATATTCCATATCATAGCAACCGCAGCATCTCGAAAATACGCTGCCCTCTCAAGCACTCACACCTGGGTGTTTTCAGCTGGCTTTGGTGGACACGTGGCCTGATTGTTGTTACTTGCAGCTACATATACAGCCTGTGTTTTTTTATTATCAAGTACTTTTTTATTTAAAAGTGAAATAAAAACTGTACTGTGCTTAAAGATTAAATGAAAATGTATTGTAGCTACTTAAAGTTAAATAAAAACTAAGTTACTGTACTTAAATGTTAAGTAAGTATGATACATTTTCATTTAATTATTATTTAAGTACAGTTTTTTAACATTTAAGTACAGTACAGATTTTATTTCTCTTTTAGGTACAATATATTTTAATTTAATAATAACGTTTTTTTATTTACGTGGAAGTAAGCACGGTGCAGTAGTGTTCATGTTCAAACTGTGTATTTACTATATTTTAAGAGGCTGACAATAATAAATATCCTTATAAGGATTCAAACTGACTCGTTTTTTAATGAAAATTTTTTTACTGTGTATAGTGCTACTGAAAGTGACGTGACATACTCGGAATTTGTGCTCTGCATTTAACCCATCCAAAGTGCACACACACACACACACAGCAGTGAACACACACCCGGAGCAGTGGGCAGCCATTTATACTGCATTTTAATGTTGGTCATAATGGTGGTACTTGGAAAGCCAAATATTTTCTGAGGTGGTACTTGGTGTAAAAAGTTTGAGAACCACTGCACTAGAAGCAGCTTCGATATCAAGAACACATCCGGGAACTTTCAAGCGTCCTCTGTACTTGCGTTCTTGAGAACTTCGACGGTTGATGATGACGTAGAACGAGAACGCAATACTTTGATGTCATACACTGGTCATTCTGCACAGCGCTGCTTCAAGTCGGACACACCTTTTGTGCTTTTTTTAGCTCCCCATGTGCTCCCCGTGACCCAGTTTCTCCCATGTGTGATTGAGTTCATTGATTCCAGGTGTGTCGTGTCATTACCCTCTCGTTTAGGTGTGTATTTATAGTGTTGTCTTGATTCCCTGTCTGATGTTATACGTCTTCTAGTCTCCTATGTTGTGCTACGTGAGTGTTCTTGCCTGCCCTGTGTTTTCATATGGATGTTTCATTAAAGACTTATTTTGAGTTTACTTCTCGTTTCCTGGTTTCTCGCTCCTCTCAGTAGCAGCAACCGTGACAACTGCCTGGAAGTTTCAAGTATACCTAGTAAGACCTTAATTAGCTGGTTCAGGTGTGTTTAATTAGTGTTGAAGCTAAACTCTGCAGGATACTGGTCCTCCAGGAGAGGTGACCCCTGGTTTAAAGAAAATACTAGTATTGTAACAGTTGTTACTCACCTTAGGCTCAAAACGATGGAACCAATGTAGTCAGTGATGTCTACACGAAGGACTACATTGAGCTGTATTTGGGTTGAGAATATAGAAAACAATGCTTTTTGACATCAGCTGTTATTTATTTACAACCATTTATTTATATCACGCATCCTTTACTAAGCAGTAAAAATGACTAAACAATCATCTCCCAAAGGAAATAGAGTGTCTTACCTCATTCTCTATTCTCTTTGATACAATTTGAAACTCCTCAGACTTCCTGTCAGTCATTGTTGGTTTAAATGGATCAGACAATGTTAAATTACCAGGGAAGACCTTTACTGAAATTGATCAAAAAAGAGTATAAAACATATTCATATGTTTAATGATACAAATGTATAAAATAGACAAATGTGTTAATTGATTCCAAATGCAATATGGTAAAACATCAAGGTAGTTGTACTTGAATTGTTATATTCTCAGGTCACACAACATGAGAAAGAAATTTGAGTCACCAAATGTTTATATTATTTAAGCTTAATTTCTGTATCAAGGCTGCCTGTTTTATGCATATCACTGTTTGTCACACATTTACACTGATGTATTAATGATTTAAAAGGGAACCAGTCATACTTTGAACACAGCCACTTGTTTGATAGTAAATCAGCCCAAGCCGGCAGATGCAAACAAACGTGCCGTTAAATCGTGCATCGCAGGTACTCTCTCCAATACAAGGACTTGAAGCACATGGACCTTTAAAAGGAATAAACAATACGGTTATTCTAAGAGGACATTTGGACCTAAGGGGACACTTTTTGCTTAAAATCCTCAGTCCCCATTCTTTGTAAGTGCATGGAAAAGAGCCAGTACAGTTTGTTAAAATATGTTCTTTTGGGTTCCACATTTGAAAGAAAATCATAGAGAAATTAAATTAAGTAATGGTGGGTAAATAAAGACAGAAGCTTTATTTTCTTGTGTGAGAGCTATTACTTTAAGGACTACTTTATCCTTTTATTAGAAGTTACTCTCCAGCCTTTGGTCCCGCTAGTGGAGCTGCTGGCTTTGGGTGGGTACCTTGAGTTGTAGTGGCAGGAGTATCTGTGGTACCAGGTTGGTCTGTGGTATTCGTAACCGACCCCTCAGGAGCTGACATATAAAACAATGATACAATATGAATCTTTATTCAGTTCCATATCAAAACAATTGTCTGTGTACTGTGCTGAAAAAAGTAAACAGAATTTGAACCATCAAATCAACAGTAAATAATTACAGAATTTACATTTTTGTGTTAAGTGTCCCTTTAAGGACAATTACTTTTTATGATTAAAAGTTACTATTTAGCCATTAAGTTTGCTGGTGGGGTTTCAGACTATGAAGATGGAGGTACCTTCTGGCGTAGTGGCTGTGGTATCATTAGTGACCGACCCCTCAAAAGCTGGCAGATAAAACAAAGATAAGATATTAATATTGACCCAGTTCCATGCCAAAAACGATTGCCTGTATACTGTGGTGGGAAAAGTCTGAATCCTACACAGAAACAGTAGATACTAGATAATGACAGAATTAGCATTTTTGGGTGAACTGCCCCTTTAAGGAAAAGGACTTTAACATGATTAACAGTTACTATGATGAACACTGGAAGAACATGAAATATCTGGGAACAGAATGACATATTAGCATAACCCTCTCTACTGCTATATCACTAAAACATCTGGGAGAATTCCAATTCCAAAATACCAAACACATCTCTTCCATAGTCTGCCTGATAAAAAAAAAAGTCTCACTATCCTATGTGTGAGTTTAGCATCCAAAGGTGCCCAAATACATTTTGAATGAATGTGTATACATACATACTGTATGTGATCATGTGCATGTTAACAGAAATGTTACTCTGAAATATTAATAATCAAAAAATTGTGTGTGTGTGTTTTAACATGAAATATCTGTTTTGAAACTAATTAAGTTTTCCAGTTGTGAAGCACAATCACATCACATCAGATCACTGAGAAATAATCTAGTAAAACCAGTAGAAATTAGTAAGGACTTTGAAAGCAATAAAATGTCACTAGTTACTGAGACACATTATGATTAAGATCAAAAGGTCACATTGATATTTCCTATCCACAATGAGTGCCAGATTGCCATGTCAAGGTTAACAATTCAAAAATGAAATAGTAAAAGAACATGAATTAAAAACAAAAAAACAACAACATTCAAACACATATACGCACACACACACACGCACGTCCTGATTTTTGCGGAGTTAGATGTGTTCCAGGGTCAACAATATACGTTGATAATAATACAAAATACTATTTTGTATTTCAGTACCTTCGAAAAAATCAAATGTATTTTGTATTTAAATACATTTAATCTTAGTATGTTTGTATTTTCAAAATACATAAAATACTTTTTACCAATCAACCTCTTTATTAGACTGCTGATTTCCTGTATCAACTATTTCAGACATGCCACTTTCATTCCTGTGAGCTGCATCTGTATGACTCCATGTAGAATTGGGTAGGCTAATAAAATTTTATGGATTCCTCTAAGGAAACTAGGAATAATACTGCCTACGTGTACTATACAAATGTCCTATTTCCAATTTCAGAAGTCCTGATTACAAGCATGTCACATTCAAGTGCTTTTGAGGAGGACACCATGTTTCCTCTGAAAATCTTAATTTTCTCAAAAAAACATTTATTATTAATGTTGAAAACAGCTGAGTAGGTTATTTTCAGGTTTCTTTGATGAATAGACAGTTCAGAAGAACAGTATTTATCTGAAATATAAATATTTTGTAACATTATCTTTATCACTTTCGATCAGCATCCCTGCTAAATAAAAGTATATAATTTCTTTCCCAAAATAAAAATACCAACTCAACTGTTTAAATATTTATAATAATAATAATTACGATGAAAATGTTTCTTGAGCAGCAAATCAGCATATTAGAATGTTTTCTGAAGGATCACATGGCACTGAAGACTGAAGTAATGATGCTGAAAAATTCTACTTTGATCACAGCAATCAGTTATATTTTCCAATATATTAAAACAGAAAGCAGTTATTTTAAATAGTACAAATATTTCACAATATTACTGCTTTTGTAGTATTTTGGATCAAATAAATGCAGGCTTGGTGAGCAGAAAAAATTATTGAAAAACATTAAAAATCATATTGCTTTGGACTGGTAATGTACACATTATTTTTTTTCTCAATTTTTCTAAACTAAACTATCGTCTCAGGTTACGTATGTAACCATGGTTCCCTGAGAATGGGAACGAGACACTGCGTCCTCTTTCGAGGATCGCTTTGGGAACGCCTCCAGCGTGACCGGTTACCTGAAGCATGATTAAAAACATCCAATGCACCTGGCATTGGCAGGTGGACGCCTATGACGCAAGCTAATGAGCGTCTGCGAGCATAAAGGGGCACCTGTGGAACACATCATCCTCTTTTTTTCCAAGGGAGACCGACAGGAATGCCCGAAGCATGGCCAAGAGACGCAGTGTCTCGTTCCCATTCTCAGGGAACCATGGTTACATACGTAACCTGAGACGTTCCCTTCCGAGGGGAACTCTACACTGCGTCCTCTTTCGAGGATCGCTTTGGGAACGCTATGCCAACGCCGCCATGCTGAGGGAAAAGTGTCCAAAAGCTGGATTCCTAAGTCACAGACTTGAGGAACACCACCCCTGCTCAGCAGAACTAGGGTCAAAATAAACCCTTCTTCAGGCCAGCTCAAAGCTCGCCATCATAGACTAGCTCACGAGAGTATGGCTCTCAGAGTGGAAGTCTCAGAAAGCGACTCTCTAAATTGAGAGGAGACTTCTACACTCGACGCTATGAACAGCTAGTGAGGCTCAGGACGGAGCATGCACGTAGTACTGCCTAAGCGGAGCTCTGGAGAGTGGAGGCTTAGGCAGAATGACTCTCTAAATGAGAGAACACCTGGCACACTCGATCCAGGTAGGGGAACTCCTAAGAGTGGAGGTCTCAGCATGACGACTCTCTAACTGAGAGGAGACCTGGCTACACTCAGTGCCAGAGGCAGTTAGTGAGGCTCAAGAAAGAGCCTGTGCATAGTGCTGCCTAAGCGGAGCTCTATAGAGTGGAGGCTTCAGCAGAATGACTCTCTAAACGAGAGGAAGCCTAGCAACACTCAACCCTAGTTGAGGGGCTCTTAAGAGTGGAGGCTTCAGCAGAATGACTCTCTGACGAGAGGAAACCTTACAACACTCAACCCTAGTTGAGGGGCTCTTAAGAGTGGGGGTCTCAGCATACCGACTCTCTAAAGCGAGAGGAGACCTGACTCCACTCAGCGCCAAAGACAGCTAGCGAGGCTCGCAATAGAGACTACATACTAATGGTGCTGCCTAAGCGGAGCTCTGGAGAGCAGAGGCTTCAGTAAAATGACTCTCTTGAATGAGAGGAAGCCTAACACTCGATCCAGGTAGGGGAACTCAAGAGTGGAGGTCTCAGCATAACGACTCTCCTACACTCAACGCCACAGGCAGTTAGTGATGCTCAAAAGAGTCTACATTCTCCTATTACTGCCAGACGGAGCTCTGAAGAGTGGAGGCTTCAGCAGGACGACTCTCAACGAGAGGAAGCCTAACACTCGATCCAGGTAGGGGAACTCTCAGAGTGGAGGTCTCGGCATAATGACTCTCTAAGTGAGAGGAGACCTGGCTACACTCAACTCACTACACTCAACTACACTCAACTACACTCACTCGCCAGAGGCAGTTAGTGAGGCTCAAGAAAGAGCCTGTGCAAAGTACTGCCTAAGCGGAGCTCTAGAGAGTGGAGGCTTCAGTAGAATGACTCTCTAAACGAGAGGAAGCCTAGCAACACTCAACCCTAGTTGGGGGGCTCTTAAGAGTGGAGGTCTCAGTATATCGACCCTCTAAGCGAGAGGAGACCTGACTACACTCAGCGCTAAAGACAGCTAGCGAGGCTCACAATAGACACTACGTACTAAGGTGCTGCCTAAACGGAGCTCTGGAGAGCAGAGGCTTTCAGTAGAATGACTCTCTTAAATGAGAGGAAGCCTAAAACTCGATCCAGGTAGGGGAACTCTCAGAGTGGAGGTCTCAGCATAATGACTCTCTAAGTGAGAGGAGACCTGGCTACACTCAACGCCGAAGGCAGTTAGTGAGGCTCAAGAAAGAGCCTGTGCATAGTACTGCCTAAGCGGAGCTCTAGAGAGTGGAGGCTTCAGCAGAATGACTCTTTAACAAGAGGAAGCCTAGCAACACTCAACCCTAGTTGGGAGGCTCTTAAGAGTGGAGGTCTCAGCATACCGACTCTCTAAAGCGAGAGGAGACCTAACTACACTCAGCGCTAAAGACAGCTAGCGAAGCTCACAATAGAGACTACATACTAATGGTGCTGCCTAAGCGGAGCTCTGGAGAGCAGAGGCTTCAGTAGAATGACTCTCTTAAACGAGAGGAAGCCTAACACTTGATCCAGGTAGGGGAACTCCTAAGAGTGGAGGTCTCAGCATAACGACTCTCTAATTGAGAGGAGACCTGGCTACACTCAACGCCAGAGGCAGTTAGTGATGCTTAAACAGAGCCCATATTCTCCTATTACTGCCAGTGACGGAGCTCTGAAGAGTGGAGGCCTCAGCAGGACGACTCTCTAAACGAGAGGAAGCCTAACAACACTCAACCCTAGTTGGGGGGCTCTTAAGAGTGGCGGTCTCAGCATAACGACTCTCTAGCGAGAGGAGACCTGACTACACTCATCGCTAGAGACAGCTAGCAAGACTCACAATAGGGCCTACATACTCATAGTGCAGTCTAAGCGGAGCTCTAGAACGGAGCTTCAGCAAAGTGACTCTCTTAAACGAGAGGAAGCCTAGCGCTTAATCCAGGTAGGGGATCCCTACGAGTGGAAGTCTCACGCTAGGTATAGCTAGCGAGGCCCACAATAGGGCCTCCATACCAACCTTGTAGACTAAGCGGAGCTCTGGAGGCGGAGGCTATGACTCTCTTAGCGAGATGAAGCCTAAAAACACTCACTCCAGGTATGGGAACCCTTACGAGTGGAAGTCTCAGCATAACGACTCTCTAGGCGAGAGGAGACATAACTTCGCTCAGTGCTAGCGACAGCTAGGGAAGCTCACAATAGAGCCTACATACTAGTAGCGCAGTTTAAGCGGAGCTCTGGAGAGCTGGGGCTTCAGTAGAAAGCCTAGTAACACTCGATCCTGGTTCCGGAGCTCTTAAGAGTGGAGGTCTCAGTATAGCGACTCTCCAGTGAGAGGAGACCTGACTACACTCAGCGCTAGAGAAGGCTAGCAAGGCTCACAATAGAGGCTACACACCAATAGTGCGGTGTAAGTGGAGCTCTGGAGAGCGGAGGCTTCGGCCGAATGACTCTCTTAATGAGAGGAAGCCTAGCAACACTCGATCCAGATAACTTTCCGTCAGTATAGCCCGGTATCAGACCCTCAGACTCGTTTCTCATCATTAGTCCAACCACAGGGTCCGCTGTTAAGCATGTGTGTGGGGGGGGGGGAGGTACCAATTAGGTGCCAGCAGCTGCAGATGGCTGACCGCGTCTGCTCTGGATCGTTTCCCTCCTCCTATCCATCCACTTACGTCTTCTCTGTGACCTACTTCTCCGTAGAGGAGGACCACGGTTAGTGACGCTAATCACCTGGCCCTGCCTCTGGTTCTCAGACCGGGATGGGCCAGGTCCCCCTTGGCGTTCAGGCTCAGACCTAGACCGGTGCGGTAAACACGATTTAAATGCTGCTGAGCGCGCCTTCGCCTCCCTAAATTTTTCGACCACCGTCTCAACGGATGTGCCGAACAACTCCGAAGGCGAAACCGGCGCATCGAGAAGAAAACGTTTCTCTTTCTCCCCGATGTCCGCCAGGTTCATCCACAGATGTCTCTCGGTGGCCACCATGGCCGCCATCGACCTGCCGATCGCGGCAGCCGTTTGCTTGGTAGCCCTGAGAGCCAGATCTGTGGTGCGGCGCAACTCAGTTACCGCCTCAGGGGGGAGCCCCTGACCCTGGTCTAGGTCCTTCAGCAGGTCAGCCTGGTATGCCTGCAACACCGACATCGTGTGCAAAGCAGCACCAGCCTGACCAGCTGCCGCGTATGCCCTACCATTCAAGCGAGATGTATCCTTTAATGCCTTGGATGGTAGAGCCGGAGCCTTTAGCGTCGATGCCACGCCCCTTGAGAGATAGCTCGCAAGCGTCTCTTCAATAGGGGGCATCGACGCATATCCATGCTCGCGCATGCCCTCGATATCAGCATAATTATTATGCTTATACCGATGGATGCGGGCTGAATATGGCTTTTCCCATGCCTTCACGATCTCATTATGCAGATCTGGAAGGAATGGGAGGCTCACGGGGGCTGGGAGATTATGTCCGGAGAGGAATCGCTCATCAAGTCTACTACGAGCCACTCCCCCTTTCTCGTGCCTCCACTGTAGGTCTAACCTAGCCGTGGCATGCTCCATAAAATCCAACAGCTCATCATACGCGGGGCAGACAGGCTGAGAGGGCTCAGAAATATCCTCTTCATCCTCATCAGCCCACTCCTGCCCATGAGCCAACAGGGCACTTCCTGCTGGATCCGAAGATGTAAGAGACAATACATCTTCCTCCAGCAGTTCACTCTCGTCAGCCGCTGACGGGCGCAAGATATTAGTTCCTCTCACTGCCTCGTCAGCGAGCTCCATCTGCGATCCCCATGACCTCAGTCTCCTCGCTGCCTCAGCAGCGGCTGGACCCGAGCCGCGGGGGGCAGATGATTGTCCCAATTCCCTCGAAAAAAGGGACATACGAGATCGGAGCTTTCCCAGAGAGAAAAGCTCACAATGCGCGCACTCCATTCCCTCGAGAACAGAGCGCGCGTGCTCTTCGCCCAAACACATAAAGCACAGATCGTGTGTATCATCTGGCGTCAGAAAACGCTGACACGGATCGACACACCTCCTAAAGCGCTTCTCAACAGACATGTCTACTCACACTTCAGAAACAAGGTCCCCTGAAGGAAAAAAGAGGATGATGTGTTCCACAGGTGCCCCTTTATGCTCGCAGACGCTCATTAGCTTGCGTCATAGGCGTCCACCTGCCAATGCCAGGTGCATTGTGTGTTTTTAATCATGCTTCAGGTAACCGGTCATGCTGGAGGCGTTCCCAAAGCGATCCTCGAAAGAGGACGCAGTGTAGAGTTCCCTTCGGAAGGGAAACAGGGAACTCTATTGTTAAAGTAACACTTATTCATATTAGACCATTTTTTTATAATAACGTTTTATCTATACATTTGTATTACTCATAATAAAAATAGCAATTATGTGTAAATATATCAAAGTATTTTTTACAAAGTTCTCCAGTGTAAATTTTTCTTACTAGTTTATGGACACTCAATGGATTTTCTGAAGTTAATGTTTTCTTTATTCAGCTTTATTTTCTTGTGTGTGAGCTATTACTTTAAGGACTACTTTATCCTTTTATTAGAAGTTACTCTCCAGCCTTTGGTCCCGTTAGTGGAGCTGCTGGCTTTGGGTGGGTACCTTGAGTTGTAGTGGCAGGAGTGTCTGTGGTACCAGGTTGGTCTGTGGTATTGGTAAACGACCCCTCAGGAGCTGACAGATAAAACAATGATACGATATTTATCTTTATTCAGTTCCATATCAAAACAACTGTCTGTGTACTGTGCTAAAAAAAGTAAACAGAATTTGAACCATCAAATCAACAGTAAATAATTACAGAATTTACATTTTTGTGTGAAGTGTCCCTTTAAGGACAATTACTTTTTATGATTAAAAGTTACTATTTAGCCATTAAGTTTGCTGGTGGGGTTTCAGACTATGAAGATGGAGGTACCTTTTGGCGTAGTGGCTGTGGTATCATTGGTGGCCGACCCCACAAAACCTGGCAGATAAAACAAAGATAAGATATTAATATTGACCCAGTTCCATGCCAAAAACTATTGCCTGTTTATTGTGGTGGGAAAAGTCTGAATCCTACACAGAAGCAGTAGATACTAGATAATGACAGAATTAGCATTTTTGGGTGAACTGCCCCTTTAAGGAAAATGACTTCTTATGATTAACAGTTACTATGATGAACACTAGAAGAACATGAAATACCTGGGAACAGAGTGACATATTAGCATAGCCCTCTCTACTGCTATATCACTAAAACAGCTGGGAGAATTCCAATTCCAAAATACCAAACACATCTCTTCCATAGTCTGTCTAATAAAAAAAAGTCTCACTATCCTATGTGTGAGTTTAGCATCCAAAGGTGCCCAAATACATTTTGAATGAATGTGTATACATACATGCACATGAGCACATACATATGTATGTGATCATGTGCATGTTAACAGAAATGTTACTCTGAAATATTAATAATCTAAAAATTTTGTCATGTGTGTGTGTGTGTGTGTGTGTGTGTGTGTGTGTGTGTGTGTGTGTTTTAACATAAAATATCTGTTTTGTAATTAATTAAGTTTTCCAGTTGTGAAGCACAATCACATCACATCAGATCACTGAGAAATAATCTAGTAAAACCAATAGAAATTAGTAAGGACTTTGAAACCAATAAAATGTCAGCAGTTACTCAGAGACATTATGATTAACATCACAAAGTTCACATTGATATTTCCTATCCACAATGAGTGCCAGAGTGCCAGGTCAAGGTTAACAACTCAAAAATGAAATAGTAAAAGAACATGAATTAAAAACAAAAAAACAACAACATTCAAACACACGCACACACACATATATGTGATCATGTTTTTTGAATACAATTTTAAAAACAAAATACTATTCTGTATTTCAGTACCTTTGAAAAAAATCAAATGTATTTTGTTTTTGAATACATTTAATCTTAGTATTTTTGTATTTTCAAAATACATAAAATACTTTTTGCCAATCAACCTCTTTTCCTGATACATTTCCTGTATCAACTATTTCCGACATGCCACTTTCATTCCTGTGAGCTGCAGCTGTATGACTCGGAGTCCATACACTGGAAACTAGGAATAATACTGCCTACGTGTACTATACAAATGTCCTATTTCCAATTTCAGAAGTCCTGATTACAAGCATGTCGCATTCAAGTGCTTTTGAGGAGGACACCATGTTTCCTCTGAAAATCTTATTAAAGTCAAAATTGTAGATATTTAAGATATTTAATATTGAATAAAATGTAGCTTCCCATTTGTTGACAACTATATTATCCTTCACAGTGCTATCTTTACAGTTAGCTTGTTGTTGATTCTGGATTTTCAGTTAAATACATGCTGTTTTGCTGTGTATAAAAACCATTCAAAATGCTTGAAATGGTTATTGCACTACTATGTGTATGACTTTAACATTAAAACAAGGTGATCTTGCTTTTGTGGGAAAAAAGCATACCTGTCCCAGCAGGTAAAAACCTAAAAAAAAAAAACTAGCAAGTGGAACATAGCATTAGCACTTGTAAGTTTTGTTAGTGTTTTTTTTTTTTCAGATTTTTGTTTTATCAGCTAGCTAGTCAAATGAGTTCATTAAACTTTAATCATTACTGCTTGCTATGGCGATATGACAATATAAATGCGGGTGATGATATAAAAGTGTAAATCGATTGAACTTTTTCAATATCGTTATATATCGTCGTGGTATGCAAACATATCTGTGGAGCTTTTAGTGGGCAGGAGCTACTGACATGTCAGAGCGATAAATAAACATAGATAAATAAGTAATAAGCAGATTTCTGTGTGTGTGTACCCCAAGACAAAGATAACTATAATGATAATAATAAATACTTTTTTTTATTGTTCTAAGGGCATACTCACACTAGGCACAGCGGCCTTGTACTAAAGCTAAAGCACGATTGTAATTTCGCTAACATACATCAGAGGATTATTACAGAGGCAGCTGAGGATAATGGTGGAATTTGCAGCTTTACACGCAAACTACAATACATTTTCATCAATAAGATGAGAACCAGACCCATTGTAAATCTAAATGTACTCAAATTAAATTTATTGAAAAGTGTTATAAAGATTTTTGCTATCATAGAGTTCCTGTGGCTCAGTGGTAGATCATTGCGTTAGCAGCACAAAAGGTTGTGGGTTCAATTCCCAGGGAACACACATACTGACAAAAAAAGTATAGTCTGAATGCACTGTAAGTCTCAAAGCGTCTGCTAAATGCATACATGTAAATGTAAATAATGATAACAATAGCGCATACAAAAATAGTACATTAAAGGTGGGGTAAGCGATTTCTGGAAGCCAATGTTGATATTTGAAATCACCAAAACAAACACACCCCTACCATTATAGGGTCTCAGCCCTATTTGGATAGCTCCACCCCACACATACATACTGGATGCTGTCGTGATAAATTCCTGACAGAAAACTACAAATTTCAAATGATTTTCAACGGTCGCTTTATCATGTCCAGGCAGACATTAGCTGTTGCGAACGCAGCGCATCCAGTGTAGAGACGGTGTTGCTAACCCATCAAGAAGAAACAAAGCAACCTCGGCGTCCGATTGCAGGCCTTCTCCTTGAGTTCTCTCTAGAGATCGATCTATATATCGGTTTACCGATATTTTCCCCGATATTTAAGCATTTTACCATTATCGGATATTGGTTTTGAAAAAAAACGATATATATATATATGTATATATATATATATATATATATATATTTAATTTTTTTTGTCACATGCACAATTATACAGAGTATAACCAGCAGTGAAATGTGTTTTCTGTATTTGACCCATCCAAGTGCACACACACACTTGGAGCAGTGGGCACTGTTCACTCAGGAAAAGCTCCAGCACAGCCACCGCATGTAACTTTTAACAAGATTCACTTGTTTGAAACACGCTGAATTATATTAACATTTACTATAGAACCATTATTTCGCCAATAAACATATTAATAAATACATCTCTATCGAAATTAATTATTTATTATCTCCGCAAACGATCGCAGTTTGAGTATAGTTCTGTGTAAATGAATAGATAAACCGCACTGTTTAGAATGACAAAAACATTTTAATAATTCTGATAAAACGTGTCAGTTAAGAAATGTAATAAAATACAATGTTTTGTTTGTTATAGCTTATTTCAATATTCCAGAGAATATTATTCAGTGAACTAACATTATCCAGTGAATTATTCTTCACTCTTTAGTCTATTAAACAGCGTTTAAACCTAAAACTGTAGTTTAAAATGAAGTTGATATGACTTCTGTCCTTTATTTTCTCTATTTGAAAACATTAGACATTATTTTGCTTATTGTTAATATCAGTGTTGCTGATGATGCTTTTTATAAATAAAATGTTTTTATTGTTGTAATTTGAAGATTCAATTTTACATGAAAGAATGTTCATTTTCAACATTTTTTTTTTGTTGTTAAGATTAATGAAAGGAGGAAAAACCAAATCAAAGAATGGACTTACTTCACTCTGTTATTTATTTACTTCATTACTTCTGCATATCGGTTATCGGGTACATAAACGTACAAGTAATCGGTATCGGTTATAAAAAAATAAATATCGGTCGATCACTAGTTCTCTCCAGCGCTGGAAAGCTAATTCGATATTTACACGGGTCCAGGGCCGTGCAGAGACCTTTGGAGGGACAGGTGTTTAAAGTATAAAAGGGGCACATGGAACACGGCTTTTAATAGGACTGTGCTCTTTGCTGATATGTGTATCGAAATGGATGCTTCTTTATTGATTCAGCAGCAAATGCCATGGCACAGGTTTTAAAAAGAAACACAGAACAAAAAAGACAATTTTAAGTTTAAAGGTTAAAGACATTTTTTGCAGCTCTTAATTACTCTGGAATGATATTATTATTATTGTTGTTGTTTTTGTTGTTATTGAGTTTACAGGGTATGTTTTGTTGTTTTAAACACTACTGTTGTTGTTGTAGAAAAAAATATTCCTGTCTTATTTAAAATATTACGATAAGGCTTAAGACAAATTTAGCAAATCCTAAAAAGATTCCAATTATCCTAGGCTAAAATCTGAAGTCTTTGATCGTTAGATTGACATGTTCACCGACCTGCCGATTGATGGCAGTTGCTATCAAATTTTTCCTCCGATGAACATCTGGCACTGTCAGATGTTTGGCGCATGGTCCTGCAGTGTGACTTCTCCTACAACGAACATCAAACTGTCTTTGTTTTTCAAGACAAGCCATGATCAGAATTAATGCTAGAGATTTCTTCTATCCGCCATAAACTCCGGTGTCCTGACATTTTATCCTACTCGTCAGATTTTGCTACCTCGGTTTACTGCACATTGCGCACATCAATATTGCATCCTTTTTCTCACGCTGAACAACAATATTTAATGTATCTGCATTACTGTAATGGTAGGTTTAGAGTTTGGGTAGGTGTAGACGTTAATAAAACACAATCTAATAGGTAGCATTTTTCGTTGTCGAATTGTACGGGAAGTATAAAAATCTGACAGTGTAGGACAAATCAACAGAACACCGGCGCTTCTGTCCTCCGCTCACGGAATTCGTCTGATATGTTGCCTTTGCTATGATAAACACCGGTTGCTCTTCTGTTTTAATTTTGGTGTGTGTAGTGCTGCTGCTGATTACACTATTCTTCTTAAATATGCCGGTATTGCCATCGTTCATATACTTTTCATGATAGCCAACATTTCAGCCCCGTGTGCAACGCAGCTCGCGGTGGTGTGTGGGTTGATATGTAAAACTACTAACAAGTTTTCTTGTGCACAGCCATTTTTAACACGTCTTGACTGTCGTACAGTCTGACATTAATAACAACTGAGATCCCACAGTGTGACATCATGTTCGTACAGTCTGACAAGTACAACCCTAAAGGACTTTTAAAAAATCGTACGGGGTGTGCGCCCAGCTTAAGATCAGGCATTAGGAGCAAAGGCAAACAAACACATCACCACCCCCTCATTAATGACTCAAGGTTAGTGAATTTAAGAATCACATGTTTAAGTCACACTGATCGAAAACTCAAATAAATGGTTTACTAGCCAGAAAATCTGTTCTTCCTTTATACAGAACAATAGTTCTAAAATTATTTTGGATTATTAATTACTCCTCAATAGCAAAAGTTGGCATATCTACTTTACAGTTTGCTGGCCTTTAATAATAATCTGATAAAACTAAGCACAGGGCCTAAGCCATGTAAAAAATGTACCCTGTCAGATTTAACAATCAAACAGTGTAGATGTCCGTAACTGTCTACAACTACGAGTAAAGGAATTATTTCACTTTTTGTTAAGCTACATATTTTACACAGTCTCAAAATGTCTATATTCTAACATAGACTAAAAAGAAAGTCAAAGGGGGACCAGGCCTTTGCTGTGGCGGGTCCAAGGCTTTGGAATAGTCTGCCTCATGAACGTCGGGAGATTACTTCTTTAAATGTTTTTAAAGCGCACATTAAAAGTTATTTTCTGTATTTAGCTTTCGAGAGTTTGGGCTAGTATTCAATGTTTTACTTGGTTGTGTATTGTTTTTATGTGTTTATGTTTTATGCTGCTTGCAGTGGCTGAGCTAGAGTTTTATAAATGGGGTGGCCAGGGGTTGGCCGAGGCTAATTCAGGGGGTGACAGAATGACAGAAAATCAGTGTATAACTCTAACCTGTCAAAATAAATCCTACAATTGCTGATTACTTCACATTACCTCACGTTAGCAATAAATTACTACCCTAACTTCTAATGTTAGTATATTAAAACTTATATCTCTTACTTCTATCACCTAATTAACCAGTGGTTGGAGCAAAAGATCTAACATTAACTTGCAGGCTACAGTGAATTTTGTAAATGTTGTTCAGGAAAATTAAAATGTCAACACTTCAAACAGGACTGCCAGCTTTTGAGTTCAGCCTGGAATGAGAATTATTCAGGAATAATTAACAAGCCTGCGATTAAGTACACTAAACTACCAGTCAAAAGGTTTGAACAGATTTTTTATGTTTTTAAAGAATACTATTCTGCTCACCAAGCCTGCATTTATTTGATCCAAAATACAGCAACAGCAGTAATATTATGAAATAGGCCTATCTTTATTTATATTATTTTTATTTAAAATATTTTTTTTCTATTTGAATATATTTTAAAATGTAATTTAATGTTATTTTAAAACTGAATTTTTAGCATCATTACCCCAGTCGCATGATCCTTCAGAAATATTCTGATATTCCGATTTACTGCTCAAAAAATATTATTATTGTTGGAAACATCTGAGTAGAATTTTTTCAGGTTTCTTTGATGAATAGACAGTTCAGAAGAACAGTATTTATCTGAAATAGAAATCTTTTGTAATATTATCTTTATCACTTTTGATCAATTTAAAGCATCCCTGCTAAATAAAAGTATAAATGTATATAATTTCTTTCCCAAAAAATAACAACTCAACTGTTTTAAATATTTATAATAATAATAATTATGATGAAAATGTTTCTTGAGCAGCAAATCAGCATATTAGAATGTTTTCTGAAGGATCACATGGCACTGAAGACAAATATTTCACAATATTACTGCCTTAGTTGTATTTTGGATCAAATAAATGCAGGCTTGGTGAGCAGAAAAAATTCTTGAAAAACATAAAAAAATCTTATTGCTTTGGACTGGTCATGTACACTTTATTTTTTTGTCAATTTTTCTAAACTAAACTATACAATCCTATTGTTAAAGTAACAATTATTCATATTAGAATTTTTTTATAATAAGGTTTTATCTATACATTTGTATTAATCATAATAAAAATAGCAATTATGTGTAAATATATCAAAGTAATTTTTACAAAGTTCTCGTGTATATTTTTTCTCACTATAGTTTATGGACACTCAATGGATTTTCTGCAGTTAATGTTTTCTAGCTGCTGTCTTTCCGCGGTTGAAACACTCTTTGAGTGATTACATGAGACAATGCATTCAGTAAGTTGTATTGTATCATTCAGCATGGATCAAATGTTCATTTAACGTTTACTTCACGCTGATAAGAATGCACTCCTGCTTCGCTTGAACTGAGGCAAAGCGAGAGCGCGCATGATCCGTCACACCACTAAAGAGCTCCAAACCTGTCATTATTGTTTAAAATTCTTCATAAAACAAAGAGAATTTGAATGCTGAGACTTTGTTTTATGCTCTGTCATGTCCGTCAGCTCATTGCACGTGCGGCGCGAGAGCGTGTGAAAGGCTGGAAATGGACGCGATGAAGCGCGATACGGGATACCGGACGCTTTGCATGACTCGCATCATTGAGTTCGCGGCTAAAATATACGCTTCTTTCAGTACGATTAAACAAAGAAAATGAAATAGTAGCATATTAATTTTTGGGGTGGCACCTAGGGTGGCCGATCAGATGTCGGGGGTGTCCAGTGCCACCCTGGACTCCCCTCTGGCTCCACCACTGGCTGCTTGTACCAGTTGTAAGGTGCTATATAAGTAAAGTGAATTAATTAATACATAATATTAGGCTATAGAAAAGGAAAACGCTCACCTGCTTGTGCAGTCGTTGAAGCCACCAAACATAGGATCAAAAGCATCTTTAGTGGTATATTCATTTTCAGATTTCAGTCCGAATTACAGACTTCAGACCCAATTCAGACCAATGTCGAGATCAGAGGGGAACGCTAAATATGAATGCTGACGTAGGTTGACGTCGACGGCAAAGTCACGCCTCCTGGCATAAGGTTAATACAGGTGAGCTGGCGAGACTGAAGCCCAGGGGCGCACAAATGAGGTAGAATGAATGAATGAATGATGTATTTATATAGCGCTTTATTGTGTATTGTTTACAATTATGTGTGATGTGTGTGTGTGTGTGTGTGTGTGTGTGTGTGTGCGCGTCTGGGGGTCTCTCCTCAACCACCAGATACACCACCACCATTATATAATGGATAAATACAATTGTATTTATATTAAAACATTATAAATAATGTTACGTTTTATTTGTAAAAATTTATTTGAAGAAGATTCAAAAATTCATTTTTTAGATTTTAAAAATTTATTTTTTAGATTTTACAATGTTATAGTATTTTAAGTGTTTTATTAGAAACTACAAAACAGAAACATATAGCCTACATTTCTAATAAGACGTTCAAATAATAATAATAAAACAAACTAAACTAAATCAGTCACCTTAACATTGTTGCCTGAGAGTGCAAACATATCAGTTCATTTCTGAGTAACTCTATCGCTCAAAAAAATTAAGATAAAAAATCAATAGGCTAAAAGTATATAAATAAAATTATATGAAAGAAAAATGTCACGGTAATTCTGCATTCTATTTATAGGCTACTCGAGAGAACTGAGTAGATTGTTGACAGGGATACAAACTTTCGCCGAATATCATTGTTTTGAACTGAAAATAAATTAACTTTATCCTACCCGTCAGATTTTCCTACCGGGGATTACTGCGCATGCGCACATCAATATTTCGTCTTTTTTTCTCACGCTGAACAACAATATTTAATATTTGATTATGTGATTCATGTAGGCTACAAAATGTTTTATAACTCTTGCTACTTCATACTACAACTGTGAATTTGAAAAGAAAAGTGTTGAGAACGATATCAGAATATAAGAATTGGAACAGTTCCTTATTGTGCTCTTTTTTTGTAAATCATTGCCAATAAAAATAAAGAACATACAAATATCAGTACCAGGGGTGAGTACAATTGAAAATACAATTAAAGGATAAAAAATCCACAAAGGAACCTAATAAACCAGTGCATCTCAATAAATTAGAATGTTGTGGAAAAGTTAATTTATTTCAGTAGTTTAATTCAAATTGAGAAACTCGTGTATTAAATAAATTCTATGCACACACTCTAAAAACTGCCGGGTTGAAAACAACCCAATTTGGGTTATTTTGGTAACCCAGCGGGCTGGGTAGATTTTTTTATGGTTTAAAATTAGTACATTGCTAGGCTAAAATGAACCCAAATCGAGCTAGATGTTAAACCTACAAATCGTGTTCATTTTAAAATCACTGAATGACTATCAAAAGGTAAATATTTATTAAAAACAAGAGAAAACAGTGAAAAAGTAACATGCATGTTAAGAAGAAATGCGGAAACGTATGGCATTAACAGCTAAAGAGCTACAGACTTTTTGGGTAAATTGTATAAAAATATACAAAAACACTATATACAATAATTGTAAAATTAGTTAATAGTCAAGTTCTTTACAAACTATTCTGGAATGAGAGTACACAAATAAACCACAACATTAACACTGATATTATAACATTTAACAGAAGCATATGTGTATGAATAACAGTGTAAACTCCATTTCTACTAAACAACACAGAACAAGTATTTAACATTTGGTATTTACAAATTATACACTTACAGTTTGTTTCAAAGTCCATGAATACAGATCATGCATAATCATGCCAATGATTACAGATCATGCCAATTTTCATAATCTCTTTAGCATAATTGATGTAGTCATGAAGAAGCCCCATCAGCACAGCGTGTAGCATCTTTTACAGCATCCAGGGCAGAGTCCTCCTTTAAAACTATTTGTTTATCTGTTTTATCACGGATTAACATCCCGTGGTAACTAGGAATTACACAAGCTTCAGTCTGGATCCAACACTTGAATGATCTGAGCTGACCGAACACTTGAGAAGAGATGATGACAACCCCTCGGAGGACCTCAGAGGAAGCCAACAATCAGCGATTATACTGAATTGACAAAATTTTGCCATAAATGGGGGATCAGCACCTAGAGACAACCTCTACAGCCCCTACAGCCCTGAACGTCAGCGGAGTCTAGGACACATAGATGAGCCCCAGAGACAGGTGCCCAGTGAGGACCCTGTCACCTAGACAGCCATCGGGAAAAGACCCCTGGAACCAGTGGACCACTTACAATCTGACTTTGCTGCAGTTGGAACAAACTACTGGTCCATCTGGCCAGAGGGGAACTGGCCCCCCGACTGAGCCTGGTTTCTCCCAAGGTTTTTTTCTCCATTCTGTCACCGATGGAGTTTTGGTTCCTTGCCGCTGTCGCCTCTGGCTTGCTTAGTTGGGGACACTTCATTTCCAGCAATATCATCGACTTCATTGCACAGATACTATTTAAACTGAACTGAGCTGGACGATGCCATCACAAAATTCAATAATGAAATGCCTTCAGCTGAAAATTGAGTGTTTAATCTTGTCATTTTACATTATTTTCCTATTTTGATATTGTGCAGTGGCTTTGTTACAATTTGTATTGTTAAAAGCGCTATATAAATAAAGGTGACTTGACTTGACTTGACTTAAAACCACTGTTGCATCAGTTTGGGGGAAATTCTCCTCTTTGAACAGCATTCATCCCAGTCACCGCCTGTTCTTCATCAGTGTACTAAAAAGATAAAACATTTAATGAAACTATCCATTTTCAGATAGAGGTGCATCCACATCAGTAAGGACAGGTAAATAGTCTGTTTAATGTCTGTCAACCACAGCGCTCTAGAATGCTATAATGGCAGCACTAGTGTGAGGGCATGTGATATTGTTTAAATAAAGATATTGCTTTCAGAAAGTTTCTTCTTTACTGAAATATTAAAACAGACATGACATTCACATACCTCATAAATTTCCATGTACGTGGAGGGCTGCTCTTTAATTGGTTAGTTCACCAAAACATTTAAATGGTCATACTCTCCCCATGTTTTTCCAGACCCATACAAACTCTGCAAATTTTTGGAACAAAAATAAATATATTTAATATTCTCTTAATTTTTGTCGGCAAGTCTGGGATACCAATATTCTCTTCTGAACAGACATGTTCGCTAATGTAATGACGGGTCAGTGACGTTGTGATCCATCTGCAGCTTTATTAATTAAACAGTAGTATCGAGGGCAACGTAGACAAGGCAGATTCATAATCAGAGGCAGAGCAATGGGTCAGGGCAGGCAGGTGTTGTGGCGAAGTCTTCTGTAATGACGGGTCAGTGACGTTGTGATCCATCTGCAGCTTTATTAATACAAAGAGGAGGTCAGACAGGCAAATATCAAACAGTAGTATCGAGGGCAACGTAGACAAGGCAGATTCGTAATCAGAGGCAGAGCAATGGGTCAGGGCAGGCGGCAGACAGAGAGGATAACCAGTAGGCAGGCGGGGTCAGTGAGGCAGGCAGCAAACGATCAGGAGAGAGAGTCAACAGTCCAGGTAGTACACAGATAAACACACTAGGGAAACCGCTCGGAAATGTTAGCCAGGGCAAAACAAGACTTCGCACTGGGCCAGTGCCAGAAGACTGGTTAAATAGCCCAGGTAATAGGCGACAGGTGTGACAGATAAAGAGTACCAGATACGGGGCTGCTGGGAGATGTAGTCAAACTAATACTCGGGTGATGGTTCCCGTCGATGACCAGGAGAGGGAGCCCTAGGAGCGCTCTGCGTGATAGCTAACATGTAATTTAAGATTTATTCATATAGATATTGGAATGTATTACTTCTACAATAACTCTGTATTTATGAAGCTTGAAAATACAGATTATCTAGACTCTAAATGGATTAACAAAAAATTTTGAGAGAAAATGTAAAATATATTAGTTTGTGTTCTAAAGACAAACAAAAGTCTTATAGGTTTGTAATGACATGAGGGCAAGTAAATATTTTTTTGTGTGAACTATTCCTTAAAGAAAGGAAGACCAAGAATGGTGACTCCAAATCAGACAACTCCAAAGTTGGTTTGAGTACTGCAATGAAAAACACAGACATCAATGGTTTACATAAAATATCAACACGTAATCATACTGTTGTTGCATTAAATGTGAAGTAAACAAGAAGGAGACAACGGAAACATTTATTTTCTAATAATAACTTACATCAATCTCAAAAGAATGTTGCTCTTTTATGTCTCTGGCAATCAAAATCTACAAAAAAGCAAAGAAACATTATTTTAGTCTTAGTAAAAAAAAGTATGTTAATTTACTGTATATGTACTCAATACTTGGTAGGGGCTCCTTTTGCTTTAATTACTGCCTCATTTCGGCGTGGCATAGAGGTGATCAATTTGTGGCACTGCTGAGGTGGTATGGAAGCCCAGGTTCCTTTGACAATGGCCTTCAGCTCATCTGCATTTTTTGGTCTCTTGTTTCTCATTTTCCTCTTGACAATACCCCATAGATTCTCTACGGGGTTCAGGTCTGGCCAGTCAAGCACACCAACACCATGGTCATTTAACCAACTTTTGGTGCTTTTGGCAGTGTGGGCAGGTGCCAAATCCTGCTGGAAAATGAAATCAGCATCTTTAAAAAGCTGGTCAGCAGAAGGAAGCATGAAGTGCTCCAAAATGTATTGGTAAACGGGTGCAGTGACGTTGGTTTTCAAATGAAATACAGAACTTGCTCTCATTTGAAAAGAGGACTTTGGACCACTGGGCAACAGTCCAGTTCTTCTTCTCCTTAGCCCAGGTAAGACGCCTCTGACGACAACTGTAGACAAATTCCTTGACACGTCTGTGTGTGGTGGCTCTTGATGCCTTGACCCCAGCCTCAGTTAATTCCTTGTGAAGTTCACCCAAATTCTTGAATCTATTTTGCTTGACAATCCTCATAAGGCTGCGGTTCTCTCGGTTGGTTCTGCATCTTTTTCTTCCACACCTTTTCCTTCCACTCAATGTTCTGTTAACATGCTTGTATAGAGCACTCTGTGAACAGGCAGCTTCTTTGGCAATGAATGTTTGTGGCTTACCCTCCTTGTGAAGGGTGTCGATGATTGTCTTCTGGACAACTGTCAGATCAGCAGTTTTCCTCATGATTGTGTAGCCTAGTGAACCAAACTGAGAGACTATTTTGAAGGCTCAGGAAACCTTTGCAGGTGTTTTGAGTTGATTAGCTGATTGGCATGTCACCATATTCTAATTTGTTGAGATAGTGAATTGGTGGATTTTTGTTAAATGTGAGCAAAAATCATCACAATTAAAATAACTAAAGACTTAAAACTATTTCAGTGTGTGCATTGAATTTATTTAATACACGAGTTTCACAATTTGAACATCAAACATCATGAGAACATCAAATAAGCTGACTTCATAAATTGATGTTGATTTTCCTAAAACGTAAATTTTTTAACTCACCATTACAGTGAGAATTTCCCTTTGGTTGGGCACCGCCATTAGCACGGTAACTAAAGTTACTACTCACAGGTTTAACAGAGCAAAATTAACCTGTGTCTCAAGACTGACTATATTAATGCAGCAATGCAGCAGGAAATCAGAGTTATTTGATTTCAACAGAAGAAAAGTAATAAATAGGTTGCTTTTAGAAGGCGACCTATCTTCTAATAAAATCATTAGTGATTTTGTTTGTGTGTTTATTAATGATCTTTTATAATTTATTTGTTTTTCATAAACAATTTGAGAAGCTTTTAATTGGGTTGATATCAAATACAATTGTCAAATAAAAACAACAACAGTAAAACAAAGCAATTTCATAATTTATTCATGCCGCAATGCACTCTAGGAGTCAGTGAGTAGCTATACTAAGACATGAGTAAACTCTAAAGTAAAGGATCAAGTACTTCATACTGTAAGTAAACTATACTAACTAAGCATTTGTCAGTACAACATACTATTCCTATTTCACTTTACTTACTTTAAGGAAATCGGTTTGCATGCATTTTTAGTAAGCACAACTAATTCGATTTTACAGTGTTAGGATTTAAGTTCCTTACAGAAAACAGGAAAGTAGGGCTAGCACCTTGAAACAAAATAATAGCAAGAAAAATAAATGTTTATCCAAAAATATTGGTCCTTGTCTTCTTTAGCAAAGCTGTAATTACCATATAACAAAATGATGTATACTGTATAACAAAGATAAATTCTGTGAAGAAAGCATTAACAAAAATCCTTCCAAAATAAAATAGTATTACACATTCCCAAAAAAGATGAGACATAGATTTTTTATCAGCCGGGTCATTCTTCATTTGTGGTGGCAAGTGGTGTCCGAACTGTATTTTACAACAGTTTAAATACATTTTACATACCAATAAATCATACAATGTTTGCATGTTTGTATTCTGTAGGGTAAACACAAATTGTGCACTGTTAATAGTTACATTTTATGTTTTAAAACACATATTTAATTGAGTTTTAGAGATTGCATTTGTAACAAAATATGGATGTTCCCACCATATCTTAGAGAGGTATCACGGAATGTAATTGCAACAATATAATATTTTTAACACAAATAAAGTGGTTATATTTTGAATATAGATTTGATTTCACCTACAATTGTATTAAATTGTTTAAAAAATACATATTTTGTTATATTTAAGAAAAAAGTTGTGTTCCCCAAATTCATGTCTGTAGTTTTACAACAATGGATGTCACCCCTTTAAGAAAATGGATATTATGTGGTGTTATCTGTGGTGTTATGTCGATAACACGGAGATCTGAATCAACATTTTGATAAATACATACTTATTAATATTTACAAAATGTCCCCTGATCTTGAAATCATCATGATGGCAGCCACCATTTGAAAAAAAAAGTCTGGATTTAGCATGATTTGTCTGTGGTGTGGTGTTATACTATCTTTCCTGATAACACCACAGAGCCTATAGTAACTTGCAATATAAAGTCTGTGGTGTTATATTACGTCTGTGGTGTTACTTCAAAATGACATAGACATAAGTGGCTGTGTCACCAGAGTTTGATTGAAATGATTTAAAAATCAAAATATTCTTAAGCTTTTATTTTAATAGCTATAGCATATTAAACTAATTTTCAATGGGTTTTTTAAATGGGATTTTGTTTAAATCCGTTAAATATGGTCTGTGGTTCACACAGGCTCAAGATACTTTCATGTTTTATTCTACAACATAAAACACACCTGTTAAACCCCACTCCCCACTCGTGATTTTTTTTAATTGTTACGTTTCTTAAAAAAATTACTTTTACCAGCTTTACGTGGTTAAAGTGAAACTTTAATGATGCATAGTGCTTAAAGTCACATTAAAATTAAATGTTTGCTACCACATGGAGCAGTTAGAAATCATAGATTGGGGATGCAAGATGGCGCCGTAGAGTGAAATCTCGTTCTTGCGAGCTGTGTGATTAGTCTCGGTTAGCTATGAAAATTTCCTTTTCATTTAGACAGAAAAGTAGCTCATTGGCAAGATTTAATTTGATAGATCGAGTCTAAATACTTATTTTAACAAATCGTCAGGCATTTCGCTGCCGAGTGCGAAAAAAGCAGCGCTGAGAAACACGCATAGTTCGGCAGCCATGGCTGTGGATAGCATGCCAGTTCCAGCCCCGTTAACCCCTCAGAAAGAGGCCGAAAAGGCGACTGCTTGTGACCATACTGACAGTCTTGTCGCCAATCTTAACCTTATACAAGCTATGAAGAGCATGGCAGACGACATAGTCGCAGTGATCGATGCAAAGATGTAATGGTCTGTACATTTAAGATATATTTCTGATTGGGTTGTTCTCGATTATTCTTCTACTTGGTTGGACCTTGAGCAGTCGTTGTCAAAAATTCCCCTTATGGATCTGTTGTTTCTCAAAAAAGTTAAATTCTCATTGGAGAACTGTGATAACCCTGTAACTGTAAATACACTTAATGCATGGAGGGCTGTTTGTCGTTTTGAGGGAAGAACTAAAGTAACCTCTGCTCTTACACCAATTGTGAATAACCCGGACTTCCATCCAGGCAGATTTGATGGGAGGTTTAAATTTTGGGAGAATCATGGTATTAATCAGCTTAAGGATGTGTTTGATGAAGAAGGCCTTATGTCCTTAGAGGATTTTAGACAGAAATACCAATTATTAAAACAGGACTTTTTTTCATTTTTTACAGATTAGAAACTATATTTTGAAGGATACCTTATTATGTACTAATATAAGTCTGTCTCCTACTGAAAGATTATTTTTCAAACACCTGGAAAGAAGTCAGTGAGTTTGTTAAATATCTTACTGTTACATTTGAGGGATAAGTAGTTTTGAATACTAGACTCGCTTGGTAGAGGGACCTTTCTATTTCTATAAGTGAGGAAGAATGGGATGATAATTGGAAATATGCCAAATCTATTTCGGTATGTAACCGTGCCAAAGCGATACAATTAAAAATTGTATATAGATTGCATATTTCACCAAACCGTAGAAATGCATTTAACAAAAATCTTGCACCTCTATGCCTTAAGCGCAAAGCACAAATTGGCACTCTCACTCACTGTCTTCGGTCATGTAATAAGTAAAAAATATATTGGGTCAAGATTGTATCTGCAATGTGTAATCTCTTTGATAAGGAGTTGGTTGTGGATCCTTTATCCTTGGTCTGCCAGAAAAAGCTTTGATTTTATCAAATGAAAAGAGACTTTAAAATCGTCACACATTTCCAGCCAGGAAATATATATTAATGAGATGGATAAGTGATAAGACTCTGACTATTTCTGCACGGCACAATATTTTAGTGGAACCAATCCAGCTGGAATATTTAACATGTGTAGTTAATGGTCAGCCTGGTCAGTTTTATCATGTCTGGAAACCTTATATCAGTAATTTAGGGATTGATTTTTCAACTATTCTGTGAAAGAGTTTTTCTAGTCATGTACCCCAAGTGAGTGCATAAGATTTAGAATTTTCCTTTTTAGTGGCTTAGGTTAAAACTATTTCGTTCTTTTGCCGACACCTTTTGTTTGTTCGTGTGTGTGTGTGTGTGTGTGTGTGTGTGTGTGTGTGTGTGTGTGTGTGTTTTATAATTGGAAAATGTTCAATAAATATATTTGAAAAAAAGAACAAATTATTATAGATTAAGGATTTTGTAGAAGCAAGGATAAAATGTAATTTTGTGTAGACACCCTAACAAAATTATAGCTGAAATGGGATACTTTATTCACTAAAATAAGTTTAATCTTACCATATCCAAAAACTCACACACTCTGCTCTTATTTAATAGATTAGATGCACTAGAATTCTATTGAATAGTAGAGACAGGTTTTTTATTAAAATATTCATATTAATCAAGGATTTATTTACTTTTAATACACCTAATTTAGTGATGTACAGAAATACATGCTTTCAAATGTCCTTTAGTAATGATTATTTCATTTATTCACTATACTATTTATTACTAATGTCTCATTTCAGTTTTAGTTTGGCTCTAGTTTTGTATATTAAGTTTTCATGTAGTGTGGATTAAAATTCATATATAGAGTTAATACTTTTCACTGAACATGTTAAAAAGAAGTTTGAAAAAGTTGTTGGGAGCATGATGGTGGTGACGTTGAAGGCAAGCAACTGTGGTGCTGTAGTTCGTGTATAGCCTAAGTTTAGCTTTAAAATCTGTCATATCCAGCAGTTTATGCATGGCTTTCAGCGCTTAAGTTAAAATACTGAGTGTGAAATAATAAAATAACTTGTTAAAATGTGTGCTCTTATCATTGTGCTCTTATCTATCTTTGGAGTTGTCTCAAGATCCCGCCGCTGATGGCAGCCCCCGTGACATGCTCTGCAGTTGTTTTTATGTTTCTGTTAGTTTGTCCTGTCTTTAGTCATATACCTGCACTCAGTTTCACCTTCTGAGTGCAGGTATATGACTAAAGACAGGACAAACTAACAGAAAGATGGGGGACGTGCAGATGGGGGAAGCGAGCCGGCGCGCTCGTGAAGCTCAGACAGCGCGGATTTCGAACAGTGCTGCCTAGCATCCATCTGGCGAATCTCCGCTCTCTACCAAACAAAACAGAGGAAATCCTGCTCTCCCGGACAAATATGGATTTTTCAAACTCTGCTGCCCTGTGTTTCACGGAAACCTGGCTGAATGATGCCATTCCGGACAGTGCGTTAAGTCTGCCGGGATTTCAGCTGTTCAGAGCGGATCACGACACAGGGAATCAACGGGGAAATCGCGTGGTGGCAGGACATGCTTTTACATCAACAAAAGGTGGTGTACAGATGTAACAGTGTTAAAGAACATGTGCTGTCCCGATCTAGAAGCGCCTTTCATTAACTGTAAACCTTTCTATTCGCAGCGGGAGTTTCGCTCATTGATTTTGGCTCACATTTAACAAAAAATCCACCAATTCACTATCTCAACAAATTAGAATATGGTGACATGCCAATCAGCTAATCAACTCAAAACACCTGCAAAGGTTTCCTGAGCCTTCAAAATGGTCTGTCAGTTTGGTTCACTAGGCAACACAATCATGGGGAAGACTGCTGATCTGACAGTTGTCCAGAAGACAATCATTGACACACTTCACAAGGAGGGTTACCCACAAGCAATTATTGCAAAGAAGCTGGCTGTTCACAGAGTGCTGTATCCAAGCATGTTAACAGAAAGTTGAGTTGAAGAAAATATGCACAACCAACCGAGAGAACCACAGCCTTATGAGGATTGTCAAGCAAAATTGATTCAAGAATTTGGGTGAACTTCACAAAGGATGGACTGAGGCTGGGGTCAAGGCATCAAGAGCCACCACACACAGACGTGTCAAGGAATTCGGCTACAGTTTTCGTCAGAGGCATCTTACCTGGCCTAAGGAGAAGAAGAACGTCTAGGTTACGCACGTAACATAGACGTTCCCTATCTGTCGGTCACTACGAGTTATGTCGTGACGACATAGGGGTCCTATGGAAAGCACCACAAGCTGAACCCCGTCACAACCTTGTGGCATGCAGATGTTGACAAGCGAGTGCGTGACAGACAAATGCCATGCAAGAGGTTGCAACCTTCCTACAGCCCCAGCGCAAATTCGCTAACCTTGGTGCCCACCGGGACCACTGAGTACATCGCTGCTGGAGATAGCCAAGCCGCTGTTCCTTTCCCCACGGAAATCAGAAGGGATTTCGACCTTCAGTGAAAGACGGCTTCAGGTCTTTCCTATTTGTTGTTACAGCTTGCCATAACGGCAGGGAAGCGAGCCTTCTGGAGAAGGGCGCTACGGAGGCCACATCCTGCCCGAAGGGAGGTAACATGTGGAGACACTGATATGGACTGGCCCAGGCTTGGGACAGTACTACAAACGGCTGGACTCTGGGGCAGATCCTACCTAGGTGTAGGAAGGAGAGCTGCCAGCAGAACCTGACAGAGAGCTCTGTCAAAGAGAAGACACGGGTTTACCATGAGGGAAACCTTACCCTGGAAGAATACACATATGGGATTACCCGAAGGGGAATCAGGCCATACGGACACCTAGCCCAGTACAGGGGCTGACCGGAGACCCGGGCGAGCTAACACCAGTACTGGGCCTGGCGTCAGACTACTCCGCCCAGTCTGACTGCCGGGGGTGCTTGGAGGACTCCACCAGGGTTCACCGTCCCTGAGCTGGAGGAGAAAAAGGCGCTTGTATCCCTGGGTGAGGGGGACTGGCGCAGCAAGCGTGACACCGGCCAGTTCTTCCCGCCCATTACCTGTTACCCTACACACGGGAAGAGACTGGCTCAACACGGAGACTGTAGAATCTTCGGTGTTCGGTTTCGCCCAGCCCGCAGCTTTGCAGATGTCCGCCAGAGAGGCGTCGTGCGCCAACGCACGGAAGGAGGCAACACTCCGAGTGGAGTGAGCCCTCACCCCCAGGGGGCACGGCTCGCCTTGAGATTGGTACGCCAAGGCGACGGCCTCCACTATCCAGTGGGCCAGTCTCTGTTTGGAGACAGCCTTCCCTTTCTGCTGACCTTCGTGGCAGACAAAGAGCTGCTCAGAGCTTCTGAAGCTCCGGGTGCGGTCCACGTATATGCGCAATTCTCTTACGGGACACAGCAACGCTAAGGCTGGATCTGCCTCCTCCGAGGGCAGTGCTTGCAGGTTCACCACCTGATCACGGAAGGGCGTGGTGGGAACCTTGGGCATGTATCCAGGCCGGGGTCTCAAGACAACGTGAGAGTAGGCCGGCCCGAACACAAGGCACTCTTTGCTTACCGAAAACGCCGGGAGGTCCCCGACCCCTTTGATAGAAGTGAGCGCAGTCAGGAGCGCTGTCATAATAGACAGGAACTTCAGCTCGACTGAGTCCAGTGGCTCAAAGGGGCCCCTCTGAAGTCCAGCCAGGACGATAGAGAGGTCCCAAGAAGGCACAAGGGGTGACCTGGAGGGATTCATCCACCTGGCCCCCTTTAGGAACCTCACGATGAGATCATGCTTTCCCAGGGACCGGCCATCCACTGCATTGTGGTGAGCCGTGATAGCGGCTACATACACTTTCAAGGTGGAGGGTGACAGCTGTAACGTATATCGGCAGGAATTCAACTGGCTCTACACGTCACCAGAAGGGGGGGGCAGCTAACGACTCAACAACCCTCTAAAGCCCCCCTCCGCCTCAGCGCAAAAGCGCGCGTTTTCCTTCTATTACGAACAAAGGAATGCGATGGGAACGTTTCTCAAAGACATTCGTTCATTTCATGACTTTCAAAACATCTACACAAAGAAATATATGGATATTAATGTGTACTCTTTCCCTCATAGGCTTGATGTGATGATTTCGAATGTGAATTATTTCGGACAATGTGGGTAATTTTAATCATCTTTAAACGGCATAAACTGTGTGTGTGAATGTGGTAAATGCGATGTTTAGTCTCTAAATGAAGCTGGCGTCGTAAGCCATAAGTTGGTGTGCATGACCGTTAAGCTTTAGCATCATGTGTGACTAAACAGGCATATAAAATCTGTAAGTTTGTATCTTCCACGGAATGACTGGAATGTCGGACCACGTAAATTCCACCCCCAGAAAGCCTGGACATGGGGGGGGCTCCGCCCCATACGGACAATCGGATTCGACAAGCCGCCCGCGGGCAGGGCCAAGTTGGACTGTTTAAAACAACGCGCCAGTCGCAAAACGCTCTTCTTCTGACTCTCTGACTCTCTTGAACATGGCTTGAACATCTCTGAAACTCCGCGAAGCTGCGCCCTCCAACGCGCGCCGGTCCGCTGGACTCTCACCTTGAAAACCAACCATTTATGAAGTCTAGGACCGTGCCAATGCCGTAACACCACGGAGCAACGACTGCAGAGCAGAGCAGATGAGAGCTTTCCCGGTGATGTCACGCAGCAGAGGTTCCCCGAAGGAGCACGAACCGACCACGTGACACCCGAAAACAAAGAACTGAACTCACGCGGGAAAACGAAACCAAAAAGCAACAGACTGCCTAAAACAACAGAAAGCAAGTATAACAAACAAAGCGTTTTTATCCTGACTAAACTGGTAAATTCGATCTGAATGCAGTAACAAAGCATACGTATTTGTTCGTGATCTTTTCCTGGTTAGTTAAGTTATGAAATCGAAAGAATGGTATTCTTTCAACAGTTAACCTCAAAACTCTCCTATGTGTGTGTATGTTTGTGTATTATCAGTTAATCCATTTATGTTAGAATAGCAGTATTACGAATAAACCTTGTTCCGTTTTATAAAGAATTGTCTCTGGGATGTGATTTTAAGTATTTTCATCATTATTTGCCCAAAGATAACGCAACCTAGCTCGAACATGATTAATTATTAATTTCGTTTTATTGTTACCGGGGCCACGGGCAATAGAAGCGAGATTTAATAGATATACTGATGTAGTAATCGCTGGCCGAGTACTCAAAGTATAAATCGTACGTTAAATATTAATATTACGTTGATCAAGCAACATTGAATATTTAATAACTAATTCCCGGAGCTGAAAGAATAGCTCCATATTAAACTGTTTTTTTACAGAATGGTGGAGGATGAAGCTGGCATTAAAGATTAAAATCTGAAAATCAAACCAGAGACAATAAATCTATTTCTCACTTTTATCCGGAAAAATTGAGTAAATACAGAGAAAAGCGGTTATTTGTGGTATTGCATTCTTGTTTGTAAAACACAGTGCGTTTGAATGAAAGAGAGGGTATTTGTTAACTCGAGTTCGTTGAGAAGAAAATAAACTGCAGTAAAAAGTCGCTCTAAAGCGCATAAAGAGACAAATGAGCTATAATGTTACTCTCCTGGCTGTAGGAATTTTTAAAATAGCTATTTAAATAATTCTCAGCCATTATTTGATTTCACACGAGTGAATTCCAAACGTGCGGCGCTCAAAGGAGTGGCCAGTCGTTTTGAGAAAGGGAGAAATTTTGCAATCGTTTGAATTGTTTTTGTATCTGTCTAAACAGACAGATATTCGCATAATAGCCCGCCGAGGCTTTGATGATTTATAAGTAATCCGCAGATAAACTTATCTCGCCCTGAACGAGTGAGATTGTATGTGCTATAAAGATTCACCTCCGAACAAGGCTTGTTGGTTGAGGCGTGAACAGGTTTACATGCAACGGGTGTGAGTCACCATAGCAACCTGTGTGAGCCACCCTGGTGAGCTTAGCCAGGAAGTCTTCAGAGGCTAGATCCGAGCAGTTTACTAGTGGAGATTCAGCCACGTAAATGAATAGCATTAGCGCGATACAAGCTAACTGAAACAAAGAAGTTTTAGCAGCGTAGCAAATGCAATGCGGTTTGCCTTACGGCTAGTGATTAGCACATAGCATTTAGAGAGTTTGCATATGAGGTGAATGCAGTGGGTGTGTGTGAAAAACGTTTTCCGTTTGCTCTCTCTCTCTACTGTCCCAGTTAACAGACTAACATATGTTGATAAGCTGGCTGTTTTAATGTTTCCCAATCATCAGTGTTAACAATTTCACAGGTTGGCTTAATATACTGTGGATTAAAATCTTACGTTTTGTGGGTACCAGTTTTATTAGAAGATAAGTCATTATTATCTCAGTACCTTGATAATATGGTGAGTTTGATTCCATTCAATTATAATGGCTTTTATGATTTTAAAACACATCAATGGATAAGCACTATTGTTAGGAATTTTTAATTGTTAACTGAATGTCATAATAGCAAATTTGCAATTAATTTCATTTAAATAAAATAATTTTAATTCCTGCTTCCAGCAACAACAGTATCCATTTATGAATCATAAACGCTCTTATAATTTGACCACTACAATAAAACCTTAATTATTATCAAGAGGGCCAGAAATTTTTATTTCGGTTACAAGTAATTAGGACACAGATTAATTATTAATTATTTTTTTTGATGTTGATGACACAATGAGGAATGATTAAGTTTGGAAATTATGTTAATTACTATTATAGGAATCCAAAACTAGTGATTTAGAAGCTGTAAATTAATTTAATAATTAATTATGAATTCGAAAATTCTAATTACATTTAATAATTAATTACACTTCCTGTTTACATTTTGCAACAATATTGGTTTATCAACTCAATTGCAGATTGCACGTAATTTCTAATCCTAGGTGAGCCTATTAATTTTAATTATAACATCATACATTTTAATTAGAAACCACAAAGTCTAATTTTAATTGTAATTTCAGACTTAACACAAGTCTGGCGCCCCCTGTAGGCCATACTTCATTTCCTTAGGTGATCTGATTAACTCAAATAAAATTAACAATAATTTAATTAAAATAATTTTATTAAGTTAAAATTAAATAAAGTCCTCTTTACTTAGGCCTGAGAGTAGATAGTGCTCCCCCTAGTGTTGTGTTGGAGAAGTGACAGTGACACCATACAATCAAAGTCACTTCTCACCAATCTGGAGCATAAAACACAACCTTCTAATTAGAACCCCAAAAGGGAAATTAAGGTTTCCTCAACTTAGGTCAGTTTGTTTACCCTGTAAACAGCCAAACCAACCTAAGCATATAGACTCAACAGCACCACCTTGTGCCAACGTATTAGTTTTAAATCTTGGGAATAAATCTTAATTTCTCCTTTCTTTTCTCCCTGTTACTAACTTCTAATTTGACTTGTTTGCTTAAGACTTGGCCAGGGGAAGATCACGAATAGAGCGAAATGTCACAATTGAACAGATGTTTATGAAACTTGAGAACTACATTCAAAACTGTTTACCATTTACCCTCTATTGTGAAATCCTATCCCCCAGGTTAAAGCAGTTGCAATGAGAAGATAGACATCGGCAAAATTTTTAAACACGTGCGAGAGACACGCTAACCAGCGTCGCGGTGTAAAATCTTGCCATTAAGGGACAAGCACTGTCATTGCTGTTGTTTTCCTCCATCAAGGAGAAAATTGGAATAAGCAATAACAGGCTTATTACAAAAAGAGAAAATCTCGCCTACAATCCTCTGATTAGAAGCGTCCTTCTAAATCAGACTTAACAAAGCGAAAAGAAGAAAATCTGCTATTAAAAGAGAGATCTGTTTAGTTTTATGGTCCTTCACCTTTGTATTTAGATTGACCTCCTTCCTAAAAGGGAAAGGAGGCTTTCACACAGGAAAAGGTGAAGCACAAAATTGTTATCCCTGTTTACTCATTCTGTTAGTGTGCTTTTCTTCCTCTGTTTCCCAGCTGTGCTGCCTCTACGTGTGCTCAATTTCTACGCAGAAGCTGCAAATTACACGCACCCCACCACAGAGGACCACAGAAACAGAATCACACCCAACACTAGCATACACTACACTGTGCACATTTACACCCCTGTTGTTTTGTTTGTGTTTTTGTTTTGCTTTGTTTCCCATCCAAGGTCTGTGTTAGTTCGGTCCAAGATCCCCATCACCCGCCAGAACATGTCTCACAAAACAGAACATGTCGGTCACTGGGAAGGACTGGAAATGTGGCTAAGTGTTACAACAAACAGCATCCTCCCTAAAGCTGCTGAAGCACTCCAACATCAGACACAGGACCAACTAGATGACAACATCACAAGCATCATGAGACAAGACCCAAGTCAAAACTACAATCACAAAGAATTAGCCAAGATCACCTCAAGCTTAAGTCACACACTCATCGCCACCCTCAAACTGAGCGACAAGCACTCCGCATAACGCCAGCAGGAGCTGACAAGTGCACAACGACGCATAGAGCAGCTGGAACGTGAACGACAGGAAGGGACCGATGAGGTGGAGCAAGGTGCCGAGGAGGAGATCAACAGGCTAAAAGAGACTGTAGCAGCTACCAGCCACGAAATGCAGCAACTCAAAGAGGACTTCGCTGATCGTGTTGACAAGCTACAGTATGCAGAGAAGCTACTAGAAAAGGCAAAGACTGACTTCAGGGACAAAAACAGCAGAATCAAGGCCCTCGAAGCTCATTTGGCTGAATCAAGAAACGAGATCAGCCGCCTAACACGACAGCTCGACTACGTCACAGAGGAGTCTGAAAGCTTCCAAGAGGAACTCAAGCACGCTTATGAACTACGCCAGGAGCCGTCAAGGACAGGACGTGCACCAACCGCACCCCTGCCAAGCAGGACCAAGTCACCTGTGCCTGGACTGACACGTGAACATAAGACAGAGGGGGTGGTGTTAAAACATTCACCAGCACCGTCTGAAGAACTTTATATCACGACAGAACCAGAAGAATCTGCTGCAGCCAGCCGCAGATCGTCACACGGCTTGGACCTAAAAGATCTTGACAAGCTGGCCCGAAACGTTGGCAAATTCAACCCCAGCGTGCCAAACAGCCAAAAGGTCCAAGCGTATCTGCAAGATATTGATTTCCATCTGGAAATGCGACCTAACGTTACGGACAAAGATAAACTCTATTTACTCCGAACGACATCCAGTCCTGAAGTACGCAGCTTCCTTGACCGGCAGCCTGTTAACACAAAGACTGATTATCAACGGCTGCGAAAAGCCCTCATTAAAGAGTTTGCCGACCCTGAGTCCGATCAAGGCTTAGTGGCTGCCCTGGAGACGAGACAAGGACGTCACGAACCTCCTCAAGCTTACTATAGTCGACTCAGACAAGCATATTTTGGAACTCGCAATGCTTCTGACATGGAAGATGAACTGAACTTTAAAACTCTCTTCCTCAGGAATCTTCATCCTGGCATAAGCCACCATCTTGGCGTTCTCGCATGTCCACGAACGATGAACACTCAGCAGTTGCGAGACTTGGTGCAAAAGGCCTACTACAAACAAAAGATGGCCTCAGAAAAGAGCGCAAAAACCCCAGCAGTTCTTGATTTCAACACGCAACACCATGAACTGGCTCTAGAGGGCACCCAACGCCAAGACAGCGCTAAGCCACCACACAGAGAATGCAATGCACCCCCGTCCAACAGAGAATGAGACTCACACGCTGACACCCGACCTGAACAGAGGTATGACCGATGGGATGGACCGCGTGGACGTCAACGCTCACCTGGACGACACTGGGAGAAGTCATGGGACCAAGCAAGGCCTCATGAGAATCAGTGGGAAAAGGAAGAGGAACCAGATTCAGCCTGACTAGCTGTCAGACGGAACGGCAGTGACAAGCTGAACAAATCAGCCACAGAAAACAGCACCGCTTCACCTTGCTCTCAGAGAACAGTAAACACCCTAACTTCAGATGGACATGAAACCCCACCTGAAAACCCAGCAACAGAGTTAAACACTAACTCAACACCCAATACTCCAAATCACAGCGGGCCCAACAAACACCTGCTGATGAAACTCCAAGTTCCTGAAAGTGCTGTCTCAGTCACCTGCCATTCCTCCGGAGAACACCAGATCAAGTCTGACATCCTAAACGTTTCCTCCCAAACTCCAGCCCCTCAAATGACCAAAACGATGCCCTCACCACAGCAGGTGCATCACATGAAGAGTCCTGGACCTTTCATGCCCTCCCACCCAACCCTACAGTGGCAGCAGTAACCCGCCGCCAGCACGCCACTGGCGAGCACCCCTGCCCTCCTACATTACCATACCACCTCAGTTCGCTGCTGACGATCTCCTCACCCTCACATGCGGATTCGTCACTACGAACCATGACAGCTCACATGTCAAACCCATTATGACACATCCTCCGAGCTCCGCGAGCTCCACTCTGTCGACTACATGCTGCATCTGCAAGACGGTGTCCACACGTATGTCCCTGAGCCACTCACTGCGCCACAGCTCGTAGTACCTCACGGCCAGAGGGGGAGTACGCTGACACACACGATGCACCATGATGGGTTACCAGTGCCAACCGGCAAATCCAAACCACCGACAGGAAAAGGGGGAAGATCAAACCGACTGACACAGACCGACAACCATATGCACCACACAAGCATAAGTATTTTCATTTTAGGAAAACATATAGTCAAGTCAAGTCAAGTCAAGTTGAGCTTTATTGTCATTCCACTACATGTGTGGACATATAGTGGGACGAGATGTCACCTCACAGGACCACGGTGCTACATAAATACAAATATACAACACAAGTAAAACAGTATAAACCTATACACAAACTAACCTACTGTCAGCTTTGACTATACATATGCTATATATAAAGTGGTTACCTATACATAAACTAAAAACAAGAAACAAAAATACAAACTGTACAAAAATACAAACTGTACAACTGTGCAGATGACTTCAAATACAATACTGTACATGTGCAAAAGAGAGACATTCAAGCAGCTGGCTGGGGAACAGTGTAAGGTGATTTGTGGTGCATGAGCCAGTAAACATACATACATTACAGTCATATATTACAGTCAGTCTTTTGTGGATTATGGACACACAATGGTGTGTGAAAGTGTCTAGTGCATGCAGAGGAGAGTGTGTTGCTACAGGTGGCTTGTGCAGGCCCGCTCACCTGAATTCCACAGAGATAAAGTTTAACAGTTTTTCCTGAGATGTGGTGAGGTGGGGGGGTGTTGTTTGGGGTTTCAGAGAGGGGCTGTGTGATGTGAGTTCAGGGCTCTCACAGCCTGGGGGAAAAAGCTGTTGAGCAGTCTGGCGGAGCGGGCTCTGATACTCCGGTACCGTCTACCTGAGGGTAGGAGCTGGAAGAGACTGTGGGAGGGGTGGGTGGGGTCCTCCACGATACTTTTTGCTTTGCTGGAGCATCGTGTAAGGAAAATGTCCAGGATGGAGGGGAGAGGGGCACCAATGATTTTTGCAGCGGTGTTCACTGTCCGCTGGAGGGTCTTGCGTCTGCTGCACAGCAGTTTCCGTACCAGACAGTGATGCAGCTGGTCAGCACGCTCTCAATGGTACCCCTGTAGAAGGTGGTGAGGATGGGTGGAGGAGGCTTGCTCTTTTCAGCCGGCGGAGAAAGTGTAGGCGCTGTTGTGCCTTCTTGGAGATAGACTTGGTGTTGGTAGTTCAGGTGAGGTCCTCTGTGATGTGCACCCCAGGAATTTAGTGCTGCTGACTCTCTCCACAGTCGAGGTGTCGATGGTCAGTGGGGGTGGTCAACAGAGTTTCTCCTGAAGTCCATCACAACCTCCTTTGTCTTCTCCACATTGAGGACAGGTTGTTAGCGCCACACCATTCAGCCAGCTGTGCCACTTCCTCTCTGTAGTGCGTTTCATCGTTGTTGCTGATGAGACCTACCACTGATGTGTCATCGGCAAACTTGATGATGTGGTTGGAGCTGAACTTGGCAGTGCAGTCGTGGGTCAGCAGCGTGAAGAGCAGCGGGCTGAGCACACAGCCCTGTGGGGCCCCTGTGCTCAGTGTGGTAGTGCTCGAGGTGTTGTGGCCGACCGAACTGACTGAGGTCTTCCGGTTAAAAAGTCCAGGATCCAATTGCAGAGGGAGTTGTTGAGGCCCAGCAGGCTTAATTTATTGATGAGCTGTTGTGGGATTATTGTGTTGAATGCTGAGCTGAAGTCGATGATCAGCATTCTAACATATGAGTCTTTATTTTCTAGGTGGGTAAGAGCCAGGTGGAGGGTGGAGGAAATTGCATCATCCGTAGAGCGGTTTGGGCGGTATGCAAACTGGAGCGGATCGAGTGTGTTGGGGATGCTGGTTTTGATGTTGTGCATGACTAGCCTCTCAAAGCACTTCATTATGATTGGAGTCAGTGCTATGGGACGGTAGTCATTTAGACAGGACACAGGTGATTTTTGGTACCGGTATGATTGTCGTGGATTTGAGACATGTGGGGATGACTGCCTGGCTCAGCGAGATGTTGAAGATATCTGTTAGGACATCTGTCAGCTGTTCAGCACAGTCTTTCAGCACTGTGCCAGGTATATTGTCAGGACCCGCAGCCTTGCGTGGGTTAATCCTAGATAGGGTCTTCCTTACGTCGGCTGGAGACAGACAGAGTGCCTGGTCGTTGGGAGGTGTGGGCAGTTTTGTGCAGATGTGTTGTTCTGCATTTCAAACCGTGAATAAAAGTGGTTGAGTGCATCTGGGGATGTCGTCGTCACAGGCCTGTGGCGGGGCTTGTAGTCAGTGATGTCTGAATGCCTTGCCACAGGCTCCGTGTATCTCTGCTGTTTGTGAAATGATTATTTATTTTACTGCCATATAACCGTTTTGCATTTTTGATGCCACGGGACAGATTGGCTCTTGCTGTTTTGAGGGCCGCTTTATCTCCTGATCTGAACGCTTCATCTCTGGTTTTTAGCAGCCCACGAACCTCTGCTGTCATCCATGGCTTCCGGTTTGCACGTGTTGTGATGGTCTTGGTGACTGTCACATCATCAATGCAGTATTTGATGAAGCAGTCACAGTTTCAGTGTACTCCTGCAGGTCTGTATGGTTATTATAGGTGGCCGCCTCTTTAAACATGTTCCAGTCTGTGTCCTGGAAGCAGTCCTGCAGTGCTGAGGTAGCATTGTCTGGCCATACCGTGATCTGCTTTTGAACCGGTTTGGCCAGTTTGAGAAGCGGTCTGTATGCTGGGATTAGCATAACAGAGATGTGGTCCGAGTATCCGAGGTGGGGGCGGGGTTCGGCTTTGTATGCGTGTTTCACTGTTGTGTAAACAAAGTCCAGTGTGTTATTTCCTTGTTGCAAAGTTCACATGTTGGTAGAACTTTGGTAAAACTGTCTTTAAGTTAGCGTGGTTGAAGTCGCCGCTATGATGAAAAAGCCGTCGGGTTATTTGTTTGTTGTTCGCTGATGGCGCTGTACAGTTCACGGCGTCCTTAGCATTTGCACGGGGAATGTACACGCGACAATAACAATGGCCGTGAACTCCGCGGCAGATAGAATGGTCGGCATTTCACAACCATAAACTCCACCAGCGATGAACAGTGTGTTGATAATACCGCTGCATTGTTACACCATTCTTTGTTGATATACACACACAAGCCACCCCCGCGAGTCTTACCAGACAGTGATGAATCTCTGTCCGCTCGGCAGCAGGTTAGTCCGTGCAGCTGAATGGCGGAGTCCGGGATGTTGTCGTTTAGCCATGTTTCAGTGAAAACAAACACACAACAATCCCTTGTCTCATGCTGTGTAGACCGGCTGAGTTGAATTAAGTCCAGTTTGTTTTCCAGAGAGCGAACGTTTGAGAGCATGAGTGATGGAATTGCTGGACTAGTTGGATTAGCCCTTAGCCTAGCTCGAATACCTCCACGCTTGCCGCTTCTGTCCCTCTCACACCGCCGGCGTCGCCGCCATGCGGGTAGCATCAGTAGGCGAGGCCGCGGTCTCGGGTCCGCTTCAGCAGCAGACAGAGGCCTTGTAGCTTCTCAGTAGTCGCCGGTGAAAGCTGATGTTTGTACACATTGTCGATATCCAGGAGGCTCTGGCGATCATAGATGTGTTTCCGGTGTTTGTCTTTTGATTTTTCAATAAAGTCAGACAGTTTGAAGACGAGGAGACAAGACTAACAGACATAAAAACACCGTTTTAGGACCCGGAGTAGCCGCTGCGTCGAGCAACGCCGCCATCTTGGATCGGACTCTATAGCAACCATGCTTAGACACAACCCATATTCTCTCCTCCGCAGCACACTGCTAGGACCAATCTAGTAGAGGGAGTTATTCTCAAATTTTTTTTTATTATTATATAATTTTTTTTTATAATTTTTTTTAAATTTTTTAAATTTTTAGATTTTTTTTTTAATTTACTTTATCGTTCGGTTTCTTTATCTCGTGTCTCACTTTGTGTTTCCTTTCCTCTCTCTCACTTTGAACCCCTTAACCAAACCTTGAATCCAGGTCCTGAAATTGAGATCGACTTCCGTCAGTAAAGTCGCTGTAATTCGCTGTGAGAACGGTTGTCGACCGATCGAGGCCACCCGCCAAAATCATGAACGACATGATACACGATGTAAGTTCCTTGATTGACAACGTAGCCATGAATAGGATTCTGTGCTACACGATACCTCTTAGCCTTGTTCAAACGTTGTAACTTCGGCCACTGCGGGCCCCGCTAGTCTCATCCTAACCCATCTCGCCCCTTTCCCGGTAGCGCTATTCCCATATACGCAAACCCGGAAACAGGTGACTTAGTTGTCTTTTCAGTTTGCCCATTATCGACGTTAATAATGTTTACCGGCTCAAAATACGTTGTGAATGTGGGATTACGGCAAGGGAAAACCTATGTCAAAATCCAAACTCCTAAAGTCGCTGCGTATTACGAGAACAACGAGCAGTTGTATCTGGCCCCAAACTTAAAGATGGGCACGCTCACTTAGGACATTCACTCCCCCCTACCCGAGTAAACTCTGCGTACGCGATAATACCAAGGGCATCTGCGGTTTAGAATCCATTAAAACGACACTAGCTGCCCTTGAAGCAACACCACGTTCTCAAGTTGAGGTAACGCAAGCCGAAATCATCAGAAACCGATGGCGGTCAATACCCCAGCACGAACAGCCACCCTCACATGCGATTAACACGACACCGCCACGGCGCATTAATTTGCCCAACCAAACGTTATGGATCACTGTCCCGAAGGGCGCGATCCTCCATATTGACGAGTTAGCATTGTATCACCTCACCGACGATGAATATCAGGTTGAAATCGAAATCTCTTATTGAGTTGACACCGGCTGACAGCGTTAGAAGCTATCGCCGCCTTCCCGCCCGGCGCCAATTATTCGGTCCTGGTCTGCCGCTGACACGGCGCTTTGTATCTCTACTATCGTAGGATATGTTGTGACTTTGACACTGGCCTTCCTCCTACACAAGCGAGTGAACGTCGTTCAAGAGTCTCTCAACAAATGCACGTCAGGCGTCCCTCGCCTTTTTCGACGTGGTAATCCCGACCTAGAACCCGAACCCGAGTATTCGACCAACCTGACTGAGATCATGCCTATACCGCCTCGTCGAGCCCCTGACAATTAAAACAGTCAAAAATGACCCAATTGTCAATAATGATAAACAATGCATCCCTATGTCTTCTCAAGTTTCTAACCTGTTCCTTCCCAAATTACCCTGCACCAGGCTTCAGTCAGTGATAGAAATGATGTTTGTGTCTTGTATGTGCCTGTTCTTCCTGCCTCTTGTTCCAGGGCCTTGACGAGGTTCCATCAGGGAACATCACCAAGCCCAAGGGGGATATGTAACGTATATCGGCAGGAATTCAACTGGCTCTACACGTCACCAGAAGGGGGCAGCTAACGACTCAACAACCCTCTAAAGCCCCCCTCCGCCTCAGCGCAAAAGCGCGCGTTTTCCTTCTATTACGAACAAAGGAATGCGATGGGAACGTTTCTCAAAGACATTCGTTCATTTCATGACTTTCAAAACATCTACACAAAGAAATATATGGATATTAATGTGTACTCTTTCCCTCATAGGCTTGATGTGATGATTTCGAATGTGAATTATTTCGGACAATGTGGGTAATTTTTAATCATGCTTTAAACGGCATAAACTGTAATGTGTGTGTGCCCGGTAAATGCGATGTTTAGTCTCTAAATGAAGCTGGCGTCGTAAGCCATAAGTTGGTGTGCATGACCGTTAAGCTTTAGCATCATGTGTGACTAAACAGGCATATAAAATCTGTAAGTTTGTATCTTCCACGGAATGACTGGAATGTCGGACCACGTAAATTCCACCCCCAGAAAGCCTGGACATGGGGCTCACCACATACGGACAATCGGATTCGACAAGCCGCCCGCGGGCAGGGCCAAGTTGGACTGTTTAAAACAACGCGCCAGTCGCAAAACGCTCTCTCCTTCTGACTCTCTGACTCTCTTGAACATGGCTTGAACATCTCTGAAACTCCGCGAAGCTGCGCCCTCCAACGCGCGCCGGTCCGCTGGACTCTCACCTTGAAAACCAACCATTTATGAAGTCTAGGACCGTGCCAATGCCGTAACACCACGGAGCAACGACTGCAGAGCAGAGCAGATGAGAGCTTTCCCGGTGACGTCACGCAGCAGAGGTTCCCCGAAGGAGCACGAACCGACCACGTGACACCCGAAACAAAGAACTGAACTCACGGAAACCAAAAAGCAACAGACTGCCTAAAACAACAGAAAGCAAGTATAACAAACAAAGCGTTTTTATCCTGACTAAACTGGTAAATTCGATCTGATGCAGTAACAAAGCATACGTATTTGTTCGTGATCTTTTCCTGGTTAGTTAAGTTATGAAATCGAAAGAATGGTATTCTTTCAACAGTTAACCTCAAAACTCTCCTATGTGTGTGTATGTTTGTGTATTATCAGTTAATCCATTTATGTTAGAATAGCAGTATTACGAATAAACCTTGTTCCGTTTTATAAAGAATTGTCTCTGGGATGTGATTTTAAGTATTTTCATCATTATTTGCCCAAAGATAATGCAACCTAGCTCGAACATGATTAATTATTAATTTCATTTTATTGTTACCGGGGCCACGGGCAATAGAAGCGAGATTTAATAGATATACTGATGTAGTAATATTAAATATTAATATTACGTTGATCAAGCAACATTGAATATTTAATAACTAATTCCCGGAGCTGAAACAATAGCTCCATATTAAACTGTTTTTTTACACAGCCTACGCTCCAACCTTTCTTGCAGGAAAGAAAGCACTACTCCAATCGTGCATTTTCGGGGGTCTTCTCGGCGAGAAGAACACCAGTTCGCGAACAGACTCCCTTTCAGTGCGTAGGTTTGCCTTGTTGAAGGAGTTCTAGCCTGAATAATGGTCTCTACCACTGCTGGTGGTAGACCGCTCAAGTCTGCCGCGTCCCGTCCAGGCGCCACACATGGAGATTCCATAGATCTGGACGCGGGTGCCATATGGTGCCGGGCCCCTGAGAGAGGAGGTCCTTCCTCAGAGGAATGCGCCAGGGAGGTGCTGTCGCGAGGGAAATGAGTTTAGGGAAACCAGGTCCGGGTGGGCCAATGGGGCGCAACCAGCAGGACCTGCTCCTCGTCCTCCCTGAGCTTGCACAGTGTCTGTGAGAATAGGCTCACTGGGGGAAACGCATACTTGCGTAAGGTCCTAGGCCAGCTGTGTGCCAGTGCGTCTGTGCCGAGGGGGCCCTCGGTCAGGGAAAGTACAGCAGGCAGTGGGAGGACTCGGGGGAAGCAAACAAGTCAACCTGAGCTTCCCCGAATCGACTCCAGATCAGCCGGATCATCTCGGGATGGAGTCGCCACTCTCCGGGGAAAGTGAGCTGTCATGAGAGCGCATCGGCCGCACGATTGAGCTTCCCCGGGATGTGAACAGCGTGCAGTGACTTGAACTGCGTGTGACTCCAGAGGAGGAGATAGCGTGCGAGCTGTGACATGCGGTGTGATCGTATACCTCCCAGCCGGTTGACGACGAGACAGCCACAGTGTTGTCCGTGCGGACTAGCACATGCTTGCCCAACAGCAGTGGCCGGAACTGCCATAAGGCTAGATGCACTGCCCACAGCTCTAGGCAGTTGATATGCCAAAGCAGTCGGGGCCCTGTCCAGAGCCCCGAGGCTGCCTGCCCGTTGCATGTAGCACCCAGCCTGTGCTGGAGGCATCTGTTGTGACAACAGTATGCTGGCACACTTGTTCTAGGGGCACCCGGCCCTTGGAAGGCAAGGTCTGTGCAGGCCATGCCCACCTTGGGACCCGGGAGTGTAGCCAGTGCTGAAGTGGTCTCATATGAAGCAATCCGAGCAACGTGACTGCAGCTGCGGATGCCATATGCCCCAGGAGCCTCTGAAACTATTTCAGTGGTACCACATTCCTACCTCTGAAGGAACTCTGAAGGAAAAGAGATTCTCTGCACAGGGGAGAGCTTGCTCTTTTCCCAGTTGACCCGAAGCCCCAACTGGCTGAGGTGCTGAAGCACCAAGTCCCTGTGACCGCTCAACTGCTCTCTGGATTGGGCTAGGATAAGCCAATCGTCGAGGTAGTTGAGGATCCTGAGCCCACTTCCCGTAACGGGGTAAGGGCGCCTTCTATGACCTTCATGAACACACGGGGAGACAGGGAGAGCCCCAAGGGGAGGACCCTGTACTGCCATGCCCGACCTTCGAACGCAAACCGTAGGAACGGTCTGTGTCGCGGAAGGATCGAAACGTGAAAGTAAACGTCCTTCAGGTCGATCGCTGCAATCCCATTGTTTCTGGTTGTTGAGTATAGACATTAATTATGTGTACAGGGATCTGGTGTACATTTGGAGGGACTGCTGTGGGTGTGCTTGGCTCAATAGCTGACGTAGGAGCATTTACTGGAGACATCAATGTCATTTGTTCTGATTCTTATTTCGTTATTGGAGCTTGAATCTTTATCTTGTTCTTTTTTGTTAGCTCTTCAAGTTGTAATTGAGTTAATTTTCTCTGTAGCTCTTTCTCTTGGGTCTTGAGCTTTTGTTCATTTTTTCTGTGTTGCTCCACTGCATGAGACACATGGTCACATAACTCTTTGTGTGTTTTAGAGTTTAAGCTGACCATGTCCTCCAGCCTGCTCTTTACAGCTTGTGGCATGGCATCAATCACAGCATTTATAAACAGTGTTGCCATTAATCGGTCTCCTTCTGGATTCCCTTCAGTTTCTTGATCCATCTATTCAGCTGTCTCTGGACATATGTGGTTGGGTTTTCTGTTTCCTCCAGCTATTCTCCCTTTAATGATTTGGGGTCCAGTCTAAATGGGTACTCAGCATGTAGTACCTGCCACACTGCTGGATGGAATGCATCAAAAACAGTTCCTTCCATGTAGTGAGAGTCCACAGCTCTGTCTAAATTGGATGCTTGAAGAATTTTTTCCATCTTTGCTCCTCCCAAAATCTTTGCCAGAATTGCTTTAATGTCCCCAACAGCTTAAAGTTTGTCCATAGTTTCTTCTTCGAACACCTTAATCCAGTTTCCAGCCCCCTCATGGATGTCTGGGATGCGAGTGACAAGCCCCTCAAGGTCCTGTGAGGCCCAGGGGACATACTGTATCTGTGTATCCTTAAATAAAATTGGGAGTTGTGCAGCCAATCTAAGACCAATCTGGTCTAAGTCTTCCTTTTTCTCTTCCTTGTTCCCATGTTACTTTATTAAATTATGACTCCTTCCCTTCACTCACTTCCTCTCTGCTTTCTAATAGTTTACTTCTATCTCTCACAATTTTACTTGCATCTTGGATGAATTTTTCGGTTTCTTTAATTTTTCTTCCTATTTCTGCTTCCATAGCCTCTGCTTGTGCTTCAATGTCCTTATCTCCTCTCCTCATTTGCTCTAACGTTTCCTCATTGCCTGTTTTTCCTTCATAGTTTGCTTTCATAATTTATAATGCTATGCGTGCCTGTTTATAGCAATCTAAATGTAAATGTCCTTCACGATTTCTTTTTTGTTGCCTTTTGGTTTTTGCCTTCTTGCATCTGGTTCTATTTGTTTTTCTACCAACTCTATTTGTCATTCCATTTGCATTTCTCCAGACGCTTCTACGGTACCCTTAAGTATTGGGAACTGTCCTTCTGGGGACAGTTATGGGGGTGGTTTAGAAAACAACTCTTCTTTTTTCTTTGTCTGCCTCTTTTAGTATTTTCTTGCCTGTTTTATACTTTTAATGAGTTTTATCCTTCCTTTTTAAACAAGGCTAGCACTTATTTATCTTTTTGCTTCTTTATTTTCTCTCATTTTACTGTTGCCTTTAGTTTTTTTTATCAGAGTTTCCATTTCCTCACACAGTGCTACATCAAATGTCCCTTCCTTTGGCCATTTAATAATAATTAATTTAGTTCTCTGCTGCCATTTGTTTGAGAGCTTGTCTATTAGTTCTTTACACAAATCCTTTATTTAAATCTTAATATATATTTTAAACCACAATTTGAATTACTATTTTGTTTTGTTTTTCCAACTAATATATTCTCACCTACTTAATTTAATTATTTTAACCAATTTCTACTATTTTCTTCTGTAACTTGTGCTTTTAAACCAAGTACTGTATTTATTATACCACATGCATGTATATTATACTAAGTTCATCGTGTGTTATGGGAAATTTTACTATTTCCGTTTGACCTAATTAATGCAGCCTAACAATCCTTTAACGGATTTGAATTATAGAAATTTGATAGTGTATTATGTGTAAGCCATGTTAAAGAGATGGGTCTTTAATCTGGATTTACACTGACAGAGTGTGTCTGCTTCCCAAACAGTGTTAGGAGATTGGTCCAGAGTTTGGGCGCTACATAGGAAAACGATCTCCGCCTGCAGTTGATTTTGATATTCTATGTATTATCAAATGGCTAGAGTTTTTAGATTGCAGCGGACGTGAAGGACTATAGTGTGATAAGAGTTTACTCAAATACTGAGGTGCCAAACCATTCAGGGCCTTATAGGTAATTAGCAAGATCTTAAAATGTACAGTATACAGTGTTTAATAGGGAACCAGTGCAGTGTTGACAGAACCGGGCTAATGTTGTCATACTTCCTGGTTCTAGTAAGTCTGGCTGCTGCATTTTGAACCAGCTGGAGTTTGTTTATTAAATGTGCAGAGCAACCACCCAATAAAGCATTACAATAATCTAGCCTCGAGGTCATGAACGCATTAATTAATGTTTCTGCATTTGACATAGGTCATAATTTAGATACATTTATAAGATGGAAAATGCAGTTTTATAAATGCTAGAAACATGTTTTTCGAAGTAAAGATTGCTATAAAAAGTATGCATAGGCTCCTAACTGATGACAAAGAATTTACAGAGCAGCCATCAAGTATTAGACAGTGATCTAGGTTATTACATGCAAAAGTGTTTGGTCCTATAATTAACACCACAGTTTTTTTCTCCAGAATTTAGCAGTAAGAAGTTGCTAGTCATCCAGTTTTGATATCAACTATACATTCCGTTAGTTTTGCAAACTGGTATGTTTCATCGGGTTGTGAAGAAATATAGAGCTGATTATCATCAGCACAACAGTGACAGCTAACACCATGTTTCCTAATGGTATCTCCCAAGGGTAACATGTAAACCGTGAAAAGTAAGGGGCCTAGTACTGAGCCTACGATTTGAACAATGCCAGTGCACTTCCTCTAATGCCAACATCATTTCTAGTCTATTTAAAAGAATGTTGTGGTCGATAGTGTCAAATTTGGCGCTAAGATCCAGTAGCACTAATAGAGAGATACAACCACGATCAGATGATAAGAGCAGGTCGTTTGTCACTCTAATGAGAGCAGTCTCAGTACTATGCTATGGTCTAAAACCTGACTGGAAATCCTCACATATAGCATTTTTCTCTAAGAAGGATCATAGTTGTGATGATACTACATTTTCTAATATCTTTAACAGAAAAGGGAGATTCAAAGATCGGTATGTAACTAATTCATTATTTGGAGTCAATTTGTGGTTTTTAATGAGAGGCTTAATAACAGCCAGTTTGAAGGTTTTGGGGCATATCCTAATGACAATGATGCGTTTATAATATTCAGAAGAGGATCTATTACTTCTGGAAGCACCTCTTTTAGGAGCTTAAATGGAACAGGGTCTAACATACAGGTTGTTGGTTTAGATGATTTAAAAGTTTATACAATTCTTAATTTCCAATAGAAGAAAATTAGTGGAATTGTTCCTCAGGGATCTATAGCATACTATCTGATGCAATACTGTGGCTGACAGCTGCATGGTAACACTTTTATCTGTAATAGTTTTGATCTTGGAAGTAAAGTAGTTCATAAAGTCATTACTACTGTGCTGCTGGGTAATGTCCGCACCTGCTGATATTATATGTTTTGTATAGAAAAACACAGAAACTGTTTCTTCTCAGTTTAAATCCATCTTATGAAAACCTGACAATAATTGTGGAACACACAACACAATTAATACACTCATACACTTATTTATCTAACTTAAGCTTAAATTACATTTTGAACTTGTACATAATATACCTATACATACAGAAATGTCTATCGTAATATACCTGTACATACAACAGAAATAACTCACCTACATCACACTCCCTCTCACACAACATGCCATGCACTGCACTTTAACACTAACTAACACTTTAACACAGTTCTACCGGACTACACGCACACACTGCACTAACACATCTGTTATCACTGGACACCATACAAAAGCACATCCACGACACTGCATATGCATAATCTGTTGCACCTTTGCACAACTATCTGCTGCTCAACTAATCTGCTGTAAATTTATAATCTGTTGCACCTTCACATTATTACTATGTATAGATTACATAATGTATAGATAGTGTACATAATGTAGATGTGTACATACGGTGTATAATGTGTAGTTGATAACTAAGTATGTCTTTATAGTACACTATGTGTACTGAGTATATGTATGTGTATTTTGCACATTGTCTTCTGTACAGTCTGTAAATATGTACTGTCCATATGTAAATTGTTGTTTTTTGCAGTGTCTGGAGCACGCTCGTAAGAATTTCACTCACCAAGGCACTTGTGCTGTGGTGATGTGACAATAAAAGTGATTTGATTTGATTTGATTTGATTGCTAATTTGTATATTTTTCCCTATTTTTTGTATTTTATTATCTTTGTTTTTGTCCAGTCACCTTCATTCTGTTGCACTGTGGAAGCTTCTGTTATGAAAACAAGTTCCTCGTATGTGTAAACATACCTGGCAATAAAGCTTATTCTGATCATTCTGTGGACAAAATCCCATGAACTTTGCCCTGATAGGGAGCTTTATATGCATGTGCACTCATCTGACTGGCATAAAGTTGGCTTGACATAATAAATATCAAAAATGTAAAAGGTGTGCAAAGTGTGTGTGTTTTTATGACTATAAGTAATTCTGCTCAAATGCTATTGAGCTTTAAATTTGCATTTGAGCCCATTCGGTAGTAAAAAAGTTGCATATTTGACATGATTTACAGTTTGTTTTAATAGATATCAAAAATGTACAAGGTGTGCTTTATAGTTGACACCTAGATGAAAAGTTTACAGTTGTTTTTATGACTAAGTCATTCTGCTCAAACGCTATTGAGCTTTACATTTGCATTTGAGCCCATTCAGTAGTGAAAAGTAGCATATTTTACATATGATTTAAAGTTTATTTTAATAAATATCAATAATGTAAAAGGTGTGCATTGTAGTTGACACCTAAGTGAACAGTTTACAGTCGTTTTTTATGACTGTATGTCATTCTGCTCAAATGCTATTGAGCTTTAAATTTGCATTTGAGCCCATCCGGTTGTGAAAAACTAGCATATTGTACATATTATTGACAGTTTATTTTAGAAATATTACAAATGTATGAGGTGCACACTGTAGTTGACACCTAGATGAACACTTTACAGTTATTTGTATGACTGTAAGTCATTCTGCTCAAATGCTATTGAGCTTTAAATTTGTGTTTGAGTCCATTCGGTTGTAAAAAAGTAGCATATTTTGCATATTATAGGGTGACCATATTTTAGTTTGAAAAAAATAGGACGGTGGGTGGGGGGTGTTGTTAGTTGGGTTTGAGGGGGGTTAAAGTAGCCCGCAAATTAGCACAATACCCATATCCCAATAAATATCACAATTCAAAAGATATTGTTTCAATATCTAAAATACATATTCTGCAGTCACCATTATGCAGATGATCATAAACACAGCTAAAAGGCTTCATACCAGTGGTCATCCTTCACAAAACTTAACATCTACCACAATTGTATCATACAGTCATGGCCAAAAATATCGGCACCCTTGGTAAATATGACCAATGAAGGCTATGAAAATGAATCTGCATTGTTAATCCTTTTGATCTTTTATAAAAATAATGCAAAAAATCTAACCTTTCATTGGATAATAAGAATTTAAAATGGGGGGAAATATCATTTTGAAATAAATGTTTTTCTCAAGTACACATTGGACACAATTATTAGCACCCCTAGAAAGTATTATGAGTAAAATATCTCTATAAAATATGAAGTATATTTCCATTCATATTCGCAATTTTGAGCTCTTCAGGGTGATTATGAGCATGAAGTTATCCAGCCATAGCTTCCTGTTTCACAGAAATATAAATAAGAGGGAAAACAAAGCCCAAATTCCCTGTGCAGCAAAAGATAGTTGAGCTTCACAAATTAGTGAAGTGGCTTTAAGAAAAGAGCTAGAGCAGTGAAAATTCCCATTTACACCATCAGGACAATTAGTAGTAGTAGTAGTAGCCCTTTATTGTCACTAGTCACAAGTACCAGCGAAATTAGCCATCAACCTGTCCATACATACACAACATACATATGACAACGGGGTAGACAGAACAGGAAGACAGGGAATGGAAGAAAAGTACAGCATTTACATGAGGAGAGGGAGGAGAAAAAAAATTAACCCCCAGACTATGCTCCATTGGGAGTACAGTGTGAGAACAGAAAAAAAACACCTCAGCACAAAAGTACATATACCATAGACACAACTTGCAACAGGGGGAAACATATCCAGCACTGGCAAGCAGCCATCCGGTCCGGTGCCATCTGCGGCGCCGGTCACAGACCTGCTCAACAGCGTGGCGGTACAAAGCGTTCAGAGGCAGTTTGGTCGGGGGAGGGGAGTAATGTCTGTGATAGGGGAGGGAACAAGAGCGTCCCGCTGCAGTGTTCTTTCCCAGGGATAAATTTCCAACAACGACCTTGCCGGGCAGTGCTGGTACGGGGGAGCCAAAATATAAGATTGCGATTTGTTTAGGCGAGTAGCCGCATTCCAAAGCAGCTACTCTATCTGTCCATTCTGGTCTCGATCGTAAATTTTTCTCTGCAAAGCCGTGAGCTTCTCCATGATAGAATCCATATTGCGGTTAATAGTCTTGATAGAATCCATATTGCGGTTAATAGTCTCAGACGCAATGCTGACCGCTCTTCCCACTGCTTCAGTCATGGCGGGCAGCCTTGTGAGGCTTTGGACAGCTGTACCCGTTTTCTGAATTTTTCGATAACCCAGGGCAAAGCCTAATCCAATCAGCAGAAGACCTGTTATCATGGTTCCGAAAAGGTAGATATCTTCAATGTCCTCCACGGAAAGAGCCGCAAGACATACGATTTGCCACCTCTCCCACGCATCCCTCGTATACCCAGCTGCGAACGTTCCGTCAGGGCAGACAGGTGCCCCGGAACCCAATTTTCTATTCGAAAAGATGGTGTCAATAGCGCTGAGAGACCAGTTGATCAAATCCATAATTTCTCAGTTTGAAGAGCAGTGCAGAGAGAGTCTCTCAATAGGATGAGACGAGACAAAAGAAGCAAGCAGGGAAAAAAAGGGGAGGACGGGGAGTGAAGAAAGCGACTGCCTCCGTTGAGAGGCCAAACGAGATGAGTTTGGTGATTATTAAGAATTACTAAATGTTACTAAACTGCCTGGAACATGACGTGTGTCTATGTCATCCTAATGCATGTTGAGAAGGAAGTTTAAGTGGCTAAAGACTCTCCAAGGACCACAGCTGGAGAATTTAAGAAAAGAGTTAAGTCTCGTGGTCAGAAAACCTTAAATAAAAATGGCCAAACAGCACCTACATCACCACATGTTGTTTAGGAGGTTTTCAAGAAACATTATTATTCTAGCTCATCCAAAAAACAAACTCCAGAATATTCAGTTATCAGACATGACTGGAACTTCAAATGGGACTGACTTCTATTGTCAGATAAAAATAAATAAAAATAAAATGCTTTTTTAGCAACAAACAACCGAGATGGATTTGGTGAACACAGGGATAAAAAATTACCCCATGTGTACAATTAAATATACTGCTGTATTTGTTTATGTTGTGGGCCTATATTTCTGCTGGAGGTCCTAGACATCTTGTTTAGACACATGGCATCATGGATTCTATCAAATACCAACAGACAAAAAAATCAATAAGTGACTGACTCTGTTAGAAATCTTATAATGGGCCATGTTTGGATCTTCCAACCGTACAATAATCCAAACACATACCTCAAACAACACAAAAATGGGTCACTGAACACAAAACCATGCTTCTGCTATGGTCATTCCAGTCCTCTGTCCTGAACCCTGTAGAAAATGAGTGGGGTGAACTGAAGAGAAGAAGCACCAACATGGAGCTGGCAATCCAATCTAAAGGGTCTGGGGTGATTCTGGATTAAGTAATGGTCTCTGATCTCTTGTCAGGTGTTCTCTAACCTCATCAGGCATTATAGGAGAAAATCTAAGGCTGTTAAACTGGCAAATTGAGGTTTAAAAAATTACTGAATAAAAGGGTTCCGTTATCTGCAGCCAATGTGAATTAGAGAATTTTTTTTATTTCATAATGATATTTCCCCCCATTTTAAATTCTTCTAATCCAACAAAAGGTTAGACCTTTGCGCATTTTTTAAATAAAAGATCAAAAGGATTAACAACGCAGATTAATTTTCACAGCCTTCTTTAATCATATTTACCAAGGGTGCCGATATTTTTGGCCATGACTGTAAATATTCTGGTAGAAGAATACAAAATGTTTCAATACAAGCATTTCAGTCAAATGTCATTTATGCAATATTTCAAACCTTTAACCCACGGGAGAAAATCAACCCGCTGCAACAGTTTAAAATCAGCCCAATTCCAGGCAAAAAATGCGGATTTGGCAAACCTGCATCCAACACCAGCTGCATCCAATGTGATTTAAAATACTCCGCATTGATAGCGGCTCCCTGATGCGTGAAAATTATATGCAACATTGGAATTTTTGCATGAGCAGGCTGTTCAGAAATTCAGCAGGAGCGGGATTAAGAAAACAGTCCCTTGCAGGGCTTTGAAAAGTGCACACAATGAATGGCAACTGTAGAAAGCAATAGCCGAATCCCAGACATTTTGGTGCGATTTAGAAATCACTGCCGGTGTTCTGACGATTTGTGCTACCCGCTCAGATTGTGCTACTGTTACCGGTCTCAAACAGGGAAGGATGAGAGCTAGTAACTGTAGGAAATTATGGGATACACACAGATTAGAATCTGCAGCTTTCTGGCACTTTCTTTAATGGCTTTGCCCTTTGACCAGAATGTAAAATCCTCATCACTCTAGTGTAATGCGCCACCTACAGGCATTTTATAGAAGACACTAAAACTAATGTAACATATGAACACATTTTTTAAGTCTCAGAGAATCTGAAGAAAGGGGAAAAAAAATAACAAACAAATTGGTTATCCAGAATTCCTCAATACTTTTATATTTCACTGTCACATTTCCAGTCTATCACACTCTCCCCTACTTTTTTTTATTGACTCCTGGCAAGAAATACTAGGTAAGTCTAGTTTTGCTTAGTCAGTCATCTAACAAGTCCAGGTAGGCATTGGTTGCCACCAAGGAAATGCATTAACTACCTGGTAAGTCATTGGAGTTCTCGGAATCATGTAAGTTTGGACTGCATTTAAATGACTTAGACTGTAAGTTGGTTGACCTAAAATGTCATAAGTCAGTCTTTCTTTTGGCTGTGCTTGCCTGTTTGATCTTCTTACAGTTTCTTGTTCCTTTTCATCAACAATCTCACATTGTTCATTTTGCGTTACACGTAATTCTTGGGTTGATGGCAGCATTTCTTCTGGACATAGTCCAACAAATATCCTCCTCTTCCAGAACCTGCTCCCCACCTTCTGTTTTGCCATCCTGTGTTGTAACTGGTTCCAACAATGGTGTTGCAGTAGGACAGAATTCTCTTGCGACTGGCCTTAACTGAGATCTCTTTTCAGTCTGGGACTTTTGTGGTAGGTCAACATTGTTTTGATTGTCTATTGTCAATGATAAATAGGGATAGTACCATTTTTCCTCATACGAGTTTCCCTCTTCCTGATCCTCACTCGACTCTGTTTCTTTCTTCTTATTCACTTGTCTTTTCTTTCCAGGTACATTTGAAGTGTGATCTTCAATGGGTAAGTTGTTCACTGGTAATAAAAGGTTTCTGTGTAACACTCGAATTGTCTTTTTACCCATTTCAGGCTGAATCCGATAAACATGCCCCTGTTTGATTCTCTCCACCACTTTGTGCACAGTTTTTTCCCAGTATGGACGAAGCTTCCCTGGACCCCCTCTCTCAGATAAATTCCGTACTAAAACCCAATCACCTGGCTGGAGAGGTACTCCTTTCACCTTCCTGTCATAGTATTTTTTTCCTTTCGCAGATGATTTTTGGCTATTTTCAGATGCAATTTTATAAGCTTCTTGCATTCTGGATGCCCATTTCTGCACAAACGTCACATGACTTTCTGTCTCTTTTTCTGGTTTTAGGTTAAACATCAGGTCAATTGGCAACCTGGGAGGTCTTCCATACAGCAGAAAGAACGGTGCGTATCCAGTGGCTTCGTGTCTGGTACAATTATACACATAAACCAGATGTGGAAGGTGTTCTTTCCAGTCAGACCTTTTCTCTTCCTCCAGGGTGCGAAGCATCTGCAACAAGGTACGGTTTAGTCTTTCGACTGGGTTACCCTGTGGGTGGTAAGGGGTAGTCCTTGAACGTGCGATCCCAGCCAGTTGTTGCAGTGTCTGGAACAGGTTATTTTCAAATTCCCGTCCTTGATCATGGTGTAATCTCTCTGGATATCAGAAGCGTGGTATAAAATCCTGAAAAATCTTCTCCGCTGCTGTTTTCCCTGATTTATTCTTGGTGGGGTATGCTTGTGCAAAGCGTGTGAAATGATCCACCAGAACAAGTATGTATTCGTACCCTCCTTTGCTTTGCTCCAAGTGTAAATAATCAATGGAGACCAATTCAAAGGGTAAACTTGTGGTAATCGAACCCATAGGTGCTCTCTCAGGAACATTTGGACGCTTCTGTTTGATACAGTTGCACTTCCTGATCACATATTCTTCAATTTCGTTCTGCATAAAGGGCCAATAAAATCTATCACGGGCTAAATGGGTGACCTTGTCAGCGCCGATGTGACCCATGTTGTCATGGAGGTTCTGCAATACCAGTGGCTTCAGTTTTTCAGGTAGGACTAGCTGTTTCCGATTACCCGAGTGTCGGTACAGAATTCCTTCTTCCACTATTAGCTTGTTCCACTCCTGTACCAGACGCCTGGTTCCTCTGGTCATGACCTTCTTTTCTTTGTTGGTATTCTTTGGAGTCCAGTTGCTTTCCTTAAGCTTGATCACCTCCTTAATACTGTCATCATCCTGTTGTGAAATCCTGACATCATCCGGAGCCATTAGGGATACCATCTGCCCTTCCAACATTTCCTTTTCCACATCCCTTGCGGAGCAGAGAGTCAGTGAGGCCACCCACGGTACCTCTTCTTCAACAACAGCCTTGCTACCTTGCCACATCGCTGACACGACCTCGGAAGGCACAGCTTCAGTGTAATCACTCAGGTGGTCTGTGAGGTTAAGAGGATATCGAGAAAGTGTATCTGCATCTAAATTCTGTTTACCTGGTCTGTACTTAATATCAAAGTGAAAATCTGACAACTCGCCGACCCAGCGATGACCTACAGCATTTAATCTGGCAGTGCTCAATACATAAGTCAATGGATTGTTGTCCGTGTACACCATAAATGTTGGAGCATAGTACAAGTAATCTCTGAATTTGTCACAGATCACCCCTTTGAGAGCTAGAAACTCAAGTTTACCAGAATGTAAATGGTAATTGCGCTCTGCGGGAGTCAATGTTCTTGAGCCAAAACCAACAATACGAAGTTTACCTGCTTGTCGCTGGTAAAGTACAGCACCTAAACCCTCATTTGATGCATCAGTGTGCAATGTGAAAGGCAAGTCAAAATCAGGGTATGCCAGGATTGGAGGACTGGTAAGCATCTCAATTAATTTTGACAGAACAGCTCGATGTTTAGATGTCCACTGAATTGGGGTTCTTGATGACATTTGTGCTCTGGCCCCCTTCCTCGTCTTCTGTTTACCTTGGTTGGTCTTTGCTACTTTCTGAACAGTCTCTTCCTTAGGGTTCTGCAGGAGCACATACAGCGGCTTTGCTAGCCTTGAGAAATCCTGGATGAAGGATCTGTAGTAACTTAGGAACCCTAATAGCGTTCTAACTTCCCCCACTGTTTTTGGTTCTTTGTTTTTAAGTTGCAGTACAGCCTCAAGGTCCTTTGGGTCAATGTCAGTACCTTCTCCTGACACCATCCTACCAAGGTATCTGATCTGCCTTCTGAAAAGTTCACATTTCTTCGGGCAGAGTTTGATGCCATACTCTCGCATTCTGCAAAGCGCCTGAGGTCATCAACATGCTCATGAAAGGTTTTTGAGTAGCAAAGCACATCGTCCAGGTATGGGGAACAACATTTGTCTCTGATACCGTCTAGAACACCCTCCATGCACCTTTGGAAGGCTGCTGGAGCATTTGTTAATCCAAAAGGGATACGCTTCCACTCATAGAGCCCCCAGGGGGTGCTAAAAGCAGTCATGTGTCTTGACTCCTCATCCACAAATCTTTGATGATAAGCGCTACCTTGGTCCAGGATAGAGAACCATGTAAATCCTCCAAGGCTGTCCAGCAAATCTTGTATCCTCGGTAGTGGATGTCTATCTGGAATAGTCTTCCGATTCAACTCTCGAAAGTCGACACATAGCCGTAAGCTACTATCCTTCTTCCGGACACAGGCAACTGGTGATGAATACGCTGAAGAGGATTTCTTTATCCAGCCATGGTCAAGGAGGTTTTGGAATTGAATTGTAGCATTTCTGAACTGGAGTGTCATCTTTCAAATTTATCTTCAATTTCAGATTTGGGATACAGCCAATATCTCCATCATCGTGAGCGAAGACATCAGATTCGTCGTATAGCATTTGTCTAACTATCTCCTGCTCTTGCTCTGAAAGGTGTTCCAACTCGACAGGTGGGTGCCACTTAACTGTTTTGTCAATGGGCAACTGACTGGCATTATCCACCTGTCTCAACTGATTTACATGAACAACACTTTCCATCTGGTTGTTTTCCTTTCCAGCACCACCAGGAGTGAGAGGTAGAATTTCAGACACCAAAGTGATGGTACCCAAAGCTGTCTTTGCGGGGAGATAAATGTCATGTCGAGTGGAATTCAGAACAGGAATCTTAACGACTTTAGAGGCACCCTTTGGCACATCTACCACAGTAGGAAATAGTTCAAGGCCATCTTGGACTGGACATTCCGGGAGTGGTTCAAATGGCATGACTCCACCTTCAGGCCAACCTCTAATTCTGCACTTGACTTCGCAAAGTTCACCTCTTTTAACTGTGAATCCTTTCTTCCCTACTTTTACCATATAACTGTCCGACATTTCCTCAGAATCTTTCAATTGAACGACAACACTGACAATTTTGTTAGCTATACTCTGTCTTACATTCATAGCTTCACTCAGCAGAATGGTCAGATTTTCAGTGCTGTTTGGCTGGTCACTGTTCACTCTGATCAATTCTTCAATGACATTAAAACCAAGAAGTGGGTTGTCATTACAGCAGTTACTTACCAGCATTGGAACATGAATGGCAAGGTCTTCATTTCCGTTACTTTTGAGTTCAAGGAGTACTTCAATCCATCCAACAAATGGAATGACAGTGCCGTTGGCAGCAGTAATGTGAAACTGGGTGTCAGAAAGTAAGTCTTCTATAGGCTTGATTGACACATTCGGAAGGAACTTTTCTGCCCATATCTTTCCTACCATGCTTACTTGAGCCCCCGTGTCCAACAGCATTTCAGTAAGAACACCATTTAACCAACAGGACAGCATACATTTTCTGCCAATCAGTTGTGCTGCTCGTTTTGATGACTGACGCTTTGTCCAACTTGAATTTTCTGTATTGTGAGTGGGCATACAGTTTACCTTTACATGGGACGGACCGTTCAAAGTGGTCACTGGTTGTCCCGCACCAGTGACCGTCTCCCGTTTCCCACCTTTGTTCCCTTCTTTAGGCAGCCAACTGCTCTGTGTCCTGCCTGACCGCAGCGGAAGCAATGGCAGCAGTCCTGATGTCCTAGCTGGACGCAGTCCTCATGTCTACGCTTGCTTTTTTTTAAGGTTTGTCTGGAACTTTAACATTTGTTAATGGAACGGTAGTTTGGCTTTGAACTGTAGCAGAAGGACTCAGCATCTTTTCAAGATTTTTAGTGAGAGCAGAGACCTGAGCTGTCAGTTCCATTAAAGCAGTGCGATTTGCTCTAACTTCTCCCTCAACTCTCCTTTGAAACGTCTCATAGCCTGTCTCACTATCCTTTTGTGACTGGGTAGCGTTAACAGTCAAGAGCTTGTGTTTATGTACAGTGCTTAGACGCTTCTGTCTCTCTGTTTCTTCATTTGCTGATTTAGTGACCTGCTCTAAGATAAAGTCATCAGTCACTGTTAAGTCAGAGATGTAAGGCTTAATGTCCAGTCTGATATTAAAATTGTTCTCGTTTAACCCCTGATACAGTGTATGGAGAAAAACACCCTGCACCAGTCTTTTGTCATAGTTAAACTCTGAACCACCATGTTGTGAGGCAGACAGAACCTTTTGTTTTACACCCAGTAGCCTATAGACAAACTGCTGTGGAGTTTCCTTATCTTGCTGCTTAGCAGTACTGAGCTCCTGAAACAGTTCAGTGCTACTTCGTTCTCTCATGTGAGAGACTTCAAAAACCGTTTCAGTTCTGCAATTGTGAGATCATCTTTGTTGGTTAACATGTCTTTAAAATGACCTGGTTTGATCATTCTTAACAATGTACATATGATTTCAGATTCAGATGATTTTTCTTTAACACCCTCATCAATTTGTTTACATACACTGCTGTAACTCATGTCTGACCCAGAATCTGAAATTACACCACCATGCATTTTGAATTCTCGGCGGGGCAATAATGCAGCAACATCAGTCAGTCTAACCAACCCAGAAACTTGTTCTGCTACTGATGATACACCACTAACCTATTTGTCATTGTTTGCAGTGTCCATGTCCAATTTACTTCCCGTGCTGAATTTGAGTTCATCAATCTTGTCTCTGATAGTAAGCAAACAAGACATACCTTCATCTTCAAGCTTTTTCAGCTGATCGCTTTTCATGTAGTCCACGATGAATTCAAAGAGTTCAGGTTCATTGGTACCAGTCACTTCCGGCACTGCTGTGTCTCTTTCATCTTCCAGTGATGAAGCGAGTTTATACAACTGTTCTTCACTGAGCAGATAAAGCTGTCTTTGGATGTCCCATAGCAAAGCACGAAGAGGAGCCGAAGACGCCATCTCGCCAGGACCCCCAAAAACTTGCACTCACAAAGTGGACGAAACACGCAGAATTCCTTGTAGCTCAATCCAGAAGGTCACACTTGTTGCGCACGTCATCAGTCGCGAAGCTGATACCGAGATCCAAATCGTCGGACGAGCCCCCAAAATGTTACCGGTCTCGAACAGGGAAGGATGAGAGCTAGTAACATCACTGTAGGAAATGATGAGATACACACAGATTAGAATCTGCAGCGTTCTGACACTTTCTTTAATGGCTTTGCCCTTTGACCAGAATGTAAAATCCTCATCACTCTAGTGTAATGCGCCACCTACAGGCATTTTATAGAAGACACTAAAACTAATGTAACATATGAACACATTTTTAAAGTCTCAGAGAATCTGAAGAAAGGGGAAAAAATAACAAACAAATTGGTTATCCAGAATTCCTCAATACTTTTATATTTCACTGTCACATTTCCAGTCTATCACACTACCTCCCATTAAAAAGATAGGAAGCACAAATCGATAGCGAAAAATGCTACCTATCAGATTGTGCTACCAGCATCTTATTCATGTGGTTTGAGGCTTTTTTAATGTTAATACCTACCCCTGCCCTAAACCCATCCGTACACACCTACACTAACTCTAAACTTACCCATAAAGCAATGCAAATATATTATTGGTAGCACAATCTCATAGGTAGTATGTTTCGTCGGTACACAGAACACATTTTTTTAGGTCTAAAAATAGGACATGTCCGGAGAAAAGAGGACGTATATGGTCACCCTAGCATATGATTTACAGTTTATTTTTATAAATATCACAAATGTAAAAGATGTGCATTATAGTTGACACTTATGAACAGTTTACAGTTGTTTTTATGACTGCAAGTCATTATGCTCAAATGCTATTGAGCTTTAATTTTGCATTTGAGCCCATTCAGTAGTGAGCCCATTCAGCAAATTATTTACAGTTTATTTAATAAATATTAGAAATGTATGAGGTCTGCATTGTTGTTGACACCTAAACAGAGGTGTAAAATACTTTAGTAATTTTACTTGATTACTGTACTTAAGTATTATTTTGGGGGATTTGTAGTTTATTCAAATACAATTTAAACTGACTACTTGTACTTTTACGAAATTACATTTCTGAAGAAAAAAATGTAATTTTTACTCCTTTCAGTTTTATTTTATCTTATGCACATTAAATATGGTAAACAGAAGCTCAAACATGCGTGCCTGATGTAAGAACCAATAATCAATGTTTTCACGCATCAAGCATACACATGTCTACTTCAGTTATAAATTTAATTAGGTAAATGTCTGGCTTCAAAAGTTCACAATCAAATCTGAGGAAGCATATTGAGGTAGCAAAGTTGTGTTTTACCAACAAAAAAAAAAAAATCTTTATTTTGTTCTGTTTTTATAGAGCCCTTAGCTGTGTATTATATTAGCTGAATGCACAAGATTGAGTGCAAATAAGATCAGTTATGATCATTTAAAAAATCCTTTTGGATTTTTGTGAGAATATATATTTTTTTATTAATTAAAAATCATTTTACTAAAATAAATAATTTATTTAAATAAATAAACATAAGTGTTTAAATAAACATAGTTTGTTAAATTAAATGTAATTCATGTTTAGTGATGTTCTTACCAGGAGGATAAGTTGTATAATATGTCATTATATGACAAATTAAGTATGAATGAGGACTGTCAATTATTGTATTTTTTTTTATGTTAATAATTACATGATTTGCTCATTAATTAATCGAATTATTCACAAATTATTATCAATATTTGCTGAGAAAAAACTCTAAACACCGCAAATAAACAATTAAAAGATTATCCTTTTGGACAGTGATGTTGTATAGATGTACATTATGCTGCTGAACACTCCTGTGACTCCCTCCGGCCTCTTTGATGATGCCGTAGAATCCATTATTGAGCGCTTCGCGGAGGCCCAAAAGCATGCCAAAGCCATGAGTCACGTCCTGCCGAGGCGCGCTTTCTAGCAGCAGGCGGTGAGATCCAGGTCCTCGTCGGCACCTGGCTCTTCCCAATGGAGGGATAACCCCAAGCCAGCGACCGAGGCGGTGACTGCTACTGCTCCTTGCCAGGAGCCGGATGTCCGGATGAAAGGCGTGGGGGCCTGGGAGGAACCGCCATGGACAGTGGAGGAGCCTGCTTTGTGACTCTCTCCCGCCGCCGGCTGCTAAGCCGTCATCCTGAAGACGTCTGAAGAGAGGAGGAGAGAGCGCAAGCGGCCCAGCTCCCAAGTGCCAAAAATGAATGTGTTCAAATGTTTGTTTGTTTGATGTTCCTTATAAAATGCATACATTCTCACACAAAGAGCTCTTTCCTCCTCACTCAATCAATACGGCGCCACTTACCCTGCTTTAGAGCAGTGCAGAGCTGCCACCCACACAGGTTATAGTCACGCATCACTCACCGGCACATCCAATGACCAAGCCGCTAAAGCCGCTATGTCAGTTATATGCGTGGGAAATTATTCCGGGAATCTTGTGTTGGCTACACAGCGTGATGGAGCGCGGATATACTCTTCAATTCAGATACAGACCACCCCATTTCAATGCTTCGAAATGCCCCGGTTCTGAGACAAGAGGTATGCAGGTCTGCTCGAGAAAGGAGCGGTAGAGCGAGTCCCGCCAAATGAGCTGGAGAGCGTTTTCTACAGCCGCTATTTCATGGTACCCAAAAGGGATGGGGGACTCCACCCGATTCTAGATCTCAGGCCCATCAACAGAGCACTTTGCAAGCGTCCGTTCAGGATGATGACGCTGAAACAGATCGTGGTGCAAATTCGCCCCGGGAACTGGTTTGCACCCGTGGACTTAAAGGATGCGTACTTTCACATTCAGATAGCACCGCATCACAGACGCTTTCTGAGGTTTTCCTTCGAGGGCACAGCGTACCAATATTCTGTTCTCCCGTTCGGGCTGGTTTTGGTCCGACGCACTTTTTCGAAGTGTATGGATGCAGCACTTTCCCTCCTTAGAGTGAGCGGGGTGCACGTTCTCAACTATCTGGACGATTGAGTCCCGGGACATGCTACTCAGCCATATAGACTTGCTGCTTTGTCACTTGGAGTTCCTAGGGCTATGTGTCAACATGCAGAAGAGCATTCTCATCCCGAGTTAGTCTATAACATATCTGGGGGTGTGCTTCGACTTGGTGGAGATGCGAGCCTGCCTCTCTCAGGGGCGCTCCAGGGCTCTATACGAGCAGGCAGCGGATCTCCTGCTATGGGCCTACCGTCATTTTCTCTCCATCAGAGCAGCGCACATCCCCAGTCTCCTGAACCGCGGAGCGGACATGCTGTCGAGGAAAGGGATTTCCCAAGGGCCCCGAGTCAGTTCGGATGATTTGGACTCGCTATGGGAGAGTGGAGGTGTGTCTGTTTGCCAAAAGCGAGAATGCGCACTGCCCGCTGTTCCTCTCCCTGTCTCACTCCCCGCTGGAAGGGGATGATCTGACATCGCATTGGCCAGCAGCCAGGCTGTATGCATTTCCTCCAATCAAGATATTGCCTCTGGTGTTATGCAAGATCAAGGAGGAGGGGGCTTTGGTGATACTCATCGCCCCGAACTGGCTGAACCAGCCTTGGTTCCCCAGACCTGACAGAGCTGCTGGTGGCACCGCCCTGGCCAATCCCCATCAGGAAGGACCTGCTATCTCAGGTGAGCAGTTTGGTGTGACACCCGAACCTGGAGTTGTGGAGCCTTCATGTATGGCTGCTTCGGGGATATCAGAGGATCTGAGTGCCCTACATTCTCATGTGCTCGACATGCTCTCGGGGGAACGGGCACCCTCTACGGGGTGTTTGTATGCTCTGAAATGGGGAGTGTTTGTGAAATGGTGCCGTGATGTTCATATCGACCCGACTACTTGCTCTGTGTCGAATGTTCTGCGTTTTCTACAGTACAGCCTGGATAGTGGGTCTCTACCATCAACACTGAAAGTCTATGTGGCAGCTATTGCCTCGTTTCGTTCCCCGCTGGGTGGGCAATCGATCGGTAGGCACGTGCTGGTGGTGAGTTTATTAACGATATTATGATAAAAGGATATTTATGATAAATATTAGCAGTAGTGTTATTGAACATACAAAGAGTGTATGCATCTGCTTATTATAGAATCAAAATCAACTATAAATCACAATCAGAAGTTATTACAAGCACTCGATGATGTTTTAAAGTGGGTAAGCAAATACATTAATAATTACATTTTCAAGTGTAGCTTGATGCTAATTGTACTTACATTTATATTTAGTCATTTTGCAGATGCTTTTATCCAAAGCGACTTACAATTGGGGAATACATAAAGAGATTGATCTTGAAGAAGCAATCAGACAGAGGAAGTGCTCGTAATACCAAGTCACAGGCATTGTTCAAATAAGTACAAGCTAGCAAGGGAAGGAGATAAAGATAAAGAGAAAAGTTTTTTTTTTTTTTTTTTTTTTAGTTTAGGATGAAATCAATATAGTCTCGAAAGAGATTAGTTTTCAGTTGTTGCTTGAAGATTGACAGGAATCCAGCATTCCGGATAGAGTTGGGAAGATCATTCCACCAGCCAGGAATGGGGAACTTGAATGTTCTGGAGAGTGATTTTGAGCCTCTCTGTGATGGTACCATGAGGTGTAGCTCACTAGCAAATCTCAGTCTTCTGGAGGGGATGTAGATTTGTAATAGTGAGTGGAAATGTATGACATGCATGGTTTATTTAAATTGCAAAGGTAAAATATAAATAAAAAATATTACAACAGATAAGAAGGGGGAGAGTTTACACATGCGTCAGGTTTTTTGATAAAAAAGACTTCTGCATAGGATACACCTGTGTATCCTCGCTCATAGCTCCTCTGGAAGCCTCCTCACTCCTTGTTCCTTGCCTCCTCGCGGTGCAATTAGAGAATTGAGATGTCCTTCAAGATGGCTGAGCTCGATCGGATTCCAGATCATAGGATGGAGGATGGAGGAGTGAGGAAGCGAGGAGGGATATTGAGAAACATCCCATTTTTTCTGTTAGTAAACATAGTGACATTTTTCTGTGGGCGGAGCTTATGTGGAGGCAGAAAGATTCCCCTGACCCAGTGGCGGCGCTTGGGCAAGACTTGACGGGGCTATAGCCTCATCAGAAACGTGCTTAGCCCCGGCACAGCCCCCCAAGGATTTCCAAATGATTTTCCTGTTTTTTAACTGATGTGTCACGCTCAATAACATTGAAAAATAAACGTTAAAAACCTAAATAGAAGTGCCTAATATTTGGCCTATAAACATTTGATAATATGGGGGAGGTGTCATGCAACTCAAGCAAGCAACGTGCAAACTTTGTGCAAGACGGTGAAAGTCAGTCAAATCACCATAGAAAAAGTAAAAAAAAATAGACGGCTAAGGTCGTGTTCACACTTGGCATCTTTTTTGACTAGAAAAAGTTGACAAGAGTGTGTTTTTAGTAAAATAAAAAGCTGGCAGCGTTTTGGTTACAAATTGCAGCCGAGGGCGTCTTTTGTTGCTATAACAACAGCTGCAACAGTAGCCTAGCACAGGTGTGCTGCAGAAATGCTGGCTTTTGAAGTTAACGGGGAGGGTATGTCAGTTCACAACAGCGTTTGTGGGAGTGCGACATTATACAGGGAAGGAAACTGTATGGTGCTTCCAACAATTTAGTCCAGGAGCTCTGGCTGGATGATGCACGGTTTCATACAATTCCTTCTGCTCCGAAACTACGATCTTTCTATCTTTTTCTTGTTGTTTTTGTTGTTATGGAAATGACTCGCCACTCACTTGTCATTGGTCAGCAGTCAAAAAGGCGCTTGACGTAGGGCGATTTTTTCAGAAAAGTTAAACTTTTTTCAACTTGAAAAGACGCTCTGAGCTGCAGAAAAAGACGCCGGCGGTGGCATTATAGAAAGCACTCAGGATTTTTTTTTAAACACGGTTTACACCATAGGATTATAATGTAAAACAGATGCTGGCAGCTTAAAAAAAGACGTCAAGTGTAAACATAGCCTAACGCTGCATTAACGGCACACATACTCTCAGACAACGAGAGACGAATCTACTCTAACATATGCTGATAACGGTATATAACCGCCTTAAATTATTCCCTTAATATTTATCTTTTGCAGGCGGCTCCAGGATTTTCTTGTTGGTGGTGCTAAGGGGGGGCTTAACAGTTCAGATGGTGTGCTAAAAAACTAATTACAGTGCTCAGCATAAATGAGTACACCCCCTTTGAAAAGTAACATTTTAAACAATATCTCAATGAACACAAAAACATTTTCCAAACTGTTGACAAGACTAAGTTTTATATAACATCTGTTTAACTTATAACATGAAAGTAAGGTTAATAATATAACTTAGAGAACAAAATGTTCAGTTTTACTCAAATTAGGGTGATGCAAAAATGAGTACACCCCACCGAAAGTCTCTGGAGCAAAGGTAATTTTAGACTACAAATGTCTAATTTAACAAGAATTCAACCACAGGTGAGTCTAATTATTCATTACACAGGTGACAGTTGACTATAAAAGGGTGTTACTTAAAGAAAACCCCTTCCCATTTCATGCTGTCAGCAATGGCACCAAATGGAAGAGAAATTTCAAAAGACCTGAGAAAAAAAATAATTTATTTACATAAGAAAGGTGAAGGCTACAAGAAGATCAGCAAAGATTTACTTATCAGTCAGAATACTGTAGCAAAAGTGGTACAAACATTTAAAAAAGATGGAACTGCAACCATCTCACAGAGACGTCCAGGTCGTCCACGGAAGTTAACACCTCGTCAGGAGCGTCTTCTGATGAGAAGGGTTGAAGAAAATCGACATGCAAGTTCACTGCAGTTATCTAAAGAAGTAGAATGCCAAACTGGGGTGATTATTTCCCATGACACTATACGGTGTACACTGCAGAGGAATGGCATGCATGGGTGCCATCCACGAAAGAAGCCTCTCCTAAAGTCCAGGCACAAAAAAGCCCGCCTAGAGTTTGCCAGGGCCCATGCTGACAAAGATGAAGACTACTGGGACTCTATACTCTGGAGTGATGAGACCAAGATAAATGTTTTTGGAACTGATGGCTTCAAAACTGTATGGCGTCGCAAAGGTGAGGAATACAAAGAAAAATGCGTGGTGCCTACAGTGAAACATGGTGGTGGCAGTGTCCTTATGTGGGGCTGCATGAGTGCGGCTGGTGTCGGGGAGCTGCATTTCATTGATGGCATCATGAATTCACAAGTGTACTGCTCTATACTGAAAGAGAAGATGCTACCATTTCTCCGTGCCCTTGGTCGTCCTGCACTTTTCCAACATGACAATGATCCTAAACACACATCTAAGGCCACTGTTGGATTTCTGAAGAAGAACAGGGTGAAAGTGATTCAGTGGCCAAGTATGTCTCCTGATCTGAACCCAATCGAACACCTATGGGGAATTCTGAAGAGACAAGTTGAGCATCACTCCATTATCATCCATTATCCAATCTCTAAAAGAGGTCATTCTTGAAGAATGGAAAAAGATAGATCTGGCAAAATGTCGCCAACTTGTTCATTCCATGCCTAGAAGAATTGGTGCTGTCCTTAAAAATCATGGAGGCCATACAAAGTACTAGATTTAGTAGTTTTTGTTGTGGGGTGTACTCATTTTTGCATCACCCTAATTTGAGTAAAACAACAAAATGTGTAATCTAAGTTATATTATTAACCTTACTTTCATGTTATAAGTTAAACAGATGTTATATGAAACTTAGTCTTGTCAACATTTTGGAAAATGTTTTTGTGTTCATTGAGATATTGTTAAAAATGTTACTTTTCAAAGGGGGTGTACTCATTTACACTGAGCACTGTATATTGAGAGAAAATAATGAACGCTTAAACTTTAGCTATCAGTATTTTATGTACAGCAGCTTCGAAAAAGGCATATTTTACTTTTTTCTGTGGTAATAAACTTCTCATATGCCACTGTTATTAGTAATAATTCCAACTGCCAAATATGATACTTACAAAGTAATATAATTTATGAACGAATATAGAAAAGAGAGAAAGTTGGGATTTATTATTTTTCAAATCAATAAAAACAACTCTTTTTTTTACAATTCATAAAACCTTTTTCACAATGGCACACATTGCGGGTGATAACCTCCCTGTGCTGATTTTCATCGTATCATGTGTCCATGATAGCCAATAAAAAATTGGCAATATTAAGAGGATTTAGCATTTCCAATTAATCTAGGTCTATTACATTCTTCTTATTATTAGGCCTATAATTATTATTATTATTATTAGATTTCTTTTATTTTTAAATTACAGGAAATTATGATTGCCCCGCGATAATTTCAAAGTGCAGCACCGCATGATGCGCTGTGAGGATAACAAAATAGGCTATTAGCTTACTCCTCATTGAAAATATTTTTTTATAAAAAAATGTTTTTAAACAGGTCTATTAATTTATACAATTAATTATAGGCCATTAATTAAAAATTAATAACAGTTTTATTTAATTTTTGTCACTTTCTCTATAGTGAATTGACTATGAAAACACGTTTCCGCCACTGAATAAAAAAATTAATAAAGGTAATTGCGAATTTTTTATCTCACAGTAGATAGAATTGACCTATTTATATATATATGTATATTAGTGTTTTCAAAGTCAATAATTAAATAGTAATAACAATAATAACAATAATAAAAACGTTAATAATGCAAACTCCTTTTAATGGCACTAATTTTATTAATGCGCTGTAGTACATCAAGGACCGAATCAGACAAATCAAGATTCGATCAAAGCATGGTTGAAACATGAGGAGCCGAATTCCACAAGACAACAGCAGGAAGTCATAAATCAGACCCTAGCTCCAGCCCGTCTGAATACACCCTGCAACAGGACAAAGGATCCGGCTGAAATTCCTTGGGTCACAAAACTGTAAAATCATCTTAAAAGACTTTCATTCTCATTGTTAATGAAACGAATAATTTCCATGCATAACTGCATATTATGTATGTGACCCACAAATTTGACTATCCTTGTTTTAATCATTGTGTTTGTCGTGCTTTTAATTAGTATTGACTAGCTTAAGCCTTAAGGGTTAATGTCATGTTTGGTATGTATGAGTGTGATACTTCTAGCTTTAAACATTTCTTCAAAGTGATTTTCTGTCAAATGTATCATATTCTGGTTATAGAAATCACATCCAAAAGGATACTTTGCAAGAGTATGGAAAATACGATCAATGTGACCAACACTGGACATGTTGATTTATTGATTGGGTGGAGCAACAAAGCAGCAGCCAGAGCCCAGCATAGGATCTAATTGGTCAAGACCACCATTGGGGAGGTGGCTGAAAGCCGAGTTTAAATACTAGGCCCCTTTGAGCTCCCCTCTCTGGAAAATGAACTCTCTCTTGAAACCTTTCTCCCTTGAAAATGCGCCTCTTGAAAATGCCATCTACAAGCCCTCTCTAACTCTCTTCAGCCATGTGCTCTGGACCACAACCCAGCTTTACCATGATGAGAAGAAAACCACCTAGTCTCTGTACATCCTTTTATTCTTTTACTTTAGTTTATTTTCTTTCCGTTGAGTTCGTGTGCTAAGTTACGTTTGCCAACGACAACCAGCCCAAAACTCTGCAAAACCAGCCAAGAGCCAACGCCCACTTCAACGACTCCTGAACTCTAAGCCAATCAGCGACTTCGGAGAAACCCTTTCCTGCAAAACGGAGGACAAAAGGGAATCCTTAAACACAAAAGCTATGCAAGTACAAACCCCCAGATTCTTGCTGAGCTGGTGAAATTTTAATATAGATTTTAGCCTCATTGAAAAGTCAATGCGAGTGTTAAATATGTGATTGATGGTTGTTCAGGTTTATGCAATTGCACATATTGCTGTAAACGTGGGATATCAAATTCTCATTCTCTTAATCTAATCCTTTCCTCACTTTCTCTCTTTCTGCAACGCGTGAATGTGTGAATGCTTGTGTTCATGTGTAGATTAGTTTACATGTCTTAGAGTTATATAAATAAAGTCTTGTTTATATTGAAAAGAGAAATATCTTGTGTTTTGTGCTCATAAGTTAATGTCTTAATCTGTCGATTTGATTACCGTGCTATTTAATAGTGTTTTCACTATATTTTGGGATTTTAATATCCAATGCAGAGTTTGTTATACGGCTTGTTCAGTGAATCGCCGTGAAACAGTGAGTCTGTTCAAATTCCCTATAAAATCATTAATGATTCCCTTTCAGCTAAATTGACCTGTTTCCCTTATAACAATATATATATATTATATGTTATCATTACAGCGCAATTAACGCAGCGTGTATTTTCTGTTTGACCCGTGGCCCAACTCGTATTTGGAGAAATGGAGATGCACAGTGTTGCCAACTTAGCAACATTGCAGACCCCTTTAGCAACTTTTTTTCCCTAAAATAAAGCGCCCAAACCTTATTTAGTCTCCGAGAATCGCCGGTACTGCTGCGCGAGGTCTTGCTTTCCCAGCACGCCGCACACACCTCTCTCTCTCTCTCTCTCGCTCTGTGTCTGTCTGCTCAATTTCTGTTCAGCATGCACACACATCTCTCTCTCTCTGTGTCTGCTCAGTTTCTGTTCAGCGCGCGCACACACATCTCTCTCTCTCTCTCTGCGTCTGCTCAGTTTCTGTTCAGCGCGCGCACACATCTCTCTCTCTCTCTCTCTCTCTCAACACGCGGCAGAGAAGAGCAGAGCTTAATTCAGTTAAACACACGGATATTATGTTGCTTGCTTCTCTAATTTTACATGCAAATGTAGCAAAAATCACAGCACAGCTATTGTCATTATCTTATGGGTATTTTATTTCATCAGACAACGGCTCGATTATAAGGATTTTTGTGCAGATTAAAATCTTGTAAAGGAGAGCTAGTTATGTAGTCTTAATGGGTCACGTTTCATTCACTTTTTCATAGTCATTCCGTTGTCTGACAACAGAAACAGTAAAATATATCAATAAAAACTGTTTTATTGAGAATTTAGCTGCATAAAAATACAGTATGTTGGATCAGAGAGGCAAACAAATGTAATAATAAAAAGTATAGGCTATGTAAATTTTGCATGTTCAGAAGAAGTGAGCTGCCCTGTGCAAAATGTAAACAGGTTTGTCTAAGTAAAAGTAATGGGAACCTTGTATTTCTTTTTCGTGTGTCTAATAGACATGAACAAGTTCTTTGAATTACATATATTACCTTTGAACATACATAAACATAAACATAGCTGTAACTAATAAACATACATTTGCATAAAGCATTCATATTTGTCCATGCCCATGTTGATTAGAGTATTAAAACGTGAAAATATTAATTTAAGGTACATTTAGAACAAATAAAATGTGAGATTAATTGTGATTAATCGCGAGTTAACTCATGACAATCCTGCAATTAATCGCAATTAAATAGTTTAATCGATTGACAGCCCTAATATCTATCTATCTATCTATCTATCTATCTATCTATCTATCTATCTATCTATCTATCTATCTATCTATCTATCTATCTATCTATCTACTGTATCTATCTATCTATCTACAGTGCCCTCCACTAATATTGGCACCCTTGGTAAATATGACCAAAGGCGGCTGTGAAAATAAATCTGCATTGTTTATCCTTTTTATCTTTCATTCAAAAAATTCAAAAAATTCCAACCTATCATTGAAGTAAAACAATTGAAAGTGGGGAGAAAATCTCATGATGAAATAAATGCTTTCGCTATTTCATGTTGGCCACAATTATTGGCACCCAATTATTGCAACCTCCTTTTCCCAGGGTAACAGCTCTGAGTTTTCTCCTATAATGCCTGAAGAGTTTGGAGAACACCTGACAAGAGATCAGAGACCATTTTCTTTATACAGAATCTCTCCAGATCCTTCAGATTCACAGCTCCATGACGGTGCTTCTTCTCTTCAGTTCACCCACTCATTTTCTGTAGGGTTCAGGTCAGAGGACAGAGACAGCAATGGTAAAAGATTCATTTTGTGCTCAGTGACCCATTTTTGTGTTTATTTTGATGTTTGTTTTGGATTGTTGTCCTGCTGGAAGATCAAAACATGGCCCATTATAAGATTTCTAACAGAGGCAGTCAGATTTAGATTTTTTATCTGTTGGTATTTGATAGAATCCATGATGCCATGCATCTGAACAAGATGTCCAGGACCTCCAGCAGAAAAACAGGCCCACAACATTAAAGATCCAGCAGTATATTTAACCGTTGACATGGGGTACTTTTTTATCCCTGTTTGTACTAAACTCATCTGGTGGGGTTGCTGCCAAAAAGCTATTTTTTCAGTTTCATCTGACAATAGAAGCCAGTGCCATTTGAAGTTCCAGTCGTGTCTGACAACTGAATTTGCTGGAGTTTGTTTTTGGATGAGTGAGGAGAATTTTTCTTGAAACCCTCCCGAACAACATGTGGTGATTTAGGGGATGTTTGATTTTTTTTTTTTAGGTTTCTGACCCCAAGACTCAACTAATCTCTGCAATTCTCCAGCTGTGATCGTTGGAGAGTCTTTATCCACTCAAACTCTCCTCCTCAGCATTCATTAGGACGATATAGACACACGTCCTCTTTCAGGCAGATTTGTAACATTTTTAGTTGATTGGAAACTCTTAATTATTACCCTGATGGTGGGAATGGAGATTTTCAATGTTTTAACTCTTTTCTTACAGCCACTTTCTATTTTGTGATGCTCAACAATCTTGTTCTTCACATCAGAAATATATTTTTTTATGTTTTTTCTCATTGTGATTGATGATAAAGGGAATTTGACCTTTGTGTTCCTCATATTTATAATCCTGTGGAACAGAAAATCATGGCTGGACAATTTCATGCTCCTAGTCACCCTGGTGTGCTAAACAATGTAAATATGAATGGGAATATACTTCAGAGATATTTTACTCATAAGAATTTCTAGGGGTGCCAATAATTGTTGCCAGCATTCATTGGAGAAAAACATTTATTTCATCATGAGATTTTCTCCCCACTTTCAATTGTTTTACTTCAATGATAGGTTAGAATTTTGTGAATTTATTGAGTGAAAGATCAAAAGGATAAACAATGCAGATTTATTTTCACAGCCGCCTTTGCTCATATTTATCAAGGATGCCAATATTAGTGGAGGGTACTATATTTATCTATCTATCTATCTATCTATCTATCTATCTATCTATCTATCTATCTCAGAATTGTGAGATAAACTCGCAATTGCAAGTTATAAAGTAAAAAATTGTGAGATATAAACTCGCAATTGCAAGTTAAAGTCCAATTTTGAGGGGGAAAAGACTGATATGTCCTCAGAATTGCGAGTTTATATATCACAATTCTGACTTTTTAACTCGCAATTCTGACTTTCTATTGAAAAAAGGTCAGAATTCACATGCTCCTTTAAAGTATTACACACACACACACAAGTATGCAGAGACATTTAAAAGGGTTTATTTAAACTCAACTTTAAATTAACTGTTCAACTTTAAATTCATGTTGCTGAAGAATGTGTTAATGTTATGTGTATGGCCTCTTGATTTTGTTCCACATTAGCTTCCTGTCCACTAATTTTTGCCTCTCACAAAAGCCACAAAGCCTCCGAAGAAGACAGTAAAGGCGTATCTCATGCCTGAGCTGTTGTTAGGATCAAAGTTGGAAGTTAAGTTGCACTAGGTTTAGGTTTTATTATTATTTTTTGTATTACTATTATTTTGATTTATGTCTTGGTTTTAGGTTGTACTATGTTTACCTTTTTTAAGTAATTTGAAATAGATTTGTATATATTTGTATGCACTTTGAATGTAATATGGCAATTACATGCACTAAATGGGTTTAGTTTTCAGTTATTGATATATGCAATATCAGCAATAACATGTTTTATTTTTCTAAAAAGGAAATAAATTACTTGTTCATTTTAAGATACCTGTCTAATTTTCTCTTGTATATTTAGTATTGCTCTTTAAAAAGAAAAAGTAGTTCTTATCCGATTACTCTATTAATCGATGGCATTTTCGGTAGAATACTCGATTACTAAAATATTCGATAGCTACAGCCCTAGTGTCAATATCTAGTCACGAAGATGTGTATATATATTAATTTCAGTAGGCAACTATTTGTAGAGCTACATTATTATTCCAGTCACAATTAATCACAACAATGTATATACAAATACATAGATTAAGCAGCACATACAAATATTTAGTTTGTTGTTTTACACACATGCACACAGACATTTCATACATGACATAGTGAGTAGGGGTGGGAATCTTTAGTAATCTCACGATCCGATCCGATTCCAATTCTGGGAGTCACGATCTGATTCCAGAACGATTCTTGATCTACTTTTCCCCCCTTATTAATTAATTAGTTTACTGACTTAAAAAAAAAAACATAAATAAGAAGAAAAATTAAAGAGTAAAATGTGTAATTAAAATAAAATGTGCAATACGTATACTGTGGACTTAATAAATAATATTATATGAGGCAGACAGTTAACGCATATTAGTGCCTGTATGAATAATTTATTTACCTGCTTCCCTGACCTTTGATCCTTCTCTGTCAAAGTGCCTGGTGTAATGTTATGGTGGAATAAGTCAGTCTTTGGTATAACCTGGTCTGTGGGAGGATGGGTATTGTCAGAGCATGCATCATCTAAAAATTCCTGAAATATAGATTAATTATAAAATATATCAAATGTATTTTATAATTCATAATATTACATATATAGTAGTGTAAGAAGGCCCGGCTGTATCGACCCAATGACGGCAGTCGGTCAGCGAGTGAAGGGCTTTGCGTATTACAGTCTTTCCTTTTCACGACACAACAAGAACATTAAAATGGAACACTTCTTCTTATATATTTTATCTCGTTATTTCATCTGACTCCATAAATGAAAAGGTTTTAATGATATCTGTGCATCATTAAAATATGAAAACGAATGATTGATTATTCTTTTCAGCTCTGTTTAATACTTTACCCGCTCAGATGTAGGGAAACTATATCGCTCAGAGGCCCTGTTTTTCACAGGTCTCACGGACACAATCTCGTCAGGCCCGGTCGTCAATCAGAGGTAATTATGGTTATGTATCTAAGATTTGCCGTTAATGCACACGTACACAATCAGAGACATGGATAGCCCCTTGGAGCCCCCTCAGAACTTGAGTTCAATTGTTTACTTCAGTAAAGGTTTTTGGCCATTATCAGATATGTTAGTAGGTCAATGTACAACACTCGTAATAACTTTGGATTGGTCAAATCCTTGTTTAAAGTAACATTAAATCAAAAGTCAGAGGTATGGGCGCATTCGAGTTTAGTCTCGACCAGACGGCGTTCGCGTCCCTAAGCGGAATTATCCCGCCCCTGCATTCCAAGTACACTTAAAAGACGCCGGTATTAGCCGTCGCTAAAACTGGACGAGGCTTATGGAAATATACGAATCCGCTACTCTAATAGGGAGAAAGCAATCTTTAGAGGCAGTCAGAATAGAATCAAACGTTACAATTTATTAACCAGGTAATCGAAGCAATAATTCAAAACTCCAATGTTACAAGAATAGAATCATCAGTTAACAATACTACCTGGCAAATGAAAACTACACACAGCGATTTGTGCGGGCAGTCAGCCTACAGACTCCCAGAACTTTGTGTCCCGTTTCCTTATAAACCCAGATAATTCAATAAACTCACCAAATGGTGGCCTTGTTATTATAATTAGTCTTTAGAATTTTCAACCAAAAGGCTTCTTGATATCCTGTGGCAGGGAATGCTTATTTACATACAGGAGGCGATCTGAATAGAAGATCAGGGGGGAGGGCACACCCTTACGCTGTACACTATACTTCTCATATTTTAGAACTTCCTTTAGCTTTTCATTATGATTGGGAGAATGAGACCATTTTACCAGACGCACTGAGACATTTCAAAAGATATCAAACATGTATGGTTACTTTTTGTACATATTACATTGCATGGATTTTTCAGTGAATTTTAGATGATGAGGGAGGGGGAATGGTGACTGCACCAGGTCCATCGTGCGAACCGTCAGCACGGGTGTGAAACCCCCAGTGTGCTGCGTCCTGGCTGTTACATATGCAGAGGTAGTTTCTGTTGATTACTGGCACGGGCTTGCAGTTCCTCTCTGGGGGCAGACATCCTGGCACCGGGCTTACAGTTCCTCCCTTTGGCACTGTTTGGGCCACTCACAGGGTTCCCTGCAGTGTCACTTCAGTCGTTGTAAGGTGGGCAGCTTTAAGGGGCTGAGGGTTAGGATAGTGTTGGTGGATGCTTTTACTGATCTGATGAGGTGTCGGAAATAGCAAGCATTGGAATAGCGTGAAGGAGAAGATGAGTGCGCTTCCAACTGCGCAACCTCGAAGTACCCAGTCCCACCAGGTATATGCAGTCTGTGCCGATCGGGTAGATGAGCTAGACAGAATCTGTGCAGTCTTTCGCGCCAAGTTTGTCTCCACTTGTGCTTGAGAAAGGTGGTACTCTGTTTGGAGGATGACGTTCTGTACCAGGTCCATCGTGTCGATCAAGGCTTGTGTTCCGTGTTCATAAAAGGTGTCGTCCCACCATGGGGAGACCTCTGCGTCCTTTGGCATCCTTCCGAGGATGTCGATCTGGCCCATAGAGAAATCCTCTGTCACTTCCAAGCAAAATGAGTGATCAGCAGGACAGGTCAGTCCTCCATATGTGAACGAATTCATCTCACTGATGACACACCACTGTGTATGAGACACCTGAATCGCATTTGAATGGCCATGCAAAGATTCAACATTTATGAGTTTGCTATCATTGGGAGAGAAAGGTTGTAATGTGTTACATGTACAGACAACATAATTGTGAGTTTCATGACAACAAGTGCGACTGGTAAATAAGGTCTCAGTACCCTTCAGCGTCATATATCCGGTGAGGTGATCCCATTTAATTACCTGATCTTTAACTACCATGCCAATGGATCGGATATTAGTGGAATTTGGATAAACTTGATCTGGGTGGATTAAAGGAAAAGTGGACAAAATCCAATGCAACCAGTACATTCGTTTCAGTATACATCATAATTGTGGATAATAATTCTGAATACTTTACATTTTCATTTTTCTGAAGAGAACCATCTATGTAAATCTAAAACCTCAATTAAATCGTTCAAAACATGTCTCGGGTCTTGTGAAGACGAAGATCTAAAATTTCCTGTCTTGTTGCAGTGAATAAATCTTGTGCATATGATCTGCAGGCTAAGTCACGTTCGATGGTACGGGTCTGATTGTACAATGTGTGGCTGATCGTTAGAAGCGCCTCGGAACGAACCGCTTTGATAATATTATCATTGCTATTGGTGATGTGTTGGAAACCAGTGGCCATCTGATCTGTCAACCATGTGGAGAATTGAGATTGTTTGGTTATTTTATAAGTGTTGGCTGCTGAATTAATTGATCCGAACAGGCGGGCTATACTGCTGAGCAAGTCTCGTTTTGAGCGAGCAGGTGGAATTTGGACAAGTCTGTCTTTGTAATCAGAAATTAAATCATCGATTCGTGACTGTAGCCATGCATACGACTCATCATTAGTATTACAATGCTTTGTATAGGCAGAGAGTATATTGGAAATGTTATAAGTTACATGTGTCATTACCAAATTTACATCATGTAATAAAGTCTTGTTGATGTTTCCTCTAATCAGTCCACCAGGAGGAATTGAGTGCAATTCTGGACACTTTTGGGTTTAGTGTATCCACAGGTGGTCAAATTAAAACAGTACTTAACAGTCCATGAACAGTTGTGTGGATTGGTGAAATTGTCTATGCTATGCGAACATTCCCGACACAATACATTCCTTCCTTTCGGTTGGTCCAGACAAAAGTTTTTGGTTTTGGCTCGTTAGGTGTGTCTGACGTGAGATCGTACATTAGCTCGGTGAATCTCATATGTGTGTCATTATGTGTTTCTGTATGCGCACCTATATGTTGCAGGTTCCAAATTTTAACATAGTAGCACAATTTTGGGTCTATGCCATTGTTTTTGTTTTCGTGTAGTGTACATGTTGCCTATTGTGTCACCTGGATCTATTTTAAGTTGATACCAGGCGGTGAGGTGGTGCATGAATTTTGGTGCTCGAGTGTGTCCTGAAATGTTTCTTGTAGGTGGGTGGGTGTTACCTGAACTACAACAAATTTGTGGTGTGCAATTTGGATCCGTACTAATCCGGGAGGCCATGTAATTGTCTCTTTTGGTGCGACTGTGATTTTTGTGTGGATGGCCCTTGAGTATTTCCACACCCACCTCTCACATTTCAGGTTGTGTGTGAGTGAAATCCTTTGGCCCAGTCTGATGCACGTGGGCCCAGACACTTTCCTTTCATCTGGCCTCCATGGGATCGCTGCAGTCGACCTGGAAGGCAAGAGGAGAAGACAGTGACATTTATTTATTCTGAGTACTTTTGAATGATTTGCACTGAGACATGTGGTACCATCGCAGTTTCCTTCACAGTTGTGGCCACACAGCTGTTGCATATAACTTTAACTTCATATGGGCCATGCCATCGGGGTGTGAATGCACCTTGCTTCACAAAAACGCTGCACCATTACCATGTCTCCTTCTGAGAATTTCACCTCAGAGGTTGGGTTGAATTGTGTATCATTCGTTAAGTCTGATTGCTGTTGTTTCAGGGCAGCTTTTTATTGTGTGGTTGGCACGTTCCACCATGCCTGAGCTTTGGTCGATACGGTATGTGAAACCTTTGTTTGATGTTCAGCATCTGGCATATTTGTTTCATCACCTGACCTGTGAAGTGTGTGCCCTGGTCAGATTCAATTTGGATTGGTGCTCCCCAGAGTGGGAGGATTTGGTTCTACTACTCGTGCCACTGTGTTTGCACTGTTATTGCGGGTGGGAATCGCTTCGACCCATTTGGAAAATTTGTCAATTATCACAAGGCAATAACGATACCCCCTTTGGCACTAGGTAGTGGGCCTATGAAATCAATTGGAGTAACTCCCAAGGTCCCTTGGGTGGCTCTGGTCTACACAGTTTTGTACGGCCAGGCTTGCCTTTTAATGGTGGCACATACGATGCATGTGTCACACCATCTTTGAATGTCTGATGCCATTTGTGGCCACCGAAGTTCAGCTGTTGTGTTTTGGGAGCTGATACGTGCATAATCGTGGTACAACTTTATCACTGGTTTCTGGAGGGCTTCTGGAACAATGTATTTATTGTCTCTTAAAATCATGCCTTCAGTGACCTTGACTAGTTGGTCCTGCTGCAGGTGCGGTGTCAGCTCTCCATCAGAACTCCACAGTTCTTGTTGGTACTGTTTCAAGTCAATAGGAATAGTTTGAATCGCACTCACGGCAGGAACAACCAGTCTGTCAGGCTTCCATTCATCTCCCTTTTGTGCTGCTAATTTGGCTAATTGATCTGCGATGTTGTTGTTTTTCTCGTTTTCATCTGGATTTTTGATGATGTGCGCACGCACTTTAACGACGGAGAGTGAGGAATCGCGTGCTCTAATCTCCTGTTTGTTTACCATCTGTTGAATAGGATCTGGGGTGGATATGGACATAACGCTCGTTATTTTTTTTGGTAGGCACTTTTTTACAGTTTTTTCTGTTTTCAGCTCAATTTGCTTTTCAAAACAGTGAATTACAAAGCCATACTTTCGCATTATGTCCATTCCCAGCACAGTCCCTTCACTGTTGTTAGGTAAATACCAGAGGGATTCTTCCAATACTGTCACGCCTAAATCAAGTTGAACTGGCTGTGTTTTTGTCGCAATCATTATCGTATCGCCGATGCCTTGGATCGGAATCGTTTCGTTGGTTAAGGGTAGTGGAATGTCTGTACAGGAGCATGCTGCGCCCGAATCAATAAGTATGTTGGCTAACTGGCCTCCTAAATTAGCCCTTATTTTTAATTATGCTCCCTATGGCAATGGAGGCCACGTATCCCTATTGGTGATGGTAATTTTCAGTCGTTCCGCTCGCGTTGTGGGCCGCGCCATTTTGGCCGTTTTGTTTTTTAAACTCATTCATGAAGTTTACGAATTGTTTCAACAGCTCAGAGTCGTCGCTAGAGGACGTTGTTTGGTAATGCTTCGCTTGTTCTTTTAAATCTTTTTCTCTTTTTTGACAATCTCGCATTACATGGTTAGTCTTTCTGCAATAATGGCATATCATTTTATTTGGAGACCTTTGGCTAAATTTATCTGTGCTGTTCCCTTCTGTTAACCATTGTGCGGACGCAACGCTGCAGGGTTTTAATCGCCATCTGTTTTCTATTCTTGAACCCCAGTCTACTATTGCTCTGAACGTGTTTTCGCTGGGTCGACGCCATTTGATAACGCTTTTTAACGGGATGCCGGCATTGTTTTTAACAAGCTGCAGTAATGCGTCATGGTTGCGGTCTGCATTTTCAAGGCCTGAGTGTTCTCTGTATGTTACCCATAACCGTTCAGCGTACGTTTCAAATGACTCATTACCGGTTTGTTTGATTTCTAATATTTTGCTCCAATCTGCATGTGACGGTCCCCTCATGTCTAATAATGCCTGTTTTAGACGTTCATAAATCCCTTCGTCGGTTTCGTCATTTACTCTGTTCATTATGTTGCCGGATTTCATTTCTGTGTTTAGTTTCGGTCTGAGCTCCTCAGGGATAGTGAGGAGAGCTACTTGCCATACGTCTCTAATCTCTAGTTTGTAGACATTAGCCTGTAGCATCAATGCTTCCCAGTAGGGTTGAAAAGGCCCTTTTCTCGGCATAATTCCTACGACTTGTTTGTGCCTAGAGCATTCTTCGCTTGTTAACGGGCGGCTGATTGTTGTGATTTCATCATCCGCATTTTTCATGGTTTTTAACACTGCGATTTTAACTGCTTTCTTTTGCGTGTCGTTTGATTTTGTTCGAGTCTGTATCGGGCTTCGCAGGCTCGGCTTTTCTGGCCACGGACTCACAAGAGCTCGGTTACGAGTTTCTCTGTGTGGCCTAATGTTACACGCTACCGCAGTGTCATCATCTTCGCTTTCAGTTTGCGCCTCTAACTCGGTTTCATCCAGTGCTGCTTGTTTAACTGCGGCAACTGGAAAACCTGTTTTATCGCAACACTCTTCGAGCGCAGATATGTAATTACTATATGTAATTAGTTTCCCTTGAACTTGATCAATTTTTGTGGCCATTTCTTCGCGTTGTCTAGCCCACCCCTGTTGCTCGTATGCAAACATTTCGACTTGTTTTCTTAACTTTTGTAATTCGTCAGATCGCACTCTTTCGATTTCTTTGATATTTGTTATTGTTTTTTCGTTCTCGGTTATGGTCGCGAGGTCGTTACGACGAAGCAAATAAACAATTGCAGCGGGAATTTTCTTGTATTTTGATTTCGATTTTAGTTTCGCACCCTCGGCAGAATACCAGGATATTATTTCGTTGTTGTTCCACTTCAAATTGAATCCTTTGTCGCTTAACCGAACAAGGAGTTTTTGTAATTGTAGTCCTAAAACTTCCATTATCTCCTCAGCTACTCTGCTGCTGTGCTTTCCCTGAAAAGACATGTTGTTTCTCGTCTAATTCTTAACACCACCGGGTTTTTCGGTTCCGGTCTCAAAAGTGGGTATTCCGACCCGTACTACAAATGTGTCTATATGGTGTAAACAATATTTCCCTCAACTTCTAAAAGGCAACAAAAAATATACTTACCACAGCAGCTGGATATTGATGAGAAGGATATCAAACCTCATGTCCCAAGGAGAATTCAAGTTGTGTGTCGCGGCTGTCGCGGCTGGAATGACGTTCTTGTCTCCGCGAGAATCACGTTCTCGTCTTTGCGAGGATCACGTCGGGGTCACCACTGTAAGAAGGCCCGGCTGTATCGACCCAATGACGGCAGTCGGTCAGCGAGTGAAGGGCTTTGCGTATTACAGTCTTTCCTTTTCACGACACAACAAGAACATTAAAATGGAACACTTCTTCTTATATATTTTATCTCGTTATTTCATCTGACTCCATAAATGAAAAGGTTTTAATGATATCTGTGCATCATTAAAATATGAAAAGAATGATTGATTATTCTTTTCAGCTCTGTTTAATACTTTACCCGCTCAGATGTAGGGAAACTATATCGCTCAGAGGCCCTGTTTTCACAGGTCTCACGGACACAATCTCGTCAGGCCGTCAATCAGAGGTAATTATGGTTATGTATCTAAGATTTGCCGTTAATGCACACGTACACAATCAGAGACATGGATAGCCCTTGAGCCCCTCAGAACTTGAGTTCAATTGTTTACTTCAGTAAAGGTTTTGGCCATTATCAGATATGTTAGTAGGTCAATGTACAACACTCGTAATAACTTTGGATTGGTCAAATCCTTGTTTAAAGTAACATTAAATCAAAAGTCAGAGGTATGGGCGTACCCGAGTTTAGTCTGACCAGACGGGCGTTCACGTCCTAAACGGAATTATCCCGCCCCTGCATTCCAAGTACACTTAAAAGACGCCGGTATTAGCCGTCGCTAAAACTGACGCAGGCTTCATGGAAATATACGAATCCGCTACTCTAATAGGGAGAAAGCAATCTTTAGAGGCAGTCAGAATAGAATCAAACGTTACAATTTATTAACCAGGTAATCGAAGCAATTATTCAAAACTCCAATGTTACAAGAATAGAATCATCAGTTAACAATACTACCTGGCAATGAAAACTACACACAGCGATTTGTGCGGGCAGTCAGCCTACAGACTCCCAGAACTTTGTGTCCCGTTCCTTATAAACCCAGATAATTCAATAAGCCCACCAAATGGTGGTCTTGTTATTATAATTAGTCTTTAGAATTTTCAACCAAAAGGCTTCTTGATATCCTGTGGCAGGGAATGCTTATTTACATACAGGAGGCGATCTGAATAGAAGATCAGGGGAGGGCACACCCACGCTGTACACTATACTTCTCATATTTTAGAACTTCCTTTAGCTTTTCATTATGATTGGGAGAATGAGACCATTTTACCAGACGCACTGAGACATTTCAAAAGATATCAAACATGTATGGTTACTTTTTGTACATATTACATTGCATGGATTTTCAGTGAATTTTAGATGATGAGGGAGGGAATGGTGACTGCACCAGGTCCATCGTAGACCGTCAGCACGGGGTGTGAACCCCCCAGTGTGCTGCGTCCTGGCTGTTACATATGTAAGAGGTAGTTTCTGTTGATTACTGGCACCGGGCTTGCAGTTCCTCTCTGGGGGGGGAGCAGACATCCTGGCACCGGGCTTACAGTAGTATTGTAATATTATAATTATATGGATATATATGCAAGCAGTAACATTGCATTTGTATTTTATTTCAAATGAATTGTTTTACATTTACTATATTTTCGAATTATTTTAATTTATTCCTGTGATGCAAAGCTGAATTTTCAGCATTATTACTACAGTCTACAGCATCACTTGATCCTTCATAAATTATTCTAATGTGCTTTCAATAATCAACCATGATTATAATAAGAAATGTTTCTTGAGAAAATCATCATATAAATAATGATTTCTGATCATATGACACACTGAAAACTGGAGTATAATGATTCTGAAAATTCAGCTTTGCATCACAGGAATAAAGTGTCATGATGGAAACGCGGAAACAGTATGCGAGTAGGCTCTCTCTTTATTGAACCTATACTGATGATGATAGGTGCAGTCACAGAAACAGGGTAGTGGCGGAGGGACTTTGATGGTCAGACAAGTGCCGTGAAGAGAAGTGCCGATGTGACGTGACGAATCCAGAGTGACAAATCCACAGGAACACGAACAGGAACGAAGAATGCACAAGACTGGAACGAAGATGGGATCAAACACAACCGGGACTCACAAACAACGATCTGACAAAGGAGATGAGAAAGTGGTGAGTATTTAAAGGTGGTGTGATGAGCTGCAGCTGATGATGATGATGATTGAATCAACTGGATCGTTGATCAGCGCTGATGAGTCGGCACGCCCACACACACTCACACACACATAAACAACGAGCACGAGACGAGGAGGAAGCATAGGATTTATGAACCGTGACAGTACCCCCCCGCCCCCACCCCCCCTAGTAACGCCTCCTGGCTCACTTACCTGTCGATTGTAATCATCGATAAGGGAGTGGTCCAGGATGTCTCTAGCCGGTACCCAACTTCTCTCCTCTGGACCGTAACCTTCCCAGTCCACCAAGTACTGAAATCCGCGTCCCCTCCGTCTTGAGTCCAGAATACGATTGACCGAATAAGTGGTTTCCCCGTCTACGAGTCGCGGCGGGGGGGGAACCGGGGCTGGCGGATTAATACGAGCGAAAACGGGCTTTATTTTAGATACATGAAAGACGGGATGAATTCTCCTGTCGCGGAGGAAGGTTGAGGCGGACTGCCACCGACTAATGATCTTGCTGACAGTGAGCAGGGCCAATGAATTTGGGTGCAAGTTTATTGGACACGCGGAGAGGAATGTTCTTGGTAGAAAGCCACACTTTTGACCAGCGACGTATACGGGAGGCCTAGACCGGTGGCGGTCGGCTTTGGCCTTGTGCGTGACCCCACTTGGAGTAGAGTCTCACGGGCTCTAGTCCGCGCGGTGACACCTCTGGACGAAGGCGTGGGCGGAGGGACCACGACCTCGGATTCCAGACTAGGAAAAATTGGTGGCTGGTAACCTACGCTACACTCAAACGGAGATAGGCCCGTGGATGACACTGGCAACGTATTCTGTGCGTACTCCACCATAGACAGTTGTTGGCTCCACGAGGAAGGATTCTTGGATACCACACATCGCAACGTTCTTTCTAAATCTTGGTTGGCTCGCTCAGTTTGACCATTGCTCTGGGGATGGAACCCTGAGGACAGACTGACAGTCGCCCCCAGTAATTTACAAAACTCTCGCCAAAATCTGGACACAAATTGGGGTCCTCTGTCGGAAACCACGTCTATCGGGAGGCCATGTAACCGAAAGACGTGGTTAACGACAATCAACGCTGTCTCCTTGGCTGAGGGTAATTTGGGCAAGGGAATGAAATGGGCCGCCTTCGAGAACCGGTCCACCACGGTCAAAACTACCGTGTGACCCTGGGAGGGTGGGAGGGCGGTGACAAAATCTAGCGCGATATGGGACCAGGGTCTCGAAGGAACCGGCAGCGGTTGAAGTAACCCATCTGGGGGTCGATTGGAAGACTTACCAGTGGCACAAACTGAGCAAGCCAAGACAAAATTGTGAACGTCACGAGCCATGAGAGGCCACCAGAATCGTTGCTTGACTAAAAATTTAGTACGACTGACTCCTGGATGACAAGCCACATTGGAACAATGTCCCCACTGAATAACGCTGGACCGTAACCCCTCAGGCACAAATAAACGGTTCGGTGGACAACGGGCCGGAGGCGTTACCCCTTCTAAGGCCGCTTTGACCTTCGATTCGACCTCCCATGTGAGTGTAGAGACAAATAGGGTCTCAGGTAAAATGCACTCGGGAGTAGACGGGCGTTCGGCACGGTCAAAAATACGCGATAAGGAATCGGGTTTGATGTTCTTGGAACCCGGGCGGTACGAGAGAGTAAAATCAAAACGACCGAAAAAAAGAGACCACCGAGCCTGCCTAGAGTTTAATCTTTTAGCCGTTCTAATGTATTCCAAGTTCTTATGATCGGTCCAGACGATAAAAGGTACCCCCGACCCTTCTAACCAGTGGCGCCATTCCTCCAATGCTAACTTAACTGCCAACAACTCTCTGTTGCCAATGTCATAATTGCGTTCGGCTGAGGACAGACGATGAGACAAAAACGCGCAAGGGTGCATCTTGTCGTCTGAGGGAGAGCGCTGGGATAGCACTGCACCTACCCCCACCTCTGACGCATCGACCTCCACCACGAACTGATGTGAAGGATCAGGGGTAATCATGATAGGGGCTGAAACGAAGCAACCTTTAAGTTTGGTAAACGCAGCCTCGGCTGCGTCTGACCACCTGAACGTCGTCCTGGGGTAGGCCAAGGCGGTCAGAGGCGCGGCTAGTTGGCTGAAATTGCGAATGAAACGCCGGTAGAAATTGGCGAATCCCAGAAACCTCTGTAGGGCCTTACGGGAATCTGGGCTTGGCCATTCTACCACAGCCTTGATCTTCTCAGGATCCATACGCATTCCCTCAACCGACACGATGTAACCTAAAAAAGGAACAGACTGTGCATGAAAATTGCATTTCTCCGCCTTGACAAAAAGCCCATTCTCTAGCAACCTCTGGAGCACATGTCGGACGTGCTGCACATGTTCCTGGAGGGACGAAGAAAAAATCAATATGTCGTCCAGGTAGACATATATGAACTGATCGACCATGTCCCGCAGCACGTCATTGACAAGTACTTGGAAGACCGCTGGGGAGTTGGACAGCCCGAAAGGCATGACCAAGTATTCAAAATGCCCCCTGGTGGTGTTAAAGGCGGTCTTCCATTCATCCCCCTCCCTGATGCGAACCAAATGATAAGCATTACGTAAATCCAATTTTGTGAAGATAGACGCTCCCTGCAACCTCTCGAAGGCTGAAGACATCAACGGCAAAGGATAAGTATTCCTTACCGTGATGCTGTTCAGCCCCCGGTAGTCAATAAAAGGTCGCAGGGAACCGTCCTTCTTCCCCACAAAAAAGAACCCCGCCCCCGCTGGAGAAGAGGAAGGACGGATGAACCCTGATGCTAGAGAATCAGAAATATATTTCTCCATAGCCTCCCTCTCTGGAGCAGAGAGTGAATATAACTTGCCCTTAGGCGGAGATGTACCTGGCAGTAACTCTATGGCACAGTCATAGGGACGATGCGGGGGAAGAGAAGCAACCCGAGACTTACTGAACACCTCCTTCAGGTCCAGGTACTCCGCGGGCACGTTAGATAAATCCACTGCCTCCTCCTGAAACACAGGGACAGAAACAGACGGACAGGCAGACACTAGACAAGACTCATGACAATGACTGCTCCAGGCCGACACAGACTTCAATTGCCAGTCCACCTTAGGGTTGTGACGGGTGAGCCAGGGGTGACCAAGGATGATGGGTGCAAGGGGGGTGTCCAGTATGTAAAAGGAGATGGTCTCGGTGTGATTGCCTGATGTGATGAGGGTGACGTCCTCCGTGATGAATGAGATGGTGGGAAGTTCCTGGCCGTTGAGAGGCGTGAACTGGGAATCTTGTGTGTGAGGGGTCTGAGGGAACTTGGAGTTTACGTGCGAATGTGTGATCCATGAAATTACCTCAGCCCCAGAATCCAGAAGTGCTCGACAGTCGTGAAGGTGAGTTGACCATCTCAGTCTTACCGGAAGGAGAGTAGATGTGGATGAGGTCTTCTCGGCGGAGATCCCACCCGATAGTAGCCTCATACTTACTATCGGGCTGGACCTTTTAACGGACAGTTATAGGTAAAATGACCCTCTCCTCCACAGTACATGCAGAGGCCCTGGGACCTCCGCCTCCTTCTCCTCCCGGAAAGTTGAGCTCGCCCCACCTGCATGGGCTCGTGATCGTGACAGGGCTGACCGTGTCCCGCCCCAAACCGTTGACCCTCGGTCCCTCTGGTGGGACGATTGGGCTGTGTCGTGGATTCATTCGTGACAAAGCGTCGTCTACTCTCAATGCCAGGGCGATCAGGTCGTTGAGTGATGTGGGAAGGTCCATGGCATAGATCTCCTTCTGGACGCGGTCAGCCAGCCCATGCAGGAACATGTCCCACTTGGCTTCCTCGTTCCATTGACTCTCCGCCGCAAGGGTCCGAAACTCGATCGAAAAGTCAGATACGGACCTCTGTCCCTGTCGCAAATCGGCCAGCATCCTTGCTGCCTCTCTTCCAGCAACGGCCCGATCGAACCCCCGTCTCATCTCGGCGGAGAGATCTTGGAACGAGGCACAGCATGGATCTTGATTCTCCCACACCGCTGTTCCCCAGAGTGCCGCTCTCCCAGTCAGTAGCGTCAACACAAAGGCGACCTTGGCTCGCTCATTATTGAATGTCCTGGGTTGGAGAGAAAAATGCATGGAACATCGTGTTAGGAATGCTCGACAGTAGTTGGGTTCACCTGTATATGACTCTGGGACTGGTAGGCGGGGCTCCGACTGGGAGGGGTTCTCTGGTGGTGGCAAGGAACCGGCGGTGTGGGGGCGCAGTGGAACCTCGCAGATGTTGGAGCTGTTGGGTGAGCTCGGACACCTGCGCCACTAGAGCCTGAACAGCGCAAGCTGTACCGCTGAGGTTCCTTTCATGGGAATCCATACGAAGTATGCTGCTGTTCACAAAGTCTTCCAGCGATCCGGTAGAGCTACTCGCTGCTTCCATTGATCGGTCAGATCGTTCTGTCATGATGGAAACGCGGAAACAGTATGCGAGTAGGCTCTCTCTTTATTGAACCTATACAGATGATGATAGGTGCAGTCCAAAGAGAAACAGGGTAGTGGCGCAGGGACTTCGATGGTCAGACGAGTGCCGTGAAGAGAAGTGCCGATGTGACGTGACGAATCCAGAGTGACAAATCCACAGGAACACGAACAGGAACGAAGAATGCACAAGACTGGAACGAAGACGGGATCAAACACAACCGGGACTCACAAACAACGATCTGACAAAGGAGATGAGAAAGTGGTGAGTATTTAAAGGTGGTGTGATGAGCTGCAGCTGATGATGATGATGATTGAATCAACTTGATCGTTGATCAGCGCTGATGAGTTGGCACGCCCACACACACTCACACACACATAAACAACGAGCAAGAGACGAGGAGGAAGCATAGGATTTATGAACCTTGACATAAAGTATATTTAATATAGGAGAGTTATTTTAAATTGTACCACACTGTAAATGTTGAAAATAATATATATATATATAACAGCACACATGGTTAAATTAATTGAAAAATCATTAACTACACACTACATATTACACACTGTATTACACTATTATCCTGATTTGATTGTGTTCAACATTACATGATAAAGTAAGACATATGAATATTCAACTTTACAAACAAAAATATTACAATAAAATACAGCAGTTGCATTATCTATAAAGAATTTGGTTTACTGTGTGGTTTACTGCTGAACACAGTAAATTAATTAAGTAGGCTAAGCTCTGTTAGGCCTATCTATATATTTATTTTAAAGACTTGAAATTCATATACCATTCAAAACAACTGATATAATTAATCATACAAATATGATTATATCATAATATAATAAGTAATTAATTGTACCTTTTTTATTTACTTTTTTTCAAAAAAGAGGCATAGAATTCACCCTACCTTGTCAGATGAAACAGAGGATCCAGGTGCAAAGGTAAGTTCTGTAATGGCTTTTATTGAATAATTAACACAGGCAGTCTGTCGAGCAAAGACACAGAACTGGAACAAACACAAAGTAGATAAACTCCTCGGTAAAGGAAGACTCCTGTCTTGAGGATAGATAGCAGAGCTGGAACTTCTCGTAGGGCAGAAACACAGTCCTTGTACGAGGTCACATGCAGCAGGATGACAGAGACACGAAAGCACACAAGACGAGTGCAACTCCTCTAGACTTGATTAAGCAGGACAAGACAAGGTAAATGTTCATGTAGATAGCATAACACACAGGCATGACTCACTTACACACAAAATAATCAGACAAAGAACAAGGGGAAACAGATGCTAGAAGTAGAGAGAAAGTAATGAGACAAGTGAGAACAGGTGAGACAGAGAAGCAGCGCAAGCGCTAATTGCAATGATGAACAGGTGGGGAAGAATAGACAGGCAGGGCCCGGGCGAGAGAGAGAGAGAGAAAGAGAGAGAACAAACCCAGCTCATGACAGTACCCTCTCAACGAGCGCCTCAGGCGCTCGAAGAAGGAGACTGACGAGCGGTAGAAATCGTCGATGAGCGAGCGATCCAGGACATCCCGGGCCGGGATCCACCGCCTCTCCTCAGGACCGTACCCCTCCCAATCCACCAAAAACTGGTGGCCCCGCCCCCGAGGACGAACGTCAAGCAGCCTCCGTACCCTGTAAATGGAAGACCCCTCATCAAGGGCAGGAGGTGGATGGGTGGGACGGGTGGGAATACGATAACAGGTTTGATACAGGATACGTGGAATACGGGATGAACCCGACGCAACTGGTTCGACAATCTGAGCTTAACAGCTACCGGGCTGAGAACCTTGACAATAGAAAAAGGCCCGATGAAACGGGGCATCAGTTTGCGGGAACTAACCTGAAGTGGTAAATTCTGAGTGGAAAGCCACACCTTCTGACCGCAAACGTATCTGGGAGCCTTAACCCGGTGTTGATTAGCAGCCCGTCGAGTACGCGCTCTGGAACGACACAGAGCTGACCTCACCCTCCTCCAGGTGCGCCTACACCTCTGAATGAACGCCTGCACTGAAGGCACGGAGGACTCGGTCTCCTGGGAAGTGAATAGCGGAGGCTGGTAACCGAGGCAAGCATGGAATGGGGATAAACCTGTGGCGGTCGACGGTAGTGAATTGTGGGCGTATTCAGCCCAGGAAAATTGGTCGCACCAGGAAGCAGGACTCTGAGACGTCAGACTACGCAACATGCGACCAAGAATCTGGTTGGTACGCTCAGCCTGCCCGTTGGTCTGGGGATGGAATCCTGACGACAGACTGGAAGATGCCCCAATCAGTAGACAGAATTCCCCCCAGAACTGGGAGGTAAACTGTGGCCCCCTATCTGAAACGACGTCTGTCGGAAGCCCATGGATCTTAAAAACGTGATCGACCATCAGCTGCGCGGTCTCTTTAGCGGACGGTAATTTGGGAAGTGGAATAAAATGAGCCGCCTTAGAGAATCGATCTACCACTGTCAAAACTACCGTGTTCCCCGCTGACGGCGGAAGACCGGTGACAAAGTCCAGAGCGATGTGCGACCACGGGCGAGAAGGAATGGGAAGTGGTCTAAGAAAACCCGCGGGTGGAGAATTACTCGACTTAGTCTGGGCGCAGACAGGACATGAAGCTACAAACGACGATGTCGCCTCTAGTAGGCCACCAAAATCTTTGGCGAATGATGGCCAGCGTTCCTCTAACACCGGGATGGACGGCTAATTTAGAGGAATGACCCCACCGTAGAACGGCCAAGCGAGCGGCTTCGGGAACAAACAAAGCTCCCTCAGGAGCTCGAGGCGATCTCGCCACGCGTGCGAAAGAGCCCTCTTTACAGTCTGCTCGACTCCCCAGACGGCAGCCCCGACCACACAATGGTGTGGTAGGATAACCTCCTTGGAGGAAGCCCTTCAGTCGAGCCGAACTGACGCGTGAGAGAGCATCAGGCTTACCATTCTTTGAGCCGGGTCTGTAGGAGATGGAAAACTCGAACCGACCAAAGAATAGCGCCCAGCGAGCTTGTCGAGCATTCAACCTCTTAGCGGAATGAATGTACTCTAAATTACGGTGATCGGTCCAAACAATGAAGGGAACATTGGCCCCCTCCAGCCAGTGGCGCCACTCCCCCAGCGCTAAACGGATCGCCAAAAGTTCACGGTTACCGACATCATAATTACGCTCCGTGGATGTGAGGCGATGCGAAAAAAAAGCACATGGATGAACCTTGTCATCCCGCGAGGAGCGTTGGGAAAGTATTGCCCCCACCCCTACGTCGGAAGCATCGACCTTGACGATGAACTGTCTCGTGGGATCCGGAGTGATCAAAATGGGAGCGGAGGTGAACAAACTCTTGAGGTGATCAAACGCGTTCTGAGCCACCTCGGACCAGGTAAAATGAGACCTGATTGAGGTGAGCGCTGTCAGCGGGGCGGCAACCTGGCTAAAACTACGGATAAACCGGCGGTAGAAATTAGCGAACCCCAAAAACCGTTGGAGTGCAATGCGAGAGTCCGGAACGGGCCATTCTATGACTGCACAAACCTTGTCGGGGTCCATGCTGATCCCCTCTGCCGACACAACAGATCCGAGGAACGTTACCGATCGAGAGTGGAACATACACTTCTCAGCCTTAACAAAAAGGCGATTCTCGAGTAAACGTTGCAGAACGCGACGCACATGTTGAATGTGCACCTGGAGAGAGGGTGAAAAAATCTAAATATCGTCCAGATAAACGAACACGAATACGTTAATCATGTCCCGCAGGACATCATTAACTAAGGCTTGGAACACGGCGGGGCCGTTGACCAGACCGAACGGTAAAACACGATATTCAAAGTGCCCAACCGGCGTATTGAACGCAGTCTTCCATTCGTCTCCCTCCTTAATACGCACGAGATGGTACGCAGAGTCCAACCGTGAAGATCTTTGCGCCTGCAAGATCTCAAGGCTGACGACATAAGAGGCAACAGATACCGATTCTTGACCGTTATGTCGTTCAGCCCCGATAATCTATGCAGGGGCGAAGAGCCGTCTTTCTTCTTCACGAAGAAGAACCCGCCCGCGGGAGAGGAGGATGGGACAATGATCTGAGCGGCGAGACTCAGTGAGATACTTCTCCAAAGCTCTCTCGTTCGGGCGCAGAAAGGGAATATAGCCTTCCGCGAGGTGGCATGGTGCCCGGAAGGAGATCGATACTGCAATCGTGCGGTCGATGAGGAGGCAAAGATGTGGCCGAACGGCTGAAAACCGCCGCAGATCGAGGTATTCCTCCGGGACTCCAGACAAATCACCAGGTTCATCCTGAAACACAGAGACAGCAGGAACAGCAGATACTAAACAATTAATATGACAAGCAAGTTTCCAAGAAAGAATTATGCCCTTGTCCCAGTTAATCAGCGGGTTATGTTGGATAAGCCATGGATGGCCTAAAACAATAGGGGTAAAAGGGGACTGAAAAATATAAAAATAAATTGTCTCTTGATGATTCCCTGAGACTGTGAGACTCACCGGGATGGTGACACGGTGAACAGTAGAGAGCACCCTGCCATCCAGTGCAAAGACAGTAGTAGTGTCTTCTAAATCCACTAGGGGGATGTCATGTTCACGAGCCCATCTCTCGTCAATGAAATTCCCCTCCGCTCCAGAGTCGATGAGCGCCGAACAGGAAGCGGAGAAACCGCCCATCGAAGAACAGCAGGAAAGGTGGTACAGTCTTTGGCGGTGAGGAAAGAACAGTTGCGTCGCCAGTACTCCCCTGTCTACTGACGAGCTCTGGCTTTTAACTGACACGAAGAGGCAAAGTGGCCAGCCGCACCACAATAAAGACAGAGACGATTAATGATACGTCGCTGTCGCTCAGTCGGAGAGAGGCGAATGCCACCCAACTGCATGGGTTCGGGTTCTGGTCTGGAAACAGGTGAATCAAAAGCTGAAGGCGGGGCTTCGCTGTCTGGAGACAGATCCTCGGACGCCTCCGTTGCTCAAAGCATCTTTCCAGACGAATAGCTAGCTCAACTAACTGATCAAACTGAGCAGGCGGTTCACGAGCGTAAATCTCCTCCCTTAGATCAATGTTAAGTCCCTCCAGAAAGCGAGCGACTAAAGCAGGCTCATTCCACTCACAAGTGGTAGCCAGAGTCCGGAACTCGATGGCGAAATCTGAAACCGATCTCTCCCCCTGGTGCAGCACCGCAAGAAGGCGCGAGGCTTCACGTCCGTACACAGATCGATCGAAGACCTTGATCATCTCCCCCTTGAACAACTCGTAGTGACCACAGCAGGAAGCCTGCGCCTCCCAGGCAGCCGTTGCCCAACCGCGAGCACGCCCAGTCAGCAAAGAGATCACATAGGCGATCCGAGCACGATCCACCGCATAAGTCTGAGGTTGAAGGGAAAAAACCACCTCGCATTGGGTTAAAAATGCTCTGCATTCAGTGGGCTCACCCGCATAGCAAGGAGGATTATTTATTCTCGGTTCGGAGGAATGAAGACGATTCTGTGATGACGACTCATGACGAAGATGAAGAAGTTGGGCAGATAGGTCAGACACTTGAGCCGTCAAACTCTCCACAGCGTGTCTGGAGGCAGACAACTACTCTTCATGCCTACCGAGCATGACCCCCTGCAACTCGACCGCCGAGTGGAAAGGACCTTCCTTCGCTGGATCCATCTTGGTCGGATTATTCTGTCAGATGAAACAGAGGATCCAGGTGCAAAGGTAAGTTCTGTAATGGCTTTTATTGAAGAATTAACACAGGCAGTCTGTCGAGCAAAGACACAGAACTGGAACAAACACAAAGTAGATAAACTCCTCGGTAAAGGAAGACTCCTGTCTTGAGGATAGATAGCAGAGCTGGAACTTCTCGTAGGGCAGAAACACAGTCCTTGTACGAGGTCACATGCAGCAGGATGACAGAAACACGAAAGCACACAAGACGAGTGCAACTCCTCTAGACTTGATTAAGCAGGACAAGACAAGGTAAATGTTCATGTAGATAGCATAACACACAGGCATGACTCACGTACACACAAAATAATCCGACAAAGAACAAGGGGAAACAGATGCTAGAAGTAGAGAGAAAGTAATGAGACAAGTGAGAACAGGTGAGACAGAGAAGCAGCGCAAGCGCTAATTGCAATGATGAACAGGTGGGGAAGAATAGACAGGCAGGGCCCGGGCGAGAGAGAGAGAGAGAAAGAGAGAGAACAAACCCAGCTCATGACATGACTATCCGCTTTTTGAATAACCTGCCATGGAAAAGGCGGAACAGGCCATGAAATATACGCGTGGCCAAAAATATATTGCATCCGTAGTGTTAAGCACTACCATAGAGAATGAATGGGAAAAGTTAAGGGAAGTTAAACTCAACTATTTTCGCCTGCCGACATACTGACAAAAAAAATGTATAGCCTGTAAGTCGCTTTGGATAAAAGGGTCTGCTAAATGCATAAATGTAAATACAGCCATTATTCATCTGGGCTGCATTTCCCAAACGCATTGTAAACCTCAATTGATCGTAGCTCCATTGGTTTCAATGGGTCTACGTCGATGTAATTAAGCTTAAAATGCTTTTGGGAAACGCAGCCCAGGTCTGGTCTTTTGATCGAGATACTTGGGCACCATGGCTCAAACTTTAACATTTACATTAAAGTTTCACAGAAATGTACAAACACACACACACACATTTTTATTATGTGGTTAAATTGTTCAATTTAAATCAGGAAACTATGTATCTGTGTTTCTCAGCAACATAAAACCTTCCTGTATGAGCTCATAAAACAAAGCCATTTGTACTGTCATTTATGTAAGATGTCTTTCTCCACTAGAGCAGGGGAGCTAACCTCTGCACGACAGCAGCTCTCTGGGACTAAACTCACCTACCCCTGCACAAGAGGCTAACAAAAAAAATAATAATATATAATATATATGAAAATCTTAAAAATACGAATTAAAAAAATATAAATTTTTCTGTAAGGCGTGCAGCATGTTGGATTTAATAAAGATACTATTAGAACAGATCAATTTATATTTCTGAATAAATCTGACCCAAGTTGACCCAAACCCTGGTATAAATGCCAAGTTAATTCACGCATTCTGATCAAAATATGTATGGTCCCCAGTAAAGCCTTGCCCAGAGGAACTGGGGCCTCATTTATAAAATGTTGCGCAGAAACCATCCTACATTTGATCGTACGATCATATCTCAAATATTTGTGGGATTCATATGAACATACGAACAGAAAATGCACATACGAGTCTCTTTCATGTGTGAAATCTATGAATCGCAAATGATCTTGAACTTGCACACAATTGAATGGTTTCAGTTATCTGCCTTGTAAACGACTCTTAATTAATATCATCAACATAAAAAACATCACCAATCAATCATCATAATTTAAAACAGCGAGCTCCAAGAACAGCTTATATATATATAAAAAACTGCAATAATCCAACAATAAAAAGTGTCTACGTCTGCTCAGACCCTGACATGATGCTAAGCACTTTTCCACGTCAAAGACCGTTTTTATAAATATGAGCGCTTGTGTGGATTTAAGCTTAGGCTACTCACAGAGATGGGCACAAATACATCAACATTTATTTAAAATAAAATACAAAATACTGTGTGGAATTAAAAAAAAATACAAATACAAAATACTGTGTGGGAAAATGTATTTAAATACAAATACAGTATTTTGTATTTTAAAAATACATAAAATACTTTTGAAATTGGCCATCCAGCGAAGTAACAATATTATGGCCTGTTTACACCAAGAACGATAATTATAAAGATATCTATATTAGTGTAAGTATACAATGCAGTTGTGTCATCTGTCACTTTAAATACTCAAGCTATTTAAAGCAGAAATGATTCTGATTGGCTGTCAATGTTTTATCATTCATAATTTGTTGTGCTATTATAGTTATAACTGTGGTGTGCTATCTTCTATTCACTTAGATTTAGGATGTACTCACACTAGGGTATCTGATCTGTGCTTGAGCACGATTGACCCCTAAAGTCCAGTTCATTTCACAAGTGTGACTGCTCTGTACCGTGTCCAGTGTGGTTCGTTTAACCATGACCCGCTTGAAGAGGTGGCTCGGGTGCGGTACACATGTAGTGTGATCTCTAACCACGCATGTAACAGTTAATTTACTATTTTTGTATGCGCTATTGTTATCGTTATGAAACGATATTATGAAAGAAATTGATTTAAAATTAAATTTAAAACAGTTAAATAGAAAATGATTATACATAAAATACAGTGCAGTCAGTTTGGACGTAGCACAGTGTTCATTCAACAAATGCACAGCTAAACAGATGAGTTTTGAGTCTAGATTTAAATGTGGCTAATGTTTTAGCACATCTGATCTCTTCTGGAAGCTGTTTCCAACTGTGGGCGGCATAATAGCTAAAAGCAGATTCCCCTTGTTTTGTGTGAACCCTTGGTATTTCTAACTGACTCTATCCTAATGATCTGAGTGGTCTGTTAGGTTTATATTCAGTGAGCATATCTGCAATGTATTTAGGTCCTAGGCCATTTAGTGATTTATAAACGAGTACAATAAGTTTAAAATCATTCCTAAATGTAACTGGAAGCCAGTGTAAGGACCTGAGGACTGGTGTGATATGCTCAGATTTTCTGGTTCTAGTCAGTATCCTGGCAGCAGCGTTCTGGATGAGTTGCAGCTGTCTAATGGTCTTCTTTGGAAGGCCAGTGAGGAGACCATTACAATAATCCACCCTGCTGGTGATAAAGGCATGAACAAGTTTTTCCAAGTCTTGACTGGAAACAAAACATCTAATTCTTGCAATGTTTTTGAGATAATAGTATGCTGATTTAGTTACTGCTTTGACATGGCTACTAAAACTAAGGTCTGTCTTCAGAATCACCCCAAGATTTCTGACTTGATTTTTAGTTGTTTGACCCTAGAATCAAGGTATGCATTCACCTTGAGAACTTTCCAAATGCAATGACTTCAGTTTCTCTTGTTTAACTGAAGAAGTTCTGGCACATCCAACTGTTAATTTCATCAATGCATTGGCAGAGGGAGTCAATGGGGCTATAGTCATTTGGAGATAAGGCTAGGTAAATCTGGGTATCATCAGCAGAGCTGTGATAGGCAATTTGGTTCTTCCTCATTATCTGACAGTTGGTGACACTTGTTGTTCAACAATGTTTTTGATCTGCCTGCATTGACACCATTGTACGCAAACTAAACTGAGCTGGACGATGACATCACTGTTTTCTCCAGTGATAATATATACAAACCCGATTCCAAAAAAGTTGGGACACTGTACAAATTGTGAATTAAAAAGGAATGCAATAATTTACAAATCTCATAAACTTATATTTTATTCACAATAGAATATAGATAACATATCAAATGTTGAAAGTGAGACATTTTGAAATGTCATGCCAAATATTGGCTCATTTTGGATTTCATGAGAGCCACACATTCCAAAAAAGTTGGGACAGGTAGCAATAAGAGGCCGGAAAATTTAAATGTACATATAAGGAACAGCTGGAGGACCAATTTGCAACTTATTAGGTCAATTGGCAACATGATTGTGTATAAAAAGAGCCTCTCAGAGTGGCAGTGTCTCTCAGAAGTCAAGATGGAAAGAGGATCACCAATTCCCCCAATGCTGCGGCGAAAAATAGTGGAACAATATCAGAAAGGAGTTTCTCAGAGAAAATTGCAAAGAGTTTGAAGTTATCATCATCTACAGTGCATAATATCATCCAAAGATTCAGAGAATCTGGAACAATCTCTGTGCGTAAGGGTCAAGGCCGGAAAACCATACTGGATGCCCGTGATCTTCGGGCCCTTAGATGGCACTGCATCACATACAGGAATGCTACTGTAATGGAAATCACAACATGGGCTCAGGAATACTTCCAGAAAACATTGTCGGTGAACACAATCCATCGTGCCATTCGCCGTTGCGGCTAAAACTCTATAGGTCAAAAAAGAAGCCATATCTAAACATGATCCAGAAGCGCAGGCGTTTTCTCTGGGCCAAGGCTCATTTAAAATGGACTGTGGCAAAGTGGAAAACTGTTCTGTGGTCAGACGAATCAAAATTTGAAGTTCTTTTGGAAAACTTGGGCCATGTCATCCGGACTAAAGAGGACAAGGACAACCCAAGTTGTTATCAGCGTTCAGTTCAAAAGCCTGCATCTCTGATGGTATGGGGTTGCATGAGTGCGTGTGGCATGGGCAGCTTACACATCTGGAAAGGCACCATCAATGCTGAAAGGTATATCCAAGTTCTAGAACAACATATGCTCCCATCCAGACGTCGTCTCATTCAGGGAAGACCTTGCATTTTCCAACATGACAATGCCAGACCACATACTGCATCAATTACAACATCATGGCTGCGTAGAAGAAGGATCCGGGTACTGAAATGGCCAGCCTGCAGTCCAGATCTTTCACCCATAGAAAACATTTGGCGCATCATAAAGAGGAAGATGCAACAAAGAAGACCTAAGACAGTTGAGCAACTAGAAGCCTGTATTAGACAAGAATGGGACAACATTCCTATTCCTAACCTTGAGCAACTTGTCTCCTCAGTCCCCAGACGTTTGCAGACTGTTATAAAAAGAAGAGGGATGCCACACAGTGGTAAACATGGCCTTGTCCCAACTTTTTTGAGATGTGTTGATGCCATGACATTTAAAATCAACTTATTGTTCCCTTAAAATGATACATTTTCTCAGTTTAAACATTTGATATGTCATCTATGTTGTATTCTGAATAAAATATTGAAATTTGAAACTTCCACATCATTGCATTCTGTTTTTATTCACAATTTGTACAGTGTCCCAACTTTTTTGGAATCGTGTTTGTAGATAAATTAACTAAATTAATAACAATTGATATTTACAATGGAATGAATCAATATTGAAATATTTTAATCTGTACATTAACACCATTTTCTTTAAAAGCAGGCGCAGTTGTGCAGCCAATTATTTGCCATTATCACTGTAAAGCTGTTTTGACACAATCTGCATTGTAAAAAACGCTATGTAAATAAAGGTGACTTGACTGCTGAAGTTTTTAGATGTTTCATATTATTTTACTTAAGTGGCCTATAAAGTCCTCATTTCTAAAAAGTTGAAAAAAGTAATGATCAGATTCTATAGAGGACGTCCCAAACAGTATGCATAACTCATATGAAACCATTTTACTGCAGCATTTTGAAGATACTGTATGTCACATTACTTGATTTCAGATGCCTATAAAGACATTTTCTAAAAAGTAGAAAAAAGTAATGGCCAGCTCTCACGAGGGACGTCCCATACAGTATGTATAACTTATATGAGTCAATTTTACTGCAGCATTTTTTTTAGATATATCACATTATTGGACTTCAGATCCCTATAAAGACCACATTTCTTATAAGTACCAAAAAACTAATGGTCAGTTTCTATAGGGGACTTCCCATACTGTTTGCGTTCCTTATATCAACACTTTTTACTGTACCATTTTGGAGATATGTCATTATTATTATTTATACATCTATAAAAACCTCATTTCTAATAAGTAGAAAAAAGTAAAGGTCAGTTTCTATAGGGGACGTCCCATACAGTATGCACACCTCATATCAAACCATTTTACTGCAGTGTTTTGGAGGTATATGTCATTATTCTAATTCATACACCTATAAAGACAGTGCAACACTAACAAGACTTTATAAAAACAGAATAATGACACACCTGTAAGTAATCAAGCCTAATGAGTTCACGCAATGGGTTGATGGGTTTCAGTCATCTCTTTTATTTAGTGTTTTAGAAAGGGGAGGGATTGTGGGTACTCCAACCAGGCAATTTGTTCAAATTTTGCACACAGAGGGAAACCACAGGGTGACAGCAAGCAACCTCTTTGCTGAAAATAATGAGGTTTGCATTTATGACAGCCTCTCAACAATGTTGGACAGCAATACTGAACAGTCCTTATCATGGATGTTAAGGCCAAAGGAACACCAATTTGTGGTCATGTTTCCTACTGTTCAGCAGCAAACCAATAGCAGCAACTGTGGCTTGCTTGCAATTGGATTTGCATATGCACTATGCAGCAACATTAGACCTGAGAACTGTCAGTTCCGTGAGGGTCGGATGAGGGCAGAACTCATCAAGTGTTTCAGAACAGGGAAGATAGAATTCAAAATAGAGGCAAAATTGCGTAAACAAAAGTTTAGACAAACCACTGTCAGTGTCCATTGTGTGTGCAGGACAGCACACAATAAAGAAGTCATGGTGCAGTGTTCATTGTGCCATGGCTGGTATCATCCCACCTGTTTAAATATACCCTCAAATGCCATGTTTGGTGAGGATGACTGGCACTGGCCAAATTGTAAAGAAGCATAACTACTCAACCACCAATGATTATGTGGACTGAAAGACCTCCAATGATGTACATAAAATGTAAAAAAAAAAAGTCATAAAATGTGCAGCAGCATTATGTTTCTGGGTCTCTGTGACCTTTGTTTATAGTTTTGTCTTGTTCCTATTTCCTCTACTCCAGCTGGATTGCCTCCATGTTTTTTTTTTTGTCTAATTAGTCCATTTTTGTTTAATCCCTTCTGTTCACTATCTTCATTGACAAGTTCTGTTCCTTCTGTACTGTAATATTTTTTTTTTTCTAAATCCTCTACATGATTTGTCTTCTATTTTGACAGAGTTCAAGTTTATTTAAATCCAACAATGAATGTACAAAGTACAGACAGAACCGCATGTTTTATCACTGTACACGCTTTGTAGTAATTCCCCGAAATCCAAGAGTAAAATGTTTTTATATGATGTATTGTATGACTTCTTATACTTATTAGAAAAATAATGGGCTAATTAAAGGCATGTTATGTTAAATAAAGTGACATATCTCCAAAATGCTGCAGTAAAATGGTTTGATATGAGGTATACATACTGTACGGTACATCCCCTATGGAAACTATAGAAACTGACCAATATTTTTTTCTACGTAATTGAAATGAGATCTTCATAGGTGTATAAAATAGAATAATGACATTTATCTCCAAAATGCAAATGGTTTGAAATGGCATATGCATATTGTATGGAAAGTCCCATATAAAAACTGACTATTTTATTAAAAATGAGATTTTCATATATGTATGAAGTAGAGTGATGACATATATCTAAAAAAATACTGAGGTATGCATAGAGTATTGGGCGTCCCCTTTAAAAAAATGACCATTTGTTTTTTCTACTTATTACAAATGAGGTCTTTATAGGCCTCTGAAATCAAATAATGTGATATATCTCAGAAACGCTGCAGTAAAATTGACTGATATGACTTATACATATACTGTATGGGACGTCCCCTATAGAAACTGACCATTCACTTTTTCTAATTATTACATTATGTCTTTATACGTGTATAAAGTATAATAATAATATATACAGTATATACAAATGCTGCAGTAAAATTTACTCACATGAGGTATGCATACTGTATGAGATGTCCCTTACAGAAACAGACCATTTATTTCTTCTACTTATTCGAAATGGGCTCTTTGTACCCCTCTAAATCGAATAAAGTCCCATATCTCGAAAACGCTGCAGTAAAATGGTTTCATATGAGGTGTGCATATAGAATGAGGCATGTCGTATACGAACAGACAATTCATTTCTTCTACTTATTAGAAATGGGGTCTTTATACCCCTCTAATTCGAATAATGTCCCATATCTTGAAAACCCTGCAGTGAAATGGTTTCATATGAGGTGCGTATATTGTATGGGACGTCCTATATAAGAACTGACCATTCATTTCTTGTACTTATTACAAATGTGGTCTTTATAGTCCTCAAAATTTAATAATGTCCCATATCTCAAAAATGCTGCAGTAAAATGGTTTTATATGAGGGTGCATATAGTATGGGACGTCCCATATAAGAACTAACCAATAATTTCTTGTACTTATTAGAAATGGGGTTTTATAGTCCTCAAAATTTAATAATGTCCCATATCTCAAAAATTCAGCAGTAAAATGGTTTCATATGAGGTGTGCATATAGTATGGGACGTCCCATATAAGAACTGACCATTCATTTTGTGTACTTATTAAAAATGAGGTCTTTATAGCTCTCTAAAGTGTATTACTGTCCCATATCTCAAAAATGCTGCAGTAAAATGGTTTCATATGAGGTGTGCATATAGTATGGGACGTCCCATATAAGAACTGACCAATAATTTCTTGTACTTATTAGAAATGGTGTCTTTATACCCCTCTAAATCGAATAATGTCCCATATCTCAAAAATGATGCAGTAAAATGGTTTCATATGAGGTGTGCATATAGTATGGGACGTCCCATATAAGAACTGACAATTAATTTGTTGTACTTATTAGAAATGAGGTCTTTATAGCTCTCTAAAGTGTATTACTGTCCCATATCTCAAAAATTCAGCAGTAAAATGGTTTTATATGAGGTGTGCATATAGTATGGAACGTCTCATAAAAGAACTGACCAATAATTTATTGTACTTATTAGAAATGGGGTCTTTATAGTCCTCAAAATTTAATAATGTCCCATATCTCAAAAATGCTGCAGTAAAATGGTTTCATATGAGGTGTGCATATAGTATGGGACGTCCCATATAAGAACTGACCAAAAATGTATTGTACTTATTAGAAATGGTGTCTTTATACCCCTCTAAATCGAATAATGTCCCGTATCTTGAAAACGCTGCAGTAAAATGGTTTCATATGAGGTGTGCATATAGTATGGGACGTCCCATATAAGAACTGACCATTCATTTCTTGTACTTATTAGAAATGGGGTCTTTATAGTCCTCAAATGTAATAATGTCCCATATCTCAAAAATGCTGCAGTAAAATGGTTTCATATGAGGCGTGCATATAGTGTAGGACGTCCTGTTTAAGAACTGACCATTAATTTCATCTACTTATTAAAAATGGGGTCTTTATAGCCCTCTACACCAAATAATGTCCTTTATCTCGAAAACGCTGCTGTAAAATGGTTTCATGTGAGGTGTGCATATAGTATGGGATGTCTTCTATAAGAACTGACCGTTCATTTATTATACTTGTTAGAAACGGGGTCTTAATACCCCTCTAAATCGATTAATGTCCCATATCTCTTTTTCTATGAATCTTTCAATTATTTGAAAGGTAGAAAAATATAGTAATACAGAACCGTCAAAGACACCAATAAATAACACGAATATTAAAGCAGATGTACAACAACAAAAAAAATCACGAAAAATGTCATATCTCAAATCTGAGCGTTTAGAAGAAAAACGCGTTCCCTCTGTTGTTCCTGTGATTACCGTAATCATTGTAATACACGCGCAACTTAATTTCAATCGCGGCTGGCTTGACCGTGTTTTTCTGAACTGCGGTTGGCTTGACCGCGGTGAATCACCGACAACGTCAGATGCATCTTACCTGGGCTAAAGAGAAGAACTGGACTGTTGGCCCAGTGGTCCAAAGTCCTATTTTCAGATGAGAGCAAGATTTGTATTTCATTTGGAAACCAAGGTCCTAGAGTCTGGAGGAAGGGTGGACGACATTATAATTTATTTAGATGCACCTGTAGTTCCTCAGCCATGTCAAACAACCGCTGAAGAACCACTGAACTGAAGCACCAAGATATTGTGCTATACAGCACCAAAAGTTGTTCCCCTATGATAACGAGCCAAAGAACCACTTTTAGCTTTATATAGCACCATTTCTTTTAGAGTGTAGGCAGTATGTCTCCTTGTTTGAAGTAGCATCTTTAAAGTAGTTGATACTGGAAATCAGCAGTCTAATAAAGAGGTTGATTGGCAAAATAGTATTTTATATATATAGAAAATACTAAAATACTAAGATTAAATGTATATACAAAATATATTAGCTTTTTTGCAAAGGTATTTAAATACAAAATAGTATTTTGTTTTTCAAATAGGTATTTTAAATACATTTATTTGAAATACTGCCCATCCCTGCGTACACACAATCTAGCCTCAAATCTGAGCGTACGCACAGTTGCACACTTTATAAATAAGTGTTTACTCTGATAAAACATTCATCACATTTGACAACACATTTTTTTTCTTTCCATGTTAGAAAAATAAATGTCAAATTTCTTGTTTTGAACTGATACACATACTTTTATGTTGCAACAAATAAACTTGAGCCAAGTGGCCTTGACCTGTTATTTTTCTGCCACCTGGTGGTATGCAACAGATTAAGATTCAGTAAGTAACCATAGGGCTTGATAAACAATCTTTCATGGTTCGTTACATTTCCTCTTTTGACAGAGCTAGAGATATACATGGCATTCTCTTTATGGAGCAAATTTCAACAACTAAAAAAGAAAATTTTTATATTTACGAAATGTTATATAAACTGAATTTGAAATTAAGTTTGAGTAAATAAAGAATACATGTTTGGTATTTAATTTAATTTGTCGGCTGCATATCCATGATGCGAATCTCCCGTTTCACCACATCCCAAAGGTGCTCTATTTTGGAGGCGATTTGAGTAAAGTGAACTCATTGTCATGTTCAAGAAACCAGTCCAAGATTTGAGCTTTGTGATATGGTGCATTATGCTGCTGGAAGTAGCCATCAGAATATGGGTACACTGTAGTCATAAAGGGATGGACATGGCCAGCAACAATACTCAGGTAGGCTGTGGAATTTAAACGATACTCAATTGGTACACTAAAGGGCACAAAGTGTGCAAAGAAAATATCTCCCACACCATTACAGCACAACCACCAGCCTGAACCGTTGAGACAAGGTAGGATGGATCCATGCTTTCATGTTCTTTACGCCAAATTCTTGAATGTCGCAGCATCAGACCAGGCAACATTTTTCCAATTTTGGTGAGCCTGTGCAAATTTTTGCCTTCATTTCCTGTTCTTAGCTGACAGGAGCGACACCCGGTGTGGGCTTCTGCTGCTGTAGACCATCTGCTTCAGGGTTCAACGTGTTGTGCATTGAGAGATGGTATTCTGCATTCCTCGGTTGTAACAAGTGGTTATTTGAGTTACTGTTGCCTTTCTATCATCTCTAAACAGTCTGCCCATTCTCCTCTGACCTCTACAATGCATTTTCATCCACACAACTGCTGATATTGCTGCTGGATATTTTCTCCTTTTCAGACCATTCTCTGTAAACCCTAGAGATGGTTGTGCATAAAAATCCCAGTAAGATCAGCAGTTTTTGAAATACTCAGACCAGCCCGTCTGGCACCAACAACCATTTCACGTACAAAGTCACTTAAATCCCCTTTCTTCCCCATTCTGATGCTCGGTTTGAACTTCAGCAAGTCGTCTTCACCACATCTAGATGCCCATAAGAATGGCTGATTATTAGCAATTTGTGTTACTATGCAATTGAACAAGTGTACCTAATAAAGTGGCCGGTGAGTGTATATTTTAGTTATAAACTATCCATTTAAAAATATTACTATTGAATAAATTTTTCTCAAAACCTCCGGAACATCATTACTGAAAAGGTAAGACAGAGCATGGAAAAAAAACTAAAATAATCACTATTTCCTGCTATATAAGTTGCATATAATGTTACCCCACCAACCTTATCTAGATGAACATGTTAACATTGGGTTTGTTTTATAGCAAAAGATTTTTATTGGCTTGCCTAATCAAGCCATCTGACATGTACAGCCCTGTGACAAAAATCAGACTGAAGTCAGGACAATATATGATACAAACATTTGGTGCAATAGTGATCAGAGGAAAGCCATTAAAAAAAAAAAAAAAAAAAACTTCATATCATACATCAGAAACAAAATGAAAACAAAAACATTTAGTGTTTTTGTACATTATTGTAAACAAATTCTCTCAATAAATCATATCAAAACACATGGTAAGTAACAAAAACAAGGGGGAAATGAGACAAATCATGAACTTATTATTCTATAAAGAAACACTGCTTGGAATTGACGCAGAAATATCAGGAAAAAAATGAAATAGTACATTTGTATTCCAACAAATCGGCTTTATCTGTAAACATGGGTGGCATTATAAGTTTATACAATAAGCTTACACATACTACAATATTTCCACTACATGAAACATGTCCCTGGTTTTCTCATTTTTACAATGATATGAGGTATATTAAGGTCAATCATATTCTTCACGCCACTCTTTTTTCTTCCATTATATAAAAGCATGGAACGAGTTTGGAGTGCAGCATTTAGACTTTGATCTTGACACCATCACAGCAATGGCATTTCTCTGGGACAGGTTTCCATAAAAGGCAAAGGGACAAAAGCAGGGCAAGATCACAGAAGGGCCTCACAACAGACTGTTGTTGCATGGACCAAAAAACAGGAAGACAAAGCAGCCTACCACTCTTGCCAAGGGCATCAACAATTCCATTGGGAAGAAAACACCTCATCTCAACATGAAGTCTTTACCTAATTCACTGCTCATTCAATAACAAAAACACCCACAGATTTAGGTCCTTCCGATTCACTGGGTTCTTCTCCCTGCAACATTGTAAAAGGGAAGCTTGCAATTTTGTCAGGCATTAAATTCAAAACTACACAATAAGAGGTAGAACTCCAATTGTTGCTGCTCAGCCCAAGTCAAATAATCATAATACCTGAACACCTTCAGAGCAAAAATGCTTCAGAGAAGCCCACAACTATAAAAAAGTGGCATTGATGTCCAATAACAGTGTTTTTAATAAAAGGAACAAAATATCACCTGTAACCCAATGAATATTCAAAAATGCCCTATGTAATGGCAGATTTTCCGTTCACTCCCACACTTTTAAAAATCACAGCTTTCTTCATCAAAAATAATAGTTTTGTGTGTCCTGAATCTGAATTCTTGCTTTCAGTGGTTTAAAAAAGTGCTTATTGTATTCCTTGAGAGATCAAAGTGATGTTAGCTGACAAAAAGTAAAGTTTAAAGAAGGGGATAAGAATTACTGCTCACCCTGAGACAATAGTTATGTAGTTCCATGTAGCTACAAATAAATATCTAAATACACTTGAATGTTTCTTGAATGAATCTGCCTACTTGACTACCAGTATGTTTTGTGATTTAAACATGGCCCTTAGGGATGAAAGTGTTTTCAAACTGATATCAGAAGTACCATACACTTTACAAACGCACAAGAAGTGAAAAAGTTTCCAGTGTCATACCACTGAACTCGCAGATTCCCCATTGGCTTTGTCTTTTCTCCAAGGAATTTCAAAACAAGAATCTTCACTGTCATTTCAAAAGGTAATTTACACCTGTAAAAAAAGGTGCTAGTGCACCTTATTTAAAAAAAAAATGTTACTGTTTTTCCTGAGTAATACTTTAGATCATTGTAACAGACATTACATTTTTTGCCATTGAATACTGGGTCAGTCCCTGACATCTGTTATTATTGTAAATCATCTTTCATTTTTAACTTAATCTTACAACTGGACTACAATTGCTAAGACATACAAGATTTCTGAAAAAGTCCTTCGCTAGCCTCTAATTTCACTGGAAATTTCATTTAAGTCTAGTTTTACCTCTCCACTACGCTAATAAAATAAAATGTCTAAAACACATTAAAAAGAAAAATGTGAAAAATTGCATTTGAGGTCTTAAAGACCTTCCCTGGTAACGTCTTCTATTGACATTTAATTGCAGTGTATTAATTAAAGTTTTAAACAGCGAGGAGAGGGAAGCATTGGAGACAGTCCTCGTCCCACATAACAGGGTCAGGTGTTCTCCCTTAACCTTTACCTGTAACTTTGGCTTCTGGGGATTTTGGATCCTGAGCTAGCTGGCTCGTTGACATCTGCTAACAGACTAGTATACCCTGAGAATTCAGACACGGGAGTCCGCTGTATCCTGTGGTCGACCTCCGTGACTCCCACTCGTGGGTCGCCACCATAACCGAGTGGGGTTCGGCAACCAGACTTGAATTGAGACCCGAAGGCTTGGGCGAAGTTCTCTATCTGGTAGGCGGGCATGTCCACTTCCTTAGATGGCTCCAGGGCGGTGAGGTCAGGGTAGACGGAGCCATTAGACGAGCCGCCACCGGTGCCGTTCCCATTGATGCTGCTTTTGACCGAAGAGCCACTGTTCTTGGACTGCTGGTCTTTCTGGCCACCGATGGTCAGCTCCTGAGTTGCAAGAGGATATGGTGGTGAGTGCTGCTTTTCCAGCTGGTCGGTGAGCTCTTGAGATGGGGTAAGCTGCTGATGAGGGGCAGGGTCTAGACTGCTGAGATGAAAGGCCTGTTGAGACGATGGTGAGGCATGGGAAGGAGACGGAGAACCTACCAGCATTCCGAAATGGGACTTGCTTATGGATGTCGAGGAGGAAGGTGCAAGAGGGGAGGAAACAGGCTGTCCGAATCCACACTCCAGTGGCGAGGTGGTGTAGATGTTTTTTTCTGGGAAGAGTGTGCTAGCGGGGCTGCTGCTGGATGACAACAGGCTTGGGTAGGGTCCGGATGGGCCCAAAATAAAGTTGCTGCTATGGCTGGTTCTCTCCAGGGTCTGGAGCAAGAACTTTGAGTACTCGTTCATCACCCCAGTCTTGTCTCCAGAGCCAGGAGATTCCACATCCTGACCCAGTTCAGAGGTGGTGGAGGCTGGATGCAATTCCACGTGGTGTGAATCTTGCAGACCGAATGTCACATCATGGTGAGAGCCATCAGATTTGTGGCTGTAGTGGTCCAGCAGGCTTTGTAGCACTTCATCTGGGATCCCTGATTTGTCATGCTTGTCAACACTTACCAAAGGCGAGGTGTCAAGCAAGGCCAATGTAGGTTCTCCAATGCCACCCTGGATTACTGTTGGCTGTGGAAGATGGACAGAGCTGAAGTCTGCTGCGCTGTTAGCAGCATGCAGGTACCGTCTCTTTTTCAAAAACTGCATGGCATCATCATAATTGCTGCTGGTACCTCCTTGTTTGGGTCCACTGGAGGTTTGGAGGAGGCAGAGACCATCCATATTTCCGCCTCCAGACATGTCCATAGAGCCTGGCTTCTGCTCATGGTTGGCCTGCTCCATAGAAACCGCACCCTTGTCATTTCCCTTGCGGCCACCTTTCTTAAATACAAGCTTGGGTGTGCGTCCATGCTGGTTGCTCATCTCATCCAGAGCCCCTGAAGAAGATGTCCCCGATCCACTGGGGATGTTCAAGGCATAGTCTTGTGGGCCGAGTCCTTGTACCATCTGCACTCCTCCTCCCGCAGCTGCTCCTTTCTTTCTTCGTCGCTCTCCTCCATCATTGCTAGTTTTGGACTTGCCCCTCTTGCGTGATGGAGCACTAGTGTTTCCCTGAGTGAGTAGGTAGCTGCCTTGACCCACGTCCTCATCTCCGAGGTCCAGCATCCCTGGGTCCAGACCTTTCTTTATGGCTTCTCCACAGGTTCTCTTGTGCTTCAGTAATCGATCCGTCCGTGAAAAATACTACGGGGCAAATAAATTGTGTTAGTGATGCTCATTATTTTGTCCAGATCAAATTAACTTGTTAAAGAATACATTGGGTGGTTGTCAATGCTCAAATTGATGCTTCTTCATTTCCTCGCTCTTCCGTCCTACAGACATTGACTCCGATATAGACAAAAGTTAGCCATCTTGGAGGTTCAATTGTACACATTATTTTAAATGTAAGAGTGGACACAGCCATTTTAACTTCCAGTGTCCCAGTGTCATCCACTTCCAGTCATTTTAGATAAACAAAACATTCTAATATGCATCGTAATAATGCAACTGGTAGTTGTTTTGTTAATTTAAATTTACTGTCAATCAAACACTGTCCACCGCACTTATTATTCTTCAAAGCTATGCATCTCTTGCAGCAAATTAAATACGAAAAAAATGCTGACTTTTATGTTTTTCCCATTTCTTTATTGTGGACACTCTTATTTGTCATATATTGTATAATTCAATCAAAATCCATTTTACTACTACTTTGATTATTTCATACTAGATAATTATCTGTTAGGACTCACCTGTAGACAGGTGTCACATTTATATGGCTTTTCTCCACTGTGTGTCCTTTTGTGTCTCTCCATGTGATACTTCTGTATAAAGCGCATGTTGCACTGGTCACAGCTGAATGGTTTTCCCTATTAAAAAGAAATCTCAGCACCATCTTAATATTTACCTCTTACAAGTATAGGACAAAAGTAAACACTTACCGCTGTGGATTTTCTCATGCCGTTGTAGCAGATACTTCTGTATGAAGCTCATATTACACTGACTGCACCTGAAAGGCCTCTCACCTGTACAATAAAAAGCAAATCCATTCTACTTTTTACCAGAAACCAGTGGTGGGTACACAAATCACATAATTGAGTAAAAGTACAGATACGTATTATAAAATATTACTCCAGTAAAAGTACTGCTTTTTCAATTTTACTCGAGTTAAAGTACAAAAGTACTCAATTTTTTATGCACTTAAGTAAAACAGTACTGATAGATATTTATTTTGCAATTTTATATAGAATACTCAATTTAATTTAATATTTGCACATTTGTATAATCCTACTGCTCAAAATACCTGGGATTTTCACAAAATAACCACTATATGGAGTCAAGATATATTTTTGTTGTTGATATGGTCTACGTTGACGAGAGTGATGTAGTAATGTTCGCTGTGAAGCTTACATTGTAATGTACCTGAGATAAAACAGTTGACCATCTGATTTTCACCAGTAAGAAAAAGTTTTAAAACTTGTTGTTTTGCAGAACGTCAGTTATATATGACATGAGAATAACGCCTGAAGTTAGGAAGAACATTTTAAGGAAAATATAATTATAGTTTCATAATGATTTTTTTTCTTCTCAAACCTTGTCTGTGGTGTACAAACACCCTGGTTAAATGCCCCCAGAGTGCATCACTTCCCACTTTTATAATTACTGTAGTTATGTTTTGAACATCACATCCATTCTTTTTTCCGGATGTAATCTATCTAGGTGGTTGAATAAAAATATTTGGACTTTATATCTAAAAATTTCCTCAACTCAGCAAGCTTGTTATCTATACAGTTAACAATATTTACTTATTTTTAACATGGATATGAATAAACATTCGTATGTCTACTCGGCTATAGTTGATCTAAACAATATAAAAATGTATACTGTTGATAAACAATATAAAACAGGCGTCACATAAGGCTAAACGCGTATCATTTTAATAAAACTGCTAAGGTTACAGCAGCGGGAATATTAACGTGCATTTTATTTGATCGGTGTCATTTTAATCAGTGGTGGTCAGTAATAGCAGTAAAACATCTTCGTTACTGTACTTAAGTAAATTTTTCACGTATCTGTACTTTACTGGAGTAGTTTTATTTTGAGTAACTTTTACTTTTTACTTCACTACATTCCAAAGCATAAGATAGTACTTTTACTTCACTACATTTCATAAAACATATCGTTACTCCTTATAATACATCACGTGCTCCGAGGCGCAGAAGCGGTGTCTGATTCATGAACAAACTGATTCTTTTCAATTAACCTGTTAAATCGGTTCGCAAATCGCAACAAACGATTAATTCACGAATTGCAATGATCCGATTGCAGCTGTTCTCGAGTCGAAAACTCACTGATTCAAATTATCCGTTTAGAGCGAGTCTTCTTCAGTGAACTGAACTCACAAGTAAAGAACCGGGAGATCTTGTGAGTGCGCGCTACTGATGCTGTGAAAAGTAAGTTACTAATGTCGAATTTAAGGATTAATTATTGTAACTGAAAATAATATTTAGGTAAAAACTGTCAGTTGTTTGTGAACTAAATCTGCTGTAAAGAGTGATCTATTTAAGCCCACTGAAATGCTTGAATGCAGACAGATCAAGCAGTGTCTCTAAAGTTATGTTTTAGGTCAAAAAACAAAACATTAAAATAACACAGATTAAATAAAATAACTCATGCACGTTCATATCCCCCGCTGCTGTAACGTTAGCAGTTTTATTAATATCAGGGTTCGTACACATTTTTACCAACAAATTTCCATGACTTTTGAGACAATATTCATGACCTAATTTTACATTATTTTACAAAAAGAATAAAAATCTGTTCAAATTATCATAGCATTTTAACTAAAATGAATGACTATTAATACTATTGTTTGCTTTTTTGTTTTAGTACAAGCTGAAACTGCGCCAGATGTGAAGGTCCTTGCAGTCCGAAATTTTCGCACGCAAAAACGCATACAAAAATTTCTGACTTGGTGTGTAAGGACCTTTACTCCACACAGAGAACATATCACATCACTATTATCATTTATTTAACTCAGTTAAACACAGGGCCAGAATTTCGTTTTGGAAACTTTTCTCTTTCGCAAGTGTTTACATTAAGAAAAAAATTACAATGCTTACAAGGATACTCGCCAGCAGTGTTCGAATTATACCGTGGACTTTGGGGAGCCCATTTCTTTCTTTTTTTATAACGGGGGGATTTTGTGCACTTGCGACGGGCTTACAAAGATACATAAAAGCTATGGGGGTTATATATATATATATATATATATATATATATATATGTAGGGCCCTATGAAATCTGTTTTATATATATATATATAATTTTTCCCAAATTCCATTTTATTTTTCTAAATTCATTTTTTCCGTTTCAATTTTTCTAGATTCCGCTTTTTACGCTTTCATTTTATGGACTCCTTTTTAATGATCAAATTAAATTGTATTTATCAAAAAGCATGTCTAATTAATTAAAATCATGAAACTTATACAATTTAACACTAATTTATTAAAAGTGTAACAAAAATGACATGTTTAGGGCCGTATGAAATGTTATATTTTTTTCTCACCTTAGGTTTTATTGTTGCCAAATTCTGTTTTAGCTCGTCTGATTATTTGAACGCATACAAACATTTTTTTTTACTCTTACAGTAGCCTTATGAATTGTTTTTTTTCCTCAGAAATTCTGTGTTGTGTATTTAAATTTGACTGGTTATCAGATTAAGGCATGAAACATCGATTTAATTTATATTTTAATGAATGAAAATTAAACATTTACATGTTGAAAAATAAAGGGGATTTAGCCTACTATTAAAAATAAAATATTTTGTGATTATGTCTTAATACAATAAAGTTTTATTATTTTTCAACAGTAGTAGTAGACGTGTTTTTGAAGTAGAACTAAATTCACAGTTTCATTGTTTGTAGGGACAAACAGATGCAGATAATTAAAACATGCACATTTCTTCTCTTTCTCTGTCACTCTCAAAATGGGCATATTTGAGAAACAAGTCGAGTAGTTTGCTTCACTGAATATAATTGTCGGTCAGTTAACATTTCTTTTAAAACAGTTGACTAAACATCTTACCTCGCTCTCTTTGATTAATCTGGCGCTTTCGCGCTCAGCATCTAACGCTAAACTCCGCCAACTTTGATTTGATTTGAATTCAATTGACCCTTCGCTAAGCCCCACCCTCCTTAGTTACTGTTGCTACGCCTGTCAAGCTTTTGCGCCTGGCACGTCTATTACAGTATGTATGCACTGGTGTCAGACATTCCCAAGGAAATAATTAGTAATTTTTGGCAAACAGGTGAAATATCTGAGAGAGCAAAACAAAAGGCACTGCAGTATGCATTCGAGGGATATATCCATGACATAATATGCAACCGATTAGAGAATAATTTCATCAAAATTGAAGCTAAAGCCTATAACGTTAGGTCCCAGCACAAGCAGCAGCCACCTCACACGCTGACCATTCAAATGGGAAACACACAAATTGAGGAACAGCTATGTTCATGCACAGCAGGGTAAGTGAAATTTGAAAATCTAATAATTATAAATCAAACAGCTTATCCATAAATCTTGTGGAATAAACACAATACATTAGCCTGACCACTTTGCAATGATAACATTCTCCCGCTCATATTTTTAGCGCGCCAGGCTAACGTTACTGCTCACACGTCGTGGGTCTAATCTACGCCTTGGACCTGACAAGAGTCAGAGATGCTGAGCTGAGCCATACATCAACAACACAAACAAAGTCATCCTGCACGAGTCTGCCACAGCAGTGGCAGAAGCCAAGGGGTAACAAAATAAGGGCAGTGCCAATATCATCGGTAGTTGTCGCTAAAGCCAATGAAAACGACCAATCGACTGCCGGTGTACCGACGAAACGTGCTACCTTTCAGATTGTGCTACTAGTAATATATTTGCATTGTTTTAAGGGTAAGTGTGGACGGGTAGGTTTAGGGTAGGGGTAGGTACGGAAATAAAAAAAAATCCTCAAACCGCATGAATAAGATGCTGGTAGCACAATCTGATAGGTAGCATTTTTCGCTATCGATTTGTGCTACCTATTTTTTTAATGGGAGGTAACGTTAGCACAATCTGAGCGGTAGCACAAATCGTCAGAACACGGTATGCAGAAAGCAGTTGAAAATTATGTTTATGGTTAATACTTATAGGATTTGGCAGATGCAGATTTGCACAATCCATACGCACAACGCTTCGGCATGTTTCCCTTGCTCGAAAGCTTGCCAGACCTGCCGCGCCTAGTTACGGTTGCTAAGCCACGATTGGTCTGTGGCGATTTTCAGGCGTGGCTTAGCGAAGGGTCAATTACTTTGACATTGACGAGCGCTGTTTGCCCGCTGAGGCAGAGCAGACTTTTAAAGCTTTTTTTGTCATCCTAAGAAGAGCGCTGCGTAATCGAGGACAGCAGATGCTCATGTAGGCCTATAATTATCTTTATTGAAGTGAAATAGGTTTAAATCGCCGTCAAGCATTAATTAACGATTTTTGTTGTTGCAATTTTACACATAATAATCCACGATGATCACAGTACACAAAACTGTCAATATTTTTGAGACCCCCAAAAATTACTTTTCACAAATCATGTTTTCAGGGAGCCCATGTATTATTAAGGGAGCCCTAGCTCCCCGTAGTTCGCACCCTGCTCACCAGGATGGCCATTTTAACGTCATTTTGTGTGTAATTTTGCCGCTTAAACGCAACAAGCTGCACTTTTAGAGCCCCATATTTCAGCCTCGACTTTTAGTTTATGGCTTCGGGACAATATTCACGTCAGACGCGGGCCGGGCATCGGGCTAGTTTTAGGATTCCTCCTTATTTTTGTATTTTAGAAATCCATCAATTATTATGGTTATGAAAAGGATTAGCCGCTCGTGGAAACAATACCGCGACTGACAAGAGCAGCTCGACCTGTCTAACAGCACACATTTGTCTAGGTTAAGCATTTAAACTAACATTGTGATATGCTTTTTTAAGTATTTTATATATAGATTTTATTTTAGTCAAGTGGTGATTTAAGAAGGCTAAATTGATCAAACATAATAGGCAAACTCACTGTCTGCAGCTGGCCGATTGCTCAAAAGCTACTTTAAAAACAAAAACTTGAATTTAATAAACAAATACATTTTCCAAACATATTTCTAAATTAACTTAATAAAGAAACGAAATACGCTTTGCCATTAAAAACGAAACTGAACTATTTTAATGGCTAGAACAGTAGCTGTGTAATGGGGAAGAGAGAAAGAAAGACATGGGCACGAGTTGGACTCGGTAAGGTAATTCTGATAATTTGCTGAACAAGGATTGGACTGGGGCGTATGTTTGAGGCCCGTGCAGGATTCTACTGAGCTTGTTTGGTACCAAAGTCAATTTGGTACTCGCAAAGCGGCTTTATACGGACGCCATTTGAACATGACTGAGTGCAGCGGAAACCGCCTCTTGAGCGGTTTTCTTTATTAAGTTTCTTTATTAAGCGTGCGAGTTTCTTTATTAAGCGTGCGAGTACAGAACGGCTTAAAAAGACGTGCAAACAAATAATAAGCTACATTTTAGTGACAATGCAACAATGACCCGATTAGGCAGGTGACAATAGACCCTTCGCTAAGCCACGCCTGAAAATCGCCACAGACCAATCGTGGCTTAGCAACCGTAACTAGGCGCGGCAGGTCTGGCAAGCTTTTCGAGCGAGGGAAACATGCCGAAGCGTTGTGCGTATGGATTGTGCAAATCTGCATCTGCCAAATCCCATAACTATTAACCATAAACATAATTTTCAACTTGTCTGCATACCAGTGTTCTGACGATTTGTGCTACCTGCTCAGATTGTGCTACCTCCCATAAAAAAAATAGGTAGCACAAATCGATAGCGATAAATGCTACCTATCAGATTGTGCTACCAGCATCTTATTCATGTGGTTTGAGGATTTTTTTTAATGTCAATACCTAAACCTACCCGTCCACACCTACCCTTACCCTAAACTTACCCTTAAAACAATGCAAATATATTACTAGTAGCACAATCTGAAAGGTAGCACGTTTCGTCTGTACACCGGCAGTCGATTGGTCGCCGCATACGGTTTTCATTGGCTTTAGCGACAACTACCGATGACATTGGCACTGCCCTTATTTTGTTACCCCTTGGCTTCTGCCACTGCTGTGGCAGACTCGTGCAGGAGGACTTTGTTTGTGTTGTTGATGATGTATGGCTCAGCTCAGCATCTCTGGCTCTTGCCAGGTCCAAGGCGTAGATTAGACCCATGACGTGTGAGCAGTAACGTTAGCCTGGCGCGCGAAATATATGAGCGGGAGAATGTTATCATTGCAAAGTGGTCAGGCTAATGTCTTGTGTTTATTCCACAAGATTTATGGATAAGCTGTTTGATTTATAATTATTAGATTTTCATATTTCACTTACCCTGCTGTGCATGAACATAGCTGTTCCTCAATTTGTGTTTCCCATTTGAATGGTCAGCATGTGATGTGGCTGCTGCTTGCACTGGGACCTAACGTTATAGGCTTTAGCTTCAATTTTGATGAAATTATTCTCTAATCAGTTGCATATTATGTCGTGGATATATCCCTCGAATGCATACTGCAGTGCCTTTTGTTTTGCTCTCTCAGATATTTCACCTGTTTGCCAAAAATTACTAATTATTTCCTTGGGAATGTCTGACACCGGTGCATACATACTGTAATAGACGTGCCAGGCGCGAAAGCTTGACAGGCGTAGCAACAGTAACTAAGGAGGGCGGGGCTTAGCGAAGGGTCAATTCTGTCAACTGTACCAAAATGCCAGAGAAAGACTTGTATCGCACCGTGCAGCTCTTTAGTGCAGACAAGATGCACTGATTACGTGTTTCAAGAGAAAGTCAAAGAGAGAAAACACAGCTGATGAATCTGTTTTCAAATGACCGATTTGATATTCTGTGTGGATCTATTTACTCATCAGCCTACAAGCTATAGGCTATTGAATAAATGTGTGAATATCCATCATTTTAAAGTCGAAAGATGCGGGAAAGAGTAGAAATATGCGATATAGCCCATGCACTCCGTGCGAAATTCAGGACCTGAATAAACATAATTGTATTATACAGAGATTTGTAAAATAGATTTCCATGACTTTTCCAAAACTTTCTGGGTTTATTAATTTTTCCAAAACTTTTCCAGGCCTGGAAATTGCGGTTTTAAAATTCCATGACTTTTCCAGGTTTTTCATGACCGTCACGAACCCCTAACTGTCTAGCTAACAAGCTTGCTGGTGTTAAGTTGAGGAAATTTTTAGATATAAAGTCCAAATATCTTTATTCAGCCACCTAGATAGATTCCATCTGAGGGAAAAAGAAAGGATGTGATGTTCAGAACATAGTAACTACAGTAATTATCAGAGTGGGAAGTGATGCCCTCTGGGGCATTTGGCCAGGGTGTTTTACACCACAGACAAGGTTTGAGAAGAAAAAATCTTTATGAAAATATAATTATATTTTCCTTAAAATGTTCTTCTAATTTCAGGCCTAATTCTCATGTCATATATAACTAACGTTCTGCAAAACAACAAGTTCTAAAAACTTTTTTCAAATTAGATGGTGAAATCTGTTTTCTCTCAGGTACATGGCAGTGTAAGCTTCACAGTGAACATTACTACATCACTCTCATCAACGTAGTCCATATCAACAAAATATATATCTTGACTCTATATAGTGGTTATTTTGGGAAAAACCCAGGTATTTTGGGCAGTAGGATTATAAAAATATGTGCTAATATAAAATTAAATAAAGTAGTCTATATAAAATTGCTAAATAAATCTGTCTATCAGTACTTTTTTTTTTTTTTTTATTGAGTACTTTTGTACTTTCACTCGAGTAAAATTGAAAAAGCAGTACTTTTACTGAAGTAATATTTTATTATACGTATCTGTACTTTTACTCAAGTACTTGATCTGTGTACTTTGTCCACCACTGATTTTAATGTTTCGTTTTTTGACCTAAAACAGAGACAATGATGTTGATGTGTAGGCCTATGCATTCAAGCATTTCAGTGGGCTTAAAAAGATCACCCATTACAGCAGATTTATTTCTCAAACAACTGAACATTTTGACCTAAATATAATTTTCAGTTACAATAATTAATCCTAAACTTCGACATTAGTAACTTTCTTTCGCAGCATCAGACGAGCGTGCTCACAAGATCTCCCGGTTCTTATAAGTTCAGTTCACTGAAGACTCACTCTAAACGTTTCATTTGAATCAGTGAGTTGTCGACTCGAGAACAGCTGCAATCGAATCATTTAAATTCATGAATTAATCATTTGTTTCGATTTGTGAACCAATTGAACAGGTTAATTGAAAATAATAAGTTGGTTCATGAATCAGACACAGCTTCTGCGTCTCGGAGCATGTGATATATGATAAGGAGTAACTATATGTTTTATGAAATGTAGTGAAGTAAAAACAATCTTATGCTTTGGAATGTAGTGAAGTAAAAGTAACTCAAAATAAAACTACTCCAGTACATTTTTCAAGTTTCTGTACTTTACTGAAGTACAAGCAGTAAAACTACTTCCTTACAGACCACCTCTGCCAGAAACACCCCATAAATACAGTTTGAGCCTGAATATCTCCGCTCTAGTGGAGTTAACATTAAAAGCTGCTCACCTGTGTGAATGAGCACATGTCTCCGCAGATGATATGAACTGCGGAAGGCTGCATTGCAGTGCTCGCAAATATGCGGTTTAGAGTTGGGAGAGGGTCCCAGCATCACCATCCAGCATGAGTGACTAAAGCAGCAAGTAGACAAAAATACATTAAAACAACTGCATGTATTAACTAACAAAATTAATTACTCACTTTTTTGGTAAGGCCCTATGATTTCCGATGCAGAAAGCATGAAGGAAACACGGAATCCAGTCATAAAATCGGATTTTACAGTTTAAAATGTCATAAATGTCACGCAATGTGTCAAAGTTTGTATGAATTAATCAAAAGTTGGTCATTACACTTAAATCAAATAGCGATATGGACTAGACTACATTAGTGATACACTATTTTGATATAGTGTAGTTGCTTTGACACAATTTGTATTGTTAAAAGAGCTATATAAATAAAGGTGACTTGACTTGTATTTGTAAATATTACGTTGCAAAAGTCGATTTAAATATGAATCATGCATGTTCTGCGCGTCTCTGTAAGAATGGAGCAGACGCACGGTTTTGTTTACTAACATTACACGGCGCTCGTCTGCAGTCTCAATGAGGACATAAATACATGAACAATAGCTCCAGAACTGTTCTGAGTCACTTCATGAACATTTTACCATTTCATTAGAGTAAAACTATCGTCATATCATATACACACATAACTTTAAGGGTATTCACAACAACCCGTCAAAATAAAAGTTCGGTTTAACTTATTCAAGATATTGTGCCAGAAATAGGCTATATTACTACTATTTAGCAGAATGTACTACTACAACTACTACTGTTGAAAAATAATACAACTTTATGTTTTTACGAAATAAATCCCAAAATATTTTATTTTTATTTTTTGCAAAAATGTAAATGTTTAATTTTCATTAATTAAAATATTAATTAAATCAATGTGATATGCCTTCATCTGATAACTAGTAAAAGGTATATACACACAACACAGAATTTCTGAGTAGTGGCAACTGTAAGAATATTATTTTTTTGTATGCATTACAAATAATCAAACATTCAAAAACACAGAATTTGGTAACAATAAAACAAGGTGAGAAAAAAAAACAAACATTTAATACGATCCTAAACATGTAATTTTTGTTACTCTTAATCAAATTTATTTTAATTAAAAGTTAATGTTAAATTGTATAAGTTTCATGATTTTAATTAATTAAACATGCTTTTTGATTAATACAATTTTATTTGATCATTAAAATGGAGTCCAGAAAAATTAAAATGCGAAAAAAACATCCATAAAAATTAAAACTGAAAAAACTGAAGATTTCATGGGGCCCTATTTTAGCCCATACATACACACATGCATGTGTGTGTATATTTGAAAGGTCGGTGTATCAGAGATGTCTCAGGTTAATGTTGAATTAAAGTTGATAAACGAACACTTCTGTAGACAATTACATTTCTGCAATAGACACTTTTCTGTGGGCGGAGCTGAACTGGAGGCAGAAAGAGTCCCCTGATCGCTTCACTAACACTTGCTGTCAAGTTTTTTTTTTAACAATAACTGGAGAAATTCCGATTATACCTGCATATATGTAAGGTCACTCACTGTCCGGGACCGCGAGGTTAACTTTAACAGACGAAACCAGATTGGCCGACCCGTACACGCTTGTACTCAAAGAATAGACGATCTGACAGGATTCCTTCTGGTTGAGTGACTCACATCTAACGTGTATAGTAGAGACAAATTCACTGTGTCTATCTAGTCATGAAGATGAAAATATATTTCAATTTGAGCAGGCAACTATTTTTTCAGCTACATTATTATTCCAGCCACAATTAATCACAACACTGTATATACAATTACAGATGATTACGCATATAATTCGTCCCTTTGTTGTTTTACACACTTTACACACTTACACACAGACATTATTTCAAACACATATTCATGAGATGCAAGAAAACTTCAGACGCGCCCATAACAACAAGACAATACTTTATTGAACCTTTTCTGATAAGAAGTGTGAGCTGCAAACGCGATCATGTTTGACGGTGGTTTCTGTCCAGTCCGCTCGTTTTATCTCGTTTAACCACAGCTGTCGTCTGTCATTTTGTCTGGCAGTGGCAGCAGGTAACGTTATGCGTTAAAATTTCTAATTGAAGCCTCTACTACATTGATTCTGGCACCCAACATCACAGCAAGGTGATATTTTAAGCTCCTCGTGTAGACGAATCTACACTTTTTTTTAAATGGGCTGCCTCCAGTTTTCACTTTGTTTTGCTTCCAGATAGCGCTGTGACGTAATTGTGACGCCGGCCCTAAAAGGGTCTATAGGCATACACTGTCATACAAAAGAATCTAAAAAAAGAATGTGCATGATCCATTTGTGACAGTTACATCACAATGTTTGCATTTCAAAATTCTACAAACTATTTAAGTTTTAAATGACAGTGAATTATAAAATGGTAGCCTATACATACCTTTGGAATCTCCTTGTTTCCTTCTGGCTTTGCCATCTGGTCCTTCTCCATTTGCTCTCCTCCCTCTTCTAGGCCCAGATTCTTTTGGGTCTTTCCCCAGTCTTCAGAGAACTGTCAATGAAGCACAGAAAAATTGCATGAAATAAAAACACAAAGACAGTATAGTACAGCATGTAGAACAGTGTATCAATAATATCTCATTTATCATCTAGACTTACGTTGCTAAGGCTTAGGTCGTGCAAAAGCATATTCTGGTGGTTGCCAAGCGACATGTCCAGCATATCAGTGCTTTTTCCTCCTGCTGTTCCGGTTCCTGTTGCATACATTGGAAGGCGGTAATCCAACTCACTGAGCTTCTCCTGTTTGATACCCATACTGTGGAGAAAGCCACCACCGTGGTCAGGAGAGTCACGCTCCTTCTTCAGAATCATCTCTTGGGGCAGATCCGACATGGAGGCTTGTGAGGTCAGGCGCGTGAAGCTGGTCACTGGAGGTAAATGGCTGAACATGATCATGCTGGGGGGAAAGTTGGGGTCCATGCCTCCGTTCCGTAAAAACTCATTGCCTAGCTTGTCTTGGATAATACTCATGCTTGGGTCTTCAACAGGTCAAAGTTCATTGATGAAATGTGCTATGAAGACATGAAAATATGAGACGGATTATGAATTAATGTAGTACATCAATGTCATATACCATTGAGGAAAAAATTATTTGTAATTTATAGAAAAAAAGACATTCTGTTCTCTTTATATAAGTCTATTAGAGTAATGTGCAGTGTTTCATTTTCTTAATTATTCCGGATCCATAAACATAACTGATTTCATTAACAAGATCGCTATACAGCTAATGATTCAGGGAATTGTGCACATTGTGTGTATGATATGCCATTGTGTGATAAAGCTTAAACTAGCTTGGCCAATTATAATGCAGCTTTCATGACAAAACAGAATCAGAGAATTGGTCCATTACTGCTGCATTGGTTTTCCAAGATTAAATGTGTTAATTCCACCAGAAGTTATCATTTATCTCTAAAATCAAGGTCACAATTGCTGTGCTAGGTACAGAGGCGAATAAAGACCTCTCCAAAGTCAGGATGATTCTAGTATTTACCTTATTACTGAAGCAGCTGACATATGAAAGCTGACTAAACCACCAATTATATAAGCGACTACAAAACTATATTATTTCAAAATCATAAAACAGACCAAGCGTTGTCTTTTTATTTAATGTTGTTATTAATTGGTCACGAATATTTATAACATACAAGGTCTAAGTGGGGGGAAAGTGTTTTTTTTAAATATAATTAGGCCTAACGTTAGTCCTTTTAAATTATTAACAGATTGCGATTATTGAGTGTTGAGATCATTTCAACCAGATTCGGATCAACGACACCATAGTAATAAACAACAACAACGTTTTAGTTTGGATTAATGTGTATAAGCACACGTAAAAAATGCAACCCTTCTGAAGACCCGGATCAGTCCTTTTGGTGATCCGTTAGCTAACCTTAGCAGCATTAAATTAAAGATACAAAGGACGACTTTGAAATAGTTTTTGCAACACACTGGAAATTGCTTCAATCAATACTTAAAACACCCTTTATATGTAGTGTATTATCTTTTTAGAAAATTAAACACGGTCCGAGCTCCGAGTCTGTGGGTGCCCCAGCATTGTTCTCTATTGTGATCAGCTAACGTTAATGGATAGCTGCTTAATCTTACTAATATAACCCATTTTAAACATATGTATTATTATTATAATATCACGTTTAAGTACACGGGTAGTTTAATTTCATGTACTTGCTTTGTTTACTTAACACGTTTGCAGAGCTGAACTGTGTTAAAATGTAACCAGTTTAATCAAATCCGGCTAATCTAGTCGTTCATCACAATTACCAAACACATCTCCGTCAAAATGACTCCATTAGCAGCTAACGGCTAACTAAAGCGAAAGGGTAAGACATGAGAACTAAAACAAGACAAGATTTTAAATAAACTCGTGCGTGTACATGTGGATACCTCTCGACACGAATACGCTATACAAGAAAGATTAAAAACTAAAAGACACAAGCAGAATCAAGTGTTTTATTGAACTAACGTTACGTGACGAACGGGGTTAGCCTGCAATAGCATGCAGATAAAAGAGCTACTGCTAACAGCCCATCTCCACACCGCACGCGACGAGCTATTATGCTCCCATTACAACAAACCAAGCCCGTTATACAGAATCGTGCGCTTCCAGTGTAGTTTCTTTGATAAGAACTAAAGAGCTGCAATTTTGTCGCCTTTCTCGTGCTTGCCCTGTACACGAGTGTGATATACCGTGACCATTCATCCATTCGTCACCATCACTAATTATAGCCCACACACAGTAACACAATCCGCCGTGAATAAGCGGCGATAAATTCGATTTAAAGAGCACACCGAAACTGGTATATGTGTACGTCTGCAAAGGTAGATTTAACTTTTTGCTAAAAGCGCCTTAATCGCCACAGTCTCAGGCAGCAGAAACAATGATGCTCGGCGCTGAAACGCATCTCTCGCTTGAGCAGCTGTGATTTCATTTGAAGCTCTCCACCGTGCGCAATCCCTCATCGTTACAACCTCGGGCACAAATAAATAGTAAACGCATATCCCACTTACTTGTACATGACCGCGGCCGACTCGTAGCATTCAAATGAATCCAGGCGCTCGATTCTTTGAGTCACTTTACAGCCAAAACATTGTTCTCTTGCCGCTGTTGGCCTCTTCCATGTTGTGTTGACGCTGGGAATTGTGGGTTGAGCGGACGGGTCGTAAGAGGAGACAGACGGATACAGGAGTAGTCAAGCAGGGGGCCACTATGCAAATGAAGATTGTGCCTGATCTGAACATCTGCGACTTTGTCCTGCTTATAAGTGAGTTCTTTACTAAATTGCTGGGACGGTTTATTTTTTATTATTATAATGTTTAATAATTTAATCAGGCTATACACACTTTGATATAACATATCTATCTATCTATCTAAAACTGATTTTACTGAGCACTCAACAATAAATTAATTGAAATAAATGTACATTCGGACTCAAGAACATTTGTTTTGTTAAATATTTCAATCACCAACTTTCATTCAAGCCTACCGTTGATTTATAAACTGGATGGGACAGAAACTTTTCATATTTTAATGTCAGCTGACAAAATAAGGTGTAGTATAAATCTTAAAACTATTTTATCCAATTTACATTCACATGAAGCTTTTGTGTAGGCTAATGTGTTTTGCAATAAAGAGCATAGTAACATATTGAAACGTACATATTTTCACATTTTTGCTTTGTCTATTTTTTGTAACCTATATTGTCATTATTTATCTAGGAAATCTGATTGTTGTTAACTTTTCTACAAGTAGGTTTTCCTTAAAATAATGTTTCCTTTAGTCATTTGATTTTGGTAAACATCACCCACTGTTGTTTTTTAGGCAGTCTTCATATGCCCTCAGCAGATGGCACTAGTAGCCTATTTTAGCAGACAACCGCACTCAAGAGAAACGACCCCTTTCTCCTCACATTACTGCTGCTGCTCAATGGCTTGAGCACACACGCGCGCGCAAAAGCAGGTTTACTCACCCCCGTGTAGGTAGAAGAAGCGCGCGTCAGTTCAGATTCGGTGCCGCAGTTTATCTACACTACAAATCTACAAGCTGAGAAGTTGCGAGAAAGACACGCGAGTACTTGCTCTGTTTTTAGTCAATTGCTTTTTTTGCGCATCCATACATTTGATCAATTTGAAGATAACAGAAATAATCTTAACTGAAAGGCTTGAAGCGAAGTTGTCGATCTATGGAGCACCACGGCGAACGTGTGGAAACTGACCCGCGCGAAACTTACTAGCGTGCTTATCTAACAATTGTGGCTCGAGCATCATGTCTGCGATCAGGCGAAAATTCGGCGAAGACTATCAGGTGGTGAACACCAACCAGGCTATGTCCTCTTCTGCCCCGGCCAAAAGAAAGCGTCAGAGGTTCGTGGAAAAACGGGCGCTGCAATGTCCAGCACGGTAACCTTGGCGGCGAGACCAGTAGGTACATATCTGACCTCTTCACCACACTCGTGGACCTCAAGTGGCGCTGGAACATGCTCATTTTCCTTTTAACGTACACAGTCGCGTGGCTTATCATGGCATCTATGTGGTGGATCATCGCGTACATCCGCGGAGACCTCGCTCACGGCCACGTCGAATCGTACACGCCATGCGTTGCCAACGTTTACAACTTTCCCTCCGCTTTCCTGTTCTTCATCGAGACCGAGGCGACTATAGGCTACGGGTACCGATACATAACGGAGAAGTGCCCGGAGGGCATCATACTTTTTCTATTCCAGTCGTTGCTGGGCTCGATCGTGGACGCGTTTCTCATCGGCTGTATGTTCATTAAGATGTCTCAGCCCAAGAAACGCGCAGAGACCCTCATGTTCAGCCAGGACGCGGTCATCTCACAACGGGACGGGAAGCTCTGCCTCATGTTTAGGGTCGGAAATCTCAGGAATAGCCACATGGTGTCGGCGCAGATCAGGTGCAAGCTCATCAAGGTAACGTTAGCGCTTTCTGTAGAAAATAATGTCAATAGCTCCCATGTGGATGGTGGTGTGTTTGCGCACAGTTTTTATGAGCATCTCTCAACAATACTATAGGGAAAATATCCTACATACAAATATGTTGTTGGTTCCGAACGTATTTAAGAGCAGTGTTGGATGTTTTGATGCTTCACGTGACACGGGCCCATGGGGAGGGGAGCTTGCAATGATTTTAAACAGAGCTCGCCATAAAACATTGTCCAATGCCTGTTTTCACCTCTAACGTTAATGTAATGCAATCCGATCTCAGCAGTCTCCGGTTTGCATAGAGATCTTGTTTGCTCTCAGAACAAAGAGCAATGACGTGCATACATGAATTGGATTATATGGAGAAGCCTTGCGGTATGCTTCTTGGACACAAAGTACATTTCTTTTGGCTCGATGTAAACTGTCACTAAGCTGTTGAAGCCTGAGTTTAAATATGAGCGGAGTGTTATATCAGCAGCTCACTTCCGCTCCAAAATTCCGACAGTAGGAGAGTAACATTTTGTAAGGTCCAAGGTCACATTGCATGACCATCGAAAGGGCAAATATGTTCCTATGTTGTTTAAAATCCCATGCCATCTTAAGTAATTCAAGCGAATCACATGTCCAAGCAAATACAGTGTGTTATTTCATGAGTTACCATATCACCTATCCAGCTCATCTTTCAGCTGTAGCCTGATTGATAAAACAAATAACCAAAATAATTATAAAATGCGTGGCAGAAAATACAAAAACATGATTTGAACTGGAACACAGCAAAAAAATAAAAATAAATTATGAATATTTTTGGTTTGTTTTCAGTAAAAATATCTAGGCTTCATTTAAGAAAAATAGCTTAAGAAAATGGATGTTATTACTATATTACATCTGGGTTTCAAGAATACATCTTGCATTTGTATTGTTTTATTTATTTACCTTTTTGACAAATGTAAAGGTTATGAATTAGGTTTATGCAAGTCATAAGTATTTTTTTTACACACTTTTGCCATAACTGGAAACCAAACCAAAAATACTGATTATTTATTTTAATTTTTTACATTGGAGAATCTTGAAATGGCAGCATTAACCAATGCACCCAGAATGATGAAAGAGTAAGAGAACATATAAGGGCAAAGAAAATGTATTCCAGGATTTACAATAAGCAATACGCAAAACATGGGGCTGAACAGAGTGGAAAGTAGCAGATACACAGAAGGCGGCTGTTGGGGTGGGAGGCTGTGTTCTGAGAAAAGAAGAGCATGATTGACACATGGCTCTCACCACACCACAGTAGGCGCAATGCAGTGAGCACGGGATGATAAATGGTTGACTTCATAAACACCTTCCTCCCTTCCATTTTGCCCTTTGCTAGTTACTGTCCTATTCAGAGCGCCACAAAAAAAACAGAAAACCATCTATTGCTCTCAGGGCAGCCTGCAGCATAAGCAATCTCCTGCTTCTGAAATTTACAGTCTCTTTTGCTTCCCTTTACTGTTTGTGGCTAATGCCTGAGAAATGTTTATACTATAAAGAGTTTTTACTGGCCCGGCTGTCTTGAGAGCATCTCAAAAAGATAATGATCAATATTTTGGAAATTACAATGTTGTCAATCATTGAAATTTGCAACTGAAAGTTCACCCTCAGATCAAAAAAGTTAATCTGACATACATGCACACATTTACATTTATGCATTTATCCAAAGCGACTTACAGTGCATTCAGGTTATACATTTGTATTGTTAGTATTTGTTCCCTGGGAATCGAACCCACAACCTTTGCGCTGCTAACACAATGCTCTAACCACTGAGCCACAGGAACAGATGCAATGCACAAAAAATAAATCTCCTGCACTCATCTGTCTAAACTGGCAACTGCATACTGTGTTCCATGAGCTTTGACATGTTTCTTTCTACAGATATTTAAAAGAAAATAATGTGGACTTTTGCATGCAAAGACGATGGCATCCCTCGAGATTTGTGGTTAGAATGGTAGGGCTTTCTATAGCATCTCACTCAGGCTGATAGGCTTTGAGAAAAGAATATTCAATATTACCAGGGACTTCATGCTTGGTACGAGCTGCAAGGAACGAAGATCATTTGTGTCTCATAGCTCCCTACCCCTGAACTCCAGAGAACTGTCTTAAAAATATATCGTGTAGCCATTCATTCCCCCCTTCCCCCTGTTTCTGCAAAGTTTGACCAGCATATTTGTTTAGTTGTAGTCTTGGTTTTTGGGCATTTCCATAATATTCTTCTATAATTAAAACCACCTTTTATTTATAATATCTGTCATTATTATGAGATATTTTGGAAGTTTTTATATCTAAATGTGTAAAGTGTTCACAAAAAACATTTATACAAATATTTTATATTTAAATTAAAAAATAGCTAAATATTCCATTAAAATGAGCAAAAGCAGAGAAAAAAAAGTCACCTCAAAAGTTACACTGATGACATTCTGATATGTGATGTGCTTTGGGTTCAAACGCATATGTGGGAAGTGCAATTCACACTTAGTTTCAGCAGCAGTCAAGGACTGTCAGCAGATGTCTCTACGCTACCTTTATCACACCAGCAGATGACACATTTTGCACTTGTGTGTTATAATTTCCTTAAAATAAGAACATTTGTATATTTTGTGTGACAGTGGCACTGCATCTATACTTGTGAAAACTCTCACTATTTTCATGGGAACACCACTTTGATTGGTGCACTCAGTCTGTTGACCATCTGTGGCCTTCATCACAGGCAGCCAACCCCGCAGACTTCACTGCCAATCTCTAATGTTAATATGGAAACACAAGGCTATGTGTAAAGGTAGATTAACAAACTGGTTGTTGATTGAAGATGCCATTTAAAATGATTTTGTTGTGCGTGTGGACATCTGTAAATATTAGATTTCAACCAGAGGTATATGTCATACAATTTTGAGCCTTGTTCTTGTTCTGTCTATGGGTGGGTAGTTGACACACTACAGGACACAGCTGTCACTGTCACAACACTTAAATAGCAGTGCAATTTCATATTTTGAAAGTATTTTTAAAGTAATATATTTTCTTTTTTTCATAATGTTATTGAAAAATATTTAAACAACACTTAAACATTTATTCATGATATTCAGATGTTAGATGTTAGAATTCATTCATGTAGATGTTAGACAATCCCAGTAAAGTATGCTAGATAACTGTAGTTTGCTACATCCTGCACAACACTCACACTCATCCTTTAAGGTCTGGGCAATTGCATCATGCAAACTGTGTTTAGTACAATTTTTGGGGCATATTTGTCCTGTTACCTGATATGCATAATTCCTTCTGGAATCCAATATCACAACAGCACATCAGCGTGTGCAAATAAACATTACTATCAGCACAATTCATTTTTAGTTCACCCCTGAGCACCACAGGCTGAGATCTTTATCTACAAAATCCTCTGAAGTGTATGGCGAGATTAAATGTAGCATTATAAACTCTAGTATATGAAAGATAAATTATGAATGTGCCTTAACGCTTATCTCACCCTGTCTTTGCTTTAGTCTCGTCAAACCCCTGAGGAGAGTTTCTACCGTTGGATCAGCGGGAATTGGATGTGGGATTTGGAACGGGTGCTGACCAACTTTTTCTTGTCTCCCCCCTCACAATATGTCATGAGATCAATTCCAATAGCCCTTTTTTCGACCTGTCTAAGCGCTCCCTCATGAATGAGCAGTTTGAGATTGTCGTCATCCTAGAAGGCATTGTAGAAACAACAGGTTAGTTTCAGACGTTACCACAATGTGTTAATTCACACTCACTCACACACACACACACACACACACACACACACACACACACACACACACACATCAAAAATATGTTTAGCTTTTTTTAGAGTTAACTACATCTCAACAATTAGAGTATTGTGAATAATTTGTAATTGCAATGCTGAGTATTACATGCACACTGGTTCTGTCTAGCAATTTGTGTGTAGCAAATATATTGTATTATACTCCAGTGGCGAGCGGTGACTTTTTTAACTGGGTATGCTGAGTACTAAGATTGAGACCCCCGTCCTCCTCTCCTCCTCATCATGGAAGCCCGTTTCCACAAAAAAAAAATTGGTTATTGCAACTTTTTATCTCACAAATATGTCTTTTTTTCCTCATAATTGCATGATTCTAAAGTCACAGTTGTGAGATATAACTTTTTTCTCGCAATTGCGATTTTAAATCTCGCAATTCTCTAATTTTTTCTCAGAATTGTGAGGTATAATCTCGCAATTCGAGTTATATAGTCAGAATTACATGATATACACTCTAATTTTGCCAGTGTTGAGGGGAGACTGATATATTCTCAGAATTAAGAAAAAAAGTCAGTGCAAGATATAAACTCAGATTTGTGAGATAAAGTCCCAATTAATTTTGTATTCAGTGGCGGAATCCATGACAAAGTGGCTTCCATACCTCATCGCTTTTAGGACACACTCAAAGAAGAAAACACTGTGGCAGGTGTCGTTTTAAAAGTATGCACATTCCTACATTTTGTAAATGAAATTCATCTCCAATCCTTCTTCTTTCGTTTCAGGTTTGTCCATAGTTATTCGAATGCTAGAAAACAGCTGATTCCCCAAATAAAACCTGTCAAATAACGTTTACGTAGTTAAGTTATGATAGGCTACGTAATATTCAGAGCATGGGGAGATGGAGGATTCCCCAGTCTATACGTCTCTGCATCAAATTAATTATATATTTTTTATTCCCAGTGAATAGGAGTTAAAACTCCCACCCAGATGACAATAATAGACCATGCAAAATACCACAAAATAAATAATAATAATATCTTTAAAATATTGCCAAGTAACGTTGCAAGCAGCAATAAAATCACTGAAGGACTGTGGCGAAAATCACTTTAACTGTAAGCGACACAAGTATACGGAAAAAAATATTATTTCCTATTTGTTTCCTGATGTTTATTTCAAATTTTATATACATTTTGTATTATTTATTAAGGCATGTTGACCATAAGGTCTTCAACATTGTCTATGATCAGATATGTTTTTAGTGGACTTTCAAAATTTGCTTTGCTTGAGAAAGCGTGAAAATATACAGTTAAGATGTTTTTTATTTCATATGATTTCGTCGAGTTAGTTTTGCATCAAACACAATGTAATGTTTGGCAGTCGAGATCTGGCAGCAACAGCGAATTTTTCTGCTTGGGCGAGTGCTTCACGGACAGCTTACTTCGAGCATGAAATTACACGCATACCAGCAAATCACTTAGAATGCGCTACAATCCTGACGAGTCATAACAACAGAGCAGAGGCGAGAAAGCTGCGGAGAACCCGCTTGCCCAGAAGCTCCCATCACTGATGTAGATTTACTGAAAATTACAGCTGTTTTTTATAAATAATTTTACGTACTTATTCCCAATGCTTTATTAAGCTTTAAGTCACATCTCAAAGTATAAGGTATCCACTTATAATCATGTTTATATTAATTAGCCTGTGAATTCATTCTCTCAGACAGCCTGGGTATGCGGCGCATTCACAGCTTAAATGGACGGAACGCCACTGTTATACTCATATTATATTTCTGTTTATTCATTCTAAAATTAATCTATGGCTTCCCTTTCAGGCATGACGTGCCAGGCACGAACTTCTTACACAGAGGACGAGGTTCTGTGGGGTCACCGCTTCCTCCCCGTCATGTCACTGGAGGAGGGATTCTTCAGGGTGGATTACTCTCAGTTTCACAACACTTTTGAGGTGCCTACTCCTCCATACAGTGTGAAGGAGCAGGATGAAAAATCCTCCTTGAACTCCCCCGGTCCTGTTCTCTCACCCACATTGCTTGATGGTCATAATCGCAGAGAGCGCATCTTCTCTTTCGATGGGGATCCTCACGCAGAAGAACCTGGTTCCAAATTACCCAGCAAGCTCCAGCGTATGAGCTCTAAAAATGGAAAAGAGGTCCTTAAAACTGGAAGCACGCAGCCAACAGAAAAGGCCTCCAGCATGGGTGACCTGCCCCTCAGGGTGCAGCGACTTGGATCCCTGGTGGGTCAAGTGGAAGCGGAAAATCAGCTCCAGCTCAAACCTCTTAAGCTGGGTTCAGAGGCCCACACCCAGTCGGCAGAAGAACTGGATCATCACAGACTGGTCCCAATTCCTGCTCCAGGGCCTAGCCTTAATCCTTTGCCTTCATCCAGTGTCCGACCAGAGGAAAACCTTCCCCCAAAATTACGCATTATGAATGCAGACCACTCAATGGGTCTTTATTTCTCACACAGAGATGAACATTGATGTTGAGGAGGTAGATATAATTCTCGATATCATTTAATATTGAATAATATTTATTTAAAAATTACTATAATGGGATTCTTATTCTCTATGCTTATGGAAGAGCCACATCCCTTCAATTAAACTCCCTGCTTTGCCCTCAGTAATATGAGTATTGTAGATTTTCCGAATTCAGTTTGAATTCAAATAAGCTTTGGCTACTTTTAAATGATTAAGCACCTTTATAGTATGAACACAAATATCAAATGCATTTATTTATACAGTATAAGTTATTTATTAAGTATTTATTTAGAGGAACTTTACTGATGTATAGGCTTTAAATGTGTAAGGCTTTTTGTCACATTACTGTCAGCAATATATATGTACTTTAGAATTCATGTTTATTGCAACCAACGTTATAAGAATTATTAGTATGTGAACTGTTTTCATCCATCGATACCGAAAGTACTGAAATAACTTTATTTCTTTGTCAAAACATTTTTCTTCATTTGAGAACATCTTCAAATATTTCTCATATTGTTTCATTGGAACTGCAGAGATTAAAATTACTGTGCTTATGAATCAATATTTTTGACTATTTTAATAATTTCATTTATTTATTTCTATGAAACCGTACAATAAAGAAACTTGGAAAGCATTATTTTGGTGTTTGATTTTGGCCATGCTGCTGAGAGGTTTGCGATTGTAGCTTTGCTTCTCTGTTGAATATCTATCTTTCTTTCCCTCTGTTGTTTAAGTGGTAAAATATAACTTAATTCCCACCATAATTCTGATATTATCTATTAAACTAATCTGACTAATTTGATCGTTTGCTTTTAATCTAAAACCGCGAGTACATCGCATTAGCATTTGTTAGCTTTCAGCTTGTCATTTGTATTTCTATTCTCATCTATTATGGTTTTCTTTTTTCTCGCTCTGTTTTTTTCATGAGTTCATCAAACAAAAGTGGTAAGTTAAGTCGGTATCATTCATCAATCACGGTGAGTAATGGCTTCTTCTCTTGCTATTGTTGTTTGCACTGTCTGCCACATGTACAGTTTATCTGTCTCTGTCAGCAGCGAGGGATTCACATGTGATATGTGCAGGGAAATAGTTAGGCTGACAGAGAAGACTTTAGAACTAGAGACATGCATCCAAACTTTAGTTGAGGATATAAGAATGTGAGGGCTGTACGTACGGATTTGGATGCAACTAGCTCAGGGAGTCCTGTACATCGTTCAGTTCCAGAAGAGCCCATGCAGCAGGGCACCTGGGTGACTGTGAGGTGGCCTAGTCCTGTGTCAAAACACCGCTCTTCCAATCCGATCAAAACATCAAACAGGTTCTCCCCACTCAGTGATGCACCCACCGAGAAACCTGATGAAAGTACTCTAGTTATTGGTGATTCTAGTTTACGCAATGTGAAAATAGAGACACCAGCCACCATATTGCTCAGAAGACTGGCTTTAAGTGTAACGCAGAATAAAATTCTGCAGCAAAGCGATGATATATCAGATCATTATCTAGTCTTGCGTAAACTCCATATAGCTAAAGCTGTACATTCAACTGCATGTTACAAGTATAGAACCATCACTTCTACCACAAAAGACTGCTTTGTAAGTAATCTTCCTGATTTATCTCAATTCCTCAGCATATCCAACAGAGCAGAAAAACTTGATGTAACGGAGGACTCTCTTTTCTAGCACTTTAGATATTGTTGCTACGCTTAAGGAAGATTAAGGAAAAATCCAACACCATGGTATAATGAGCACACTCGCGCCCTAAAGAGAGCAGCCTGGTAAATAGAGCACAGCTGGAGGAAAACAAAACTAGAGGTATTTTGTATTGCTTGGCGGAAAGTATCCTATCCTACAGAAAAGCATTAAAACTGCTAGATCAGATTACTTTTCATATCTTTTAGAAGAAAACAAACATAACCCCAGGTATTTATTCAATACAGTGGCAAAATTAACAAAAATAAAGCATCAACGGGTGTTAACATTTCCTAACAGCAGTAATGACTTTATGGACTATTTTACTTCCAAAATCGATACTATTAGAGATCAAATTGTAACTATGCAGCCATTAGCTACAGTATCACATCAAATAGTGCACTGTAGATCCCTGAAGGAACAATTCCACTCATTCTCTACTAAAGAGAGGAAGAATTGTATAAACTTGTTAAATCAGTTAAACCAACAACATGTATTTAAGACCCAATTCCATCTAAACTACTAAAAGAGGTGCTTCCAGAAGACATAGATCCTCTTTTGGCTATTATTAATTCGTCATTGTCATTAGGATATGTCCCCAAAACCTTTAAATTGGCTGTTATTAAGCCTCTCATTTAAAAAAATACAACTTTACCCCAAAGATCTAGTTAACTACAGACCGATCTCGAAACTCCCTTTTCTGTCAAAGATACTAGAAAAGGTAGTATCCTCACACTTATATTCCTTCTTAGAGAAAAAATATATTTGTGAGGATTTAGACCATCTCATAGTACTGACACTGCTCTCATTAGAGTGGCAAATTACCTGCTCTTATCATCTGATCGTGGTTGTATCTCTCTATTAGTGCTACTGGATCTTTGCATTATTTTCAACACTATCAACCACAACATTCTTTTTAATAGACTAAAACACGTTTTTGGCATTAGTGGAAGTGCACTAGCATGGTTCAAATCGCACTTATCTGACCGCCATCAATTTGTAGCAGTGAATGAAGAGGTGTCATATCGATCACAAGTGCAGAATGGAGTACCTCAAGGCTCAGTGCTAGGGCCATTACTTTTCACACTTTACATGTTCCTCTTGGGAAATATCATCAGGAAACACAGGGTTAGCTTTCACTGTTATGCTGATGATATTCAGCTCTATATTGCTTTGCGGGCCGGTGAAACACACCAAATTGAGAAAATTATAGAATGCATAGTCGGTATAAAAAAGTGGATGATGAGTAATTTCTTACTGCTAAATTCTGAAAAAACAGAGCTGTTATTTATCGGATCTAAAACCCTAGAATAACGTAGAACACTGTCCAACACTTGATGGCTGCTCTGTCGATTCTTCGTCATCAGTCAAGAACCTAGGTGTGGTATTTGATAGCAATCTCTCCTTTGACAGCCACTTTCTTGTATTTGTAAGACTGAATTTTTTTATCTTAAAAGTATATCTAAACTGAGACCTATGCTCTCAATGTCAAATGCAGAAATGTTAATTCATGCGTTTATGACCTCAAGGTTAGATTATTTTAATGCTTTATTGGGTGGATGTTCTGCATGCTTAATAAAACAAACTACAGATGGTTCAAAATGCAGCAGCTAGAGTTCTTACTAGAACCAGGAAGTATGGCCACATTAGCCCGGTTCTGTCAACACTGCACTGGCTCCCTATTAAACACCATATAGATTTAAAAATATTGTTAAATACTTATAAAGCCCTAAATGGTTTAGCTCCTCAGTTCTTAAGCGAGCTCTGTAAATAACCCTCAGTTATTTGAATTTGTTTCCAGGATTTATATATTATTTGTATATTATTTAATTCTGCCCTTTCTTAGTATAAGTTGTGTGTTTATTATATTTTGGAATGTTACTTCACTCTTTAAATTATTTAACCGATAGAGACTTTTCTGTCATCTGAAAGGTTTGAGGAAAGTCTGCGTTTCATTCGTTCATAACCCCCACCCCGCAAACCAGCCAACCTCACTCCTAAATTCACTCCAGCCATTCAAGATTATTTGTATAGCTCTTTTACGATACAATCGTTGCAAAGCAACTTCACAGGAAATTAAGTTTCTAAAATAGATTTATATTGTAGAAACTAAATATAAATAACTTATGGCAAAATTTGGTTAATTCAGTATAATCGCTGATGGTTGGCTTCCTCAGAGGTCCTCCGAGGAGTTGTCATCATCTCTTCTCAGGTTTTCTGTCATCTCAGATTGTTTGAGGTTGGATCCAGACTAATTAGCGTAGCAGTTGTTCCATCCAGGAACAACCCTGTATGAACTTATCTGTTCAACCCAAGCTAAAGCATAATAATGTGTGTTTGATCAGATATACCTGCAGTAATGCATTATATGAATGCTTGGCTACAGAGATGTGTCTTTAATCTAGATTTAAATAGAGAGTGTGTCTGAACCCCAAACGTTATCAGGAAGGCTATTCCAGAGTTTGGGAGCCAAATATGAAAAGTTCTACCTACTTTAGTGGACTTTGCTATCCTAATTACTACCAAGTGTCCAGAGTTTTGCGACCTTAGGGAGCGGGTTGGATGTGATAGAAGATTAGTTAGAGTGCAGGAGCTAAATCATTTAGGGCCTTATAGGCAAGTAATAATATTTTGTAACTGATACGGAACATAATAGGTAGCCAGTGCAGAGACTGTAAAATTGGAGTGATATGATCATATATTCTTGACCTAGTAAGGACTCTAGCAGCATTTTGTACTATCTGTAGCTTGTTTAAGATGCAGGACAACCACCTAGCAGTGCATTACAATAGTCAATAGTGCATTACAATCTAGAGGTCATGAATGCATGAACAAACATTTCTGCATCAGAAACAGTTAACATGTTACGTAGCTTGGCAATGTTTCTAAGATGGAAGAATGCTGTTTTGTAACATGGGAAATATGCTTTTCAAAAGATAGGTTGCTGTCTAATATAACACCCAGATTTTTGACTGTAGAGGAAGTAACAGTACATCCGTCTAGTTGAAAATTGTAATCCAAGATATTCTGTGTACTGTTTTTAGGTCCAATAAGTCAAGTCAAGTCACCTTTATTTATGTAGCGCTTTTAACAATACAAATTGTGTCAAAGCAACTGCACAATATCAAAATAGGAAAATAGTGTTTCACTAATGTAAAATGACAAGATTAAACCCCCCATTTTTCAGTTAAAGGCATTTCATTATTGAATTCAGTGATGTCATTGTCCAGCGCAGTTCAGTTTAAATAGTATCTGTGCAAGTCGGTGATATCCCTGGAAATGAAGTGTCCCCAACTAAGAAAGCCAAAGGTGACAACGGCAAGGAACCAAAACTCCATCGGTGACAGAACGGAGAAAAAACCTTGGGAGAAACCAGGCTCAGTCGGGGGGCCATTTCCCCTCTGGCCAGACAAACCAGTAGTTTGTTCCACAACCCGGTATCACGCCAAAGCGTGTAATAGACATGCTGGTCCACTCGATGATGCGTGTGAGGATCACGCTTTGCCTCCTCTAGGCGTGAAAATGTCACGCATGTATGAAGTTGGAGTTACCAATGGAGAACCAGCAGGGGCGATCATTTCCCCAATGACAACAGCACACGGACCAAAGACAAGCGATATAGTGCCTTAAAAGATGGGTTTGGATGAATTAAAACGCATACAGGTAAGGTTTCCAGCCGTCTCTCGTAAAATAGTCGATCGTCCTGTATTTATGAATGAAATTAGTGATTTGATATTTGCCTGTTGTGGGAAAGGGATCATTTAAACAGTACACACATTTACCATATTTTTACCATAGTGACTGTCGCTCGACAATGTCATGTAGTCAATCCCTTACGGAAATGAACCATGGTTTTATTGTAGTAAAAGTGAAGTAATGTTTTTGTTTGTTTTGATTTTGGCGTGTTTATTACTATTTGTATAATCACAGTTTTACTACAAATACCATGGTTAAACTATGGTTAGTGTAGCAAACCCATGGTTAATTTGTGTTTACCATGGTTTAACTTTAGCAGCCATGTTTTTTATTTAATTTGTAGCCATTCCCACATGAAAAAAAAATACTATAGTAATTTATAGTAAATACTAGTGTTTTTTAACCATACTATAGTAAATTATTATTAGGTAATTCTATAATTTATCCAATACTGTACTAAGTTTTCTACAACTATAGGGTATATTACACTACTGTAGTAAAAACTAAAGAATACTACAGTATTTATTACAGTTTATCAGTTCACTATACAGTATGCTGTAGCATTCATTAACAAAGTGTTGTAAATACTATAATATACATAATACACTTTACTATAGTGGCTCAAAACACTTAACTATAAATTACTATAGTATTTTTTCATGTGGGTAATTTTCTTAAGGGATGCACAGTAACCACAACATTACATTTACATTTAATCATTTAGCAGACGCTTTTATCCAAAGAGCCGTACAAATGAGAACAATCGAAGCAATCAGACATAAGCAACATATTCCACGCTTCACGTTAAATGGTAGTTTTACTGTGCTATTAGTACGTTTGGTTACTGTTTACTGTCTACTCTTTGTATTGAAAGCACAGTATAACACAGCACTTACCATGGTTTACCACAGTGAATATATTTTGAATGTGGTATTTGTAGTTAAAGCAGAGTAACAACAATAACTAGAATGTACATTTCCTGAAGAAAATGTGAAATGGTGCTTGCAGTGGCAAAACTCGGCGCTGGACAGATACTAGTGACTAGCATGTTTGCTAGCATATTTTTTGCATGATTATCATCTTGTTACCATGTTGCTAGCATGATTAGCATGTTGCTAGCATGTTGCTAGCATTATTTTATCATGTTGCTAGCATTATTAGCATGTTGTTAGCATGATTTTAGCATGTCGCTAGCATGATTAGCATGTTTGCTAGCATGATTAGCATGTTGCAAGCATGATTCTAGCATGTTGCTAGCATGATTAGCATGTTGCTAGCATGTTGCTAACATGATTAGCATGTTGCTAACATGTTGCTAGCATGATTATCATATTGCTAGCATGATTAGTATGTTGCTAGCATGTTGCTAGCATGATTCTAGCATGTTGCTAGCATGATTAGCATGTTGCTAGCATGTTGCTAGCATGATTAACATGTTGCTAGCATGATTAGCATGTTGTTAGCATGTTGCTAGCATGTTGTTAGCATGTTGCTAGCATGGTTAGCATGTTGCTAGCATGTGTCTAGCATGATTGGCATGTTCTTGGCATGTTGTTAACATGATTCTAGCATGTCGTTAGCATGATTAGCATGTTGGTAACATGATTAGCATGTTCTTGGCATGTTCTTGCTAGCATGATTAGCATGTTCTTGGCATGTTCTGAGCATGTTGCTTGCATGATTAGCATGTTGCTAGCATGTTGCTAGCATGATGCTAGCATGATTAGCATGTTGGTAGCATGATTAGCATGTTCTTGCTTGGCATGATTAGCATGTTCTTTGGCATGTTCTTTGCATGATTCTAGCATGTTGCTAGCATGATTAGCATGTTCTAGCATGTTGCTAGCATGACTAACATGTTGCTAGCATGATTAGCATGTTGTTAGCATGTTGCTAGCATGATTAGCATGTTGCTAGCATGTGTCTAGCATGATTAGCATGTTGCTAGCATGTTGTTAACATGATTCTAGCATGTCGTTAGCATGATTAGCATGTTGCTAACATGATTAGCATGTTGTTAACATGTTGCTAGCATGATTATCATGTTGCTAGCTTGATTAGCATGTTGATAGCATGATTAGCATGTTGATAGCATGTTGCTAGCATGATTAGCATGTTGCTAGCATGATTAGCATGTTGCTAGCATGATTAGCATGTTGCTAGCATGTTGTTAGCATGATTCTAGCATGTCGCTAACATGATTAGCATGTTGCTAGCATGATTAGCATGTTGCTAGCATGTTGTTAGCATGTTGCAAGCATGATTAGCATGTTGCTAGCATGATTAGCATGTTGCTAGCATGTTGCTAGCATGATTAGCATGTTGCTAGCATGATTAGCATGTTGCTAGCATGTTGCTAGCATGATGCTAGCATGATTTTAGCATTATTAGCATGTTGCTAGCATGTTGCTAGCGTGATTAGCATGTTTCTAGCATGTTGCTAGCATGTTGCTAGCATGATTTTAGCGTGATTAGCATGTTTTTAACATGTTGCTAGCATGATTAGCATGTGACTAGCATGTTGCTAGCATGATTAGCATGTTGCTAGCATGTCGCTAGCATGATTAGCATGATTCTAGCATGTCGCTAACATGATTAGCATGATTCTAGCATGTTGCTAGCATGATTAGCATGTTGCTTGGCATGTTCTTAGCATGATTAGCATGTTCTGGCATGTTCTTTATCATGATTAGCATGTATGCTAGCATGTTCTTGCTGATTAGCATGTTCTTAGCATGTTCTTGGCATGTTGCTAGCATGATTAGCATGTATCTAGCATGTTGCTTGGCATGTATGCTAACATGTTCTTAGCATGATTAGCATGTTGCTTAGCATGTTGCTAGCATGATTAGCATGTTGCTAGCATGTTGCTAGCATGTTGCAAGCATGATTAACGTATTCTTGCTAGCATGATTAGCATGTTCAGCATGTTCTTGCATGTTGCTTGCGTGATTAGCATGTTGCTGGCATGTTGCTAGCATGATTAGCATGTTCTGGCATGTTGTTAGCATGATCTTGGCATGATATTAGCATTATTAGCATGTTGCTGGCATATTGCTTAGCGTGATTAGCATGTTTCTAGCATGTTCTTAGCATGATTAGGATGTTGCTGCATGTTGCTAGCATTATTTTAAGCGTGATTAGCATGTTGTCAACATGTTGCTAGCATGATTAGCATGTGACTAGCATGTTGCTAAGCATGATTAGCATGTTCTTGTAGCATGTTGCTAGCATGATTAGCATGTTCTTTGGCATGTTGTTAGCATTATTCTGGCATGTCGCTAACATGATTAGCATGTTGCTAGCATGTTGCTAGCATGATTAACGTTTCTACCATGTTGCTAAGCATGATTAGCATGTTGCTGGCATGATTAGCCTGTCGTTAACATGATTAGCATGTTGCTGGCATGTTCTTGCGCATGATTAAGCATGTTGCACCATGTTGCTAGCATGATTAGCATGTTCTTGGCATGATTAACGTTCTTGCATGTTGGTAGCATGATTAGCATGTTGCTAGCATGTTGCTAGCGTGATTAGCATGTTGCTAGCATGATGCTAGCATGATTTTAGCATTATTAGCATGTTGTTAGCATGATTAGCATGTTTCTAGCATGATTAGCATGTGACTAGCTTGTTGCTAGCATGATTAGCATGTTGCTAGCCTGTTGCTAGCATGATTAGCATGTTGCTAGCATGATTTTAGCATGATTAGCATGTTGCTAGCATGATTTTAGCGTGATTAGCATGTTTTTAGCATGTTGCTAGCATGATTAGCATGTTTGCTTGCATGTTGCTAGCGTGATTAGCATGTTTCTAGCATGTTGCTAGCATGATTAGCATTTAGGGTAATCTGGGTGGTTGCTATGGTGTTACTAGGTGGTTGGTAGTTGTCACAGATGGTTACTATGGAGTTTGTAGCATTTTATTGGCATGATTTAGCACTTAGCTAAGCGCTATTAGCATGTAGCTATTCACTGCTAGCATGTGTAGCATGTAGCAAGTCCTGTTTGCTAGCATGAGTCAAAAGAGCCAACCCCATCTCTATGTTCTGATGCAGAGATATTGGTATTGCAAAACGGTTGCTAGGGTACTCTGTTTGGTTGCTAGGGAGTGGCTTGGCAGCTGCCAATCATGAAGCTCCAAAGTCAGTGTGAATGTATAAACCAACCCCATCTCTATCGATGTTCTGATGCAGAGATATAGGTCTTGCAAAGCGGTTGCTAGGGTACTCTGTTTGGTTGCTAGTGGTGGCAGCTAGCAATCACGATACTCAAAGGCTTCTTGTCAGTATGAATGATATAAACCAACTCCACGCCTCTGTGACATTCAGAATGGAAGATATTCCTCTGTGAATTTTGGTTGCTAAGGTGCTCGACAATGGTTGCTAGGGCGTGGCCAGTGAGTGTTGAGGTGATTCAGGATTGGCTGCTTGCTGCCCCGAGTCAAACGAGCCCACCCTCATGTTTCTATGACACTTCTATCCTGAGATATCCCTTTGCTCTCTTTCAATGGAAGTCTATGGGACGTGTTGCTAAGGTGCTCTAAATGGTTGCTAGGGGCATGGCTTGATAGCTTCACAATGATCCTGAGATGCTGATTGGTCGTCTGAATCAAATGAGCCCGCCCCCTTGTCTCTATGACACTGTGATCCAGAGTTATATTCAATTTAAAAGCGGTTTCAAGTCAATGGGGCAACTTTGGGACGCTCTTGCCCCCCAGGGGTGCAAGTTTTACCCCATTGTGTGGTATGTTCTTACAGAGCCCGTCAGCCTCTTCAAATGTGGCAAATTTCACATTTCTACGAAATCCACTCTCTGAGCTATGAGTCTGTGAATTTTGGTTGCTAAGGTGGTCGACAATGGTTGCTAGGGCGTGGCCAGTGTGTGTTGAGGTGATTCAGGATTGGCTGCTTGCTGCCCCGAGTCAAACGAGCCCACCCTCATGTTTCTATGACACTTCTATCCTGAGATATCCCTTTGATCTCTTTCAATGGAAGTCTATGGGACGTGTTGCTAAGGTGCTCTAAATGGTTGCTAGGGGCGTGGCTTGATAGCTTCACAATGATCCTGAGATGCTGATTGGTCATCTGAGTCAAATGAGCCCGCCCCCTTGTCTCTATGACACTGTGATCCAGAGTTATGTTCAATTGAAAAGCGGTTTCTATGGTGTAAGACGGCCCATTTCATGGGCCGTCCTACACCATAGAAAGTCAATGGGGCAAATTTTGGGTCGCTCCTGCCCCCCAGGGGTGCAACTTTTACCCCATTTTGAGGTATGGTCTTACAGAGCCTGCCAGCCTCTTCAAATGTTGCAAATTTCACATTTCTGTGAAATCCACTCTCTGAGCTACGAGGCGTCAAAGTTTTTCAACCATAGAAAGTCAATGGGGCAAATTTTGGGTCGCTCCTGCCCCCCAGGGGTGCAACTTTTACCCCATTTTGAGGTATGGTCTTACAGAGCCTGCCAGCCTCTTCAAGTGTGGTGATTCATAAGTTTCTACGAAATTCTCGGTCTGAGCTACGACCCGCCAAAGTTTGCCCAATGCATTGTCAATGGGACTTTTTGGGCGATTTTGCCCTGGGCGAACATCGTACCCCCGATCGCTTATAAAAGTCATAGCACACCATTCCCGATTAGGCCGCACGTTTTGACACCTCATTCATGGCTCTGTGACAAAAACTGCGGGAGGAGTAGCGCGCCGAAAAAAAAGTGGAAGAAGAAGAATAACTAGAATGTACATTTCCAGAAGAAAATGTGAAATGGTGCTTGCAGTGGCAAAAAACACCACCCGGTTGCTAGGCGGTTGCTAGGGTGGTTGCTAGGGGGTTCTGGGTGGTTGCTAGGCGGTTGCTAGGATGTTCTGGGTGGTTGCTAGGGTGTTGCTAGGCGGTTGCTAGGGTGTTCTGGGTGGTTGCTAGGGTGTTGCTAGGCGGTTGCTAGGGTGTTCTGGGTGGTTGCTAGGTGGTTGCTAGGGATTTCTGGGTGGTTGCTAGGGCGTTGCTAGGCAGTTGCTAGGGTGCTCTAGGTGGTTGCTAGGCGGTTGCTAGGGTGTTCTGGGTGGTTGCTAGGGTGTTGCTAGGTGGTTGCTAGGGTGTTCTGGGTGGTTGCTAGGGCGTTGCTAGGCGGTTGCTAGGATGTTCTGGGTGGTTGCTAGGGTGTTCTGGGTGGTTGCTAGGCAGTTGCTAGGGTGTTCTGGGTGGTTGCTAGGGTGTTGCTAGGTGGTTGCTAGGGTGTTCTGGGTGGTTGCTAGGCGGTTGCTATGTGGTTGCTAGGGTGTTCTGGGTGGTTGCTAGGGTGTTGCTAGGTGGTTGCTAGGGTGTTCTGGGTGGTTGCTAGGCGGTTGCTAGGGTGTTCTGGGTGGTTGCTAGGGTGTTGCTAGGTGGTTGCTAGGGTGTTCTGGGTGGTTGCTAGGCGGTTGCTAGGGTAATCTGGGTGGTTGCTATGGTGTTACTAGGCGGTTGGTAGTTGTCACAGATGGTTACTATGGGTTTGTAGCATTTTATTGGCATGATTTAGCACTTAGCTAAGCGCTATTAGCATGTAGCTATTCACTGCTAGCATGTAGCATGTAGCAAGTCCTGTTTGCTAGCATGAGTCAAAGCACCCCCATCTCTATCACGATGTTCTGATGCAGAGATATTGGTCTTGCAAAGCGGTTGCTAGGGTACTCTGTTTGGTTGCTAGGGGTGGCTTGGCAGCTGCCAATCATGAAGCTCAAAGTCAGTGTGAATGTATAAACCAACCCCCATCGATGTTCTGATGCAGAGATATAGGTCTTGCAAAGCGGTTGCTAGGGTACTCTGTTTGGTTGCTAGGGAGTGGCTTGGCAGCTAGCAATCACGATACTCAAAACTTCTTGTCAGTATGAATGATATAAACCAACTCACGCCTCTGTGACATTCAGAATGGAAGATATTCCTCTGTGAATTTTGGTTGCTAAGGTGCTCGACAATGGTTGCTAGGGCGTGGCCAGTGAGTGTTGAGGTGATTCAGGATTGGCTGCTTGCTGCCCCAGGTCAAACGAGCCCACCCTCATGTTTCTATGACACTTCTATCCTGAGATATCCCTTTGATCTCTTTCAATGGAAGTCTATGGGACGTGTTGCTAAGGTGCTCTAAATGGTTGCTAGGGGCGTGGCTTGATAGCTTCACAATGATCCTGAGATGCTGATTGGTCGTCTGAGTCAAATGAGCCCGCCTTGTCTCTATGACACTGTGATCCAGAGTTATGTTCAATTGAAAGCGGTTTTATATGGTGTACCATAGAAAGTCAATAAGAACCAAATTTGGGACGCTCCTGCCCCCAGGGTGCAACTTTTACCCCATTTTGAGGTATGGTCTTACAGAGCCTGCCAGCCTCTTCAAATGTGGCAAATTTCACATTTCTGTGAAATCCACTCTCTGAGCTACGAGGCATGGGCCGTCCTACACCATAGAAAGTCAATGGGGCAACTTTGGGACGCTCCTGCCCCCCAGGGGGCAACTTTTACCCCATTTTGAGGTATGGTCTTACAGAGCCTGCCAGCCTCTTCAAATGTGGCAAATTTCACATTTCTGTGAAATCCACTCTCTGAGCTACGAGGCGTCAAAGTTTTTCGCAATGTTAAGTCTATGCGGTTTTTTTTGCCCCTATTTTGCCCCTGGGGCAAACATCGTACCCCCGATCGCTTATAAAAGTCATAGCACACCATTCCCGATTAGGCCGCACGTTTTGACACCTCATTCATGGCTCTGTGACAAAAACTGCGGGAGGAGTAGCGCGCCGAAAAAAAGTGGAATTTGGAAAAAGCGGATAACACTAATGTTGCCTTGCCATATATGGCAAGCACCATTAATAATAAGTATGAGCAATAACAATAATGTGCTTTGCCATATATGGCAAGCACCATTAATTACCTTGCTCTTACAACAGTAACTGTGTTTTTACTGTATACTATTAGTTTACTAAGCACAGCAACCACAATGCTTTTTGTGAAACGATTGTAATTCAATATTTTTTTTCTGTCTTGCAGTTACGTCAGATCACATACTCCACAAAAACCTGTAATCCAGCAGCTCTTTTAAGAAGCCATCTCTTGTAGTCCATCTCTATCTCTCTCTCTCTCTCTCTCTCTCTCTCTCTCTCTCTCTCTCTCTCTCTCTCTCACACAGCTTTTCCTTTCCTATTTTTCCAAGCTGTAATCCATGATTCATTTACACATAGTTTTGCTCTCTCTCTTTCTGTGGTTCATCTATGTTTAAAACTCAGAATCAAATTCTGACCAGTTCTGTCAGAAAGTTGCTAGAACTTGAACTCGAAGCAGCTGACGAGGCAGAACAAGTCCTTCAAAGGTTCAACCCTTCACAGGTAATGTTGAACACATTTAGTTATAAATTTGCTTTAATGAATGCATTCTTATTTTATGTGTTAATAATAACTTTCCTTACAATCCTTCCTCACAAATATTTTGGTCACAAATCATTTTAACACACTGTCTCATCACGTGTATTTTTCATTTCAGCTGAAAAGGAAGGCCTGTCATGTGATTTGAATTTGGCCATCTTGTGTGTACACAGAGAAGACCAAAAGGTGCAAAGACCAATGGTACGTCTGTGTTGGTCTGAGCACCCTGACTGAACATTTACATTTTGCACAGCATGTGATATTTATTAAATATGCTTTACATATCCCACGGCCCCATCAGAAAGAACCCCCAGAAAAGTCTCATGTTGAATTAGTAATAATTCATACAATTTACCAAGTCAGCAAATTTATATGATATTGTACGAACGTACTCATACAAAATTCTACGACTTTTAAATTATACGACTGCTGACATTGGCCATTGCCTCAACTCTCATGCAGATTGTGCTCATAGTTAGTCAGAGTTTTTATATCATAAAGTTTATTTTAAGTCCATTGTAGTGTCGTGGCAATTTTTCACTTACTCTCATCAGTCAAGAGACAAACTTACTCTTAGTCTTTTAAAAGGTTTATTCTTTGCAAAGAAGGTTAACAGTCATACAGACACACGAGTTGCTGCAGAGTGTCAACAACGGGAGGCGCGCCTCCACCTTATATTCACACCCTCAAGGTTACAGGGTTACATTCGTTCAGCTGTAATTTTCCCTACTTGGAGAGGAAGCAAATAGCATTCTACTAAATCATGTTGTAAGATCAGCATAAAATGAATTTTCTTCAACAATTTCCCCCTTTTTATCATTCATTGATAACTCATTAAAAATTAAAAAAATAATTTCTACTTCTACTTGGATTATATGTAATACACTCAAACTAATAATAATAATAATAGTGCAAATTTAAGCTATTACATCACATTTATACTCTTCATCTCTGATTTTTGTATAAATGATCACTCTCTTAAATTCTTGAAAGAAGTAAGAAAACATGCTAACACTTTTTATGTGGGGACAGGCCCTGATTTAAGCAAGCTAAACAGTATAGATACAGATGGGCTCAACACTTGGTGAAACAGTTTATGGTTCAATTTCACTTTGCTTCATCTCATTGTAGCTTATGCTACCAATTGGTTCTTCTTCAGTCATTTTCTCATTACCCATGTATAAAAACATATCCTCAGGATAAACAGTCATTTTGAGCAATTGATGTGTTACACTACTCTTCGCCAGTCTCCTTACAGAGCTGGATACAGACTGAAAAATGCATGGTAAACATAACAGTAGCACTAATCCTGCCCCCACAATCGGTAACAGTGTTAAACACCCAGTATCCCCATTCGAACCAATGCGTTGTTTGTTCGTTCAGGCTCTTTTACGGCCATTCTCATGTGAGTGATTATATCGGTTACATTGTCACTGTAGTCTGGAATGTGGAAACAACATGATATACCCAACATTTTACAGACTCCGCCTTTTTCCCATGTCAAAATATTAAGAACTAATCTATCCTGAATGACTGCATCCCTAATCTGCCTCATTTCGTCATTAACCATTGTCAAGGCGTTCTCAGTACTGTTGGCTATAGCTAGTACAGTCCAGGTACCCAGAATGGGTGCCACGGTCTCGCTTGCTCCATTCCGTCGGCTGGCAGTGTTTGGTGTTTCTCTGGGATCCTGGCCTTTGTTGACGTGCTTCAGATCCCCTACTCTGTCCGGTCCTCCTCCTGAGATACAGATGGAACTTTTCTGCAGTGGCTGGTGTGAATCTACGTTGCCCTCTCAGCTATCTTCACAGCCGTGTGGGTAGTTAGGAGCACCTGAAACGGTCCCAACCACCTTTTCGCCTTCCAACTCTTTCTCCTCAGATCTCGTACCACCATGAAATCTCCTGGTTTGATGTCGTGCAGGGAGTTTCAGCAACCTTCCCTGAGCAGCTTTTACCTGCACAGAGACATTAGACAACAGAGAAGGCATTTCTTTGCAGTAACTCAACATGTCATGCTCACACAATTCTGTTGATGGCAACTGTTGTTTATCCCCATCTATTCCCATATAAGGTGGTTTACCAAAGAGAATTTTGAATGGGCTCAGGTTTACCCTAGATTGTTTTCTCATTCTCATGTACATGAGGACAATCGGGAGTGCTTTAACCCATGTGAGTCCAGTTTCCTCACAACATGTAGCCAATTTGTTTTTAATTATCCCGTTTTGCCGTTCGACTCCGCCCCCTGAGGCGGGTCTGTAACTGCAGTGTGTTCTCAAATTTATTCCTAGAAATGTACCCACTTCTTTTATTGCCTCATTAACAAAATGTGTCCCATTGTCTGAGCTGATTTTCTGTGGGATCCCCCACCTCGGGACTATCTCAGTCAGCAGAGCCTTTGCCACTGCTGCTGCATCTTGTTTTGATGTTGGGAAGGCTCCGACCCATTTGGACCACATGTCCACCAACACCAAACAATATTTCTTCCCCTCACATGGGGACAGCTCGATGAAGTCCATTTGTAGATATTCAAAAGGACCTGTCGGTGTCGGCTGGGATACCTGGGACATTTTTATACCTCTTGCCACATTGTGGGTATTGCAAATGACACATATTTTACAAAAATGTTCAGCAAATGTCGTAAACCCCTTTGTAAACCACAATTCTTTCATTTCTGTAACCATTTCCCCATGGTCTTTCCCATGTATCGACTTAGCATAATGAGGAAAGAAGTGTAGAGGTAAACAAGGCTTGCCATCACCGCTCATCCAGACACCATCAGTCACACTTTTTCCAATTTTTTCTCTCTGCCCCTGAGGCAAAGGCCTGCATGCCCTGTAAAGAAGAGGAAATGTCTTGGTCAGTTTCAGATAACAAAGTACACTCTGTGTGTTTTGTCTGCTTAGCCGCTGCGTCCTTCGCAGCCGCGTCTGCTCTTGCATTTCCTGTAGATACGAAATCTTTGTTAGTGGTGTGTGCGGCACATTTACAAATGGCTATTTTGTCTGGCAGCAGAATGGCCTCCAGCAAGGCTGCCACCAGAGGAGCATTCATTATTGGGTGCCCATCTGACTTTAAAAATTTTCTGTGCTTCCGCAGTGCTCAAAAGTCATGCGTGACACCGAATGAATAACGCGAATCGGTGTAAATTGTGGCACATTTCCCTGCCATAAGTTTACACGCTTCTGTTAACGCCACAAACTCCGCTGCTTGCGCTGAATAATTGGATGGCAGTGAGCCAGATGCCACGACTTCCAATCCATTGGTTACTGCATAGCCAACTTTATTCTGGCCTGTTTGTGGATCTTTAAAAGCTGAGCCATCCACAAAGAGGACATTTTCGCAGTTTTCAAGTAGTACATCAGAAAGATCTAGACGCGGTGTACACATTTGTTCCAACGCAGTTAGACAGCAATGGTGCTCCTCCCCATCCTCCTGTGTCGGAAGGAGAGTAGCAGCATTCAAGGTTGTGCATTGTCTAACAGTGATATTCGGCATATCAAGCAAGATTGTGTGGTATCGTAACCACCGAGCCGTCGATAAATGCGATGTTTTCTGTTCCTGCAGTATCATGGACACAGCGTGTGGCACATTTAAAATCAGGTCAGAGTAACCTACAAATTCTCTAGACGCCATTACGGCCTGTTCAGCAGCAGCCACCGCCCTCAGACTGTGTGGCAGGCCTGCTGCAACCGGATCTAGTTTGCTGGAAAAATAGGCCACCGGTCGTAATTTATCTCCATGATGCTGCATTAACACAGAAGTCATAAACCCATTTTTCTCATCCACCATCTGAACAAAAGGCTTAGTTGGTACCGGTAGGCCCAAAGTCGGCGCCTGAGACAACTGAACTTTCATGTTAACAAATGCCTCCGCTGCCTCCCGTCCATTCAATTTTGTCACATGACCTCAGCCCCTTCCCTACTGTTAGGGCTCTCAGAGGCTGCTCAAGAGTAGCATAATTTGGAATAAATGTTCCATAATATGAACACATGCCCAAAAATGACATTTGTTTCTTTGTAATTGGCTTTGGTACATCTTTAATGCCTTGAATTCTTTTGTCAGACAGGGATTTGCTGTTTGGTGTTATGACATGGCCCAAAAACGTAACTTGTTGTCTCACAAACTGTAGTTTAGACAAACTGACCTTGTGGCTGAAGCTTAACTGCAAACTGAAACTGAAAGTGCTGAAGTGCTGCAGAAGGGTCACAGTGTCTTTCACTAGGGATGCATCCTCGGTATCGGCTCCGATCCAGTCATTTTCTGCGGATCGGGTATCGGTCAGACGAGACCCGATCCAAATCCGATCCTGTGCTTTTAAGCTTATAATATTCTGTGTTGTTATTAAGCCCCACGGAAGCCACAAAAACACCATTAAGCACCATAAAGTGTCCGTGCATTACATTTCAAGTGTTCTGAAGCTGTTCCATAGTTTAATCTGAGGTACAGATGAATATTTAAGTCGTTAAATTCAAGTGCACGTGAACTTCTCTCTCCGCTGCGTCTGTCTGTCTGTCATCCTCCGTTCAGCATTCAAACCGGCGTCGCGTTCGGTTACTACAGTCAAACTCTTCAAGAGCGCACAGTCACTGAGGTTTAAAACTGTTAAAAGAAAAGGCTCAAAGTAAACTAACTCACAGATTTGATACACTTCTCAGCAATATCTCTTCCCTCTGTACTTTTCTTCTCTATGCGGACTCGGAGGGCGCGCAGCCTGTGTGCTGTGACTGTGTTTCAAGAGCATCATTCTGCGCACGGGATGTGCATTGCGCCCCTCTGTAATGGAGCATTTCGTTTTATAATACTTCTGCGCAATTAAATATAATAATAGTCTTTCTTGTTCTGTCCTATCTATAATGTTGCTGCCTTATTATTGTGTTAAACATTTAAAATACGTTTATTTGAATTTTATATTAAATATTTATATACAGTAAAAATGTATTTGCTTGTTTTTTAAATGTATTTTATAATACAAAGTGCAAGATTTATTCGTAGACTTATTCACTTTTATTTTTAAATAAAAATGTTTCACTAGATTTTGTAAATAAATATATAAATCTCTCTCTCTCTCTCTCTCTCTCTCTCTCTCTCTCTCTCTCTCTCTCTCTCTCTATATATATATATATATATATATATATATATATATATAGACAAAGCGAGTTTATTTCACAAAAATTAAGTCAAAACTGTTATGAATATGACTGAATAAACAGCCTATAACGCAAGGCTATTAAATAGCCGTCCCAAACTCATTTTTTGTTAATAAAATTAATTTGTATGAGCCAGCACATTCATTTAAAGCTGGAGAGAACCTTAGATTATTAAAATCGAAAATGCTCTCCATATTTGGATCAACATAGCCAGGCTACATTTGTGAACTTTTCTGCAATGTTGTGTCGAGTCACGTTTCCGCGCGTCTTACAGACTGTAACACAAGTTTTATTGTGCTGTTACTCCTTTCCAGCAAAATTTCACAAGATTCAAGATTTTTATTCGTCACATACATAATTATACAGAATATAAAAAGCAGTTAAATGTAATTGGTCGGCTCCCGACAGCATTAGGTGTTTTATTAATGGTGAGTAGAATTATTTATTTAAATAAATGCAATCGTTTAGATATCATAATATTTAGGCTATAAATAATATTATAAATCTGGTTGGTTTGTATTGGTGACTAATATGTAAATGACATGCGTGAGGCCCGTGAGACTTGCACATGGACCATAGTGCTGCCCGGTCAAAAAATAGGTAGAGAATCACTGATTTAAACATATAGCCTACAAATTGACACGAAGTGAAAATATCAGATGAATGACTTCAGATGAATTGGCACAGAGCATTTTTCTCAGGCACTCTTTCTTTACTTAAACTGCATCTGAGTCAGATGATCTGACAGTGTCAACGGCTTTCATGCACGTCTTTTAAAATAAAAGTCTCGCATCAGAAAAGCATTTAGAATTACGTTTTTTGTTAATGTCGTTCCTTTGGCTGTAAATAATCCGCGACCCACTCAGAATGGTCTCGCGACCCACATTTGGGCTGCATACCCAGCACTTTTAACCGACCAGTTGAGAAACACTGTAATAGATTGTGTTTAACACACAGAAGAGTGACGATCGTGTCAACACAGAGAAGTATAGAAATTCTAAGTTACATAAAAAAAAACACCTGCGCTGGTATCGGAATGGATCGGTATGGGCCGATCCTCAGAATTTGCGGTATCGGATCGGTTCTGAAAAAATGGTATCGTTGCATCCCTATCTTTCACACACGTGGCAGCATCTCTCGAAGCAGAAATAAATCATCCACGTACTGAAGTAAAACAGTTCCAGCTGTCAGGGTCAGAGGCTCCAAACTTCTGCTAAGTGCCTCATTATAAAGAGTGGGGCTGTCACATTACCCCTGCCCCATTCTCGTGAATGTATACCCTTTACCTTCAAATTGAAATGCAAACTAGAATTGACTGTTTTTGTCCACTGGCACACTAAAGAATGCATTAGCCAAATCTACCACTGAAAATAATGTTGCATCTTGTGGTATTTGTGACAAAATCGTATACGGATTTGGAACTAATGGAGCCCTTTGTCTGACAGCTGCATTTATATGAAGGTATTTTTACGTCATAAAGATTTGCATGCGTATGGTAAGATTTGTGAAAGTGTACATAAGACTGCAAGCGCAAATAAAATTTGCAAGCGCAAGAGAAGCTTTGCAAAGGTGTAAATCGCGTTTTAAGCTCAAGAAAAAATTATTTGCAGCATTTTGCTGTTACTCGGAAGTGTAATTCATGTATTGTGAAACTGCAACTTAATGCTGACACTAAATAAATATGATCTGCATTCGTATGACTTCCATTTTTCCGCGCTTACACTTTTGGCACGTTTTTTTTCGCCAAAATACGGTCAAAGCACTGCAAGCCTGTGAAAAGTGATTTGCAAAACAGCAGTTTAAAGAACTGCAAAAACGGATTGACCGAGAACCAATCTGTATGAGTAAAAACAGACTGTCACATGTCTAAATGACTTGTTGTGTATGTAGGGTAAAAAGTTCCCGAAATAATCCGTTAATCAGTTTGAACACATGGGAGTCTAGCTTAATGGTACACGACTTATAAAATATAATGTTTTAATGAAGTTGGTATTTATTTGTTTTTTACTGCATGTGTACGATAAAAGTAACATTCCGGCAGCAAGAACGTCCCCGAACTAAATGAAGATAAATGTCTTGGCGTTTGATGTGTTTATTTGAACCAATCAGATAAGAGTAAATGGAGAGTCAGCGAGAGCCTCGTTTGATTGGCTACAAGAAGGTGGACCCGCCTCCCCTTTGCGCTTGCAAATCTCAGTTAGTGAGAGAATCGTGCCAAAACTGCAAGCGCAGATAAAAGAAAGACGGAGCTGTACAAATCGGATTATTTCGGGAACTTTTTACCCTACATACACAACAAGTCATTTAGACATGTGACAGTCTGTTTTTTTACACATACAGATTGGTTCTACGCGGTCAATCCGTTTTGCAGTTCTTTAAACTGCTGTTTTCGCTTGCAAATCACTGTTCACAGGAGTAGTAAATACCATACACCAACTGTCAAAATGATTGATTGACAGGTGGGCGGGGCTTCCGGTATAGGGGCGGGGCTTCCGGTATAGGGGCGGGACTTCCGGTATAGGCGGGACTTCCGGTGTAGGCGGAACTTCCTGTATAGGCGGGACTTCCGGTGTAGGCGGGACTTCCTGTATAATAAATCATGTTATCATGACAGTAGGTTTTGATGTTTTTGACAGGAGGTTTTTGACCTATTGACCCTGCAATAATACATCATGTTATTGACAGTAGGTTTTGATGATTTTGACAGTTGGTTTTGATGGTTTTGATAGCAGGTTTTGATGTTTTTGATGATTTTGACAGAAGGTTTTTGTTTTTGAAGGCGGTATAATAAATCATGTTATTGACAGAAGGTTTTGTCTTTTGAAGACGCTGTTATCAGGAAATTCCCCTCCCACCCGCCGCATCCCATAGCAGCGTATCTGGGACTGTGCTGTGAAAAACTGTGAAGTGCATCTCCCACAAACATCTGTTCTTTTAAAACAAAAGTTGATTGTTTATAAAATAGCTTACTAAAAAAAATCCACTGAACATTATTTCAGTTTAAGGCAGATCAAGCCTACATCTCGCCTCTAACACCGGAGGTTAAAGTAAGGGAAAACTTCAAAACAAGAAAGTCTGAGTATATCATTTATAAAAGAGTGCAAAAATAGACGACGTAAACCAAATAAGAGTCAAACCGCGTAAGTTAATAGAAAACAATAAAGACAAAGAAAACTAGGATTCGAATGTGGATAAGCTAACAAAGGTTAACTTGGTTTATATTAAACAAGTTTTAATATAAAGAAAATGCGACGTATATACACGTAAAAATAAGCAATGTTTTTATTTTCCAGAAAGCGCTGTTTAAAATTAGGTAAAATACGTAAGAAAACAAATAAAAATGAAGACAGGTTATTTAAACAACTAAGACAATATTAACATTAAATAATATAGAGTAACCTTACTTACTGTGGTATAAAATAAATATCAAGCCGTTAAAAAGATACGTTTGTCAGAAGTTTGTAATATTACAATTTAAAACTAGTTAGTTTGACAATGAAAATAAAAAAATCTAACTTTTAAAAAGACAGAAGTTTTGTCACAAGAAAAGCTGGGAAACAAGGAAAAATAACAAACGCACATGTAGCCGTTGTCCAAAAAGAAGGTAATCTCAGAGACAAAAGATAGTCTATCATAACTTAGCTGAAGGTAAAAGTTAAACAAAAGAAAAAGTCCCCGACCGGCGAGAAGTCCGCGCGTGTCCGTTTCAAACACAGAATGGCGAGACATCCGGTTCCAGGCAGACCACGCCTACGCTCCATCCCCTAGATCCGGACGAGGAGGGACCAAAACTGAGATTTAAAAGGATTTAATCCATGACTGTTTTAAAACATTAAAGTTAATTTTAATAAGTCTTTTACATGTCTTAATTAAACCAGTCAACATCATTCACCTAAATCTTTTCACTTTAAAAATAGTAGACCTATGGTTTTACTTTTAAACAAACAAGTCCTAACCTCTGGGGGAAAGTTTGTTTTATTTGTTTAACAACACATTTTACTTTATTTACTCTTTGCTTTTTGTCAATCTTACGATACGTTATAACAGCTAAAACACAGGTATGCACATACAAATATTTAACAGGAATGAAACCAAATCAATAACTCTCTGATTTTCTTGCCATAAGACTTGTTATCATTTGAAATACGCGTGCAGCATGTAAACGTTTTTTTTTTTACATCACACGAGATGCAGATATTTCATCTCAAGCAGTGCAACGAAGTTGAAGACGGTCGTGTCAATATCACATTTCACGCAGCACGAGATGCCAGTGAAGTTTTTTAGTCAGACGATCAAAGCAACACCGTTGGATCAATTTATGACACAGTCCTATGAGTTTTGGAGGAAGCGCAGAGGTGTAAACACACACACACACACCACACACACACACACACACACAAACATGGACATAAACACCCTCTACACGGTTAAATATTTAGACTTTTATGATGTCTCATACAAAACTTTTTACAAATAAATAACTTTCTTAGAATCACACTGAATATATCTACAAGATGACGAAAAGTATGATTAAACAATGATATAACTATTGTTTAACAAATATCATTCTAACAAAATCAAACCTAAAACCATGAATCTCTAACCTAACTAATTTTTACAACAGATTAGACTTTCTCGTAATAAACTGCGTTATTAACCGTAAGGGGTTAAATGCAGCATGTTTTATTGCATTAAAATAAAAACAACAACCGATCTATATAGGTTTATTCGACTGAGCTTTGATTAAATAACTGATGTAAGAAACATGCAAATATTCGACAAGGTTTATCAAACTGGTGTGTCGGGTGATTTGCGTTGTTGTACATATCTCGCCTATACAGATATGTTAAGATGTTTAACATCTGTAAAAATAGTCTAAAAGTCATCTTTTTAGCTTCCACATAGGAACTATGTCCACACTCAACGGTTTTGTGTAACAGAGTCCTGAGACAAATGAAAATAAAATGTGTGAAAGACTGATGACAGGAAGAGCGACAGACTAAAAGCTTCAGATTTATTAAAACAATCGGTGTGCATTTTCTCTTGAATAGGTATGTATGCAGTAACCAGTGTGTACACGAATATTTATAATACATAACCGCATAATTCAGTGATTCTATCAAATTAATTGTTCATTTTAAATACATTTTATTTAAAGTCAGATTTGATTTCTCTTCAAAACACAATAAAACTTTTTAAAAACGTTAACTTTCTTACGACTTTTTAATTCTGTTGAATGTAGCGAATGTTAAATATAGGGTTATGTTTTTAGTTCGGGATGTTTGCACGTTAATCACATCATTAACCTAAAACATTTTTCATTCAAACTCTCTCTTGAGCGCACACAGCACACAACTGCCAACAACATCCATAACTTGGTTTTATTATTCGGCTGTAGCTGAAACTCGATAACGCGTTCAATTAATGCATCATCGCAGCTATATATCCTGGAAGAGCTCCTTGAGCTGTTTAACTGTAGAAAATGTAAACAATGACGCGTAAAACTAGATCGACAGACCGAGTGTAAATATACGTGTGACCTAACAGTGTTTAAAATACTGGAAACGTGCAGTTAGATGAAGACACGCAGAGTTGGCTAACACAACGAAACATGTCGTGAAGCAAACGATAACGCTACAAGCGTTCTCCAGGAGTGACTGACTGACTTTTCTTAAGATTTGATTTCAAGAACACACAGACACACCTACACACACACACACACACACACACACACACACACACACACACACACACACACAATCGTTGTTATGCTATTTCACGAAATGAGCGCAACAACGGGACGGTCAATTTCGACATAATACACGTCAAGTCTGTTTACCATGCATAAGCATGTTCTTCTTATACATTTTAACAATTATTTTAACAAATATTTTCGTTTCCACAAAGATACAAACCGTTGTCGTACAAATGTTGCAGGCCTTTCAGGTCAGCGAACTACAATACCAACAGCATATACATCGGACTACAAACATGGTTGCCACGAATCCATACATATACAAAAGCGGTCTATCTGTCGACAGATCTCTAAATCGTCAGACTTTTGGTTATACGTGCGTTCGGATACCCTATATAGAAAGACTCGTATTACCAACGCTTTTTACAAAGTATACGCTTCTTTTGCCTGGCGATGTTACAAACCCCATTTTGCGAGATCTACCGTCTGAAATAATTAACAGGTCTTATAAAGTCATTGATTTGACTTAACTTTAAAACACAATCCGCACGAACGATAAATCAGACGCTCTTAAAATCGATAGTGCACAAAACGTGTGTAAAAGGGCGGATGATCGCAGGAAAACAATTTAACAAAACAATTTAAGGGTGCTACACACAGGTGAGTGGGCCTGCACAAGCCACCTGTAGTAACACACTCTCCTCTAGTCGCACTAGACACTTTCACACACTACTGTGTGTACATAATCCCACAAAAGACTGATTGTAATATATGACTGATATATGTATGTTTACAGGCCCGTACACCGCAAATCACCCTACACCGTTCCCCAGCCAGCTGCTTAAATGTCTCTCTTTTTGCACATGTACATGTTAGTTTATTTATAGGTAACCATTTGTATATATATATACACAGCATCTGTATAGTCAAAGCTGACAGTAGGTTTATACTGTTTTACTTTGTGTTGTATATCTGTATTCATGTAGCACCGTGGTCCAGCGTGGCATGACATTTCGTCCGCTGTATGTCCACAGATGTAGCGGGATGACAATAAAGATAGGGCGTATGTCAGTGTATGTCAAGATAGTGACATACACTTGACTTGGCGACACATTAACGTGATATTTCGGGTCGTGTCTTACACAATTGTGTGTTACTTAACGTTTTTATGCCGTTTCATATAAAATATAACAGTCTGTTACCAATTTAGATGTGTTTATTATGAAATCACACAAAGAACCACTGAAGAAACGTGCTGTTTACTAACACGGAATTAATTAAAATAATACTCTGTGCTCATTTAACCGGTATATTTACAGTATGTTGAACGTAATACAGTTAAACAGGAGCATTGAAACATTAAAACCTATTAAACAGTTGTTTCAATACAAACATAATTTATCAAATATTATTAAACTATTGAATTTTGGACACCTTAAAACACTTTATTCAATCAAAAACCTGTCCCAAAAGACAGACGGCCAAATCTTCAATAGTTTAATAGTATTTGATAAATTATGTTATGTGTGTGTGTGTGTCTGTGTGTTCTTGAAATCAAATCTTAAGAAAAAGTCAGTCAGTCAGTCCTGGAGAACGCTAGCGTTATACGCTTTTCTTCACGACATGTTTCGTTGTGTTAGCCAACTCTGCGTGTCTTCATCTAACTGCACGTGTCCAGTATTTTAAACACTGTTAGGTCACACGATATTTTCTAGTTTCATCGTAGATTTTAAGTAGGACTTGTAGTTATTTGGTCGCTCGCATCGTCCAGTGTTTTACTGCTGTACTATAACACATTTTCAGCCATGGACACACTTAGTGTTAGAATGGTTCGAAATGGTTCCAGGCCTGTTTTAGGAGCGTACACTCGGTCTGTCGATCTAGTTTTACGCTCATTGTTTACATTTTTCACAGTTAAACAGCTCAAGGAGCTCTTCCAGGATATATAGCTGCGATGATGCATAAATTGAACGCGTTATCGAGTTTCAGCTACAGCCGAATGATAAAACCAAGTTATGGATGTTGTTGGCAGTTGTGTGCTGTGTGCGCTCAAGAGAGAGTTTGAATGAAAAATGTTTTAGGTTAATGATGTGATTAACGTGCAAACATCCCGAACTAAAAACATAACCCTATATTTAACATTCGCTACATTCAACAGAATTAAAAAGTCGTAAGAAAGTTAACGTTTTTAAAAAGTTTTATTGTGTTTTGAAGAGAAATCAAATCTGACTTTAAATAAAATGTATTTAAAATGAACAATTAATTTGATAGAATCACTGAATTATGCGGTTATGTATTATAAATATTCGTGTACACACTGGTTACTGCATACATACCTATTCAAGAGAAAAATGCACACGCTCGATTGTTTTAATAAATCTGAAGCTTTTAGTCTGTCGCTCTTCCTGTCATCAGTCTTTCACACATTTTATTTTCATTTGTCTCAGGACTCTGTTACACAAAACCGTTGAGTGTGGACATAGTTCCTATGTGGAAGCTAAAAAGATGACTTTTTAGACTATTTTTTACAGATGTTAAACATCTTAACATATCTGTATAGGCGAGATATGTACAACAACGCAAATCACCCGACACACCAGTTTGATAAACCTTGTCGAATATTTGCATGTTTCTTACATCAGTTATTTAATCAAAGCTCAGTCGAATAAACCTATATAGATCGGTTGTTGTTTCTATTTTAATGCAATAAAACATGCTGCATTTAACCCCCCTTACGGTTAATAACGCAGTTTATTACGCGAGAAAGAAAGTCTAATCTGTTGTAAAAATTAGTTAGGTTAGAGATTCATGGTTTTAGGTTTGACATTTTGTTAGAATGATATTTGTTAAACAATAGTTATATCATTGTTTAATCATACTTTTCGTCATCTTGTAGATATATTCAGTGTGATTCTAAGAAAGTTATTTATTTGTAAAAAGTTTTGTATGAGACATCATAAAAGTCTAAATATTTAACCGTGTAGAGGGTGTTTATGTCCATGTTTGTGTGTGTGTGTGTGTGTGTGTGTGTGTGTGTGTGTGTGTGTGTGTGTGTGTGTGTGTGTGTGTGTGTTTACACCTCTGCGCTTCCTCCAAAACTCATAGGACTGTGTCATAAATTGATCCAACGGTGTTGCTTTGATCGTCTGACTAAAAAACTTCACTGGCATCTCGTGCTGCGTGAAATGTGATATTGACACGACCGTCTTCAACTTCGTGCTTGAGATGAAATATCTGCATCTCGTGTGATGTAAAAAAAACGTTTACATGCTGCACGCGTATTTCAAATGATAACAAGTCTTATGGCAAGAAAATCAGAGAGTTATTGATTTGGTTTCATTCCTGTTAAATATTTGTATGTGCATACCTGTGTTTTAGCTGTTATAACGTATCGTAAGATTGACAAAAAGCAAAGAGTAAATAAAGTAAAATGTGTTGTTAAACAAATAAAACAAACTTTCCCCCAGAGGTTAGGACTTGTTTGTTTAAAAGTAAAACCATAGGTCTTCTATTTTTTAAAGTGAAAAGATTTAGGTGAATGATGTTGACTGGTTTAATTAAGACATGTAAAAGACTTATTAAAATTAACTTTAATGTTTTAAAAACAGTCATGGATTAAATCCTTTTAAATCTCAGTTTTGGTCCCTCCTCGTCCGGATCTAGGGGATGTAGCGTAGGCGTGGTCTGCCTGGAACCGGATGTCTCGCCATTCTGTGTTTGAAACGGACACGCTGACTTCTCACGGTCGGGACTTTTTCTTTGTTTAACTTTTACCTTCAGCTAAGTTATGATAGACTATCTTTTGTCTCTGAGATTACCTTCTTTTTGGACAACGGCTACATGTGCGTTTGTTATTTTTCCTTGTTTCCCAGCTTTTCTTGTGACAAAACTTCTGTCCTTTTAAAAGTTAGATTTTTTTTATTTTCATTGTCAAACTAACTAGTTTTAAATTGTAATATTACAAACTTCTGACAAACGTATCTTTTTAACGGCTTGATATTTATTTTATACCACAGTAAGTAAGGTTACTCTATATTATTTAATGTTAATATTGTCTTAGTTGTTTAAATAACCTGTCTTCATTTTTATTTGTTTTCTTACACCGTATTTTACCTAATTTTAAACAGCGCTTTCTGGAAAATAAAAACATTGCTTATTTTTACGTGTATATACGTCGCATTTTCTTTATATTAAAACTTGTTTAATATAAACCAAGTTAACCTTTGTTAGCTTATCCACATTCGAATCCTAGTTTTCTTTGTCTTTATTGTTTTCTATTAACTTACGCGGTTTGACTCTTATTTGGTTTACGCTGCTCTATTTTTGCACTCTTTTATAAATGATATACTCGGACTTTCTTGTTTTGAAGTTTTCCCTTACTTTAACCTCCGGTGTTAGAGGCGAGATGTAGGCTTGATCTGCCTTAAACTGAAATAATGTTCAGTGGATTTTTTTTAGTAAGCTATTTTATAAACAATCAACTTTTGTTTTAAAAGAACAGATGTTTGTGGGAGATGCACTTCACAGTTTTTCACAGCACAGTCCCAGATACGCTGCTATGGGATGCGGCGTGGGAGAATTTCCTGATAACAGCGTCTTCAAAAGACAAAACCTTCTGTCAATAACATGATTTATTATACCGCCTTCAAAACAAAAACCTTCTGTCAAAATCATCAAAAACATCAAAACCTGCTATCAAAACCATCAAAACCAACTGTCAAAATCATCAAAACCTACTGTCAATAACATGATTTATTATTGCAGGGTCAATAGGTCAAAGACCTCCTGTCAAAAACATCAAAACCTACTGTCATGATAACATGATTTATTATACAGGAAGTCCCGCCTATACAGGAAGTCCCGCCTATACAGGAAGTCCCGCCTATACAGGAAGTCCCGCCTACACCGGAAGTCCCGCCTATACAGGAAGTTCCGCCTACACCGGAAGTCCCGCCTATACCGGAAGTCCCACCCCTATACCGGAAGCCCCACACACCTGTCAATCAATCATTTTGACAGTTGGTGTATGGTATTTACTACTGGGCTCCATTTATTTCATTAGACAAGGAGCAAGAATACAGTGTTTACAGTAAACAAAGACACCAATTTAAACAGCCAATTGTACTATTAGACACTTTATTGTACTATTACACAATGTCAATGTATCATTCAGTAAGACAAGGTACAGACAGTGTGTGTGGTTTATGATGCAAAAGCCATACAATTCATGCAATGCAAATAATCATAGTAAAAAATACCTAATTTGTATCTCTGTGTCTAATCTTTGTTCTCTTCAGGTGCTAAACCTCAGTAATAGGCATGCTCTTCTTGCTTATAATACAGTACAGGATTCATGTTGATCTTTACCTGGTGCATCACCCTCAGCTGTGCATGAAGTGCATGTAGCAATATAGTTCACGCAGTCTCTTCTAATACATATTTCAGAATTCCTTCATGTAACGGAGTCATTATGGCCAAATGTTCATGTCTTAATTAAAACATAGTAATTATTTGTATTGTTTACAAATTAAATGGTGTATTTACCAAACACCATCCCGAATACAGAATATTCACCATACTTTATTATCCAACATCATGTGCAATACTTTACTGGAGAATACAGCATAAAGACAGCTAAAGTAGCATATAAAGACAGATCATATTGAAGATAAATAAAAATACGTTTTTTAAAACCATATAGTTTTAATCAGATGAAGCCACCCAAAAACATACAGTATATGGTGAAATGTCTTGAGCATCACAGAATCACATTCAGTCTCCTTCTCAACATAGCTCTCAACATAGATTTTGTGTGTAAGTTTAACAGAATAAGAGGAAAAAAGCATTAGAAAAAAGCTGTATTCAATAGCAAGCTATATTAATATGAATTATTTGAAATATGATTACATGCTGTCGGTATTGTTGTAAGTAATTTAAAGGCATCTTCACACCAAGGATGAGTCTATATCGCAGCTATTTAACACTTAATGACACAGAGAAACAATATAATTGGAATCTCTTTCAGAACAATTTCAGAATCGACCAGATTTTAAAGAGCTTGAGCATTTCAATGGTAGACAACATAACCGCAACGCACGCTTATAATAATATTACTGTCTGTTGATGCTAAAATATTTACCATTATATTTCTTGTTCTTGGTGTGAACAGCTTTAAGTGATCTGATTTGGCCAAATTAATTGCAGATGTGATTTGTCACGTGACAAGTTGAACTAGCATTTCCAGACTCTTGCTTCTTAGACAGCTCAACATGGAAAGAAAGGCAGACTGTGAGGTGTGGACAGATATCAATAACTGTTGGAACAGGAAGATGCTGCGCCAATTTGTAAAGGTTAATAAAGACTACTGTTGAAGAAAATTCATTTTATGCTGATCTTACAACATGATTTAGTAGAATGCTATTTGCTTCCTCTCCAAGTAGGGAAAAATACAGCTGAACGAATGTAACTGTAACCTTGAGGGTGTGAATATAAGGTGGAGGCGCCCCCATTGTTGACACTCTGCAGCAACTCGTGTGTCTGTATGACTGTTAACCTTCTTTGCAAAGAATAAATCTTTTAAAATACTAAGAGTAAGTTTGTCTCTTGACTGATGAGAGTAAGTGAAAAATTGCTACGACAGTTTGGCGTCAGAAGTGGGATTCCTTGGATGTGTCTTCTGGACCTGAGAGCAGACGGTGACCGTACATCCTGGACTTAGAGTCCAGCCCTAACCCCGAATAGGTTTGAAGGGACGACAGGGACCGACCGCCGAGGCCCGGAGGGGACACCACTAGAATCTGTAAACGAACCCAGGTGGCAACAGGACTCTCGGGTAAGAGACAAATCAAAACTTTCTAAAGAATTTAGAATTTGGGGTTTTGAATTTGGGTTTTTGAAATTAGAATTGAAATTAAGGGGATAAACCATATTGGTGGGTCCTGAATATGTGGTGCCACGTAACTGAGATCACTGCGAGCGGAAGGCAGCGTGATCAAAGGGGTCTCAGGTGAGACGGAATTGCGTGGGAGAATACAGCACAGCTAGAACGTTTTCTAGGGGAAATTGAAAATGCCGCGTGATCGGAAATTGAGCGAGAAATTGAGATCAGGAGATCTGGAGATTTCAAAGCAAGAAATTGAGATCACGCGCAGGCGGTTAACATATTTCTAGGGGGGAAGAAATCGAAACTGTGCAGGTATTAATCGGAGCTGCAGGGAGCGCTCCGCCCAGCTGATCTTGGGATAAGAGATCGGATCTGTTGGAGACGTCCGACAGATTATTTAGGCACCTAAAGGAAAATCCACAGAGGCAGAGAAACAGCCAATATGGGGAAGTCCCAGAGCAAGCTCACTAAATATGATACACCGGTATTTTGTCTGATGAAAAAAAGTGTATGGCCAGAAAAGCATGCAAGATATGGGGAAATTAATTAGGTATCATGATTTTCCAAAAGAGGGAACATTGAGTGTCACAAGATTAAATGTGGTAAAGGAATCAGTTGAGAAGGGAAGTAAAAAACAGAAAGGGTGTTGTGTGAAGCATATTTGTGATAAATGTGAGGAGACGGTGAATTGTTGGTTGGGGGAAGCAGAAAAGAGGGAAAGAAAGGCGATGCAAAAATAATTAGCGTATAGAGATGATAAGAAAAAGGAAAATGAAAAATGTGAATAAAAAGTAACCGCATCACGTAAACCTACTAACCGCTCTGATGTTTCTGTTTTTAAACATGCACCACCGCCCTATCATCACTATCCCGTGGCGGAGCTGCGAGCCCTGAAAGTGGACCCTGACCTCGATTGCTCTCCACCAAAAAGACCAACAGCACCGCAAGCAGAGGAAGACCCCGAAGTGATTCCTAAAACCCCCAACGAAGAAGTTGGAGAGGAGAGAGAGGAGAGAGAAGAGAGTGCTAGTAGCTCCCCGACAAGAGAAAATAAAACCAGCTACATTGAATGGAAAAACGGACGACTGTCTGCCGTTGGCACATGCTTTGCATGCCGAAGAAATGCAGACGGTGAAGAAAGAAAGAGTGAAAGCAAAGACTGACAAAGATTTACAGCTGGCCTTAGTGCAAGCTGTGTCAAAGCCGGGAGCTTTTTGCAGCGAAATCAGCAGAAAGGTGGAAGAAGAGGAAAAGACAAGGTGGAAGAAACTTTGAAAAATTGGGCTGCTGGATTTGCTATACTGATGATCTTGAGTTCTTTAAGTGTACCAAGTGCAGACTGTGCAAGAAGGATGGTCAATGGGCCAAGAACTGTCCGGCGAACCAGCGAGATCAAGAAGCAGACTGAAGCAAGGACGGTGGAGAGCAGCGGGGACAGGAAAAGGGGAGCAGTCTTCGGCCACTGAAAAGGAAGTGAACATTTTTAACCACACACACACACATACACTGATGTACATACTGCTCTCTGCAATGAAGAAAAAGCTTGCGTTTCTGTGTATAATTCTGAATTGAATTATGAAAATTCTGATAAAAGTTTAATGATGTATAAAAGTGAGGCATTTAAGAAGATGCAGAGATACCCCATGTTTGTTGAGGGGGTAATGATTGAGTTTTTAGCCGATTCTGGGGCTTGTCATGTCAACCGTCAATAACAGATAAAACAAATGAGTCTGTTTCTGCATCGGGGCATACAAGTGTTGAAAGATTTACAGTGCCTCTAAATTGTGAAACAGAGGGGGGCAGAGTGCTGAATCGTGCATTTGTTTATTCACCAAAACGGCCTGTGTCAATTTTGGGCCGAGATCTGTTATGCAAACTAAATTTGATGCTAGTTGCGAACTCCTCAGGTGTCAGAGTGAAAGAAGAGGGGGAGCAATGGTGCTGTTTGCAAGCAGAGCCAAAGTGGGCCTATGAATGGCACATCATAAATCATGATTGGGCTGAAATGATGTGTGAATTGGCTAAGAGTCAAACTAAGCCACATAATATAGAAATTATGTTGCCTGACAATTTGCATTGCACGTCACATGTCGTAATGGAATTAGACAAACAGTATGAAAAAGACTGGTTTGAGGGAGAAAAAGGAGAAACTTTGAGTTTTGAGAAAATATTTTGGACAGAAAATATGTGCGCTATCTTAGTCAGTCTGACAGACTAAAAACAGCTTCATTTTTTCCTAATGCCAGAGGCGGCTCACTTATCACTCTCCAAGGCCAAAGACCAGACATGGGTTGAAGGTGGGGGGGGGGATTTGATTTTTTTTTAATCAAAAAATAGATTTTTGATTAATCAAAAACTGTGAACCGGTTGTAATCACCCCAAAGTCTGATTACAGGCTGTGTCAAGTCAAGTCAAGTCAAGTCAAGTCACCTTTATTTATAAAGCGCCTTTAACAATACAAATTGTAACAAAGCACTGCACAATATCAAAATAGGCAAATTTTGTCAATAATGTAAAATGACAGGATTTAACACTCAATTATCTGCTGAGTGCATTTCATTATTGAATTTAGTAATGGCATTGTCCAGCTTAGTTCAGTTTAAATAATATCTGTGCAATCAAGTCGATGATTGTGCTGGAAATGAAGTGTCCCCAACTGAGCAAGCCAGAGGCGACAGCGGCAAGGAACGAAAACTCCATTGGTGACAGAATGGAGAAAAAACCTTGGGAGAAACCAGGCTCAGTCGGGGGGCCAGTTCCCCTCCGGCCAGACGAATCAGTAGTTTGTTCCAACTGCAGCAAAGTCAGAGTGTAAGTGGTCCACTGGTTCCAGGGTCTTTCCCGATGGATGTCTAGGTGACGAGGTCCTCACTGGAGATCTGTCTCTGGGGCTCATCTCGGAGGTCCTCGGAGGGTTGTCATCGTCTCTTCTCAGGTGTTCGGTCATCTCTATCGTTTAAGGGTAGGATCCAGAATGAAACTTGTGTAATTCTAACTACCACGGATGTTAATCCCGTGGCAGTAACATAGAAACAGTAAGACAATTAGCGTAGCAGCTGCTCCATCCAGGAATAACCCTGGATGAAATTATCAGTATAACCCAAGCTAAAGCATAATAATGTGCATTTGTTCAGATAGACTGGCAGTACAAGATTGTGAGATGCATTATATGAATGCTTGGCTAAAGAGATGTCTTTAATCTAGATTTAAACAGAGAGTGTGTCTGAACCCGAACGTTTTCAGGAAGGCTATTCCATAGTTTAGGAGCCAGATATGAAAAAGTTCTACCTCCTTTAGTGGACTTTGCTATCCTAGGTACTACCAAGAGTCCAGAGTTTTGCGACCTAAGGGAGCGGGTTGGATTGTAGCGTGATAGAAGATTAGTTAGATGCAAGGAGCTAAATCATTTAGGGCCTTATAGGCAAGTAATAATATTTTGTAACTGATACGAAACTTAATAGGTAGCCAGTGCAGAGACTGTAAAATTGGAGTAATATGGTCATATTTTCTTGACCTGGTAAGGACTCTAGCCGCAGCATTTTGTACTATCTGTAGCTTGTTTATTGAAGATGCAGGACAACCACCTAGCAGTGCATTACAATAGTCCAGTCTAGAGGTCATGAATGCATGAACTAACTTTTCTGCATCAGAAACACTTAACATGTTCCGTAGCTTGGAAATGTTTCTAAGATGGAAGAATGCTGTTTTGTAACATTGGAAATATGATTTTCAAAAGATAGGTTGCTGTCTAATATAACACCCAGATTTTTAACTGTAGAGGAAGTAACATTACATCCGTCTAGTTGCAAATTGTAATCCAAGAGATTCTGTGTACTGTTTTTAGGTCCAATAAGTAATATCTCGGTCTTATCTGAATTTAATAGGAGAAAATTACTAGTCATCAAATCTTTTATATTTTAACACACTCTGTTAGCTTAGATAGTTTAGAAGTTTCATCTGGTTTTGTTGAGATATATAGTTGAGTGTCATCAGCATAACAATGGAAACTAATCCCGTATTTTCTAATAATATTACCAAGGGCAGCATATATAATGAAAATAATAGAGGACCTAGGACAGATCCTTGTGGTACTCCATACTTTACTGGTGATAATCGAGATGACTCTCCGTTTAAATAAACAAAGTGGTAGCGATCGGACAGGTAGGATCTAAACCATCTTAAAGCCTGCCCTTGAACACCTGTATAGTTTTGTAATCGATCTATCAGTATGTCATGATCTATAGTGTCGAACGCAGCACTAAGATCAAGTAAAACTAGCAACGAGATGCAGCCTTTGTCTGACGCAAGAATCAAGTCATTTGTAATTTTAACAAGTGCAGTTTCTGTGCCAATATCCCTTGAAAAGAGAGGCAGTGCTGGGAATAAAACCGGTTTTTGACTAATAATTCCCCTGTAAGAACTCCAATTTTTCCTGTGAAAAAGATAAGAGACAAAGGTCAACCCCCAGAGTAGCGTTTTGTGCAGGATTTGCAAGCAGTAAATGTATGAAGGTATTTTTACATCATAAAGATTTGCATGCGTATGGTAAGATTTGTGAAAGTGTACATAAGACTGCAAGCACAAATAAAATTTGCAAGCGCAAGAGAAGCTTTGCAAAGGTGTAAATCTCGTTTTAAGCGCAAGAAAAAATTATTTGCAGCATTTTGCTATTACTCGTAAGTGTAATTCATGTATTGTGAAACTGCAACTTCATGCTGACACTAAATAAATATGATCTGCATTCGTATGACTTCCATTTTTCCGCGCTTACACTTTTGGCACGTTTTTTTCGCCAAAATACGATCAAAAGCACTGCAAGCCTGTGAGTAGTAAATACCATACACCAATTGTCAAAATGATTGATTGACAGGTGGGCGGGCCTGCATAGGGGCGGGACTTTCGGTGTAGGCGGGACTTCCTGTATAGGCGGGACTTCCGGTGTAGGCGGGACTTCCTGTATAGGCGGGACTTCCTGTATAATAAATCATGTTATCATGACAGTAGGTTTTGATGTTTTTGACAGGAGGTTTTTGACCTATTGACCCTGCAATAATAAATCATGTTATTGACAGTAGGTTTTGATGATTTTGACAGTTGGTTTTGATGGTTTTGATGATTTTGACAGAAGGTTTTTGTTTTTGAAGGCGGTATAATAAATCATGTTATTGACAGAAGGTTTTGTCTTTTGAAGACGCTGTTATCAGGAAATTCCCTCCCACCGCCGCATCCCATAGCGCATCTGGGACTGTGCTGTGTAAAACTGTGAAGTGCATCTCCCACAAACATCTGTTCTTTTAAAACAAAAGTTGATTGTTTATAAAATAGCTTACTAAAAAAATCCACTGAACATTATTTCAGTTTAAGGCAGATCAAGCCTACATCTCGCCTCTAACACCGGAGGTTAAAGTAAGGGAAAACTTCAAAACAAGAAAGTCCGAGTATATCATTTATAAAAGAGTGCAAAAATAGACGACGTAAACCAAATAAGAGTCAAACCGCTAGAATTAATAGAAAACAATAAAGACAAAGAAAACTAGGATTCGAATGTGGATAAGCTAACAAAGGTTAACTTGGTTTATATTAAACAAGTTTTAATATAAAGAAAATGCGACGTATATACACATAAAAATAAGCAATGTTTTTATTTTCCAGAAAGCGCTGTTTAAAATTACGTAAAATACGGTGTAAGAAAACAAATAAAAATGAAGACAGGTTATTTAAACAACTAAGACAATATTAACATTAAATAATATAGAGTAACCTTACTTACTGTGGTATAAAATAAATATCAAGCCGTTAAAAAGATACGTTTGTCAGAAGTTTGTAATATTACAATTTAAAACTAGTTAGTTTGATTTTTGACAAAATTCAACAAGTCCCGGCTGGCGTCGAACATGCTTCGGCCTCCCGGATGTTCTACTCCCAGCGCTAGGCTCAGCCTGGAGTCCGTCATTGCCCATCTCTGCACTGGGTGTGGATGGTGGGGAGCCGCCCTGGCTTCCACCAGTCTCTTGCTCTGCGGCCAGTGGGTGGTACGGTGCCAACCGATCCTTATGAAGCACCACCCATCTACCCCGTCCAGGCATTCGGACCCAGAAGACCACTTCTGAAATTTGGTCCAGAATCTCCCCAGGTCCCTGCCAATGATGAGTCAGTTTGGGTGACAATCCCCTCTTCCTTTGGGGGCAGAACACCCACACTCTGTCCCCTCGCCTAAAGGTAGGCCCGTGGGCACGGGTGTCGTATGCCTGCTTCTGGCGGGCTCCAGTGTCCTCTAGAGCCTCCCTGGCCAGTACATGGACCGTGCTCAGACGCTCCTTCAATCGCCTAAAGTAGTCCAGTTCTGGCCCACCAGCAATTTCTAGGTCGGGGGGTGACCCAAACACCAAGTCCACCGGCGTGCAGATCTCCCTCCCAAACATAAGCACTGCCGGTGTGCACTGACTCGACTCTTGCATCGCTGTCCTATACGCCCACAGGACCAGGTGCAGATGCTGGTCCCAGTCTCTCTGATGCTGACTGGTCAAGATGGTAAGTTGAGTTGCCAGTGTACGGTTGAACCGCTCAACTAGTCCATCACTTTTGTGGGTGGAGGGGAGTAGTTCTAGTGTTCTTCACCCCCAACCGCTGGCACACCTCACTGAACAATCGGCTCTCAAAATTTGCCCCTGGTCACTATGAAGTTCATCTGGCACCCCGAACCTGGCGAACATCTCATCCACTAGTCGCTGCACCGTCGTGGAAGCACTCTGATCCGACACCGCATATGCCTCTGGCCACTTCGTAAAGTAATCCATAGCGACCAGGACAAAACGGTTGCTGGCTTCTGTGACGGGGAGCGGACCCAAGATGTCACACCCCGATCCTCTCCATGGGCGCCCCGACTAGGTAATGCTGCAACGGCACGTGAATTCGTTGGCTGGGTCCTTTCTGTGCCGTGTAGACATCGCAGCAGTGAACGTGCAACTCTGCATCCTGCCGAAACCCCGGCCAGTAGAAACGCAGCCGCAGCCGCCTCACTGTCTTGGAGTTCCCAAAATGGCCGGCTCCAGCTGCCCCATGCACCCAACGGAGTGCCGCAAAGTGTGGGGGACTAGGAGTTGCAGACAGTCGATCCCCCAGGTGCCTGCCACCGCCTGTAGATCATGCAGTCGTGGAGCTCCAGGCTGCCCCACTACGAATGAAGCGACTTGATCTCGGGGCCCTGGGAAGACACAGCTGGCCAGTCCGGATGCGTTCGGGCACTCACCAGCACTCGGTCATTTGCTTGCTGTTGCCTCAGCTGCTCAGTGGTGAACGGTTCTCCATCTCCACCGCTGGCACCCGGCCCTACTGCTGCCGACGACGGCCCCAGTCCTCTTTCTTCCTGACGACCGCAGTACCGTCACTCATCAGCGAGGCATGAGCGTCTGGAGAGGGCGTCAGCGTTGGCATGCTGTCGCCCTGGTCGGTGCTGAACCTCGAAGTCATACTCTTGGAGGATCTCCAGCCACCTTGCCACCTGACCCTCTGGTTGGCAGAAGTTCAGCATCCAGGTGAGGCTAGCGTGCTCGGTCCTCAGTTTGAACTTGGTGCCCAAGAGGTAGGGCCTGAAATGACGAACCGCCAGGACCGCCGTTAGCAACTCCCGCAGGGTGGCGCAGTAATTTCTTTCTGGACAACTGAGGCTGCAGCTATAGTAGGCCACCACTCGCTCTCCAGCCTCCCCCCTCTGGCTGAGCACAGCACCGAAACCCACATTACTGGCATCAGTGTCCACAAGGAAAGGTTGGTTGGGATCAGGGTAGGCCAGGACAGGATGAGAGCGGCTTTTAGCTGCCGTAAGGCTGCCGCACAGTCCTCAGACCACCCAAACCGCCGGCCCTTCTTTGTCAGCAGATGTAAGGGGCTGGCGATAGTTGCAAAGTCTCTGATGAACCTCCTATAATAGGAGGCCAGGCCCAGGAAGCTCCGCAGCTCAGAGATGTAGGTGGGTGGGGGCCAGTCCCTCACCGCGGCCACCTTTGTTGGGTTGGAGGCCACCCCACTCTCGCTAACCACGCGCCCCAGGAAATGCGTCTGGCAGGTGAACAGGTTACACTTGGCCGGGTTCAACTGCAACCCGGCACTACGGATGGCTGTCAGGATCTCCCGTAAGTTGTGAACAGCCTGGTCAAAGTCTCTGGCATGGACCAACAAATCGTCCAAGTAGACCACACAGCGGGTGCGGGGAATGTCTTTAAGGACACGCTCCATCAGCCTTTCAAAGGTGGCTGGAGCATTACACAGTCCAAAGGGCATCACCCTAAACTGCCACAATCCTTGCCCTATGGTAAACGCACTTTTGGGCCGGGCCTCTGCCGCCAGCTCTACTTGCCAATACCCGCTGCACTAGTCCAAAGAGCTGAACCAACAGGATCCAGCGACATAATCCAATGCATCATCAATGCACGGCAGCAGGTATGAGTCCTTACGGGTGACTGCATTTAGTCGTCGAAAGTCCAAACAGGGTGCCACCCCATGTTTTCTTCCACACCATGACCATGGGTGTGGCCCAGGACGGGTCCGAGGTCTCAATAATGCCGTTAGCTGCCATATCTCGGATCAATTCTTGGGAGCCTGCTGCTTGGCGAGAGGCAGTCTATGGGGGCGCAAGCTAATGGGGGCAGCGGGGCCTGTGTCAATGTTATACTGCACCAGAGCTGTCCTGGTACAGTCCACCTCTCGTGCTGCAACAATGTCCACAAAGTCTCTCAATAGGTGTCGCAGCTGCTCCTGCTGCGGTGTACTTAGATGCTCACCACTTCGCCCACCCCAACAACTCAACAGCAACAACAGTCTCAGGTGACGGGGAGGCAGATGGAGTGTGTAGTGGTATTGGCTGGGGTGTGCTGGTCTGAGCTACATTATTCCTCCAGGGCTTCCCCTGAGTCTCTGCAGCTCTTGTGTGACGGCTGGGGGCTGGAGCCGGTAAGCACTGATGTCTGGGTGGCAGCTGCAGGGCGATGGCCTCTCCATGGCAGCTCCGGCCCGACCGGGGCGGCACGGTCTCGTTACTGAGGCATAGGGCAGCCCCTGGCATGTCGACACGTGCTCCCCAGTGGGCCAACAAGTCCAAGCCAACAATGCACTCATCTCTAAACCCAACCATCTTGCTTAAATAACGCATAAATCAGCTATAAACAAATACCCATAATGCAACTGGCTGCTAGCACTGACTGTCGGGTCATTACAATATTTTGGCATTCAAATACGTCGCGAATATGGGAACATTTGATTTTGTGTTGAATGAGGTTCCAACACATCATTTTAGCCTAAATTAATTTGTTTTTGTTTGTCGTTTATAATTACAATTAAGTTTAGAATTATTTAGTCCGCAGTACGGACAGTTTGAATTGTCTATTGACTCTAAGGAAAATGATTTATCTGGCCACGAACAAAAATTTCCTTACTGATACATTGCTCACGGAGCATGTAAGACCGGAACGTTTAAGTGACCTCGTTCTGTGAGCAGCAGACACAGACAACCAAGTGTGAATACATATGGATGTTTATTAGACTACACTACAGGGGAACATGCAACATCGAACTATACGCAAACATATATATTAAACATAGAGGCAAATGCAAGGAAGGCATGGAGAGAGAGAGAGAGAGTATTATAATTGATAATAATATTATATTATAAATATATATAAATAAATATAAATATTATAAATGATTTCTCTATTATAATCTTTTATTTATTATTATAATTATTTATTTATTTTATTAATATTATTTTACTAATTCTATTATTTTTATAAATTTTTTGCTATATCTAGCCATGTGTTTATATAATAATTTGGCAATTTAGCACCCATATGAATGTAGAATATGTGGGGCCAGGTCAGTGAGTTATATGCAAATGGTAAAAGGATAAAAGGGTCTCTTAAGCCATAAAGTGTAAACAACCATCAATGATCTTAAGCAGACTCTACAGCTGTACTAGTTTATAAGCCATAATCTAGGTTGTTCAGCAAAGTGAAGGAAAAGATTCTTACATAATTGTCGCAGACACGCATTTTATACTGCCTCTCAGCTTGTCAGTATTTGCATGCGATTTGCATATTGACAATTGGCCAGTCATTTCGACTGGCGTAAGCCAATAGGACTTCAGGAAAGGTTGGAAGGGAAGAGTTCCCATAACGGAGAATTTCTCTGTGATGTCTCGTGGAAGCTTGAGAGGAAACTTAAGACAGTTATCTTGCCTCATTGAGAGACAGACTGGGGCTCGACCATCTGTGTGGTCAATTCACCTGTGTGTGTTATAATGTATGAAAGGCTGAAAAGCTAATCAAAGTGCTGTGGAGTGTAAATTTAGTGCTTTCACCTCACATGACACATATGGTGTGAGGCTGCATAGCAATGCTGCTCTCTCATTAGCCACTGCTATAGCTACATTATTTAATGATAATACAATATTACATTCTCACTATGTTTGAATAGATCATTCATATTCTGTCATGTCATGTGTATTCTTACTGTAATATTATTTCAAACCAACATAAGCAGATGTTTAGCAGAATGTTCAGCTTTGCCATCACATTAATATATTACATTAAATATATAAATAACATTTCACAATATAACTTTTTTTACATTTGATTCTGTACTGTGTGTATATACAGCCAGATCTCACGCAATTCGTACACATTTTATGAGGTGGCTAATTTGTATGTATTTGTACGACCTCGATCACTCGTACAAATTCATACGTTTTTTGAAAATCGTACATATTTTACGAGTTGCCAATTCGTATGAATGACCTACAAATAAACCCGCCCCTAAACCTACTCGTCACTGGGGTTTAGAGAAATCGTACTAAATCGTACAAGTTAGTTCGTGTGAAAATTATTAATTTATTTCATAAAACATTTAAATTACAAATTGTATCTCGATAGATGAAATATTACTTATAAACATTGTGTAATTATAAAATAAAATTGAGAACAAAATTATGTGACAATGGCCAAGTCTGAGATACAACTATTTGAAAATCTGGAATCTGAGGGTGCAAAAAAATCTACTGAGAAAATTGTCTTTAAAGTTGACCAAATGAAGTTCTTAGCAATGCATATTACTAATCAAAAATGAAGTTTTCATATATTTGTGGTAGGAAATACCTTAATATCCTAATGATTTTTTGGCATAAATTCGTTTTGATAATTTTGACCCATACAATGTATGTTTGGCTATTGCTACAAATATACCCCAGCGACTTAAGACTGGTTTTGGGGTCCAGGGTCACAAATCATCAACCAAGTGAGGGCTGATTTCAAAATCACAATCAAAAATCAAAGTAAAATTTAAATTACAGGCTGAGGGAACTTTAAACAAAGTAACTCATACTGTAAGTAATTTGTATATATATGGCCGCCTATAGACAATGTGCACCTGATAAGATGGCGGGTGGTGTCCTAGGGATCTCCTGCCAGAACCAGTGAGTTTGTGGACAGTCTGTGGTGTTACTTGGTGGACTCAGATGCTTTAATACATAACATTCAGAGGTTCTCAACTGGATTCAGGTCTGTGGAATAGGAGGACCAGTCAATGGCATAAATTATTTAATCATCCACACACTCTGCCTACACACTCTGGCCCCATGCGGTTGTGCTTTGTTATGCACCATGCAGGAGGAACCCAGGGCCCGCTGCACCAGCATAAGGTTTGAAGTGGCTCTGAGGATTTCATCCCGGTATCTAACAGCAGTAAGGGTTCCACGTGTTAGTACGTAGAGATCTGTGAGGCCCTCCAAAGGTATTTTCTCCAGACCCAATGCTAAAACGGTTATGCTGGATGATGTATGCAGGCAGCAAAATATTTTTACATATGGCATCTCCAGATTTTTTTACATGTGCACAGTGTGAACCTGCTCTCATCCGTTGAGATTGGAATGCCAATGGCAGACCTGCCAATTCTGGAATTCTCTGGCAAATCCCAATCGAGCTGGGCTCTGAGCACAGGTCCCACTACAAGAAGTCTGGTTCTCATGCCACCCACATGGAGTCTGTTTCTGACAGTTTGGTCAGAAAAATGCACACCATTAGCCTGCTAGAGGTAATTTTGTAAGGTTTTAGTCTTGTCCAGCTCTCCTTGTGTAATGGCCCATCTCCTGGTATCTCCTCCATGCTTTTGAGACTGTACTGAGAGACACACCAGAAGTACTTGCACATATGAATGTGTCATCCTGGAGGAGCTGGACTATCCACACAACCTGATTGGGCTGTAGGTATTGCCTCATGCCACAAATAGTGAGAAGGACCATAACAACACACAAAACTAAAGCCAAATCAGTCAGGAAGCATAAGGAAAGAGCAATTGTCTGTGGCCACCACTTGCAAAACCATTCCTTTTTAGGAGTTGTCTTGCTGTTGCCTATCCAGTGCACCTGTTGTCACTTTCAATTACACCAAATGAGTCAAAACACATTGACAATCACTTATGTTTTCTAACCGGACAGATGTATATCCCTTAAGTTTATTTGACTTGGTGTTACACTGTGATGATACATTTTTCCCTTACATATTATTATTTGTATTTATTCTTTTGAGCAGTGTATATGGCACAGAAATGTCACAAAGAGAAAGATGCAAAGCATGGCTAGTCTTGTCCAGCACACCATCAGTTTGTTGTTACTTTTCACATTTTGTCTAAGTTCCAATGGTGATCAGTTATTTACTCCACTGATGTGCTACTTTACTGGTTACCCTCTCTCACTTTCTCCAACTCAGCAAAGCTGTGTTTGTGTAAGAAATAACACCCTATAACACCCTTATAACCGTATTTAAAGACATAGGGACACTTTTAAAGTGATTTTGCCAGTACAGATTTTTAGGTTGTTCTAGAAATGTATATAAAATTGTTTTTATTGTTTGTTATTATTAACCAATTGTTTGTTGTTTTTTTTTGCACTGTCTGTCCATATGTAAATTGTTTGTTGTTTTTTTTGCACTGTCTGTACATATGTAAATTGTTGTTGTTGTTGTTTTTTGCACTGTCTGTCCATAGGTAAATTGTCTGTTGTTTTTTTTGCACTGTCTGTCCATATGTAAATTGTCTGTTGTTTTTTTTGCACTGTCTGTCCATAGGTAAATTGTCTGTTGTTTTTTTTGCACTGTCTGTCCATATGTAAATTGTTTGTTGTTTTTTTGCACTGTCTGTCCATATGTAAATTGTTGTTGTTGTTTTTTTGCACTGTCTGGAGCACGCTCATAAGAATTTCACTCACCAAGGCACTTGTGCTGTGGTGATGTGACAATAAAAGTGATTTGATTTGATTTTGATTTAAAATAAATAAACAAATAATTAAGTATGTAAAATAAGATCACTGCCTTTTTGTATGATATCCTCAAGATGTATACAATCCTGGAGTTACATATTTAAGTTAACTGGTAAATAGTCTTGCATTTTATTATGAGAGAATGGACAAAATAACACAACATGATGTTGCATAGCATTTATTATCAACCAAGAGCTGCTACAGAATGTTTTTGTGGAACATTTCTGGTACTGCACAATCACCACACACTCATACCTTAGAGAATCCACATACACATATACACAGACATATTAATTTGTTATCTGTAAAGTTAACTATCACCACATTAAAAAGATCATAATTCTGTATATTAGTCATACTCATTACTGTGGCAGCAGTGCACTTATTATTTGTACACAATATGGCTTAAAAAGTTATTCACTTTCCAATGTGAATCTTGCACATAGCTCAATGACTGAGCGAAAGGCCCCTATTTGTTTTTGACTGATTACATGAATTGTAACCATTAGTGTTTAATGCATTTTAAGGTCACAGTTTGATAGAAACAAGGTTAAACAGGGTAAAATAAAATAATAAAATATGATACATTTTGAAAATTCAAGCCTGTGCATTGCGAAACAGATTTATGTCCACATGCTTTAAGCTATTACCAAAACGTATGCTTTTTGCATTAAATGAGTTTGAAGTGTTTGATACTTAAAATTGTGTAAAAAGTATTGTGACCAAAAGCTACTGATGTATGAAACCGCAACAGCCATAGGTGGGTTCCTCTTTTTAAGACATTTAACTGTACATATTGGTAAAGTACATTTAAAAAAGCTTAAAAAGCACAAATAAAATCAACACAATTCCTTATTACTTAAATTGAAAATATAACAGATTGCAGCCACAAAGATTTCTTTAATTTAAAAGAAGCCTTTGCTCTTTTTCAGGTTCAGCTGTTTCCAGTTCGGGAGGGCATTAAATTCATCCCGCATCATCTCCAAAACACTCTGCAAAACAAATACAATCTGTCAACATCATCTTGTTAAACATTTTGACATAGACCTGACCTAACATCATCAGTTTGCAGATGATGTCACTCGTTTTCTTGATGCATCGATTACAAACCCTGATGATGTACACATCGATCTTGAAACATGGATTTTTGAATCGTTGATTTCGGCCAATAATCTATTTTAAACACTAAGAATCGAATGAATTGAGATTTCTATAGCAATTAAATGCTTCAAAATATATACACTTTAAATTTCTACAACCGTGAATTAATGGGAACCTTGAACAGCGTTGTTTGTGCCCTTACATCTCTTCCTGCGCTCCACTATTTACCGCCAGTCACAGGATTGCAAACAGACATCAGGCACGTTTTCTTTCAGAATCATCATTCGCTGATAGAAAGGAAAAGTTAAATGCTGTAGCCTTTTAATTATATGATAATATAAAGAAACTCACACCATGCAAAGGTGTGACTTATGTTACCCTATAGCCTACCCACATGAAAAAGATACTACAGTACTTTATAGTAAATTACAGACTCAAAATTGCCAAGACAGAACTGCTTGTGGTTCCAGCAAACCCATCGTTTCATCACAATTTCACCATCCAGTAAGGCACATCAACCATAACTCCTTCAAAAACAGCCAGAAACCTTGGAGCTGTGATTGATGATCAGCTGACTTTCTCAGACCACATTGCTAAAACTGCCCAGTCCTGCAGATTTGCTTTATTCAACATCAAGAAGATCAGACCCTTTCTTTGCTTCACAACTCCTTGTTCTGTCCAGGCTGGACTATTGCAATGCTTTCATGGCAGGTCTTCCAGCCAGTTCTATCAAACCTTTACAATTAATGCAGTACGCAGTAGGACGATTTCATTTTTAATAAAATTTCGCATAAAATTCAAGGCATTGATGTTTGCCTACGAAACCACCACTGACTGCAACCCGTTTACCTAAATTCAGTACCTCAGACTTATGTGCCCTCTAGAAGCTTGCGTTCTGCAAGTGAACGTCACTTTATTGTGCCATCCCAAAGAGGTACAAAATCACTTTTAAATGAAATGTTCCCTCCTGGTGGAATGATCTGCCCAACTCAATCCTAGCAGCTGACATTAGCCATCTTCCAGAATCGGATAAAAACATCTCTCTCTCTTGCATCTTTATTTGACCCTCTAACTCTAGCAATCTATATTCTAATTCTATTCTTTAAAAATTGTCCCTTTTAGACTTGCAAAAGGTCCTTGTATTCCTTTACCAACTACTTGTTTTTCTTAAAAAAACTAAACAAAAACCTAACATTATTCTTATTATTATTATCTCATTATTCTCTATTCTTTTTCTATTATATCTATTCCTTTTCTTTTTATTTATTATATCAATAAAATAAATATTGCTTTGTGTCCTATGCTAAGCTAACTGAGACTTATAATACTTGCCTATCATTGCTTTTTTGTTGGTTTTGGTTGCTTCTATTGTCCTCATTTGTAAGTCGCTTTGGATAAAAGCGTCTTCTAAATGTAAATGTAAATACTATAGTGTTTTTGAACCATACTATTGTAAAGCGTATTATACTGTATATATTATAGTATTTACAACACTTTGTTAATGAATGCTACAGCATACAGTAGTATTAACTATAGTGAACTGATAAACTGTAATAAACACTGTAGTATACTTTAGTTTTCTATCTTCTACTTTAGTTTTAATCTCCCCTATCCTCTTCCTGGTTGCCATAGACTGGATTACAACCAACACTACAGCAGACAGATCCAGAGGCATCCAGTGGACTCCGTTCTCCCAGCTGGAAGATCTTGACTTTGCTGACGATCTTGCTCTTCTATCAACCAACCAGTATGACATGCAGGTTAAGACTGATAGGCTAAACAACTTTGCTAGACAAGTTGGGCTCAGTATCAACACTTCCAAAACACAAGTGATGTGTGTCAACTCTGTCCCCACAACACCCATACTTGTTAATGATGAACCACTTGAGTTTGTGGAAGATTTCACCTATCTGGGCAGTCTTATTAGTAAGGACAGTGGGGCATCTAAAGATATTAAAACAAGATTGGGAAAGGCTCAGAGTGCCTTCTGCCAACTCTGGCCTATCTGGAGATCAAAACAATACAGCCTTAAAACGAAGATGCTCCTATATAACAGCAATGTAAAGTCCGTTCTGCTGTATGGTTCTGAAAGCTGGCGAGCTGTCAAAACAGACATGAGGAGAATGGAAGTGTTCCATAATGGATGCCTCCAACGAATATGCCAGATTTTTTGGCCTAATAAGATCTCCAACAATGAACTGTACAAGAAAACGGGAAGTTGGAGCATCATCAAGGAGATAACGCACAGACGCCTGAGATGGCTGGGAGATATGCTGAGAATGGAGCAGGACCGCATCATAAAAATCGCCTTAAGATGGACATCACCTGGCAAAAGAAAACCTGGGAGGCCCAAAACCACCTGGAACTGTGACACAAGAGCTGGAACAGATGAATCCGTCATGGGGAGAGGCCCAACATGCTGCCAGGGACCGAATGCAATGGAGAGTGCTCATTGAAGCCTTATATCCTGTAGCTCAACTGGTAGAGCATGGCGTTAGCAACGCCAAGATCATGGGTTCGATTCCCAGGGAAAACAAGACCTGATAAAATGTAGAAACTGTAACTTGAATGCAATGCAATGTAAGTCGCTTTGGATAAAAGCGTCTGCTAAATGCATAAATGTAAATGTAAATATCCCACAGGGGATGAAGAGGAGTAATGTAATACTTTAGTTTTAACTACAGCTAACTGTAGTGTATTGTAGTATAATATACTTATAGTTGAAGAAAACTTGGTGCAGTATAGGGTGAAGTAATTTGTTTATATTACTATAGTGTTGTTATATTGCCACAGCATCTATAGAATTACCACAACAAAGTAATTCAAGTACTTTACTAAAGTATGGTTCAAGCTACATAATATCGCGTTCATTATCAAAAGTGATTAATCTGCAATAATGAACATGATTTTGAGTAGCTTGTCAATGATCTACGGCTCTGTGTATTAACGAAGCCTTATGAATCATGAACCGAATTGATTTGCTGTTTACCCAAACATTCACAGCCCTAGTTTGCAGAAAATCATAAGTAAATTTGGCTGGCAGACAATAATAAGCCACACTGGAAAACGAATAAACCAAAGTGAGTATTTATTGATCTTTATTGACGCTTTCCACGATGACCACTTTAGACTAAACTATTGACACTTAGAGTAGGTTTTGCTTAGCATGTGTGAACATATTTTAGGTGGGGTTGTTACCTGGAAATCTTTATCTGACAGGTATTTCTCAAGGTGCAGAGGGTCCACTCCCTCTGGCAGAGGTTTGGAGGTGAGCTCCTCAATGGTGTACTGCTGCCTGCTGAGTTTGGATAGAGCATCTTTAACCAGGATCACTTTATTGTGGGCTCCTTCGACCTGTGCAGATATTTAAAACATACAGTTTTGGCATCCAAAGGCTTCCATATTAAAGATCTTTGGGCTGTACTGAAATCGACCAACATATGATAGAGTTCTTATATGAAAATGTGGAAGCTCTATCTGTAGTTTTAACAAAAGCCCTGAAGTTTTGTTTATTAGTGAAAGTCCACGGGATGATGCAAAAATCACATTGCATCATCTGACAGGCATTTGCTGACAGATAAATGGGGATAATATGGGTGCAGGCAGCATGAAGTAGTACACATTGTTCATTTGCATAAATTATTGAAACTGTAACTATGCAAAGTTGGTTGAAAATATGTAAACCTATCCTTTAATAAACCCTTTTAAAGGGTTAGTTCACCCTAAAATAAAAATGATGACATTATTTACTCACCCTCATGTTATTCCAAACCCATAAGACCTTCATTCATCTTCGGAACACAAATTAAGATATTTGATGATATCTGAGAGCTCTCTGACCCTCCCATAGACAGAAATGCAACTGAAATGTTCCCAGGTCCAGAAACGTAGTTTCATCAGTAAAACAGTCCACGTGACATCAGTTGCTCAACTTCACTTTTGCAAAGCTACAAAAATATATTACAATATTTACAATACATATTTACAAAACAAAAACTCAGTTTGTAGAGGGCCACAGCACTGCAGAGTTTAGCTCCTACCCTAATTAAACACACCCGATCCAACTAATCAAGTCCTTCAGGCTTATTTGAAAACTACATGGTATGTGTTGTTGCTCTTTTGTTGGTTTTGATTGCTTCTATAATGTCCTCATTTGCAAGTCGCTTTGGATAAAAGCATCTGCTAAATGACTAAATAAATAAAATAAATGTGTGTTGGAGCAGGGTTGGAACAAAACTCTGCAGGGCTGTGTCCCTCCAGGAACTGAGTTTGACACCCCTGGTCAAAGAGCTCTCAGATTTCATCAAAAATATCTTAATTTGTGTTACAAAGATGAATGAAAGTCTTACAGGTTTGGAACAACTTGAGGATTTTGGGGTGAAGCCCTTTAAAGGGTTAGCACTTTAAATTTAATAATTTAAAAATAACAAGATAAAATTTTGCATTTTACTAAATCTCATATGTTTGTAGATCCTTGCAAAACAAAGTCACTGAGTAATAATAATTAAAAAAAAAGAATACTCCTGTACCTTGATTTCTGAATTTGGCGTAAAACTTCAATATATAGGTACAATTTAATGTAGACATTTTATAACATTATAACAAGATATTTTTTAACAGTACCCATATTCTAACATAATTATTATTATTATCCCACTGTACTCTTTACACCTACTGCTATTCTAAAAGCTATGGGTGAGGTACTGTACCTGCACTTTAATAGTTGGGTCTTTCTCCCAATAAGGGAAGATGTTGGTAAAAGTGAGGGGTTCTGCACCAGCCAGGATCAGGTAGGCCTGAGGAGGCCGTCTAGAGTTATTCTCTGAAAAACAAACATAAGAAGGTCATTATTACACAGAAAATCAACTAAATATGCACAAAGAAGTGTGTATATAATCTTTCTTCTGATTATTCTTAAAGGTTCACCAGATTAAAAACAAGAAAAAAGAGAAAAAATGTTATGTTGTTCAAACCCATGTGATGAAATTTTCATGGACAACATAAGATTATGTCAGCCACAATCGCCATATTCACTTTAAGTGCATTGTATGAAAGTAAATAACAACTGAGGCTGAAGGGTGGATAAGTCAAACAATGAAGGTGAGTAAACAAGACAAACAATGAAGGTGAGTAAACAAGACAATTTTCTTTTTCAGGTGAACTATCCTATTAAGCTGACAATGTGTAAGGTAATTTAAAGGTAATTAAATTAAATGTAAAGGTAATTATGTAAAGGTCAGACCCAATCTACGCATCAATCAAGCGGGTTGGTGGCACCCGGGTAGCAAAGTGTAATGTACATTTAATGAAGAAATGGTCAGAGATATGTAGTGGTTGTACCAGAATGTTATCTGCAGTACAATCGCATGTGTAAATTAAATCAAGTTGGTTGCCTGATTTGTGAGTGCTAGTAGTGGTAAGACGTTTGAGATCAAATGAAGCTAGGAGTGAATGAAAGTCTGTAGCATAAGGCTTTTCTAGATGAATGTTGAAATAGCCAAAACCTAAGATTGGAGTGCCATCCTCCATGAAAGAGGACAGCAACCCGTCCAGCTCCTCTAGGAAGGGGGCTATAATTTGGCCAGGGGGATGGTAAATTACCACAATCTGGAGTTTTATAGGAGCTATTACAGTAATAGCATGAGATTCAAATGAGTTGTAATTGCATAGGGGAGAGTAGTTTGAGTATTTCCAATTATTTGAAATAAGTAGACCAGTGCCCCACCCCGCCAACCTGACGTGGGGTGTGAGAGATAAATTGTTCGAGAGAGCAGCTGGGGTTGCTGAGTCTTCTGGACGAATCCAGGTCTCAGTCAAGCCCAAGATGCTGAGTGTGGATTGTAAAGAAAAAGCGGAAATGAAGTCTGCTTTGTTGACAGCTGACTGACAATTCAGAGAGCCATGGAGGAGGAAAGAGGTGTAGTAGAAGATGTAGAGATAGGGCGAGGTTAGCAGGATTACGCTGTTGCCGTCTGTGTGATGTTAGAGCGTGGTCGAGAGACAACCGGAATGGTTTTGAAACACATTATAGAGGATAGCAAAGGAGAGTGTGTGAGGGAAGATAGAAATGATACTTAAGTGTGTTGCTCGGTGTCGTTGCTCGGGTGAAGTCACGCAGGAAAAAGTCGTCGGTCTTTACCCTCGTCTGTCTTCACACAAGCAGGCTGAACGCTTCCAGCGTCAGCGCTCGGACATCAAATAAATACACTGTCTAAGAGGCTAGTGTGAAAACAGCTGTGAACGGCTTCTGATTTGCCCAGCCAATAGACTAACAGAGTGCTAATAGCTCGAGACGAAACTAACACCTTGCCCAAGGAGCAATGGAGGCGCAAATGATTATAATTAGCAGTAAGTGCAATCAAAAATATAAACCTCAACGAAAATGCAGACTAAAAATAGGTAGGAAACGAAGTATTCCTTCCTAGCAGCAAGTAAATAATTTAAACAACAGATCTATGAACAAGTATTACGAACACTTACAAGCTGCTGTCCGTTTCTTCTGGTGACTAATCGGCTTCTCCCGAATATATTTACCTTTGTAATATTTTGCATCTAATGGGTTCGGCTAACAAAAAAAGTTTGAGAACTCTTTGTCTGTAACATTTATATGACTTATGTGGCATTATTAAGTTAAGCATTACATGATTTTATTTACTTCTAAAAAAGATTGACAGATAAAGTATGTTGCTGTTAGGGAACCTGCCAGTCAGAACATTGGATGCATTTTCATTTTTAAACCAAGATAGATTAGGAAACACTGTTCACTATTAACTACAGTAGATGTTTATTAGGATGCATATTACTAGGATACTGTCTGTTTATTAGTACTTATAAAACACATATTAATGCCTTATTCTGCAAGACCATATTCTAAATAATTTAACCGCACCCAGTATCTAAAAATTTTTGGGGGTCAAAATTATTGTTTTTTCTTTTATGCCAAAAAATAATTAGGATATTAAGTAAAGATCATGTTCCATGAAGATATTTTGTAAATGTTCTACTGTAAATATATGAGAACATATTTTTTGATTAGTAATATGCATTGCTAAAGATTTCATTTGGAAAAAGTTTAAGGTGATTTTCTCAATATTTAGATATTGTTTGCACCCTCAGATTCCAGATTTTCAAATAGTTGTATCTCCGCCAAATATTGTCCTATTCTAATAAACTATCCATCAATTGAAAGCTTATTTTATTCAGCTTTTAGATGATGTATATATCTCAGTTAAAAAAAAATACCCTTATGACTGGTTTTCTGGTCCAGGGTCACATATGACCTATTCCTGTTCCTATTTTAAAGTGCTACCAAACCATCCTAGAGGGCAGCACCGCATTTCCTGACCTCTGCCCTGAGTGAAGATCCTATCTCCTAACCTTGGCAGTACTGTAGTATTGTCTCCATAGCACACTTCCTCTCATTGTCCCAGCGAATCTTAGCTGAGCCAGTGCATTCTGTATCTTCTGGCTGCTGTCCTTGCCACAGGTACACTTCCATCCTATTATCCACCAAGAACAGGGCTACAGAGAATAAAAAAGATAGACAAAGAATATAAAATATTGACACTGTACAATGTGCAGCATATAGGGATGTAACAATTCACTCAACTCACGATTCGATTATTATTATTATTTTTTTTACAAAATGAGATTTAAGACAAATTCTAACTTAAATGTGTCTTTTTATTATTGCTTGGACAAAATGCTGCACGTTTCTTTGTGAACACTATAATAATATTAGTGGTGGGCATAGATTATTTTTTAATCTAGATTAATCTCACTGTAATCTTGGAATTAATCTAGATTAATCTAGATTAAAATGGCTCATTTGAATTCTGCCGAAGGCATTCAGAATATGTGCGCTACCCAAATAATGACTAAAAGTAAGTCTTTGAGAACGGGTTTCTCAAGCCAGGTGGCGATTAGACCAGGGCTCATCTCCTGTTTCCAAAATGCATCACAAACTTTAATCTCTTCCGTCCCAATCCCAAAACTGGGGAAAATCCCGTCCTGCCTCCCGGAAGAATGACTCCCATTTCCCACCCTTGTTGTTGTTTTTTTTTTTTGCCGATAACTGTCAATTACAGTAAAATATAGTACAGATCACAGCGTGCCCACCTTATTAGTTGAATAAAACCCAAAATGTCATTTTTGTTATTATATTGAACTGAAAGCTATCTTATGCACAGTGTTGCACAGATTAAATTTCATGTAAATCATCCATGCTAACACACACGCCTTCTATTTTAATTATTTTGACATTTCACTCTCTATAGATATATTTTCAAAGACGGAGTTTCAAGTTTCTGCTCAAGTTCACATGAGACCTAAAGCGCATCCTGTTTGCTTAAAAGCGCAACGTTTCGTTGTTATTCTGAGTGCACACAAATAACGTAGAGTCTTTACAGATTCGAAAGATGTATTAGGCTACTTTTATCTGTATGACCAAAAATGATAAGATTTTAAGAGCAAGTGAGCACGAGCCTGTCCTGCAGCAAACGCGCCCACTCTCACACAAACACTTCAATAGTGCACATTTCTCTAGATTAACATCATATTGAGCGCCATGTAAAGTTGCTACTACATACATCTTTCAGATGAAAAGCCATATTTGAGGTTGATGAATGATAGGTGAGCGTTTGGATGTCCTGCCCGATTGTATTACCACATAGACCAGCCGTTAACAATCTGTCCATCACGGACTGGTCATTCACTTAACCAGCCACACCAAAGCAAACAGGAAGAGAGCATAAAGAGGGCAACTAGAATTGAGTTCAGAATTAAAATATACAGTTTATAGTTTATTTATATAAAAGGTATATTTGTGTGTAAAGTTGGGTATCATTACTATTCCGGTCCCGTTACTCGATTAAATATTTTCTCTCCCCAATCACGTGATTCGTAGCGATTTTGTTTCCCATCCCGCTGGATTCCGAAAAAAGGCCAGCCTCTAGTTCAAGACTCGCTCGCCCCTACAGTGGTGCAATACATCCGCTTAAAACATCAGGGTGAAAGTCATCATAGCTTATGTAGTAGACCCAGCTCCCAACCCAACTTTTCTTTAGATTAACGTTATATCGCCTATAAGAGTCTCTTTACGTTAACGCCGATATACGCCCACCACTAAATAATATACTATATATCTTGCAATATTATTGCTCTTGTTGGTTTTGATTGCTTCTATTGTACTCATCTTTAAGTCACTTTGGATACTGATGAAACTTGGTACAACATTTAAATATAGGCCTGTAAATGTAAAAAAAACTACAAAACTAAATTGAAACTTCAATTAAATAAGTAACACAAATAAAATAACAAATAAAATAAATATATTCATATAATCAAAATAAGGCTTTGTCTGTGTTCTTTCCATTTAAAATTAGAGGCAACCACAGCATTTTAATCATGATCAAAACAAAGATGCTGCTAAAATGCAACATGAGCAGTTTATTAGATTTATAATTTCGAAATTTGAGGCAAAAAAAATGGTTTGACTTCAGTTCTGTATACATAAAAATATCTGCATTAAACAGACAACAGCAGGCGAGAGAAGAGACACAGATTAACTCTCTGCCAGCAGGTAGTACATAAATTTCCTTAGTTTTCGCTGTTAACAAAGCAGCGCTGCACTTATGAACTTTAATATTTACATTTAGTTATTTAGCAGACACTTTACTTACAAATGAGGACAAAAGAAGCAATCAAAACCAGAGGTGGGTAGTAATTTACATTTACTTGATTTACTTGAGTACATTTTTGGGTAACTAATACTTTTAGAGTATATTTAAATGGGTACTTTTACCTTATTCGAGTATATTTTTTACTTTACTTTATTACATTGTCAGAAAGTCCGGAACCAAAATCACGCAGCCGCTTCCATACGGACTTTAAAACTATCACGGCACACAGACTGTTGTAACACTGCTGCGCTTATATACATGTTTATACTTTATGCACGCTACCAAACGTAAACAACTTAGTACCTTTTAGTACCTTTATATATCAATATTTTGCCTGGAATAAATAGCAGTGTTAATAAATAGTAGCAATATTACAATCATCCATGATCTTTAACTGAGTCAATCCATGTTTGTCCGCTATGATACCAGACATTGAGTAAATGTTGGGTTGTTCTACTAACATAAATTGGTCCTATCATAGCGGATAGCATCATGGATACTGCAGCTAGCAATGCATCAGAGGCTACAGTTCGACCCAAAAGACATAATAAACTGCCTTCCCACCTGGATGATTATGAGGTTGGCTATCTGCCCCTGTGGACCCTCCTCCAACCGCTTCTTCACGCTGTCACAGCCAACACAAGAGCCAGTCGAGGGAACGTCCCATAGCAAAGCCAGTTCTCATTCCAAATCCAGTAGTCGTTTCAGTGTCTCAGGTGCTCATGCTGCATCCGTGACTAACCAGCAGGCAGGCAGCCATAGTGGAGGAGAGAAGCAGCGGCAGTATGACAAACCTACTGCGGCAGATAGAGGAGGACACGCTGGCAGAAATAGAATGTCAGAGACTGCAAACCCAAGCTAAAGAAGCTCAACGTGTTCAGGAAGAGGCTCTCATGGAAAGAAGCACTATCTAACCAGTTAGAAAGATGACGCAAGCTAACAGAAACTGACAGAGGTAGCCAAACTGGTGAATTCTCTGCTCAGCCAAGACTTCAGTGTGAGCAGATCCTATCCCCAGACGACACAACAGTGCCACCACCCCAGTTACTTCATGCCAGCCTAGCCAGTCTCCTGTACCAGCAGTCACCCTGTCCTCATTTTAATGATGCTTACGCAGACTATTCCAGAGACACAGAGCACAGTTAAGAGACTCACACATAGTTCAGCAGTCACCCAAACCCTCCATTGACATTAATTCCTCAAGCCGCACATTCTGGGGAAAATATTTCACCTGTCTGTCAGCAGCCCAGTCTCAAGGCCAGTACCCCAATGCAACCAGCAGTGGCTAATTTTGCACCGCACTCCAGACAGTGTGCTCTGATCTGCAGACTGCAGTTGCACCTATTGCATTGACCTCACGCTGCACTCGTTGCCAGGTTCATGGTTCAGAGCCTGCTCCAACCACTCATCAGAGTGACACGCTCATCTAACATACCCATCTGTCCTCAACCCTATTCACCTCTACTTGTTCCTCAAGCTGGTTACCACCTCAACCCGGGACAGAGCTTCTGATGGCAGCAGCCACGGCATCCTCGCCCACACTACCAGTGTTTGAGAGTGGCACCGAAAGCGACTTTGCCTTGTTGAAATTGGCCCTAGACAATCTCTTAAGTCACCATACTCACATCAGCAGTACAAATATCAAGTGTTGCTGAGTCATCTGAAGTTTGCTAGTGCCCAACAACTGGCTAAAGCATATATGCACCATGCACAACCATACACCATCCTTGCAAGCTTTGCAGGAGAAGTATGGCCAGCCTAGGCAGCTTGTGCAATCCGAGTTAGGTGTATCATGAGTGGCTTAAAATGGGGGATTCAATGCCTTTGACTCATTTGCCTTGTCTGTCCAATCCTGGTAGGCATGCTGGAGAACACTGGAAGGTCAGAACGGGTATGAGCGTGTGGTTCCCACGACCGCCTTCTGGCTAAACTGCCACCTTTTACCGAGACGGCTTTGTAGAGTACTGCTTAGGCCATGGAATTCTACAAACTGGTACAGATAGAACTCATACTCCGACTTAGCAGCCTGGTTACAAACAACAGTCACAAGCTAAATCTCTAAAGCAGCAGCTATGTTTCAGCTACAATGGGAAAGAAAGAAGAAAGGTCCATATCATCGAGAGCGTCAACACCTATACTTGACATCAGAGAAATTCTAAAGCCTTCTGCACCCACACAGGTGAAGGTCATGTCCAAGATACAGCCCTATACAGCCCTATTGTCCTCAACAATCACTATCTCAACTCCTGTGATAAATTTAAGAGGCTGACTACTCAGATAATCACATGGATCAGAGGGCAAACGTTGTTGGAAGTGTGGAGGAATCATTCAGCTGACTCCTGTAACCTTCTTAAACCGTGTAAAGTCTGCAAAGAGCTTCACCTTACTGCTTGCATGATGAAATACACCTCCTCAGTGCTTATGGTGAGTTTGCCATCGACACAGATCTATCTTGATAGACCCAACCGCTCAGAAAGTCATGCTTAAAGTTGTTAGAGTTCTCTTGCACAATGGTGACCAAAAATGGAAGCTCATGCTGTCCTAGATGATGGCTCTGAAAGAACTATCATCCTTCCTCAAGTGGTTCGACAACTCAGACTAAACGAACTCCAGAAGTTCTTCCTCTGCAGACAATCCACCAGAGCCATACCAAACTTGATGGGTCCACAGTGACCTTAGAGGTGTCTTCCTCACCAAACCCACGGAGAGGTATGTCATTCAAACGCTTTACTGCCTTTTTAAGCCTTGCAGGACATACTTACCCTGTGTTAGCACTGCAGAAAGCATATCGCCACTTGAAAGGTCTACCCTTGCAGCCTGTAGACGACGCCAAACCCTTACTCCTCATAGGGTCTGATATGCCACACCTCCTGACCCCAGTTCAGCCAGTGCGCAGAGGAGAGGGTGGCCCGCCTGTTGGTTTACTGCAAGGCCAATGTCCGTTCAACCCCAGAAAGGCCACAGCAATGTTCATGTTACTGCCCCAACACGGATTTGTATTATCAGCTGGGCTTGTAAATTGACACCATTCCATAACGAGAAAGTGATCACAAGATCAAAACAAGACCAACAATGCTATAACCTTTTGCAGACTGCCACTGTCAGAGTGAACATGGACTGTGTTCTGGCATGCTACCCCACTGTTAAGACGCACTATTGCTTTGCTCACGCATGGAGGCCGTGTTCCCCAGTCTCAGAAACATAGAGAGAAACTGGCCAAGAATCCTGGGCAAGCGCAAGTTCATTGCTCTGAGATTCAAAAGCTTGAATCAGCGGGTTACATTGCTAAGGTAGCACCTGAGGAGGCAGCCAAGTCCACAGAGTCATGGCATCTCCTACCATCCCACAATACCACAATGGAAAGGATCGATTAGTTTTAACTGTTCCTTCCAGTACCATGGTCAGAGCTTGAATGAACAACTCCTTCCTGGGCCAACACTTGGGCCATCTCTGTTGGGCGTGATATTGAGGTTCCGCAACATGCAGTCGCAGTGAGTGGTGACATAAAATGTTCCACCAAGTGCTGTTACCAGCTGACAAGTCAGTGCTGAGATTCATCTGAACATGACCAGGGAAGCTGACCCAGACATTTACGAGTGGCAGGTACTTCCTTTTTTACCTGCAGCCCGTGCTGCGCCATTTATGCCCTTCAGCATCATGCCCAAGAACACAGAGACACCATGGCTAGCTTACATTGTGGAGACTTCTCTATGTTGACAACTGCCTTCACAGTACCCCAATCAGGTTGAGGCCAAAGCCATATATAGATGGATTCGTCAGTCCTTGCTACAGGGAGGCTTTGAGATCAGACAGTGGGCATCCAATGAGCCGACCGTCCTTAGCACCTCCCATCGGAAGCCAGATCAGCTAGTAGCTAGTGCTGGCTCTCAGTGTAGCACAGACCTTCAAGAACTTACCTCGGCCTACAATGGAATTGCCTCGAAGACACCCTTGGGTATAGAAACCGCATAGTAGAGCCTGTTCAGGCCAGCATGAGGAACCTGTATAAGACTTTGGCAAGCCATGACCTTGGGTTTCATCATACCCTTCACCACGAGGGCAAAGACTCTTATCCAGGATCTCTGGAAACACAACCTCAGCTGGGATGACCCTATCGAACCCTTACATCTTCGTGAGAGATGGTCCACATGGGTTGCAGAGCTTTTCTATCACCAAACTACAATTCCCTCGACCTTATGCTCCTGGAAAGTCTGACACCCTTCCACCGCCAGGAGTTACATGTCTTTTGTGATGCCTCAGAGAGGGTATATGGTTCTGTGGCTCACAGGTCTCCGATGAAGTCCATGTCACCTTTGTCCTAGCTCGATCTAGAGTGGCCCCCGAAAATGTCTATCTATACCCCGCCTAGAGTTGTGTGCTGCGCCTCTGGAGCTCAGATGGCCAAAGTCATACAGGCTGAACTTACCATTCCCATACACCAAGTTACATATTGGTCTGATTCAACCACGGTGCTGCATTGGTTAAATCAAAATCTTGCCGATACAAAGTCTTTGTGGGGTCCAGAGTAGCCGAGATTCAGACTTTGACCGATGTTACCAGATGGAGGTATGTTGACTCGCTAGAAACCCAGCTGACCACATCACCAGGGTCTCACCTTAGCTGAACTAGCAGACTCACCAATGGAGATCTGGACCTTCCTTCCTGACTCAATCACAGGATAGGTGGCCAGCGGTACCAGCGCAGAGTCTGAATTGGACCTGGGCGAGATGAAAAGAACATCCTTTGTTGGAGCAATCACTGTTGTTCCCAGCCCAGTGCCTTCGGACCTCAGTCAATTCAGAACCTGGAGGAGCTACTTCAAGCCACTGTGGAGTCCTGTGATGGGGCCAACACTGACAACTCTTCTGAAGCCTCAATCTTCAGGCAGAGAAGCTTATCTTAGCACAAGCACAGCTGATTCATTCCCAGAGGAATTCGAGCTTTGAAAGCTGGACAGCCCATCCCGAGTCAGCCGATTGAGTTCACTAGCCCCAGAATACGACGAAAATACTGGTTTTATCAGAGTGGGTGGACTGCCGTGTTGAAACACTGCCCTTTGATGTCATTCACCCATCCTGACCCGCAACATCAGGTCACAGTTACAACTCAATACAGAATAAACAACTCAATCACCCAGGTGCAGAGAGTGCTAGCAGAGCTACGGCGATACTGGGTGCTTGGCGTGTAGACACCAACATTACTGTCAGGATTTTATGGCAAAGCCGCAGAACCCACAGATGGCCGACCTTCCACCCTGCTGCAGGCACCATTCTTCACCTCTCTGCTTCGGCCCTTTCATGTGAAGATAGGTCGACGCCAAGAGAAGCGATGGGGATCTTGTATAAGTGCCTAACTACCAGATGCTTACATTTAGATCTCCTTGAACACCTGGACACAGATGCCTTTCGAGGGAAAAATACTCTGTGACAATGGCACTAACTTCACAGGTAACAGGAACTTAGAGATACATTCAGATGGCCCCGAACTTCAGAGACCGCTAGCTGAACAGCAGATTAAGTTTCCAAGCGCACCTCACAGCGAGAGGTGAAGTCAGTTAAGACTGCTTACAATGTGGAAGTTGAGGGCATACTCAATTCCAAGCCGCTTTATGTCTCATCGGACATTGCAGACCTGGACCCCATGGGACGCCGTGATGCTTCCTTACCACAAGTCCTTATGATTCCAACGAGCTCTTGGGGAAACGCAGGTTGATCAGTTCTGGAACGCTTTTATCCGCAGCTACTACCAGAACTACAGCAGACCAAAATGGAGATCGGAGCAAAGGACTGGAGGACAAGTGGTACTCCTAATTGACCATCAACTCCCAACTATGGCCTGTGGGTACTGATGCAGGTGCTGATGAATTAGGACGGCCAAGATGAGAGATACATGCGCCCAAACTGATTCACCTCAATTAAGTGATGATGAAAAGGACCCTGAAACGCCTTCATAAGGTATACAATTATCCTGACTGACAATTGGGGCGGCTATGTCAGAAAGTCCGCTCCGGAACCAAAATCTATCACACCAGCTGGCAAACCAGTGAATCGGTTTGCGAATCAGTTTGAATGATTCGTTCAGTTCCTTGCTGCACGCGCTGAGTCGTATGAAGCGGTTCTCCCTCAGAGTTGTAACAGAAGGTTTAAGAACATCAAGAGCGCTGTTCCAGGAGGAATGCCTTTGCCTAGACACAATTAATATTGATATTTTCACAATATTTACCCTTGCAAAATATAGACTACATTTATTTAAATTTTGCAGAACAGACGGATCCGTCAATGTGCATTAGTTTCGTTATGTTCAGATGTTCGGTAGTGGTCATGTAATGAGTTTTCACTCTTCTCCGTGTCAGAGGTATAGGCTATAATACATAATTACTATACTTTGAAATATAATTTTTTATTCAGTGATGCAAATCAGAAATTTAATCAGCTTTAACTCCAGCTTTCAGAGTCGATATGATCCTTCAAAAACCATTCTGATGTATTGATTTATTAGGCTATCAGTGTTGGAAAAAGTTTTATCTTTTAATATTTGTTGGTACCTGTGACATTTTGTTCAGGATTCTTTGATGAATAGAAAGCTAAAAAGAGCAGCATTGATAACAAATTCACATATTTATTGGATTATGTGGATCATATAGGATTTTGTGACACTGAAGACTGGCATAAAGGCTGATGAAAATTCTGATTTGAATCACTGAAATAAATTACATTACATTTTTTTTTTTACAAATCTTTTGAACGACAGTGTGTGTGTGTGTGTGTGTGTGTATGTGTGTATAGATATATAGATAGATAAATACATACACACATTACATACATTTATCTATATAAAAATAGACTATAGAGCTCTGGCGGTTGACGTCACGCAATCTAAACTCCGACATTTTGGCAGGAAACCAGGAGAGCACTAGAGCGGCTGTAGCATTTGTATCGACATTTGTGGAACAATAATTTAAAACCAGACTATTTAGACTAGAGATCGACCGATATATCAGTTGACCGATATTTTCCGATATTTAAGCATTTGACCATAAATCGGTTTTGTTTCACATACATAATTATACAGAGTATAACCAGCAGTGAAATTTTGTTCTCTGCATTTGACCCATCCAAGTGCACACACACCTGGAGCAGTGGGCATTGTTCACTCAGGAAATGCTCCAGCACGACCACCGCATGTAACTTTATACAAGATTCACTTGTTTGAAACATGCTGAATTATATTAACATTTACTATAGAACCATTATTTCGCCAATAAACATCTAAATAAATACATCTCTATCGAAATTAATTATTTATTTTCTCCAGCGATCGCAGTTTGAGTATAGTTCTGTGTAAATGCATAGATAAACCGCTGTCAGCAGTTTTCATAATTTAGAATGACAAAAACATTTGAATAATTCTGATATAACATGCCAGTTGAGAAATGCAATGTTTTGTTTGTTATAGCTTATTTCAATATTCCAGAGAATATTATTCACGGAAATAACATTATCCAGTGAATTATTATTCACTCTTTAGCCTATTAAACAGCTTACAAACCTAAAACTGTAGTTTAAAATGAAGTTGATATTTTGTTTGAGTTTTCCCTCTTTTCCTTATAGGTTTTAAATAAGCCTGTAAGCGCGCGTGCTTTTAATTTGACTTTAATATCAGCAGCAATTCGGCCAAGCAGTGTTTAAAATAAAAACAGCAAATACTGTGGAACCAAATAAATGAGAAACAAATGTTTTTTTAAACATTATCACTTAGATCAGGGGTAATAGATCGTATTCACCTCTCTAAGTATTCTGTGTTTAGGAGGAGAAATACGGTTCTCATGGCACTGTGAATACAGACTGAACGGCGGCTCAAAGCCGCTGTATGAAAACATGATACACAAACTACAGCTTTCGCTGGATAAAAGAAGCCAGTGTCACACTAGTACACACAAGTTTTGATGGGCAAGTTTTGTAATCAAGGTAAAGCTGATTACAGTGACATGATCGTGCATTAGGCGCGCGGTATGTCCATTATAAATGATGCGCAAACAAACCGTGTATGCTCTCGATCATAACATCATATTTCTGCTTGAATACAGCTCAGTATATAGTTGAATACAGCGACGTGAATAGTGAATAATAATAAAACACTATTTTATGTATTATTATTAAATTAATGCAACATCACAACGAGCCTTTTTAATTATTTATTTAATATGTATTTTATCATTTATTTACTTTTCACTTGGTAGATATTGGTGAGTTTTCTCCCAGACTAAGATTAATGTCAGACTCAGAAGTCAACAGGCATAAAACGGGCGCTTTTACATTTGGTTTTGAAACTCTTCCGCATCGTCTTGTCTGTGTCGCCTCACTCTTCTTGTCAGTCATCTCTCTTCACGTGATAAATGAAATCTGATCTGTGATGTAGAGGTCTGCGCGGGACTGTTTGAGGTTTTATTCCGCACACAGCCACTCCCGCGATATATTCTGTTTGTTCACATTTCTGCTGAAAGAAAATAGCTAGGCTAACAAATACAAGTTTAGTCTGCACAAAGTGCATTTATTTTATTCGTCTTGTCAAGAGTCTTGAATTTATTGACTGATAAATGTCAATAACATTTTGCTGCCAACACGGAATAAAGTTTCATAGAGAGGAAAAAGTTATACAAAAATTGTAATCCCTATTATAATTTGTTTTGTCAGGATATAATTCGTTTATGCTAACATATTCAGCCTACAACACAATAGGAAAAAATGTAGGTTTAGCCTAATAGCTATTTTATTAGTCTTGTCAAAACACTAAATTCATTTAACATCTTGCTGTTAACACAGTGAAAAGTGCAGCAGAGAAAAAATTAATAAATTCGACACAGTCTGTCATTTAAAATGATAGGATAAGCATAATACAAAAAAAAGGAAAGAGAATTGCACGTCCTTCAAGGACAGCGGAGTAAGAAATCTGGTCGGGACAGCTGCGGCAATGCAGACCTAGACTGCTGTGATGCAAGACTCTCGTTCATTCGGAGCGTTGCATTTAGCAGCCGCGTTCAGTTTTAATTGTAGTGTCCTCTATCTGAACGAATTTATTTGTATTACTATAAAAACAATCTAAAGGACGGCAGGGGACGGTGCCATGGTGAGCAAGTGATGTAACAGTGTTGCGGCTTAACACCAGTATAACCGTCGTGCGGCAAGCCTACTTCACTCTGTTATTTATTTACTTTATAAATAAATATCGGTTCTGAATATCGGTTATCGGTACATAAACATAAATAATCGGTATCGGTTATAAAAAAATCAATATCGGTCGATCACTAATTTAGACCTTATAAAACTTACACCATTTTAACATGATGGACAGCTGCTGTGCGCCAGGATGCCAGAGCATGCAGGGAAAGCCATATTAGCCGGACCTCCCTATATTGGAATTATTTTATGTGTCCCGTCGTGACCTCCCTTGGCCAGTTTCGCCCCTCATGCAGTATTCATTAAAGTCCTGAACATAACTGTTCAAGGAAGTCTCATCTGCCGGCTGGCCGCTCCGCTTCACAATAAGCAGCGCGCTAATAATGCCAATCCGGTCCGTGTTTTGACTAAAATGGTTCACTGCAATAAAGTGTGCTAACACAACATTTGGGATTAAACGGTAAGATTTCATGACATTTATGCTGTCTACTGTACTTACATATGCTGACTACCTAGGACAGCTAGGGTTGATTACTTTAGATAACACAGTTGACTTAACCTTCCAGTGACAACATTTTTACAGTTTGTGGTTATAGCAGACTCCTGAATATTTATAAAAATAATTAGATTGCGTCCATTTGTACCCTGCAGGCTTTTGTAGGCTTTTAACGAGTCTCCGGAGTAACGTTAAAAGGGAAAGTTGATGAGGTAGTGGTACATATAAAGATACTGCAGGTCAGGAAATCTATCCGTTCATACATTAATACACGTTAAAAGCACCCAGAGGGCATTATAGGGATCTGTTATGTTTAATCTATTAAGTTTGGCTATGTACAGGTCTTTGGCTTTTGAATGAAAGTGTGCAGTGAACTCTGTTGCCTTGAAGCTTATGCTGGCACCATTCATTTCATATTCGCTCCCAGCTGTTCTTGCCTGTCAGCATGGTGGTGTAAACAGAATGGGTCTCGTGACTGCCGGAGCAAGTAGATAGAATAAAAAGTAAGCTAGTTTTAGAGGGTAAGATAGATACAAAGAAGACTAATAAATTCAAAGACAAATAGATAAAACAGAATTAGAATAGAGGGTGCTAATGTTAGAGGGTCAAATAAAGATGGAAGATATGTGTTTTAGCCGATACTTGAAGATGGTTAAGGACTCAGCTGCTTGGATTGAGCAGCTTGATTTTGGGCAGGTCATTCCACCAGGAGGGAACAGTTAATGAAAAGTCAGTGAAAGTGATTTAGTGCCTCTTTGGGATGGTACAATGTGTCTTTCACTTGAAGAACGCAAGCTTCTAGAGGGTACATACGTCTGAAGTAGTGAATTTAGGTAAATGGGTGTAGAGCCAGTGGTGGTTTTGTAGGCAAACATTAATGCCTTGAATTTTATGCGAGCAGCTATTGGTAGCCAGTGCAAATTGATGAACAGAGGTGTGACATTCGTTCTTTTCGGCTCATTAAAGATTAATCTTGCAGCGGCATTTTTGATTAATTGTAGAGGTTTGATGGAAATGGCTGGAAAACCTGCCAAGAGAGCATTGCAACAGTCCAGTCTGGACAGAACAAGAGCTTGAACAAGGAGTTGTGTTGCATGTTCTGAAAGAAAGGGCCCAATATTCCTAATGTTGTATAAAGCAAATCTACAGGACCGGGCAGTTTTAGCAATGTGGTTTGAGAAATTCAGCTTATCATCAATTACAACTCCAAGGTTTCTGGCTATTAATATGCATTATAAAGACGCAAGATGAAAATAAAAAATACCATCTAAACTTTTGTAAACACAGTAAGTTTCCTTAGATATACATTCATATAAACTCCTACCCCTAATTGAATCACGACTTGTTTAGCATCTCAACCGATTTTAATCGTCACATATTTTAAGTGATTTTCAACTGGCTCGGTTAATTGTTACATCCCTAGCAACACAATACAATATCACTGTCAATTCACATTATAAGAATCTATGATTACAGTCACATGTAATGACATTATATACCAGGCTGAGGGGCTGAATACAAGCTCTCCTGAAGGAATGGCATGGCCATTGCAGTTCCTATCACTTGGGCGGGCACATACTGCTCCTCTGCCTGAAAAGTCCCACTGCTGGCACTCAGATGGAAAAGACGTGGTGTGAAATTATACTTACCTGGATCTGCAAGCATACAAAGACAATTATATATTTGTAAAGAGCGCTTAATCAGATAAAAATCATACAGTCACATGGGCTCTGCTTCAAATCTTAGTGAGCTGCCAACATTGACTTCAGTACAGGAGATGGACTAAAAATGAGCTCCCAAAACATACTGCCAGATTTTGGAAGATAAATTCTTAAAACATTGGTACTAGAGTTTTTGTGTTGGTCCTTCAAGAGTCACTCTCAACTTATCTGTCTATAAAAAAAATAATCAGTCTTCATATATTTTACAACACTTCAGCATGTTATTCTTATCATATTTTAGCATTTCGCTGTCCAATGGTCATGCCTTAACTTTGCAAATTCTAGTAATGCATTACTATTTTATCCTTCTCATGAGCATTTGATCATTTTTGACATTTCAGTCTGAGGTAATCCCTTTTTTGGCTCATTTTAGCTGTAAAAGAAAACCTGATTAATAATTAAGCACAACTGAATATAAGGAGTTCTCATTCAGTTGATCACGTTCGACGTACGTCAGACTGACGATGAATAGGAATCTCGCTAGAGAGGTTTTAGTTTTAGTTACACTCTTCCCCTGTAGGGACCAGGTAGTGAGCCTGCAAACGCTGCCCCCGGAGGAGGCAGACCTAGCCCTGGCTTTGCTCTGTCCAGTTCATAACTTGTGACTGTACATAGACAGAACTCAAAGCCTTAGGACCTCAGACCAGCTCCTTGTCTGTTATGGAGGCCAGCAGAAGGAAAGGCTGTTTCAAGCAGAGGATGGCCCACTGGATAGTGGATGTCATCGCCTTGGCTTACCAAGCACAAGGCGTGCCCTGCCTGCTCAGGTTGCATGCCCACTCTACGAGAGGCATGTCATCCTCCTGGGTGCTGGCTCGTGGCACCTCGCTGACAGATATTTGTAGAGCTGTGGGCTGGGCGACACCTACCACGATCGCTAGATTATATAGCCTTCGTGTCGAGACGGTCTCCTCCCATGTTCTCACCTCAGGTCAGAGGCACGGAGAGTCCCCGGCTTAGTGACGCGCTGGTCCTCCCACTCTGAAGCTACGCTACAGGCGTCTCTTGATGACGTCGACTGGGACATGTTCCGGGCGAGTTCATCTGACGTCAGCGAATTCACGGAGGTAGCATTGAGCTTTGTCTACACGCTAACCGAACAGGCCACTGAAACGGTAACAATAAAGACTTTCTCAAATCAGGTGGACAGAACAATCCATGATGCGGTTAACCATCGAACTGCCGCATACAATGCCGGTATTCTGTCAGGAAACATGAGCGAGTACAAAGCATCGTGCTACGCTCTCCGTCGGGCAGTTAGAGCCGCTAAACACCGGTACAGTGAGAGAATCGCTACCTCTGTTGTTCCCACCTCCTTTAAAAAATCAGTTATAATCCCTGTGCCTAAGAACAGTAAACCCTCTTGCCTGAATGACTATCGTCCAGTTGCCCTCACATCAACAGTCATGAAGGTTTTTGAGAGACTTTTAAAGAAACACATTTGCTCCTCCATCCCTGCTACTTTGGACCCTCTTCAGTTTGCCTATCGGCCAAATAGGTCTACTGATGATGCCATCTCTCAGGTACTGCACTCTTCCCTCACTCACATTGACAGCAAAAATGGCAACTATGTAAGGCTGCTATTCATTGACCATAGCTCCGCTTTTAATACTATATAGTCCCCACCAAGCTGGCTGTTAAACTCTCAGACCTCGGCATAACCTCTTCACTTTGTGACTGCATTCAAGATTTCCTCACCGCCAGACCACAAGTGGTGAAAGTCGGCCAGTTCACCTCCAACTCCATCACCCTGAACATAGGAGCCCCACAGGGCTGTGTCCTGAGCCCCCTGCTCTACTCTCTATACACCCACGACTGTGTGTCCTCTCACAGCTCCACCTCTATCATTACATTTGCTGATGATACTGTGGTTCTGGGCCTCATTAACAACAATGATGAGGCCGCATACTTGGATGAGGTAGAGAGACTCACATCATGGTGCCAGGACAACTGTCTCTCTCTGAACGTGAGCAAAACTAAGGAGCTGATCATGGACTTCAGGAATTCAGGGTCTCACCAGCAATCCTGAAAACTTTCTATTCAGGGGCCATAGAAAGTGTACTGACTCAGTGCATCTCAGTGTGGTATAGTAACGCCACAAACCAGGACTGCAAAGCTCTACAAAGAGTCGTGCGGTCTACTCTCCCCTCTCTGCAGGACATCTACTTCAAACGCTGCAAAAGCAGAGCTGCTAAAATCATCAAAGACTCAAATCACCCCGATAACCATCTTTTCTGTTTACTGCCATCTGGCAAGCGCTTCAGGAGCATGATGGCAAAAACTGAGATACTGAGGAGGAGCTTCTTCCCCCAGGCCATCAGGCTCCTTAACACAAACTCAGTTTCATAATCATCTACAAGACTCATTATTAACTGTAAAACATTCATATTCTCAATCATCCGTATTGCTGCTATGTGTACATACCCGGTGCAACCCGTTTGCACATCCCCCTCATCCCTCTTGTTCATATTACTATTTATTAAGTCCCAATATACTGTTTTTGCACATCTTATTTGTTTTGCACTTTTTATTCTATTGCACATTTTACTCTTTATTTCTCTTTTTTACCTATATATATATATATATATATATATATATATATGCTCTTGTGTTGTGTTACTTTTATTTAATTTCTATTCTTTTGCACTGTCCACTGAGCGGACCTGATTTGATTTACATTTCACTTCTGATTATACCCTGTATAATTTATTATGTGACGAATAAAGAAACCTTGACCTTGATATGTGTTATTCCACGGTTTGCTCCTAAACGAAGCTCATGTCTTTCCCTCTGGGAGAACCTACCTCTCGTCAGGTTGGAGTCACCCCAGTACTTCCATATGTAGTACAGCCATACAGGGTTAGTCCATATGTACTTCTCCACATAATTCCTTCGGGGAAGGATGTGGCTTCCGCAGTGTTCTTTTTCAGTGAAAGGGTACGCTTTCCCAGTGTTATCCAATAATCTCACTGAATGGGTTTTGGGGAAAAGCAGTGATCGACACTCTCTGTTTGCCCTGTCCCACCGTCCTTAAGCAAGGGGGTACAGGAGGCTTGCTACAGAGCGCTGGAAGGGGGCAGCTCCTGTGGCGCTTTGGTAAGGATTCCTATTCGCCGGTCAGTCCCGAACGTGACCGCCTGATTGGGAACGTCTCAGTTACATAGGTAACCCTCATTCCCTGAAGGAGGGAACGGAGAGGTACGTCCCATCACTGGACCCCGCTGATGCTGCCCCCTTACCTGTTTGGCTCCTCAGCGAAAACCTGAAGATGCAACGCACATGCTGCTCATTATATACCCATGCTGCGAGGTGAGCAGCTGCTGCATATGATTGCATGCCAATGTGCATTGGCTCGTTTTAGTTACACTCGAAGCAGATTGGCCTCTCTAGCAAGATTTCTATTCGTCGGTCAGTCCGACGTACGTCTCCGTTCCCTCCTTCAGGGAATGAGGGTTACCAATGTAACTGAGACGTTTTTCACTTCCAGCCTTCATGGACAATTATATATCACTTATAAATGACTAAATACAAAAATTAATAGTAGCTATTAAGATTGTGGTGTTTCGATCTGGTAAAATGTGCTTGTAAAAAATATATGATCAGCATATCAACTTGCATAATAATTATGCATAATTGTGCACACACTGTAAACAGAGGGCAGGCATTGTTGGACTCTATTGAAATCAGTAGTTAATCAAGTATATCAATTGATATAAATTGTTTGCTGTGCGATTATTATAAAAGCAGAATTTGTAAGGCACAATGTTGCTGCCTAGATGGAGTGTTTAAAATCAGTCACTTAGATTTTATTTCGGATGCTCTGTTGGCAGTAAACAGCTCACTAGATTTGTAACAGAGCCATGGCATCATAAGGACATACAGTATTATGCACGATATGTTATAATAAAATAAATTAACGGCATAAAGAACAAAGAAACAGGTTGTTTAGAAATAAACATTTTCTTTTGTACCTTGCAGCATGCAGTCATAGGATTTCCTGTCCTGCTTGCCAAGAGCATCCCATAATTCCTTGGGCTCAGTTCCTTCCTCTATCTCATGCACTTTCAAACTGCTATTACTATTCAAACCCAGCTCACACGCACAACTGTAAAATGCATATATGCACAAAATCACCATATTGTTATCACATTTCTGTTCAGAAAGTGTGAGTCAATGGATAAATCTGCTCACGTTTGAGTGAGGCACTCCACGGTCCTCTTGCCCACTTTCCGGGCACCTGGATGAGACTTGCAGCCATGCCACAAGTAGAGATGTCCCTTCTGTACCGCCAGCAGAAGCAAACTAGCTCGAGAGCGCAGGCTGGCACAACAGCACTCTACTTCAACCAGTGAGCCTTCCATCTCGGTCTCTCCACGCACACAGAATAAACGGCAGTCTCCTAACAGAAAAAAACACATTAAAATCATACATACAATGCAATTACTGTATATTCTAAAAGATGTCTGATTGTTTTCTTCGTTTATTACCCGTGTTTTTGGAGCTATCGTCCCTGGAGCCCCGGTGGATGACTAGCCCTCCCTGGAAGAGTTGGAGGAAGCAGGGCGGTTCTTTTCCCTGTGTGACCAGTACTTGCGCCCCCCTGTGGTTGCCCAGCTCTACCGTCATGAGGGCAGATGTGCCGCGCCCACTGACACTAGAGTGATGTCCCTGCCAAAAGAAGCATGCTGTGCGTTCCCTGCCTGGGCCAGCTGTACTCATTTCACCATGCTTTTGTCTCTTACCCACTGCGAACACATTCAATAAAACATTTAGCACCTTATTCAGCTTCTATTGAATTATGCTATTTTCACAACTGATACATTTGCTTGTGTCCGAACTGAATGTGATGTCACCTTCTCCTTGCTGGTCTGTTTTTATCATAAAAAATGACAACTATATGCATATAGGGAGCAAAAAGAGTACTGCAAAAAATATGGAAACCATTTCAGAATTCTTTAATAAATAGAAAGATCAAAGGTACAGAATTTATTTGAATTAGTAACATTACTAATGTCTTTAAGGTCACTTTTGATCAATTTAATGCGTCCCTGCCGAATAAAAATATAGATTTTTCAATAAATAAATATTGTAGGGGACTGATAAT